>CM038045.1:67546257-68810543 GCA_021397845.1 Areca catechu
GACAGTTTTGGCGTGGAAAATGGAACATTGGACAAGGAAGATGGAAGATAGAGAAAGAGAGGGAAGGGTAGACAATGCCATTGGAGGGCTGACGGTGGCTCGCCAAGGTTGCCAGAGGGCTATGGAGGCCTTCGTGGCTTTGTGTTGCCCCAATTGGCTTTTAATTGGAAGAGATAGAGAGAGGGAAGCGAGGGTACCGGAGTGTGGGGAAGGCACTGGAGAGGGTGTTGAAGAGTCATTGGGGTCGTCGTAGTCGCTCGGCATCGGAAAAGCTCCTGCAGCATCTGGGTTCGGAGCAGGGGCGAGAAGCCCCTGTTCATCCATCATTTTTTAAAGAAGATGAATAGTGAAGTAAAGTGAAGCCAGCGAATCCATTGCCAACTTCACTATTCATCATCGTTTTTTTAAAAAATGATGATGAATAGTGGCTTCTCCCCCTTGTTCGGCTGCTATGGCTCTATGGGAGCCTTTTCCATCGCTTAGTAGCCAAAGCGACCCTTGGCAACTCTGCAGCCACAGCGACCCTTGGTGGCTATATTGCCACCATCTCCGGCTCCTTTCTTGCTGTCCAATACCTTCGCTTTCCTTTTTTTCTCTCTTTCTCTCGATTGAAAGCCCTACTTGGCGATACGGAGCTGTGGAGGCCTTTACAGCCCTCTGATGGCTTTGGTAGGCCATCACCATCGCTCTGGCATCGTGGTCTCCCCTTTCCCTTCCCTCCTCTTTCTCTCTCTTCTTCTCTTTTTCTCTTTTCCTCCCTGGTTTGTCTCTTCGTTTTTGTGTCGGTTCATGCCGGTTCAGTTTGGTACGGGCTATATCAACTCGTATTGCCAGCTATCGGAATAGTCTCTGATACCTAGTTTTGGAAACCTTGGATAAAGGTGTGGGGTTGAGCAGGTTCTTGAGAGGGAAGCAAGTGATGTTGATGAGGGGCTTGGGGGTCTTGGAGGGTGTGAAGTGGAAAGACATCAAAGTCGAGGAACGAGCAATTGAGAGCTAGGTGCTTGGTTGAGGGTGATTTACAAGCACATCTTGGGACATCTTCTGTTCCAAGTGTTAGGATGGGGCTGGACAATGGCATGTCCCATTCCAAATTGGGACTGCTCTATTCCACATGATTTAAAACTTTGTCGAGGAGATCAATAGAGGTGAGGAAAGAAGATGAAGAGGTATGGATTTCGATTTAGGGTGGCTGGAGAGGGATCTTTTTGTAAGAGGTGTTAAGCTCATCTTGAGCAGGTCAATACCATTGAAACTGAGTGGGACTGGAGCTTAGTTCTTCCTTTGATCTTGTTTGAAAGCGTGAACCATCTTGGTTCTAAGCTGGTTTGGTATGATATGCCTTGAAATGCTCGATTTGGCATGGTTCAACAATCCTTATGGACTGGTAGTTTGGTATGGACCTTTTCAAGTGAGAACAGGTACCGTGTACCCATATTGCTCCCATTTTTATGTCAGAATGGTAGAGCACCAAAGTTACTGTATTTAGCTGGCAATTTAAAACCTTGCATTTTTAGATAAAAACTGCTAAAACAAAAACTATAACTTGATCGATAATCTTTGGCCCAAGTTAGAACAACAATTCTGTGTCGATATTGTAGCTGATCTCTAGACTAAGCCTTTCAACCCACTCAAAAGTCTAAAAAGACATGTGAATATGGAAGAGCTATAAACCGTCTCAAACAGAAAATAGGCTGTAGAAATGGTTGCTCATGGGATCGAGAAAGAGAAAGATTGTTGCTGTCCCGTATGACTACATAGTAACTTGTACAATTAAATGTGCATGGGATAATGATTGGCATGAGGGTTGCAATGGTACACTCCCAATCATATGCCCATAAGTTGTTGGTACTAAATGATTCGTAAGACCAAATTGAGACTTCAGTATTTGTTGGGTGGGTTCAATGTATGTTTTTTACTCTTAGATTAATAAACACCATCTTCTTAGAAACATTGAAAACTTTTTACCAAAAAAATCTCAGGATGTATGATGATAATTTTTGTTCCTATGATAAACACCAGCTATGAGGATTACCAGTGATATATCACCACTTCCCTTAGTTATTTGATTCTGTGTTTTTTTTTTTTTAAAAAAAGCAGCAAAGATTTTTTGATAGATGAAGTGATGTCAATTCATGACTCCTGATGATCAATAGATGACAAAGTTTTTTTTTTTCTTTCACTTAATAATCCTGGTACCACCTAAAGTTACATGCACTAGGATTATAAACATCTTTCGGGCATAGAATGCATAACAATTTGGCCTTATTGTTAAACTTAATTAATTTGACATTTACCTTCTGAAGTACATTTTGGTTTGATTTTACATGCAATTTACTTATTGTATACCAACATCACAATTTTGCACAATGGATGTTGGGTTTCTTGGGCCGGGCGTAGCGGAAGATTAGGTTTCAAAATTTTATATTCAAAACCCTGACCGGCCGGAATTCTAAATCCCAGGACCACTTAAGCATAACAATTAATAAATCTAATCTTTAAGGTAATATAGGAATACCTGGAATGCTATATTTCTTCATTTCCACTAGGCACACAAGTGCATGCCCTCCAGAGGTGATCCACACAGGAATCGGACCAAGGAAGCACTCCTATGCTAGTTGCTTGTTTGCCTGGGACTCTTTCGGCAGTCTTTCGGATTTTCCTCCTTTGCTGGATACCCTACCCTTCTGTAGGGCTCTCAGAGAACACATTGAATCCACTCTCAGATCCCTAATACCCATTCTATTTTTCTCTCCAGGCTCTTGTCTTAATTAGACTAGCCTTGTCCAGAAAGAACAAGTTGTCTTAAAGAGACAAACTTGTCTTAGGAGTGAGGGAGAGAAAATAAAATAGTAGTAGTATTTTGATGGGAGTCTCATCTTCCTTGGCATTAGATTATCGACGCCATTATATAGAGTGGGATGGGGCGCCTGATATGTCTATCCACCTGCCATTTGATAAGACCCTTCAAACAGGAGTCTTATAAGGATAGAAAAACATATCTGGATAAGACCTTTCATGCACCAAGAGACAAGTCTTTGTCTCTTCGGTTTCCAGCAATTTTTTTCTTTCTGCCACTTGGCTTTGACCGGTTATGGTAAGCCCAAGAAGTGTGATTTCAGATGTGAGGTATCGTAGAAACACAAGAGCCTTCAAACAGGACTCTTGGTCTCAAATTAGTGCCAAAATGAAGAGACGCAACTCTTCATTTTGCGCCAATCCCTTTCACACCGAATTCCACCATTTTGACCAATCAATGCCCTTCCAAATGGGTGTGGAGATAAGGATGAAGTCCCTTGGACTTTATCTGGCCTTGGTGACTGACAGGCAGAAGGACCAAGCACACATGCATTTTGGTGCACACCAAGAATTGGTGCCAAGAGTCCATGCCTTGCAGGATTCTTTAAAATGACCAAGATAAATGCCAAATAAATCCAAATAAATATTGAATTAGGCTATCCCACTTAGGACTCAACCCAATTTAAATACCGCTTAAATTGGTTAGCCTAATTAACAAATAAGCTGATCCAATCCAATTGGATTTGGAGTTGGGCTAGCCAACATATGCTAGTATCTCAATTAGCTAGCCAATTAGGATTTCATGATCCTAATAAATGTACAATTGACTTCCTTGGCTAATTCCCTAATGTGTGTGACCCTTTGGATTCTATATCTAGCTAGCAGTAGGTCTAGGTCCAAGCCGATTCGATCCAATCAAATCCGATTGACCTAATTAGGTCAAATTGAGCTGACCTAAGTTCCCAATTCAAACAAACTTCCGAATTGACTCATGAATCCAATCGAATTGATCATGAAAATCTATAAGATATGATTGACGTCTAGCAACGTGTTATGCCTACCCGGAAGATGAGGAATTTGGTGAAAATTACCAAAATATCATTTAGTGGAAAGTTATTTTGCTATTCAATCTTTCGATCTCTCTTTATCCTGATTAAGTGATGGGCATGGATAAATATCAAATCTTAGCACTTAATCCTTTCAAATTTTAATTCGATAATGAAGACTCGATCGATAAAAGGTTAAAAATCCTATCTAATCTCATCATGCATTGATCAAAGACTTCCTGAGTCATCATTCGAAGAGATCACATGGGATAACTTCTCCTCTTACTAGGAGTGATCGATTCCTTGTTGACCTACTCATTACCTTCATACAGAATCCACCATATCCAGAAGCACCCCGTACATGACTTAATTGTCACGAATGAGCATGCACCAAAACATGGGTTCATGTGCATAAGGTACTATGGTAGTCTCAGGTCTAAGGACCACATGCACAACTTCTACTAAGAGAACATTCTTTTGACAAGTAAAACTTCCATTTGATGTTCTCTTGTCGGATCAGTTTAGTGAACTCATAACCTAATGAGCACCCACATCCTTGTATTGGTATCTCTACACATGTGGTTGTGAGACCAACCACCATCTCCATTGAGCATATATAGGATGTGCTAGTCTTTTCGGATTCATCGATCCTCGAATCGATGATCCAATGACTAGGAACATTTTAGATTAGGGTTTATAGGAACTTAGGTCTCACCGTTATGATCTCCATCATAATCCTAATTCCATTGCCCTAACCTATGGGGTTCACTATAATCTTATAATTAAAATATAAGACGCATCAAATGATGAATCATAAATTGTCTTTATTAATATCAATCTTGAGTTAGGAGAATACAAAAATGCCACTGATACAATAACTGCGATTGACTTTCAGGGCATAATTCTTTCAATGGACACACCAAGCTGCAAAATAACATTCCTTTTGCATTCATTTGCTTGGACACATCATTCAAGTTGCTTCCCCTCTGTGCAACCATTGTTGAGTGTTACAATGGGTATAAATGCCATTATTTGCCTCAAAATTTTCAATTAATTTTTTTTAGTATTAAAACAATCACTGTTTTGGTGACATTCTAATTGAAAACAACTGGAAATAAGTGGTAATGATGGAAAAGTAATGGTGTTATTTTTTCAATCATTATTCACTTGATAAAAATATTATTATTCAGACCATGCAATCTTGTTTGAAGGAAAAATTGATGCCTGTTTGAATTTTGAAAAGTTGTATTTCATTAGAGAAAGTAGTGCAAATGAAAATAATGGCCGTTATTTGCATTATAATGGAGCATTATAATACTAACTAATGCATTAAAACTGCTGTTATCCTTTCTGTTATTATATATAACGTCTTGGAGGGGCGGCAAGCTGTTATAACAGTAATGTTATAAACGGCCTGTATTTTAAAGTTTAAACGTTGTCAGGAACATCAAAATTAAAATAATGAAAATTGTGTTGCATAATAATATCTATCCTGAAACTATAAGATAGTGACAGGAAGTAATTCTATAGAAAGCTTCTTTTTTTTAATGGAAAATTCTATAGAAACACTTGTGCGCCCCCAAACTTTAACAAGCTAGATGTTCTATGTTTAGTGTGTATGGTATGAAATTCCTTGATGCCCAATGTTATGGAAGTAGCAGGATCGACCATGCAGTGGTGATTGTTAACACGTGACATCTGTCTATCCCTAGTCTCCTCATGGAGAAACTGTGCATGTTGCACACCATAAATTGCAACATTACAACAAACCATGATGGGCCGAGAAAGACATTTCTCAATTACAAAAAGTTGATAAAAGGAGAAATGCTGGCATAGTCTGTTTTGTGGGGTAAATAGTCATCGACTTGTAGCTCAACACTTTGCTTTAGTACAGAGTTACGTGTTTTTCTATTTCAGATTGCTGGAAATTGTTAAATGCTAATAATCATTTTGGAGCTTAAATTTAAGGGGGAGAAGAATGCAAAACATAGGTTTATCAACAAAGTAGTACGAAAGCAATTAACAATGACCAGTTCATCCATAAAGTGGTATGAGAGTGGTGTCATTCTAGGCATCTTATTGATGTACTATATTTTGTCTTTCAAAAATTCTTGTACCACTAAGGTGGTATTTGTCATCGTTGTCACTTTTTTCTTTTTCAAAAGAATCTGGAAACAGAAATTCTATTTCAGATTTCTGACAATAGAAAATATGTTTGGTTCGCTCTTCTTTTTTACATTAGGGCCAGCGACGAGGGAGAGGGGATGGGGCCGGTGACGTCGTTGAGAACAAAGGAGAGCTTGATGTTGGGTGGAGAAGTAGTAGAGACTTGAGAGAGTGGCAGAGGGAAAGGAAGTGGAGGTGGGGCAGGGGAGCCAGTGTGGTTGGGCAGGGGCAACAAGGCTGAGGGAGGGATTGGGTGGAAGAAGAGGGGTTGGGAGAAGGGTGAAAATCCACTATTAAAAAAACTGGAAGTAACAATTTGTCAGTGTCACTTTCACTTTTTTTAGAAATAACTGAAGTTGTTAAAAGAAAAATGGAAACAAAAACAAGGTAACTAAACAAATTTTCTGCATTGGATTCCATGTATCTTTTTTTTAAAAAAAAATAAAGAAAGAGGAAAAAAGGTGCCAAATAGGCCCTAATCTTTCCAGTTTCCAGCATGGCTTAAGCCACTGCAGCAATATACTAACACTTCTTTCCTTTGGCAATTACCCATTGTTAGTTCTCCTATACAAAATGCAACATTCTTATCATTTCAAATCTCTGTAGCCCTTTATGTTGATAATATTTTTTTGTATGTTGCTTTTTTGCGCTTGGCATTTTCTAGCTTTTTTAACTATCCATGTATAGCCAATTCAGTTAGCATATCACTTTTATATTTCCTAAGACCATTTTCTGCTTTAGATTCAAGTTGATATTGGGAATTCAGAAGGAAACATGATTTTCCGATCTGTGGGTTCACGAGTTGGGTTTCCAGGATATCAAGAAGTTTATGAGGTCAGTCTTATCTGCTTGCATTAAAATCTTTAACAAATGATAGACCAGGATGCTTTTGATATATATCATCTGAAATAATGTCCACTTCACTTATACATAGGATGCTTTTTTTGCTGTCATTTTTAAAAAAAATATATTTCAAACTGCAAAGCAATTTACTTAGTGCATGCTACATTTTGTGAAGAGGCTGCCATCTGTTAATATTTATATTCTTAACTGCTTTTTATTTTGTGAGATTAAGGTGGATTAACAATATCTTATGCTCCTGTTATCCGATATCAAGGATTTATTAGTTTTCCACAATATCGGTTATTCATCAAAATTGTAGTTAGGGGAATTGGATGAAGCCTATCAAATTTGGTATGTAATACAGTTGACCTAAAATGCTTATGTCACCAATATATTATAGTAATAGTTGAATGATTTGCATTTTTTCCAAGTTTAACATATCTTACAGTTGACTGATAGGTCTCAGTTAATAGTGTCATTATTTTAATGGATATAATATCAAGAATATGTTATTATTACTGCAAAATTCAAGATCCCAGTGCTCTAACTATGAGATTCCTCACAAAACCTTTACCTTTCACTTGTAATTGTGTGCTAGCCTCAAGATTTGCCATCTTGGTACCGTATCCTGTATTGGTGGTATCCTATTATAGTATTGGTACATGATTCAGTATGGTACGAGATAACATACCGAATGTTGGTACATTATGAGACAGCGCATACGGTACATTATGTCCCGTACCGGGTGGTATAGGGCAGTACGGCAGACCATGGACATGAAGGCATAGGAGTTCACAAAAGAGAAGAAAGGCACTTTGGCATCCTGATAGGTCACAAATTTCATGTTGACAAGATCATAGAAGGGTTTATAATAATAGTTTCCTTTTAAGCATAAGAGATAAGGTAAATAACATTTTTCCCAAGAAAATTGTAAGAGAGAAGTAGGTGGTTGAGAAGAAGTGGAAGATGAAAATATGAAGAGGAACAGGGAAGTCTGGAAGGAATAAAATATAAAGAATGGAAAGAAGAAAAGAATAATAGAGAGGGCAAAGACAGAAGTTGAAGGAGTAAAAGAAAGGGAAGATGGAATGACAAAAGGACAAGATGACTATGAAGGTAAAAGGAGCAATAACAAAAGAATTATAACAAAGAAGATCAGGCAAGAAAGAAAGGAGCAAGAGAGAGGATTTAAATTATGGCTTGCCAGTATGTTCCAGCAGAGACAGCATTGACCAGTTTCAAGCTTGGTAAATGAAATGAATTGTTATACGACATTTATTGATTTGTGCCAGTTCATACAGGTTCATGGTGGACCATACTGCTATGAGCCTATGATAAAGGTGACAAAATCTTGTACAAACCCGTAATGGTGGAAAGCATTCCCTGATATAAATATATAATCAGTTGCTGAACCAGTGCAGACATGCAACACACCTTGTGGTGTGTATTGCCAACCTTGGTCAACATTATAACCACACTGTGTACTTTTAATCCTGGAGTGAGAGTGTAATTGATCATGTAAGTGGCCTCATGACTCTTAAACCCAAACTTAATTACTTTTACCGATCCTATGACTCTTGAACTAATTTAGATGGCAGTCACCATTGCATCATGACTTAAAAAAAAGCTTTTTAGGTCTTAGTGATCCATTAACTCCAGACACTCAGGAAGCAAAGTTTGATTTCTTTTGGCTGATGCAAAGCTACATACTGCTAGTTGTAAGTGACATTACTTTTGTGTGTGTCATATTGTTCAGTTAATGCACCTGAAATCCAACAGCCTGTGCTGATGAAAATTCTGCAACATTGGGACAAGCCTGCTAGAAATTAGAAATAAAAGCATGCTTACTGCCATGCTCATGCGCCTTTGAAAACAAATCTTGAAAGTGAGTCTTCTGTGATTGATGTGAAAGGGATGTTTCCTGCTTGAAGATATCTAAGTGTCCATAAAGTTCTTCATGGACATTTCTTGGGGATGTAAATTTAGGTCCTATCTCTTTGATGTGCTATCAAGAAAACAGATACCTCATCTTGTGATATGAGAGGTGAGGCATTAGCTATCAATCATGAATTCTGGCTTACTCAAGGAATGACACTTTGTGGCCCCGAAGACTCGAGTACTGTATCATTGTACAGGTGTAATTAGAGTTTATGGGTCTCCTGGTGAAATCTTCATTTTGATATTCAATAATCAGTACATATAAAACTTAATGGATGCTTTAACTACATCTTGAATGATGTAGAACTTCAAGTTCATTGTTTGGAATATTCTGAAACATCACTTTGGTTAGTTGTTTTTTGCATCAATATTGTATATTGATTTAGCGGATGGTTTAAGGCCCTTCCTGTAATTGCCATAAAGGGTGTTATTGACTTTGGTAACAGTAGATACTAGATATATCTCAGAATCACTTTATATGGAATTAAAGGTTTTTGCTCTGGCTTTTGACAGCTAAAAATTTGGTGAGTCTTGTCACTAATTGCTAGTTCATTATATATATTTACAATTAATACGTTATTGTGCATTGTAATGCTTGACATAGGTACTATCTTAATATGGTGAGTTTGTAATTGTATGTGGTGGTTGGCCCAGATATAAGAAACTGACCCTGAATTGACATGACAAACTTTTTGTTTCTTGTTAATATAGCAAGCTGATCAAGACAAATTTACAATTTTGGTTGTTAACAAGGAGCATTTTTGTATTTTTATTTCTTAATATTTGAGAAAGGGCATCACATTTAGAGATGTCTTATCTGCATCCATTTGATCTTGTTGACATGTTATGATCAATTGGAAGATGCACCGTCCACAAGTATTTAATTCGTGGCAGGACATCCCGCGGGATGGGATACCATCCCATGTGCCAGTATAGGACCATCCCGCCATTATCCCATCATTCCAATTAGGACATCTTGGGACATCCTCTCACCTAGGTATCAGAATGGGATGAGATGGTGATGCATCCCATTCTATTAGAAAATTGGGACAATCCCATCCCATGGGATTTAAAACCTTGATCCTCAATGTGCATCTCTAAGACACTATTGTTCATCCAGTCTCCATAAGCTCCAATTAAAGATGTGGAATTTTTCCTAGGATAACTTTAAAGAAAGAAGGTGGTTTTGAAATTTCAAAAATTTGCTTCTGAAATCCCAGTGAATTCAGAAGTTTGGATGGATTGTTACTGGTAGAAAATGGTTTTAATTAAGCTGCATTATGTGACTGCTTTGAGCTCCAGCATGTTTGTCTGGAAGATTTCTGAACTGCTTTGCAATGTCAGGACAAAGAAGCAAGGGTTAATGGAAATGATGACAAGGAAGAGAATGTCCATGAGGCAGTTTTTGAGATTCTGCACAAACTAAAGGTATGGTAAAATGTACATAAGTTGGTTATTTGATTCTTGTCTCGATCATTGTTGATGCATGCACTGCATACACTAAACACAAGTTTCTGATGTGACTAGGTAAGTATTTTGTGTATATACATTTTAATATTTTAGGCCATATGTTAATTTATCTTTTATTCTACTTATATTTCATGTTATTCTTTTCTATTTGCTCTTTCTATGTGAAAACTTGGCTTCTAAATTGTTATGACTGATCCTAATCTATTATTTTTTTCATAGGTTAAGGATTTGTTATCTTTGGTTAAAGTGCATCCTAGACAACATTATACTAAACCACCACCACGTTATTCTGAGGCATCATTGGTTAGTACTCCCTGTCATCTTTCATATTAAGTTTGCTGTTTTTTGTTTTTCGTTTTATTACTTTGACATTCATCTTTTATTGGACTATGATTGTGACAAAGGTCTGCCAGAATGGTCTGGTTCTGTACAGTGCCATGCTGGACCCTACCAAAATAGGGAGAGGGGGAGAGGGAGAAGCGAGAGGGGGAGAGGGGCTTGGGCCTTTGGACTCATTGAGAGAAGGCCAAGACATCCAATGATGAGGAGGGCTGCATGAGGGCTCGAAATAGCTTTGTTCTGTCCACATGCCGCGGCAGGGACTAAGAGAAAGAGGGAGGGGCAGGCTTTCCTTGAGCGATGTTCGGTGGAGAGAGAGTGGAGGCCAAGGCTCTTGAAGCTTTCATTCGAACTAGAGGAGAGAGAGTGCTTGTGTGGTGGAGAGAGCATGCTAGAGGACCCTTGAAGGCTCTCAAAGTTTTTGTTTGAACTGGAGGAGTGGTGAGGATCATTTGATAACTTGAAGTGACCTGCATGGCCGAACTGTCCTGGGTTGGCATCGGTTTGGTTTCATATAGGCCGAACCACTGTATTTGGATTGTTTTGGTGTTGCTTGACTGTGACTCTTGCATCTTTTATTGGACCATGATTGTGATTCTGGTTGCATCATTAATGGACTCCAGTTAGTTGATATCCTTTTTTTCATTACATTCTTTGATAATACATATTCTCTTTTCTGTGTCTAGGTTAAGAAGCTAGAGGAACTTGGAATTGGAAGACCATCAACTTATGCACCTATAATGAAAGTGTTACAGGTATTTTTATGATTTGCATAGTTGTCTTCTTCTACAAAAGTGTATTTGGATGGTTGTCATTACTTGCTTGCTATCTTAGCATTCTTACCTTTTATCCTAGATTTATATGTTAGTCATACTCTTGGTTTTGAATTACTGCTGGAGACCACAAATTTGTCAAAAGACATGCTCATATAGCAGCTGCCTTTACAAAAAATGAATGAAAATTTTGTTGGCAAGAATTAGGTCATGTTTGGCAGTATTTCTGTTTATGATTTAGTAAGCACTTCTTTACAAGAACTTGCAAGCAGGGATCGCGGTACCATCCCGTACTGTTCAGTACGGGACATACCGTACCGTACCGGTAGGTAGCCGGTACTGTTCAAGCCAATTAAACGGTCCGGCATCCGGACCGTTAAAAAAATAAAAAAAATTGATTTCCGTACCGGTACGGTACCGTATGAATAGGTCTGGGCCGGACCATTAAAAAATAAAAAAATTGATTTCCGTACCGGTACGGTACCATACGAACAGGTCCGGTTCAGCCCGGTACGGGCTCGGTTTGGCCCGGTTCAGGTTCATTTTATGTTTTAAATGCTTTGAAGAAGGAAGAAAGAATATTTTTATAATAAAAAAATGGCCGGTATGCCTGTCGGTACGGTACGGACTGTACCGTACCATACCGGCCACCTGCCGATACGGCTCCCAGTACCAGTACCGGGAACCCTGCTTGCAAGATTGCACTTTGCAATTAATTAGTGCCTCACAAGCTCCTGTTACTGAAGTAGAAAATGATATAAGTAGTGCAACAGTGGGATGACGACCTCTGTTTGCAATTTGTGAAGTCAGAAAAATACTGTACTTATGAGTTGCTTAAAGTACTGAAGAATTGTTCTTGATCTTGTCAAAGCAGGAGTTGTAGTTGTGTACATGTGCTTAAAGGGAAAGATATGCATCTGTTTTGATGTGTATTAAAAAACCTAGTGTCTTAGTTCCAAGACTTTGTTTTTGGATGTATAATTACAGCCAGAAGATTTACGGACTCAGGTGGCTCAGTTCATCAAAGTATAGCTTAGACCTAGTTTGACATGGACTTTATGACTAGAGTCTCTCTATTACCTATTTCTCTTGAGTTAAAAGTTCCTTTTTTTGCTCTTGAAAATGTCAAAAGCTATGGATCATTGGTGTAGATCTTATCTGGAATATTGAAACCAAGGTTTGCTCTCTCGATACCTTATCCAAGGTTTTAAATTCCGTGGGACGGTGCTGTCTTGGTTTTTCCATGGAACGAGATGCATTGGCATCCCGTTCCATCCCGACACTCGGGATAGGAGATGTCTCAAGATGTCTCGACTGGGATGCTGGGATGTTGGCGGGACTTCTTGTCCTAATACATGAGATGGTACCTCATCTTGGTATCCCATAGGACGTCCCGCCGGGACCTGAATCCTTAACCTTACCCCATACTTGTAAAATCTTATTATAATGTTGGTACATGGTTCAGTATAGTACTGTAGTGTTGGTATGTTCGAAATGGCATACCGGTACAAGACTGGTCTGGTGTGTGTTGTATCAGGTGGTATGAGATGGTACAACATTCCATGATTGAAACTATAGTAGGCATATACCTGAAACAAAACTTTGTTGTGAAAAATAAATATAAACTCTGAACAAGTTGCTGATAACTATGCAGTAAAAATGCATGGGAACATATTTGAGCTCATGTAGTTGATTGCTTCCTTGATCAGTTGCTAGTCGTCAGATGCAAAAGGATGAAGAAAAGAGAGGAAAAGAAAGAAAAAGGATTTTTTCTTTTTTACATCATCGAACTGATTTTCTTGTTTCTTTGTCCTTTAATTCTCCTTAATCATGTCTAACATCTCTAGACTTTCTCCTTCAAAAAGAATGTGGAAAAGGCAAGCAATAAAGATCCTTTTACACCTTCCAAAAATAGAAAAAAATATATTTATCTAGAATAAATGGTCTTATGAGATCTAGTCATTAATATTTTAAAGTTATGAAGTTGGTATTTGCACCAACATGGCATCATTCCCCAACCTTGTATTCTTGTAAAGATGAATAATGAGATTTACTTAACTAAAGTTCTTTATAATGGTTTATGAGCACATATAATCTGTTTGACATGTGGACCGGGATGATGTTTTGCTAGATTTAACTGCAGCTGTATATACAGATTGAGAAATGCATACTAAAATTAAAAATTTGTCTTATAGAAGATATGTGATTTGTTATAAGTTGCCATATATATGACTACTGAAGATGGTTATTGAATTTTATGAGTAAGATACTTTTAAATTGTACAATCTATTTGCTATTAGTTATTTTTTTTTTCTTTAGAAATGGTGATTGAATATTAAATAAATGTGTTATATGTTTATACTTCACTAGTTCATTTCGTAAGTTTAATATTAAATGCCTTTTTTTCCTAACCATATTGAAAATTTTAAATTGATTATTGGTTATGTTCAATGCTTTATTACCCAAATTGATTGTGCATGCAGGACAGAAACTATGTAACGATGACAAATCGAGTGCTGATTCCTGAATTCCGTGGTCGCATGGTATGTCATTATTTGCTGCAACATTGGCATGTGATTTGCTTTATGGAAGGTCCAAAGAAATTTTCAGGAAAATCTATTTGGATTGCTATTTGATTTGCGATATGTTACATAGATGTTCTAGCCTCAGCCACATGCTGTTACCATATGCAGTTGATTCTTTCTTGTCTTATTGTTAAGCAAGCCAAACAGTCAAAACCCTTTTTTACATGAAGATGAACTAATGAAATGCTTAGTCATAGTTAATTGCATTTGACGGCATGGTTTTTTTCTTAAAATTGCCTTCACCTGTTCGTATGCTATTCTGTTACATACCTAGCAAAACTTCTAATATCCAGTTTGAAAGTATGTTGCTTTTCTACATCAATGTTTTAAAAGGTGCCTCTGATATGCAGGTGGTCAAGGGACCATATAGTGCATATGCAGCAGGCAGACCGCATATGCAGGTGCATAAGCGGTCACCATTCTTTAACTATTTAAAATAAAACATGATATATTAAACATGATAATAACAAGAATAATGATACTAATATTTTTTGGATGGATAATAATAATACTAGTAATAACAATTAATGTTTATTGTTTAGTAACTAATACCTAATAACAATAAGTCAATAACTATAAGATTATAAACATTTTAACATTGTTGATACCTGTGTTAGGCCCACTTGAAACCCACATCAAGCCTAACCATTAGCTTGAACCTTCTTCCCCTTCTTGGATCCAAGAATGGATTGTTTATGTGGCTCTAGAATGCTAAGCAGGCTCATATATTAGCTGTACGGTAGTAAGCATGCTGTATATTCAGCTGCATAATGCTAAGTGGGCTATCTGTTCTCTCCATTTACTGGGACCACATATAATAACTACATATAGGCAATGCAGTGTGGCCAAGGGACCACATAGCATTCTGTCCTATGTGCCCTATGTGCGGTAGTATGCACTGCATTGTACTGTTCTTCATATAGTTCTAGTAATAATTTATTTTACTTCTATTGCTATTTTGACATCAAGGCAGTTTCGAATTTCATCCATTTGCTAGCTATATCTTATGATTTGTCTGGTGTTCTAGTTTTTCCTTTGACCTTTTTTTCCTTAAAATTTCTGCAATTCTAGGTGTCAGCATTTCTTTGCCATCATTTCTTGGAGGTTGCTGATTATAGCTTCACAGCTGACATGGAAAATGAGGTAATTTGTTAATGCTTTCATATAGTATCAATATTTTGTTCTCATGAAGCGTTGTCCTGGTGATGAGGCATTTGTCTGGTTAAACAGGAGATCAAACCTTAATTTGCTGACATGTTAACAACTGATGCCTTGTTTATATGTGCATTATGGAATGCATACATAAGTATGTATCTTTGCAAGTGCTTTTATGTGCATGTGCATGCTGTAGTTGTGTACATGTGTATCTATAGAATACAAATGCTTGCAAAGAGCAGGTGATTAAGTCAGTAGTAGACAATTTTTTTGGTTTTCCATTATCAACCTCGAGTGATTAGTTGGTCAGAGATCTCCTTTACTCGTTTTTTTTAGTGCTGCGTTAAACTTTGATTATTGATGCGATTTATAGTTTTGTTAATGCTCAATAACTATGACTATGGTTTTTAATTAGAATAATTGGAACATCTGTTAGGTGATACTTATTTGCATACGTCATTGTGTGTATTTTAAATTTTTGATGACACATAGCATTAAACATATAATCCAGGCTATCCTAAGCGGAAAACTTAATATTTTATGTAGGGTTTCCTGAATCGTGCCGTATCGAACCGGACCGGTGGCCAACCGGCATGGTTCGGTCCAACAAACTGGTTCTCCGGTTTTGAAATTAAAAAAAATTGGCGAACCGGTCTGAACTGGTCTTGTGAACCGGCCCGAACTGCGTTGAACCGGTCGGTTCGGCCGGTTTGGGACCGGTTCGGATCAATACGGACTGGTTTTTTTTGTTTTTGGTTTTGTCTTTTATTTTAAATGGTGTATTCGATCATTAGAAATAGCTGGGCTTCCCTTATTTAAAAATTTCCTCTCACGCTAGCCTTTAGTTCACTAGCCATTGCAATCTGTCTCTCTTATCTCTCTCTCTGTCTCGCCTTCCATGGATCATATCCTTTGGTCAGTTTGCTCTTTGATGAGCGGCTCTGGAGCAAGCTCGGTGACAGGGTGGATTCCATTGTGGAGGAACGAAATCCAAAACAATAGATCAAGTTCTCCTCCTTTTTTGTGTGATCTCCCCAACCATCCCTTCTCTACTTTCCCATTTCCAGTCTCAGAAAATAAATTTTAATTTTTTGTTCTTTTTCGCTGTAAATTTTCAATGCAGGGGTGGAATCAGAGCGAGGGAAGAGGCTTATGGAGGACTTGTTGCTTCTGATCAGAGGATTGGACTTTAAATCCTGAATCCGAAATCCTAAATCGTAGACACTAAATCCTAAACCGTAAACCTTAAAAAGAATTGGGCATGCCGATTTGAACCGGCATGCCTACCGTACCGACACATGGTACGGTACACTACTAGTACCATACCGGTATGAATCGGCAAGCCTATCATACCGACATGGTACGGTATGGTATAGTACTGGTACCATATTGTACCAGCCCAGTGCCGGTATGGTTCCCGGTACTGGGATCCTTGGTTTTATGTAGTTCACTTGGAATCATTGTTGATTAGTGATTGCCAAAAGGCAGCAAAGGCAATTTCAGCAATCCATTTGGTTTCTCATAAACTGAAGGAAACGAAATAGATATGGTGATTCTTTTCTTTTTCGTGTATAAATTATAATGCTATACTATGCAATAGGCGGCCCTTCCTATTTATTCAGGCAATATGTAATGGGAAATAGTTATATAAAAACTACTCTGCGCTTGCTAGTTCTGATCCTTTGATTGGATGATATTATTAACTTCTTAGTTGTTCTTTCTTTCTTTTTATTTTTGGGAGGAGGGGGGGGGGGTTTGGTTTATATAAGCATACTATCTGCTATAGATATTTGAAGATAGTTACCTACCAAAAAAGTAGAGAGCTTGAAAATATATTTTTTTTCCTTTTTTGTTGCTGGAATTGGGGAATCGAATAGAAAAAAATAGAGGAAAACAAGAAAATCATACCGAGCACGTCATAGATGCTGCCTACCTGTAGAGTGGTCCTTGCAAGCATGCAAGGCTACAGATCAAATGATAATAATTTAAATTATTGTGATTTGATCTGTAGCCTTGCATGCTTGCAGGGACCACCCTGCAAGTATGTAGCATTTGTCATGTTCTCGGTTTGGGGTGTGAGCCGTGTGATAGATTAAGTCGGATTAGATTTATGAATATGTATATGAATATTTGAAAGATAGTATAATTATTGAATTCATATTTTGAAAATGATTTAATTGAATTATTATTAAATTAGTTTTCGAGAATTTAATGTTTAATATTATTTTTATTTTGAGGTTTTTTTTTTTAATGATCAGAATTATTGAATTCATATTTTGAAAATGATTTAATTGAATTATTATTAAATTAGTTTTTAAGAATTTAATGTTTAATATTATTTTTGTTTTGAGATTTTTTTTTAATGATTAGATCTATAGCCCTTCCATGTTTGTACAGCTTGCCTTGCAGGTGTATGGCATTTGTCATGTGCTCGGTTTGAGGAATGACAAATTTAGTGGTATCAAAGTTCACAATATGTACCTGCTAATATTTTTTATTGTTCCTGTTTACATTTGCGGGCTTTCTATCTTTGGGAAAATCAAATTTAATCCACTGCCCTCATGAGTCCTGGAAAAACATGAAAACATACCTAAGCTCAGAACTTCAGATGTATTAATAGAGAGAAGATGATTAGTATTGTTGCCACTGTTACTGCTACTGAAGTCAATGGTTCTTTTTTTTTTTTCTTTTCTTTTTTATGCTACAGTAGGCTACATTGGTTGGTTGGAATGTAAAGTTAATTGGTATAGATACGCTAGAAATTGCACTGGTACATTTTTTTAAATAAAAATATCTACATATTTAAGACATAAAAAAGTGGCTACAGTGATTTTGTTATTTTAAAACTGGTACATTCTTTTAACACCTTATTATATGTTTAGAACCCCAATATACTTGAGTTAATCTGTATCTTTTGAATAAAGTAGTATCTACTATCTATTGTAGGCTGGCTACACCTCCCCCTCCCCCTCCCCCTCTGCACAAAAGAAAGGAAAAAGGCCCTCAGTTCTCCACTTGCGACCCAGTCATTGTTCCACTTCTGCACTCAAATTTTGTGTTTAATCTTGTGAAAAGTGCTCCCTACAGTTTTATTCATCCCTGTCAAGCACCAGTTCAATATAAGGCTTTGTACCTAATTTTTGTCAGTCTGGGCTCACATATACAATAAAATCTACTTCATAAGTATATTTCTGCTGAAATTCCATCGTTGTCCTTAATTTTGAATTTGTTCCAGCCAAGGATGAAGATTTTTGATTTTGGTTTTGGAGTTTGTCAAAATAAGTTCAAATCACGATTTAACACTAACTGAGAAACTCTATTCCATCTTTTCATGTCTATGTTAATGAATTCTGTCTTAGTTTTTCTTCCTATAATAAGCTACTTTGGTGATTTCTTGTCTTTTCAAATTCTTGCCCACAATGTCAGCATAAATTTCCTTAATTACCCCTTATGTAGTTCCTTCTATGCAATTTAAGCCTCTGTAGTTAATGTGGCCTGTTGTGTTTTGTTTTTAACCTTTTGTTATGGCAGAATATGGGAAAAAAGCAGGCCCATAGATTTGTTGGATATTGTTATGCATCTCAATCAATAGTGTTATGCGATACTAGTTTTTTTGCATGTGTAAAACTTGCAGCCTACTCAAAGGAAATGGGCTGAGTTTGATGTACAATGGCCTCTTTGATGATCTGATGTAGCACGCCTCTGTATTGGCATCAAGATATGTGTAGATGCTGCGCAATTCATAAGAGCATCTTCTGAGAAGATGCACTTGACATGCATCTCAATGCAAATCCAAGAACTGGTCTGTTTTAGATCATCAAATGGTCCAACAAGTATTGGACTTGATCCTTTTCCTTGTTCAAAAGGGATTGTGTAATGATGGCTGTGATCTCTTGGCATGCATGAGGAGTTGTGCCACATAGGATGTGTGAGGATTCTCAAATATATACTTAGGATCCGTTTGATTGGGGTATGTCAAATTATGAGATAATTTAATAATTCCTGGAAATCATTTATCTGGGAAAATGATTGTGAAGAAAAATAATTTATATCATGTTTGGTTAGTGAATTTTTTTTTCAGAAAATGATACTAAAAAAAGATTACTATGTTTGGTTGGAGGTAATTCTATGTAAGAATACAATCAAATTTACAAATACATCTATCAATAAAAAATAACTTTTTAATACTAAAATAGCATTATCATGTTCAATTATTTTTTATAGAATGATTATAATCATATAATCCTTTGTATAATGCCATTTACATTTTAATTGTTTTGTAAAAGCTCTTTATTTAATGAATTTTGGGATGATATCAAAACAAATTCAATAATCATAAATGAACTTTATTTGGAATATTTTTGTCAATGCCAGCTTACCATCACTTGGGATTTTACAAAATATCGACCTTCCATGGTATTTGTTTTACCTTCTCTCAGGAAAGTAAACATGGGACCTACCATTTTTTTTTTACTCTCTCTCCTTCACTTTTTTATACCAAACATGGTAATCTAACACGGAATTTATTTTCCCATGCCAGATAACCCCCAACCAAACAGACCCTTAGGAATTTTTAGATGCATTGTTCTTCTTGTTTTCTCACTCCTGGTTTCAAATCACTGGGACTAACAAAGCATGACCATGCCTCTTTAAAATAAATACTGGCTACAAAGGTGAGTCCAGTTATAAACAATTCCATATTTGCAGTTCAGTGACAAAATGCTTTGGCATTGAAATAGTAGATGAGAACTATCAACTGGTTGCTGGATATTTCATCCAACCACATTTTTACTTGTATGTGGATGGAACTCTATGGCATGATAGTATAAACAGTAGAAAGTGGTCCTGTGAGTATTTATTTATTACAGCTAGTTCCTTTGCATGTTTGCAGTAAATATAGTTGTTCTTATTTGTGTTATATTAATTATTGTGATCTTTGGCATCACATGCCTGCTTGTTTGATCAGCTTGATAATGTTTCTGCTGGGTTGACGGAATGGAAGGGCCTTTTAAGAGATTATTGGTCAAGATTTAGCAAGTATTGTGATCTTGCAAGTAATACTAATATTCGACAGGTAATGATTTTACTAGTGGGAAGCATGTTTATTTTAGTTCTACAGTAATAATTGTATTAAATTTTTTTATATTTTTTATTTTAATTAGTTTTATGAAAATGGTTTTTGTGTTGCAGGTTGAGAAAATGTTGGAGGAGACTTTTGGTCACATATTGTTTGCTTCCCTTCCTAACAATTGCAGGGTCTGCCCAAGGTACTTTTTTTCATATTATAGTTGTTTTGTTATGATAAAAATAGTTGATCCTGGAACTATGACTGCACGTGCTACTTGGGTTGCCACCTTAGCAGTTGTTCTCCAATAATATTTTTTAGTGATATGACATTGGAGAAATGAGTCTTATTTCTCACAAACATGTAATAATAATGTTAGCAGCTTCCAAGTCCTTACTGGACACTGGATGATCATATAATAATATTATTATAGTTGTTTCTGAGATTATGATAAATACATGACCGCTTGGTTGCAGAAAACTATTTATTTAGATATGCAAATCTGTCTGCTCCCTTTTTTTGGAAAAAAATAAAACTTGTTTTTAAGCAGAAAAGTTGAACAACCTTGCTATTTCATTTTTTAAAAAATAAATGGATGCAACAAACTAAAGGAAACCAAACATATGATTCATAACTTGTCTTCAGGATAGTTCATCCAAGCATTGTCACCTTGCTTTTTTTTTTTTTTTTTCTGTTGATCTATTGTCAACATGACATTGATAGAAAATAACAATGGCATGATTGTAGTATTTTCTACTACCAGAGAGTGATCACAAAATAGTAAACTCTTCTTACTGCCTTATTTTATTTTGTTTTTGCCATCAGACAACCTTTTTGTTGCCACCTTCTTAGCCTGGACACTTTTCCTCCT
This sequence comes from Areca catechu, assembly GCA_021397845.1. NCBI lineage: Eukaryota > Viridiplantae > Streptophyta > Magnoliopsida > Arecales > Arecaceae > Areca > Areca catechu. The sequence continues at coordinate 67,567,308 of CM038045.1, forward strand.
AGTTATTTGCTTATTAGTTGTTTCTTGAATGTAAATAAGCAATCAGTTGGCTTTGCATCAATTGTAACACTCTACTTTTTAGAACTGGTAAAAGTGGAATAGCTTTTAGCCTAACCTCCTAGGTTTCAGTTAAAAAGCATGTACATGCTTACTATATTTTAGTGAAATTTCAAATTTATGAGTGAGGATTCCAATGGTTGTTGGATTTAGTTCACTCTTCTATTAATTGTGTCGATATATGAATGAGAAGAGGGAGGCATCTGGCAGGTTCTGTTTGGGCCTTTGGGATGTACTACTCTCTCTTCTTATGATATAACATCAGATTTTCTTATTGCTTTATAAGAGGATTTAATAATACTATTTGCATGCATACAATGCATGTTCAGGCCTAAGTTGTGTTAGTTCTTCCAACTTACACCTATAGCTGCCATGATATCAGTAGTTTGCTGAATTGACTTTTTTGAGTTGGCAGAACTAATTAGGGAATCTCCCATCCATGTTCCTTGGAAGTGTAACTCATTGGAATAATGTATCTATGAAAATTTAACTAATTTATTGCTATCTGCTTCTTCCATTTTATGGTTGACTATATTGTCCACTCTGCAGTTGTTCAGAGGGCACCTTGATATTTAAAGTTAGTAGGTTCGGTGCTGGCTATTTTATTGGTTGTGATCAACATCCCAAATGCAAGTAAGTGATCAGTGATGCCATTATCTTTTTTCAGTACTAACATACTTTCTTTCTCTGGGCCTCTGTCTGTGCATAACTTATAATTGGAATGATTTCTTGTTGTTATCACTCATTACTTGGACAAAAATTTGAAAAATATAGCATGTTTTTCTATTTACTCTAGCATAATTATGAGAGTTAAATGGCTAACTGTATGACAAGTTTGATTGCTAATATTTGTCATCATATGCTCTCTGGTAGAATCATCTCTATTTGAGAATCAATTAAATCATTGTTTGCTGCAAAAGCTAATATTTGCAAGAGAAGGTTCCACAGCATATATCCTGTTGAAACTCCTTCCTGATAAGTTGGGATGTAAGGGGTGTCAATATTCAGCTGTCTTAACAGTGGTAGGGCAACTGTTGCTATGAATATTTTGAACTTGTAATGCACTGGCTTCGGTATGTTTATGAATGATTGTGGTCCATGAAAGGTCTTACCTTGCCTAGGTGGTGTGCTGTTGGACCTTTTTCCTCTGAATGTATAGGACTACCTGATAGAGGCTTAATTCTATCTCATTGCTATGACCTCGGTGGATGAAATATCACAGATCATTACACAAGGCTTTTTTTGAGAATAGAGATAGGAATTCTGTGGATTTGCGATTGCATAGCATCACACTAAAAATATGCAGGAGCTCTATTATCTTATTAAAATTCTAGCCAATTAGAATAGAATGACAAAATCATTTGGACTTACAAGTAGAGACCACATGGTACTTGATACAAGCCAAATTCAGTAGATACCTTGAGTTTTTTTTTAAGAAGGGAAGGGGGGGATGGCATGGGGCAAGGGGAGGAGAAGGGTGGTTTTGGGAATTCCTTTCCAAACCACCGCACTTGAAGTCCTTTCCAAACCACCACACTCATCATAGAATTCTTATATAATTCAAACAACATTCTCATTTATTAATGTAGGGACTAGGGATAGAAATAGGAAAATGCATCAAAAGAATAGAGCAATTATTTGTAGCAGCATGATTCTTTGGAGCTATTAACATGATCACCACAATATTCTGCAGATCAAAATGTTATCTAATCTAAATACATAAAATAAGTTTGATGGGTGAAGCATCTAGGTTGATATGTAGGACTAGAATTTCAGGATTGGCTCAGGTCTAGCGTTGACCTAGCCCTGGTCCAAAGCGTGAGGCTGATGGCAGGCTTGTTCCAAGCCCAAAGTTAGACCTGCCCCACCCCTTCTTCTTCTATCTCTTTAGGCTTGTTCCAAGCCCAAAATTAGACCTGCCCCACCCCTTCTTCTTCTATCTCTCTCTCCCACCAGATCTCTCATCCTCTCTCCCTATCCACTCTCTCCATCCTAGTCTCTCTCTCTGCCAAGATCTCCTCTCTCCCTCCTGGTCTCTCTCTTAATTTCCTCTCTATCTCTCTCTCTCTCTCTCATTTTGCACCTGAGAGGCTGGAGACTGGATATGGGCCCATCTAATTGGGCTCTTGGCCAGGCTTGGGCTGGAATTTGGAAAAACATTTTGGGCTGTGGCATGGCCTGAAGCTTGAAGCTTTTTTTTTTTCCTAGGCTGGCTTTGGTTTCATAGAAATCCAACCCGGCCTAGCCCAACTGTTATGTAGTTAAACCAGGTTAGCATCGAAATGACTGTTATAAAAGCATTTTGAGTTGATTCTTAAGGGTGGTGGAGAACTAACTTTTACGTGCATAAACAACAACTTTTAACAAGCTCTAGATAAGGGTAGCAACTTGCTTTTTTGTCCACAGGTTGAGAAAGAAGAGGGAAAGACATAGTGTAAGATGGTTGGAAAGTTGTTGGAAATGTTGACATTGACCAAGGATATAACTAGAATGAATGGTGAAGTAGGACTGAATAGCTAAACCTAAACTACTAGGTTAGTGCTTGTTGGTAGTTATATTCATTATGTAGTTTTTATGGGGTTATTCATTGTTATGTTTCATTTTTCTCTACGTTTGGTTTTGGGGAATCAATGGCCAGGATTAGGTGGTATGAGAATTGTAACGTGGCATTTAAACAAATATGTGATGAGGTGGATCGTCTTTGTGGGTTTCACAGTTAGTGATGTCGAAGCAAGTATGTGCTTCATGATGTATGAAATTTGGAACGATGGGCGATTGTGCTTGACAGCTCCCATGTAAAGAAAGTAAATCATATGCATAGTTTTCATGTGCATCCAACATAGATTGAAAAAATGCAGTGTGAAAGGGCTACAAATGAGCTGGCTCAGATCCGGATGTCTCCAGGTCTTGACTCAGATTTGTTGCAAACCGACCCAGTGGAGGTTGAGTTTTGATTTGGGACTTGTGCTTAGCAGATGGCTCTTAACATCCACTAGCAATTTGTTCTATATTAGGTACAGGGTTTGCAGTACCAAGCTCTACAGAGACATGGTACAGTTGCCGCCTCACCTCCATCATTGTCCCATATGTTGATACTGCTATCCATACCATATGGTCAGCTACCTGTCCAATGCTCAGTACTAGTACAATAAAATTTGGGTCTGCCTGACCCACTAGCCCTCCTAGTTGTGAATTGTGGAAAGATGTTCGGAACTCCTTAGAGGCTCACCATCAGACAGCATTTCTGGCAACCAAGGGGAAGGTTTGAGCCACATTTTTGTTTACTTCAAGAATTTTCCAAAGCACAAGCTTCCATATTCATATTTGTATGCTCGTAGCTCATATACTGAAATAATGGCCCGTTTTGGGATTTGCACAATTACTCATCTGAAGATGAAGATACACAAAACATATGATAATTAAAGTCAATCGGTGGTTAAGAGAGGACTGTTTATGTACCATGAAGTCTTGGTGAAATGACATTTTCTGGCTTAGGTGGGAAAATCGCAAAAGTAGGCTGCTTGAAATATAAGATGGCATTACACATCTTATCAAAGTGTATGATGGTTAAACTGAAAAGCCTGCTGCATCATGCAAAATCAGTTTGAGCAAAGGAGGCATGATTTGCATGATAAGTCGTTGCTGCATACCATTTTTCCAGCAGTAGTATTTAGTTAATCTATGATGGATCTCATGATATATGGTGGTAATATATGTGCAAGTTTTTGTGAGATGTGTGTTTCACATATGGTTTATGAATTTGCAAAATGATCATTTATGACATGTGCTATACTGGAAAAAATAGCAAGAAAAATGAAAGACTGAGTCAATCCTTGTTGAGTAGGCTTTGTGGGTCAAGGAACAATCAACTAAGTCTGAAGACAATCTATGAGTTGACTTTCAACATAAGCCAGAGCTGCCATGAAACTCAAAAAGGTTGACCTACTGGTAGGTTGTGTAATTAAGATTATACCATAAAGTCATAAACTGCCTTGGAGGTACCTTCAAAACATAATCAAAAGTCCAGACAATGTGGGAGGAAGGCATATAGGCAAGGATTAGTAAAAGAACAAGATCCGCGTCTAAGGTACAAATTATAAGTCAAAGGAGCCAATTCTGACCAAATTTACTTTTTATTTAACAAAATTAACTTAAGTGCAATTGAGCTTCCAAAGTAATCACACTAATAATAGGAAATCTGTGGTTGAAGTACATGCCATACTATGAATTTTCCTGGTAATGGAAGGACAATTTGTGGTTGAAGTAGGACATGCTCTAGAAGCGAGGACAAGAGCATAATGGCAGCTGGAGAGAGAGGAATGTGTCTATAGAAAAGTGTTATATGGTCATAGGCTCATATAAAAGATTCACATCCATATTTGCTTAAAAGAATTTATGTTCTATAATTGCAGAGTTTCTGACAACTTGATAATTCTGTTCGGTGAAACCAGTATTGAGTGTATGGGCACCCATTAGCACTTCTGCAAATTCTTACTGACTAGAAATAACATCAATTATAGCATCTACTTTACTCATGGGGACCCTTGGGTGTTTCAACAAAACATAATTATATTCACTGGATCAAAAATGTTGTTACAAATTTGTGGTACTTAAATTACTAGATTCCCGCTGTCTTGCTAGAACAAGTATAAATTTAACGGTCAGTGTGTGTAGTTGATATGAGCTTAATGCTCCTGCCCCCCCACCCCCAACTCTTTCTTTCCACACACACACACACACACACACACACACAAAAAAAAAAAAACCACTAGCATTCTATGTATCGTGGGGAAAAAATGGTACTCAGGCAATGAGAAATGGCAAGGGAGATGGGGGAGGGTATGCTTGGTGGTCCTGTTGGTCAGAGGTTAGGTTTTTTAGCTTCTCCTAAAAACAACTTGGTAACTTTTTTCTTCTTGTGGAAGCACTTTTCAGATATTGTTACCAACATTTCCTAATCTAGGCAAGCTTCATCAATCGATGCATGCTGCCCTGTACGAGACGTACCGTACTGGTACTGAATGATAATAGTCAATATGGGGGTGTACTGAATGTTCCTTCACCAAACTGAACCAGACCAACTCTGCACCAAAATGGTACCAATATGGTGCTGAAACTGATGTTGCCACTTTGTTTCTAGGAAGTGCTTTTTTTGCTTTAAAAAGGTGCTTTTATTGAGCAATACCAAACATGCCACACAGAGGGAGAGAGTTTTGGCTGCTGCATGGTACACAATAATATAGTTGCATAAAAAATTTGTATGTTTGGCATATCCGCCCTATTGGGAAATCATACTCTTAAGTGTTTCAACTTTCAAGAGATTTTTGTGCATTTCAAAAAGTTGCCTATGTTCTAACCAGTTGCCGAAAATATCCTCTTTTATTTGACAAACAAACATATTAATAATTTTGTGACACAGGTACATTGCACGTGCCTTGTTTAGTGAGGATGATGATGCTGTTGATCCTGACAAACCCGAGAAGTCATTTCCACCGAAGTTGCTAGGCTATAGTCCTGAATCTAATGAAAAAGTTTGTTATTAGCTTTACAAGTCTTGGAATTTTAGAGTTGCAGTCATATAATAACCCAAACAGATCTTTTTATATTAAACCTTGCATACACTATAACTGATTTTGTTTTTTTTATATAGATTTATTTAAAGAATGGTCCATATGGGTACTATGTCCAACTGGGCGATGATAGAAAGGGATGCTCACCAAAACGAGCTTCTATTTCTGAGGTTTGTTAGTGATTACTTTAGCATCTATGCATATGCAGGTTTTGCTTTCCTGGGGAAAGTTGATTTTGTGTGAAGTAATTGCAAGCTAAATGTTTAGTAATGTTATCAAGGTTTTCAGATGTTTATACTGGTTAGAATGGGGAAAGTGCATGCAATTAAACCAGGAAACAAACAGGTTTGGTAGTCTGCATGCACGAATGTGCTTCAATGCAGATAAATGCAATAAAACAATGTCAACGTGTGTGGAAGTTAAACAAGATTTACAAGTGAATATGTGCATTAAAGCAATTGTAATAAGACATTCATATTTTCACGAGTAGACACGAGCTGATACGCACAGAGACATGTATGATGCACCAATTCTTGATTGTGAACCATGCGGAAATTGTAGGATTATAAATAGCTCCTTGAATTTTGTTCCTTATTTTTTTTTGTCTAATTTCTATTTCATCCTCCTCAATGTTTTAAGATACGATGCACACAGCTGCATATGACTCCTTGGATCAGCCTTAGGCCTGCTGAAGTTACAGAGTTACACTCTTGGTCCTGAACCACCTTCATTAGCCCTGTTCGCGTCATCCATCTTCATGATTTATTATGTGCTCATAATTTCTCCAAAATGGTTTGCCTTTAGAATGTATCCAAGTCATTTCAATGTAGGACAGTCCATATGTTTGGCTCTCTTAGTGCTGATTATTCCAAGCTTTTGGCCTTCTTTTCATCTTGCAGGGATCCTAGAGAATAATTAGATTACAAATTGCTGGGTTTAGTAACATCATCTAAATGGTCAGAAGGGGGAAAATTCGATTCAAAGGAACTCTAATCTGAAAGCTTTTGCTTTTCTCTTTCCTCTAAGGTCATGGATGTTCATGCTGTCTGCAAAACAAGATTGTTTCTTTTGCAGAAATGCTCCTTCTGGAACGGAACTAAACTAGTGCAAAGAGCTAAAATGTGCTGTTATATCTCTATCATTGCATATTAAATGTTGGTGCAGATTACCTTTTTTTATATTGATTGGATCTAGATCTCTGGAACTTTATTAGATTTACATCCAATCTCTAGGGAGAACAGCCTGCTGTCCTGTTCTTTGATCTGCAGTTATCACCTTCCAAAGTAGAAATCTAGATAATCTTTTATTAGAAAATAAGAAATAAAGTAAAAGAAAGAAGGTACAAGATAGAACAGGGAAAGCTAGAAATGCTATGGAAAAGAGAATAAAGATGACTTGCTCAGTCATATATCTGGCAGTTCCTATATTACTAAATTAGTGTCACAACAAAACAAGAGTATGTAATGACAAAACTACACCTGTAGTACAGCTAATAACAGAAACAGTTGAGGAAATTATTTTTTAACAATATTTTTACATGATCTTAAACATTCGATACAGGGTTTAAATTCTTATACTAGTATCCATACCAGTACCTTACTAGTTAGCAAATATTCATATGGTATGGTACTGTCCAGACTTCAGACTATGCCTGTTGGTGACTGCACAACAAAAGTGAGATATGGTAACATGCATTGGTATAATGTAATGCTGAGGGGCATTTTGGTGGTGTGTTCTTGATAAAATGTAATGTCACCGGTATGGAACTGTATGATACAATACAGCAATCCATGATTTGATGTTTGTTCAGGCTGAGGGAAGCTACAAATTTTATAAAAGATTATAAATAGAAAAGTTATTTGAGGGAAGTTTGTTGTGCTTTCTTTTTTATACTCTGAGTCTTGACATTCAGGTTTAAATTTATCCTACTTTTTGTTCTCGTTTACTTTTAGCCTCTGACTACAATGATGGGGAAAAAACTCGCTTTGAGTAAGTTGAAGCTGATGCAAATCCATCTGTTTCAGGTGAAAGATGTCGTGTCCATTACATTGGAGGATGCTATTGAGCTATTGCAATATCCTATAACATTGGTATACTTCTTATTGATAAACATTTCATCATTACCATTTCTGTTATTTTTAATCTTATCCGTATGGTAATGTTTCAACATTTGAAATTTTGTTCCATACCTTTGTAATACAGGGAAATCATCCTGAGGATGAATATCCTGTTCTATTGACACATTCAAAATTTGGATTTTCAATTAGGCATCGTAGAACTGTTGCTCCGGTACCTAAGGTATTGCAACTTCTTTATTGCCTATTGAGTTGTCTTAACAGCAGATGTTGTGCTCTATTTTTGCATGTCTCTTGATAAATTTGATAGAAGCACTAGATCGTTAATGGCATATTTGGTTCAGGAATGGAGATCATGCATATTCCTAGGAATTCCCATAACCTTCGAGGATGATTTTATTCTGATTTCTTTGTTTGGTGGGATGAAGCAAACCTGATAGCATGTAGCAAAATATATTAAATTATTAATACTAATATTTCTATATTAATATTAATATAATAGTATTATAATTCATAGGAATGATAATACTATTTACTCATGGTAATATAATGTTAATATATTTTATGTTAGTATGATAATGATTAATAAGATAGTGTAATAAATAAGTAATATAATGTATCATATACAACACTATATCAATTATAAGTTTTGAACTATATAATTATAACAATATACTATACTATAATATTTAACAATGTCGTTTTTGTAGATTAGTCCTTGAAATCTAAGGGTGCAAATGAGTCGAGTTGCTTGCGAGCTACTCGAGTAGTTTTTTTGAGTCAATCTTGAGTTGCAAGATAGTTGGCTCGAAGACTCGTGAGCCCATTCGAGTTTATATATATTTTTAATATTTTTTTATTTATAATATATATGTTAATATATATGTATATTATTAGTAGGCTAGCTCGAATTCAAGTTTGAACTTGAGCTCGAATATGGCTCGGTTGATGTTCGAGCTGAGTCGAGCTAATCTCTAGTGTTGCCTTGTTTTTTCATCAAGCCGAGCTTGAGTTTGGGATATTAAGGCTTAATTGATCTTAAGTTAAGTTTTGAGTCCAAGTTTTTTGAATTGAGTCAATCTTGAGCTTCTAGCTACTCGACCAAACTCGACCTAATTTCAACCTAGTTAAATCTTTTATATTAGATCTTAATCTCTATATTTTTTAAAAAAACCTTGTTAGGTTCTCTTTTCATACAAATTGATTCCTTTGCTAGTTTTTGTTGGTTGAACCTGGGTTGAGATTAACGAAGCAAAAGGACAAAAATGCCTTTATCCTAATAGCAGATGAGTCTTAGAACTTGGCCTCTTCTTGTTCACTTCACCCTCGTCTTGCTTGGGACTTGTTGCTCGGGGACCAATGGTAGAGGGCACGGTTAGGAGTTTGGTTAGGTTTGAGAGAATAGGGTAAAAATATCCAAAATATATGAAATTAACAATGTTAGAACTTAAAAATATAGAAGTAGAATAGTCCAGTCTTGTATAGCTAACTTAACCTCGAGGACCTATAAGCAATAAGTTACTAGACTTTTGATATTAAAATATAAATATTGAAAAGATAATAATTGATATGCAAATATGAGTAATTTTAGGGATTAATCTGCAAAAAAATTAATAATATTGATATTATTAATATAATCTTGTTACATCTTTATTTTTTAATAATATTTTATAATATTTGTATCAATATAATATTTTGATAATAATATTAATGTTTATTTCTATATCAATATTACATATTGATGATAAAAATATATAGTTTGAGTAATAATATTTTTTAACAATATAATCAAGTAACATAATGAAGTGAATAATATGATGACAATATAATATAAACATAATAAATAAACTAATATTGATATTACAAATTTAGTCATATTAATGTTGTATTATATATGAATATAAATGGTAGAGTAATTTAGTACCAGTATTGGGAATAGTAAAATTATTATTGTAACGCAAATACAAATAATATAGTGTTGTATGAAATAATATAAATATGATATTCTAAGAATTACAATAATATATTATATAATTGAATGGTGTAATAATAATATGTGTAATTTGAACAGTATAATATTAATATACGTGTAATTAATACATATGGCATTAAATTATCAATAGGTAATAAGTTGATATTAAATTATACATTTTAATACAATATAAAAATGCCTTTTATGGTTACTATCTGGACTAGGGAAAACAATACCCAATCCTTCTAGTGTATGGTTTTAACCCTTTTATATGAACCTAATACCTAATGGAAGAGCATTCCTATGTCCAAATGAGTTGCCAGACATCAGAATGGACTGATGCCCATTCCTACCTGCCAATTCTTGCCAAACAAGGATCCCGGTACCGGTACCGAGACCCGTATCGGGCCGCCAGTACGATATGGTATCGATACCATATCGTACTAACATGGTATGGTGAGGCATGCTGGTATGGTATTGATACCATACCGTACTGCCACGGTACTGTGAGGCATGCCGGTCTGAACCGGCACATTCAATTTTTTTTTAATTTTGATTTTTTTAGGATTTATTAAATTTTTTAGGTTTAAATAAATGTTTGTTGATGCTAATTGATGTTTGTATCACTTCAAAATACTACAAAATGTTGTCTAGCTTTAGCCATGATATATATTTTTTAAAAAATCTCAAGTAAGATTATTAGTAATTAATTAAAGTGAAAGGTAAAATATAAATATAATTACATATCGATATGTAGAATCGGATCGAGTATCGATATTCATAAATATCGAGATCATTAATGTACTTAGTAGGAAGATTAGTAAATCCCTCAAACTAGGTAGCATGATAATCCTGTAAGCTCATCTTAGGAGGTATGCATGATGGATTGTAACTCGTCGCAGATCCCTTTCTAAGATCCCGACTCTGAGAGGTATTCAGAGATTGATGATATCGCTGTACAGGGATCCATCCAAATATACTAGGAGCAAAATTAGATCCGTAAGATGCTCTGGACTGCATGGAATAATAATTACTAGAAAATAATGTCTTGGATGTATCATATCCATATCTACATGGATCACAAGCTACCGTTGCTTGTGGATAAAAGGATCTAGAATACGAGGATGATCTTAATACATCCATGGATCCTACTCTCTGTGCAAGAGTTGTAGCTGCATTGTCTCTTGAACGACCTCGCGGAGCTCGTTTATATGGAACGTATCATTGCGGGCTTTACCAACTAGTGCACCATGATTTGTATCCTGTATGGCATGACTAAACCGCGACTCACTAATGAATCGAAGATGAATAGCCTGTTATATCTCCTATCATTCGGTCCTTCTTTGATCACTAGATCCCCATTATCTGAAGAAGCACTAGCATTGCTTTTTAATATTTGAATCTGAATGAACTGAGTGCTTCAATAAAGATGCAACTGCCTTTCCTTTTCCTGTCTTTCGACCGAATAGAGGTGGCGAGGGATGATGTGATGTTTCTGCTGGAGTCCTGTGAAGAATATTGCTTGTTGCTCATTGTTCAGCATCTAACCTAACCTCGCTAGCTATAAAACTGGTTGGTCAAGGAGGCGATCCTAGCTCATCAAGCTCTGGCTCCTACTGCTGACTCACAACCTATCCAATTATCGGATCTCCGTTCTCATCAGGATAATTACTTGTAGTAGGATTGGGGTATTTCAATTCAACTTTCTTCTCAATGCACTTTAGTCGCAATCTTAAATTATAGTATATATATATATAAAGATCATCGAGGTATTTCTGTTTTAGACGGTTCCTTTACATAAAGTGGATAAGGCTGAAGGTAGACCAGTTGTGCTCACATTCATTAGATGTTACCATCTGGAAGAGGATCTTGATAGTAAGTTTTTAAATATTTTGCTGATTCACCAAAATGCATTCACCATTCAGTTGCAAAAGATATTAAATTATTTAGAATTTCAGATTCAGTAAAATTCAAAAATCAATTTGAATTTTATATTAGACTTAGTAGTATCTATTATGATTCATCTTTGATTTATTTTTGATGGCTACATTAGATCCACAAGAATCCGTGCCCTTCCTAAAAATCTTATCTGAAAAAATTATTGTTATCATGTGATACTTGTTGAAATTAGTGTTAATAAAAATCATTTAATAATTTTAACCTAACTTATTTGTTCTAGGCACATAGCTGCGATATCTAGATTGGGCTCCATTTTATATATAAAATTGTGTAGGGTAGACATAAGCTGTTCATCCATGACAATGTTCGATATGGAGTACTGGATCTCGGATTCACATAGTAAGCTGTACATACATTTTAAGAATTAGTCAAGTGACTTGTATAAATATAATTGAATTTTAAATTTTAGAGTGTTTAGGATTTACTACCTACCAGCTAGATGCAAATTCGAACTCATTTGATAACTTCACCGTTCATCAATGATCGAATATATTTATTAATATGTGCTAGATCTATCTCTTGGATCTTTTCCTTTGCTCTTTTCATCATGTAACAAAGAAAACCCATCTGAGCATATTGCTCAGTTCATGGCCCGAAGTACCTCATATAGAGCCTTGATAGCTTTCATTATCCTGTCGGCTTGCTGCCAGAATGTCATCGCGTTACTAAATTTTTCATTATCCCTCGATCCTGGAGGATCTACACCTGTACCAGCACATGTATAGATGCAATAGTTGAGTGATAATATGGGTTTTCTGCTGCATGTACTGGGATATTATTGAAATGAAACTAGGATTCAATAACCCGCTACATATCCTTATCTTTTTTCAGCATATTATCAATTCTTTGTTGCTTGGAATCTCTGCTAGGAAAGGCACGTGGATTGATGTCGTGGTTATTGGCTCCTGCTGTAATGTTCCTAGAAGACTTCTTTCTACTACCAAATGCTTCCAATATAGATGCAATTTAGTTGGTGCCTCTCTTAATGGGCTCTCTGATTGAGAAAGTCCTTCCAATATACATGGAACCTGATCCCGACTCAAAAGCTGATGGTCCAAATCGCTCTCTATGATTGGCCATCTTCTATAGCTGTCTTTGCTCATACAAGCTCGCCTGAACGACATACTCGATCTATGCCTTCTCATCAGAAGGAATAGATGCTCCTTCTGACATGCCTTCAGTTTTTTTTCTACTTTGAAATCAATAAAATATTTCATCAACTGACGGATCTCCTGTGAACACTGTCGGCATGCAGATACATCAGAATAGCCATCAGCCAAGTACTGCTTTAATCTCGTTATCTCACCATCTTTAAATTCTACATTATATCATTTAAACCTCCAATGATGCCGATCCGAGAGCATTTCTCCATGCGTCCAACCAATGTCATGCTTCGGATCTTTCTTCCTCCTCGATGGATCCATTCTTAAATATTTAAAAAGTACTCAATAATTACATAAATTAATTAGCATTTTGTTTACCTAGTATTTTTATTTTTTATTTAATTATATATATATATTTAATTTTTTAGATTTTAAAAATATAAAAAATATAATATTATAAAAAAAATTTGATCTTAGATTCATGTAGGATCCTATCATGGATGCGATATATATTTTTTTAAAATAGCAGGTATGCATGAAAGGCCACTTTTTCTTCAATATGAGATATAGAGCACTATTCATAAGATACATCAAAATTTGGATAAATCAATCCGAAATTTATAATGAAAGTAGCTTACAAGTCCTAGAAGAATAATCTATACTTATAATTTTTTTAATTAATTATTTTATTTTTTAAATTAATTTTTAATTCAAAAATATTTTTTAATTTTAAAAATCATATACTTAATAAAAATCATGATTTTAGTATCATTGTGTAGATCTTTCATAGATCTATAACATACTCTAAAATAATTTCAAAATAAAAATATTTGACAGCATTTTCCTTTTTTTTATTTTTCATAAATTTTAAAAAAGAAAGGGAAGAGGGAGAAAGAGAGAAGGGAAGCACATGTGTACCTTGAATTCACCTTCTTTCTTGTTATTTTGGTGTTTAATTAGCTTGAAATACTGAAAAAACTGGTTTTGAAGCCTTCTTTCCCCCTTTCTGTCAAAATTGAGTGCTCAAGAGGCTCTCGGTTACTTAATATCAAGCCCCCCCCCCCCCCATATCATTGTAGTAGAATAAAAAAAACTTGAACCAGATAGAACCAGTCCTGAACTGGCACAGTTCGGGCCTAGTTCATTAATTTTTAATTTTAAATTATGGAACGGGGAGATTCGATTTTATAAGCCGAACCGTGCCGATTGGGCACCGGTCCAGTTCGGTTCGGCTCGAACCGGCCGGTTCAGCTCGAACCGGCCGGTTCAGTACGGTTCGGCGAACCGTGCTGCCAACCAAACATTGCCTAAGAATGGATCTATTCTTTTCCATCATTTTATGTGCACATGTTAGTAGTTTTTGATGATGGAATTATGACTTTATCTGTCAGCATAAGGCTTTGATTGATTGATTATATGAATCGTAAATATAATCCATATGTTGTTGTATGAGGGCTCTATGGCCTTACTTTTTCATTGATTCCACACCAAGGGCAAGCCCTCCATAAAAGAAAGTGGCTTCAAATCGCACCATACTGATATCGAAATTTCGTTGTCTGAACATCTTGTTGATTTTGATTATTACTTGTCTTTACTGCTTATTTTGTAAATTATAAGAGGAAATGGTACTATTGTTTGTTTGAAATCCTCCATCGGTGGTGATCTTGCAGAAAGAATACGAATCATTAGATGACTTCTGAGGACTAAAATATTGACAACTGTTTGTAAAACCAACGCTGCTGGTGGCTCAGCACAATGTCTCAAATGTCATTTGTCTTGGCATTGGATTCTGAACTGCACTCTATGCAGTGCCATGAAGATGTTTGGGGTTGAATAGCATTTGACCAATCAGGCTTCTTTTAGCCCCTAAAAAGTGATTTGAACTAACTTATAAATCTAATGAACCATAAATAATCAAGGAAATGGAATGAAATCTAGCCCCTTTCGTAAGTGTTATCCATTATGTAAATGATGAAAGATGAGAAGGGGGTATCCTACCATTAGATGTCTTATGTAGGTATGCTAGCTCCTTTAGAAGTGGCGCTCACTATCTTGTTCAAATTTATCCAAACAGCAAAAAAATACTTTGAATTCTCACTTTATGTCAATGGTTAAAGAGACTATATTCATAAATCTGATACAAGCCGTCAAGAGTTTTTTGGTTCCAACTTCTTGTTACCTTTAGGTTTATAATTTGGAATGCATCATAATGGATGTTATGTGGCTCCAATAACCAAATATCCTTCAAAGAAGGAAAAAGCAATTAATTTGGTTGTTACAATTGAAGTTTTCCTTTCATAATTGTATTTTACCAGGAATTCTATCAAGAAGAAACAAGAAGGGAGCATCTTCTAACTTTAGAAGATGAATGTGTTAGATGGTTAGCTGTTGTAATGCATAATCCATATTAATAAATACCAAGGATCGGTGAACCGGTACCAGAATCTATACCGGTCAGCTGTTGTAATGCATAATCCACATTAATAAATACCAAGGATTGGTGAACCGGTACCATAATCTATACCGGTCACTGATCGGTATGGTACTTATTCAGGTCAAACAATATAGTCATGGAGGAGGGGAGGGATTTTTCTTAGTTTCACAGAGTTCGGTATGATACGGTATGATAATGTACCAGTAACGTACCAGTGCGGCATGGGATTTTTTGAACTATCCAGGATTCCAGATTATTTTTTATGGCCGAACCATATCAGTTTTTGACTGGTACGGTTCGGGGTGGTATAGTTCTTGGCCGGTATGGTTCGATACGCTGTGAACCGGATAGTTTGGGATGGTTCTGAAAACCTTGATAAATATTGTAGTCAAACTTTTCTCAAAAATGTTTTTGTATATCTAGTTTATCAAGGTTATTAAGAAAATGCTGTCTTAATCTGATAGTCCTTAAACATCTCCATGATCGGTTCTGCCTACACCAATTCCAGTTCATTTCCTTAGTCATGCTGTAGTGTTGTTATATGTTGCTTGAGACCTTCTCCTTCCACTTAGACAACTAGCAAAATTTATGTTTGAACTTTTAAGATCTTATGTACAATAAACAAGGACTCACTGTTGTACTGTTAAGAAAACAAACTGCAGCTCTAGAAAGTTGAAATATTTATTATAAAATTCAAAACATGGTGGAAGAAAGTGTGCAGGTTACATGCAACTGAGTAGCAGTAGCACGTTGCACAAATCAAGGACAAATTGACAGAGAATTGATTTAGATGGTATGGGGCATGTATGATAAAGATATAAAAAGGGACTCTGGTGAGGAGGGTTACTCTAAAAGATGCAGTAAAAGATGGTGAAGACCTATGGTGACATGAATGTAGGTAGTGAGAAAAGATATCAAAAAGCTCAAATAAGGCAAAAGATGGCACTGAATAGGAAATATTTGGTGAATGAGGATCCATAAAGCCAGCTCCAAATAGTTGGAAAAAGGTTGGATGGTTATGGTTTCAAATGCCCCTCCACTTACTTGGAGCTTCTCTCCCCTTCTTCCTATTATATGAGTATTTTAGACCCAATGACATTTTGCTTGATTGACTCATCAGCAAACAATGTCTAGCTATGTGTACATTTTTCTAGCAACAAGGGTGGTGACACGATCTGATGGTTATCTCCCTTCCTCTCCTTTTCTCCATCTCCATGTTCCCCTCATTTTCTTGCAACTTTTCTTGCCAGGTTCTGGTCAGTAGCCTTGGCCAGTGGGCTGCAGTTGGCTGTGGCTCTTAATTTCCTGCATTTTGATGAATGTAGGGAGGAAAAGAGAGGGTATCGCGTTCATCTGATTTGTCTTAGAGGACGGCAAATTCTCGAGCAGGTTCAAGATTTACCTTATTGGATCCTAAGGTTTGTGATGGCGTTATCCTCTGATGATCAAATCTGGTTTGTGGTCAATGACAATGAGCCTGAGCAAGATGACAATAAGGATCATCTACCAACATATTTATATGTTCAGAAAATTTTAAAAAAAGATTATTGTTTCCTACTAACTATAGTTGGTATTTGTTAGTTATGTCATATTTTATTTTAGTAAGTATAGGTTCTAGAGGTGATTAAAGCAGTACGAGGTTAATTGATGTGTAAGTTGGATTTTAAGACTTCGGTGTCAATAGATTACCAACAGAGTAGATTAGCAGAAGCTACAGAAGCAAGTGCAAGAGCAGAGGTGGAAGTGCAATACTTGGAATGGATTTGGCTTGGATAGAAGCATCTCAAAACCTTTTTCATTATATGCACGGATATAAGTTATGTTACTTATCTTCGTGATTCCCAGATTTTCATTTGAAGCTCATCGTTGACAGTAGGGCTGAAAATGATTCGGTCGGTTCGGTTTTAAGTATTTTTTTGAAACCAAACTGATATTTTGGTTTAAGTGGTTTCTAAAACGAAATATTTGATTAAATACAATCGGATTCTTTGATTCGGTTTTGTATTGGTTCGGTTTATTCATGTAGCTTTTCCAAGTATTTGAACGGTTTTTTGGTTTAAGTGGGTTGGTCGGTTTGATTTTTAAAAAAAATGAAAAGAGGGAGAGAGAACTAAGAAGTTATAAAGTCATTGAAAGAGGAAAGGTCATGAGCCGAAAAATGGAAGTAATAGATTTACACGATATTCTAAGGGATGGAAATATAAAATATGTAATATGGATGGGTCTTTATATATATAAATATATAAAATGACAGTTAATCGGTTCGGTTTTAGTGGGTTACATTAATCAGTAAACCAATAATCAAACCAATATTACAATTTTTCTATTTTATTAAATCGAACTGAACTGGTTCGAACTGAACTGGTTAAACCATCAAACCACCATATTTAGATTCGGTTTAGCAGTTTAGACAATTTGATCGGAATTTTTTACACCTCTAGTTGTCAGTATAGTCAAGGCATCATGTTGATCTTGGAAAGGTTTTGGAATAGATGAGCAGAAGCTACAGAAGCAAGTGCAAGAGCAGAAGTGGAAGTGCAATACTTGGAATGATTTTGGAATGGGTAGAAGCATCTGGAAACCTTTTTCATTATATCGATTGATATAAATTATGTTACTTATATTGATGGTTTCTAGATTTTTATTGAGGCTCATGGTTATCAACAAGGTTCTTGGAACCGTCCCGAACCACCCGGTTCGGGGCTTTTACGATATCATATCGGCTAAGAACCGGTATGGTTCAGTTATAAAAAATGGTTCGGGATCCGAACCATAAAAAATGACATGAACCAGATTGGTACGGTTTGGTTCGGGCTCGATTTGGCCTGGTTTGGATTCGGTTCGGCGATCTTTGCTTGATAGAGGGGAGGAAGATTGTTTTTTTTTTAATTTACCAAGATCGGTATATATGTCGATATGGTACGGTACGGTATGGTATCATACCATATCGGTCGCTAACCGGTACGGATTCCGGTACTAGTTCAGCAATCCTTGGTTATCAGTATAGTCAAGGCAACTTGTTGATCTTGGAAAGATTTTGGAATAGATGAGCAGCATCTACAGAAGTAAATGCAAGTGCAGAAGTGGAAGTCCAATGCTTGGAATGGTTTTGGAATGGATAGAAGTATCTGAAAACCATTTTCAGTATATGGACTTAACATAAGTTATGTTACTTGATGTTTCCCAGATTTTCATTTGAAGCTCATAGTTGTCAGTACAGTCAAGGCATCATGTTGATCTTTAGAATTCTTGGGTGTTTGTATTCAAATATGATGTTTCATTACAATGATCTTGTATGGTTGAATATAAAATGAGCTTTTCAAGCTTTGGTGAAATTTCTTGTCATTACCTCTGTTAAGTTTCAATAAGCATGTGAGATTAATTTATTAGGCCTATCTGTCCCGTTAAATCCTTGTATGAAATTGCATTTAAAGCTGGCGTAAATCATCAATCTTTATTTATATTCCCTGCTGTCTAAACCAATTATATTATTTTTGGGGTACTTTGACATGTTTTCTAATGTGGCCACAAAAAAATATGGGGGTCTCATTTTCATTAACCTAACTTCTGAAAGATTTTTGCTGTACTATAAACTACTGTTTAAAACCTTTGATCCTGTTTCTTAACTGTGGAAGTTCTTGTTGCAGAGTCTAAGCCCTAAAAAGATCACTCTGGAAGCTGGATTGAAGCTTTTAACAAGTAAGAAGGCCAAACAATTTGGTCGTCCTAAAGGCAAACGCAAGCCTGAAGAAGCCTTGTGGGAGTGAAGTAGAAATGCTAAGAAAATGCAGAGGCCCCAAGCTGTTTGGAAGCCAATCTTCTACAAAACATGCAGAACCTTTGGCTAAAGTGTGAGAGCTCGCAGGAGAGTCCCCACTGGCTGAGTTGGTAAAGTCTCTTGTATTGATTCAAGAGACTTCGGTTTGATCTCGCCACCACACCTATATTTTGCAAGGTTTTCTCCCATGGTAGTTCTCCCTGAAAAAGGGGAAAAGGTAGAGAGCTCGCTGAATATTCTTCTTGGTGAACACTAAATTTATTCATGGACTTGCACCATCATATAACCTTCTAGAGTTCAGAGGACTTTCAAGCATTCATGCATTTTCTAGTTGTTGCTTGTATAATGTAAAGAAAAAAAAATAAATTATGTATATGACATATCAAGTTTTGTTGTAATTCTAGCAATTTCTTGAGGTCTTTCTCTTGGTCATGAATTTAGGTCTTTGTTTTGATATGGAAGAATTTTCGTATGTGCCCCAGAAGATTCCTTGGGTCCATTCTTTGTGTACTTGTTTTAAAAGTTATATAGGTTGTTTCATTACATTTATGCTGGAAATTAGTATATTTTTGCTCTCTAAGATTCTGTCTTTTTTCCTTCCTATATTTTCTTTTTGTTAAAATTCTTAGTTCAGTTATATCTTTTTTTCAATGCATCCACTAATTCTTTATTCATTGACGATGCTTATCTGCTTATGAATCATCCAGCTACTCTTTTTATGTTATTGAACTGTAACATTTGGCTGCATGGTTTACCGGGGAATGGAGGAGTTTTGTTGTAATGACGACTGGTGGATGAACTTGGTGGGTTTTTAGACATTCAAGGAATCACAGAGGAAAGAAGAATGAAAGATTAAAATATAATAAAATATTATTAAAAAAAGCATTGTTGCAAAATTCTATATTCTATATTACATAACCTAATACATTAATATAGATAATATAATATATATAATATAATATTTATTATTATGTAATAATGTCACTATTTTATTATAATCGATGTACTATTATAAGATAATTTATCATTATTATATATATAATATTATTATATAGTATAATATAATATATAATATTATAGTAAAATAAAATATATTATTTATATTATATATAATTTAGTATATAATATATAATTTAATATATTTTAATGTAATATAATATAAATTATAGATATCTTTTTATAATAAAGGGTATTATTGAAAATATGGATAGATCTTGATAACTTATCTAGAAAAAAAATAATATAAAAGAACATGGATAATAATTTATGGAGTTATTTTTTAATACATAAAAATATGAATAAATTATTTACATGTCCAAATATTATTTAAACATAATTATTTAAGAAAATAAACATTTTCAAATCAATTATTTATTTTCTAGAGTATATATCCTTAATGGTGGAAGTTCTCCCATCTAACTGGATTGGTGTTCTCCATGTTTTCATTATGTATCATAATTAAAGTCAACAATTAGGTTACTGATTTTACAGTTGCATTCACTTTTAGCATCCTACTTGATTAGTTTCTGTCTAAACTATTCATAAATTCTATTCACTAGTCACTAGTAAAAATAAAAGTGGTATGAATAATACTTAATTGGATCTATTTTTGTATCCAAATCTATTTAGATATAGATAAAAATTTGAATATCCAATTAAATTAATATTCATATTTATATATATATTCATAAAAAAAAAAATATAGATAAACAATTATTTGATTTATATTTAAATATTTAATTCTATCCGTAACTCTATATATTATTGTATAGCATTCATTAAATTTTTAAAATATATATAATTGTATTAACATATTATTGATTGGATTTATCATTTATTTAGTAATATCTTTAATTTTATAGTTATAAAATTTAATTATTAGATTTATATTTATATTTATATTTTATATATCCATATTTTTTAAAATAAATATAAATATAAATTTTTATATCCAACTAACATTCATATTTATATTTATATTTGTTAGATAAATATAAATATTCATAATTATATACATTGGTTTATTTATTTATTTATTTTTTTTGATAAAAGGTACGAGGATCCTTTTGGCTTAGAGAATATTTGATATACCGTAACAATATAAACCAGCTCAAGCCATTCTCCATTACATTGTATGAAGATGTTATTCTAGTCTTAACAAAAATACCAGCCAGATTAATAGACAATCTCATAACCTCTTATCCAGGCATTCGGAGAATTTTTATTATTTATTTGACTCCCATATATCTAAATCATAGATGTGAAAATATGAAATCACGGTCAATTTTAACTGTTCTATCATCTTGGTAGTATTCGATTTCAATCCTGGTCGTTGCCTGATTACGGTCACCGTGCCACCACCTATCACGTGATTACATGGTTGCCATTGTTCCGGCCTAAAGTCAGGAGACATGGCCGTCATCATTTGGATATCCTAATCTTTTTTGTTACGAAAAACATAAAGAGAGGGGAAGTCAGATCTCAAAGTATGACCATCTCTAGATGATCTTTCAATTCTAGTCAAAAAAAAAATATTCGATACATGATACATGTTAATTGATATCCTAATCTTTAATAATGGATCGCCTCTTTTCCGTTCTCTCTCTTGGAAATTGAAACAAAAGGGAGTCGATAAGAAAAAAATCAGGATCGTCGTTAACAAGTCTGCTGTGGTACAAAATATCCCCTACCCGAAAGCGAATAACAGACGTCCACGACTCCTCCTATCATGTGCGCACGTGCCCATGTCTGTGTAAAATAAACGATGCGGGGTTCAGAAGGGGTTTAAAAGGCAAATACCAATCCGTCAGCCTCTTCTATACATTTCTATTATTTTTATTTATTTATTTATTTTCTCTCTCAAACCTCTTCATTCTTCCTCGATCGCATGAACTGGACTCCCTCCCAACGTCTCTCCTCATTTAGCCTCCAAGATTTCGAACTTTAATGAACTGTAACCTAACCCTCATCTTTCCACCGGTCAATTCCCCCAAACCCCGCCCCTCTTATCCAATTCCCAAGGATACCGACCACTTTCCTCCCAAACCCAGCGATATGTGGAGAATTATCGCGCAAACAGCATCAAATTCCTCGAAAAATCTACGCTTTTATGCAGGTCGTTCGCACGCTGCTGTCCGGCCCATCACCAGCTTCCTGGGTTTCTCCCAAGATTCCTTCTTGTCGGAGAAAAATCGGATCTTGGACCTCAGGCCGCCTCTCAATGCTCGGTTTTGTGATATTGGTTCTCACCGCAATGGAGAACTCTGGTCATCGGTTGGGTACTCGAAGTGCCCAATCGGGAAGCTTTCTGGTTTCTTGGCAATTTCCAAGGGGTTTACTAATGTTGCCGAGGCAGTCGTTTCTACCGATTTGGATGAAGAAGCCTCCTCGATCGAAGAAATCCAAAGTCTGCTGGAAGAGATGAGCACAGTTGAGGTGGCTGAAGATAGGAAAGTAAGTGATAGTTCTGAAGAGATTCCTCAGAAGGTGCAGCTAGAGGAGCCGAAGAAAGTGAGTGGAATGGGTGCCAAAAAGTATGCAAAGCTCCGGCAGAGGCAAATAAAGATAGAGACTGAAGCATGGGAACAAGCAGTTAAGGAGTACAAAGAGCTTTTGCAGGACATGTGTGAGCAAAAGCTCGCGCCGAACTTGCCATATGTGAAATCTTTGCTTTTGGGCTGGTTCGAGCCATTAAGGGACAAAATTGGGGCCGTGCAGGAAAAATGCAGGGATGCGAGGAGACCACCGGCATATTGGCCGTATATTGGTCAGCTTCCAGCAGACATGATGGCAGTGATCACCATGCACAAGCTGATGAGCCTACTGATGACTGGGGGCAGTAATGGAAGTGTTCTCGTGGTGCAGGCTGCATGCCTGGTTGGTTCAGCCATTGAGCAGGAGGTAAGTAAGATTTAATTGATGTAATTTTCTTTGAATAACCATGTCTTGTGTTGTTTTTAGTTATATACTGTTCATTTGCTTAATATTGGACCTCTGAAATTTCTGGAGTTGCTGCATTATTCATCATCAGGCGTGATGGTTTACTCAGGAAAGTAGTAAGAAATGTTGCTTAAGAGATTTTGAGGGGAAGATTGAGATGTATGACTCTCATTCTCAAGGCTAGAGAAACAAATTAGTCTTTTTTTTCCTTCATGTTTAACATTGTAAGAGTGACAAGGAAAAAAAAAATATGTTACCTACTGTCCCCCGCTTGTTTTTAGCTGGAAAATTTGAACAGATGGTTCGCTCTGCTTCTTTTTGGTTGGGGGTAGTTTGTTCATTTTCCTAAATCTACAATTATGTATGCATAATAACTAATAAGTGATGACTACTTGGATATCTCCTCCCTATTATATGTATCAATAACCACTAGCAAAACATGTATCATTAATTTCTTGTGGTTGGTAAATCATTGCAAGACTTTGAACATGAAGATGTGTTCAATTTTCTTGTTGTGAATTGTGCTCTCTTAGTCCTGGAGGTAGGATGTTCTATTTATGCTTATTTAATAGTTCATAAACTAATCAACTTATGCTAAGAACCTTCAGAAAGTTGTTGATTGAAAGAAGCTGGCAAGATCACAGAGTATGTAAGCTTTTGTGTAGTTGGATCTAATCTTCGAAGTTATATTAGCTTTTGAATATTTTGAGCATAGATATATATTTATTGATTTGCTGAACTTTTCTTGGTTATATTTCCTGGTTTGTTCTTGTTCTAGGTAAGACTCTACTTTCATCTAATGTCGCCATTATTGACCCTTTTTGGAATATAACTATGCTTTGTTATTGAATGTTCTACTGCAAGTTATATATACATCTTATAGCTGTGCTGTTGGCATGAATCAGGTTAAGATCCACAGGTTTTTGGAAAAATCAAAGAAAAAGACCAACATTGATAAGAAGAGTGGAAGTGCAGAAGTTGATAGTATAACCAAAGAACAAGAGCTTCTGAGGAAAAGGGTTACAAATTTAATGAAAAAGCAAAAACTGCAACAAGTAAGAAAAATAGTAAAGGGACAAGATGATTCCAAGCCATGGGGTCAGGATACTCATGCTAAGGTTGTATAATCTTTTGCAGCTACTTATCAATTTTTTCTTCTGCTTTTTCTTTGGTTTTTGCACATTAAATATGCCTGTTATTTTATTATTATTGTTGTTATTAAATTAGGTTGGGAGCCGATTGATAGAATTATTGGTGGAAACAGCTTATATACAGCCTCCCATTAATCAGCTAGCTGATAGTCCACCTGACATTCGCCCAGCATTTAGACACTCGCTCAGAAATGTCCAAAACGAACAGAAGTATGAAATTGGCATAATTGTAATTTGTAGTTCTAAGTAGTCAACTTTTTTTTTTTTGGTATGACTTACTGATGTTTCATTATTTAACAGGAAGATCAGCAGAAGATATGGGTTTATCGAGTGTGATCCATTAGTTCGACAAGGGCTAGAAAGAACTGTAAGTACATACTCTTTCCAACCTAGCTGTATATTACTTTATACATTGTTTACTCTTTGACAATGCTTGCTTGGAAGTGAGTCTTAGAAATTGCTGTTTATTTGACAGGCAAGACACATGGTGATACCTTATATGCCAATGTTAGTTCCCCCTATAAGTTGGAAAGGGTATGACATTCCAAGAAATTTGTCCTTACCTTTTTACTAACTCCAGTTCCAACTTAGTTGCTTGTAAGCTTTTTAACAGATGTTATTCTAGATCATGGTAGTAATTACTAAAGTTCTAATAAGTCATTGCATCCCTCTGCCCAAATTAATGTTGATTTTGAGCTAATAATTATCATGTGTAAAAATAATTGTTCAAATTTATCATTTAGTGCTTTAATAAAAATGATAAGCAAGATTTTTTAGAGAAACACCTAGGATTTGAATGCTGGACCTCTTGAAGGGCAAGCCCATAGGAGTAAGATGCCAACCAACTATGCTGCAGTTGTTGGCAAAATGATAAGTAAAATATCTCACCAGGATTCACCAGAAATTAGCAACACCAATTTGATACTATCCCATGCCATGCAACTTCTAATGAGTTTGGTCTAGGGGCATGATTATCATATATATATATATATACACACACACACACATACATACACACATATATGTATGTTTGTATGTATATATATTCTCTCTTTTCTATGGTATTACCATTAAATCAATACATACATACATACATATGCACATATATGTATGTATGTATGTATGTATGTATATATTCTCTCTTTTCTACGGTATTACCATTAAATCATTGACAGATATGACAAAGGAGCACATTTGTTTTTACCATCATATGTCATGCGTACACATGGATCAAGACAGCAACGTGAGGCGGTTAAAAGGGCTCCAAGGGAACAATTGCAGTTGGTTTTTGAGGTTTGTTATTTTACATTAATTGCGTCATCTTTCATTGCTATCACTCAGTAAACTACTTCATATTCACAATTTCCTGATAGTGTTTCTTGATTTTTCCCCTCCTGTTTCTTTTTTGGAAATCTTGCATTTTCATTCTTCTGGATGAATGGTATGTAAAATTTGAAATTTATGTCTATACTTCAGCCGTTTTTCTGCATCTGTGTAATCATTTTCAAGCTTGCAGATCCTCTCTATAGATTTCTTTTCTGCTTTGGGTGCATAACTTATGCTTTATGGTATGAATTCATGTTTAATTTATTTGATTATGCTGCCATAAAGGTATTGCATTTTCACATTCCTTTTTTTTCCCACATCTACACAAGCATATGTGTAATGCAATCCATGCCTTCTAAACTTTGGGATTTTGGCACTTTCTTATAATTACATGGTGCCTGTAATTGAAGTCAGTAACCTAATTTAGCACCATTCAGGCTTTGCTTATGTTTCTGATTGAAAGTTAATTATTTTCCAGCTGTTAATTCATGTTTTTAATTAATATTTAATCTTCTCTAGGCCCTGGATACGCTTGGCAATACCAAATGGAGGGTCAACAAAAGAGTACTTGATATTGTAGACAGAATATGGTCTAGCGGCGGTCATCTTGCCAACTTGGTTGATCGCGATGACGTGAGTTAAATCTCTTTTTTGTTGAATGTAATGTTGTATAGTTAATCGAAATCCTTGCTACTCCAATATACTTCTGATTTGAATTTAGACCATTTTTGGAGCTTGGTACTTGTTTTCTTGACATCCAAACATTTTTCTCTAATCCTTCTGCATTGTAGATTCTTCTCCCAGAGAAGCCAGGAACTGAAGATGGTGCTGAAATAAGGAAGTGGAAGTGGAAACTAAAATCAGTGAAGAAGGAAAATAGTGAAAGGCATTCTCAGCGATGTGATGTGGAAATCAAACTTGCTGTAAGAAGTTTCATCTTGATGCCATTGCAGAATCATAATTCATTATGATAGAGGCCTGAGGTGAAATATTACACCAACTGTTTATATTTGAGAGCAGGTGGCCAGAAAAATGAAAGATGAGGAGGGCTTCTACTATCCACACAACCTAGACTTTAGAGGCCGTGCATACCCCATGCACCCATATCTAAATCATCTCGGTTCGGATTTATGCCGAGGAATCTTAGAGTTTGCAGAGGGACGTCCATTGGGAAAATCAGGCTTGCACTGGCTGAAGATACATTTGGCAAATTTGTATGCTGGTGGTGTGGACAAGCTGTCATATGATGGCCGGATAGCATTTACTGAGAACCACTTGGATGACATATGTGACTCAGCAGATAGACCGTTGGAAGGAAGAAGGTGGTGGTTAGGTGCAGAAGATCCATTTCAGTGCTTGGCTGTTTGCATCAATCTTGCAGAAGCATTAAGGAGTTCATCACCAGAGTCTACAATTTCACACATCCCTGTGCATCAGGTGCTTTGAAAGTTTTAAAAATAGCTTTCAGTGGTGCTTGATATCAGTGTGATTGTTTTTAAAAGAAATAAAAATTGGTCATATTTTATCAATAGAAAAGCTTAGGATTTTTAGTTGGCTCCTTTTAGGAAGCAGGGAAAGTCATGTCTTCAAAACCCAATCCTAGGTCTAAGTCAGTTGCTAGCATGTGGGCTGTGATATTGTTACCGACTCCCCAAATGATTTTAAAAGAAAATAAATTGGTTGTATTTTATCAAATAGAAAAGATTAGGATTTTTGTTAGCCTGTTTATGAAGCAGGAAAGTCATCTTTTCAAAACCCAATCCCTCGGTCTAAGTTGCCAGTATGTGAGCTGCTGAACTTTGATCTTCCTCCTCTCAATAATTGTATCCATGAATGGGGCTATCCACGTATCATTCATAAGTAAACAGCAGGAGAGAGTGGTTTCAACAAAACAGAATTTTGGGGAACTGTTCTTTGCACTTCCAGAGAGACCTGAGTGCTTCTCTCTCAGGTCTGCTTTTCAGATTAGTAAATCATGTAGAGCTTGTTAATGAATATGGCCTTCTCTTTAATGGACTTTTGGGTTATCTTGATGGTCTTGTTAGCTTGCAAGTTTTGGGTATGGCCCGGTGGGCATCTGGGCTTTCTAAACTCAGCCATTATTATGGGAATCTCAGAGGAGGGACGTGTTTGCATGTGTCTGCGTGCATGCTCAAATGTATGAATATTGATGAGGGTAATAGATCATATGGGGTGGATTAGTGTCTGAGATATTACTGATGATGCACCATAAGCTGACCATTTTAGCCCTAGTAATGTTACACTATCAAACAGTGATGCTATTATCCAGGGCATGTTCAATTTGCATAAAAACAATGTTTGTGCATCAAAAAGGTCCTTGGTCCATTCATCATTTTGTTAGAGTTTATGCTCTTTGGTACAGTTCTTTCCAGCAGTCTTTGCTCAACCAACACTAATGAGATAATGCACAAATCCAAATCAAATTTGGTCTACTTCTTGGCCTTTTCTTGAGGATGTCCTTTTTCCTTTTCTTGTTTATTTTGCTTTTGCTGCCCTTGTCCTGTTGATCCTTAACTCAAAATTATTGCTTCTAGCTGAATGTTTTGTGACAGATCTTGCACAAAAAATGAAACATGTGTATGAAGTGGAAATTTTTCAGAAAATTAGTTTGAAAATCATTATTATTAAGTTTTTTCTACTAAATAGTTTGAAAATCATTCTTATTAAACGTGTTAAGCATTAAGTTCTTAAAATCATAAAATATTGTGAATAATTAGGACACTTTGACTGGCAAGTTCTCTTCCTATAGTGTAGTGAAAGCATCACATGTCAGCACTCTCATAGTGCAACCATCCCCCCGGCCCGCCCACCCCAAATAAATAAATAAATAAATAAATAAATAAATAAATAAAAAAATAAAAATAAAAGGAAAACTTCAAATATCGCCAACAAGGCAGAGCAAAGTTCCTTTAACCTGGAAATATTTTATTCCTTTTTTGGAGAAAGAGAGAAGGAGAGAATTTAAAAAAATCCATTAGAACATCTGAAAAATGTGACAGCCTTGGATTTGGAACACATTGTTGGTTTCCTTAGCCTATCCAGTCTTCTTTATCTACAAGTAAGAGCTATGCTGGTTTCTTGCTTATCCTAGCCAGTCTTATTCACAAATTAGGCCAACATTCTTGTTGCATATCAGGTCATGTGGAAGCTTTTATTGCCATCTTAATGTTATTGAATGGAGGTATATTTAACTGTTAAAATTTCATTTTATTCAGGATGGTTCATGTAATGGTCTTCAGCACTATGCAGCTCTTGGAAGAGACAAGGTAACAATCTTTCTTAGTTACAGTCTTGATAATTAATCAGCAATTCTTTCTGGTATTGCTTATTAATCTGTTGAAGTTTGACTTATGATAGAGGTTTTTTTTTTTTTTCAAGTTCATGACTGATGATAGTGAATTTTTCTCTATTTATAAAATTTTCATTGGTAATATGACCTATGCCTCAAAAACTCGGGATTCAGCATTGGATCAGGAATACCAAAAAATTGACCTAGGTGAGTCAGCCCAGAAACCTGGACAAGTTATGACCTGTTTTGGATCATATAAAAGCAACAGAACTCTAGAATCGTCATATGATCAAATGAGAAGTATCTCACTACCAAGGATTCAGGTCCCGACGGGATATCCCATGGGACACTGGAACGGGGTTTTATCCCATGTGTCGGGACAGGACATCCCACTAACGTTCCAGTGTCCTAATCGGGATACCTTGGAACATCCCCTGTTCCGAGTGTTAGGACGGGACGAGATGCCGACGCATCCCATTCCAGGAAAAAATCGGGACAGCCCTGTCCCACAGGATTTAAAACCTTGCTCACTACTATTATTAATCATGGAAAATAGTTAAATATTGTTGAAGCTCATATTATCCTTAAAAATGGTTTACTAAAATGAATCCTAACTTTGGTAATCAATCATCTTATAAATCTGGAACGTCACAAACATCTGGAATTGTAAATATGAGATAAAACTTTAGCTTAATGATTTGAAAAACTTAAATGGTTGTTGGTGCTGGAGCAATTGCAAAAGTTGGAATGTAAAATAATAGCCGGGCAACAACAACATAGCAAGCAATGATCCAGCTGCCCACTTGACATTTTGCTTTTCATTGTCAGGAGTCACTTAAGACTTTATTTAAGCTCTTTCAGCTCTGAACTTAAAATTTTTTTCGTATGGTCTTCCTAGTTCATTGTGTGAAGGTAAGATCAGAAAATCTATGTCACAATCTAACAAGAAGAATTCAGTAGGATCCATTCCATAAAATAATCATTTTCTTTGAGAAAGTATAATTGTGCATAATTGTAGTGAAATAATTGCTCCTAATTTTTTTCTGCTTTTTCTTCAATAACAAAAGCAGGCAGGTTTTTGCTCATACTTTTAGGAATAGAAACAACAAGTTTTATTCTTTGTAAAAGTTTAAGTCAAGTGAATATATAATATATTATCTTTATATGTAACCTAAAATCTGCAATTTTATTGAAAATTAAGAACTAATAATGCTGCACTAGTGTATTATTCTAATAGGATAACCAGATACACACAAGATAAAATGCTTATTAATATATTAGAAACTCATAATCCAACAATAGTTAAACTTTAAATGGTAATTTACTCATAGTCCATGACTAAGCATTCACATGATCCTCATAAGCTTTTGAATAGTGTCACCCTTGCACTTCATGAATTTATCCTTCCATCTTGCTAGTATCTTTTTGTAGTTTTCCTAAAGTGAAATGTATCCAATAATGATAAACACATTGTTAGTTTCTGCATACATAAACATATGTTTAGATGGCTAAACATTAGTGTTTAAATGTTTAAATATTACCTCATCATTCTTGTTGCCCTTTTCTTCTATATCCAATGTCCAGCATATTATCGGGCAATATAGGATTGTCAGCTTTCACTGTCTATTTCTTCTTCATAAGATACACTTATAATGAGAAATCAATAAGTTTTGGTGCATTGAGTGGTTCATCTTCCTGTATTCAACTTTGTTCAGGAAAACAAAAAAAGTTAGTGCATTAAAATATAACTTAAATATTAAATAAATAATTATTTGAACATGTTGGTTGAGTAAATGGAGATTTTAAAAAACTAACTATACCATTGCTTCACATCTGTTAGAAAGATTAGGCTTCAAGGGTCAATAATTCAATTAAGCAAACCATAATTTAAGGATCCTGTGAATAAGCGGTATTAGAAGAAAAATGAGAATGGCGTTGACATTTTGGATTAGGTCTAACCAGAATTGTAAGAGAGATAATGTACTAATTTGGGGGTTTTTGCATGTATACCCTCTAAAATATTGGATTTTGCATGAATACCCTTCTAAAATTGATATTTGCATGTATGCCCTTCTTAAATACCTGGTTTTTATGTTTACCCTTTTTTATTCTTTTTTTGTATATGTACCCATGCCATCCAACATTGTCAAAAAATTAAATGTTTTAAATTAAAATGACTGAAATGCCCTTAATGGGTAGACGTGCAACTAAAAAATATTTATAAGGCTATTTATACAAATAGCAACTTTATAAGGATATTTATGCAATTTTGCATATTTAGGAGGGCATATAGGCAAAAAGAATATGGAAGGAATTCAAATACATAAATTAATGTGGTAGCCATATGAATTTTGAACCATTCATGCTGCCTGCGGATGTTGATACCTCACAAGATGCTGAATTTTGTCCTCCAATTGCTTAAGATAATTGAAAGTTACTTTGATTAACTAATTTCTCTATAGTTACTTTGGCTTGTTTAAGACCCCACTGGTAGAGCATAGGATCCAGATTAACAAGACTCCATAAGTTATTCTCTAAATTATGATTATCTTTTTTACCAAAAAATATACTATGATAAGCTCCCATTGTAGTGAAAATAAATCCATTCTTTGTTCCTCCTAAGCTGGTTAAATGTTTGGAATTGGTTTTGCTTGTACCCCCATAGGTCAAGAAAAGAATTGCCTAGGGTTCTGTCGTGCTTTTGTTTTCAGCATGCAACGCCTTTACCCCCACTTATTTTCTACAGAGAAAGACAAATTGACGAATCCATCTCGTCCCCAACCTCTCCTCTCTCCCTCTCTCTATCTCCCTTGCAATGCCCAACCACCCAAAAGAAAGGCTTCATCGCTCTCATCATTCCCCTTCCCCAACAAATACCCATCGTAGTCATCGCCAACTACAAGCCCACACCCGATCTCCTTCTCTTTATCTCTCTCCCCAACTCCCCACGCATGCGAGAGAGATAGATAGGAGGAGGCAATTGAAATGGACAATGCCTAGTTGATGCTAACCCAATACGATATAGAAGTCCAGGAGCACTAAGTTTGTTAGTATAAGGTTTTGAAGCCATTTATTCCTTTCTCTTCCGGGCAAGTTAATGACCTTTCTCTTCCAGGCTTTAGAGTGGAGTCATTTATTGCTTCAATGAATACCCTTTGGCTGCTGCTGCAAAGATGGCAAGCTTCTCTATACATGCTTCAAGTTTGGTGGGGAGGAGAGCTTTGGCAATGAGGAGAGCTCTAAAGGGAATGGAGTAGCTAATAGATTTAGGTGAAGGGATGGTGGCAGCGACGAGCTCCGACAATGGGAAGGGATCGGCGATGAGAGGGACTACGGCGAGGAGAGCTTTGGTGGCGAGGAGAGCTCCGGCAATGAAGAAGCTTTGGAGGGAATGGAGCAGCGAATGGTTTTGGTGAGGATGGTTGCGGCAACGATCTTTGGCTATGGGAAGGGATTGGCAAGAGGGACTACGATAATGTTTGTCGAGGAAAGGGCCGGCGAGGAGAAGAGAGGGAGACAGGCCATTGGCGGTGGAGAATCAAATCAACATTGTTTGGGAAAATCGGTGTTTAAGGGATCGTGGAAACGGGGAAGAAGGGAATCACGATTAAAATTGCCAAACGGGTTGGATTTCTCTAGTGAGATCTGTTCCTCTTTGCAAGATAAATTTGTAATTTCAGAATTTTAATTATTTTTTAATTTAAATAACTATGGTTTTTATTAACTGCATCAAAAGAATTGTTATGTTAGGGGTATTGGTGCAAAAATAGTATTTGAGGGGGGCATAGATGCAATTAGTGATTTAAGAAGGGTATTCATGCAAATTCAAATTTTTAGAAGGGTATCCATGCAAAAAACCCTAATTTATTTCAAAGAAAAGTTGGAACGCTTGTAATATTCTGGATTATGGAAGTATGTGACTATAAAAGCCGCTGCTGCTGATGAAGTTGTGAGTCTCTGTAATACTTTTAATCATCTGTAATATGTCAAGAATAGAAGCATGTTGCATTATCAGGAACCTTTATAACTACTTTTGTTGCTTCAGTCAGTACTCAGTTCATCAAAACACCTCCCTTGGTAGGCTTGTTACTATCAACCTCCGAAGGGACTTCTCTTAACTGACTTTTAAGTTGTCTATTTAACTTTGTAAATTGTACCATCTGTCAAATTTTGTTATCTACAACAACATCTACCACTAGCATACCCTTTGTTAGTTTTGAGTATTGAGATTTTCATAGTCATTAGACATCAACATTCATTCCAAGTGTTTCTTGCTGTTTAAGTATACTTTGGAAAGCAATAAATTAGTCGCAATTCTAGTAGCAACTGGCGTTGATATATCCTTTCCGTTCATGGGCCTTCTTAGGATGCTTAATACTCATGGACAATTATATATAAACTTTGTGATTTTTTCTCTTTTGCTCTACCTAATTTGTCATTTGCTTATTATAATCATTACGATTAAGGTTTGCCATCTTGGTACTAAACCCTGTATTGGTACCATGACCATCCTGTTATGGTGTTAGCATGCTTGGTATGGGAGCTGGTTTGGCATGCCAAGTATTGGCACACCCCCTTACCTTATTTTGGTTTGGTATCGGTATGGGAGAGTACTATTAGTATGCACCAGTACTGACTAGTACAGGAAACCTTGATTATGACATTGTCCTATCCTAAGTTAACTTTGTTACATTATAGATATTATTTAAATCAGAAATATCTATGTATGGTTGTTTAAATCCATAATAATGGTCATAATAAAACAGAAAATTTATTTTTCCAAAGAAAACTAGGTTAACCTACATGACAACTTGACATAACTATTAGAACAGTTTATGATAGTTTTGGATCAAAGTTTAATCACACGCATTGGGATGAAAGGGACTTAGGGGGTATGACAAGAGGATAGCTTACTTGTAGAACAGTTTATGATAACTATTAGAACAGTTTATGATAGTTTTGGATCAAAGTTTTAATAACTATTAGAATTTAGAACAGTATTTGATAGTTTTGGATCAAAGTTTAATCACACACATTGGGATGAAAGGGACTTAGGGGGTATGACAAGAGGATTGCTTACTTTTGCTTTTGGAATTCATGGTGGCATTCTCCTTTTCCTGATAATTCATTTCTTTGGCTTGCAATAGCAAATTGCGGTAGGAATGGTAACTAGGAAAAATTAGTGTTGACTACAAGAATAGTAATTTTTTTAACTGCTTTTTACCCAATTTTGCCAGTCAAGAAGGGTGAACTAAGACAAAAGATCGATGGCATTTGTAGGTTCTATTTTTACTTCTTTTTACTATTAGTCGTCCTGCTTCAATATAATATTGAGAGATTGCTTTATCAAAAGGTCATGTGCATGTATTTTGTGAACTTTTCTACTCCACTTGACCAAAAATGGTGTCTTAAGGGTGAGGGATAGAGATCTAATGATTCATGACATGAAGAGGCAGAAAAAGGTTTTCTTCCCACTACTGATGCTTGTGCCCTTAGCACACATGCAAGGAGGAAGTCCTCCATGTCCTAATTTTGCTTGCCGTAAGTATTTTCTAACTAAAGTACATGTATCCTGTCAAATAATGAAGAAACTTTATCTATGTTGCATGTACACCAAAAAAATTCTAATAAATGAAAATTTAGAATACCTTTTCAACGAACTACTTTTGCAGTTTTCCATGTGATGAATATCTTACTTGAAAATAGTGTTCTTTTTATTTTCTTATGCCTTAACTACTATGTATTGGTTAGGATTATGTTGTTCTATTTTTAAATTTGCCTTCTTTTGATATTTGTCTATATCTAGTTAGGGGCTATCTCTGTAAACTTGGTTGCTGGAGAGAAGCCTGCCGATGTTTACTCTGGAATAGCTGCTAGGTATGTTGTTATTTCTTGATATCTAACTCCTTCATCAAGTCTTGCTTTAATTCATGAGTTTGTAGATGTTGGAATGTCTGGGTAACTTATCGAGCTATTAAGATTTATGGAGCAATTCTTACTAGAGGTCGACTTTGCTTCTCTCAAGATAAGAAGTTGTCTACTCCTCCTGACTCTAAAATCAATAATAAGGAATCCAAATCGAAGATCCACATCTATGATCATGATCTATATGATAAGAGTGCCTAGACATCAAAAATCATACATTTTAATGTTCTCTAACTTATGCATCATATGGACACAAAAAATGGATGGTTTTCATTTTGTTACTGCTTTAAAATTCTTGATAAAGCTTTTAAGTTGAGAATCCACCTTCTTGATGATGACCTAGACATGTTAAAAGATGTATAAATTGAAAATCAATAGTTTATAATACTTAGAAGTTAGATCATAGCAAAACTGTCTCATATTGCTTTAACCATTCATTTGTGTTTATCTAATGCATAGGTTGAAGACAACAAAAATAAGTGATTTTTGGTTTCCAAGCATTTTTTGATGGTATCGATTGTTGATCAGTGACGTAGATCTTCGATTTGGATGCCCTCCCCATTATTGATTTTGGAGTCACAGTAGATAACCTCCTCTCAAGAGGAGCAAAGTTCATCTCAATTTACTATATATTAGTTCTAACTTCTAACTGTTTGCTTTTTGTCAGACATGATGTTTATGATATAGTCAGGTCATAAAGGCTTCTAAAGTTTACCAAAGGAAACTTTATATACTTATTGTATTGGTGTCGAAATATGTACCCGCTATCGAATCTCTCATTAGGTATTGTCCATCTCGAAGAATCTTTATACAAACACTTCATTATCCAAATGTTTCTAGTTGTATGCGTTCTTGTTTGAGGGTGGAAAAGGGGAAAAAAGCAGAGGCTGACTTGTTTGAGGATCGAAAAAGGGGGAAAAAAGTAAAGGCTGAGAAAGGGTCAATGCTTTGAAAAGATATTATCTACAAGAGGTGGACATGGCAATTGGAAGGGTCCCTTTTAATCACTCCCTCTGCTATTTTATCATATTAGTTTCTATTGTGACATCAACAAGGTGGTAGTGCAAAGCAAAAATCCTAGGACATCTCTAAGTTGCTGGCTTGCTGTGGAACTTCAGCTCTACAGATTCAGGGTTTTGTGGACAAGAATGAAATCATGGTAACTCTGGTAGCCTTCATGAATAACCTACTAGACCACATGTGAGTATGCTGACCGGAAAATTGTAGCCCTATATATATCACATTGGCTAATGGAATGCAAAACTTATGATCTGACATAAATGAAATCTTTATCTGGTGTTAGGTTGGTAGCAGTGTTTTAAGTCTCAACCCAATACCAATAGCTTACCTCTATGGGTAGCAGGGTTTTCGGAACCATCCCGAACCGCCCGGTTTAGAACGTACCATAATGTACTGGCCAAGAATCTGTACGGTTTAGTCCTAAAAAATAATTCAGGATCCGAACCATAAAAAATGACCTGAATTGAACCAGTGTAGGTCGGTTCGGTACGGTACGGGTCGATTTGGACCTATACAGTCCGGTTTAGTCTGGTTCGGGCTTGGTTCGAGTCCGGTTCAAGTCCAGTTCAACTCAACGATCCTTGCTTGAGTGGGGGGAGGAAGATAGTTTTTTCTCAATTTATCGACTGGTATATGTACCGGAATGGTACGGTACCGGTCGCTAACTGGTATGGGTTCCAGTATTGGTTTAGCGATCGTTGATGGGTAGGGTTGGTAAAGTATGCCCCGTACTAGTGCATGGTACAATATTGATGTTGGCACAGCAGCTATGCAATTTGAAGGTACTAAGGCGCACACACCAAGCCCCTATATCATACCAGTACCATTCGGGATCAGTATGATATGCACTGAAAAAAATATAGTGATTTTATTGCGAAACCTGTGAGGGTTATATATCAGTGAAAGTAATAATAGTTAACAACTTAACATGCTTAGTTTAATGATTGATCGTAAAGAATAGCATGTACTCTAATTTTGGTTATTTAATAAAAAAAATTGATACATGTTGGGATCTGTGTGGTGGTCCTGATTCCTCACACGATAAACATACTGCTTGTATTCATGAGAAAAGAGCTTATAAGCACCCATGAAAGTCTTTGCATATGATTGTCTGAACTTTGAATATGGATTGGCATCTTTCTAGCATAACTAATAGGTTCAGGCTAGCTTGAGGCCTGTCAGATATACCTTGGCCCTTGCCTTGCTAGATACAGGCAGAGGCAGTTCAGGCTTCTGGCCAAGTCAAACTCCACTTTAATAAGATTTTTCAGATGCATATGGGTTGCTGTTGGCCTAACTTGAAGTCTGAAGTTGATTATGTATTTATATATACATACACTCATTACACTATAGGTGCACTTCTCATGTCATGAACTATTTTTTGGTTGGGCATACATTAGATCGATGGCTATAAAGAAAATGTATCTCTCTCGACCATGCTATGGCCCTGGCTACCAAAATGCCCACCATGCAGTTGTAGGTGTAAAACAAGAAGTATCAATTAAGGTCAACAAAAATAGAAGAAACATAAAAGCAAGCAAATAAAATAAATTAGGGCATCATTAAAGTATATTATACTGCTTGGACCTTTAATTGTATTGTTTAAGTAGTTTTGTACTAAGACTACTAAAAAAATATTTAAAGAATAATGTTGAAAAAGCATGTCTAAAATGTAATACATCATATTAATCTTCTTATGGCACTCTAATGTGCGTTAATCTAAATGCAAGTACTGGTTAAGTTATGTATATATGTCAAAAAATTCACTTTTTTAAAACCTTGTAAGGTGCTCCTAGATCTTCTTAAAATTTGGGGAAAAAAAGGATAAGTCTAATGAAAACAAACTATTTCCAAATATTTCAAAATCAAAGAATTGACAAAAATGTAAGTACATTGAATCAGCTTACAAAGATATTTTTGGTCAAATTTCTGAAATTACCCAAGTTTTTGATCAATCTATCAAAACCAAAATGTTTAGGTTTCAGTTGTAGAGTTTAGGCAAAACTTAAGCCATAAATTTAGGTTGCAGTTTTCAACTTGGGAAGAGGCCTTCAACAAGTCATGGGAACTTACACCGTGTTCCCTGAGATAAATTTTAGGTTTTTCTTTCAGATTTGTATTGATGTATATTTTGTTTGCATTTCTTCCTTCTAATACTATTAATTGTGTTTAAGGATCTGCCCTCGTATAGGATTCTTTTTATCGTTGACCTCTATGTCCATGAACTAATGGGTCAATAATCTCACATCTGAAAACTTTAGAAAATTGGAATTCAGCAGTTTCAGACCTCTGCTTAATATCTGCAAGAACACAACAGTATTGCAAAGCTTTAAAGTCCGACAGCCCCTTGCAAATAGTTACACTTCACATTAATCAAAAGATGTGTAAACATGCATTTGGTGCTTCCCTAATCTTTCATATCACTCATGTTATTCCCAGGCTTATTTACAGAAAATTAGCAAATCATTAACTGACTTAAGTGCTGAACATCAATTTACGCTTAACTTGCATTTATGCTACTGAACATGTACCATGTAATATCAGGAATTGAACTAAGAATGATATTAATATGGTAACTGCATATGTGGCTAAAATTGTTGATGTATTGATAACTACATGCATTTTAGATGCTAATTAAATCTATAAGACCTTGACCATTCTGCACTAGCTAATAATTTGAATCTGCTAGCACTTTCACTATATTTACTCTTTCAACAGAATTTGAAACAAGGAATATTGATTTTATTTTTTTATTTTTTTATTTTAGAGTACGTGAAATCATACAGAAAGATGCTCAGCAAGATCCAGCTATCAACCCAAATGCATCTCATGCTAGACTATTAATTGACCAGGTTTCCTACCTTTTCCCCTTGATTTACAATTTTGAGGTCTCAAAGTGTTTCAAAATATTGCAGAGTGGATTGGAGGTTTAGTGCAAGCCAAAGCAACCATGCTTTGATAAGGCAGACCCTGTTGTATGTTTAGCACTAGATTGGATGCGGTGGGATTTTTTTTTTCATCGTACAATATTTTTCAGTGGTACCATAGAGCTTTTTTATGGTTTGTTCCTGTTGGTTTGGTGTGGTTAATTTCTTTTTTTTTTTCCCCCATCATCTTACACTGCAACCTATGTATGATTAGGTGGAAAGAGTTCTCCATGTCACAGAGCCTGACGCATGCATCTAATACATATTTGAATCAGAGTGAAACTGGGACATAAGATAAATGGTCTGTAGCACTTTGTATATGTCTGCATATATAATTCCCTTGTAAGCAACCTGATTTTGGGAAGTTGCCATGTTGAACACACATCCATGAGCTCATGTAATTCCCTTCTATGTCTACCATATCATGTTATGTTATGCCGCTATTCATGGCATACCTCTCTCAGATATCATTAAGCTGCATATTTGACAATTCTTGGTGACTTTTCCTAGTTATATACTTTATAGGATAATTTGTACATGCTGCAGGTTGGTTTCTCCTTGTGTAGATACGATTAGATGCAGATCTTAAAATGGAATTATGTGACACCGTTAAC
The DNA here is from genome assembly GCA_021397845.1 of Areca catechu. Taxonomy (NCBI): domain Eukaryota; kingdom Viridiplantae; phylum Streptophyta; class Magnoliopsida; order Arecales; family Arecaceae; genus Areca; species Areca catechu. The sequence goes on from CM038045.1 coordinate 67,606,468, forward strand.
AATTTTATATATATAGAAGATAGGAGATTTTTAAAAACATTTTGTTGATCACTCTTTTCTATTGGATAAGCTAATGAAAAGTAAATGGCAATGTTCTTTGCTAATTTTTTGTCTTTGATCAACTCTAGGTAGACAGGAAGTTGGTCAAGCAGACTGTCATGACATCCGTGTATGGTGTTACTTATGTTGGTGCTCGTGAGCAAATAAAAAGAAGGTTGAAAGAACGGGGTGCTATTACAGATGATTTGGAGTTATTCAGAGCATCTTGTTATGCAGCTAAAGTAGGGAATAGAACAAATCTATCTCTGAGTGCTTGTTGAGTAACTTATATCATATGTAGTATTGCATGGAATATCTGGCAGTTTTGTCATATGTTATCGGGAAATAATCTTCTTGTTTATTTCTGTTGATGAGCAGACTACTTTGACTGCTCTAGGAGAGATGTTTCAAGCTGCACGCAGTATCATGAGCTGGCTTGGGGACTGTGCAAAGGTTTGTCCTCTTGTTGATTTGATTTGTATAAGATAGATATTATATGAGTATATTTTCCGCAAAGCCAACCCTGATAGTTGGGAGGAGGCTGGATGCTTATGATTATGATTTGTATGAGATAGACATAAATATATATGTTTTCTATTCATGCATGATATTGTATGTTATGAACAGATTACCAATGTGAAAGTAAGTTGTCTTTTCTTTCTGTTTTTTTCTTTTTGTCGGGGGCGGGGGGTGGAGAACTTCCAAGTAATTGTTCTTTAATGCTTCAGGATGGAGATCCAATGTAGATATGAGTTCGGTTGCAGGAATATTGACTGTGAAAAAGCCAGTCATGCTAGCAGTCCATTTCTAGGTGCCGGATCTAAGTAGTTCTGTGGTTCGCTTACAATTTTTTCCCATTTCCAGGAGCAATTGCAGTTAACAGCTTGGAAGTTGCTTACTAGAAGTGGAAACTGATCATGTTTAGTTTTAGAGCAACTGACCATGTGCAGTTAAAGACTGTTAATCCATGGTTGACCATTGTTGGCCACAAGGTTTTAAATCCCATGGAATGGGGATGTCTCGGTTTTTTCATGAAACGGGATGTACCGGCATCCAACCCCATCCCGATACTCGGGACGGGATGTTCCAAGACGTCCTAATTAGGATGCTGAGACACTGGTGGGATGTCCTGTCCCAACACATGAGATGGTACCCCGTCTCGGTATCGCATGGGATGTCCTGGGACCTGAATTTTTGGTTGGCCATGCATTATTGCCACTTTCAGAAACCACACCTTTGAAAATCACATCGGGCCTACTGGATTGCATGCAATTCCCCATTGTTTGATTGACTATATTTGGCATTTGGCATACTACAACAAATAGCTGTAGCTAACGTATTTGGCTAAATTGTTTTGGCGCAACCTACCATCAAATAATGATGAAATCATGAGAGTTAGTAGCCTGGAACAATCACAACCAAGTAATTTCTCTCACTGTCCCTCCACCCGCCACCCACCCTTTTGTCCAGCTCACCTTCCTCTAATTCTTTCCTTCGACTCTTTTTTTATTCCACTGCCAGCTACCTCTAGTTTCTCCTCCATTCCCATCGTCATCAAATCATTTTTCTGATCCTCCAAGAAGTGCCAGATCTTCACTTTCCATCTCCTTTGTCTCGATTAATGCCTGATAAAAGATTTCAGGCTTTATTCATGTCCTCATCATTTTGCCTCTTTTTTTTATGTGTGTATCCTTACAAATTCTATATGAGCAAAAACTGGATGTTTCTAATCATTATTCTTTTATAACATCTAGACTCTAATATTTTCCATTTGAAAAAAGTTATGTAACCTATGCAAATAACATCAACCTATACTATATTGTTTTCTATCGAGCTACCCTTCTTTTCCAATTGTTATGCTCAGACAAACTCACTTCTGGTTGAATGTTTAACTTGCTTTTGTAACCATAACAAAACTAATGACTGAGTTTAACAGGTGATTGCTTCAGAAAATCAAACTGTGAGATGGACGACACCACTTGGACTGCCAGTTGTTCAACCATATCGCAAATTAGGGAGGCACATTGTAAGCACTAATTATTTCGATTTCCCTTAATTTATGTGTCAGATTTTGCACAAACAAGAAATTGACATCTTTCTCTTTCTCTCTCTCTACCGTGCAGATTAAAACTTCTCTTCAAGTTTTAAGTTTACAACGGGAAACCGACAAGGTAGACCACTGCTATCTATGAAGCTTCCTTTTTCTTACCAATCCATGTGTTGAGATCTTATTCTGGCACCTATGCCTAATTCCAAAGTATTAATCTGACATCAGCTTCATGTTTTCATATCCTGCATCCTATCTGTTTAATTTGTAGGTCATGGTGAAGAGGCAAAGGACAGCCTTTCCACCAAACTTTGTTCACTCCCTTGATGGGTCCCATATGATGATGTCGGCAGTTGCCTGCAAAAGAGCAGGACTGAATTTTGCAGGTTGCCTGGATTTTGCTGATTTGCATTCTCTCAAGTTATGTTAACCGAAATGAGTGTTATTTTTATCTCAAGCCACTTTTTTCTCCCAATTGCAGGAGTCCATGATTCATATTGGACGCATGCTTGTGATGTTGACGAGATGAACAGAATACTTCGAGAAAAGTTTGTGGAACTCTATGAGATACCAATACTAGAGAATGTAAAGTATCTTTCAGGAACTTGCTTGAGATCAATATCATTTCTATCTAGGAGACTTGCAGTTGTTTTTTGCCCTTTCCTGTGTTTACTGCAAGAAGCATCATATTATATTATATTGAAGAGAGTAAATCAACATTTACCCTCTCCATAGATGAATGAGGTAGGTGAAATACAAAACAATGAAGAAAAGCTAATTAAAGGAAACTCCCAAGTCCTAATACAGGGACAAGAAACAAAGTACAAAATTCTTTAGCAAAAATTTAGAACATCCTTGCAAGTCCAAATACCAAAACAAGCAGATGGTTCTCCCCCAAGCACAATCCAAATCCATGTAAAATTTCTAGAAACTATCTTGCTCTTCCACATCACCTATGATAATGATCTGAAACCGCCTTCAAAAAACAAGAGGGAAAAGTCCTAGGCTCCTAGCATAAAATCATAAGACATTCAGGAGGAAAGGTAATTGAACCACATCTTGAAAATGCATCCTTAAATCTGACAAAGCTGAATGTCATTGAAGATTTTCCATGGTTACATCCTCTGAGCAACAGAAAGAGCACTGACTTTTGTTGTGGGTTTCTCACTTTGCAAGTGGAAACATTTGGGTAGTATAGTTTGGACTAGAGAGGTAGAAAAAGAGTAATAGTTAGTTTTAAATGAAGAAGACGTTTGACCTTTTGATGTGTGAATTGTCTGGTTACTGACTCCACATCTACTGTAGTTAGCTAGTGTGAACCAATGCTACTACTATTGCCTGAATCTGCTTCTTAGGAAGGTTCCTCATAAAGACAGCACAGAATGGTCCATCTCTACCATCAAAATTTCTCACCCATGGTTCCTGATTGCAAGCAACAGTCAAGGAAAAAAAATCAGAAAAGGAATCTTTGCAGATAATATATCTATGCAAAACCTCCTTTCACCATTTCATCCCGACAGCAAACACACTATCAACTGAATGTCCAAATTTTTTTTCAGGATTTCATAGATTAGCCTGTCCTTGCTTTGGTTCAAGGTCAAACCCTTTTTACCCCGGTAATATGTTGCCCAGGTGGCTTCCTAAGAGGGAGGTGAATTGGGATTTAAAACTTTCTTGCAAATATGTGCACTTTGAAAATCTTTTTAGTGGTGTTGTGATAGCTTATACAATGCGGAAGCAAGTAAACAAACACAATGAAGTTAATCAAGCACAAACACAAATACAAGGAATTTAGAGTGGCTCGGAGCAACCTGCTCCTACGTCCACTATCCAAGCACCACTTGGAATTTTCACTATATCCCCACTGGAAGACAGTCGGATTGTTTTAGCAGGCTCACAATCAAAACCTCTAGATTTTGGTTTTTAAACCGGGCTCACCAAAGAAACCCACACTTGGTTTTACACCGGGTTTACCAAGAACCCAACTCCCTTTGATTTTTATAACCGGGCTCACCAAAGAAACCCAAACTTAGGTTTTAATAGGCTTCACCTAAAAACCTTTAACACTCACCAGACACGGCCCCTTGCTGCTCTTGGAGAGACAAACAAGATATGTCAAATGAAAATTAGCAACTTTACAACAAACCCAATTTGTTTGGTAGATGCCGATGAAGATCAACTTGAAGCCTTGCTTTAGATGCTTTTCAATGCTTTTGAAGCTGCTTCTTGACTTCCTCAAAAGTTGGATTCAATGAACAAAGAATAGTTGGAGAAGCTTTGAATCCTTTCTTGAATGCTCACTTGAAGTAGGTTGGTGAAATACTTGAAATTTACTTGAATGCTCTTGAATAATTAATACCCATATGTTTAATCCATCATAAATGATCCGTTTTATAGTCTTCAATCAAAACTAGCCGTTGTAGAGCCTAGGGAACTGAAATAGAGCCGTTGGAGGGCTTTTGGAATTCAAAAAATTGATTTAGCAACTAGCTGTTAGACTGCCAGAACCCGTCACTCGAGTTGGCTCGAGAACCTTGAGTCGGCTCGAAGTCTCAGACAAATCAAAAATAAGTCCTGGACGAGTCGGCTCTTCTGGGTCGAGTCGGCTCGAAGTCTCAGTCAGGATAAATATAAACTCTGGTCGAGTCGGCTCTTCTAGGTCGAGTCGGCTCGTGGCTCTGAGTTTCTGAATTCTGAGAAATGCAAACTCTGTGCGAGTCGGCTCGAACTTCTGAAACATTGAGATTCTCCGTGCCGTGCCAGATCATGAGTCGGCTCTTGGTCCATGAGTCGGCTCGAGGTTTGTGAGTCAGCTCCAATAGACTTTCTTCAAACCAAATTTTCAACAAGATCACGTCTTCCAATTACTTCAAAAAACTTACCACAGATGTCCAACCTATTCAAACTCATTTTTTACTAATTTTTAGCCCTTTTTACAAGATTACAAGAATAAAATTAGGGCTTTACAACTTGAGACATATATAAGTTCATTTAAAACAAAAATACACTTTAACCGAATAGAAAACCAAATGATACACTGATAAATACTTCATGCAAAAATTTCTTGAGTAATTGAAAGAATTAGTAATACATACATGCTCAAATGTTTTGTAATCATCAAAATCATTTTAGGGGTCAACAATCTTCCCCTTTTTGGATGACAAAATACTGGGCATGAAAAGCTTTATAACACTTTACAATTACAAGTAATGACATACTATATATTGATATTCACATGTATCAGTGCGTATTCAAGGTAGTATGTATCGAAACAAATAAAGTATCAAGATGTTGAAATGAATTAGTATCAAAACAACGTATCAACATGTATCAGATCAATAAGGTTACTATGCTATTCATGTAAGCAAGTATCAGATTATGTACAAGTTGCCAATATACTAATTTTCAACTTAATTAGAAAAACTTTTCACTTTAAATTTGAAAGTGTTTTCAGTAATTGCTCCCCCTTTCTCATATAATTGAAATTTCAATAACAGCTCCCCTTTTTTCATACAATGTATATCATTGCTCATCCTTTTATCATACTTATCTATTCATGTTAATGCACTTCTTCCCCTTTTTGTCATCAACAAAAAAATATACAAATTAGTGAAAGCATTCATTCACACTCATTCATCTATATGTGTCAATCAAAAGAACAAGATTTTCAAAACACAGATATATATATATATATATATTCAGTACAAGATGTGATACAGTACAAAAGTGCTGATATATATATATATATATATATATTCAGTACAAGATGTGATACAGTACAAAAGTGCTGAGCACAACAAAAATAGTATCACATACATCATGAAATGCAGAAAAATAAAAACCTAATGCTAAAAAAGGACTAGGAATATCTTCATTAGACTCATCTTCACTAGAAGAAGAGCCAACTTCTAAAATGCCTGGCTGAAGTTTAAATTTAGGAAACCTAGGCTTAAGGTCCCTCAGTCTAGTCTTAGTAGGAGCAATGGGTTTAGGAACTTTAGATTTAGATTTGGAAGGAGGTTTTGAAGAGATCTGGATGGGAGTCGGTCGCACAGGAGGATCAGACAAGACTAAAGTGCTGGTGCTCGAAAGAATCTGAGTCGCTGGAGTGTTAGATACGCCAGTGCTCTGTCCCTCAGTGACCTGTGCATTAGTACCACCCCCAACTATAGGAGTATCTGCAATAGGTGTGTCAGTGGAATGCTCAGTCTCTTCCTCTGCTATGTCAGCATCAACATCTGGTCCTGCTGGTGGAGTAGGTGCTGATGGGCCAGCTGCACTGATCTGCTGAAGAAGTGCCAACATCTGCTGAAAACCATCTCGCATCTCGGTCTGCAAGGCAACTATCTTGGCATCAGTCTCTGCCCTGCCTTGCTACAAAGTAGAGATCTCATCCAAGATAACCTGCCATCTATGATCATCTCTGGAACCACCAGTATCTGTCTCTCACAGGTGTCTGAGGTTGAGTGGGTGCAGGCTCAGAGGGTCCAGCCTCATCTGCAAGTTTCTCTGCCTCAATACCCTGTGGCTGACTTGCCTGGTCATCCTCATCGGACTCCTCATCAGAATGAGTCGCTCTTTGCCTGGAGGTCTTCCGAATCCAGTGTCCATCTACTTTTAGAAAACCCATTTTGCTCAAAGATTTTACATTATATCTGTCAGTGTGTAGCAGGGGCCTACTGTCCTCACCGGATAAGTCAACCTCGGCATCCTGAAAAAGAAAGGTAAAAACCATACTATATGGAAGGCATGCCGTGCCCTGCGAGCTGCTTCCCTCATTTGAGAAATCATAATGTAGGGCATATTGAGGGCTTTCCGCTCGCTTAAACATCTCATAAACATTAAATCCCTTTCGCTTACCCAGTCAAATCTCCTTGTTCTGGGTAAAAACACTGCTAATAATATTGTGAGTAAGCCTCATCTCCAAGGATAACAAATTTGCCCTAACATGGACAATTCCAGAAACATCTTCTCTCTAATACTTTTCTCAAAGTCCTCTGTTTTTCTTTCAATACCAAAAAACTTTCCCCTTCTTAGGGAACTTGAAGAATAGTGTTCAGTTTCTGTTCATTTACCATGATATTCTTCCCTTTTACAGTAGATTCCAAATGAAAAGTGCCTATGGATAGGTTCTCAAAGAACTGTCTGACTAGGGTTGGATAAGTTGGTAGATCAAGCATGCAAAAATACTTCCAGCCCTGAGCATTTAGCCAATCTCCTATCCTTAGGTTTTCTTGCTCAAGAAAATCGAAATCTACAAATCTTCCGGATGTTACCTGTCTGTTTCCCATAAGAATTCCGGAACTTCGGACTGTCGCTCTTCATCCTGCTCTTCTGTAGAATGTGAAGCTGGAGCATCAAGCCATCTCTTCGTCCGTCATTCTTCCGCAACCGAACGAATTACCCTCTTTGGTCTCTTCGCAACAACCTTTCGAGGAACCATTTTGCTTGGATTGAAGATTAGGAGAGGTTTTAGAAGTTTTTCTAAGGTTTGGCAGAGGGAACGGTAGGACCGTTGGAGTACAATAGTGAAAACGGAAAGAAAATGAATTTGAAAGCTAACGTTCCCTATTTAAAAAAGCTTTAGCCTGTCCTTCGAGTCGGCTCGACAGGATAGAGGGTTGCTCGAGTCGGCTCGAGCAAAAACACAAGGAAAAGCTCAAACTGACAAACATTGGTTTCAAAAGATGAATCAATATTAGATCAAGTGGTCAAAGGCTCTAAATTGATTTTTGAAAAACTCTAGATAATTTTTCCTTTTTTTTAAAAAAAAAATTAGGTCAACAGTCTTAATATGGGTCACATAGGCCTAACTCACCTCTAATCTTTTCAAATCTATCTTGGTTAAGAGGTTTGATAAAAATGTCAACTAATTGGTTCTCAGTTGGTACAAATTCTAATTCTATGACGTTATTTGAGACATGATCTCTAATGAAATGGTGTTTAATTTTTATATGCTTAGTTCTAGAATGTTGAATTGGATTTTTTGATAAATTAATAGCACTAGTATTATCACATTTGATAGGAATTTTAGACTGGACGATACCATAATTTTCTAGCTGTTGCTTGATCCACAACACTTGTGTACAATAGCTCCCTGTAGCCACATACTCTGCCTCAACAGTGGACAATGCTACAGAGTTCTGTTTATGGCAGTGCCATGAAATCAAGTTAACACCTAGAGATTGGCATGTGCCACTGGTGCTCTTTCTATCAATCTTACAGCCACCATAATCAGCATCAGAATAACTAATTAATTTCAAAGATGAATGCTTGGAATACCATAATCCTATATTACATATGAAAATTCTTTTAACAGCAATAATGTGTGATTCTTTTGGATTTGATTGAAAACGTGCACACATTCAAACACTAAATAGAATATCAGGTCTACTGGCAGTAAAACAGAGTAGAGAACCGATCATACCTTTATACAATTTTTGATCAACACTTGTACCATTTTCATCTTTATCTAATCTGCATGCATGACTCATGGGTGTTCCAACTTCTTTGCTTGATTCCATGCCAAATATTCTGATAATTTCTTTAATATATTTGGCTTGATTGATGAGGATCCTTTCCTTTGATTATTTGATTTGAAGCTCGAGGAAGTAGCTTAGCTCATCCATTAAACTCATTTCGAATTCTCACTGCATTAGCTTAGCAAAATCTTGACACAAGTATTCATCAGTACATCCAAATATTATATCAACATAAATTTGAACAACCAAAATATCATTGGTTTTCTTTTGAATAAACAAGGTAATATCAACATTACTTTTTACAAAATCATTTCCAAGCAAAAACTTGCTTAATCTGTTATACCAGGCTCTAGGTGCCTGTTTAAGATCATATAAAGCCTTATTTAATTTAAAAACATGATTTGGAAAAGTGTGATCGATAAAATCAGGTGGTTGTTCAACAAAAACTTTTTCGGAGAGAAAATTATTTAGAAAAGCACTCTTTACATTCATTTGAAATAATTTAAAGTTCATAAAACATGCATATGCCAAGAGTAATCTAATAGCCTCTACCTTAGCTACTGGTGCATAGGTTTCATCAAAATCTATTCCTTCTTCTTGATTGTAACATTGAGCAACCAGTCTAGCTTTGTTCCTAATTATATTATCTTGCTCATCTTGCTTGTTTCTATAAACCCATCTGGTGCCTATAACAGGGTAGTCAACTGGTCTTTCTATAAGTGTCCAAACATTATTTCTCCTAAATTGGTTTAACTCATCATGCATAGCTAACATCCAATTAGGGTCGATTTCAGCTTCTTCTATGGTATGTGGTTCTACATGAGATACAAAAGCAATCAAATCATATGTATCCCTATGTGAAGCTCTAGTTCTAACATCTTGTGACGGATCTTCTACAATAAGTTCTTTGGGGTATGAATGTACATACCCCATGTGAAGCTCTAGTTCTAACATCTTGTGATGGATCTTCTACAATAAGTTCTTTGGGGTATGAATGTACATACCTCCATTCTTTGGGTATATCATCATGATTCTTACTCACCATGTCTTCTTGTGGTTCACTTGCTTGTTTATCTTTGATGGTCATGTCCTTTAATCCATGTTCAAGTATACCTGCATCATCATCAGCACAATCTTCTTTTCTAGAAAATGTCATGTCAGTTTTATTAAAAATAGCATAAATCGATTCTTCTACGGTTAAAGTTCTTTTATTGAAAACTCTATAAGCTTTACTATTTGTAGAATAACCAAGAAAAATAGCCTTATCAGATTTTGCATCAAACTTACCGAGATTATCTTTACCATTATTAAGAATAAAATATTTGCAACCAAAAATATGAAAGTAATTGATATTAGGCTTTCTATTTTCCACAGTTCATAGGGGTTTTTCTTATAATAGGTCTGATTAAAACTGTTCAAAATATAACAAGCGGTATTAATAGCTTCTGCCCAAAAGTATTTTGGAAGATTTCCTTCACAAAGCATTGTTCTGGACATTTCTTCCAAGGTCCTATTCTTTCTCTCTACAACACCATTTTGCTGTGGTGTTCTAGGAGTGGAGAAGTTGTGATCAATACCGTGTTTTGTGCAAAAGTAATCAAAATGTTGATTTTCGAATTCAGTACCATGATCACTACGAATAAAAATAACAGAAAGATTTTTCAAGTTTGAAACTCTTTTGTAAAACTTTTTGAATGCTTTAAAAATTTCATCTTTATGTGCAATAAATAAAACTCAAGTGTATCTTGAAAAATTTACAATCACAAGACCATACTTCATACCACGTAGGCTTGTCCTAATGGGTCCGAATAGATCCATGTGAAGTAACTCTAAAGGCCTAGTGGTAGAAACAATATTTTTGGATTTAAAACTCCCCCTCACTTGTTTTCCTAATTGTCATGAATCACAAATGTAATCAAAATTTATTTTAAACTTTGGCAAACCTTTGACTAAATCTTTTGAAATAAGTTTTGCAATAGTATCCATACTAGCATGTCCAAGTCGTCTATGCCATAGTATACTTGATTTCTTACTCTTATCATTCACTGCTACAAGACTTTTATTGCTTGACATAGCTAGATCATTAAGATCTACTTCATATATGTTGTCAAATCTATGTCCAATGAACTTTGTACTAGAGTCAAGAGGATTAACTACTATACGCATTGAAGACTTGAAGAAAACATTAAAGCCAATATCACATAACTGACTGATACTTAACAGATTATGCTTTAATTTTTGTACTAGTAGTACATTCTCAATAAAAGTGGAGTAATTTTAATTTTACCAATACTAATTATCCTTCCTTTACGATTGTCACCAAAGGTTACCATGCCACAATCTTTTTGTTCCAGGGTGAAGAATTGATCTATATCACCCGTCATGTCTTGAACAGCCATTATCAAGGTACCATCTTTTCTTTGCATTCATGGCTGCAAGACATTCCTGCAAAATAATTAAGTAATGGATTTAGGTACCCAAGCTCTCTTGGGTCCTTGCAAGTTAATAGAATTGGTTCCTTTTGGAACTCAAATTTTCTTGATTTTCTTTTTGCCATTATATTTCAAATGACATTCAAATGCTTTGTGACTAATGTTATTGCATGTAGCAAACAATTCTTGACTTTGAATAAGAAGCATATGATGCAAACTTAGATCTATATTGCTTTGATGTAATGAACTTAGGAGTAAGAAGTGGATGCAGAAAACTTATTTGAATTTGTGTTTTCATAACCAATTCCAAACTTGTTACTAGAATCTCTTTGACTTTTCAAAATCAATTCAAGTTTGTTAGAGCTTAAAGTTAATTTTTCAACCAATGGTTTAGGCTTTTGAACTTTCTTTTGTAAGTCAGTATTTTCATTTTGTAAAATTTTATTCTTTTCAAGAAGTTCTTCCTTTTCAAATTGGATAGTTTTAAGTTTTTCACAAATCATACTTAATTCTCGTTGTAAAATCTTGTTTCTTTCAACAACTTCATTTTTATCTTTTTCGAAAGTATCACAATTATTTTTTAAACTCTTCATTTTCAAACCAGCCTTTTTGTATTCAATCAATAGTTCACAATAAGCATTATGAAGCTCATCATAACTAAAATCTATATTAGGTTAAGAAGTTGTTACCTCGTCCTCCAAACCCATAAGACAAATTTGAGCAGTCTTCGTTGTATCTTCTTCCTCTTCTGTTGATGTAGATTCATTACTATCGTTCCATGCCACAAACATTGCTTTCTTTTTCTCTCTTAAATAACTTTTTCTTAGCTTCTGGACAATTAGGGCGTATGTTCCGATTTCTTGCACTCATAACAAATCGGAATTTGATCTTTGCCGTTGTCCTTTTCTTTGTCTTTTTCTTTCCTTTCCAAATTCTCCTCTTCTGAATTGCTTTCTCCATCTATTAGTTCTTCTTCTGCCCATAAATTTTTTGAACTTTCTCATCATTAGGGCAATTTCATCATTCTCCGGATCATCATCATCAGATGTATCTGAATCTTTATCCTCTTCGGTTGTTTTAAATGCAATGGCCTTTTTCTTTTTTGAGTCTTCTTCTGTTCTTTGCTGCATGGCCAGCTCATGAGTGATCAATGACCCAACCAGCTCGTCCAATGGTAGTGTGTTTAAGTCCTTTGTCTCTTGAATAGCTGTAACTTTTGCTTCCCATTTCTCTGGCAAAGATCTCAAAACTTTTTACACTAGGTCAGCACTATTATAAGTCATACCAAGACTCTTAAGATCATTTATAATATCAGTAAAGCGTGAAAACATAGCAGATATAGTTTCATTAGGCTCCATTTTAAATAACTCATAATTATGCACAAGAAGGTTAATCTTAGAAGTTTTTACTTGTGATGTGCTTTCGTGTATGATTTCGAGCTTATCCCAAATTTTTTTAGCAGAATTACATGTAGAAATTTTGTTAAACTCATTTGGATCCAAAACATAATAAAGTAAATTCATGGTTTTGGCATTCAACTCGGCCTTTTTCATATCATTCTCGTCCCATTCCTCTTCAGGTTTGGGAACCTCAATATTATTAATTCTGATAGTGGGTGTGTGAGGTCATTTTTGAATTATCTTTTACAATTGAAAGTCTATGCTTGAATGCTTATCTTCATCCTAGCCTTCCAATATGTGTAGTTAATTCCAGAAAAAAGTGGAGGTCGATTTGTGGATTGGCCTTCGGCTAAAGATGTGCTCATTGGATGTGCCATCAATCTTTACTCTTAAGGAATTTCAGAGACTCTGCTCTAATACCACTTGTTGCTCAGGTGGCTTTCCAAGAGGGGGGTGAATTAGGATTTAAAACTTTCTTGCAAATATGTGCACCTTGAAAATCTTTTTAGTGTAGGTGTTGTGATAGCTTATGTAATGCGGAAGCAAGTAAATAAACACAATGAAGTTAATCAAGCACAAACACAAACACAAGGAATTTAGAGTGGTTTGGAGCAACCTGCTCCTACGTCCACTACCCAAGCACCACTTGGGATTTTCACTATATCCCCACTGGAATACAGTCGGATTGTTTTAACAGGCTCACAATCCAAACTTCTACACTTTGGTTTTTAAACTGGGCTCACCAAAGAAACCCACACTTAATTTTACACCGGGTTTACCAAGAACCCAACTCCCTTTGGTTTTTATAACTAGGCTCACCAAAGAAACCCAAACTTAAGTTTTAATAGGCTTCACCTAAAAACCTTTAACACTCATCAGACACAGCCCCTTGCTGTTCTTGGAGAGACAAACAAGATATGTCAAATAAAAATTAGCAACTTTACAACAAACCTAATTTGTTTGGTAGTTATCGATGAAGATCAACTTGAAGCCTTGCTTTAGATGCTTTTCAATGCTCTTGAAGCTGCTTCTTGACTTCCTCAAAAGTTGGATTCAATGAACAAAGATTAGTTGGAGAAGCTTTGAATCCTTTCTTGAATGCTCACTTGAAGTAGGTTGGTGAGATACTTGAAATTTACTCGAATGCTCTCGAATAATTAATACCTATATGTTTAATCCATCATTAATGATCCCTTTTATAGTCTTCAATCAAAACTAGCCGTTGTAGAGCCTAGGGAACTAAAATAGAGCTGTTGGAGTGTTTTTGGAATTCAAAAAATTAATTCAGCAACTAGCCGTTAGACTGCTAGAATCCATTACTCGAGTCGGCTTGAAGTCTCAGACATATCAAAAATAAGCCCTGGATGAGTCGGCTCTTCTGGGTCGAGTCTGCTCGAAATCTCAGTCAGGATAAACATAAACTCTGGTCGAGTCGGCTCTTTTAGGTCGAGTCAGCTCGTGGCTCCGAGTTTCTGAATTCTGAGAAATGCAAACTCTGTGCGAGTCGGCTCCTTATCCTTGAGTCGGCTCGAACTTCTGAAACATTGAGATTCTTCGTGCCATGCCAGATCATGAGTCGGCTCTTGGTGCATGAGTCGGCTCCAGTAGACTTTCTTCAAACCAAATTTTCAACAAGAGCACGTCTTCCAATCACTTCAAAAAACTTACCACAGATGTCCAATCTATTCAAACTCACTTTTTACTAATTTTTAGACCTTTTTACATGATTACAAAAATAAAATTAGGGCTTTACAACTTGAGACATACATAAGTTCATTTAAAATAGAAATACATTTTAACTGAATAAAAAACCAAATGATACATTGATAAACACTTCTGCAAAAACTTCTTGAGTAATTGAAAGAATTAGTAATGCATACATGCTCCATTATTTTGTAATCATCAAAATCATTCCAGGAGTCAACATAATATCTATCATGAAACGTCATTTTTTGGAGTCCATCTAAATTACAACTAGAACTCTTTGAATGGGGAAGTCCTACTTGTCTCTCTTTGACCCTTAATATATAATAAACCAATCATTTTCTCTTCATGCATCCATCCATCAAATAAATAAATAAATATCATTTTCACTTTAGTACCTAATTTATTTTTTCTACAAAAGATCAAATTTTCAGTTTATCAAGCTTAGAAACGACTTTTAATGCAGCCTTAGATGAAAGTGTCTCTACTTTGTGACTTAGTAAACCAGCACCAACTCTTAAGGCTTCAAAGGCTTCATGCATACAAGTCCTATGATAGCTGTACATCTAAAGATTTGCTTTTAAGCCGGTGAAAGTCAAAGAATTAATAAATAAAAGTCAGCAAGCTTAAACAGATTATTGTATCAAATTTAAAAGTACTATCCAAATATATTTAGCTAATCCAGTTTCCTACATATTTAGATCTGGTAATCATTCCCTCTTGGAGTCTTATTTAATGTGTTTATATTGCATTTACCACCCCAACCCCCCACCCTAATTCCTCCACCATGCCTGATCCACACAGACACCCCTCAAAACGTGAGAAAGAAAAAGCCCAATATCTTTGCACCTTAAACTTTCAAAATGAAAATTTGTATATAACAATATGAACTTTTAAGATCTGGTACGGTGTGGCTAGGTCCAATGTTGAGTGGGAAAAAAAGGCTTTCACTTGATATGAATGCAACATGGTTGGACTGCAGGGTTCATGCAGAAAGTTGATGAGAATGGACTTGTTCATTTGTATGTCAATTGGAACATGTTATGCTCCTAGTATGTCTCAAAATTGGGCTGTACTGCATTTGATGCTGAAGTGCAAGCTCTATGTAACTTGGACTAGAGGTTATTCATGCTCTAATTCAGTGCCTCATTTATTCCTGTTTCCTCACTACTGATGGTACCTATGAAAGTTTTTTTACAGTACAACCTTTAAATGATTAATTTTCCAATCTTCTCCTAAAAATATTTACATGTACATGATCAAGAGACAATGGATTTACTAAGGTTCAGTTGCCTATTTACATGATTGTTTCGACAGTTCTTGCAGTGCACATGCCCACATACCTCTGATGTGTTTCTCTGTTGTGCAGTTGCTAGAGAGCTTTCAGCAATCTTTCCCTTCACTATATTTCCCACCATTGCCAGAGCGGGGAGATTTTGATTTGAAAGATGTTCTGGAATCAACATATTTTTTCAATTAACCTGGCGCGCATTCCACCCCCAGATTTGTTCTCTCATCATATGGCATCTATGTATCAATATCAGAATCTGCATCATGGTTGTCCTTCCTTCGACCATGGGCATGGCAACATGAAAGGTGGAATTTCCATGAGCTCCTCGAAGTGTCATATCTGAGTACCACATTGCCAATGTAAATATGTCAGGAAAATGTGTTTTGAACTTGGAGACTGCGACCCCGGCACCACAAATCTTCCCTGACAAGCTTTATGCCATTAGCTTGAATTGCTAGAGAGATCAGTTTTGACAAGCGGATGGAGGCTGGCTTTGTGCTATGTAGTTTAGACCAAAGTTCTGCTGTTCATCCACTGGTTGAACAAAGCATGTGACGGATGGTCACTGAAGGATTTCGTTTTTTTGCCAGTTTTATGGAATGCAAATTGGAGGAAAAATGTCAGAATGGCAGGATGGTGAAGCATGAGATAGAGGCCAACATGCAAGTTTGTGTGCATGGTTTAGCATACAATCCCAGATTTTCACGTCTAATCTACTCAAACCTCTTATCGTTCAACAAAAAGTTTTGTAATGATAATGAAGGATGAGATTAGTCTAGAAATGATAGAAACCTGACAGCCAACTGAGTTTTATTGTAAGCTGAGGTTGATTCGTACCTCCTATATTTTGTGTATTCACGTGATTGATCAATCCCATCATACCAAGATAACCATTCCAACAAATGATTATATACGATGGTTCAGTATCCAGCTGGTAGTGGTTGTATAATGGTTCATGATTGTGTCCAAATCAAGTAGTGAAAAAAATTAAAGTGTGCGTGCGTTGCTTTCGATGTTAATAACAGTTGTTGGTAATAATCCCCCCCAAAAAAGGAAAGGAAAATAAAATAAAATAAAATAAGATGTTGCTTGCTGGGCAGGTATCTTATCAACTGTAGGTGCCAAGTTTTCAAGCAAATAAAGAGGAAGCTCTCATGCATTGGTCATACAAGTTGTTCAATGTTGATGGGCAACGGCAGCAGGTTGGAAAGAGTTGGAGAACAAAGGTAAAGAATGTTCCTTCTCTCCAAATGGAGAATAAAGGTAAAGGATGTTCCTTCTCTCCTATACATAGAAAATGCTCCACACAAAAAAGAGCCAACGTTGTGTATTACTTAGACCAAGAATTCAGGTCCCAGCACGAGATATTGGAACAAAATATTATCCTATATATTGGGACAGTACATCTCATTAGCATCTCAATGTTCCAATCAGAATGTCTCGGAACATTCCGGTCACGAATATCAGGACGGGATGGGATATTCCAGTGTCGGGACGGGATGGGACATCCCAGTGTTCCAATCGGAATGTCTTGGAACATCTCCTGTCCCGAGTATGGGGATGGGGTGAGAAACGACATGTCCCATTCCAAGAAAAAATCAAGGTTGGGGGTGAGAGACGACACGTCCCGTTCCAAGAAAAAATCAGGACAATCCTGTTCCACGGGATTTAAAATCTTGACTTAGACAGAAGTTTGCATTTCTTAAACCTCTTGATCCACCTGTATTTCAATGCCTGAATCTATCCAATTTGGATACCAAATTTAGCATCAACTAATATTTGTACATGCATTCACATCTTCCCAAAAAATAACTCCAGTCCTGTTTGCAATTCTTAGTCTCATATTGCTCTCGTGAACTCTAAGATAATCAGTGACAATACTAATATATATTTAACTTGATGTACGTTCCACACATGATGGTATCAGTTCAACTATCCATATACCTACAATCACTATCTAATTTGTAGCCACATCTGATCAAACAAATACAGAATACAAAGATTAGCACTCAATTAATATTCTTATCCATATTCCTCAATTAAAATGGAAACAAATATGGATACTCAGCCGTAAAAGGGGCCTAAACATCCACTGATCCACAATCGTTAGCACTAGTATGAAGTAAATCTGGGACCACATTCAAAGAGCACAAACCCAAGAAAGAGGTAAAGGACACCAATTCGGGACTGCCCTGCTTGAGTTGACATCATTCTAATTACAATTTACAGGTTCATGTATACTCAATCAGCAAAACGTTGCTGATATCGTTGATTTTGTACTTGCTGCAGGTACATAATCTTTAAGCCAAAATCTGGCAGAGAAAGAGTCATCCATCCACCAAATAGATTAATGCAGAAATTTAATGAGGCATTGACCCTAACCATAGGGTATGGGCAGTTGGCACCATATTATACATGATAGCATCTGTGGGTCAGATTTCAAGGCCATATTTGCAGTTAAAGCTCACTTTCATGGCATCATCCAAAGGCTGATCCGCTATCCAAATCTGCTTTAATCAGGATGCTCGATCCTTCAAAAACAATTCCAACATAAACAGGAAACATTTCAAAGATTTTCACTGCCTGTATCACAAGAAGGAACATGGCAATTGTCAGGGGATTAAAATTTAATAAAGTGTAGTGGTTCAAACTGATCTTACATTGAAATACCATGCATCAATAACCCAAGCGGTCATTCAATGAGGTGCGTCCATCACCAGTTTGTCCTGCAGAAATTCAATGTCATCGGAAGGGGGGAGAGAGAGTGCATTTCCTGTCTTAAATAACTTTGTTCATAAATTTTCCGTAGTACCTTCCGGAGGCATCCATGATTCATAATCTGGGCTGCTATCAAGAAAAGCAGGTCTTGAAGGTCCAAGCACACGTTTGGACTGCGACATTTCATTCCCTGCTTGACCTTCACTTTCCAATTGTCTTTTTTGCTCCAGTCCATCATCCATAACAAAGTACCCCCGTTTGTGCTTCAGCAGCAGAGAAACAGCATCAGCAGCCGACGTGTCAGGCTCAGATGAGGGCAATCCCTCTGCTTTAGGAGCTTTATCAATGGTGACTCCAGGCTTGTCAATGGGTTTACGTTTCCTTATAATAAGACCAGGAGCTGCACGTTCAATCTCCTGACCATCATCAACTGAGGCAAGAGCATTTTTCCTATCCTTGTAATCGATAAAATTGTCTGACTCATCTAGAGGAGCTTCTGCTATCTTGTTCTCCTCTGGTTCCATGTCCCTTTTGGCACCAAGCCACTGAGGTTTCATGGAGGCGAATGCATGTGCTCCATTACTTTTCTCTTTGCAAGCATCTTTACCTTCTTCAGTATGCTGCACTGCTTGTGTGGAATTGGAAGTTTCCTCAGGCTGTGAACTTGTTGAAGGCCTTTCCAGCATGGTGACCTGCTTTTGCACAGATGAAGGCTGTTTCAGGATGTTAGCACAGGGTCTGGACTTGGGTACTTGTGCTTTCACATCTCTTTTCCGAGCAGCTTCTCCCATTGGATCAGCAATTCTCAGCAAATACATTATCTTGTCCAACTCAGATTGAAGATCAGACAGTTCCTTTTGCATTTGTATGACTTTGTCACGCACTAGTATACAAGGACAAAAAAAAACATTGTTAACAGTTAAATACATTTATGCAGATCTACGTGCCATCACAAAGTGAAGTCTCAATATTGTACTTACACACTATAAACTTGCATTTCGGCAAAAAGAACTACCAAATATTGATCTCACATGCATGTCACATTAAAACAATAAATAATTCACTCTTGCACTTGTATGCAACGAAAACAGTTAGATTTAGAAAATGGTAATCCAAGTAGAAAACAAATTCTACCAAAATACTCCTAGAAAATCTCACATGCATGTCATAGAAATTTCTGTGATGCAAGAACACTATCAGTCCCGAAAAGCTCAGGCATGAATGCACAGTTTCAGATTAGAGTGCCTTTCACCCATCAACATCTCATCACCTCCATCTGGTATGACACATGCAGATGGGTGCAATTCATCAAGAGAAACCAAAGATAAAAGACCATGGAGCCTGCATAGAAATTCTAATGTAAACATTCACGCCTGCTCCAACACCCACACATGACCCCCTCAAAACAAAACCAAAAAAAAAAAAAGTAAACATTCCTGTCTCTGTATACGGGTAAATAAAAACATTTGTGGATGTTATTTTAAGTCACGCAAACTTCCATCTATGGATGCATACTTATACAAACCATTTAAGTATGCATGTGTTTGAATAATACACAAACATCTAAAAACATAACCAGTAGGGTTGCCTAAATTGACTTGTCATCAAGAAGTTCAATATGCCACAATCACATTATCAGTTGTGCAAATGATTCTTAAACAAAAAATATAGTAATAACATGAAATATTTTGACAGCTTGATAATCACATTACTGGTTATGCAAATGGATTTTAATCAAAAAATATAGTAATAACAACATGAAAAAATTATGACAGCTTGATAGCCCACTAAGCATAATGCAGAACTGAAGCAAAAATAGATAGGAATAACAGCATAGTTTGGAGTAAAAACCAATACATCAATTAAATTGCAACTGAGAAAACTTTGTCAAATGAATGTCAAGATCCTCACCTAGTTGAGATGACAACCCACTCATGTACGCATCAAGATCATCTGCACCTTCTGTATTGTTCTCATTGTTTGGCTCAAGTTTCTCTTCCTCTTTTATAAGCAATTCTTTCATCTTCTCCATTTCATTAATAATGGCTTCCTTTTTGTTGAGAAGAGTATCGGCTGTTTCAACTAACTTCTCTTCACCAGATTTGCGAGTGAAAGGCTTCTTCTTTGTCCGGTCATAGAACTCATCATCATCATCACTGCATGATGCAATGACGTTTTTACTGAGTAAACAGTATAAAATGTCTTTGACCAGTCCTTTCCACCAAGTTATGATTATTAAAATCAAATATCTAACTAGATTGAAACAACAATGAAATTACAGAGCTCTTTCAAACCATTGGTTTATGAACCTGACCTGTGTGTGTCCTTGCATTGCTTTACAAAAGGCTCTAAAAAAAAAATAGCACTCCCAAACACGAACTAACATCTTCCTGGCAGATACAGGTTACTCATATAAATTAGACAGCTTCAACATCGATACCTTTTTTTAATTTCTTATTAGGCATTTATCTATAACTTTTCTGCTTATTTTAAAACATTGTAATCTTTTTTTATGCCATGAGGTAATGAGCTTGCACATATGAAGAAATCTGATCAGTCTTTGCACATTTGTGTGCTCGAGCAAGCTTGCAGCTTGCCAATAAGGGGTTTGTCATCATAGATGCACAAGCATGAACAAAGAGCCGGAAAATGATGTCAAACTCATTTCAATGACATGGGTCCATTAAAATGAGTATTTGTTTGAAGGGGAATGTTCGTACAGAAGATACAAAGAAGACTTGAGGGAACTGAAGGGAAGTTTTCATCGATGATAGAAAAGTCAAAATGCTTATGCTAACAAAGGCCATGGTTTTCAGTAGGAATGTATAGTGGCAGAATTTATAAAGCCAAACAAAGTCAGAAGAGGACTTCATGAGTAGAGCTATGACAACTAGTGCAGGTATGACATGAGCATCCTAGAAACCCTTGTTTTTTTTTAATTACTTGTACATGGCAATTTATATTAAATGTAACAGGCAAGTAACCGAGTACGGAGAATCTTTGTTTATGAATAATTAAAACATATGATCAAGACAGACAGTATTTTGGACCTGCAGTTAGTTATATGATACAAAATAAAATACCATTCATTTTAAAGAGTAAAATAGTCCTCCAGCTAGTAGTTATCTTATAAAACATTTAAAATGCACTTGCAAAACACAGATATCATCATTATCTGTTGCCTTGGTAAGCTGTGCATATGTTTTGCATGCTTAATACGAAGGAAATCTTTAAAAAAAAAAGAAAAGAAAAATAAAACAAAATATATAATGCTTATCGTGAAATTCTTTTAAAAAAAGGAAGACAGTAAAAATGCTACCAGAACAGCAGAACAATTACAGGCTACATCACTACACATCCAGTATCTTTACCTCAGCATTAATTAGCCAAGGCAGACAACTGAACGGTGATTAAAATACCAACTTAGGGACCAGATCCAGCTTTTGTAAACTTGTAACAATTTCTTTTCACTTTTAAACTTTGTAACCATTTTCTCTTTTTTATGCTATCCAATCAACATAATAACCATGCAAATTAGAGTCCAATTAGACACTTACCAAATATGAAAGAGAAAAAAATACCAATATGCATTCAAATAACCAGTAATTTTACCATCTGACTAAATATATCACTAAGTTTATAAGATAGTTTTTACCCTAGAAAAGTTCTTAGCTGCATTAGCAAACACGAAGCCTCTTATAGGTTTGTTTGTGCCAAAAACCTAAATGAAGCCCATACACAGTCCCTTGCAAAAGGCTGCATCAAAGAAAATTGGCATCTTCATATTTCTTGTCAGTTCTCCCTGTTTCTGAATCCTCATTCATATAGCATGGATAACTCCACTAAATCTTTTCTCATTATAAATGTATCAGATGAATTAGAAACAAAAGCATATTTAATCTCCAGTTGCAATTTAACACAATAACCTTTTCTACTGAGAGAACTTTCCATCAACACAAAATTTCTTGCCACTCTTCACGTATCTTTCCAACCAATTCAACTCACCACAGACATATACATAGAAAAAATATGAAAGCGATACTAGTTGAAAGGCATGAATGAACTCGTATATAATCCATCAATGTTCCATAATAGATATAGGATACAGATTATCATTAATTACCTGAGCATGTCATCTTCATGCTCAACATTTCCTTTCTTCCTGCCTTGGACTACCTTTCCAGCACGTGCGCCAATACTTTCTTGAATGCTCTCGTTCAAAGTCTCTTCCAGGCTCTCCAGCTCCTCCATAATCTGAACATATAACAGTTAGTCATCTTCATGATTTGAGAAAAAAACCGATTTTAACAAAATGACAGAAATGGTTTTGACATTCCAAAAATATTACTCACCTGTGATATTCTCTGTTCATTTCGAGCAATCTGTGTTTGTTGACCTTGGGTTAGGCCTCCCTGAGCAATGTCTTTTGCACGAATGGCATCTATCTCTTTCCTCATATTTGCAACCTTTACCACCAAAATGTTTGTAAAAATGGATTTGGTTCAGCAATGACAAAACCTTGATGGTTGATTTAATGTCACTCTACCAAATGTTCAAACCCAAGGGTTGCTTAAGATGTATAAGAAGTAACAAATATATGCAGATGCAAACAATAAAATATAGAACGAATACACTAAGTAATTCAAGAAACTAATAATATCACAAAAGCATTGCACGAGAGAATTGTTAATTATTATTCACTTTGGATAACATATTGTTTATGATAACATAATCTATATTGCATCTTCATTTTTCATTCCATAACATACTCTATGGTTCAACTTCATTTTAAGCTTACCAAGCTCTGTGGTTGCATTAAGCTCTCAAACTGATTGTCATTGAAAGCAAATCACATAAGCATCCATCATAGATATGATGCACTATATTGTATTTACACTTGATTGTCCAAAATGAGACTTGCAAAAACATGCAGATAGGTTGGAAAGAGCCACTGGGCTATAATCAGCCACAAGAATAATGGGGTGAGCAAAAATGAGAGAATAGAACTAAATTAATGGAACCCTATCCATGATTTGATGAAGGCGCTTATAATTGATATGCAGAACTAGGGAGATGGAATGAGAAGTTGGATTAGATTGCCATTTGCCAATGTTTATCATGTACAATATTATGAAGGCTTTATAAGGGATGTCCACTGAGAAAAGAAAATACAAAAAGTCTTCATAGTTTGACCTTGTGATTTAGCTGGAATGTACATCAGACATCTACATGATAATTACTGAAGAGGATACCTCCAGGGTAAAGTGTTCTTCATTGGTTATTTACTGGCAACAGCAGTAGCAGTAATCTTAGTAGCGGTAGTAGTACTAAATATAGGTAGTGGTGGTGGTAGTTTCTGCATGGTTATAACAAGATGGATCACTTTCAGGAATCAGGACCCTCATGTCCTGTCATATATCTGCTTGCCCAGTTTTCCATTAAAACCTAAAACTGATAATCATCAACTTAATTTGTCAATTGGTAATGCATTTAATGATACTTATTTTTCAATTTGAATCCACCATATTCATATTTTATATATTTAAGTAACAGAGGTAACCTAGAAAAGCAATAAACAGTTTCTAGCCTTAACAAGCAAGCTAAGATAGTTTAAGTACGTTATTCTTGAGCAGACACATCCCATCCAAATTAAATTAGCTAAAATAGTGTTTTCTTCCCTCTCTAAAGTGTTTAACTTTCAAAGAAAATAAGGGAAATACTGACCTCTGTATGTGACATAAGCATGACCTAATGAATTTGCTAAAAATTCATGACAAACCATAATCCATGAGCTTTCTGACTGATTTTATATAAACAGAAAATGAGAAAATCATTTGATAAATATAGACTTTGATCAAAACAAGCAGATCCCTCAAAATGGCTCTTCCTGAATTGAATCCAAGGGTCAGAATCTTGGTATCAGTACCTATACAGCTCGAATGTTGGTCCATTGTCATACCAGTACATACATATCAAGATTTGTTGTGCCGGTCAGCATGATATCTTAATGAACATACTGTGCTATACCAGTACTGACCCAGTATCCAGTCGCATACCATACCAACACTCGGCACGACTTTCCATCTAGTACCATACCACGTACTAACACTATAATAGAATGGTACTAATATGAGGCCTGGCATCGAAATGGCAAACCTTGTACCATGCTATGTCATATCAACACACTGAATAGTAGTTGATGCTGACATAGCAACCAGCACCATTATCCTTGTCATTTCTTTCATGGCACTACAAAGGGTCTCCCAAGTACCAGTCCATCAGTCCAGTCTGGAAATGGCTGGTACAGACCAATCAGCATGGCACTTAAATCATTGACCAATTATTAATTGCATGTGGATTCATTGTGAAATATAACTCAAGTCAGCATGATCATAGTGCATATGAAGAGTGATACGCATATTTCAGGGAAGAAATCTCCTCGGTTTTATCCTACAGCAACAATAACAACCTGGTAGTTTTCCCATCTGATGAGGGGGCTATAAAGCAAAGTTTTCAATTAATTATGCCCAACAAAAGAAAT
Source organism: Areca catechu (assembly GCA_021397845.1). Classification (NCBI taxonomy): domain Eukaryota; kingdom Viridiplantae; phylum Streptophyta; class Magnoliopsida; order Arecales; family Arecaceae; genus Areca; species Areca catechu. The sequence continues at coordinate 67,631,122 of CM038045.1, forward strand.
TTCAAGTGTTACACATTAGAGAAACTATTAAAATCCAAGCTTAACATATCAACATTGAGTGAAGAATCCAGATAATGTAAGTTGTACTGGAGAATTATGTGTGCACTAGAGAAAAATAAAAGAAGGTCAAGGTAATCTCTAGATGAAAGAAACAGTCAAGGAATAGTGTTGGATGAGAAAAGAATTTGTACTTACCTTTTCCATTCTTTTTATGATTTTTCCACGAGTCTTCTCTTGCCTCTCAGTAAGCTGCCCTTTGTATGTTTGCCATGTTACTTCATCTGAACCATTCTAGAAGACAACCCCTCATTCAGTTGATCAGAAGATTGTTCAGAATATGACATACTCCAGCTAGTGATGTATTTCAGGTGTGATAAAAAATGAAGACTAAAATGATAGTAAATAGTTCAGAAATCTAAACAACAAACATGGGAATATCATAATCTGCTGCTCATGATATACACCACTGCACTATACATGAACAATAGCAATAATATGGTAAAAGCAAACAGAACAACTCACACCTCTGCTGCTTCTTCAGTTGCATCCTCAGCCATTCCCCATGAGATACCATCTGCGAGAGAAGCTTCAACCCTTGCACGTAAAAGCGAAGCTTCACGATCAAGCAACTCTTCTCGAATCTTTGCACTCCGTATTTTCTCCAAATCACCTTCCTATTACACGTCACACAGCAATGTATCAGCTTTAGCGGTATTATATCAGCATCAAATGTTTGAAAGAATGATCCTAGAAGATTAAGTGCCAATATACTTGGCATAATGCATTCATACAATATTGAGTTTTGGAAGGTGAGAATATTACAGCACCCAAGGCAACTAAATATAGCGAAACATTATCTTTAATGCAAAAAAATGGACATTAGCTGCTTTAATCATAGACATCTTCAATAGGAATTGTAATTATAGAAAGCAAAGCAGGTGTTAAGGTCACCAGTTGCACCTAGCAAATTTTACGAACAAACTGAAGTGTTTTCCCACTCTTACCGGTGGCATTAATTCAGATGGTCCTTGAAAGACATATAACCGCGAGGAGCTGTTGAAAACAATAGAGAAGAATATCAATAACCACTTGAAGATAAAGATATTTACAACAAGCAACTTAAGACTTTAAATGTAAAAATATTATATCAAGATAACAAGCTATCAGTTAAATCGATCCTCGACAATTTAAAAGTTGAGCAACAATAACCTCATTTCTGACTAGAAGTCAAAAAAAAACCCCATTTTCAATAAAACTTCCCATAACAACACAAACATCCAACATACAATCATGGAATACTAACACCATAACAAACTTATCACAAGACACTCAACTAGTACTAGGAAAAAGAAACAGCCTTCATCTGTAATCAACTACAAATTATATATAGGAACCCATAAATGCTAATATAGCATCTTGTCAAAGTACTGCCTTGTGCAGTTATCAGAGTAGTTAATCTTTTTAGATAGTGTACCCAAATTGATTATGAACAGAATCTTAGAAAAGAGGAACAACCAAACTGATCATAGACAATGATGTCATAACACATTTCTGACTAATACTATCAAGTTAACGGAATGCATGCACAGTACCTCCATCTTGAACATTAAAACCATTCAATGTTTTTTTTTTAAAAAAAGAAAGAATTGTAGCACACATTCAAGAGTAAATGGAAAATAGGTATCCAGAAACAAAAGAGCAACAGTAACTAAAAACCAAATTCTATTTGTTTAAATTTCTAAGATGGAAAAACTACATCAAATATAGACATTAGATTTAATGGGGGAAAACAACTAACATAGCGAAAGTGCATTAGACTACTCAGCTATTAATAAGTCTACTTACAGGCCAAATCGAATTACATCACCAACATGGACTTCTGTATACACCTTTTTCTTTACCTAAAACAAAATGAAACCCAAAAAGAACAGTGAGTTAAAATGATTGTAGTAGCAACTGTACAAGTAGAAGTATCTTGTATATAAATAATATTAATGGCATGACACATCACCAGTACACTCATACTGTGTCACATGGATTGCCTTTTGTGCAAGTGAACAGTACCTAATTTTTTTTTCCTTTTTTTCCCCTTTTGCTTAACTCATCTATTTCATTGCATTATATGTGATTTGCCTCTTGTCTTCAATTCCTTTATTTTTGCAAGAACCATCTCCTCTCCTTTTATAGTTCAATATGCCTTATGACTCTAATTAAATAGGACTCCTTGATCAACTAGAAGACTTAAAGGAACAATCAAATGCTTCCATGGCATAGCAGAATTCATAATCCCATAGGACACCACATAAAAAAAAAGGAAAAAAACATCAAAGTTTGTGCAAATGACAATCCTAATAATATTCCTAAACCAACGTACACCCAGAGGAGAACCTATAGATTATATTCCCACACAAGTAGGACTCAAAAGCCCACTACAAAAATAGCCTCACTCCCATCCCAACCCCCAACCCACCCCCCACCCACAAAAAAAAGAAAAAAAAAAGAAAACACCCAGAAAAAAATAGAGCCAAATTAAACCTTACTCAAATCTGAACAGCATCATCCTCAGAATACGCTTTTCTCTTGTTTTATGAAACTGGAAAGCAGGCCCATAACATGATCCAAACTCTATGGTTCCTAGACCTGACCTATAAGAGGTATTTTGTTCCACTTTCTCAAATTTCCAGTTACACCTATTGATGTTTTAATAAGATTTCTTCTGTCATCTAAATTTGTATCAGAACATCAACCAGAAAAGGCATGTCTTTAAGTTAATAATCTAATCCTGCCTGAAGGATGTGAAAACCTGTAATCTATAAGTAGTATGATTGCCAACTAGGGATAAAAAGAATCAATGAAAAATTCTTGAACCATATTTGCCAAGAATCTAGCCATGAGATGTTGCCTTATTCCCAATTCTTCCAAAAAATGAAGCATATCATTTTTATAATTGATGACTAAACAAGATTGTCTTCACCATGAAATATTTGCCTCACTGGTAATCAATTACTTGGTTGATGCTGCAGTTTCGGGAATATAATTTTTTTTTAGTAAAAAGCGCATTCTTCTCACGGTGATACTTAAAATAAATCATGTCATTCCATTATGATAATAGCTTTTGGTGATGCAAATGAGAGAAAAATTGAGAACTGGTACCTGCATCTTGTTGATGAAGGTGCCATGTGTGCTACCAAGATCATAAAGAAACGCTTCACCATCTTTTTTAAACTGCAGAACTGGCAGGTCATCAAGACAAAATCAGTCATGTAATATGAGCTACAGAAATAAAACACAAAACTTATACTATATGAATTATATTCATTATTGTGTAACAGAGCAAACAGGACTTCAATGAATGCCTTTACAAGTGGCAGAGCTAAAATTGATCGACAATAACTTCATCAATGCATTTCTGATTTTTAAGTAGAATCTATACTGATAAGGCTTACAATCAAGCATGATGCCTAACTTCAGTATGCATAAAAGCCCTCAGCCACAGAGAGGGAGAGGAAGGGGGATGGAGGGGCAAGCAAGTGAGAGAGGGAGAGGACTAGCACTAAGATTTTTTCATAATCCATTACTCGAGTGCTGCACATGCAATGCATGCTAGAGCAGGTACTTGAACCTTCGACTTTGCGGTTGACAGCCACATGCTCTAAACAAGTGGACAAATGCACATCAGTCAGGAAAATATGAACAAATGTGGGATATGGGAAAGGCAGGGTGGGGAAACACAGATGATCAGACATGCCTCATGCACTTGCACATCAAGAGAGTCCACATTGCATAGTAGAATGAATATGCTTCAAAAAGATAAAAGAATGACAAGAGTAGGCTCCAATATTCAATAAGCTCCAAACACTGATAAAAAATAAAGGAACCAAAATGAGTCATTACCAATGATTCCTAGGAATGAGAAATCCATTCTTGATCCCCATTCCCAACAACCAAATGCGAACTAGGAGGGAGTAGAATAGTATTTCCAATTAGAGTATCAGGCATGTACATATGCAACAGGAACCACAAGTTCTACATAATGTTCTCCCAAATTTATAAGTACAGGTTTAACTTTCAAGGATTATAAGAGTCACGCACTGTTAATAAACTCATAAAAGACTTGCTTTCTTATTATTGTAGCTAATCCACTGAAAAAAATAAAGGCAATTAGAAGGGACAACTATCAAATTACAAGATCATACACTGCACACTTTGTGGATTTATTATTGTTAAACGTCATTAAAATCACCAAAATGAAGCCATATGAAGATCAGCTTTTCCATTAGAGATATGAAGTGTTAACTTAGCAGTAACTAATAGTTGACAATCTTGGTTTCAACCAAGTTCACTAGCAACTGAAACCAAAAAGGACAGAACCATGAACCTTTGCATCTGAACATCCAATCCAGTACTAGAGACATCGTTTTAATAGATAAAAGTCTGCTTTAAATTCTTTAATCAAATTTAACTATTCCAGTGGTCAGAAAATGGTCATTACCCACAAAACTTATGCAAGTTTCTTCGCCACTTTTTTAGCTATCAAAGTTTTAATAGTTCTAGGAGTCCCTCATACATATCTACAGTTCACATTTAGGATTCTTATAAGTGATTAGTAGTTAGATTTTATAAAAAGTTCATGCAGACTTTAGAAGACATTGATATTATGAAAGTTAGTAAATCAGTTGTGATAAATTATACATAATCCTTTCTTTTCCTTCCTTCTTTAATATTAGGTTCTACTTTAAAAGTGATCCTGATCTTTTTTTAGAAGGATTCTAGCTTTATTCTAAATACTGATTGAAGAAGAACTGGAAAAGATGAGGACAGTGCTATAGAAACAAAACTATATAGATGCACATCTAGCAGAAGTTTGTCTATCACACCTATTTTATAATCTCTAAGACTAAAACCTTGAACACATGGTGAACCATAAAGAAGATATTGTATAACTGTAGTTCTACCAATTAATTAACCCACCAAGAAATACAAAAGAAACTAACAAGTCTTCCCAAAGCTACACCTATAACTTCCAACAAGGACACGACATCACTGAGCTCAGGTACAGATAGTTTCATAAACATCTGGAATAAGATCATCAATATCAAATATGAAGACAACAAGACGTGCCATCCTGAGTTTTTATCGATACATTGTAAACTATAACTAATTTAACTATTCAAGTCCATTTGACTGATGAAACTGAGAACTGTTCTACATAAATAAGCATACATAAATAACTAATGTATATTTACTATATACAATATAAAAACCAAGCAAGATTTATTAAAAATGTATGCAACAGTCTATTTCCCAGGACAATTGACTGACATGCCTGTTCCAAAAAAAAAGGGTTCACAACAACACACGTCATGCTAAATGATGAGAATAACCAGACAATCCCCATTTGAACATCAGAAACAAAGCTGAAAATAAGAGTGCCAGAAAGTTCGACAAAAGTATGATGATCTAGAAACATCACATACCTGCATGGAACCGAGAAATAGTTGGATGTTCCAGCACAAAATCACATAGATCTACACGTCCAAACATGTAGGCCCCTTTAGAAGACCTGCACCAATATCATTTGGACAGAAATCAACTATTGCACTTCATACAAAGCAGCCTGTGCATTGCATGTAACTATTAACAACACATGAGATTATCAATACTGGATTTGTCACCAAAGTTCACACCGAAAATAATATTACATAGACCTCCTCAACTCATTTTAACAACAAAGGAAGCAGATACAGTGACTGATATCAGTAGCAAGCATACACATCTGCAATTTCATCTTCTAACATAAATATGTAATGTGGTATGCCGTGTGGAAACCTTTAGTCCAGCAAATCCATGGACTGACATCAATGGCAGCAACCACAAACCAGCACTTGAAAAGGCATGTTAAAAGAACTTGTTTCCACAGATGTCCATAAGTCAGGAAGTTTTCGGGGTCAAGAATTTCTCAGATATTCTCTTATTGAAGCAATTTGTTGTCAGGTTCTAAGTATGATTTGTCCTCTAAACAGATGAATCGACACTTACAGCTGCATTTGGCATGCCTTGACTATTGCAGGAATCCTTGAACTTTATATCATCATTTTTTTTATTATGGTTATCTCAAAATTCTTAAATTAAATATTGACATCGTCTTAAACACCATTCATGGTTAGCATTGCATCCAAAGCTGAGATGGGTTTGGATGACCACCGTGTGTCTCATTAATTGAACCTTATTATTGACTGGCAATGAGACTAACCACAAAAGAGCACATGAGAAAGGGATTTCCTTGAAGAAGGGAAGATAAGGAAAAGGAGAGGAAGAAGAAGAAAAGTGTTATCTTGGTTTTACTTGATGTTGGTTGTTCTTGCTGCTGCCATGAAAGGTGTCAGAAAGGAGAAGAAGGAACTTACGAACTTAGGAAACTGTTGTTAACAGCCTGCTGCTTTCAAGAAGAAAGGAGAGGGAAAACAAAAGGATCGTGGAGGAAGAAAGGGCAAAAGGGGAAATAAAAAAGAGACAAGTGAGAAAAGGGATATGCAAAATTTTGGAGTCAGAAAGATGCTGACCGTGAGAGACATGAGGGAAAAGAGAGACCAAAAGAGGCAAGAAGGAAAAAAAATACTTCTCACAAAATATAAAATATTCAATGATTATCTGATAATAAGGCCAAGCCTATACATAGCCTAGTTTTAATTTAAATAGACTATTGATCATGTAATAATCAAAAATCAATTCACATGCGAGATGTTGTCAAAACACCATCCATAATATAATAAAATATGCATCTCCTTGAAATGAATACATCAGATAAATTAGAATAAATCAAACAAAAAACTATCATCCATCCCAAAAGGTAGTTTCTTACTCTTTTATCTAATTGCAAAACATAATCTACAGTACTAAGCCATAAATAGCAAATGTAGTACAGTTTTTCTGCCTTGTTCTGCTTTTGGTTCCTAGAATCCTACTTTTGTTTTACATTCATCTTATCTTCATTACCATTTTTATCCCCCTTCATATCATCGGTTCCTTCACCCTCATTTGCACTAACCTTTCCTCGACCATCACCTTCATATCTTACTTTTTCTTTTCTCATCCACACCACCATTCATATCTCCTCCAGTTCAAGATCTTCTGAATAGGTTAACCCTGTTCACCACCACTCTTCCACTACATTCCTTAACCTGATTTGACTCCTAGCCTTATTGTCATCATTAATGAGCATCCACCACTAGTGTTGTGGTCATTTCACCCACTTGTATCATCCATAGTTATAAAGTATTTCATTGTATCTATCCTCCACATGAATACGGCTACATTAAGCATAAATGATCCCTTCTATGAGCTCTTGCTACCTTTTGGGAAGGTCTGAATTAGCTAGAAACTATATTACAAGTTAATAACCACCTTTCAAATTAAACATAGCTTCTCACTCATACCTCATAGGGTAGAGTATGATCGACAAAGATACCTTTGACCCAATTAAAAGTGATGTATCTAGTTTACCTTCTATGGAGAACATGCTTCCTTACGATGTCATATCCAAGGTTGCCCATATATAGGAACTGCCAAGCTTCTCTCATACATTGCATTTCTCAATTTTGATTTTGGCCCCTTCACAATAGTTCTTGTAGATACATTTTGTTAGATTAATCATGCCCTTTCTTTTTCATGCACAGGCCACCTTGTAGCATGTTCAACTTGTACAAGAATATGTCATTTTAGGCCCTCAGCATTTTTTGTATTCAGAAAGACTTGAGCCTGCTTGATATTGGTACAAGGTCTCTAGATTAGCCCAGTCCCTATAGGATTCAGGCCAGCCTACTCCAAAGCTACTCTTGAGTATTTATGAATGTAGGCCTAGTCCAGCCTGTAATGTTATAATTTTGCTGACTGTACTAGTCCAACCCACGAATCCCATAGGATTGTAAGCCCAATCATCCAAATAGATCCTAATAGAGTTTCTGTTATTCATATGGTTGGTAGTTTCTTGGCTTCTAGTGCTTTATTCACTGTGACACCTATGTAGAAATCCATACATATACACGCTACAGCATAGAGTTAGACGGGGCATTTTCTTCGCAATGTTTGTTGTTCTTAGTTCATTCAGTTCACAGTCTTTTCAAGACTGAGCAAAGCATATGGCAAGCAGCAGTCACTTGTTTGATGATTCTTACCCTTAACTTTTTCTCACCATACCACTCCATGGCCACCTTTATCCTGCATGACATAGAGGTTGGCTTGACTCCTACAGTTATTGCAATGGATCAAACAGAAAAGCTCGTGTACATGGCAAATCAAAGCACAGTGAAACAGAACCTCGAAGAGAAGCACTAATTTACATCTATCTTTACAAAGAGGTGCACCATATTTTCTCAACCAGTACATCGAAACTGAAGCTACAGCCATTCTGATAGCTTGGTAATGATTTCTACATTTGAAACACCAAAGCATGTCGAAAAGCCTTCAGCAGCATTCTTCTCTCTCTTCATAAGAGGGATAAGATCAAAGCAGTCAATAATCTGAAAGATATACATCCAAGTCCATATGAAGAACCTAGGGATCATAACCATTTATTTTTCCAATTTCCTTACAAAACCGCTTCCACTTCCTTCTATTTCACTAGTTGGCAGACTCGAAGCTCATAATCCAGTGTCACAAGTCATGTGCAAAACTAACAGAAAAGTAATCGTGTTATATACTGCACTGTTTTGACCTACTCTTAGCGGCAATCATCATCCTATATTCTTCTTATGTAAATAATGACAACGTCCTTCGCAAGGGAGAGAATTCTTGCTCGAAACTCAAAGAATGTTTTCATTACCAGAAAAGAAAAGCAAAAAAAGAAACCGTAGCGAAGAAAAGCTTTCTTTTTTTCTGAGAAGGAAAGCATGGAGAATCCTATGGAGCACTTCCTAGACAAAAAACAATAGAAAATTCATGAAAAATCGATCGACGGATTTAAAGAAACATACACGTCCAATTGTTCGATGATGGCGCCGTCCTTGAGGACCTCGAGGAAGAAAGGGTGGCCGGGGCGCTCGCTCCACGGAGGAATAGAGTAAGGAACTGCCAATTTCCCCCCATCGGATCCAGAGGAATTAGATTTAGGGTTAGGATCCGGGCTAACGCCAGGTTTTTCGGGTTCCTCCTGGACTGAATCCGCGGCCGGCGCACCGGTCTCCTCCGCGCAAGCTCCATCCTGGGCGCTGGTCTGCGCGCCCTCCCCAGGCATTTGATCCGCGATCAGGGGTTCAGGGCCAGGATTAGAGTTAGGGTTTCGAGGAGGGGGAGGACCCATGGGAACCTTCATGGTTTCGGAGATTTGGGAGAAACGAGCAAGAGAGGGAAGAAGTAGTGCGGCGAGGGAGAGGATGGCCTCCTTCCGGCTTCCGGGACGATGGTTTTTTTTTTTTTTTTCCTTATTTCTTGAGCGGTTGCAAGTCGGCGGAACCCTACGCCGTGTGATCGAGCTGGAACCAATAAATCAGACATGGGATGGGACCCGTAAATGCTAATCATTAATGTCCTGTTGCTTGCACTCGGTTAGGTGGATAATCAATGGCTAATCACCGTCTAAATAGATTTAACAGTGTAGATCCATCCCTTAATCAGACAGTGCTCGCATGATTAATGGGATAAAGGTAAAGGAAAGAGTGAATAAAAGAATTAGTGTGATAGAAAGGGCTAAATTTGTTTCAATCTTCTTTTTGAAAATAAATTTGTTGAGGTTAAGCATTTTTTTCAGATTTTTTTTTTTTTTTATATAAAATCATATTTATAGGATGTGATTGTAGTCTTATACTGACTACCAACTCACTGGATGTCTGGATCCCTCTTTTATACGAGCTTGGAGATTGTTTTTGTACAAAATATTGACAGGGTTGCAGAACAAAATATAGGTGAAGTTAAAAGAGTATAGCATGGGATAAATTGAGCAAATGATTTAGATCATTTAGATATGTATAATAAAGGCTGAGGAATTGATACATGTAGAGAGAAAAAAGATATAAAGGTTGTTTAAAAATTACATTGGATAAAATAGTATAGAAGGACTTGATATTATTATATTTTTTAAATAATATGCTCTGGCAAAATGGTGGAAAAGGATTCATACAACTGATCCCAAATAATTTCGGATAAAGCTTTTTTTTTTTTTTTTTTTGGCTTGTTAGCCAAATAAATGTACCTATCACTTTTGGTGTTTGGAAGGTTAATCGGATAACTTTTAGGTTATCCATTCTTTAACTAATAATCAAATACTACCTTAATAAATTATTTTCATAGATTTAAAGTGTCGATTATAAAAATCAATAGACATATGATAGTCAAAAGGTTGGCAACATCAAAAACTATGGCCCAGAGTGCATGTAACTCCTCGCGGTGACAACTAAGGGATATGCTATATAGATGATGAAAAAATTTGATTCGTGGTCTATGGGGAGGATAAAAAGCTTTACTGATGGCTTTCAAAAACAAGCCTTCCACCGTGGCAAGGAGCCACATGTCATCGTGTGTGTGTGTGTGTGTATATATATATAAACAAACACCTATGACCAATTAGTGTAACCTCAATTGGGGAAGAAAACCAAACTCCCTTTTGATCCAAGAAAAAAATTGAGGGAACTTAAATATTTCATTTTTATTATAAATTTTATCATTTTGAAGAAAATTTTCTTTTAATTATAATAGGATATAGAGCCTCAGACAATTTAATTATTGATATTATATCTTAGAAGATAATTTTCTTGTCCATGTTATAACTTGGATGCATCACACGATCTGGTTGTGCACATTATATGATGCATCACACATGTCAATGTACTAATTTGCAAGGATGGGAAAACTTTACCACCAGCAATTATATTATTATTGTTGTTGTTGTTGTTTATTTTTATTTAATACAGCTTTCTTAATTGAAACCTAATTGAACTATTTGACAGATCATCTCAGAGAGATTCTCCTGAACATTGCCTTTAAAACAATTTTTTTAACTTTTGAAAAAGGAGGACAAACTTTCAAGAGCTGGGATACCAGTTTAATCTTGTTTGCTTGTTTTTATTATTTTATGGCAATCCAGTTTTGGTATTATTGTTGTCAAAGCATAAATTGAGGAAGAGGATGAAAAACTAAAAAGCAGGTGTTAAGGGTATGTTTGATTCTGCAAGTTGGACAGCATGTTTTCCTACTTGCTGCAACGACTACTTACTGCAACGACCCCCTTCCATGGTGTTTGTTTTAAAGATCGAAAGCTTTGATTCAAAATTATATTACTTCACCAGCCCCCTCCGATAAGGTATTACCAAAACATTTGGCTATTGACTTATTCCATTATAAAAGAATTAGTAAATCAAATAATAGATAGTAAATTGAACGGTTTGAAAATAAATGAATTGTTAGTCATAGAATATTATTCCCAGCAGACTTGAGTCTAACAAAAATAATAAAGAAAGATTCAAAAAAATTTGCTCTCTTTTTGATGAAGTAAATAGATCTAAGAACCTTGGTCCACATTTTTCTGATTCATGTATTACAAATAGATCAGCAGTAGGATTTTTTTCTTTCTTGTTCTTTCCAATATTTATAATTTATGTACTGCAGTAATGTAATTAGGAATAGTTCAGCTAGAGTTTGATGCAACTTAAACTGCACTAGTTCTACCTCAACTGCTCCAGTTTCTCATCAACTTCGGTTACAACAGTAAAGGCCCACAATAGACACAAGCAATCTCGGTAATTCCCAAATCCTAACTAGCCAATCTCTTCTCATCCCCATTTTTTTATATGGTTAAAATCATTTCCCATTACAGTAATAGAAACAAATGCATTACCAAAAAAATCCAGAAAGCAGAATATCTTCTGAAATCCATTACATGCTACACAGAAGCTTGCAAATTAGTCTGTCTCAATCTGTAGGTGAACCGGCCTATTTAACCAATTAGAGAGATGCCATGAAACCCTTTACAACTACCAGTAACATGGAAAGCAAATTAGCAAAGAATTTTCTTAACAGATTAACATTCCTTTATAAAATGGTAGGAAGCTCATGTTATGTTTCATACTATCTGCCTCCATGTCTCCAACTTTAAAACACTGTCAAGACCAGAACAATGAAATAGCATGCAAGACTTTATAACAGCAAATCATATCACACCTAACCATGGAACAAATAATTTTGATCATATATTTTATAAAGCATACAAATTGCAGTTTACACAGTCAACCAGTACATAATCAAGTACAAAGGTCAATCAAGTTACAATTTATCCAATAATTTACGATTCTCTAACTCCAACTTCACCCTTTATAACAAGGATACATTGTGCAATAACCTCCAACACAAATCTACAATAATAATACATGAATCTGACAATGCATTGTTTGCATATCATTCATGGTGTGTAGCTCAAGTTGTATTAGGAGTTGCCTTCTACCATTGAACTAAACAAACTTAGACCATGCCCACAAATGTTGGTGCCCTGGTAACCAATGTTACCAACCAAGATATGCACATATTACTTCCACATAACAAGGATCACAAAACTTAAGACTGAGTAAAGGTTTTTCCCTTCTTGAAGAGAGAGTAGGCATCACTATATATAGCTATTGCATTTGACAGCACAGCAAGAACGATCATGAAAACAGACAAGATCTTATCCCACTTGGTCGCTATGCCATGAGGATCCCTGAAATAAAACAAAAAAATATTGCAAGTACAATTTGGGAGCTCAGTTAGTGGCCAAACAATGGAAAGAAACTCATCTCCCAAGATAAGGTGTTCATGCATGTGCCTATATACATCTAACATCTCAAGATAAGGTGCAGAACATGCTTAAAAGGTCTATAAGTGAACATATATGAATACATACATATGTGCATTTTGCTTATGGTGTTTGTGCATGCACATCAAACTTGAAAGCTACACGATTATAGATGGAGCCATCAAGCAACACATTATTTGTAGCAATCCAGAAATAAACCACTATATATTAATAGTATAAATCCAGAACTCCAAAGTCTAAACAGATGTTCTTCAAGTTATCCATCAGCTCATAACCCACATAATGGTGAGTAATAACAGTGATATAATTCATTTATAGAAATATATGGTGTCGATAAGAGATGCTGTCCTACCCAATCCCAGCAGTCGTCCTGGTAGAGCATCTCGGGAGGTACCCCGCATGTCTCTCACCTTCTTTTTTTTTTTTTTTTTCCTTTATTTCTTTTTCACTTTCTTTTTCTGTTTCTTTTCTTTTTTTCTTCCCTTTTCTTCTTCTTCCTTCCCTTCTTCCATATTTTCTTACTTCCTTTCTTTTTCTTCTCCCTTCCTTTCCTTTTTTTTGTCTTTTCTTTCTTTCCTTCCTTTCTCTCATTTTTTTTCTTTCCTTCCTTTCTTTTTTTTCCCCTTCTCTTATTCTTTCCATCCTTTCTTTCTTTCATCTTTCTTCTTCTTCCTGCATGGATCGGTTGAGAAGTCCTCGTCCCATTTTCTAACAGGAACAGGATGGGACAATTGGGACAGCCCTCATCTTGCTAAGATTTAAAACATCGATTTTCAGAAGTTTGTCACTTCCCTGTCCTTCCTATGTTTAATTTTTTATAACTTAAGCCAAAGAGATAGAATCACATTAGTTCAATGGAACCATAGCTAGTTTTACATCACCAGATCATGCCCTGATAAATAATATGGCCATGATTATATATGAGAACTCACCTGAGGGTAATGGCAGCTGGGAAAGTAAATCCAATGCAAACAGCAGCTGTTGCGCCAGTGAACTGAAAGGCATCCCAGATGCTGGGAATAAAATTTGCAGCCAGGAAAATGACTGAGAGAAGCCCCACTGTAATTAGCACAAACCTCCAATTGTCAGAAGAAAAAGGCCTTGCTGAAGGAAAGAGGAGGCCATCCAAGTTGAGCCGCAGTGCATGGAAGATGATGGGGAAAACAAGCATGAGGTGGACGGCATAGCACAGTCGGACAGCATCATTGAGAAGAGAGCTGTATGGGATACCAAGGTTGGAGTCAATGTTGGCAAGCACATCATCAAGAATGGATTCACCGAAGGGGAGGAAACCAAAGAAGCTAGTAGCCATGTAGACAGTAGAGCAGAGCCCAAGTGATGTCCACCCAATGGGCTTTGTTGATGCTGAACCTCCGCCGATCGGATAGAATAGATTTTTTACTAGATTGCGTCGATCAAAATCTACAAAATAGATCATTGACCGAAAATTTTCTGGCAGGAAACGCTTCGATGCTTAAGTCAGAAGAAGTTCATGCAGCAGCAAAATGGAGAGTTCTGAAAGCAGTGAGGGGAGAGAGAAATTCGAAATGCAAGAAAGAGAAAAAAATGAACCCCTCTGAGTGTCCCCTCTTACCAGTATTTATAGGCTCAAACGTAACTACTTACGATTATGAGAGTTGGCGAACACAACCACTTCATAACTACAAGTAGTGGCTGTCGGAAAAGCCATTACATTCGAGATTTATTCAATATGAGGGTTTGGACCATGTGGGTGGTTGCAACAACCAAAGCAGATTTTAACTGTTTGTCCAAAAAACCCACATGTGCAATAATCCTCCTTTCTAAAGAATAAATCCGAAGTGAGTGAGCTCAACATTCTCTTTAGTAGCGCTCTTAAAGGGAATGTTAGCTACACACTTCAGAAGAATTCATTTCGGAAGTAATAAAAATAAATACTTACAGTCGAAAAGTGAAATCATACGCTCTACAGATTGTATGGAAGGAATGAAGCCGAAGACATTCACCTAGGAGGTCAAGTCTTCGGATCAAAGTAATTATACGAAGATGAAGACATAAAATAAATAAACTTATCTCCTGGATCAAGGTGGATGTATGAAGCCAAAGACAGTAAACAAACTTATCTCCTGGATCATAGATAGAGATAGGAAGCCATAAATATTAGGCACAGTCTTCGGATCGAGATAATAATACGAAGTCGAAGACCTAGAGTTAATAATATCTTCCGGAACAGACATAAAGCCATAGATATTAAGCATGGTCTTCAGACCGAGATAATAATACGAAGCCGAAGATCCAGTGAAGATAAAAACCTTAGGCTAAGTTTTCGGATCAAGGTGATAATACGAAGCCGAAGATCCATTCCTTTGCCAATTGGTTTGACCAATAAACCAAAAGAGAAAAATTGAAATTGGTTCAGAAAGTGATCCAATAATTAATTGAAATAAAAACTGGGATATCATAACAGCTGTCCCCCACTCCCAAGTTCGAAATGATTAAGTTTCAAAGAATGGGAGTAGTTTAATTTTGTTTTCTAGTAATAACTGACAGGTAATGATGGAGTTGAATCCTGACACGTTTTTCACCATAATTGTCCGGCGGTGCGATAAAATGTGGTGAAGACATGTGTCATACTGCTAGTAGCCATCTCAAAAGAAAACGCCTCGATTCCAGAAAAATCTTGAGAAATTCTCAAAAAAGAGATCCTTATTCAACCGAGATGGACACGTGGCAGCCATCCAGAGCATGATTACATCGTTGGCGTTATCACAGCTAATAGCGACGTTTCACGTGGATCGCAATGGCTTATCTCATTAATGAATTTTCTAGAGAACCGTACCCATGATCGAAATCACCGATACGGCGCACGATCATCCAGATCTCCGAACCACCTCGAAAATCCACTACCTTCACCTATAAAAGGGGGAAGAAGCTTTCAGAAAGAATTTTTCTTTCTGCTTCCGCACTCCTTCTTCTTGCTCTGCACCGTAGCCCGCCATTGCCACTGTCTCAAAGGTTAGGAAACCCTTCTTTTCTTCTTTCTTCCTTCCTTTTTGTTACAATGTCAGAATTGGGTAGGAATCCTTCCCCCAGCATAGGCTCACCAGGAGGTGACATCGGTAGTGAAACAACGAGAAGGGAGACCGAGAGGAGTCCATCGGGAGCTGGATCCGGTAGGGGTTTGCCAGGGGGCGAAACCAGTAGAGGGAGAGGTTCAGGTAGAAAGAGGAGTCCAGAAAGATCACCTGACTCTGTTCCAAGCTCTTTTACACTTGCCAATGTGGAAGAGGTTAGGCAGTGTTTCCATATCCCTCGAACCTTTAAACTGATCTTTCCGAGGCCCGAAGAGAGGGTAGATAAGGCTCCAATGCATTCAATCGCCATATATGAAGACCACCTTAAGGCTGGTTTTCGGTTTCCACTTCATCCCTTCTTCACCAAGATTTTTAATCTTTATCAAGTGGTCCCGGCCCAATTAACTCCCAATAGTTTTAGAAATATTTGCGAGTTTTTGGTTCTTTGCAAACTTATGAATGTAGAGCCGAAGACCAGCATGTTTATCTCTCTTTTCATGTTGAAAAGAGACTTTCATGGCAAAGGGTGGTGGGTTATAGGTCCTCGGCCTTGCCGAAGGTTGTTGAAAGGAACCCCTAGTGCCATACACGGGTGGAAACCCAACTTCTTTTTTACATACTACACCTATTGGGGATTTAATACATACTGAAAAATTCCGCATTTGGATGCAAACGCTGGGAAGAAAGTCCTGAGATCCGATGTGAGGGACTTTGACACCTTAGCGGAGCCGGAGATCCCCTTACTTAAAGAACTGCTGAAGGAAGAAAACCTTCACCGGGTCCATATCAGTGAGGTCCCGACATTAGGTATAGAATTAGCAATCTTCGGACTTTTCTCGCTTCCTTTCTCCATGCATATGTATATGGCAAAATCCTTGTTTTTGATTGTAGGTAAGAAAATGAAGCCACAACTTGAGAAAGTTTGGCAAGCTTCCAGAAAGAGAGCAGTGGCTGCTCCTGTAACAACCGAAGTCCAAAAGAAGAGAAAAGCCGAAGAAGGCTCAAATACTTCTCTGATGAGGCCCGCTTCAGATGAAGATATTCCTTCCGCTTCTCCAATTCCACATGATCCTGTTAGAAGTCCATCTCCAAGGATGCCTTCTCCGAAGAGTCCTCGACTGATGCCAACTTCGGATCAGTGTGATGTGAATTTTAATAAAGAATCCGTGAATGCATCTCCAAAAAATAAAAGTCAGGAAAGGATGAAGTACCGATCTGAAGACGATCCTAGGTGGAATGCCTCTTCGGAGGGAGGATGCAATGTGGACTTTACCATTTTCTCGGATCGGGAGGGCTTGGAGAACCCTGAATTAGCCAGGGAACTGTTGAAGCGCACTCTCCTTCCGAAAGACTGGGACAAAGTTAAGTCCTGATGTATTGAAGAAATTTCTGATTCAGTGTTTTCATCAGCACTGAAGGTAAATATCTAATCTCCTTCTTTTTTTTTTTTTTGCTAAGTCTTCAGCTTGTTATTACAGATGATGCATGATATTACTTATATGGAGGAGAGCATCTTCAACTTTAGAGAAATCTATAGAAGGATGAAGGAAAAAATGAAAGCAGCCGGAGCTGAGAAAGCCGTAGCCGAAGAGCAGAGGCAGGCTATGGAGGAGAAGCTTGCCCAGAGCAACGCCTTGGCTCAGAACTTGAGAGCTGAAGTAGAAAAACTCAAGTTGAAGAACTCCGAGCAAGAAGCAAGGCTTAAAAAGAGGAAAAACAAGGTTCGCTCTATGGAAGTTCTCCTTAAAAACGCTCTTCAAAAGTCCAAGGAGGAAAAGAAAAAGTCCGATGTAGTTGTTGAAGAAAATCGCTCTTTAAAAAATCAACTGGAAAAGACGATAGAAAATTTCAAAGCCTCTTCAGCTTTTGAAGTCGAGATGGTCGAAGCTAGGACCCACACTTATAAAGGAGGCTTCAATGATGGGGTAGAAGAAGTGAAAAGGCTTTACCCAGATTTGGACATTTCGGAAATTTAGCTATTTGATACCGAAGATCCATATGAGCCTGAACCACAAAGAGATCCCGAAGCACCACCAACAATTGAAGAGGTGGTGGGTCCTATTGATCTCAGTGATGATGTCCCAACGGATAACTTGTAATTGCCCTTTTTCTTCTCTTTTTGGAAGAATGTAAGAAAACCTTTATCAATGAAAAATTCTTTCTAGAATTTTTTAATTGCATGTGGATGGATTGATATTTCTTAAATATAAAGTCTTCGGATAATTAAGAACTCCGAAGCACATAATACCGAGCCTTCGAATTTGGAAAATATACTAAGTCTTTAGACTTGGGATAAAAGAATACCAGATTAGAATCAAGTCTTCGGACCTGAATTTATAATAAGTCTTCGGACTTAGAATGAAAGAATACCAGATAAGAAGCAAGTCCTCGGACTTGAATTTGTACTAAGTCTTCGGACTTAGGATAAAAGAATACCAGATAAGAAGCAAGTTCTTAGACTTGAATTTGCATTAAGTCTTTGGACTTAGGATAAAAGAATACCAGATAAGAAGCAAGTCCTCGGACTTGAATTTGTACTAAGTCTTCAGACTTAGAATAAAAAAATACCAGATAAGAAGCAAGTCCTCGGACTTGAATTTATACTAAGTCTTCGGACTCAAGATAAAAGAATACTAGATAAGAAGCAAGTCCTCGGACTTGAATTTGTACTAAGTTTTCGGACTTAGGATAAAAGAATATCAGATAAGAATCAAGTCTTCGAACTTAAAAATAAGCTAAGTCTTTGGACTTATGATAAAATAGGCCTTGAGTCATTTAAGAATTAAGATAGGCTGATCGGGCCTATCTCGGCACTTCGTGAGGTAGATCCAAGGATCATCCTCATGCCTTTTCGTATTAGGACTAAGACAGGCTGATCATGCCTACCTCGACACTTCGTGAGGTAGATCCAGAGATCATCCTCATGCCTTCTTGATTAAGATGGACTATTTTAAGCCCAACTCGGCACTTCGTGAGGTAGATCCGGAGATCATCCTCATGCCTTTTTGATTAAGATGGACTGTTTTAAGCCCAACTCGACATTTCGTGAGGTAGATCCGGAGATCATCCTCATGCCTTTAAGAGAGAAATAAGATAGGCTAGTTATGTTTACCTCGGCATTTTATATAGTAGATCACGGAGATCATAATGTCTTTAAGAGAGAAATAAGATAGACAGATTAAATTTGTATTGATGACCTTGAATGAAATTTTTATTGATAATATTTATGGAGGTTTTGTACATTCCAAGGTCGAGGTAATAGAACACCTTCCAAAGTTTCCAACCGATAAGTTTCAGGTCGGACAACCTCTTTGATTCGATATGGCCTTCCCATGTAGGAGAAAATTCACCTTGCTCAGCTGGTTTGGATACCTCAGACTTTCATAAAACTAGATCTTCAGGACGAAAGGTTCGTTCTTTTACGCAAGAGTTGTAGTATCTCGCCATTTTCTGTTGATATGCAGCCATTCTCAACTGTGCCTGAAGTCGTGTGCCTTGCAATAAATCCAGGTCAACTCTTCGGCGTTCAGAATTTTCGGGTTCTTCATAGTGATCAATCCAAAGAGAGTGCAAAGAGACCTCTATAGGAAGGACTGCTTTAGTACCATAAGAAAGATGAAATGGAGATTCACCAGTGGCTGTTCTGGGAGTAGTTCGATATGCCCAAAGGACCGAGTTTAACTCATCGGCCTATGAACCCTTAGCATTATTTAATCTGGTTTTAAGGCCATGAAGAATAGTCCTGTTTGTCACTTCAGCTTCTTCATTGCATTGAGGATGTGCTACTGAAGTAAGCTTGTGAAGAATGTGATATTGAGTGCAGAAGCTCTTGAATTTCGAATTGTCAAATTATCTTTCGTTATCAGTTATTATAGAATAGAAAATCCCGAATCGGAAAATGATGAAATTTCTCATAAAAGTTTTAACTTTTGTTTCAGTAATCTGTGCCAATGCTTCAGCTTCGACCTATTTTGTAAAGTAATCAACAGCCACTATAAGGAATTTTTACTGCCCAGAAGCTGGAGGAAATGGACCAAGAATGTCCATTCTCCATTATGCAAAAGGCCAGGGAGCTGTCAATGGAGTTAACTTATTAGCAGGCCGTCTTTGTACATTGGCATATCTTTGACAATGATCACATCTTCGAACAAATTCCACAGAATCCTTCTGGATGGTTGGCTAATAATAACCTTGACGGATTATTTTGTATGCCAGAGATCTGCCCCCCAGATGATCTCCACATATTCCTTCATGCACTTCCTTGAGTGCATAATTTGCATCGGATGGGCCTAAACATTTCAGCAAAGGTTGTGAGAAAGACCTCTTATACAATGCTCCATCCAAGATGACATATTGAGAGGCTGTCCACCGAAGCCGCTTAGCTTTCAGCTTGTCTTCGGGGAAGATGCTGTCTTTTAAGAACTTTAGAATTGGATCCATCCATGAAGGTTCATGTTCAACTTGACATATTTTAGCTGGGGATTCTGATATGCTGGGATCTTCAAGATATTCTACATAAGTCCTCCCAAGAGAATCTGGTGCAGTAGTTGCAAGTCTTCAAAGAGTATCTACCCGAGAATTTTCTGTCCTTGGCACATGAACAATCCCAAAATACTCCAAGCCAGATGTTAGGCTTCGGACTTTTTCTAGATATTGGATCATATTTGGATTTCGAGCTTCGAAATCACCTTTCACTGGATTCACCACTAGTTGTGAATCGGAAAAAACTTTGACCCTTTTTATCTCCAATTTTTTGGAGATTCTAAGTCCATCAATGAGTGCTTCATACTCTGCTTGATTATTTGATGTTTGAAAAGAAAATCGAAGAGCATATTCAATAACTTGCCCATTCGGACCAGCAAGAATTAAACCCGCACCACAACCATTGGTGTTCGAAGCACCATCGACATGTAACATCCAAATAAACTTCGGATTGTCTTCGGTACCTTCTTCTTCAGCTCTTGGTCGGTCCTCTTTGGATCCCCATGTGCACTCAGCTATAAAATCAGCTAAAATTTGTGCCTTCATTGCTGATCTAGGTTGATAATCAATATCAAACTCTTCCAATTTAACAGCCCATTTGGCTATCCTTCCAGAAGTATCAGGACAACGAATAATGGCCCTTAAAGGCTGATCCGTCAAAATCACGATAGAATGAGCTTGAAAATAAGGCTGAAGATGCTTTGCCTCCACCATAAGTGAAAAGATAATCTTTTGCACTCTAGGATATTGGACTTCTGCCTCATGTAATACTTTACTAGTGTAGTAGATCGGTTTCTGCACATGCTTGGTGTCTTTCCGCACCAAAACCGAACTAACTGCCTCATCAGTGGCTGATAGATATAAGTAGAGTGTTTCTCCTTCACAAGGTTTAGAAAGCAATGATGGGTTTTCCAAATATTCCTTCAATTTGTCAAAGGCGATTCTGCAATCTTCTGTCCATTCAAAATTTTCAGTCTGACGAAGAACCTTGAAGAAGGGTAAACACCTTTCTGCAGAGCGAGAAATGAAATGGCTCAAGGAGGCAATTCTTCTTGTTAACCTTTGAACTTCTTTCTTGCAAGTAGGATGCCTTATAGTTCGAAGAGCTTGTATCTTTTCTGGATTAGCTTTTATTCCTCGCTTGGTAACCAGGTATCCCAGGAACTTTCCAGAAGTCACACCGAAGATGCACTTGGTTGGGTTCAATCTCATCTGATGGCGTCTTAGAGCATCAAAGGACTCTTTCAAGTCTGCAATATGATTAGACTTATGAAGACTCTTTACTATCATATCATCAACATAGGCTTCTATATTTCTCCCAATCTGGTCTTTGAGAATTTTGTTGATGAGCCTTTGAAAGGTTGCCCCAGCATTCTTCAAGTCAAACGGCATCACCTTGTAACAGTAGAGCCCTTTTTCTGTAACAAAAGCAATATTCTCTTCATCCTCAGGATTCATTCGGATCTGATTATAGCCTGAGAAGGCATCCATGAAACTCAGCATTTGATGACCAGCCATAGTGTCAACCAACTGATCAATTTTTGGCAAAGAAAAACTGTTCTTTGGGCATGCTTTGTTGAGATCCGTATAGTCTATACAAATCCTCAACTTGTCATTTGATTTCTTTACCATGACCACATTTGCTAGCCAATTCGGATATTGGACCTCTCTTATGAAGTTTGCTTCAAGGAGTTTATTAACTTCTTCATCAATTGCCTTCTGCCTTTCTGGAGCAAAATTCCTTTTCTTTTACCGTACTGGCTTGTAATTGAGAGATACTTCCAAGTAATGCATAATTACTTCAGGCGGAATTCCAGGCATGTCTGAAGCTATCCAAGCAAAAATATCAGCATTATCTCGAAGAAAGGAAATTAGTTTTACCTTTGAGTCCTCATCAAGTAAGCTGCCAATTTGCAAAAGCTTAGTTGGCTCATCTTCGGATAATGGTATGAAAAGCATCTTTTCCACTGGTTCTCCAGAGTCCTCGGATTCATCTCTTGGATCTAGCTGGTCAAGCACCAAGGGCCTGGATGTTTGCTTGTTTTGAATCATGAGACACTGTTGAGCGATCCTTTGATCTCCTCTTACCTCTCCTATGCCCGTCCTGGTAGGAAACCGAACCAACAGATGGTATGTTGATACTATGGCTCTAAACTTATTCAATGCCGGACGTCCCAAGATTGCACTATAAGCTGAAGATGTTCTGACCATAATAAAATTGATTAGGAGGGTCCTTTGAAATGGTTCAGACCCAAAAGTTACGGCAAGATCATTTCACCTTCAACCCCAACTTGATTTCCACCAAAATCAGTTATTGGAATAAGGGATCTTCGCAATTCACGTCCAAATAATCCCATCCGAAGAACAGTATCATACAACAACACATCAACTGAGCTTCCATTATCAATTAATATTCGTTTTACATCAAATTTAGCAATTACTGCCGAGACCACTACATGGTCATCATATGGAAGTTGTACACCCTGGACATCCTTATTGGAGAAAGTGATAGAATTTTTTTCTTTAAACCTCTTCAGGATACTTTCTTCAGCTTCTACGTTCCATGTCGATGACCGATGAAGCATCCTAACATCTCCACCAGTTGGCTTTTGGTGAGGCAAATCAGCTTCATCGGATATTCTTGGAAGGGTAATTGCTTCGGCTTGAGACTTTGGGCGGTTGACATACTTTTCCAGATATCCTCTTTTTATCAAATCCTCGATGGCATCCCGAAGTTGGAAGCATTCTTCAATGTTATGGCTATGATCTCGATGATATCGACAGTACTTGCTTCTGTCCCTTGCTTTTGCAGATGTCTTCAGGAGACGTGGCCTTTGGAAATATTTTTCTTTCTCAATTTCCAGCAAAATCTTTTCTCTAGGCAAGTTGAGGGGTGTGTAGGCGTCGAATCGGTTGTTCTGCTGTCTAGACTTGGGGTTGCGCCTAGAGACCGAAGCGTTGTTAGAAGACGTTGGCATGTTCGGTTTCTCTAGTACTTTTCTTCTTGGCAGGGAATCTCCCCTCCGCCAGTCTTTGGCTGCCGCTTGCTCCTCAACGGCAGCATACTTCTGAGCTCTTACCAATAGCTCGGTATAGCTTGTTGAGAATCTTTTATCCAGGGAAAAAGTGAACCTGGACGATTTTAAGCCTTTCTTCAAGGCAGACATGGCCACATGTTCATTCAAGTTCAGAATTTCCAGAGTGGCCGAATTGAAATAGTGGACAAATCCTTTTAAACTTTTTCCTTCTTGTTGCTGGAGAAGAAACAAACTGTCAGTATTGTATGGCATCTTCTGGCACATCCTGAAGTGCGAGACAAATTGCCGCTCTAACTCAGCAAAGAAATGAATCGAGTTCGGAGGCAGGCTCGAATACCATATTCGAGCGGATTTCTTCAAAATGGCAGGAAAAGCAATGCAGTAAAGAGTGTCAGTTGCTCCTTGCACCATCATATATGCTTTGTAACTCCCCAGATGGTCGAGGGGGTCTGAAGTCCCATCGTAGACCTCCAATTGTGGGATCTTGAAATGTCTAGGGATAACTTCATCCATAATTTCATCAGAAAAATGGGGATGAGAGTTGAAGGTCATAACCTCATCGTTTCTTCTCAATTCTGAAATTCTTGCTATCTGCGCTTGCATAGCCTTAAACTTCTCCTGCACCTCACAATTGATCTCCTTTTGCCTTGAGCTTTCTGGTACAAAACTTCTACAAGAAATAGAGGGAGAACATCGAACCCTCTTCTTCCCACCATGATCTTCTGCTTGTCGATCTGGTGGAGAGGTGTAGCGACCACGAGATGACCGGATCTGTGAGAAGCTGGGGGTGATCTCTCGGTGTTGATCTTTCTCACTCTCAGGTTGACAGCTAGATTGTGAAATAGAGGGATGGCATTGTTTTTGAGCTGCAGCTTCATGCAAGTGCTACACCAACGCCGTCAAGGTCTCTATCTTGTTTACCAGACTTTCCACCATTAGCATAGGAGGCTGTGATCCCTGAACCACCGGAAGAGTGCTGACCGGAGGTCCGTTTGACGGAGGAGCCTGCTGCTCCTGACTCGTAGATGCGTTCTTATTTTTTCCTTTCACCATTCTTGCCCAGCAGAAACTCTCCTTCAAAATAGAGGAATCTAATTTTTTTCCTTCCTAGCGCGCCAATCTGTTGATGCTGAACCTCCGCCGACCGGATGGAGTGGATTTTTTACTGGATCGCCGTCGATCGAAACCTGCAAAATAGATCCATGACCAGAGATTTTCAGGCTAGGGACACTCCGATGCCTAAGTCAGAAGAAGCTTAGGTAGCAGCAGAATGGAGAGTTTTGCAAGTAGAGAGGGAAGAGAGAAATTCGAAATGCAAGAAAGAGAAAAAAATAAACCCTCCCTGAGTGTCCCCTCTTACCAGTATTTATAGACTCCAACGTAACTACTTACGGTTATGGGAGTTGGCGAACGCAACCACTTCATAACTATAAGTAGTGGCTATTGGAAAAGCTGTTACACTCAGAGTTTATTCAATCTGAGATTTTGGACCATGTGGGTGATTGCAACAACCAAAACAGATTTTAAATGTTTGTCTAAGAAATCCACATGTGCAAGAATCCTCCTTTTTCAAGAATAAATCCAAAATGAGTGAGCTCAACATTCTCTTTAGTAGCGCTCCTAAAGGGAATGTTAGCTACACACTTCAGAAGAATTCATTTCGGAAGTAATAAAAGTAAATACTTACAGTCGAAAAGTGAAATCATACGCTCTACAGATTGTATGGAAGGAATGAAGCCGAAGACATTCGCTTGGGACGTCAAGTCTTCGGATCAAAGTAATTGTACGAAGATAAAGATATAAAATAAATAAACTTATCTCCTAGATCAAGGTGGATGTATGAAGTCAAAGACAGTAAACAAACTTATCTCCTGGATCATAGATAGAGATAGGAAGCCATAGATATTAGGCATAGTTTTCGGATTGAGATAATGATACGAAGCCGAAGATCCAGAGTTAATAATATCTTCTAGAACAGACATAAAGCCGGATATTAAGCATGGTCTTCAGACCGAGATAATAATACGAAGCTGAAGGCTCAGTGAAGACAAAAACCTTAGGCTAAGTCTTCGGATCAAGGTGATAATACAAAGCCGAAGATCTATTCCTTTGCCAACTGGTTTGACTAATAAACCAAAAGAGAAAAATTGAAATTGGTTTAGAAAGCGATCCAATAATTAATTGAAATAAAAATCGGGATATCATAACAGGCTTGATTTGGGAGGAGTCATCAAGTTCATTGTTTATGGCATGAACTGCATAATTACAAAAATTTTCACTAGAACCAATCAGAT
This sequence comes from Areca catechu, assembly GCA_021397845.1. NCBI lineage: Eukaryota > Viridiplantae > Streptophyta > Magnoliopsida > Arecales > Arecaceae > Areca > Areca catechu. Next base: position 67,656,767 of record CM038045.1, read on the forward strand.
TTAGCATCCATTACTTCTGGAACATCTTTGGACCTTGGTATCTTATGAATGTAGAAACTTGAATTCTTCATATCATTATACTTGGGATTCATCCCATTAAATATACATTTGAGGCTATACATAAGGTAAATGTCTACCAAAATATCCTAAGTAGGATTAGCCAAACAAGGTTACATATCAATATATATCCCAAGTAAGAGCAACTAAATATGGAAGGATATCTCTAAGGAGGGAAATAGGTTTAACACCCCCCCTCAAACTGAAGGTGCTTCTTGTAGGTGAAGTTTGGAGAGAAGGTAGCAGTAGCGTTCCTTGCCATGAGACTTTGTGAGTAAATCTGCAATTTGATTGGTGGAGGAGACATGATGAAGATCAATAGTCTACTGCTGATAGTGATGGCGAGTAAAGTGACAATCAATTTCAATATGTTTGGTACGCTCATGGAAGACAGCATTGCGGGTGATTTGGATAGCACTATGACTATCACAATAAATGGGTATTGGAGCAGATAGCTGAATGCCCATATCATTAAGTAGCCAGTGAAGCCAGACAATCTCAGCAATAGTATGAGCAAGGGCACAGTATTCAGCTTCGGTGCTGGAGCGAGATACAACTGACTGCTTTTTACTTTTCCAGGCAATCAGTAAGATTCCCAAAAATATGCAATAGCCAGTGGTAGAGCGTCGATCAGTGATATCCCCAGCCCAATCTGAATCAGAGTATGCATGAAGATTTAGATGAGAAGGGAAAAGAAGAAGCCTATGATATAGCGTGCCTTTGATATATCGAAGGATCTGAAGCACGGAAGCATAATGAGTAGATCGAGGTGCAGACATAAACTAACTGACAACATGAACTGCATGAGAAATATTTGGCCGAGTAATAGTGAGGTAGTTGAGACTACCTACAAGTTGTCGATACCTAGTGGGATCAGGGAGAATCTGTCCATCAGTAAGCTGAAGCTTCAGATTTATCTCAAGAGGGGTATCAACAGTTTTATTGTCAGAAATGCCAGCACGAATGAGTAGATCAGAGGCATATTTAGCTTGAGAAAGGAAAAGACCATCAGATTGATGGTTGACTTCAATGCCAAGAAAGAAGCGTAATAAGCCAAGATCTTTCATTTCGAAACACTTGTGCAAGTATTGCTTGGTATCATAAATACCTTGTTGATCATCTCCAGTGATAACCATATCATCAACATAAAGAAGAAGTAAAACTATCCCATGAGAGGAGCGGCGATAGAAGAAAGCCGAGTCATGAAGGCTCTGGAGAAATCCATAACCAAGAAGAGTGGTTTGGAATTTTTCAAACCTAGCATGAGGTGCCTGTTTGAGACTATAAAGAGCATGTCTAAGTTTACAGACTTGATGAGGTTGGTGAGGTAAGCTAGGAGGCGGCATCATGTATACCTCTTTAGACAGATCTCCGTGAAGAAAAGCATTCTTGACATCAAGTTGATGTAAGGACCATCTTTTGGCAGCAGCTATGGCAAGTAGAGTCTGGACTGAAGTCATACAGGCAACAGGAGCGAAGGTCTCTTCATAGTCGATGCCATATTCCTGTATAAATCCTTTGGCAACAAGACGAGCCTTGTAGTGCTCGATGGAACCATCAACCTTAGTTTTGATCTTGTATATCCATTTGCAACCCACAATTGATTTCCCAGGTGGCAGATCGACCAGGTCCCATGTATGGGTCTTCTGTAGAGCCTCAAGTTCTTCTGACATAGCATTCTGCCAGGAAGGATTAGATGATGCCTCTTGATATGACTTAAGTTCATGTAAGGGCAAAATGGTGGACAAGTAACAATGATAGTCTGTCAACCGGGGTGGTGGATTGTGGTTGCTAGCAGGATACCGTCTCTCAGTGGTTGCTGGATTACTCGTAGGGGAATTGGTTGCGGGGATGACAGAAGGCTGGTGTGGGCACTAGAATCAGGAAGAGACTCCAACCAATTCAAGTCAAATCCGAGTCCTTATGGTTGGATGAGTAAAAGAAAGTCCTGTAATTTTTTTCTTTCTTTAATTTTGAGTCCAAATAATTATGTAATTCAAGTCCATTTCAATTTTATGTTGGAACTAGTCCAGCCTGATTAATCTTGTATTTGAGAGTTGGGTCCAAATGAGTCAAGTCCAATCCATGAAGAATCAAACCAAACCTCCATGAAGAATCAAACCAAACCACATTTGAAGACTAAAGAAGACTCAAGACTTATACTCCAAAGCAAGACCAAAGCCACCTCAAGTGGGGACCACATGCCACCTCATCATCCAAGGTTGCTGCCACATCACACATACCACCTCACCATCCAAGGTTGCTGCCACATCACACATGCCACCTCACCATCCAAGGTTGCCACCCAAGAGAAGAAAAGGGGAATTTGAATTTGAATTAGCTACAACCTCCTCCACAACTTCCTCCACTACTCATGGGATGCCCCATATTTTTCTCCACAAATTTTTCTCCATGATATTTGGTGTAGTTTGAATTCAAAATGGCTTAATAGTCTATAAAAGACTCTTAGTCTTCTTGTAAAGAAAGGATGGAAAAGAAAAAAATAAAAGTTTTCTTCTATGTGAGTTCTATGTGCCTAAGTGGTAGTTCTAAATTCCTCTCCCTATCCCACGCCAACCCTACTTTCTCCTCCTCCATCTCCAACGCCTAAGACACTCTTCTTCTTCTCCAATCTCAAGCTAGCTCTTCAATATCTAAGGTTGATCAAGAAGACCATCACAAGGAGGCCGGCCAAATCCATTTCAAGTGATCTACCATGGCGCCAAGATTATTCTTCAACACTGCTTCCTCGACTCTTCTTTAGTTTCTCCATTTCATGACTAACGTATTTTACCAAGTTCCTAATCTCAAGGTTTCTTTGTTGTAGGGTTCTCCGGGATTCCGAACTCAAGAGGAAGGAATTATTTGCCATAATCCAGAAAACAAGAAGGGCCCTCAATTTGTAGTATGGTCTTGTCATTTGGGAGGTCTCTTCATGAGTGATCTTGATCTACTTGAAAGATTAATGCTAGGTATGTTCTAGTATCGATTAGGTCTGAAATATTAAATTTGCCTAGCTTAACTTGTGTGGTTCGAATCTTATTCCTATTTCTTTGTTATTTTGATAGTCTTATTAATTAGGTTTACGTTTGATCGTTCGAGTTCTCTTTATTAGACCTCCTTTGATACTATATGCTGAACTAATCATATGCAAATAAGAAATTGCTAAGTTAATCTTTGCTAATCTCCTTTAGGGTTGCATAGTTGCATCCTCATCTTGCATGTCCCCACCAATCTTGGTATCAGAGCATGGTAGAATAAGTTCCTGATTGCATAGCATTAAGTCCTTGAAGTACTTGGATCGGGGGCGTTACCAGGCCGTCCGGTCTTAGGAGAAAGTAGGGTTTAAACACCCTCTCTTCCCATTCCACGGGGATCTCCTAAGGCGTGTCGGGGTGCCATTGTGATTGACCCGTGAAAAAGAAAGCCAAAGGACTTTTTAGATTTCATTTGTGAATTTTGTATTGGTCACGTTCTGTATTTCTGCTTGCTGTATTTTCTGTAGGCTGACTGTAATCCGCCTGCAACTCCAAAGGCAAGTATCACATTCCTCATTGGAATATTTTTTTTCCTATTCCATTTTAAGTTTTTTATCACCGTTTTAAATCTCAATCTGAGAAAAAAATTACAAAAAAAATGAAAATTCCTGCAGTCCATCAGTGTAATTAAGGTTTCTGTTCTGTTCTGTTCCTTTTCATTATCTTCATTTCAGAATCTGCCTAGAATAGTATAGATTTTATTTTGAAATTCTGTTTCATTTGGTATGTCATCTATAAGTTAGGAGTTTTCTGTGATTTTTTTAGATTTTTCTGATATTTTTTTCTGCACTTATCAATACCACATTTAAACTGCAACACACTACTTCTGCACCTGAAATTTGAAATTTGCATGCATCTCATGACAAATCAAATTAAGGGCATGAAATTGACATAGGGTCAGGATTTCATCACCTGTCCCTAGCCCAAAAATCACCAAATTGCATATCGATCCAATCCCTAACTAAAATTGATTAGACATTAATTGCCCTAGTGGGTTAGGGACATCAATTTGGTCGAGCCCAGGTTATTGTCAACTCATTGTGTCAACTAGTCTTGTGTGTGCCCTATTACTTGGTGTCTAGAATTGGGACTAAGGGCTTGGGTGCTGATCCGTCTATCGGGCCAATTCCACCGGGCCTAGGTAGGCCAGAGACAGGATCTCACACTCCCCTTGTTCTAAAACCTGGCCAAGTATAGAGTTACTACAATCTAGCTTGCCACCTTGATTAGGCAACTAGCTTGGAACTCTAGGTCCAGTTCAATTCAATTGGGAAAGCTTGTGCAACCCATTTCTTCATCTATTATTGGAAGCTGGTGTCAAGGATAGAGGTTAAGTGGCTCAAGCCTAAGCGGTTCTTGTGGTTTTTAATTAGGACCCAGTGAAAGCTGGGGGAACCTCCCACAGACCCACCTCCTGACTGGCCAGTGGAAGAGAGTAGCTGTTGATTTGATTGTATCTAGTCAACTCAGTTTATTTGGACTAACCGGTTTAGAAAACTCGTAGTTCGGGTCTGAGTCTAATTGTTTGCATGACAACTAGGTCAGGCACACCTTACCACCCTTCACAAGCCCAACCTAGTTCATCCATGGATACTAGTATGGAAAGCCTTATGAGATCTATGATCGAGAAGATGGACCGTTTGGATGCTAGGTTTGACCAGTTCGAGGAAAGGATAGGAACCCTAGAGGAATCTAGGTTGACCCCAACTGAACCACCTTCACCCAGATTACCTTCAGTTCACCCTAGAGCCCAACGACAGGAACATACACCTGATCCAATTCATAGAAGGCCACATCAGGATTATATTGATCACACTCCGGAGCCAAATCCTAGAAGACCTCGCCATGATACTTTTGATCAGGATGATCGGGCCTTAAGGAATATACGTCTAGATGCACCAACCTTTGAGGGAAGCCTAGATCCTAAGGTGTACATAGACTGGGAAGCTGACATGGACCAATATTTTGACTGGTATGATATGTCTGAAGAGAGAAGATTCAAGTTTGCCAAAATCAGACTAGTCCGTCAGGCTAGGTTGTATTGGGGAAATGTCGAACGCATAGCTAGGCAGAGGGGAGACTTACCTATAGTGACCTGGAGAGACATGAAGAGAAAGCTTAGAGAGAAATATTTGCCTATGTCTTATCAGCAAAGGTTGTTAGATCAGTGGCAACGATTGACACAAGGAAATAAGACCGTTTCTGAGTACGTTGCTAAATTTGATGAGTTTGTAATGCGATGCAACGTAGTCGAGTCTGAGGCAGCCACATTGTCGAGGTTTAGATCAGGATTGAATGAAGATATAAAAGGGGAACTGTTTTTGAGAGAAGTCCATGATTTAGATCAGGCATACCAAGTTGCCATGGACTATGAGAGGTTTCAAAGGAGAGCTACATTTAGGCGACCTGAGCCCATTAGGTTTAATCCTCCTGTTAGTCGACCTAGTTCAGTCCCTGGTACAACCAATAGACCAAGATCCAGCTCGAATCCAACCCCTAGGACCAACCCTGCCATTTCTCCAATTCCTAGAGAAGACAAAGGAAAGAGCCCTGAAGTTCGAGGTGAGAGGGAGCGAGTTTGCTATAAGTGTCGTAAACCAGGTCATTTCATGAGCCAATGTCCCTCTAGAGCTTTACATATAGGGGAGGCAGAAGAAGGTGAATCAGAACCCTTGGAGAATGTTGAAGAGGAGGTTTATGAAGCAGGGGATTGCTTGGCTGATGAGTATGAAGGAGATGAAGAAAATGTAGACTCATCAGATGTGTTAGGAGTTGTGAGATGTATCATGACACAGACCAAGGAGCAGGAAGACTGGCGTAGGACAAGCATCCTACACACATTTGTCAAAATAGGAGAAAAGGTCTGTAAGATCGTGATCGATAGTGGAAGCTGTGTCAATGCCATTTCCACTAGTGCAGCCAAGAGTCTAGGATTACCCACTGAACCACATCCCAATCCATATAAGGTATCCTGGATCGATTCCACTTCTATCCCAATCAAACAGAGATGTCAGGTCCGAATCCAACTTCAGTCCTATCAGGAACGAATCTGGTGTGATGTACTCCCTATGGGAGTAAGTAGCATCATCCTAGGTAGGCCATGGCTGTTTGACCATGATGTGACAATTTTTGGTCGATCAAATTCCTGTGCTTTCAATTTCAATGGCAAGAAAATTGTCATTCATTCAACCCAGCCTAAGGACAACACCAAAAGAGGAGTTAGCAGCCTGAAAGAAAAAAGGACTGGATTAAATTTGATAGGTGCAAGAGAATTAGAAAAAGACATTAATGAGGGAGCACCTATTTGGATGGTAGCTGCTAAGGAAACTATGGACCACACCCCTGTAGAACACCCTCAAGAGGTGGTCCAATTATTGAAAGACTTTGAAGACGTGTTTCCCGAGGATCTTCCCGACAATCTTCCACCTTTAAGGGACATACAACATGCCATAGATTTAGTTCCTGGCGCGACTTTACCTAATTTACCTCATTATAGGATGAATCCAACTGAACATCAAGAGTTACAAAGGCAAGTTAGTGAACTTCTTAGAAAGGGGTTTGTTAGAGAAAGTTTAAGCCCTTGTGCAATCCCTGCCTTGTTAACCCCTAAAAAAGATGGTACCTGGAGGATGTGTGTAGACAGCCGTGCCATCAACAAGATTACTGTCAAATATAGGTTTCCAATCCCAAGACTGGACGATATGTTAGATATGATAGCCGGATCAACAATTTTCTCCAAGATAGACTTAAAGAGTGGCTATCACCAGGTTAGGGTTAGGCCTGGAGATGAATGGAAGACCGCTTTTAAGACTAAAGATGGATTATATGAGTGGTTAGTCATGCCGTTCGGTCTGTCCAATGCTCCCAGCACCTTTATGAGAATTATGAATCAGGTGTTGAAAACTTTCATCGGGAAATTTGTGGTGGTCTACTTTGATGACATTCTTATTTATAGCAAGACTAAGGCAGACCATTTAACCCACCTAAGACAAGTTTGCCAAGTCCTTAGAAAGGATAGCCTCTATGCCAATATCAAGAAGTGTGATTTCTTAACACATAGAGTTATCTTTCTAGGATTCGTAGTAACATCTGAAGGAGTGTCCGCTGACCCTGCGAAAATTAAATCAATAGTAGAGTGGCCTGTACCCAAGAGTATCCATGATGTCCGTAGTTTTCACGGTTTAGCCACCTTCTATAGAAGATTCATTAGAGGGTTCAGTACGATAGTGGCTCCAATCACTGATTGTATTAGGAAGGGAACTTTTGAATGGACTAAAGCAGCAGACAAAGCCTTCCTAACAATTAAGGAAAAAATGACACACACACCCGTCTTGAGGTTACCCGATTTTACCAAAGTGTTCGAGGTTGCGTGTGATGCTTCTGGGGTAGGAATTGGAGGTGTCTTGAGTCAAGAGAATCACCCAGTAGCATATTTCAGTGAGAAGTTAAATGAAGCGAGACTAAGGTATTCCACCTATGATAGGGAGCTGTATGCGGTAGTTCAGGCATTACGTTATTGGAGGCATTATCTTCTACCACAAGAGTTTGTCCTATTTTCTGACCATGAAGCTCTTAGGTTCCTTAGTTCTCAGAAGAAATTGAACCCTAGGCATGGAAAATGGGTAGAGTTCATACAAGCTTATACGTTCGTACTAAAACATCGTGCCGGAACTGAAAATAGGGTTGCTGATGCATTGAGTCGTCGTTCAATGTTGTTGAATTCTGTGAGCACTGAGGTAGTAGGGTTTGAAAGATTAAAAGAGGAATATCCTACATGCCCTGATTTTGGTGACATCTATCGATCCCTTCAACAAGGACCATCTAGTGAGCATAGTGATTATACCATTTTAGATGGATACCTTTTCAGAGGAAATCAGTTGTGTATTCCCAAGACCTCTGCTAGGGAATTTCTGATCTGGGAAGTTCATGCTGGGGGCTTAGCAGGACATTTTGGTAGGAATAAGACCATCTTAGCAATAAAAGACCAATTCTTTTGGCCTGGTCTCAAAAGAAATGTGGCCCAGATTGTAGCTCAGTGCCGTATCTATGCTGTTGCAAAATAGCAAAGACAGAACACCGGTCTGTACACACCCTTACCTGTCCCTGATTGTCCATGGCAGGATATCAGCATGGATTTTGTAGTAGGCCTCCCTAAGACGTCTAGGAAGTATGATTCTGTCTTTGTTGTTGTCGATCGTTTCTCCAAGATGGCTCACTTCATTCCTTGTTCTCAAACTTTAGATGCTTCGAAGGTGGCCAAGCTTTTTCTCGATCAGGTCGTTAGGCTTCATGGTTTACCCAAAACCATTGTGTCCGATAGAGATGTCAAATTTACTAGCTATTTCTGGAAAACCCTCTGGCACATGCTCGGTACCAAGCTGAAATTCTCCACTGCCTATCATCCTCAAACCAATGGCCAGACTGAGGTAGTAAACCGAAGCTTAGGAAATCTGTTGAGATGCTTAGTTGGTGACAACCTAGGAAACTGGGACCTATTACTTCCTCGTGCTGAATTTGCCTATAACAGCTCAGTTAATAGGTCTATTGGGAAAAGTCCATTCGAAGTGGTCCATGGATACAGACCTAGGAAGCCTTTAGACCTAGCTCCTTTACCCACACATGCACGGGTGTCCGAGTCTGCCGAGTCATATGCACAGCATATTAGGGAATTGCATAAGGAGATTAGCCAAAAGATTCAAATGAGCAATGAACTTAATCAGCATATGACTAATTCACATAAATGATTAAAAGAATTTAATGAAGGGGACTCCGTCATGATCAAACTTAAACCTGAAAGGTTTCCGCCGGGAACTATGAAGAAACTCCATGCCCGGGGAGCCGGACCTTTCAAAATAATAAAGAAAATTGGACCAAATGCTTATGTATTAGAATTACCACCAAGTTATGGCATTAGTTCAACATTTAATGTTTCAGACTTAAAAGAATACAAAGAACCTGCATTGATACCTAGTGAGCTTTTTGGTCCTAATGTTTCTTTTGAGAGTGAAACACCAAATGAGTGTCCACCACCAAGTGTTCCTGAGAGAAAGGAGAGAATTGAAAGGATCTTGGATGACCAGATCATTACTACTAGAAATAAAGGCTACCAACGTTATCTGGTTAGATGGCAAGGATGTCCTGAATCTGAAGACTCCTGGATTTCCCGAGAGGACCTACAACAAATCGACCCGGATGCATTAGAAACATATCAAGCCAACCCTCACTCGATAGGGTCGAGTTCCTCCCACCCCGGGAGAATTGGTGTGGGCACCAGAATCAGGAAGAGACTCCAACCAATTCAAGTCAAATCCGAGTCCTTATGGTTGGATGAGTAAAAGAAAGTCCTGTAATTTTTTTCTTTCTTTAATTTTGAGTCCAAATAATTATGTAATTCAAGTCCATTTCAATTTTATGTTGGAACTAGTCCAGCCTGATTAATCTTGTATTTGAGAGTTGGGTCCAAATGAGTCAAGTCCAATCCATGAAGAATCAAACCAAACCTCCATGAAGAATCAAACCAAACCACATTTGAAGACTAAAGAAGACTCAAGACTTATACTCCAAAGCAAGACCAAAGCCACCTCAAGTGGGGACCACATGCCACCTCATCATCCAAGGTTGCTGCCACATCACACATACCACCTCACCATCCAAGGTTGCTGCCACATCACACATGCCACCTCACCATCCAAGGTTGCCACCCAAGAGAAGAAAAGGGGAATTTGAATTTGAATTAGCTACAACCTCCTCCACAACTTCCTCCACTACTCATGGGATGCCCCATATTTTTCTCCACAAATTTTTCTCCATGATATTTGGTGTAGTTTGAATTCAAAATGGCTTAATAGTCTATAAAAGACTCTTAGTCTTCTTGTAAAGAAAGGATGGAAAAGAAAAAAATAAAAGTTTTCTTCTATGTGAGTTCTATGTGCCTAAGTGGTAGTTCTAAATTCCTCTCCCTATCCCACGCCAACCCTACTTTCTCCTCCTCCATCTCCAACGCCTAAGACACTCTTCTTCTTCTCCAATCTCAAGCTAGCTCTTCAATATCTAAGGTTGATCAAGAAGACCATCACAAGGAGGCCGGCCAAATCCATTTCAAGTGATCTACCATGGCGCCAAGATTATTCTTCAACACTGCTTCCTCGACTCTTCTTTAGTTTCTCCATTTCATGACTAACGTATTTTACCAAGTTCCTAATCTCAAGGTTTCTTTGTTGTAGGGTTCTCCGGGATTCCGAACTCAAGAGGAAGGAATTATTTGCCATAATCCAGAAAACAAGAAGGGCCCTCAATTTGTAGTATGGTCTTGTCATTTGGGAGGTCTCTTCATGAGTGATCTTGATCTACTTGAAAGATTAATGCTAGGTATGTTCTAGTATCGATTAGGTCTGAAATATTAAATTTGCCTAGCTTAACTTGTGTGGTTCGAATCTTATTCCTATTTCTTTGTTATTTTGATAGTCTTATTAATTAGGTTTACGTTTGATCGTTCGAGTTCTCTTTATTAGACCTCCTTTGATACTATATGCTGAACTAATCATATGCAAATAAGAAATTGCTAAGTTAATCTTTGCTAATCTCCTTTAGGGTTGCATAGTTGCATCCTCATCTTGCATGTCCCCACCAAAGGCCTGTCTAGTTTGTCAGGTGGTCCATGTTCCTCACGAAGTGGCGAAAAAGGATCAAGTAGAGGTTCTTGACACGGAAAGAGAGATGCTTTGTGTGGTAAGGAGAAAAAAGGAATATTTTTTCAGAACGTGACATGTCGAGAAATGCGTAGTTTGCGTGTGGTAGGATCATAACACCGATATCCTTTTTGTTGAAGGCCATAACCTAAGAACACGCAGATTGCACTTTTCTTGGAAAGTTTGTCATACTCACGTTTGGGAAGAAGAACAAAGCAAGTACAGCCAAAAACACGAAGATGGTCATAGGAAGGGGAAGAATGATAAAGACGTTTAAATGGTGAAAGATTGGAAATGACAGTAGAGGGGAGGCGATTGATGAGATATACGACAGTATTCATGGCTTCGCCCTAAAAGGCTTTTAGAACAGAAGAGGAAAGAAGCAAGGTACGGGCGGTTTCAACAATATGATGATGTTTGCGTTCAGATACACCATTTTGTTGAGGGGTCTCAATACATGATAATTGCAAAAGTGTGCCTTGGGATTTGAGGTATTCGTTAAAAGCTTTTGAGAGATATTCGCCACCAGAATCAGAACGAAAAATTTTGATAGGTTTAGAAAATTGGGTTCTAATTATGGTAGCAAATTCAATATAGACTTTGAGAACATCATAATGAACAGGCAAAAGATAGAGCCATGTAAAACGTATGAAATCATCAATAAAAATAACATAATATTTAGAGCCACCCATAGAAGAGACAGGGGCAGGACCCCAAACATCAGAATGAATAAGATCAAAAGGAGCAGTAGTAGTAGAGTGCCTTATTGAGAAAGGTAAAGCTGCTTGTTTAGATAACTTACAATGAATACAGGATGATTCTTTTGCTTCAGAGATAGAGCCTAATAAGCCTTTATTACATAAGTGGGATAACTTGGAAAATGAAGGATGACCTAAACGATTGTGCCAAGAGGAATTATTGAGAGAAATAACAGCAACAGAGTGAATACCAAAGGTAGGAGGAACATAAAGCCGATCCAGAACAAAAAGACGACCAACCTTACGGCCGATCCCAACTTCCTTCCCCGTCGAGCAATCCTGCACAACACAGCCAGAAGAAGAAAAGATAACGGTAAGGCCTTGCTCACATAATTGGCCAATGAAAATAAGATTCAGAGAGAGTTGTGGAGCAAGGAGAACATTAGAAAGATATAGGGTGTCAGAATGAATGGTTCCATTATGGCTAGCAGTAATGAAAGAACCATTTGCAGTTTGAACCTGGGGCGGAGAATGAAGGGGGGAAACATGCTGAAAAATATCGGAGTGGAATGTCATATGGTTTGAGGCACCGGAATCAAAAAACCACTTACCTGGCAAAGGAGAGGTGTCAAAAGAAGAGGTGACAAGATTACCAATAGAGAGAAACTGATGTATCATCCCCTGGATATCATCGTGAGTAAGAGAGGTGACCACCTGTGTGGGAGGGGCTGGCATGATAGTAGTAGCAATAGAGGAAGGGCGATCTTCAGAACTTCGAGTCTTAGCTCGCATGTGGTTAGAGTTTGGGTGGGGACAATTTGAAACAACATGTCCAACCTTTTTACAGTAGGTGCACTGCATGGAAGACGTAGCCGGAGTGCGAGAATCAGAGCCAGGACAATTCTGAGCAAGTTGGCCAAATTTCTTGCATGAGTGGCACTGAAATTGAGACAATCCCTTCGAGTTGACCCGTGTAGATAAAAGCATAGGAGGATCAGATTTGGAAGAAACAATCTGCTTGTGAGTTTCTTCAGCAATCAACTCAGAAAGAGTAGTGTCAACAGAAGGAAGAGGAGAGCGGTATAGAATTGATGCTCGAACAAGCTCAAACTCATCACGAAGAGCCATTAAGAACTGGACAAGACGGAATTCCTCTCGAAACTGATAATAAAGTTCTGCATCATGGGTCAAATTGGGCTCCATTAGAGCAAGTTGATCCCAAATCAAAGACATCTGAGAATGAAAATCAGCTACAGTTTGCGCCGGTTGTTGCTTGAGGGTGCGAATATCCAGTTCAAGTTTGTACTTCAGGGCAAAATTTGTCTGATTGTACCGCTTGGCTAGGAAGTCCCAAATTGCTTGTGAGTGTCAAACTTGCTGAAGTGCAGACTGATAGAAGGACTAACAAAATTGGAAATCCATGTCATGATCTTATTGTTATTGATCTCCCATTGATCAAAAGTATCCCCGGATTCAACTGGACATGGAAGTGCACCCGTGACATATTTTTATAGTCCTCAACCTTTTAAAAAGATGCGCATCATATAGGACCACTGACTATAATTGGCCCCATCTAATTTGATAATAATAGGTTGCGCGAGATCAGCCACCATGGATAGGGAGGAAGAGAGCAGATCCAATGGTCACGAAATAGTGACAGGTGGCACGACTGCAGAGCCCAACGGAGAAGATCAATGGCATCGTCAGCAGAGGAACAGTTGTCGGAGTTGGATCTGGCCAGTGAAGAGATGCACGGAGGAGGAACGGTGAAGGCCGGTAGATCCAGCAGGAAGATCTGGCAGATATGCTGCAAAGCTCCCGCGAAGAGGAGTGCCACAGGTGCAGAGCAGGGCAGCGACGGAAGACATCGGTGGGGGGCGACCGGCGGTCGGATCTGGAGACCGATCGGCGATCGGAGGGATGAATGCGTGTTGGCGAGAAGCGATCTGGAGATCAACCCGTGCCGGAGCATGGGCGGAAGCACAGGACGACGCGACGGCCGGATCTAGGGATTGATTGGAGAGGAGACCGGCGGTCGGTGTCGGTCGGCTGCTGGGATAGATCCGGCGGGAGGGAGCGGCTTGCGGGGTGGGGCGTTGGCTACTGGCGATCAAGAGCACAGGGGGTGGGCACAGCAACGATGCTCCGGAGTGTGGGCGGGAGGCGGGGAGAAGAATCCGGTGACTGGAGGTGGGGTTCACGGGCGGCAACGGTAGGGAGGCTGGAGGTGGGGATCACGGGCGGCAATGGCAGGGAGGCAGGGTTCACGAGCGGAGGCGGGGGCCGAGAGAGGAGATTCGGCGATGGGTGGTGACAATGGGAAGGGAAGGCGTGGTGGTGAAGGGGGCAGCAGCAGGAGGTCGGGTGGTGTGGTGGCGGTGATGGAGAGATTAGGACCTTCGGAGAAAAGAGAAAAGAGACCGAAATAAATTTGGAATAATATTGGAATAGGTCTGGGATATTGGAATAGGTCTGGGATAGTAACCCGCTCTGATACCATGTAGAAACTTGAATTCTTCATATCATTATACTTGGGATTCATCTCATTAAATATACATTTGAGGCTGTACATAAGGTAAATGTCTACCAAAATATCCTAATTAGGATTAGCCAAACAAGGTTACATATCAATATACATCCCAAATAAGAGCAACTAAACATGGAAGGATATCTCTAAGGAGGGAAATAGGTTTAACAATGAACATGCTACTTTTTATGAAACAACAAAATTTTAGATTTCTAAAAAGATGTATAGTAGCAAAAGGAACCTAACTTTTCTTTAAGCAGGCAAAAATATTCTTACAAAATATAGACATTGTACCAAATCTGTCACGAAAAAGTAGCAAATATAATACTTGAGTGTTCATACCATTGTAATGGCAGATATATGCAGTCACCAGAACTGGAACTACTGTGAAAAGGTTCCCAACAGATGCTAAATTAGGCATACTTGGAAACAACTTGGGCACTTAAATACTTCCGCTCAGCAATTTTACTATAGCTATCCCCGCAGTAATTGCAACAAAAACTACTGCTAGTGCAACAGATAAGGCAGATGTGAATCTTAATGAATCTGCAGGAAAGGTAGAAGAATTTTAAATATCAATATAATAAAAAAAGGATTTGAAATGCTTAACTTCTTTGGAGAGATTAATTGATTCAGAAGATAGCATGCAATGATTTAACTAGTCAAGTCACACTCACCTATATGCTTGAAACATGCCAATGGAGCAAAAATTGCTGGAGTAGTGACCAGAAGAACAAAAAACCGACCATTCCACCAGTGCTCCCCAAACCATCCTTCCAAAACACCATAATGGTGAACCCCACTGGAAGATGTTCCAGAAAGTAAATCACGTTATAGAAAAAAAAAAAGAAACATGATCCTTCAACTTAGAATCATTGAATGCTACCTATGTAAACTGAATTGGGTGTATCAAGCAAAAGCCATGTAATTCGAGTAATATATCCTCTTGGTCTATCAAACAATGCAACCAGTGAAGGAAGAAGTTGCATGCTTAACGCACAAAGCATTGCTTGTAGCAAGTTATGTAAAAGGATTATTTCACTTGGAGCACGATATGTTTAAGTGTTTCAAGACAATATCAGAATAGCAGCTAATTCCGAGAAGAATCATGGTCATTGTAAATAACCAGCATGTTGTTTAAGAAGACAATGTAGCTTCTCGAAAATAATTAAGACTTGAAGGGATTTAACAAGAACCAATTTTCCTATGACACAATAACATAATATCCATATATGACTCATTCGTCCACTGGTCGTGGGACTGCAGGAAAGTTATGTTAGCTAGCAAACTAACCAAATGTGGTATTTGAATTCATCTATTTGGTCATGGGACTGCAGGCAGGTTACATCAGCAAGAAAATTTACAAAAGTGTGATATTTAATTAAGTTATCAAAGGTATACAGAATTCTGAATTTTCTGATGAGACCTGTCAAATAAATACACATTTTTTTCATCTGTTAGAGAAAGAACATTATCCAGATCATGAACATTGCTTTCACTACCTCAATTCAGTACAAGTAAATTGTTTTTTATAGGCGTCTTCAAGCTCTGAATATATCAGATGATAATATGCAAACTATTTTCCAGAAAACACTAACGTAGAGCATCGCATGTCACCATGAATTTATAGAATGCAAAAAGCAGCCAATAAAATTATATGCAGGACAGGAAAGAGAGAATGTTTTCGTCGAATGCTATACCGATGATTATCATGTAGATGATCAACACACCCACATTATTTACGATCACACAGATCTGAAGCAGCACCTTCCCGACATTTTGAAATGCATCCGGTAGTGTTTTGCATGGTGCTTCCAAGCTTTGGAGAAACTTGGGAGGCTATGATAGAGATACTGGAGGCGATCCCTGGGAGCTTAGAGGCATGCCAAGCGGTTTCTGGAGATGTTCCAGGAGATTTCTGGAGGTGTTCAAGTCATTTGGATCACGGCATGCTGGGCCAAGGGCTTGATCCAGGGTTGAATATTTTCTCATGTGGCTTAGAGGGAAGTTTTTTGAGAGATTGTAACATAACCCAATTGGGTTATGGGGTTGGGTCTAGGTTAGTTAGTTGGTTAGAAGGTTAGCCAGTTGGTTGGTCGTAATCAATTAGGAAGCCCAACCATGTGAGGAGTTCTAACCATTTTATTATTGGACCTATCAAGAAGTTTAAGCCCAACCATGTGAGGAGTTGTAACCGCCCAAGAAGTTGACTCCAAGACCAAGATAATCGCATGGCCATCTATTTAAGAATAGGGTGGGCGTGCGTGAAGGTTAGAGCGTAAGGCTTCTAAGAGTGGCCGACCCTTTGGGGTCTTGGTCCATAAGAGATCTTGGGTGTGAGGGCTTGGACGGTTCCAAGAGAGAAAGGAAGAGAGCACGTGAGGGAGTCTGTGCGGGATGACTTCTTGGTTCTTGGACCGTGGAGACTTCTTGGACTGTGGGGTGCTCCACGGGGCTTTGGAGAAGGGAATCAGCGTTGAGGTATTGTCCGCAAGTGGAGTTTCTCTCGGGTTTTAGAGAGGAAGAGATGCACGTTGAGGTATTGTCCGTGCGTGGTCATACGTGGGTTCTTGGGACGTGAGGCTTGCAAGAGAGAAGACGTGCGGGTAACAGTGAGAAGCTTCTGGGATTTCAGAAGGGATGCCATGGGTCTTGTTGTCTTGTAACAAGGTTCTTCTCCAATGGAATATACAATCTCTTTTTTTCTCCAACATACATCTCTTCTCTACATCTCCATTGTTGCATGATATTGAATCCAAGAACAGGTTGTTGCTGGTTCTTGATCAAGAAGGTTAGTTCTTGATCTTTCCCTCGCTATTTTTGCTGCATAGGCGCTGGTCCGGATCTCTTATCAAGTGGTATTAGTGCCTAGGAATCTCAATAATTGGTATCAGAGCGGGTTCAAGCCTTGTTCGAGCATTGGGAGAGGAGGATTCAAGGAAGGAGGCTTTGCTGAAGAGGTCTGACATTGGCATTAAGTTTGCACAGTTGTCTTGATGCACTGTGGAAGCATAGGTTGGTATTTCAGTCATAGAGACAGTGCAGGAAGACATTAGTTCGAGGTCAGGAGTGCGGTGGAGCATGAGTCTCAGGAGCTGTGGAGCACGGGTTGTTTCAGCTGGGGAGATGAGGTGGCTTTGACGGGAAGATGTTAGCTCTGGAGACAGCAGGAAGGGTATAGATGGTCACGCGAAGCTTGTCAGGGATGGAGAAAAGAAAAGTCCAGATTTCTCAGGTTTCGTCACTGGGTCAAAGGAAGAGTTGGGATGAGCTCTTTATTTCGGAAGAGTCTACAGGAGGCAGTATATCCGAAACGGTCTCGGAGGGATTTGCGAGATGCGAAGGGTTCGAGGAGGCAATGACTGGGTATGAGGTGCAGTGGCAGGCTCAGCAGGGCAGCATCGAGTGGCTGGCCTTAGGATTTCTTTCTATGGCATCAGGGGGACTTCAGTTTCAGGTGGAGCACCAGAAAGAGATGGCTTCACGGGTGAAGCAGATTCGGCACGAGTTCAGAGTGGGAGGTGCAGGGATAGTGGTCAGATCCTAGCACAGGCACCAGGGGTGCACTTAGCCAGGTGGAGCAGAGTGTGCAGAGATTGGCATGGCTCTAAGGAGAGGTGTCAGGTAGAGCTCCAGTTACAGTGAGTACCAGTGCAGGATCGCTGTGGTCTCTCTAGGGAGTCCAAGAAAAAGACTGATGCAGCTGCCAGGCAGAAGGAGGGCTGCAATCATAGTGCAAGGATACAAGCAAGGATCTTCAGCTATGGAGGTGATTATCCTAAAGGCCTCCAAGGGATATCAGCAGCTGAAGGGTCTTGGCGAAGGCAAGGAGATCCGCACAGGGAGCTGTTAGGACACGCAGTTACAGTGGGATTGTATAGGAGGACATTTCCAGGTTTGCCAAGGCTTGGGGGCACCAAGGTGGAGATTGTAGGGTTTTGCATGGTGCTCCCAAGCTTTGGAGAGACTTGTGAGGCCATGGCAGGGATGCTAGAGGCGATCCCTGGGAGCTTAGAGGCATGCCAAGCAGTTTCTGGAGGTATTCCAGGAGATTCCTGGAGGTGTTCCAGGGCTCTGAATCCTTTGGATCATGGCATGCTGGGCTAGGGGCTTGATCCAGGGTAAAGTATTTTCTCATGTGGCTTAAAAGGGAGTTTTTTGAGAGATTGTAACATAATCCAATTGGGTTATGGGATTGGGTCCAGGTTAGTTAGTTGGTTAGGAGGTTAGTCAGTTAGTTGGTTAGTTGGTTAGTTGTAACAAATTAGGAAGCCCAACCATGTGAGGAGTTCTAACTAGTTTGTTATTGGACTTATCAAGAAGTCTAAGCCCAACCATGTAAGGAGTTGTAACAACCTAAGAAGTTGACTTCAAGACCAAGATAACCGCACGACCATCTATTTAAGAAGAGGGTGGGCGTGCATGAAGGTTGGAGCGTGAGGCTTCCAAGAGTGGCCTACCCTTTGGGTTCTTGGTCCATGAGAGATCTTGGGCGTGAGGGCTTGGATGGTTCCAAGAGTTAAAAGAAGGGAGCATGTAAGGGAGTCTGTTGACCCCTAAAATGATTTTGATGATAACAAAATATTGGAACTTGTATTTGATACTAACACTTTTGAATGTTTGAGAAGTTTTTATAGGATGTTTCAAATGAACAATCATTCTACCTATATTTCTGTAATATTTGTAGTATATCAATGCAATCATAAGAAAATGTTCAAATATTGAAGAGCCCTGAAAACTTAATTATATATACTTGTAAAAAGGGGGCAATTCTATGTAATTTTTGAGTTAAATTACTTAGATTAAGTTTAGAAGAAGTTGGAAAGTCTTTGGAAGAAATATGGAGAAGTTTGGAAGTTTTTGGACAAGGATCACTCGAACTGACTCGAAGGATAAAACTGACTCACTATTTTGGTACAGCACAAAGGTTTTAGGCACACAGGCAACCGAGCCGACTCGACGAAGTTAGAGCTAACTCATCCAGAGTATCTGAAGGTCAGTTTTCTGAAATCAGTCATTCGAGCTGACCTGATGAGCAACCGAGCCGACTCTTCCAGAGTGAGTTATTTTTAGTTATGAGAAAACTAGTCAGGCGAGCCGACTCAACTGAGAAGAGCCGACTCGACTAGAGTGCTGATTTAATATGTCCGAGAATCTGAGCCAACTCGACCCATCCGAGCCAACTCGAATCCTAATTTTCTGAAATCAACGGCTAGTTCCAGAATTAATTTTTTGAATCCAAAAAGTGCTTCAATGGCTAGATTTCGACTCCCAAGAAACTACAACGGTCATATCTACCTGGGATCAGTTCTAAAGACTATAAATGAATCTCTTAAACAAGTTTTTGAAGAATTTGAAGGAAGAACTTTTTGAAAGAAGAACTTTTGAAAGAGAAACTTTTAAAAAGAAGAGCATTGAACATTTAAGAGGAGCATTCAAGGAAGAACTCAAGACCTCACCAAACTCCAATCATTCTCTTGAGTCATTTATTGGAGAAGTTTGGAAGCCCTAAAGAGTATTGAAGGAGAAATCAAGAAGGCCTCTCAAAGGGCATCAACTGCAACCATCTGACAAAGTTTGGTTTGTTATTAGTGTTGCTTTGTTTTCTAACTCTTTGATTGAGTTGTTCCAAGTACAGCAGGGGCATAACTTGGGTATTGTTTAAGGTTTTTGGTGAGCCTTGAAAACCAAGTTTGGATTGTTAGTGAGCCTAGGAAAACTAACACTATATTGGATTCTTGGTGATCCCGGTGTAAAACCAAGTTCGGATTTTGGTTTGTGAGCCCGGTGAAAAACAAACCGGCTGTATTCTTGTGAGAATATAGTGAAAATCCTAAGTGGTATCTTGGATAGTGGATATAAGAGCTGGGTTGCTCTGAACCTTATAATATTTGTGGTGTTCGTGATTGGTTTGTTTGTGTTCTTTCTCTTGCTTCCGCATTTAATTCCTAATTCATCTCACTCACCACACTAAGATTTCTAAAGAGCACATATTTGTGAAAAAAATTTTCAAACCCAATTCACCCTCCCTCTTGGATTGGCCAACTGGGCAACAACTGGTATCAAAGCAATGTCTCTGTAATCTATTTTTCTAGAGAAAAGATCTATGGCAAACCCTATGAGTACCTTTTTGGCCGAAGGCAAATCTACAAATAGACCTCCACTTTTTACAGGCACTAATTAAAAAGCATGAATGAAGATTTATATTCAAGCAATAGATTTTTAATTATAGAAAGTTATCCTAAAAGGACCTCACACATCTACTAAAAAGGTTGATGGCATAGACGTCTCAAAAGTTGAAGAGGAATGGGATAAACATGACATGAAGATGGGTGAATTGAATGCCAAAGCAATGAATCTTTTGTATTATGCTTTGGACGCTAACGAGTTTAACCGAATTTCTACTTGCATGTCTGCAAAAGAAATTTGGGATAAACTTGAAGTAACCCATGAAGGAACCTCTCAAGTGAAAACTTCAAAAATTAATATTCTTGTTCATAGTTATGAATTGTTTAAAATGGAGCCAATGAAACAATATCTATCATGTTCTCAAGATTTACATATATTATTAACAGTTTAAAGAGTCTTAGTAGGATTTATTCAAATGCAGACCTTGTGCAAAAATATTCTAAGATCACTACCAGATAAATTGGATCCAAAGGTCACTACTATTCAAGAGGCTAAGGACCTGAACACACTGCAATTGGATGAGCTTCTTGGATCATTAATCATACATGAGCTTACAATGCAACACCGCAGCGAGGACGATAGCAAAAAGAAAAAATCAATAGCCTTCAAAGCTGCAGCAAAATTAAAGAAACAGAAGAAGAAATAGAAGAAGAAAGCCCCTCCTCTGATGAAGAACTTGAAGATGACGATATTGCTCTAGTCATAAGGAGATTCAAAAGATTTATGGACAGGAAAAAGTTAAGGTATTGGAAGAAAAATCTTAGAAAGGGGAACATAGCAAAGAAAAGAAGAAGGATAAAGAAAGAGACAAAGAGCAACAATCAATATGCTACGAGTACAAGAAGCTGGGGCATTATCATTCAGATTGTCCCACATTAAAGAAAGGATATAGTAAAAAGAAGAAGAAAGCGATGGTTGCCATGTGGAATGACAGCGATGAGTCCATATCAAATAAAGAGGAAGAGACATCCAAAACTGCAAATATATGTCTCATGGAACTCGAAAACGAGGTAATGTCTCCTGAACCTAATATGAATTTACATATAAAGAGTTAAATACTACATTTTATAAGCTTTTGTCGGAACTTTGAAAAATAATTGTGATGCTTGATAAAAGAAAAGAATGAAGTTTTAGAAAAGAACAAAATTTTGCAAAAAGAATTGAATAGCATTTCTAAAAAATGTAATGCTTTGCAAGCTGAAAAGAATGAATGTCTTGAAAAGAACAAAAGTTTGCGAAATGAAATATATCAACTCAAGCCCTTAGTTGATAAATTAACTTCGAGTTCAAACAAGCTTGAGCTGATTTTAAAAAATTAAAGAAAAAACAAATAATAGAGCTAGAATTGGTTATAATTCAATGAATACAAATAAAATTTCAGCTCCAAAACCTTTTGTATCGAAGTTTTTAGCTCCAAAACCTTTTGTATTGAGAGTTTCGGCTGCAAAGTTTTATACTTCAAAATTATTAGCACCTGTTTCATATCAAAAATCAAAAATAGTTTGCTTTAATTGTAATGGGGTTGGTCATAAAGCTTTCGAATGTAATTTAAGAATGAAAAAAAGAAGTAAAGTGAAAAAGATTTGGGTTCCTAACGGAACCACTCCTACTAACCTGCAGGGATCTAAGAAAGCTTGGATACCTAAAAATATTACTTGATTATTTTGCAGGAATGTCTTGCAACCCAGAATTCAAGGAAAAGATAGTATCTGGATAGCAGCTACTCAAGACATATGATGGGTGACAAAGGATAATTCATTATCCTAAAAATGAAAGATGAAGGAATGGTCACTTTTGGTGATAATGGCAAGGAGAAGATCATTGGCATTGGTAAGATTAGAATCACCTCTTTTACTTTTATTGAAAATATATTGCTAGTGGAGAAATTGAAGCATAATTTATTAAGTATAAGTTAATTATGTGATAAAGGCTTCAAGGTTATCTTTGAATTTTCAATGTGTATAGTAACTAGTTCTCTTGATTCTAGCACTAAATTTATTGGTCATAGTGATGGGGACATCAGCCAGCATGAATCTCGGAGCAGCATGAATTTCGGAGTAGTAAATAAATTTGAAGAATAAATTTAGGATTTATCTTGTATTTGAAATTTAAATTAGGATTTTGTTGGTTAGGATTGAGATATGGATAGGCTTATCTTATCCTATCTTGTATTTAAATTTGAGTTATCCCTATCCTGTATTTAAATTCAAATGAGGGTTATGGAGCTTATAAATAACCCCTCATTCCTATTGTAGAGGAGATAGAAGAAATTGAATTTTTGGGATTCGGTTTGTCTGTTGGTTTGGCAGTTGTTGTTCAGGGCTATGGCCCATTATGTCTTCACCTGCGGGTGTTGATGTTGTCTTTGTCCTTCGGGACATCGTAGGGCGTGATGCCCTAGTTATCCCCCCATCTTCGTTTTCCTCCACGTTCTTTGAAATCCCCCTCATGGCTCCAGGAGTGACCTGGGTGGCAGGTGAAATACCCTGGGCTCCGCGTGTAGTGAGATGGGTGGTAGGTGAGATACCCTATACTGCATGTAGTGAGGTGGGTGGTAGGTATAATGCCCTAGATGTGTGAAGTCTCTCTGTGAGAGTGGGTTTCAGGGTTCGTGGTAGTCCATCCTCGTTATCCTCCATCCCTATTTTTTTTCCTTCGTCACCACCATAAAGAAATTAGAAAATAGAAAAAAAATAGGATACCCTAATCTTCGGCGACTTCTCAGCTCGCCGACGATCCTATCCCTATCCCGTGCCCCATCAACTTGGTATCAGAGCCCAAAAAATTAGGGTACATGCCATTTTTCCGAATCATCCCAGATTCCTCTCCCTCACTAGCCCCACTGTTCTAATCTCTCCGCTGTTCAACTCCCGACTCCCAATCCTTCCGATTGCCACCACAAAATACCTTCCGTCGCCCCCGTGCAAGACGTCCTTCCCGCTGTTCTTCTCTAATTCCACTGTCTTTCTATCACTAATTCTCCAATTCTGGATTCCTTCCTCCAGATCTGGACCCCAGTGGAGCTCTTCTTTTCATCCTCCGCCTTCTCCTCCTCCACCTATACAGATTAAAGATAGATAGTGTCGACTAGTTAGCAGCCGTGCGGGAGAAGGGGTTTGTTGTTTCGAATCGAAACAATAAAGAAAGGTGGAGATCGACGCGATGAAGAATGCCATCATGCTCCTCCTGAACGGCGAGACCCTACCCCAGCTTTTCATCACCTTCGTTCGCTACGTGCTCCCCTCGGAGGACCACACCATCCAGAAGCTCCTATTGCTATACCTGGAGATCATTGACAAGACCGACGCCCGCGGCCGCGTCCTCCCGGAGATGATCCTCATCTGCCATAACCTCCGCAACAACCTCCAGCACCCAAACGAGTACCTCCGCGGTGTCACCCTCCGCTTCCTCTGCCGTCTCCCCGAGCCGGAGCTCCTCGAGCTGTTGATCCCATCCGTCCTCTCTAACCTGGAGCACCGCCATCCCTTCATTCGCCGCCACGCCCTCCTCGCCGTCTCCACCATGTATCGCCTCCCCCAGGGCGAGCAGATCCTCGCCGACGCCCCGGACATCGTGGAGCGCTCCCTCGCCTCCGAGCAGGACCCCTCCGCCCGCCGTAATGCTTTCCTCATGCTCTGCCACTGCACCAAGGATCGCGTCGTCGCCCACCTCCTCGCCCACGTCGACGCCGTCGCCGGCTGGGGCGAGCTCATGCAGATGGTCGCCCTCGACCTCGTCTGCAAGGTCTGCCGCTCCAACCCCGCCGAGAAGGGCCTCTACATCAAGATCATCATCTCCCTCCTCGCCGCCCACTCCGCCGCCACCGTCGTCTACGAGTGCGCCGGTGCCCTCGTCTCCCTTCCCAACGCCCCACCGGCATCGTCCGTTTGTGAAACCACCGCCAGCAGCCGACGGCCCATCAACGGCCAGTGACTGAGAGCAGCGTAGAGGTACGACCTTAACTCCCTCTGCTTCGACCCCATCAAGGAGTCGATCGTCTCCCGCGAGATGCCGACGTGACTGAGAGCAGAGATGGTCGTGGAAGAGTGATGCAGTGGTCAGAGATGGTGTGGAAGGAAGAAATAGTGGCTGATGTAGTTAGATGGAAGGGAGGGCAATGGGACGATGAAGATAGATGGAGCTTCGCATCCCTCAACGTCGCGGTCGCGACGAAGGCTCGGACAGGGCCTCGCACCCTTCGACGTTACGACCATAATGAAGGCAATCGGAGAAGAAGAACTGGGTTATTTTCATTACAATTCATCATATCATCCTTTGTACAAACGAGCCTCATTTATAGGCTTACGAACTGGTTTCCAGAAGGCTCTAAACAGGGTTACTCACTAACTAATCCAAGGATTAGTTACACAATACAACTAATCCTAAGAAGTGGCGGGGGATTTTGTTACAACGAGATTTCGAGGGATTTTATACCCTTTTTAATTGCCAAAGAAATTGAAATAAAAAGAGAAAATTCTGGAAGCTTCTGGAAATCTCTGGAACCTGGGATTCGGTTCGACCGTGTCTCGAGTCGGCTCAGCGGTCTCGGGTCGGCTCGATGGTGCAGATCCTATTCTCCTTGTTCTATGATCCAGATGGGTTCTTGAGGTTTGGTCTTGGTCTTGGTATCCCCACCATTTCTCCTGGAATGGGAGGAACTCAACCCTATGAGTAAGGGTTTGTTTATCTTTGATACTCTTCCAAGAGATTCGGATCAATGCATTGCAGGTCCTCTCTGGTAATCCACGAGTCCTCTGATTTGGGACGACCTTGCCATCTTACCAAGTAGCGCTGATGGCTATTCCATCGGGTACTGATAGCTTGATCATCCAGGATTCGCTCGATCTTCTCTCTTTGCTCAGGCCATTTTTGTAGACACTCCAGGGTAGGTTCTCTCTCAAGTAAAGGGTCAAGCCCGAATGCCTCACTAGGAATTACTACCGATTCCCTGTACTTGGTTAGATCAGAAACATTGAAAGTTGAGCTAATGCCTAAATCAGGGGATAACTCGAGCACATAGGCATTGGGTCCAATTTTCTTAATAATTTTATAGGGTCCAGCACTTCAGGAATGCAGTTTCTTGATAGTTCCAGGAAAAAACCGTTCGGGTCTAAGTCTTATCATGACAAAATCCCCTACAAAAAATTCTTTGAAACGTTTTCCAAAACCAGCTTGTCTTTTATAAGCATCGTTACTCATTTTGATCTTTTGGGTGTTTCCTTATGCAAATTTCTAATATGCTGTGCAAAAGATTCAGCTGACTCGAATACTCTAGCATGCAATGGCAGGGGAATCAGATCAAGTGGTTTATTAGGTTGGTACCCATGGACAATCTCGAAAGGGCTCTTACTGGTGGTCCTATTAACAGAACTGTTCTAAGCAAACTCGGCTTTAGGTAACAGCAGATTCCAATTCTTAACATTCTCGCCTACAAGGCACCTAAGCAGGTTTTCAAGGCTTCGGTTCATTACTTCGGTCTAGCCATCGGTTTGGGGGTGATAGGCAGTATAAAATTTCAACTTAGTCCCTAACATATGCCAAAGGGTCTTCCAAAAGTAACAGGTGAACCTTATATCTCTATCAGACACAATTATTTTAGATAGGCCATGTAACTGAACTATCTCATCCAGGAAGAGCTTGGCTACCTTAGAAGCATCATAAGTCTGACTACATGGTAGGAAATGGGCCATTTTGGAAAACCTATCAACCACGACAAAAATGGAGTCATGTTTCCTCTAGGTTCTAGGCAATCCTAATACAAAATCCGTACTTAAATCTTGCCAGGGACAATCAGGAATGGGCAAAGGGGTATACAAGCCAATGTTTCTGTTTTCACTGTTTGGCAACAGCGCAGGTTCTACACCTAGTTACGATCTGGGCTATATCCCTTTTTAGACTTGGCCAAAAGAAATGCTCTTCAATAGCTAAGACGGTTTTATTCCTACCAAAATGTCCTGCTAATCCTCCTGCATGGGTTTCCCAGACTAAAAACTCTGTCAAAGAAGTTATTGGGATGCACAACTTACTTTCCTTGAACAGATAACCATCTAACAGGGTATAATGACTGTATTCTCTAGATGGTCCTATACTCAAAGCTTAGTGAATCTTCTTGAAATCAGGATAGGTATTGTTGTACCATGACGGCTCACCCTTGGCCAGAATCGGCCCAACCTAGCGGCCTGGCCCGATCGCTCCAACCTAGGAGGTCTGACCCACCAGAGCTGAGGTCCGAACGACCCTCTCTTGTTGGGGTCCGGCCCACCACTCTCCGTTAGAGTTCCGATCCACCGGAGCTGAGGTCCGAACGACCCTCTCTTGCTGGGATCCGGCCCACTACTCTCCGTCAGAGGTCCGATCCACCGGAGCTGAGGTTCGAATGGCCCTCTCCTAATGGGGTCCGGTGCATTACTCTCCTCTGGAGGCTTGTTCTTTGGTCCGACTGACCGACTACCTCATGGCCGATGTCCGATAGGCAAGCCTTAGCATCCAGGGTGTTCCAGAAGCACCTTTCTGTTACTGTGGGATCCTGTTATCCCAACGGCCCTGCTCCACTACTTCCACGATGCCGCCGCATCTGCGCACCACGTGGCCACTCTCCAGATTTTTCTAGGGGCAGATCGGTCTTTCCCAGCCTCTCTCCTAACGGATTTTGGACTGTTCCGCCCTATATAAGGTACCTGGGAGACCCCATTCGAAGGTAGAAGAACTCTTCCCTTACCAGAGACTATTCATCCCTTGATTCCTCCATTCTATTGCCTTCAATCTCTTGCTAACTTAAGCATCGGAGGGTCCCCCGCCGGAACACCACCGGCGCCCTTGGAGACTTTTATGTAGGTTCGCCTGGTGATGCAGAACAAATAAAGGAATGCAATGCGGAAGTAAATTAAGATTAACTAATTTTTTTTTGTTGTTTTTATATGTTTGTAGAAGTTGGCTTCAAATCAAAGAAAAGTTAACCTAACATTGAAAGATACTAATATGATAATTGAAAGCACAATTTTAAGGAAACTAAATTATCAGAGTAGTTCAGAAGCAACGGATCGCTGGGGGTTGAGAAACTCCCAGACCTAGGGTTTCGCTCCGAACTTTCAAAAGAACAGAAATAACGAGAAGAGATGGTTTATCTAACCAGACAATGATCTTCACAGATTTTGGTGGAGGAACTCTCCCGAGCAGATTGTTGGATCCCGGATTCAGATATCTTCGTAATGGATCCTCCAATACTGGTCCTTTGGCCGGTTGGCTTCTCCTGAACTCAAGATCTGGAAGAGAAGAAAATTAATTGATGGAATCAGAGAGTCAAGGGAAAGATTTACCAGGTTGATGAACTAGAAGATTGAAATTGCTGAAAACTGGATTCTCCTGGATGTTGATGTGATTTTCCTTGGAACTTGCTCTGGATCTGAAGTTGCCGGACTGGATCTGGATGAAGGTGGACGGCCTGGACTTGTAGAGAGAGAGAGGCCGTGGGAGATGGATGGATCTAGGGTTTGATGGATTGAAAATAATGAAGGGTGGCTAGGGTTTTGGAATTTCAAGTGGCTAACCTAGGGTTTTGGATAAAGATGGAGATCTCTCACCTCCTCAAGGCTCCAATGGAACCCGGATTACCCCCTCACGGAGCTCAACACTTAGAATAGTGTGGAAGAAGAGAAACCTAGGTCACTCAACACAAGAGAATAGCAAAAAATAATTTTCTTCATTGATTTTCTAAAGTTACAAAGAGAGGTCTATTATATAGACCTAAAATTTTCTCCAAGCTTGTACAAATTCCCATGTGGGACTAAACTCCTCCAACCACTAGATTAGGTAGAAAATCTTCTCTCTTGGCCGACCAAGAGTTCAAAAAAATTGGGACAGCCATAAAGGAATTTTTTTTGAATTTTTTTGGTGCCTCCTTTGGAGTTGGATTTGGATTTGGAGTCCTCTTCTTCTTATGGTATTTCTTCTTTTCTTCCACTCCAAGTTAAGCTCTTTGATTTTGATTTGAACTTCAATTAGGAGTAGGTTGGATGTCCTTCTTTGATTTCTTCTCCAAGAGAAGTCTTCTTCCTTCTTTGCTTAGGTAAAATAGGCAGGTATGGGCGCCTCCTTTAAAGTAGCCTCCAATTTGATTTTTTCTTCTTTGGATGTGGGGACCATGACACTGGGATGCCTCTGTGGCGCCTCCTGGACTCTGGCGTGTGCTCGGAGTGTGGCTGGGCGTGTGGCTTGGAGTGTGGCCTCCACTTGCTTGAACCTTGATTTGATTGGAAGGCAAATGTGGCACCATTTTGGACCAAATTGAAACCACATTGGGACTTGCACTGAGTCAACATGACTCAACAAAATTTAAATGGTGACTCAATAAAATAAATAAACTGGTTGACCAGGTCAACCTTTATTACAAACCCTAATTTCTCGGGCAATGTCAATCAGAGATCCAAATGGAGCTCTGAAGTCTTCTTCTGAGTCTGGTGCCCGCACCAATTCTCCCAGGGTGGGAGGAACTCGACCCTGTCGAGTAAGGCTCAAGTTGGCTCTGGTATCTCTCCAAGAGGTCTGGGTCCAATTCTTGTAATTCTTCTCGGGAGATCCAAGAGTCATCAGAATCTGGCCTTCCTTGCCAGCGGACCAGGTACCTTTGGTATCCTCGATTACGAGTAGAGATAACCTGATCATCCAGGATCTTTTCAATCTGCTCTTTCCTCACAGGCCAGTTGTTGGTGGACACACAGGGTCGTGATCACTCTCAATGATAGGGTTAGGCTCAAAAGGCTCACTAGGAATCACAGCTGGCTCCCTGTACTCTACTAAGTCTGTAATGTTGAAAGTAGAGCTAATGCCTAGTTCTGGAGGCAACTCGAGCACATAGGCATTGGATCCTACTCTCTTTACCACTCTAAATGGTCTAGCTCCCCTAGCATGTAACTTTCTAACGGTTCCAGGAGGAAACCGTTCAGGCCTTAACCTAATCATCACATAGTCTCCCTCAACAAAAGATTTGACTCGCCTTTGAGTATCAGCCAACTTCTTATAAGTTTCATTACTTAAATTTATTTTGGCATGAATTTCTTTATGCAAGTCTTTTACATGCTGTGCAAAATTCTCAGCAGATTCGGAGACTCGAGTGTGGATAGGTAAAGGGACTAGGTCAAGAGGTGTGTGAGGTTTGTACCCATGTACAATTTCAAATGGACTCTTACCCGTAGACCTATTGACCGAGTCATTGTACGCAAATTCTGCCCTTGGTAGGTATAAATCCCAATTTCTGGTGTTTTCACCAACAAGACATCTCAGCAGATTTCCTAGGCTACGGTTCACTACTTCAGTTTGGCCATCAGTTTGGGGATGATAGGCAGTTGAAAACTTAAGTTTTGTCCCTAACTTATGCCAAAGGGTCTTCCAAAAGTAACTGGTGAACCGGACATCCCTATCTGAAACGATTGTCTTAGGTAGGCCATGGAGTCTAACTATCTCATTGAAGAAAAGCGTGGCTACCTTAGACGCATCAAAGGTTTGGGAACAAGGCAGGAAGTGGGCCATTTTAGAGAATCGGTCGACTACGACACAGATAGAATCATGTCTCCTCTGGGTCTTAGGTAAACCTAACACAAAATCCATACTCACATCTTGCCAAGGACGATCTGGGACAGGGAGTGGGGTATAAAGGCCAGTGTTTTGTTTTCGCTGTTTGGCAACAGCGCAGGTTCGACATCTAGCTACAATATTAGCTACATCCCTTTTCAAGCTAGGCCAGAAAAAGTGGTCTTCAACAGCTAGAATGGTCTTGTCTTTTCCAAAATGGCCGGCTAAACCTCCAGCATGGATTTCCCAAATCAAAAATTCCCTAAGAGAAGTTCTAGGGATGCAAAGCCTATTTTTGAAGAACAAAAAACCATCTACAAGGGTATAATCCTGGTGATTACTAGATGGTCCTTGAACTAGATCCTGATACACAGTTATGAAATCCGGACAAGACTCATATTCCTCTTTGATTTGCTCAAACCCTATGACCTCAGTTCTAACAGAAGTTAATAACAGAGATCGGCGACTAAGGGCATCAGCTACCTTATTCTCAACTCCAGCCTTATGTTTCAGGATAAAAGTATAGGACTGGATATATTCTACCCACTTAGCATGCCTAGGGTTAAGCTTCTTTTGGGAGTTCAGAAATCTAAGAGCCTCATGGTCCGAAAATAGTACAAATTCCTGCGGTAGCAAATAATGTCTCCAGTAATGCAAAGCTTGCACCACCGCATAAAATTCCTTATCATAGGTAGAATACCTAAGCTTAGCATCATTAAGTTTTTCACTAAAGAATGCTATGGGATGATTCTCTTGGCTTAGGACTCCACCTATTCCTACACCTGAAGCATCACAGGCAACCTCAAATACTTTAGAAAAATCGGGTAATCTCAGAATGGGTGCCTGGGTCATTTTATCCTTAAGATCTAGGAAGGCATTATGGGCTGACTTAGTCCAATGAAATTCTCCCTTCCTAATACAATCAGTGATAGGAGCAGCTAAAGTACTAAACCCCTTGATGAATCGCCTATAGAAGGTAGCCAAGCCGTGGAAACTTCTAACTTCATGCACATTGGTTGGCTCTGGCCAGTCTACTATGGACCTAATTTTCTCAGGATCGGTCGCCACGCCGTCAGGGGTTACTACAAAACCAAGAAAGATAACTCTACTAGTCATGAATTCACACTTCGTAAGATTACCGTAGAGTCTCTCATTCCTCAAAACTTGGCAGACTGCTCTAAGGTGGCCTAGGTGATCTGCTGGGGTCTTACTATAGATCAGGATGTCATCAAAATATACCACCACAAATTTTCCTATGAAAGCTCTAAGTACCTGGGTCATAATTCTCATGAAGGTACTAGGGGCATTGGACAACCCAAAAGGCATAACAACCCATTCATAAAGACCATCCTTAGTTTTGAAAGCAGTTTTCCATTCATCCCCGGGTCTAATCCTAACCTGATGATAGCCGCTTTTGAGATCAATCTTAGAAAAAACCATTGCACCAGCCATCATATCAAGCATGTCATCTAGTCTAGGGATGGGAAACCTATATTTGATTGTAATTTTATTGATGGCACGACTGTCAACACACATCCTCCACGTGCCATCTTTCTTTGGGGTCAGTAAGGCTGGGACTGCACAAGGGCAAAGACTTTCTCTAATAAACCCCTTCCTCAATAATTCTCCAACCTGCTTTTGCAGTTCTTCATGCTCAGATGGATTCATCCTGTAATGGGGCAAGTTGGGCAAAGTCGCTCCTGGGATTATATCTATGGCATGCTGGATATCCCTAAGAGGTGGAAGGTGGTCTGGCAAATCCTCGGGAAAGACATCCTCAAATTCTTTTAACACAGGTTTAACTTCTTGAGGAGGCTCTGAGGGTTCCGAAGTTCTAAGTTCCTTAGCAGTCAACATCCAGATGGGTGAACCACTATGAATTTCTTGTTCTAGATCCTTAGCACTGATTAGGTTCACTCCAGTTTTCATCTCCTTAACCTTACCGGCTCCTTTAGTTACCTTGTCCTTAGGGGGAACTGAATGGATCGTAATCTTCTTCCCATTGAAACTAAAGACACAGGTATTGGATTTTCCTAAGAGGGTGGCATCATGATCATACAACCAAGGTCTTCCAAGAATTATACTGCTCACCCCCATGGGTAAAACATCGCACCAAATCTTTTCGTGATAAGATTGCATTTGGATTTGGACTTGACATCTAGACTGGATGGGTATGGAGGTAGAATCTACCCAAGAAACCTTATAGGGGTTGGGATGGGGAACTGGGATTAAGCCTAACATCTTGACAGTGCTAGTAGAGATGGCATTTACACAGCTCCCACTATCTATGATGATCTTACATACCTTATCCCCTAATTTAAGAAAAGTCTGTAGGATGTTAGTCCTACGCCAATCCTCTTGAACTAGATTCTGGGATAGGATGCATCTTACAACTCCTAATTGGTCAGATTCATTGGGTTCCTCCTCTCCTTCATACTCCTCAACCAAATTCATTCCGGCCTCATAAACTTCTTCTTCAAATTCCTCACTGGGCTCGGAATTATCATTCTCTCCCTCTTCTATGTAAAGGGATCTTCGTGGGCACTGGCTAGCAACATGACCTACCTTATGACACTTGAAACAGGCTATGGCAGTACACTGACTGGAAATGTGACCTGGTTTCTGACACTTAAAACAGGTGATATTTGAACTAGGGGTTCTCTGGGTGTCAGGTGCCTTACCTTTGTCCATGGGTCTAGGGGTAGAAGTACCCTGAAAAGGTTTACTAGGGATAACTTGGCTAGGTCCATTCCTTGGGATTGGGGCACTAACCCTAGAAGGTATAGGTCCTCTCTGAAATTTCTCAGTGTTCAGTGCAATCTGGTAGGCTTGGTCTAGATCAGTAACCTCTCTCAGAAATAGTTCTCTCTTGATTTCTTCCCTCAGTCCAGCCCTAAATCTAGACAAAGTGACTTCATGGGCTTCACTCACATCACATCTCATTAGGTATTCATCAAAAGTAGTTATGTAGTCTGAGACAGATCGGTTTCCTTGTTTCAGGTTTTGCCATTGGTCTAACAGGTTTTGCTGGTATGAAATGGGTAGGTATTTATCTCTCAGTTTTTCTTTCATACCCTGCCAAGTGGTTATGGGCTCAACATTCCGTCTCCTAGTGGTTAGCTCAATGTTCCCCCAGTATAACCTAGCTTGACGCACTAATTTCATCTTGGCAAACTTGTATTTCCTCTCCTCAGACATAGCATACCACTCAAAGTATTGGTCCATCTCACCCTCCCAATCAGAATACACCTTAGGGTTCAGACTACCATCAAAAGTGGGTGCATCTAATTTGATGTTCCTGATGAACCTATCATCTCTATCTTCAGGCTCTGGGTCAGGCCTCCTATGATTAGGTTCAGGATCTCTATATAAAGGCCTTCTAGGCTCCTGATGTGGGTGAGGTTGAGGCACATTAAAATCGGGGTCAGGAGTCCAATTCCGATGTCTAGGTTCTTCAAGTACTTGGACTCGGTCCCTAAGTTGGGTAAGATCCTCATGAATTTGTGCGCTAAACTGGGCCACAGTGTTTGTCATATCCTGATTCATTTTAGCCATACTTTCAGTAAGAGTTCTGATCATGGCCTCTAAATCAGGTTGGGTTTGACCAGGTTGATATGGCACTCCGTTTCTGGTAGACATGATGATTCAAGCAAGCACACAAAATGAGACTAGACTAAATCGACTACTGGATCACTAGACCTAGAGTCCAAACTAGATGCCCAATCAGAGTGGCAAGCTAGCCTGTAGTAACTCAGGACTCAGCCAGGCAGGTGTAAGGGGAGTGTTAGGTCCTTGATTGCCAATCCTAGACACCAATCAGTGATTGGCCAGGTAGGCGGACCAGCACACAAGCCCTTCGGGACGTAGTCCCTAAACCACCGTTCTAGACACTGAGTGCTAAGCACACACAGAATAACTCGGCAAACTGACTCCACACTAGCCTAGACCCGACCAATTGGTGTCCCTAGCCCACTAGGGCAAATTAGGTCTAACTGATTTTAAATTAGGTCTAGGTTCGAATGATTGGATGGTGGTTTTGGGCTAAGGAGAGGTAATCAACTCCTCCCTTTATCTTAGATGCTCAATTGCCCTTAAGTAAATTATGAGATGATCACTCCAAAAAGAATTGAATTGCAGAACACAAAAAACAGAGTTTCTGTATTTTAATTCTCAGAATTTCTACCGAAACCAATAAATCACATAAAAATTATGAAAATAGGTTCAATTATACTGGTTTCAACGAAGTAAAAATCATGCAATTCAGAGTTTTATGAAGGGAGAAATAATTCAGACAACAGGGTAATTACGGGCTGCAACTAGATTGTCTTCCCCGTTTATAATCCCTGCTACGAAGTCATAACCCAATGGATCCCCTACACGCCCTAGGAACACCCCGTGGAATGGGAGGAGGAGGCTTGCGCCTCGCTTAGTTCCTAGGACCGGACGTCCTGGGGAGTCTACTTCGAGCAGACAAAATAAAAAGAGAAAATAATCAAAACAAGCAAGCAAGCAAATCAGAAACCCTAGACTGGGCTCTGATACCAAAAATGATGCAGAACAAATAAAGGAATGCAATGCGGAAGTAAATTAAGATTAACTAATTTTTTTTTGTTGTTTTTATATGTTTGTAGAAGTTGGCTTCAAATCAAAGAAAAGTTAACCTAACATTGAAAGATACTAATATGATAATTGAAAGCACAATTTTAAGGAAACTAAATTATCAGAGTAGTTCAGAAGCAACGGATCGCTGGGGGTTGAGAAACTCCCAGACCTAGGGTTTCGCTTCGAACTTTCAAAAGAACAGAAATAACGAGAAGAGATGGTTTATCTAACCAGACAATGATCTTCACAGATTTTGGTGGAGGAACTCTCCCGAGCAGATTGTTGGATCCCGGATTCAGATATCTTCGTAATGGATCCTCCAATACTGGTCCTTTGGCCGGTTGGCTTCTCCTGAACTCAAGATCTGGAAGAGAAGAAAAACAATTGATGGAATCAGAGAGTCAAGGGAAAGATTTACCAGGTTGATGAACTAGAAGATTGAAATTGCTGAAAACTGGATTCTCCTGGATGTTGATGTGATTTTCCTTGGAACTTGCTCTGGATCTGAAGTTGCCGGACTGGATCTGGATGAAGGTGGACGGCCTGGACTTGTAGAGAGAGAGAGGCCGTGGGAGATGGATGGATCTAGGGTTTGATGGATTGAAAATAATGAAGGGTGGCTAGGGTTTTGGAATTTCAAGTGGCTAACCTAGGGTTTTGGATAAAGATGGAGATCTCTCACCTCCTCAAGGCTCCAATGGAACCCGGATTACCCCCTCACGGAGCTCAACACTTAGAATAGTGTGGAAGAAGAGAAACCTAGGTCACTCAACACAAGAGAATAGCAAAAAATAATTTTCTTCATTGATTTTCTAAAGTTACAAAGAGAGGTCTATTATATAGACCTAAAATTTTCTCCAAGCTTGTACAAATTCCCATGTGGGACTAAACTCCTCCAACCACTAGATTAGGTAGAAAATCTTCTCTCTTGGCCGACCAAGAGTTCAAAAAAAATTGGGACGGCCATAAAGGAATTTTTTTTGAATTTTTTTGGTGCCTCCTTTGGAGTTGGATTTGGATTTGGAGTCCTCTTCTTCTTATGGTATTTCTTCTTTTCTTCCACTCCAAGTTAAGCTCTTTGATTTTGATTTGAACTTCAATTAGGAGTAGGTTGGATGTCCTTCTTTGATTTCTTCTCCAAGAGAAGTCTTCTTCCTTCTTTGCTTAGGTAAAATAGGCAGGTATGGGCGCCTCCTTTAAAGTAGCCTCCAATTTGATTTTTTCTTCTTTGGATGTGGGGACCATGACACTGGGATGCCTCTGTGGCGCCTCCTGGACTCTGGCGTGTGCTCGGAGTGTGGCTGGGCGTGTGGCTTGGAGTGTGGCCTCCACTTGCTTGAACCTTGATTTGATTGGAAGGCAAATGTGGCACCATTTTGGACCAAATTGAAACCACATTGGGACTTGCACTGAGTCAACATGACTCAACAAAATTTAAATGGTGACTCAATAAAATAAATAAACTGGTTGACCAGGTCAACCTTTATTACAAACCCTAATTTCTCGGGCAATGTCAATCAGAGATCCAAATGGAGCTCTGAAGTCTTCTTCTGAGTCTGGTGCCCGCACCACTGGGACAAGAACGCTTTAGCCCATCCAGCCATCCTGGTTCCCGGTCCAGGAGTTGACGCGGCAACAAATTGGCACTAGAGGAAGGGCGCTTTCTTCTAAAAGGAGGGATCCATCATCCCGGCAAGAAAATGGCTAAGGGAAGAGCTCCAAATGCCACTGTCAGGAGGGATACCTCTCCTTCCAGGTCGGAGGAGCCTCTTCGAGAGAATGATTTCGCTGCTACCGCCTCTACTACTACGGAACCCACCATCACTTTGGGGTTGCAATAGTTCCAAACCTTGGTGAATCGCATTGAAACACTTACGGTCGCGGTTCAGTGTTTTCAGGAAGTAGCTGACAACCGACAACAACTACCAGCCGCTTCCTACACTAATCCTCCAACTGCTGCTATGGGAGGCCGATGGCCAGAGATCCCTCAGCACGATTCTCACGCCGCCGTGGAGCCCCGAAGGTCCTTGGGTGATCGCGTCGACGGCAAAAGGGTGAGGTCTGCTTCGCCTTCCTACGCCGAGTCCATCCCCTTCGGCGGTCGGCTCGCCGCTGAAACCCCGAAGGACTACGACAGTATGATCATGCGCATGGAGGAGCACATTGCTGAAATCACCCTCCGGTAGAAGGCCGAAGGGGGACATGACTTGCAGTCGAACCTCGAGGAACACCGACTGCCTCTTCCTCATGCTGCAAAAGGAGGGAGAGACCATCCGGGATTTCATGGCCCGTTTCAACTCAGCAGCCATGGAAGTCCCGGATTTAAATGAAGCTGTCATGATGTCAGCCTTCAAGCGAGGGCAGCGCTCGTCTAGGTTGACCTTTTTCCTGGACAAGAAGCACTCGACAAGCTACAGTGAGCTACTGGCCAGAGCGTAAAAGTACACCCTAGTGGAGGAACAAGCAGCCGCCCGACGTCAAGTTGAAGGAAGGCCGGCCCCGAAGAAGTGAAGCGATAAAGCTCTTGAAGTCCAACCTCCTAGCGATAGTCGGCGGTCGGCCCAACGTCGAAGTCCGAAGCCAAGGGACTTCCCCCGAAGGTTCGAGACTTATGCACCTTTGTCCTTGCTAAGAGAGAAGATCCTGATGGAGATCGAGAACGAGACCTTTCTACAACGGCCTTGGCCAATGAGGGGCCCTCCTGTCCTAAGGAACAAGGATAAATTCTGTCGCTTCCACAGGGATCATGGGCACAGTACTGAAGAGTGCCTGCAGCTGAAGGATGCCATTGAAGATCTCATCCGGAGGGGATACCTGTGCAAGTATGTCCATCCCCATCGGGACCGGGCAGAAGCATCAAACACCAGAAACCCTCCAGAGGAGGCAGAGCTCCCCAATCAAAGGCCGACTGGTGGGGATGTCGGCATGCTGCATCGACGATCCGGAGGAAGTCGGGAGGAGGGGATGGATACTGCTAAAAGGTCCCGGGGCTCAAATGCCATTACTTTCTCTGATGAGGATCTCCTAGAAAATCATGTTTTTGAAAATGATCCTGTAGTCGTGTCGGCAGTCATTGCCAATTACGATGTAAGGAGAATACTTGTTGATAATGGAAGCTCGACAGATGTATTGCTGTATGATACTTTTATGAGAATGAATTTATCTAGATCTATGCTGCTGGAGTCCCCCATGCCGCTGACAGACTTCGGGGGCAACTCCGTTAGAGTGGAAGGTGAAATAGTTCTCCCTGTGACAATTAGGATGGAGCCTCTCCAGAAAACCCTCCTCGTCAACTTTGTGGTCATACGGATGACCTCACCTTATAATGCTATTCTGGGCCGACCGACCCTCAACAAATTTAGAGCCATTGTTTCAACTTATCATCTATTGGCAAAATTTTCAACCAGGAACGGGGTCGGAATGATAAGGGGAGACCATCGGATGGCCAGGCAGTGTTTGACCATTTTGAATCAACAGTCAGAAGGCCACTCCACTCTAGAAAAACTTGACCCAAGGACTGGGGCCGATGGCCTCGGTCAGCCAGGGAAAAAGATTCTGTTTGTTCCACTCTGAGAGGATGATCCTACTAAAGTCCTTCAGATTGGAGGCTCTCTTAGTGAAGATCTTACGTCGGAGCTGCTCAGCTTTTTTAGGAGTAACGCCGACGTCTTTGCTTGGTCAGCGTCGGGCATGCCTGGGATATCGTCGAAGGTTATTACTCATGTCAAGGTCGATCCGACCTACCGACCTATCCGATAAAAGAAGAGAAGCTTTGCTGCCAAAGACAGAAAGCCATTGATGAGGAAGTAAAGAAGCTCCATGATGCTGGCTTCATCAGGGAGGTTCACTGCCCTGAGTGGTTGGCGAATGTGGTTATGGTGAAGAAGTCCAATGGAAGGTGGAGGATCTGTGTGGATTACACTGACCTCAACAAGGCCTGTCCGAAGGACAGCTTCATAGTACCCAAAATTGATCAGCTGGTGGATGCCACGGCTGGCCACCAACTTCTCAGCTTTATGGATGCCTTTTTCAGATACAACCAAATAAAAATGCATCCGGAAGATGAGAAGAAGACCGCCTTCATCACCGACAAAGGCTTGTACTGCTATTGAATGATGCCTTTTGGCTTGAAAAATGCCGGTGCCACCTTTCAAAGGCTGATCAACCGGATGTTTGAAGGATAGCTGGGGAGAAACATGGAGGCTTACGTTGATGACATGATAGTGAAGAGTCTCCGTAAGGCTGACCACATCAAGGACCTGCAAGAATCCTTTGACGCACTCAGGCACCATCGGATGAAGCTGAACCCCACGAAATGCACTTTTGGGGTGACCTCTGGCAAATTCCTTGGTTTTCTGGTTACACAGAGGGGAATTGAAGTGATTCCTGACAAGATAAAAGCCATCACGGAGATGGCACATCCGACCAACAAAAAGCAGGTCCAGGAGCTCACCGGTCGAATCGCCTCTCTCAGTCGTTTTATCTCCCGTTCGATTGAGAAGTCCCTGCCATTCTTTAAGACTCTACGTCGGTCAAAGGGTTTTGTTTGGACTGATGAGTGTCAGTCGACTTTCGAAGCATTGAAGGAGTACTTGAAAAACCCTCCGCTGCTTGCCAAGCCGACGGAGGGGGAGCCTTTATTACTCTATCTTTCGGTGTTAGATGAAGTGACTTGCACCGTCCTTGTGCGAGTCGGAGAGGACGGATAGCAAAAGCCTATTTATTATATTAGCAAAGTCCTCCATGATGCCGAAACAAGGTACCCCAAGATGCAAAAATTAATATACTCCTTATTTACATTTGCTAAGCGGCTCTGACCGTACTTCCAAGCGCATTCGATCGTAGTGTTGACCGACAAACCACTCAAGGCAATCCTTCGGAGTCCGGATACATCCGGTCGGCTCGCCAAGTGGGCCGTCAAGCTAGAAAAGTTTAACATCTCTTTCCAGCCACGATCCGCCTTGAAGGCCTAGGTAATCGCTGACTTCATTGCAGAGTGTACGTGGAAGCAGGAGATGCCTCCTCGAATGGCTGAAGTACCTGAAGCTGACGCTGTCTATGAAGTAGAACTAGCCTGGACTCTCCATGTGGACGGAGCGTCCAACCTCGCAGGCTGTGGGGCCAGATTGATTTTGGTCGAACCGGACGGGGAGAACCTGGAGTATGCCTTATACTTTTTATTTCAGGCGTCAAATAATCAAGCGGAGTACGAAGCCCTACTCGCGAGGTTGCAGATCGCCAACGAACTGAGTATCAGCCGACTCAGAGCTTCCTATGACTCCTAGCAGGTGGTTAGTCAAGTGAAAGGGGAATTGAAGCCAGGGATCCGACCCTGGCAAAATATTTAAACAAGGTACAAAATCTTATTCCTTGGTTCAAATTTTTCGAAATCTTCCACATACCTCGTCTGCATAACTCTTGGGCGGATGCTCTCTCAAGGCTAGCTACGGCCGCCAGCGGGACTTTTGACCGAACCTTTGTGGAGTATTTGTGGCACCCTAGTATTGCCGAAGAGCTGACGGAGGTCCACCAGGTGGAACATGAAGTTTCTTGGATAGATCCAATCCTCACTTTCCTGGTCAAAGGAATTCTTCCTGAAGATCTGGCGGAGGCTAAACGGGTGTGCCTGACGTCCTCTAAGTACGTAGTTCTTGACAGTGTTCTTTATAAGCGGTCTTTCTCGTAGCCACTATTGAAGTGCTTGGGACCGGCGGACACCGACTACGCCCTCAGAGAAGTCCATGAAGGGAATTTGTGGTGACCATCTCGGAGAGAGATCCCTGGCTTACAAGATCATCCGGCAGGGATATTACTGGCCCACCATTCAGAGGGATGCATCGGACTTCGTCCGAAGGTGCGATGCATGTCAGAGGTACTTCGTCATTCAAAGGAGGCCTGCCAGCAAGCTGACTCTGATCACTGCTCCATGGCCGTTCGCTCAGTGGGGGATGGATATCTTGGGACCCTTTCTCCCAGCCTCCGGGCAACGAAAGTTTCTGCTTGTGGCTATCGACTATTTCATCAAGTGGGTGGAAGCCGAGCCATTAGCACAGATAACGGAGGCTAAGGTGGAGAACTTCGTCCGGAACAATATTATCTTCTGATTTGGCATTCCCCGGATAATTATTTCTGATAATAGGAGACAGTTTGACAACTCTAAATTTCAAGATTTCTGTCAGCACTACCAAATCTCTCACCGACTCACCTCGGTCGGCCACCCACAGTGCAACGGAGAGGCCGAAGTCACCAACAGAACAATCTTGCATGGGCTGAAGACCCGGCTCAATGAAGCGAAGGGACTTTGGGCGGAAGAACTCCATTCAGTGTTATGGGCATATCGGACAACCGCTAGGGCCTCGACCGGCGAAACTCCATTCAACCTCACTTACAGAAGTGAAGCTGTCATTCCTATTGAAACTTCTCTCCAATCCCTCCAAATCGACCACTATGCCGAACTGGCCAACTCCGAGTGGCGAAGGGCTGACCTAGACTTGCTTGCGGAAATAAGGCTTCGGGCAAGCATGAAGATGGCGGTATGCCGCCAAAAGATGGCGAAGTATTACAACTCGCGAGTCAAGGCGCGAGCTTTCCGGGTCGGAGACTTAGTCTTGCGGAGGGTTGAAATATCGAGGCCGACCGAGCAATGCAAGCTTTCCCCAAATTGGGAAGGACCGTATCGGGTCGCCGAAGTGGTTCAGGCCGGTACCTATCGACTTGAATTTTTGGATGGACGGCAGTTGGCACATTCATGGAATGTAGATAACCTCCGCAAGTACTATCAATGAAGTTCAAGTTCTATTTACGAACCACTTCCGAAAGTCCGACTCCGGTCGGCGAAGGCTCTAGGACAGCCCAATTCTGAAAGTCTGACTATGATCGGCAAAGGCTCTAAGGCAGTCCACTTCCGAAAGTCCGACTCTGGTCGGCAAAGGCTCTAGGGCAGCCCACTTCCAAAAGTCCGACTCTGGTTGGCAAAGGCTCTAGGGCAGCTCAATTCCGAAAGTTCAACTCCGATCGGCAAAGGCTCTAGGGCAGCCCACTTCCGAAAGTTCGACTCCAGTCGGTGAAGGCTTTAGGGCAGCCCACTTCCGAAAGTCCGACTCTGGTCGGCAAAGGCTCTAGGGTAGCCCACTTCTGAAAGTCCGACTCCGGTCGGCAAAGGCTCTAGGACAGCCCACCTCCAAAAGTCCGACTCTGGTCGGCAAAGGCTCTAGGGCAGCCCACTTCCAAAAGTCCGACTCCGGCCGGCAAAGGCTCTAGGGTAGCCCAATCTGGAAAGCCGACGGACCAACACTTAGGATAAATTTCCTAAGCTAGTTGCTCCGGCCTGAGCTGACATCCGACAGCTGCCTCAATAGCCCTACTCTATTCTCGGTCCTAAGAGAATCTAGTTCGGCTTGGGTTTCTACTCAATACTTACCCTGAAAGTCCGACCACTCACTCTGATATGTCGACTGGCCCATACTTAGAAAATTTCAGAAAGGAACATATGGAACAGCATAAGAAGACAAGATAGTGGGGAAAAGTTTCTTCATTAATTCAAAAGGGTTTTTACATGAGCTGAAGGTCAGACCCTTATAACCGGCTAGGTCTGACCTTCGAGAGTTACAACGACGGCCACTTCGGCCCCTTC
The DNA here is from genome assembly GCA_021397845.1 of Areca catechu. Classification (NCBI taxonomy): domain Eukaryota; kingdom Viridiplantae; phylum Streptophyta; class Magnoliopsida; order Arecales; family Arecaceae; genus Areca; species Areca catechu. The sequence continues at coordinate 67,698,766 of CM038045.1, forward strand.
AGCTACAACTATTGCTCCGCCCTCTTCAGCCCCTTCGGCTGCCTCCGCCTCGGCACAAGCTGGAGTGTCCACTCTGACTACCTCCGCAACGAACTCCGCTGGGGCTTCGGTCGCTCGGGCATTCTGGTCCGTCCCTTTCGAAGCTTCTACCGCCACTGGCTCCGACAGCTGAAGGAAAGCCAAGTCGAGTTTTGGGAAGGCAGGGCTAACCTTTCCCAGGCACTCGTCATACCCGTACCTGAAGCCGACCGTCCCGGCTTCATTCATTTCCTCCGTAATGTCTTCGGAGGCCTTATAATATGCAATGGCCTTCTCCCCGGCCATCTTCATCAAGTCTTGAGCCGACTTTAGTAAGCCCTTATACCTTTTCACCGACACCTGGTAGCCCTTTGTGTGGATGTCGAGATTGGTCAGGCGGCCCTCCTCGACCTTCAGCCGGCGGGCCAGGGTCTTAACCTTCTTCTTCTTGTCCTTCAACCTTGCCTCCCGATCAGCCTTCTGGGCAAGCAAGTCCTCCATCTTCTTCTCTTGGGCCTCCAGTTTGGCCCGCAGGGAGGACACCTCGGCTGATGCGGCCTTCAGACCGAGCACCTCTTCCCTGGAAGCTGTCAGTGCTCCCCTGGCAGTGTCCCTTGCCAGTTCGGCCGCTTCGGCCCTCTGGGTTAGCTGCTTTTTTATGTACAGCAGCTCACCCAGCCCCTGGTCCATCATGAGGTTGTCCCTGACGAGCTGCCGACAAAGACTGACAGTTAGAGAACTTTCAGCATTAAACTTAAAGTGAAAGGAGGAATGAAGCTTACCCCCAAAAGATGGCAGAGAGAACTGCTAGCTGCCTCGTTCATTGACCGTCCGTCGGTATCGGGGATGGCCTGTTGAAGCTGTTCCCTCGCCTCCTCAGCAGCGCACCATAGCATGCGCTCCTCTTCCTCCCCCAGGGCCCAGGTGGCCCTCTCGCCAGCAGCCGACGGTCCTTCACCCGTAGGGGTCCTCTAGGTCGTCGGGGGGACCGTCGCAGTCATCCCCGGTGGCGGGGGTGCAGGGGCTCCCACCTCCCAGCCCCAGCCGATGTCGAATGCCTCCCTTCCGCCTGGACGGTCGGCTGTCCTGCTGAAGATGATCGCTCGGACGCGATCACCTTTCGGCATTCGGTTAGGGGCATGTCATCCCCTGAGTCGACCGACACCACTGGAACGGACGACTCCACCGTCTGTTGCTTCTTCGGCCTTTCGGATGCTGATTCTGCCACCCGTTTCTTCGGCTCTTGCTGTGTCGGTTCTGCGATCCGAACGGCCCTCCGCTGCACCGACTGTGTTGAAAGGACAGCCCGATCCGGCTTCATTTTTTTGCCTCTCAACAATGAAAGCAGGGTTAGCGGTAGTCAATAAGTAGACAAAAAGCAAAAAAGGAAAAGAAGGTAGTCGATCTCTCTCGCCCCACCTAACATCAACTGTCGGCTGAGCCCGGCCCGGTGGAGGCTATCCTCAAAAAGCATGGGGCCGACAAATTTTGGATCTTCTCCGTCCAACCTGTGGAAGTCGGCCTCGTTGGCCCTCGAGACCTTCCTTCCATGTAGGGCATCTGGCCTCTACCCCCTCCAGGCTGCCTCGAAGCCCCATGGCTCCAGGCTATCTACGAAGAAGTATCTGGACTTTCATTTATGAATAGCGGATGGAAGCCCCCCTAGAATCTTTCGGTTGGGATGGGGACTGAACATCCACCATTCCTGACTCCGGAAGTCCTATTTCAATAGGAAAAAATTGAAAAAGACGGTCACCCTAGGCTCTATGTTGGCCTCCCGACGCAGAACTACGAAGTTGCACAGGATCCTAATGCTGTTCGGCGTCAGCTGGGAAGGCATGATCCTATAGGTGTTAAAAACCTGAATAAAAAAGCTATGGATCGGGAAGCGAAGACCAGCCTTCAGGTGGTCTTCATACATGGGGAGGGCTCCCTACCCTTTCGGCTAGGGATGGTCAGATGCAAGGTGGACGGAATGTTGTATATGGTTCTAAGGTCCTCGACCCTCTCTCGGGTCATGGTCGACGGGATGTCGAAGGGACCAAGCTCCCTACGACCGTGAGCTGCAGCCATCCTAAATGGGTTGCAGGGAAAGAAGGAGATGGGGGAAGATGGAGATGGGACTAACCTAATTTCTGGGTCTCTAAAGAAGCCTAAAAGCAGTGCAGAGGGGGGAGGAGGCGATTTTCTCTTCCAGCGCAAACGTAGCAGCATGTCCCTTCTGGGCGATGCCCCCTTCCTTTTATAGGCATCCGGGGGCCGCGTCCCAATGCATCCTCGACATGCCGAACTCCGACGGCTAACGCTTCGGTTCATGGATTGGACGAGAATTCGAGGGGACGCGCTGGATCACATCCGGCCATGATCCACGTGACAGACGAGGCAACGGTGGATGGGCTGCTTCAGCAAGCGCACCAACCGCTTTGATGGTGCCATGTATCCGATGTGCCATACCAGTCATAACTGCTTCCCCAGTTCTCGCCAACCAGGCATTGACACCTGTCCCGGGGCAAACATCAAAGCGAGAGGCGGCCGGACGCAGCACGCCGAGCCAGATTCGCCATCATTCGAAAGGCCGGTGCATTTATTGTCATTTAATGCCCTCGCCCTTCGAGCCTGCGGACTCGCTCGAATCACAAGGACAAGGGGGACAACTGTTGTACCATGACGGCTCACCCTCGGCCAGAATCGGCCCAACCTAGCGGCCTGGCCCGACTGCTCTAACCAAGGAGGTTCGACCCACCGGAGCTGAGCTCCGAACGACCCTCTCCTGCTGGGGTCCGGCCCACCACTCTCCGTCAGAGTTCTGACCCACCGGAGCTGAGGTCTGAACGACCCTCTCCTGCTAGGGTCCGGCCCACTACTCTCCATTAGAGGTCCGACCCACCGGAGCTGAGGTCCGAACGGCCCTCTCCTGATGGGGTCCGATGCATTACTCTCCTCCGGAGGCTTGTTCTTTGGTCTGACCGACCGACTACCTCATGGCCGACGTCCGACATGCAAGCCTTAGTATCCAGGGTGTTTCAGAAGCACATTTTTGTTACTGTAGGATCCTGCTATCCCAACAGCCCTGCTCCACTACTTCCACGGTGCTGCCGTATCTGCGCGCCACGTGGCCACTCTCCAGATTTTCTTAGGAGCAGATCGGTCTTTCCCAGCCTCTCCCCTAACAGATTTTGGACTATTTCGTGCCTATATAAGGTATTTGGAAGACCCCGTTCGAAGGTAGAAGAACTCTTCCCTTACCAGAGACTGTTCATCCCTTGATTCCTCCATTCTGTTGCCTTTAATCTCTCGCTAACTTAAGCATCGGAGGGTCCCCCGCCGGAACACCACCAGCGCCCTTGGGAACTTTTCTATAGGTTCACCCGGGAGAGGAGCGCTCCAGCCCATCCAGCCGTCCTGATTCCCGGTCTAGGAGTTGACGCGGCAACAGGTATCGTACTGCTCTTTGATTTGGTCAAACCCTACAATCTCAGTTGTAATGGTACTTAGAAGCAAGGATCATCTGCTAAGGGCATCGGCTACCTTGTTTTCAGTTCCGGCTCGGTGTTTCAGTATAAAGGTATAAGCCTGAATATTCTCTACCCACTTAGCATGTCTAGGGTTTAACTTTTTCTGGAAATTCAGGTATCCAATGCCTCATGGTCAGAGTACAGCACAAACTCGTGTGGCAATAGGTAGTTTCTCCAATACTTCAGTGCTTGTACTAAGGCATAGAACTCCTTATCATAGGTCGAATACCTAAGCTTAGCCTCATTTAATTTTTCACTGAAAAAGGCTACCGGGTGGTTCTCTTGACTTAGGACTCCTCCTATTCCTACACTTGAGGCATCACAAGCTATCTCGAACACTTTGGAAAACTCGGGCAATCTCAGAATGGGTGCTTGGGTCATCTTTTTTTTAAGTTCTAGGAAGGCTTTATCGGCAGCTTTGTTCCACTCAAAGGCTCCCTTCCTAATATAGTCGGTGATGGGTGAGACAATGGTGCTAAAATCCCGAATAAATTGCCCATAGAAAGTAGCTAGACTATGGAAACTATGGACTTCAGAAACAGTAATGGGTACTGGCCACTCAACTATTGACTTAATCTTTTCTGGATTAGCTGATACTCCTTCGGGGGTCACAACAAATCCTAGGAAGATGACTCTATAGGTCAAGAACTCACATTTTCCTAGATTGGCATGGAGACTATCTTTCCTAAGGACCATACAAACTTGTCTAAGGTGGTTTAAGTGGTCCTCTTTGGTTTTGCTGTAAATTAGGATGTCGTCAAAATAGACTACTACAAACTTTCCTATGAACATCCTAAGGACCTGGGTCATAATCCTCATGAAAGTACTGGGTGCATTGGACAGGCCAAAAGGCATTACTACCCACTCGTACAAACCATCCTTAGTCTTAAAGGCTGTTTTCTACTCGTCTCCGGGTCTGATTCTAACCTGATGGTAGCCACACTTAAGGTCAATTTTGGAAAAGATGGTGACTCTTGCCATCATGTCTAACAGGTCATGTAGGCGGGGTATGGGGAATCTATACTTGATGGTGATCTTATTTATGGCACGGCTATCCACACACATCCTCCACGTGCCATCTTCCTTAGGTGTCAAAAGGGCTGGGACGGTGCAAGGACTTAAGCTTTCCCTAATGAAACCTTTCTTCAACAGTTCACTAACTTGCTTTTGTAACTCTTGGTGCTCAGTTGGGTTCATCCGGTAATGGGGCAAGTTAGGCAGGGTGGATCCTGGGACAAGGTCTATGGTGTGCTGGATGTCCCTAAGTGGTGAAAGTTGGTCAGGCAGATCATCCAGAAAAACATCTTGGAATTCCTCCAAAACTTCCATAACTTCCTGGGGGTGTTTTCCTAGGGCTGGTTTCCTAATTTCCTTAGTGGTCAAAATCTAGATAGGTGATCCCTCAGCAATTTCTCTCTTAAGCTCTTTGGCACTAATCAAATATAACCCAGGTTTCTTTTCCTTCAAAGAGCTGGCTCCCTTTTTGACTTCATCCTTGGGAGGAATAGGGTTGATCACTATCTTCTTCCCTAGATGGTTAAATGCACAGGAATTGGTCTTACCAAATAGGGTGGCGTCGTGATCATAGAGCAAAGGTCTTCCTAATATAATGCTGCTTACCCCTATAGGTAACACATCACACCAAACTTTCTCCTTATAAGATTGCAATTGAATCAGGACTCGGCATCTAAGTTTGACAGGTATTGAAGTGGAGTCAATCCAGGATACCTTATATGGGCTAGGATGGGGAACAGGGATTAGCCCTAAGGTCTTGACAAAACTAGTAGAAATAGCATTTACATAGCTCCCACTATCTATGATGACTTTACAAACCTTTTCCCCTATCTTGATAAAGGTACGTAGGATGTTGGTCCTATGCCAGTCTTCTTGCTCCTTAGATTGGGTTAGGATGCATCTAACAACTCCCATAAGGTCAGTGGGGTCACAACTCTCTTCATCTCTCTCATATTCTTCTGCTAGGTTGAAACCTTCTTCATATACTTCCTCTTCACATTCAGGGGTGTCATCTGAGTTTCCTTCTTCTTCTAAGTCACCTAACTGAAGGGATCTGTGCGGCAGTCACTAGCATAATGGCCGGGTTGGTGACATCTAAAACAGGTGCCAAACTTCTTGGGTGCTCTATAGATTTTTCTTTGTCAGCTAGAGGTCGGCTCAAGTTGGGTCGGGCTGGACTGGGTCAGCTTGGCTCGGGTTGACTCGGGTCAGGTCAGCTTTGGTCGGGTCGACTCGGATTTGGAAGGCTTTGGGCGGGTCGACTCAGATTTGGACGGGTCGGGTAGGGTTAACTCGGGTAGGTCTAGGTTATTCTAGGGTACTGGCTCCTGGGAGTCATATGAAACTGCTCAAAGTCCCTCGCTACCTGGTAAGCCTGTTCTAAATCCCGTACCTCTCTCAGATACAATTCTCTCTTCATATCATCATGTAGGCCAAATCTAAACCTTGATAAAATCATAGACTCGAACTCATTTATTCCACACCTCATGGCTAACTCGTCAAACTTGGCTATGTACTCGGTGACACTCTTATTTCCCTAAACCAGTCTATGCCATTGATCTAAAAGTCGCTGATGGTATGACACAGGAAGGTATTTCTCCCTAAGCTTGGCTTTCAAATCTCCCCAAGTGGCTATGGGTTCTTGTCCTCTCTATTTAATTAATCTTTCTACATTATCCCAATACATCCTGGCTTGATGGATCAACCTAAGCTTGGCAAACTTAAATTTTCTACCTTCGGTCATCTCGTACCACTCAAAGTACTGGTCCATCTCTTTCTCCCTGTCTAGGTATACCTTAGTGTCAAGGATACCGTCAAAGGTGGGTGCTTCTAGTTTGATACTCCCGAAGGCTCTTTCCTCTTGGTCAATGAAATCCTGATTGGGCCTTCTAGGGTTTGGGTCTCGGAATGGATCAGGCTGCTGAACTCTCCTAGGATTGGGTGCCTCAAAGGGATCAAAGTTTCTATCTCTCCTAGGGTTGGTCAGTGGAGAAAACGGGGTCTTAGATTCATTCTTAAATGGTGGTCAGGGGCTCTCTCCATGGAATCAAGTCTTGCCTCAAATTGGTTTAACCTATTGTCTATATGAGTGGTCAATTGGGTAGACAATTGGGCAGACAATTGGGCAAAGTGTTCTGACATGGTCTTTAGCAGGGCTTCTTGTGGGTTGTCCATGGATGACTCAGGTTGATATGAGATTCCTGCTCTAGTGGGCATGAGTCAAGCATGCAAAATCGTCTATGATCTACTAGACCTAGAATCTCAACTAGTTGCCTAAGTCAAGGTGACAAACCAGTCTGTAGTAACCCTATTCTTGGCCAGGTAGGTGTAGGGGAGTGTAGGTCCCTGAACGCCAACCTTAGACACCAATCTAGGATTGCCAGGTAGGCGGACCAACTCACTTGCCCTGAATCACCAAGCCTAGACACCAAAAGCAGTAGCACACACAGAATGGGTTGACGCCATGAATAGACACTTAGTCTTGACTCAACCAGTTGGTGTCCCTAAGCTCTCTAAAGCAAAAGTATGTTTCTACTTGATTTTAATTAAAAGCTTGGGTCCGGAATGCAGGGTGGTTGTTGTGGGCTAAGGAAAGGTAATGAAGTCCTTCCCTTATATTATGATATTGCCGCCCTTAAGTAGCTTAATGCAAAACATGAAATGCACATTCCATGATCTTAATGCAAACTAAGAAAACAGAAATGAAACACACACACACACACACACACACACACACACACACACACACACATATATATATATATATATATATTATATTTTGTATGCTTGCGATAAAATAACTGAAATAAAGAAATGCGATAGAACTAAGCAAAAGAACATAATTTCAGCTAACAAAATGTTGTAGAAAATAGTGAGTGAGCTAAACAAAATGCATGTCCTAACTGTGCTCTGATACCAAAAGAAGGGTGATGGGGGATGACATGCATAAAAATCATCCTAAGAACCAATACGAGTACTGATGCTAATAATAAACATAGATTCTTTGGGAACATTCAAATATGGTAGATTTTAGGTTATGCATTCCCTCATGCTAAGCTCAAATAAAATGAGAAAGAACCAGGACTCAGAGATTGAGAAACCCCTGATCAAGGACATGCACGTATTTCAAAGATTCAGATCTAAAGCAAGGAAGGAGAAGTAAAACCCTACGACAGTAATAACTACTTCCTGTGTGATGAGTTCACTTATCCTCGGAATATGCGACTTGGGTGATCAATAGTCAGCCATCCAATACAAGGCATCAGGGGATTGAGTTGATGGTCGGGCTCCCTTCAAAGGCTGGGTACCGGACAGGACCCTACAAGATTGAATCATGGATTAGATTAGCCAAAACCCAAAACACAATAGGTTAGCCCAAACCACCATATGGATTAGACCGGTCCAAATCAAAACACAACCCAAAGAACAAAGAAAAAAGGACACAACGAGCTTCGTGGAACTGGGGAAGCGGTCCAGAGATAGGGTGGAAGCTCCATGGGCAGTGGGTCGGAGATGAAGACAGCGTCGGGGTGATCTACGAGGGCGGATGAAGCTTGTTCTCGAGGGGATGTCAGACTTCGATGGAAGGATAGCAGAGCAGTTGACCAAGAAATGGAGCTAGGAGCTCGAGAACGTCCGGAAGGGATGCTGTGATCTCGGGAACAGGGGAGGCCGCTTGGTTCAGGCGAGAATTCCATGGAGAGGTGGTCCGGAGAAGAAGCCGGCGGTGGGGCGAGCTTCGAGGGAGGATGGTCGGGCGATGGGAGGACTGGAGGAGGGAGGTTTGGGTGACGGGAGATCGGAGGAGGGAGGTTTGGGCGACGGGAGGACTTGATCAGAGAGAGTTGGGCGATGGGATGACCAGAGGAGGGGGTCTGGCGATGGGAGAACCCATGGAGGGCTCGGACTTGGGAAGCTTTAGGGGTTGGCTTCTAAACTACGGACGGCTTCTTCTTTGAAGAGGGTAGTGGGGGTGTTGAATGGAGGTTGGGGAAGATAGAGATGGTCGTGGAAGAGTGATGCAGTGATCGGAGATGGTGTGCAAAGGAAGAAATAGTGATTGATGGAGTTAGATGGAAGGGAGGGTAGTGGGACGATGGAGATAGATGGAGCCTCTCACCCCTCGACGTCGCAGTCGCGAAAGGCTTGGACAGGGCCTCGCACCCTTCGACGTTACGACCGTAACAAAGGCAATCGGAGAGGCAATCAGAGAAGAAGAACTGGGTTGTTTTTATTACAATTCATCATATCATCCTTCGTACAAACGAGCCTCATTTATAGGCTTGCGAATTGGTTTCCAGAAGGCTCTAAACGGGGTTACTCGCTAACTAATCCAAGGATTAGTTACACAATACAACTAATCCTAAGAAGTGGCTGGGGATTTTATTACAACAAGATTTCAAGGGATTTTATACCCTTTTTAATTGCCAAAGAAATTGAAATAAAAGAAGAAAATTCTGGAAGCTTCTGGAAATCTCCGGAACCTGGGATTCTGTTCGACCATGTCTCGAGTCGACTCGGTGGTCTCGGGTCGGCTTGATGGTACAGGTCCTATTCTCCTTGTTCTGTGATCTAGATGGGTTCTTGAGACTTGGTCTTGGTCTTGGTGTCCCCACCAAAAACTCTGCTAGTCGAGCCGACTCGAATGTTGAGCACCCTTATAAGCCGATAGCCCTAAAAAAAATTTTTCGTTTCCCTTTCACTATTCCAAGTTGAGCCCTAAGGGACCACTCCACTTCCTATCTTTGGACCACTCAAATCCTCACTTTCCCACATTAGATCTTGTCCAAATGGCACCAAGGAAGGCCATTGCTAAAAGATCCAAGCATCCGACTCCAAGATCAATCCAAGAAGAAAGAAGATCAAAATGAAGAGCAGATGAGCCGACTCTTCGGGAAGCACAAAATGAACCTTAAGACCAATCCCAACACCTCAAAGGCAAGTCTTTCTTATGGGTAACCATTATGTAACCTTTGGTAGACATATAAATTTCAAATTTCTCGAGAATCAAGGTTTTAGGATAGGTGAATGGATTGAGCATCAGGGTTGGGAGTACTTTTGTTCTTTGGATATTCCAACTTACCCGAGCTTAGTCAGGAGTTTCTTTGAGAATATTTCCCTGAGAGCAAATGAGGTAATATCAATTATTAAGGGGATAACTTTATCTATTGATGAATCAAGGCTAAGTAGGGTTTTGCATATTCCTAAGGATGGACTGTGTCATCTGAATCTAAAGGATAGGCAAAGGACATTGAGAACTGTACTTGAAAGAAGAAATGTTGAGGGCATAACTAATGTCCAAGCAAATGTTCTGTCACTAGAGATAAGATTACTATACAACATTATCAGTAGGATTTTTCTACCCCGTACAGGCCTTTTTGACTGGGTCAGTGAGCGAGACATGTTGTTTATGAGGTATATGATTGAGGGGGAGGCCCTTAATATACCTTACATTATGCTGACACAGATCCGGGATGCAGCTCGGAGAGCTAGGGCTTGTTTGCCATACGGGATGGCATTCTCCTTGCTGTTTCAGGATTTTGGAGTTGATCTCAGCGGAGAGGACAGTAGACCATTACTGCACATAAACAGATACTTAGACAGGTCTCTTCACCGTGTGGGTTACCACAGGATCGATGGTCAGTGGGTGAAGAAGACCTCAGGTCAGAGAGTGTGCATCAATCTTCTGATGAGAAGGCAGAGCCTGATACTATGACTACTACTACTACTACTACTGGAGAGGCTGAGTCTGATGGAGATGATGACACTGAGTCTGGTGATAGTGGTGATGACTCTGATGATGAGGAGACTGAGGGACAGGCTGGATAGGTGGACATACTAGCAACGTAGGACTCCACGCAAAGCATCTACAGTACCATCAGCACCTTCCACCTCAGCTACTATTACCCAGACCACCATTTCATTTGAGCAGCTCTCACAGATCACCGAGACCCTGACTGGCACATTCAGATCGTTGTTTGGTGATTTTCGCCAAATACTCGAGAGAGTGCTAAAGGAGTTTCGCACTGAGATGAGGGAGCTGACATTGAGGATGGAGTCTATTGAGATGGGTCAAAGGACACAGGAGGACTACAGGACAGATCTGACATAATTGTGCTTTAACATTGGAAGGCTTTGGGGAGCAGCATATACTTTTGCCAGAGGCCAGGTTGTTGCATTACATGATATTTAGCAGGAGGTTCAGAAGATGGGGACAAAGCTCAGGACTGTTCTGCTCTTCGTCACTGGAGTGCATTCTAGATTTAGAGCTTCCATTTCCAGGCAGCCACCTCCATAGCCCTCACCCGGACCTAGACAGCCTCCACCACATGCTAGACAGCCACCTCTACCTCCTGATCATGTTGTTTATGACTCCGTTCAGTTTGATGTGCATTCTGGAGATACTAAGACTGAGCTTACTTTTACTTCTACTAGACCTAGATCTAAACCTAAAACCAAAACTAATGTACCTAGATCTCCCACTAGGACTAGATTCAGAGATGCCAAACCTAAACAAATGAAAACTGCTGTATCATCTTCTGCTTTAAAAATAAGTTCTTCTTCCAATGAGGAAGAAGAAGATTAGGTCTTGTAGACCTTGCTTTTGTTGGCTCTGTATTAAAACTTGCTTATATATATATATGTATGTGTGTGTACTTTGTTTGAATGTTATTGGCATTTTACTCTATCATTTTAACTCTTCTGTGATGCATAAAGCTTGGACTCAACAATTGATATCAAACAATTGACATTGAAAAAGAAAGGAAAATGTAACAAGAATATCAAGAATATAAAGAGAAGGTGAAATTATCTCAAATATCTTAATGTTCATATTCTATTTCAAAAATTATTCTCATAAAGATTGCTTAAAGAACATTTTTGTTGATGACAAAAAGGGGGAGTAATATTAATATCGTGCATGGAAAATTCAAACTTCATGAAATATGCAAAACAAGGGGAGAAGTCAGTTATGCATGGAAATCAATGAAAATAAATTGGCTCTGATACATTTTAATGCTCAATTAGCTCTTTTTTTTATGCTAAATTAATGGAAATTAATTGGTTCTGATACATTATTAATACTTATTTCACTCTGATACACTTTGATACTTAATTGGTTCCAATACATTCTAAAGCAAAAGTAGTTTTTGATAAATATTAGCTCTGATACAAAAAGCTCTGATACTTCTTGATACTTACTGATACATTCTTGATATATGTTGATACTTTTTAATAGACATCAATTTAAATCATATACAAGTAACTTTGATACTTTTAAGTGTTTATATATACATAATTGTAAAGTTTTCCATGCCTAGTATTTTGTCCTCATCAAAAAAGGGGAGATTGTTGACCCCTGGAATGATTTTGATGATAACAAAATATTGGAGCATGTATTTGATACTAACACTTTTGAATGTTTGAGAAGTTTTTGTAGGATGTTTCAAATGAACAATCATTTTACCTACATTTATGTAATCTTTGTAATATATCGATTTAATCATAAGAAAATGTTCAAATATTGAAGAGCCCTAGAAAACATAATTGTATATACTTGTAAAAAGGGGGCAATTCTATGAAATTTTTGAGTTAAATTACTTAGATTAAGTTTAGAAGAAGTTGGAAAGTCTTTGGAAGAAATCTGGAGAAGTTTGGAAGTTTTAGGACAAGGATCACTCAAGCTGACTCGAAGGATAGAAATGATTCACTATTTTGGTATAGCACAAAGGTTTCAGGCACACAGGCAACCGAGCCGACTCGACGAAGTTAGAGCTGACTCGTCCAGAGTATCAAAAGTTCAGTTATCCGAAATCAGTCATCCGAGTCGACTCGATGAGCAACCGAGCAGACTCTTCTAGAGTTAGTTATTTTCAGTTTTAAGAAAACTAGTCAGGCAAGCCGACTCGATTGAGAAGAGCTGACTCGACCAGAGTGCAGATTTAACATGTCTGAGAATCTGAGCCGACTCGAATCCCAACTTTCTGAAATGCAACGGCTAATTCGAGAATTGATTTTTTTGAATCCAAAAAGTTCTCCAATGGCTAGATTTCGACTCCGAAGGCACTACAACGGTCATATCTACCTGGGATCAGTTCTAAAGACTATAAATGAAGGTCTTAAACAAGTTTTTGAAGAATTTGAAGGAAGAACTTTTTGAAAGAAGAACTTTTGAAAGAGAAACTTTTCAAGAAGAGCATTGAACACTTAAGAGGAGCATTCAAGGAAGAACTCAAGACCTCACCAAACTCTAATCATTCTCTTGAGTCATTTATTGGAAAAGTTTGGAAGCCTTAAATAGCATTGAAGGAGAAATCAAGAAGGCTTCTCAAAGGGCATCAACTTCAACCATCCGTTAAAGTTTGGTTTGTCATTAGTGTTGCTTTGTTATCTAACTCTTTGATTGAGTTGTTCAAAGTACAACAGGGGCTGTAACTTGGGTATTGTTTAAGAACTTTGGTGAGCCTTGAAAATCAAGTTTGAGTTGTTAGTGAGCCCAGGAAAACTAACACTGTATTGGGTTCTTGGTGATCCTGGTGTAAAACCAAGTTTGGATTTTGGTTTGTGAGCTAGGTGAAAAACAAACCGGCTGTATTCTTATAAGAATATAGTAAAAATCTCAAGTGATATATTGGATAGTGGACGTAGGAGCTGGGTTGCTCGAACCACTATAAAATTTATGGTGTTTATGATTGGTTTGTTTGTGTTCTTTCTCTTGCTTCCATATTTAATTCCTAATTCATCTCACTCATCATACTAAGATTTCTAAAGAGCACATATTTGTGGAAAAAGTTTTCAAACCTAATTCACCCCCCTCTTGGGTTGGCCAACTAGGCAAGCGAGTCCGTGCAAAATGACTTCTTGGTTCTTGGACCGCGGAGACTTCTTGGACTGTGGGGTGTTCCATGGGGCTTTGGAGAAGGGAATCATCATTGAGGTATTGTCCACAGGTGTAGCTTCTTCTCGAATTTTAGAGAGGAAGGGACGCACGTTAAGATATTGTCCGTACATGGTCGTACGTGGGTTCTTGGGGCATGAGGCCCTTAAGAGAGAAGATGTGCGGGTGACGATGAGAAACTTCGGGGGTTTCGAAAAGGGTGCCGTGGGTCTTGTTGTCTTATAACAAGGTTCTTCTCCAATGGAATATACAATCTCTCTTTTTTTCCTATATACATCTCTTCTCTATATCTCCATTATTGCATGATATTAAATCCAAGAATAAGTTTTTGCTGGTTCTTGATCAAGAAGGTTGGTTCTTGATCTTTTCCTTGCTGTTTTCGCTATGTAGGCACTGGTCCAGATCTCCCACCAAGTGGTATCAGTGCCTAGGAATCTCAACACATCCCCCATAACTCTTGTATAGGATATTGCTTTCCCGGCCTAGCTGAACTTGATCAACATCTTAATTGAGGCTTCAGTTAGGAAAGCAAAGAATATGATCATGACAATTCCAGGCACCAGCCCTATGACTTTCATGGCGACTAGGAGAGCCATGATTCCGGCTCCCACAATGGTCATTGATAGATTGAACACAGCCCCAAAAAAACAAGCTCCATTGAACTCATCAAATTAACCCTCCATCTCCCTCGTGTTTGGTTGGTAGCAAGAGAGATTTCCCATCAAGAATCTGTTTACTTGTTCGTCTTCCCTTATTCTCAGTATGGGAAATGCTTCCAATGGTCATCTTTGTTCACCTCAAGTTGCAATTTTGCAGTTTTAAATTTGAGGATCTGAATCAAACTTTAGTTAGATTATAATGACCAAGGAATATTATCAAAAATGCATAGAAAAATCACTTTTTGGAACAAAGCAAGAATTTTAGTAGGATAGCATCAAAACAAGATTTCAAGACATTTTTGACCTAAAAGCTCGAGGATTTTGACCTATCAAAGAGTCGCAATCGGCGCTTTAGAAATGCGTGGCTTCAAATTGAAACCCAATAGCCTAATCTCAAACTTAACTTTAAGCTATATAGGTAATAATATCAAAGATTAAGATATGCATAATAATATTAAAGATTAAGATATGGGTAACAATATCAAAGATTCTTATGGGAAGATCAGCATGATAAAACCTCACAAAAAACCAAAAATTACCCAAAAAACAAACTTTGCTCTCCCAAATCCACAAATCTTAAAATATCCGAAGCCAAAGTATCAAGAAGAAATCTTTGGATCGATCATCATGGCTAAATGATAGAATAACAATCTTATTTGAGAAAGAAATAAGAGAGATAACAATCTTAATTAAGAAAGAAACAAGAGAGAAGACGAAGAAGATAATAAGAGCATTCCTTCCTCTTCTCCGATCTATAAAGACCTTAGGCGGTAATCTATCCAGCTTACTGATAATTTTAAACTGGACCCATCAGATTACCATGTTTGATATTTTTATAAAATGATAATCTGCAGTGATAATCTGGATTATCAGTGGTAATCCTGATTACCTTAGGGAGAAGTGGGATTTTTTTATAAAAATACCCCTACTATTGAGAAGGAACAAAGACCTTCTTCATCTTCGTTGTCTCGCGGTCTCTGCGTCCTGCCCTCTCTCCGTCCCGCCCAACCTCCGCCTCTCGCAGGTGAGAGGCCATCGTGTCACCTCTGGGAAGATCACCGCTGTTTAAGGTTTTTTCAGTAAAACATCCTCCTTCTCCTCCATTATCGGTGATCCGGAAGAAGGCATGTATCGGGTTGCTCGCCGCCCTGCCTCCGAGCCCCACAACAGCCTCTCCTCCTCCTCATCTTGGGAAGCTTGCCAGGGAATCGGTAAATTTTTTTTTCGTAAAACATCCTCCTCCTCCATTGTCGTGATCTAGAAGAAAGCAGACCCTGTATCGGGCTGCTCGCCGCCCTGCCTCTGAGCCCCCCAATGGCATCTCCTCCTCCTCCTCATCTCGGGAAGATCTCCAGGAAATTCATCCTCAGTCCTCCGTCCTCAGCCTACCTCCACCACCACCGTCCCCACTCGTTTAACCCTCTTGCGTCTCCTTGCTCATCACCTTCTGTCACCACCACCACCATATTGTATCATGTCATGTTGCACCGTATCCTTGTAGTCAATGCTTATCAATCTATCGCCAACTGTACCATACCATGTTGCACTGCATCCTTGCAATTGGGCCTATCTATCCATCATTGCTGTACTTCACCATTCAAAATAAAAAATAATAAAATATTTTTTAATAAAAAAATATAAGAAAATTGAAGGTTGATCACTTATAGATAACCTGATGATGGGATAAGGGTTGTATGATTGATCTTCTCTCACGATGGTAAAAGCTCAGGATGTATAAAAGCAATTTTGAAAATCATGCACGTGAAAAAATAATGATATTCAAATATTTATGTATTTGCTTTCGAAATAATGCTAAATGTTATCAAATAATTACTGTCTGAATTTATTATTAGATGATCAAGATATCTGATAGGATGTGATGTTGTCATTAAGACACCGTATTAAATATCCGACTTCTAATAAATTAAAAATAAATAGATAGTAGCAAGTCGGGTTGAATCCACAGAGAAGACAATGTTTATGATAGTTTGAAATCTTTGATTTTTATAAAATAAAGAAAAATAAATTGAAGTCATGAAAATAAAAATTAAAAGTGCGAAAAAAAATTAAAACTTGGGTATGTTCGATCTACTAATCAGTTTTTAACATTTACTTGCAAGAAAAGTAAAGGACATAAATTTAAATTGCATGAAAATAAACTTTGCATAAATTGAAACAAGAATCTAGTTACAAAATATTAAAAATAATAATTAAATAATCTAGAAAAGTAATAACAAAGTGTTCGAAGTTGATTGGCGCAGCCTTGTCGGAAAGTTGTTTGATGTCATGTCGCCTTCTTACATCGTACTCCATGGAGTAAACTGGATTTCTCTTCTTCTTCTTCTTTGGATCTTGACACGAAGATTGGTGTAGCGAAAAGATGGCATAGAAAACAAAGCTTCTCCTCTAAGAAACCTTACTCTTAGAGACCAACCCGCAATCCAAAGCTGAGCCTTCTATCCTGTACCGTACTTCTTTCTCCAAGATAATTTCTTCTATAGCCCAGGATCCTTTAAATAGAGAAAATTAGACAGACTCCTGCACTCGTCACCATCAAATAGTTTGAAATCATGGTGAATCATATTTCAGCTAGCCATAATAGGTTGGAGTCTTTTTTAACCGTCCGATTGGCTGCTTTGGATGGCTAGGAATTGTTGGCGTTAGTAGCCATGGATCGTACTTGGGATTCCTGGGCTCCTTCATTTGGGATTCATTTGAACTTCGATTCACGTGCTAATTGATCCGTTGAATTCTACAAATCAAGCTCTTTATATTGGCAAGCTTTTTAAATAATAATCCAATTGATTTTCTTAGGTTCTAGAGTTTCAAAAAATTTCATCATCTTAATATACCTACCAAAAAGGAAGAAACATGATTTAAACTTTTCATTAAATATTTTAATGGATATATGATAATTTGGCTTGATATCTACTTATTATAAATGCACTAATTTCATCTTTTTCAAAAATATTTTAAAAATAGTTAATTTTGCAAGAAGATTTAGTTTAATTATGAAATTAGGATTTTAAAAAGATGTTAGCACCAATAATTACTTAAAATACTTAAAATAAATATATAAATATGTGATTTATTATATCCCAACTTATTTATTGCTAGTTTCTTAGCAATGTAATAGATATTAAATTATAACCATATGTCATTAAGAGATTTCTTTACAAAAATAGATCAAGGATTGAAAGTAAAAAGATCTAACAAGTATCACTAACTTTATATTGAGTTCCCGAAGCAAATTTTGTAGTTAGCATAATTAGGAGCTTCCTTAGAATTCATCCAAAGATTTATCGTACTTGTGTTTGTGATAGCTAACTTAGCATTTTGGTGCTAGCTTGCAAAGGATAAATGCTTCTTTGCTTATCACCTATTTTGGTTAATTTTCTATATATCCTAACATTAAGCTCATGAATGTAAGGTAGCTTTTGCACTACCCTTTTTTTTTTGAGTGCTAAGCATCATGGCTTTCCCTTCACTATTTGACATGAACCTCCATACTTGACTTAGGTGTAGAGACTTGGTTACTAAGTTTAGGGCAATCCATATATACTCTATGTTTTATACTTTTATTATAGATAGGTAGCTCTTTCCTTAAATTCAAGATAGCTTTCACACTACCTGATTTTTTTAGGTAGGTAGCTCTTTTCTTAAATTCAAGTTTCTTTAATTGGGGTGTATATCAATTACCAATTTTTAGTGATAATTGTGTCTTTAATTGATCTTACAACTAATACCTACTTTACCTTATTAGTATGCATATACAATTGAGAGTGCTAATAGCCTTTAGGTGATCTAAGTAGGCCATTAAAAGTCTAAACAACTAGTCTACTCCTTGATTCCCTACAGTTATTAGCAAATACCTTCTACTCTATTACTTTTTCATAGTCTATTTTGCTCAGGATTTTCTTACTTGACACATAATTTATTTAAGATTAAATTTTTTCTTTAAAAATTCATGAGATTTTTCAAAAATTTTCAAAGTTTTTTATTTTTTTTAAATTTTTAAAAGCTTGTCCTATCCCTACCCTCCAACTTAAATATCATTGTCCCTAATGGTATAAATAAGTTAAAGAAATAAATTCAAACTATAAGAATAAAAAGAAATATATAGGGATAGAAGTTACCTGAGAAGAGAAGCTTATCAATAAAATAAAGGTTGCAACAATCAATTTGGATTAAAATTTTTTATTATTTTTATTATTAATTTATTTTTAAGAGTATAAAAATAAATATTGGGTTACCTTCCAACAAGTATTAAGTTTAACATCTTCAGCTGGACATTATGAGGGAGAGTCCGGAGAATGATTAACTTTAACATATCCCTCATGTCATCAAAAGGACAGGGCTAATTAGGAGGCCTTGTCATCATGGTAGAAAATGTTCATAGAGTACTCTACAATGGTTAACCCGAATCAATAAAGTACACTGGGTGGGCATATTATTACAAGATTTAAAAATATTATTATAGTTTATAGATAGTTAGGAAGGGATTGTGTTTGTTGGGTCAAGATTGGAGGTGGTAGTTTAAAAATTTTTTCACTTATGAGTTGATCTACCCTACTCCATTTCTCGGGTATGATGTGTTTGATCAATATCCCTTCCCATTTTAAAGCTAGGAACCTTTTTTAGATTAATATTAAACCTATCTCCATATATCATTTTAATATCATGAAAAAATTTTTGGAGGTAGTTCTCAAGATTAGTGCCGAATACGGAGAAATCGATTATAAAACTTCTAAGATCATGATCTCTCAATTCAGTAATATCCCACCTAATAGCTTCTTTATGTACTTTTAAAATACCACTAAGTTGGGCTTTCTGGATAAGGTTCACTGAGAAAGTTTCAATAAGTGCATCAAGAAGTAATTTCGGTTCTAGATCAGGTGGTGATCCTAATAAGGGAGCTATTGGTGGGCAAGGTAATAGTTCTTGTAGTTCATCAATCCAAAATGAGGTAGTTTCAAAGTAAGGTGTTTGTATTGAGTTATTCACTTCAGTACTATACCCATCTACATTAAAATCATCTGTCCTGAGCTAAGCCTGACAAGGATCTAACAAATCCTGAAAAAGAATTATGGGGGTGGCTTCTTTTATTGAGTTATGTATTTGTGGTTCTTGGAAAGTCTCTACTAATCCCATCATTGCATCTATTTATTCTTCCATCCCATTAAAAGGCATGGATGATTCTAGGGCACTAGGGAAGGGGCTATAGGTGAGTGAGGTAATGATGAAATTGGTTCACCCTACAAGTTTAATTTTTTCATATATTTTTTTGCCTTAGCCAAATTATCTATATTGGTCTTTATGGTTGTGTAAAGTTATTTTAAGACCAGTTCATTCTCGGGAGTTAGAGTTGTTTAAGAAAATATAGAGGGTCATTAAAGTTTTGAGCTAGGTATGGTCCATCTAGGTTACTCTCGGGTTGACTAGGTAGTTCACCTCCCTTCTCTTGATTAAGCTCTATTAATCATTGATCAGTTTGATTTATTAGCTTATCGATAGCTTGCTGTTGGGCCGTAATTATGTTTTAAAATTGAGCAAACCTATCGACATCTAGGTTGATCTGTAGGAAAGGTGGGTATGATGGTTGCTGAACCTTCTCTTCAAATAATGGGCTATAATTAGTTGAAGAAGATTGATAATGTGGATAAGGTTGATCATAATAGGGTGTATCTATAAACATGGATTCTTGGATTACGGGGGTAACCACTAGATGTGGTTGCCACAAAAAGCTAGTTGAGCCCCTCGACTTGAATTATAGGTATTAAAGTATAGTTTATTTCTTGAGCTATAGACCATTTAGGTTTGATCTTGATAAACTTGGTCATACATAAACTCAAGAGGTTGGTACATGGTTGGGTATTCACTCTCAAAGTGAGTGGGACTTGAATAAACTTGGTGTGCCGAGAGAAATGATACTCTACTATAAGGAGTCATGCTATTGGCACTGATTTAGTTTATTGGATTATTCTAATTATTCAGATATACAATCAGGATTTTAGATCAAAGCAATTCTTATATATTTATATATTTATTATTTTTTTTAAAGAGGAGAGGTGAGACGAAGAGGGAAGAAAGAGAGAAAAGAGTTCTAAAGATAGAGCCTAAGGAGTTGTAAAGTAAAGAGAGAGAAAAAAATTACTTAGGATTTGATATTATTTACAAATAAATTAGCATAACATGGACTTTCCATCCTAGGGTTATCCTAAATCTAGATAGCTCATAACTGCTAAGGGCATCTTGGAGCCCTCCAAGTCAGAAACTAACTAATCAACTGGCCAGGTAAGGATAAGATCGGTAGGGGTCCCCCGTTGCTTTTCTTAGACACCAATTAGATTGGCCGAGTAAGTCAATAGAACCAATTAAAAATTACCTTTCTTTAGGGCTACATCATTCTTTAATCCCTTTCTAGACACCAATTAATCAGCCAATCCTAACTCGGTCAACTCTTTTGGATGCCTTGTCTTATTAAGCTCAAGTTTCTTAGGGACTGACATCTAGTTGATTTTAATTAACAGGCTTGGGTCAATGCAAGATGCAGGGTGGGGTCAATGCAAGATGCAGGGTGGTGGTTTATGAGCTAAGGGTTATCAAATACCCATCTTATATTGTTTATGTATTAATGCCCTTAAGATATTTTATAAAAATATACAATGCAGAAACAGGAAGATGTCACAAATAAGTAATAATCTTTTAAGTTTTAATTAGTTACTCTATTTTAGTTAAGTGTTATGCGGTATTTTTGTTTTCTTTTTAGGTTATGCTAATTTAAGCAAGAGAAATAAAAGACATGTTTTAATCTTGGTTAATTAGATGTGATAGAAAAAAGAATAAAATTAGGTTGAGCAAATAAAGTAGGTAGATATCCTAAATTAAAGTAGAAAATTAAATCTAGTATTTAAAGCAGTTATTTGAAAGGTAAAATGATTTTTTTCTTTTTTAGGTTCATTTGAAAAGGAATGAACTTAAAAGAATTTTTTTTTCTTTTTAGGTTAGTTTGAAAAGAAAAAAACTAACTAAAAATAAATAAAAATATTTTTTTCTTTTTAGGTTAATTTGACAAGGAAGAAATTTTAAAAAATAAAAGTTAATTTGAAAGGAAAGAAACTAATTGAAAGAAACTAAAAATATATATTTTTTTATGTTATGTTAATTTAAGCAAGAGAAATAAAAGGTAGGTTTTAATTTTGGTTAATTACAAGAGAGAGAAAAAAACTAAAATATGTTATGTATATAAAAAAACTATAGATCTTATAATTAAGGTAAGAAATCAAATCAATATTTAAGGTAGTTAATTAAAAAGTTAAGTATTTTTTTTCTTTTTAGGTTAATTTAAAAAAAAGAGATTTTAAAAAAAGAATTTTTTTTAGGTTAGTTTGAAAAGAAAAAAACTAATTAAAAGCAACTAAAAATACACTTTTTTCTTTTTATGTTAATTTGAAAAGGAGGAAACTAATTAAAAAAAGTAAATAAAAAATAATAAATTTGGGATTAGGGTTGATCTCACCAAAATTGTGAAACTTTCCTTCTCTTCTTTTTTTTTTTTTGGTTTTCTTGATCTACAAAAAAAAGAAAAATTAGTAAACTGAATTTACAAGAGATCAAAGAGATAAAAAATGTTAGCATTTGTGCCTTCCCTGATAAACAGTACCAAAATCTTGATAGGATCTCAATATTATCATTAAGATACCATGATTATCAGTTTAAATATCTGACTTCTAATAAATTAAAAATAAATAGATAGCATCAAGTCGGGTCGAATCCACGAACAAGGTAGTGCTTAGGATAGTTTGAAATATTTAATTTTTATAAAATAAATAATAATAATTTGAAGTCGGGAAAATAAAAATTAAAAGTATAAAAAAAAATTAAAACTCGAGTGCGTTTAATCTGCTAATGAGATCTTAACAGCTACTTGCAAGAAAAGTAAAGGACATAAATTTAAATTGTATAGAAATAAACTTTGCATAAATTGAAACAAGAATCTAATTACAAAGCATTAAAAATAATAATTAAATAATCTAAGAAAGTAATAACAAAGCATCCAAAGTTGATTGGCAAAGTCTCGTTGGAAAGTTGGTTGATGTCACATCGCCTTCTTCTGTCGTACTCCATGGAGCGAACTGGGCTTCCTCTTCTTCTTTCTCTTTGGATCTTGATCTGAAAATTGGTATAGGCAAAAAGATAGCATAAAAGATAAAGCTTCTCCTTTAAGAAATCTCACTCTTAGAGGCCAACCTGTAATCTAAAGCTAAGCCTTCTACCCTGTACCATACTTCTCTCTCCGAGATAATTTTTCTATAGACCGGGGTCCTTTAAATAGAGGGAATTAGATAGACTCCTGCACTCATGGCCATCAGATGGTTTGAAATCACGGTGGGTCATGTTTCAGCAAGCCATAATAGGTTGGAGTCTTCTTTAACCATCTGATTAGCTACTTTGGATGGCTAGGAATTATTGGCGTTAGTGGCCACGAATCGTACTTGGAATTCCGGGCTCTTTCCTTCATTCGAGACTTATTTGAACTTCAATTTACGTGCTGTTTGATCCGTTGGATTCCACAAATTGAGCTTTTCATGTTGACAAGCTTTTTAATCAATAATCTAATTGATTTCTTTAGGTTCCAGAGTTTCAAAAAACTTCATCATCTTAATTTACCTATCAAAGAGGAGAAACAAGAATTAATTTTTTTATTAAATATTTTAATGGATATGTGGTACTTTGGCTTGATATCTACTTATTATAAATATACTAATTTTATCTTTTTCAAAGATATTTTAAAAATAGTTAATTTTGCAAGAAGGTTTAGTTTAATTATGAAATTAGGATTTTTAAAAGATGTTAGCACCAATAATTAATTAAAATATTTAAAATAAATATATAAATACATGATTTATCAATATTCGTTAACTTTTATAAATTAATATAAAAAAAGTATTGCAACAATCACCCATAAAATGTACGGATCATATTATTTACACCATACCGATTGATTGTGATCTAAATGCCAATCATTAAAGGAGGGGCATGTCAAAATACCAAAGATGTAGGTCAAGTAGTCGATCAATTTGTTTGGCATTGTTGTAGCTTTTGATCAAAGAATAGTTTTTGATAAAAATTATATTTTGATATCAAATATAAATTTATTTTGAGATAAAAATAAATTTTTTGTTTGATTATCAATATTTTAAGTTGCTATGAAACTAAAAAAAATATTTTATTGGTTGACAAATTCAAAAACTACTTTGAATAACAAAATGACTAAAAATGATAAAAAAATAATAGGAGATTAATCAAGGATCGAGATAGGAGGAGATTAATCTAAAGAAAAAGGAAGTAAGGAAAAGGGAGATGAGAAAAGATTAATGAAGAAAAGAGTCTTAATATAGTTGAACAAAAGGGAGATGAAAGGAGATTAACCTAAAGAGTTAGAAAAGGAATGTGGATGATAAGATTAATTGAAAGATGTGAATGAGGATGAGAGAAGATAGAAAGAAGAACCAAACAGAAAAAAATGGACATGTGAGGGTATTGAGAAGGCATTACATTATGTTTTTTTTAAAAAATAACTTTTCACAAATGTGACGTTTAGCTTGCAGTGCTATGGGAAGCAGGATGGGTTTAGCTTTACATGAACCAAGTTTATGGGGTGCAATCTAAATTACTTGTAACCAAATACTCAAATTCTACTTTTAGATTTAGAATTATTTTTGACTAATACAAATGTCCAAATATGTACTATGACAAGATCTTAATAAAGTAGAGCTCAAGGATCATGGTTACACCATCTTAACACCATTCATAATACTAGAAGAGTGTGATTGTCATTCCTTAGATTCGGAATATGATATGGTTGTATTATCATGGAGGTCACCCACAGTAACATAAACCAAAAATGATAATCTATATAAAAAATATATAATAATAAATATGGTCCAAAATTTCTTCTCATTTGTCAAACAAAGAGATGTGGGTAGGGAGCATCTAAATTAGATATTCAAAACAATAAACTCATTGTTTTATGGTCAAAAATTATTTATTATTAGCTTGTTACACTACAGCAAATAGGGGAGAAGGCGACCCTTTTTTCTCGATGCTAGGGAGAAGCGTCGAGACACCCCACTAATTTCCCGATGCTTTTTTCAAGCATTGGCAAATGGTGGGTTTTAATGATGTTTTTAAGCGTCGAGAGGTTTCTCTACTAATTCCATCCCCCGATCCCTTCCCATTATCCCTTTCGATTGATCCCTAACCCTATTCCTAGCGGCCGGCACCATTCTTTCCCTCCCTCTCTCCATTCTCTACGGATCTCGCCGGATTCCTGTAAGGATTGAAGCAAGCGAAGTGAGGGAAGCCGCCGAGAGACCTAAACGAGAGAAGAAGTAGGCTTTTCCGGCCATCCGACCATAGGAAACCGGTGGGATTTTTTTTCTTGATATCGAGCTAGATCGAGGTAAGACTCCTTCAATTCATTTCCTAATGCTTCCATTTTCTTTCTATTACATCGATGATATTTAAATTTTGTTGGTATGGAGTGTGTTGACTCCTGTATTGATTTTGATGATTAATAAAATACTTAGGTATATTTGAGTACTAACCAATTGTTGAAATGTGTTTTATCAGAAAAGGCACTCATTAGGTTAGTAATTTGGGTTGCTTGTTAAATAGTTTGAGAAGCCCTCTTTATGGTTGAAACACTCAAGATTAATGGACTTAAGTATATAAAGATGGCTTGAAAGGACTTAAGAGTCAAGTTTAAGAAAGATTCAACAGTATTTAGGTTGATTTTTAGATAGTTTCAGCAAGTGTCGACTCACAATGCAAGTGTCGACTCATGAGAAGTGAAGTGCCGACTCAAGCCGATACAGAAAAATTTTTAGATGGCACGCTTGAAGTGTTGACTCATGTAGATGAAGTGTCGACTCATATGTTGACTCATGGATTGATTCAAAGCCTAAGACAGAATTTATGCAGAACATGCTGAATTTCAAGATTTCCAGAGAGCCTCAAAGAACATCTTTTGGACTAAGTATCGACTCATAGAAGTCAAATATCGACTCAAGTATCGACTCACCAAATAAAATATCGATTCACCTGAGATTTTCAGAGAGCCTCAAAGAACATCTTTTGGACTAAGTATCGACTCATGGAAGCAAGTGTCGACTCAAGTATCGACTCATGACCTGAAGTGTCGACACTTGAGGTTCTGATGAACAGTAATGGCTAGTTTTTTCAAATGCAGAACTTATCCTTTTCGTCCTTCAACGGCTAGTTCTTCTCTCCAACGATCATAAACTGCCATTTGGGGTTTGAAAAAGTATTTAAGATGATCTTAAATGAAGAAGAAGAGAGAAGTTCACATTGAATATTCATCAAGAGTTCGTCTACTTTCAAGTCAAGTTAAGCCTTCAAGCTTTCAAAGTATTCAAGAGCATTCAAGTTCATCCATTCAAGCTAGATTTAAGATTTTAACAACTTGAAGACAAGCATCTACAGCAACTCTACAAGAGCTTCAAATAGATACTTGCTTTTATTGAAAGTTTTTTGTTCTTAACAATATTATTAAATTCCTTCTTTTGTTTCTAGTTTCAAGGGGATTGGAACTAGATGGAAGGTTTGTTGGTGAGCCTT
This sequence comes from Areca catechu, assembly GCA_021397845.1. Classification (NCBI taxonomy): domain Eukaryota; kingdom Viridiplantae; phylum Streptophyta; class Magnoliopsida; order Arecales; family Arecaceae; genus Areca; species Areca catechu. Next base: position 67,724,511 of record CM038045.1, read on the forward strand.
TGTGTTAAAACCAATGAAAGTTTTTGGTTAGCCTAAGTTACAAAATCAAGGAGGTTGTTGGTGAGCCTAAGTTATAAAATCAACTAGATTTTTGGTTATCCCACAAAACCAAAGGGGTTTTGACTTGTATTCCCAGTAAAAACAAGTTGGATTTTGATTAGTAAATTTAAAAAACTAATCAACTATAATAAAAAAAGATTATAGTAAAAATTCTAAGTCGACCTTGGGGAGTGGATGTAGGTGCTTTGATGTGCACCGAACCACTATAAAATTTTATGTGTTTGTGTTGCTTGCTCTTTCTTACTTGTCTTTACTTACCTTGCATTTATGTTTTAAATCTACTGCACACTTTTGAGCACTCACAAACACTAGCAATACACAAGGACTTTAATTATTTTTGAATTGGAATTTTTTTGCTATTATTAACTTTTTGAAACATAATTCACCTTCCCTTTTGGATTGCTTACTGGACAACAAGTGGTATCAGAGCCTTATTCTCAGTGTATAGGTTGAACCACCTTGAGTAAAGATCTATGACAGCCCCACTTGGTATTAGTGTAGTTGAGGGACAAGCCTCAAATAGACCTCCTTATTTTAATGGCACCAATTATACTTATTGAAAAACATGAATGAGAATTTATATGCATTCTATAGATTATAATTTGTGGAAAGTAGTAGATAAAGGTCCTCATATTCCTTTGGTTGTTGTTTTTGGTGTTTCCATTCCAAAATTTGAAGAGGATTAGGATAAAAATGACATTAAACAATTTGAGATCAATGCTAAGGCAATGAGTCTCCTCTACTGTGCATTGGATCCTAGTGAATTCAATAGGATTTCCATATTCACCTCAGCCAAAAAAATATGGGATATACTTAAGGTCACTCATGAGGGTACCGATCAAGTGAAAAATACTAAAGTCAATATGCTTGTACATACTTATAAAATATTTCGAATGGAACCTAATGAATCCATTACTAACATGTACACTAGATTTACGAATACTGTTAATGGCATGAGAAGTCTTGGTAAAACTATGTTTAATGCCGATCTTGTGAATAAAATTCTTAGGTCTCTACCAACATCTTGGGATCTTAAAGTAACCGCTATCCAAGAAGCCAAAGATGTTGAGAAACTTTTATTGGAGTAGCTAGTAGGTTCACTCATGACTTATGAGCTAAACTTGAAGCAAAAAATAATGGATATGGATAAGAAGAAGAAGACTATAGCCTTCAAGTCCATAATACAAGAAGAGTCTTCAAATGAGAAATTTGAAGAAGAAGAAAATGTGGATGAAGAAGCACTCATAGCAAGGAAATTTATAAGATTTATAAAGAAAAAGAAATTTTCCTACAAAAAGAAGGCTCAACCAAGCAAAGAAAAAGAAAAAGAAAAAGAAAAAGAAAAGAAGAAGGAAATACCAATATGCTTCGAGTGCAAGAAGCCTGGACATTACAAATATGATTATCCTCTCCTAAAGAAGTCCAAGAGAATATTTAGAAAGAAGGAAATGATGGCAACATAGAGTGATAGTGAGGACTCCAGCTCAGAAGAAGAATAAACTGAAGTTGCCAATCTTTGCTTCATGGCACAACAAGATGAAGAGATACAATCTAAATTTGAAGTTGATTATACTTTTGATGAATTAAGAAATGCTTTTGATGAATTAATGCATGATTACAAATTGGCAATGATTGAAAATAAAAAATTGAAGAAGCATGCAAACTCTTTCTCTTATGAAAACACAAATCTTATGAATGAAGTTAGTGATTTAAAGAATAAAATTGATGTTTTAGAAAAACAAGGAAATGCTTTATCTATAAAAAATAAAGTTTTGAAAAGATCCAAAGTTAACATTTCAAACAATAAGCTTTTAAGGAAAAATAAAGACCTTGAGACTGAAAATCTAAAATTCAAAAATGAGCTTGAAAAGATAAAACCTTTTATTGAAAAATTTACTTTTAGTTCTGAAAAGTTAAATCTTTTGTTAAACAATCAAAGAGCTATTTTCAATAAAGCCAGTTTAGGTTTCAGACCTCAAAAATAACAAAAATATTTCAAAAATTTTTTGTACTTACATTATTTGGTATTATATGTTATTCTTGCAAAAAGTTAGATTATAAAGCATATCAATGTGATATTAGAAGGATAAATAATTTTAGAAAGATTTGGATTCCAAAAGGAACCACTCTCAATGCTAACCCTAAAGGATCCAAGATGACTTGGATACCTAAAATCAAAACTTAATTTGTTTTACAAGTGTATCTTGCAACCAAAGAAAAAAATGATTGTGGTATCTCGACAGTGGTCGCTCAAGACACATGACAGGAGATGTGAATCAATTCACTTCTCTTGAAGCACTGAATGGAGGGAGTGTAACTTTCGGGGAGAATAACAAAGAAAAAATCATTGATATTAGTAAAGTTTACATCTCCCCTTCTACTTGTATAGATAATGTTTTATTAGTTAAAGGGTTGAAACATAATTTGCTTAGCATTAATTAATTTTGTGATAAATGTTTTAAAGTTATTTTCGAATCATCTCTTTGCATGGTAACTAGTCCTAATGATAATGGAGTGAGATTTATTGAAAATAGGCATGGCAATATCTATCTTGTCGATCTTGATAATTTACTTTTACATGATGGTGATACTTAGTTGTAATGAATTCCACATCTAATAAAACTAGCTGGCTTTGGCATCATAGATAAGGTCATGCAAGCATGCATCTTCTTTCAAAATTATGCAAAAAGGATTTAGTAAGAGATTTGCCAAAAATTAGTTTTGAAAAAGATAAAATATGTAAAGCATGCCAATTTGGAAAACAATTGAAAACATCTTTCAAACCAAAAAGTTTTATTTCAACTTCTAGACCATTAGAGCTACTCCATATGGATCTCTTTGGACCAACTAGGATAACTAGCCTAGGAGGCAAGAGATATGGATTAGTTATAGTGGATGATTTTTCTAGATTCACATGGATTTTGTTTTTATCACATAAAGATGAATCATTTTCAGCTTTTATAAAGTTTTATCAAAAAGTTTCAAATGAAAAAGGTACTTTGGCTATTTCTATTCAAAGTGATCATGTCATAGAATTTGAAAATTAGGATTTTGAAAACTTTTGCAATGAAAAGGGAATTGATCATAATTTTTCTGCACCTAGGACACCTCAACAAAATGGGATGGTAGAAAGAAAGAATAGGACTCTAGAAGAAATAGCATGCACAATGCTTTCTGAAAATGATTTACCGAGATATTTTTGGGCTGAAGTAGTCAATACCGCTTGTTACGTCTTAAACCGTATTTTAATTCGACCTATTTTAAAGAAAACACCTTATAAGCTTTGGAACGAAAGAAAATCCACTTTGAAGTATTTTCGAGTGTTTGGTTGTCGTTGCTTTATCCTAAATAACGGCAAAGATAATCTAAAAAAATTTGATGCCAAGTCAGATGAAGGTATCTTCTTAGGATACTCTACATTTAGCAAGCCATATAGAGTATCTAATAAAAAAACTTTATTAGTTAAAGAATCAGTGCATGTTATATTTGAAAAATTTACTAACAAATCCTCGAGAAAATAGGATATTTCTGATGAATATGCAGGTGTCGAAGGATTAAAGAAGCTAACTTTGGATGATCCCCCTTCAAAGAAAGATGAAGAAGATCAAAATAAGAAGGATAGAGAAGAAGCTACAAAATCTACACCAAAGCATCAAGATCTACCAAAAGAGTAGAGGTATACGCTCATGGACATCTTAAGGAGTTAATCCTAGATGATCCATCGAGAGGGGTAAGAACTAAAGTATCAATTAGAAATGAATGTGATTACATAAAATTTGTTTCTTAAATTGAATCTAAATGTATTGAAGAAGCAGAAAAAGATCCTAATTGGATTATTGCTATGCAAGAAGAACTAAATCAATTTGAAAGAAACAAAGTTTGGACTTTAATAGAAAGACCATCTAATGTTTCAATTATTGGCATAAAATGGGTATATAGGAATAAACTAGATGAAAATGGTGTTGTTACTAGAAATAAGGCTAGGCTAGTAGCTAAAGGTTATAATCAAGAAGAAGGTATTGATTTTGATGAAATATTTGCTCCTGTAGCTAGACTTGAAGCCATTAGATTACTTTTAGCATTTGCATATTTTATGAATTTCAAACTATTTCAAATGAATGTTAAAAGTGCTTTTTTAAATGGTTATATTGGTGAAGAAGTGTTTGTTGAACAACCACTTGGTTTTGAAAATCATGCACATCCTGAACATGTTTTCAAACTTTACAAAGCACTTTATGATTTAAAACAAGCACCCCGAGCATGGTATGAAAGACTCAGCAAATTTTTGATTGAAAATGATTTCTCTAGAGGCCATGTTGATACTACCTTATTTCTGAAAAAGAAAGATGATATCTATTAGTGGTACAAATCTATGTTGATGATATCATATTTGGTGCTACTAATGAGTCTCTTTGTCAAGAGTTTGCCAAGCTTATCAAGGAAGAGTTTGAGATGAGTATGATGGGTGAATTAAATTTCTTTTTGGACTTCAAATCAAGCAAACCAAAGAAAGGATCTTCATCAACCAAGCTAAGTATACAAGAGAAATCTTAAAGAAGTTTGGGATGGAGATAACCAAGCAAATAGGTACACCTATGAGCCCTTTTTGTAAACTTGATAAAGATGAATGTGGTGAAAGTATTGACCAAAAATTGTACAGGGGTCTCATTGGGTCACTACTATATTTAACTGCTAGTAGTCCAGATATTATGTTTAGTATTTGTATGTGTGCTAGATATTAGTATGATCCTAAAGAATCTCATTTATTGGCTGTTAAGTGCATTCTTAGATATTTATCTGGTACTATTGATATTGGATGTGGTATTCTAGAGACTCTTCTATTGAATTAATTGGTTATTCAGATGCTGACTTTGCTGGGTATACATTAGATAGAAAAAGTATTAGTGAAACTTGCCAATTTCTTGAAGTTAACTTAATCTCATGGTTTAGCAAAAAACAAACTTCAGTTGCACTATCTACAGATAAAGCGAATATATTGCAGCTGGAAGTTGTTGCGCTCAAATCTTATGGATTAAGCAACAACTTGAAGATTTTGGAATCAAATTAACTAAGATACTCATAAGATGTGATAACACAAGTACTATAAATTTAACCAAAAATCCTATTCAGCATTGTAGAAGTAAACACATTGAAATTAGATATCATTTTATTAGAGATCATGTTAAAAACAATGATGTTGTGCTAGAATTTATGTGTACTGAAATGCAATTGGCTGACATTTTGACCAAACCACTTCAAGAAGATCGATTCTGTATGATTAGAAGAGAATTAGGAATCATTAACCCTTTTGACTAAATTTCAATCTTTTTATAATCTTTAAAATTCTCCTTGAAATTTATTAATCGAATAGCTTGAAGATCATGTTTTTACTCATACAAACCTTTTGAAATCATGTTCTAATATGTTCAATGATCCTTTTCCCATTCTTCTCGGGTTTTAAGTTGAAGTGTCGACACTTGACCCACAGTCATGAGTCGACACTTGACCGGTGGTAAATCGAGATAAAATAGGGAAAACAAAGTGTTTTCTTCAAATTTCTTCTTCCAATATGAGCCGACTCATCCTAGAATAGTAATCCAGCACTCCATTCCCTCCAATCTAAGTTTTAACTGCCCGATTCTTCATTCGGAATAGTTTCTTTTGGTTCCCTCACTGTTCCTCATCCGTTCTCGACGTTCCTTATCCATTCTCACCTTTTCTTTTTGTGAAAAACCCTTGATTTCTTCCCGCATTCTCTCTTTATCTTGTTTCCTTGGAATGGGTCCTAGAAAGCAAGTAGTCTGAAAACCTCGACCATCTGTTCAGGAGGCAGAGTGATGGACGAAGGCTAGGCATGAGAATGGAGCAGTAGTTGAGCCCGAGAGCCAGCCTGATGTTCCTATCATACCACTTTTTCCCGTTGCAGATAGGATGAGCTTGAAGACTATTGTTGGTGGTCTCGAGTGGATTTTGATTTCTTGGACCAGCAGTGGTCAGTGGTTGAGAGATGCTGGTCTAGCTCACTTCTGCATGCTATTCAAGAGATTCTACCCTGGCATGATAAGAGAGTCCTACGGATCACTTGCCAGAGGAACTGATGGATGGGTAGCACAGGTACATGGGATAGAGGTTCCACTGACTACTGAGATTCCGAGTCGAGCATGGGAGATTCCTATGAGAGGTTCAGTGGTGGATGCCCTAGTGGACATGATCAGTGAGCTTCGGTGTATTTTCAAGACAGACGATCTTCCAGAGGTAGCCACTGCTGTTGTATCGAGACTCTCAGCATAGATGAGGCTACTGCATTACATTGTCGCCTGGATCTTGCTATCGAAGACTGGACGATTCGACTTTATTACTGAGTGAGCTACTAGTCATGGTGTCACTAATTTAGCACACTTCGGTATGCCTCCCCATCCTTATGGTTCATCATATGATAGAGGCATCGACCAACCAGAGGCTTTGCTTGCCCTATAGTATGGGATTGACTATATTATTCAGGGCATACGGAGTAGTCGTAGACGGAGAACCATACATGTAGCTTCTACACACAGACGTCTACGATGAGAGATCCCTTTATAGGATGGGATATCATCTAGTTAGAGGTCAGTGGAGACGACACATATCAGGTCAGACCACTAATGCAGATGATGAGGCTGCAAAGGAAGAGTGCACTTTTAGAGATGAGGCCGGGTCCTCAGAGGTACCTAGATAGATTTCAAAGGCATAGCCCGAGCCTTCTACATAGCTTGAGCCAGCCTCTCCACCACACTTAGAGATGCCAGCCATTAGAGATTCTATAGAGGACAGGATCGCCCATCTGGAGTCAGATACCATGATCATCAGACAGCGGGTTGATCAAATACATCTGGAGATAAGAGAGAGCTACCAAGGCTTGAGAGAGGGTATATCTGCTATTTTAGCTGCATTGGAGAGACCTTCATCGAGCAGAGTACTTCCCTCTACTCATTCAAATTCACCTCCAGCACCAGTAGCACCCCCAGCACCAGAAAAAAGAAAATGATTAGACCGACTCCGTAGATTTCGATGTTGCAGACTTCATGGTGGAGCCAGAGGTAGATATAGCTGCTGATATGTCTGGGACACCCATTCCTGATCCTTTCCAATTTTCCTTCTAGACTCCCATCTTATCCAGCTCTTCCACCATTTTTGACCCTTTTGTCACTTCCATTCCCCCTTCTACTCCTATTATTCATTCTACTGATACGATGTGATTCACTCTACTTCTTTACACATATCCTCCCTGATCCGGGAACTAGGCTTTTACACTCCTGGTTTCCATCGTCTTAATTAAAGTCCCATCTTTGATTATACCCCTTTTCCCACTGATACTATTGCCACTTCAGTCAGTGCCGCTCCTGCTACTGATATAGCATCTTCTTCTTCAGCACCAGCTAGAGGTAGAGCATATATCAGACACAAAGGCCAAGGCCATCATGATGTATCAAGACCTACCCGGACTAGACTATCTGATCTCCAACTGATGTGGCCGCGATCCCAACCTTCTAGAGATACTGGACCAATTGAGATTGGGTCCTCCTCTGATGAAGAGAGTACTCCTTAGGGTGGTCTCTATGTTAGCTAGTTTACATTTCAGCACTTTTTTTTTATAGCATTGTCTGTTTGTTTGTCTATTTGTATCAAATTTGATGTATCAAACTCTGAGATTTATTTATATATATATTAACTCTTTCAGATTCTAATGCTTTCTTTAATTTTTCTACTTTCTTACTTAAATTCTGTGATATTTGTCTTGTTTTTCTTCCCACCTTTTTAATGATGACAAAAAGGGGAAGAAATAAGATAATGTTGGTAGAAATAAGATAATGGCTATAATTATACTAAAATGTTTTATGCTACAATGGCTATAATCGCATTATCTAAAATGGTTTTATGAAAACATAATTTGGGAGTGAAAAAGAAATTTTATTTAAGCTACAATTTCTTGAAATATCTTTGAAAATCTATTTTTTGGATCACTTTTTGAGGGGGAGTATTTATACCCTTCAATCTCTTGTTCTGATACTTTTGCTCTTTTGTCATATCTTAACACTCCTTATGATCTGAAACTTTTTCTTTGTCACATATTTCAAGTATAGAAGATTTTCTTGTTTTCACTCAGATATTTTCCATGCTGAAATTTCTTTTTTTTTAAATATGCTTTAGCTTTGATACACCTTTGAGTATCATTGTACATATAATCTTAGCTCTGATATCTTTTTATTTATAGCTCTAATACAATACAAATGAGTCTTAGTTTTCATTGGTATATTTTTAGACTCTAACTTCTGTTTATCATTTGCTCTGATACTTATTGCACAAGGCTTTATACCTATTGAAAATCTTTTAAGCTTTTTATATGCTTATACTTAAAGGTTTTGTCATCATCAAAAATGGAGAGATTGTTGACTCCTGTATTGATTTTGATGATTAACAAAATACTTAAGTATATTTAAGTACTAACCAATTGTTGAAGTGTGTTTTATCAGAAAAGGCACTCATCAGGTTAGTAATTTAGATTGCTTGTCAAATAGTTTGAGAAGCCCTCTTTATGGTTGAAACACTCAAGATTAATGGACTTAAGTATATAAGGATGGCATGAAAGGACTTAAGAGTCAAGTTTAAGAAAGATTCAGTAGAGTTTCGGTTGATTTTTAGAAAGTTTCAGCAAGTGTCGACTCAAAATGTCGACTTACAATGTAAGTGTCGACTCATGAGAAGTGAAGTGTCGACTCAAGCTGATACAAAAGAATTTTTAGATGGCACGCTTGAAGTGTCGACTCATGCAGATGAAGTGTCGACTCATGGATCGACTCAAAGCCTGAAACAGAATTTATACAGAACATGCTGAATTTCAAGATTTCCAGAGAGCCTCAAAGAACATCTTTTGGACTAAGTGTCGACTCATGAAAGCTAAGTGTCGACTCAAATATCGACTCACCAAATGAAGTGTCGACTCACCTGAGATTTCTAGAGAGCCTCAAAGAACATCTTTTGGACTAAGTGTCGACTCCTAGAAGCCAAGTATCGACTCAAGTATCGACTCATGACCTGAAGTGTCGATACTTGAAGTTCTGATGAACAGTAACGACTAGTTTTTTCAAATGCAGAACTTATCCTTTTCATCTTTCAATGGCTAGTTCACCTCTCCAATGGTCATAAACTGCCATTTGGGATTTGAAAAAGTATTTAAGGTGATCTTAAATGAAGAAGAAAGAAGAGAGAAGTTCACATTGAATATTCATCAAAAGTTCATCTACTTTCAAGTTAAGTTAAGCCTTCATGCTTTCAAAGTATTCAAGAGCATTCAAGTTCATCCATTCAAGCTATATTTAAGGCTTCAACAACTTAAAGACAAGCATCTACAGCAACTCTACAAGAGCTTCAAAGAGATACTTGCTTTTATTGAAAGCTTTTTGTATTCTTAACAATATTATTGAATTCCTTCTTTTGTTTCTAGTTTCAAGAGGATTAGAACCAGAAGTGGAGGTTTGTTGGTGAGCCTTTGTGTTAAAATCAACGGAGATTTTTGGTTAGCCTAAGTTACAAAACTAAGGAGGTTGTTGATGGGCCTAAGTTACAAAATCAACTAGATTTTTGGTTATCCCGCAAAATCAAAGGGGTTTTGACTTGTATTTCTGGTGAAAATAAGTTGGATTTTGATTAGTAAGTCCGGAAAACTAATCGATTGTAATCAAGAAAGATTATAGTGGAAATCTCAGGTGGACCTTGGGGAGTGGACGTAGGTGTTTTGGTGTGCATCGAACCACTATAAAATTTTTTGTTTGTGTTGTTTGCTCTTTCTTACTTATCTTTACTTACCTTGCATTTATTTTTTAAATCTGCTGCATACTCTTGAGCACTCACAAACACTAGCAATACACAAGGACTTTAATTATTTTTGAATTGGAATTCTTTTGCTATTATTAACTTTTTGATATCCAATTCACCTCTCCTTTTGGGTTGCTTACTGGGCAATAGAGTGGAATGAGACCAAATCATTGGAATGGAGGGGATGCCTTTCCTCTATTTTTTTCGTTGTTCTATTTTTCGTTGGTTTTTCCTTTCCTCTGTTTTTTTTGTTCTCAGGAGTCTCAATCGGGTGGGAGGCTTGAACCGATTGAAGGAGTCTCAGTCGGGTGGGAGGCTTGAACTGGCTGAAGTAGGAACGCTTCTGAGTGGAAGGGATGGGAAGAGTGGAGGAAGCAGGGTAGTGGAAGGGAGGGTGGATCTATGACATGGCTTGCAAGGAAGGGGAATCGAGACCGTTGCCGGCTGAAGGGAGGTCGTTTAGTTTAGTATGAGTATTTGGACATTGTTATCGGGATATTGAGCTATTTCGTAGTATAGTATGAATATATTTGGTAAAATCAGAAAATAAATATTTTAAAAATTAATAAAAAGATTTGGGAGTAATGAAAGATGTTACATGCTGTCTACCATACTATTCATTTCTCCATATATATATATATATATATATATATATATATATATATATATATATATATATATATGGCTGACGTTGATATCTCATCAAAATTCTTCAAATTTCGATTAAGAGCGGATGGACAATAATCTAGATATGTTTATTTCTGACTTTTTTTATAAAAAAAATCAAGATAAGGGATAAGGGTTTTCGGGTTAGTTGGGGACGTGGAACCGTTTTGGGCTATTGGTCATGCCACGCGAGAAAGAGCTGGTGGACTTTCGTTAATGCCTTTATGAGATTGGCACAGTCAAGGCATTGGCTGCAGCTTTTTTCTAGGCTGGATTTGGGTGGGGCTTGGCCAACCTTTACTCAATTCAGGGAATTCAGGTGGATCATTGCTTCTAGGTTGAAGATGCTACCTTATTTTAAGGTACACATTAATGTTAATTGGTGTAATTCTTTGATAACCATCTGATTGAGTAGTTTTGTCACAGCACTTGGTATTTTTTGGTGGCTATTATAACATTGGAATTGCAACCATATTTTAGACCTAAGTGGATGCTTTTCCTCTCTTGTATAGGAAATCACTTGATACATGTGGCTTCATTATTTTTTCAAATATTAAAAAAATGAATTGAACATTTAATTGGTTTGTAACTTACAACACTTAAACATGGGACACACGCTATTCACTTTAGTTAATGATTTATATTATTGGTTTATTACAAAAGTTTAGGGCTGTCTCATCTCTGTTACCCGATCTCTTTTATATTCTTTGTTTTCTCTGTCTCTTTCTCTAGCAAGTTACTTTATAATCAATATTATGGAGAGACACGGAATACACAAACATAGAATCATAACCCAGAATTTTAATGACTACATACACAACAAAATCCAAATCATGAATTCAACCTATAATTTTCCACGAAAGGCCTTTGACTTGGTAACATTTTTAAATATCATGTTCGAGTAGCATGTATCGTATGACCCATGTTTGCATTTGGCCACATATGACCATGTATCATATGATACATGGCATCATGTAATACATTGTGCATCACAGAGGATATCCATGGTAGGTTCAATCCATGATTTTGTACTAAAAGTTTCCGTCCATCATACAATGGAAACATGCACGATACATTGCAACGATTCGGTCTAACAATTTCCATTTTGATTCATGATTACTTTAGAAATTTTGGCAATAAACTTGTTCGAAGAAAAAGAGTTCATATACTGTGAGCACAAAATTGTTGTAATTGCTTATATTATCCAAAATATCGGAAACGAATAGGAAAATAAATGCAATATATTTTAGTAACTTTGTGTAGCTTCAAGGTTGTTTGAAAACTAGAATCCCGTAAGCTTCCTCGGATGATATCGTGTTATTGAACATCGTTTTGTAGATAGACAGTTCTACTCATATTAAATGATTTTGTTTGCCGGTTGTTTCACATGAACGTTGTATCTGTGAGACAAGTCAAAGCAAAAGAATGAGAATCATAGTTTTTCAACAAAAGCTCATATGATAATTATAGTTTCAGATAATTATTTTTGATTGGGTTTAATTAAATCTCAATCCATTTTTTGATGAGAAAAATCCATATAGTTTTTGAACTTTTATGTTCATATTTCTAGTTAGGCTTTGCATGAAACCACACATCATGCCCATTATTTGTTAACTTCTCATCTTCGTTGGGCTGCTAGTTGGTTCACATGAATTAAGCATCTCAGAATTAAAAATATAGGTGAGATTGAGATCCCCCGGTGGGTTTTCTTCATAGTTTAATTAATGATAGGAATTTTGTAGCTTATCTCTCTGATTGATAATCTTCTTAAAGGTTTGGTTTTAAATAGTGAATGAAACTTCATGAATAGATTTTACTATCAAATAACACAACATCATTATAAATGAATGAGCATGTTTTCCATGTCCTCTAATTTTTCAAATGATAGGTACTTATTATACATCAACTTTTCTATAAGTTGAAGCATGTTATCTTTATATATTTTCATATCCTTTCCATAACAAAATTAACATTGGATGATCTCAGATCTTCAATATCCCCAAACATATTGGTGTGTTGGCTTTGAGAACAACAAGTTTTATAGTTGGTGGTTTAATTGTTTGTAGAAATAGATACTTGTGACATTGCATCTCATGACCTTTGTTTCAGTGTGTGGGCTAGTGAAGTCTTCTTGTTCTATACCTACATCTTACTCAACATGTTAAGATTTAAAATTTGTTCATTATTGCAAATCTTTTATTTGAATACAATATATAGCTTTGCTATGATCAATTATGACTTTTTAAATATTTTTTACAAAACTTGCATTGCATAGAAACATAGACCCATTATTGATTAATGTACATATTTTATGGCATCCGTACATTTATTTTATTTTTATATGGATGGGAGAATTATGTATAGTGGTCAATTGATTGTCTAGTTTGGAAAGTTCGAGAATTGTAAATAATTTTATAGGTACTTACAGTAATGAAGTGATATGGATAGAGTTCCAGATATATTTTGGACAGCATTTTCTTTTAGTTCTCCTGATACATCTTTAGTCGTATAGGGAGAACTAAAGAAAAATGCTGCCAAAATTTTTCTGGAGCTTTTATTATGTATCGTTTGATTACTGTAAATGACCTATATGATTAATAAATGGGATATGACCTATCTTTACCTATTAGTTGGTAATAGGATGCATTTATTAGTTAACTTATGTTATTTTTCACATATTTTTTTAAAAAATTACTTGGTGCATTGTTATTGACCGAAATTTTTTTTTTTTGTATTTAGATAACTTGAAAGTTGGATCATTTTATCCTAAAATGGATAAAAGCTAGATAAATAAATTGAGAAATATCAAAGAATATTTAGATGGAGTTCGTGATTTCATAAAATTTGGTATGGACAAAAGTAGTTTGAATGGAAAGATTTTATGTCCATGTCGACGATGTGTTAACAGTTCCTGTCTAGATCCACAAACAGTCGAAGAACATTTGATATGGAATGGTTTTGCAAGAGGTTATATTGAGTGGGTATTTTATAGAGAACTTATGTTGCCAGAATCAAGTAATCAACCCTCGTCTGATCCTGGATCCAGTAATATGCAAGAGCATCCTGTAGGAGATTGTTGCCAACCTTACCGTTGTAGCTTGTAGTTGTGAGGTGGCACCGGATGACTGTCCCTTTTACTCCGAAATCCTGGTATTCCCGGACCTGTAAAATAATGTTAGAGACCTGGGCCGGGATCCCGGCGAGGGCACTCGACGATCAAGTCAATGAACGGCAAAGCAGAACAGATCCCCCAAGGTGGATCCCACTTCAGTCTCCATGCTTAGAGGAGTTTGTAATAAAGAATTGAGTAGGGGAAGATGAGACAGGAACGGTGCTTGGGTTGCGGCGATCGTGCTTGCTGGACTCGCTCTGGGAGTCTTTTGGGAGCTTCCCGCCTTTAAGTCACTCGTTTCCTTACTATCTTGTATGCTTGCTCTCTCTTGGTTGCTTACATGGTTTCTCGCTCGTTGGTGCCTTTGTAGATCGCCGATTGTTCAGTGCCTCGATTTGCCCTCTCTAGGGGGCTTATAGGTCAACGATGTCCGTTGGCCGCTCCCTCGAGGTCATCTCCCTTTATGGTTGGAAGTTAAGTTGTGAACTTGTCTTGCCTGATGTGTTGTCACGAAGGGGAGAATTAGGCAGAACCTCGATTTGGGTGCAACCGCTCTCGGGTTTGAGTCCCTGAATGCGGCCTTCTCCTTCGGGGGGTTCTAGGTGGTCGACTGCAGGATCTAACATCTCGATCAGGGCGCTCTTCCCAAACTGGCGCAAACGAGGTTACACGTGCCGTTGCAGATTTGGGGCGTCGTAATGGGCGCGTCGTGCTGCACACGTCTGCCTTGGCGGTGGTCTTGGGGCTGGCGCCTTATTCCTTCCCGATGCTTTCAAGGAAAGGGCTCGACTCCGGGAGAGGTGGGCTCGACCCTTGGGGAGCCACCTGGCGAAGAAGCGGAGGAGGGTCGACTTTGGCCGAGGTGGGCTCGACCCTTGGGGGGCCACCAGGCGAAGGAGCGGAGGAGGGCTCGACTCCAGTCGAGGTGGGCTCGACCCATGGGGAGCCACCGGATGAAAGAGCGGAGGAGGGCTCGACTCCGACCGAGGTTTGCTCGACCCTTGGAGAGCCACCGGGCAAAGGAGCGGAGGAGGGCTCGACTCCGGTAGAGGTGGGCTCGACCCTTGGGGAGCCACCTGGCGAAGGAGCGGAGGAGGGCTCGACTTCGGCCAAGGTTGGCTCGATCCTTGGGGAGCCACCTGGTGAAGGAGTGGAGGAGGGCTCGACTCCGGTCGAGGTGGGCTCGACTCTTGGGGCACCACCTGGCGAAGGAGCGGAGGAGGGCTCGACTCCGGCCGAGGAGGGCTCGATTCCGGCCGAGGAGGGCTCGACTCCGGTCGAGGTGGGCTCGACCCTTGGGGAGCCACCTGGCGAAGGTGCAGAGGTGCCGAGCTCGGGCTGAGGTCGGCGCAACCGTTGGTGAGGTCACCTGGCGTGGGAGCTCGGAAGAGAACTTGACGAGGCGCTATCTGCTCGCCTGGCTGCCAGCTGGATCCGAGGTGTACTTCACGTTAGCGATCTTGCCATATCATTTGCCTCCCACTCCCAAGTTTCATCAAAGCGCCATGGCTGGGGCATGGGGAGTTAATGCAGAGATGATGTGGAAGAGAAAAAATCTTCTGTAATTATTGCCATGATTGCCGCCGCTCCGCATGTCGTGCCCGAAGTCCAATGCGCAGGCACCACGTCCGTGACTTTGATGGACCATAATTGCATCGTGCCATACTCGAGGCAGTTTTCAGCAGACCGAAGTATCGTCGCCGGGCGCCTTCACACGTGGCGCTCATCCGATGGCGGGGGCGAAGGATTGTACGGTTGCTGTCGATTGGCTTTGAAAAGAGAGGGGACTTTCCGAAAACAAGGTCTTTTGATTTTCTCACACCTCGCCGGCGGTTACAGCGGTCCCTCTTCTTCTTTTGGGTGGCCTTTCCTCACCAAAACAGTCAGGTGAGTGCCCTGAAATCTTCTTTTCTTCTTCTGCTTCTTTTCAGACTCCGGCCCCTCCTTTGTTTTAGGTGAACCGTGCCCTTAGGTTTTCTGCTCGACTTCTCTTTTTCTCAAACCTTCCTTCCTCCAATAGCACCTTCGGGCCGACGCCCCCACTTTTCTACCAACCCGAACGAGGCAGGTCCCTCCCAACCCCATTATCTTCCTCATCGGAGGATGAAGTCCCTCTCGAGGTTCGGAGGTGCCTGCATCTCAGTGGAATAGTTATCAGAAGCCCTAGGGCCCCTAGGGTTCCTTCTCCTGTTCCTGTTCTTCCTCCTACCTCTGCCATTCCCCCTCCGGCGGCAGAGGCTTCCTCCGGTCCCTCCGACTTTGCCTCGATGATAACCAGAGAAGATCTTTCCATGATCCGGGATCTGTTCGGGGTCCCGGATTCTATCCAGCTCTCGCTCCCGGGACCGGGGGAGCGGGTTACCTCGAGTGGCCCTGGCCGAGTTACTTTCTATGAAGACTTCCTTACCGGCGGTCTTCGCTTTCCATTCCACCCTTTTTTACCTTTCCTTCCTTGGCCACTTCTGTCTCGTTCCGGCCTAGTTGGCTTCTAATGGCATCTGAGTCATCTTTGCCTTCATCGTCTTTTGTCATTTCCACGGGTTTGTTGCCCGTTTTTCGCTGTTCAGGGTCTTGTTCACCCTGAAATGCCTCTCCACTGATGATGGGTAGTGGTATCTTTTCCCTCGGCCTAAGTGCTTCCAGTTTGACCTCTCCACGTCCATCAAGGAATGGAAGAATCGGTTCTTCTTTGCTTCGATCGGGGATGTTGACTAGGTTTGGAGTGAGCCAGACCGGTCCCCGAATTGGAATGCCCAGGTAGTATTGTCTGACCGAGAGGCCTTCTCCCAACTACCCAGTGATGAGCTTCCTTCACTCGAGGTTCTGCTATCGAAGCAGAACTTGTTCGAGGATGGGATTAGCCCGATCGGGTGATTGGTGAGGCTTCACGCCTCTTTCTTCTCTCCCTTTTTTTTTTGTGCTGACCTCCTTTGGCCTTTTTTCTTTTCCAGGGATGAAGTTCTCGGTGGATAACTTGATGGAGTCAGCCCAAAAGAGAAGCGCTTCAGCTAGGGCCCGGGACTGCACACCATAAAGGGCCTGGGTGGAAGCAGACCGCAGGCCCAGGCCCACTTCGACCTCGGAGCAGAGGGCGGCAGACCCAACTCCCCGGCCGCCTCAGTAGCAGGCTCCGCCCCCGGTGGTTGTCGACATCGACGGGGGAAGAGAGGAGGAGCAACCACCGTGTCCGACTCCTCCGGCAATCTAGTGGCCAGCATCCCGGCAACGACTCTGGCAGTTGCGGTGGCAGTGGCCGCGCTGCCCATGCCTTCATGAGCTGAAGGCACTCCTACTCAGCCCTCCTCTGAGCCATGCTATGCACCAGCAGGGATTCCGGGGAACGCCTCTGTCATCCATGATCAGGGCTTGGCGGAGAAGATGATGGAGTATGCATCTTGGTAAGTGCCTTGCACTTTCCTTTGTTTCTTAATGTTCAAGTTGGATTTGAGGAGGGGCCTAACCTCTTCTTCTGATGCAGGTTGGGACTGATGTACTCCTGCTCTGGGACTTCATCAACTCAGCAAAGAAGGAGGCCGAGAAGGAGAAGAAGCTGGCCAAGCTCGTGGCCGATGTGAAGGAGTTGATGGGGAAGGGCTAGGAGCTGAAAGATAACAACAGGGTCCTGTGAGGAGACCTGGCTCGCGCTGAGGAGTGCACCAGGGACCTTGAGACTTCCCTCTTCGAGGAGAGGATCCTGACCCAGTGCCGCACTGAGGAGACCGTGGCGGAGGTCAACCGCGTGGAGGGGCGGTCCTGGGCTCTGGAGACCTGGGTTGAGGAGGTCCTGGCAGAGCTAGCAGCGGCCAAGGAGAAGACGTCGTACGTCACGGGGTTGCTGAAAGCTACGTAGAGGGATGCCTGCGAGGCCGTGCCAAAGTTTCGGGCATCTCAGGAGTTCCAAGATGAGGTCCACGAGGCTGTCGTGGACTCATTCCTGAAGGGGTTTAAGGTCTACTGGCAGAGGGTAGCCTCACTCTTTCCGAAGCTCGACCTGGGAGGTGTCACTATTGGTGGCGCCGAGGAGCGGCCAGAGGAGCTGGAGCCATCTTCGGGGGCAACTGAGGAGGTGACCACTGGGCAGCCAGCCGAGCCGGCAGCCGACGACGCAGAGGCCCTCCATTCTGGGATGGAGCCAGCGACCTAGTGACTTCAGGGTCCTTCTTCGTTTCTGTACTTAGCATAGGGTTTTCTTCATGTTGTCCTTTTTAGGGTTGCCCAGCCTGTCGGGGTCCCTTCCAATTGTAAAAGACCTTATCACAGAGGGCTAGACTCCGGGCTTTTGTGCTGGAGGGTTGGGCTCCGGGCTTTTATGCTAGAGGGCTGGGCTCCGGGTTTTATGCTGGAGGGCTGGGCTCCGTGCTTTTGTGCAGGAGGGCTGGACTCCGAGCTTTTGGGTGCTCCTTGCGAATTGCTTACAGGATTTCTGCCCCCTCTTCGGTCATGAAATCTAGTGACGATGGTCCTACAAAACGGGGACAAGCATTGCACTAGAAAGAATTTCATTATTAGTGTTAAGGAGTCTTACATTATTGGTAATACATTCTTAAGTTGGCATCATTCCAAGTCCATGGAAACCGTGCCCCATCGAGCTCGATGAGGTAATAGGCCCCGTGAGGAAGGGCTTCAACCACCCTATAAGGCCCTTCCCAGTTCGGAGAGAGCTTGCCACACTCTCGAGGTTGGGAGGCTTCCACCTGTCGCAGCACAAGATCTCCTAGGCGGAAGGACTTTGGCCTCACCCTGGAGTTATAGTATCTGGCTACCCATTGTCGGTAGGCAGCCATGCGGACTCGAGTTTTGTCCCTTATTTTTTCAAGTAGATCCAGATTAAGTAGGAGGCATGCTGGGTTCTCGACCTCATCGTACTGCTCCACTCGCAGTGTTGGTAGGCTTAGTTCCACTGGGATCACCGCTTCTGCGTTGAAGACAAGATTGAATGGGGTTTCATCTGTGGCCATCCTCGATGTTGTGTGGTATGCCCATAGGACACTGGGGAGATCTTCGGCCTACCTACCCTTGGCTTGGTCCAGTTTGGTTCGGAGTCCCTGGAGGATAGTCCGGTTGGTCACCTCAGCCTCTTTGTTGGTCTGAGGATGTGCCTCCGAGGTGAAGCGATGGTGAATGTCGAGGTCGTTGTAGAACTCCTTGAACTCCTGGTTGTCAAATTATCGTCCGTTGTTGGTGATGATCGTTTGGGGAGCTCGAAGCGGCATATGATCAATTTCCAGAAAAACTTGCTGACATTCGCCTCCGTGATCCGGGCTAATGGCTCAGCTTCGACCCACTTCGTGAAGTAGTTGATTGCAACTATCAGAAACTTACGCTGCCCGGATACGGGAGAAAAGGGGCCAAGGATGTCCATGCCCCACTGGGCAAATGGTCAGGGGGTAGAGAGCTAGGAGAGCGGCACAGCCAGCTAGCATTGCACGATAGGATGATGCTGGCAGCGATCACACCTCTTGATGAAGTTGGCTGCGTCCTCCCTCATTGTTTCCTAATAGTATCCCTGGTGGAGGGCCTTGTATGTCAAAGTTTTCACCCCCACGTGATTTCTGCAGAGGCCTTCATGTATCTCTTGGAGCATGACTGCACCTCTGAGGGTCTCAAGCATTTGAGGAGTGGATAGGAATAGGACCTTCGATAAACTAGCCCATCCATCAGCACAAAGCAAGCGGCCTTCCTTTTGATAAGGCCGACCTCTATTCAATCTTCAGGCAAGCTACCATTAGTGATGTACTTGATGTACTTGTCCATCCAATTGGGCTCCAGAGTAACTTGCTGGAGCTCTCTGGGCACTTCGTAGCTCGGGGTCTGAAGATGCTCGATGTAGGCGCGGCCTAGGGACGAGTCCAGCAAGGTTGCCAGTCGGGAAAGGGCGTTAGCGCGTGCATTCTCTCCACGTGGGATATGGGAGATGCTAAAGCACTTGAAGCCTGCGACACTTGCATGTACCAGCTCCAAGTACTTCGACATTTGAGGGTCCCAGGCCTCGAACTCACCCGAGACTTGCCCGGTCACCAACTATGAGTTGGTGAAGACCTTCAAACTAGGTATGCCCAGTTCGCGAGAGACTCTCAGCCCCATGAGGAGCGCTTCGTACTCTGCCTGATTATTGGTGGCAGTAAACTGGAAGCAAAGTGCGCATTCGGCGATGACTTCTTTGCCATTGGTGAGAATGATTCCAGCTCCACTTCCACCAGAGTTGGATGCTCCGTCCACATGTAGGACCCAGATGTCCTCCTCTGGTTTAGGTCCTGATTGTTGATTCAGGGGACTCTCTTCTGGCCCCTCGCCCAGGCCTGCACACTCAACCAAGAAGTCAGCCAGTACCTGCACCTTCATGAATGGCCTCGGGAGGTAGGCGATGTCAAACTTGCTGAGCTTCAACGCCCACTTCACCAGGTGTCTGGATGTGTCTAGGCAGCTTAGTACGGCCTTCAGCGGTTGATCCGTCAGAACCATGATCGGGCATGCTTGGAAGTAAGGCCTGAGATGCTGGGCATACATAATGAGCACAAAAATTAACTTCTCGGAATGAGAGTACTTGACCTCAGCATTGCGGAGAAGTTTGCTCGTGTAGTACACGGGCCTCTGGATTCCTCCTTCATCCGTATGGACCAGGACCGAGATGACGGCCTCCTGGGTGACCGCTAAGTACAAGAGGAGCTTGTTGGGAATTGTGTCCTAAAGCCAATCGCCTAGGCTGAGGTGGTTGAGTTGAGTATTGTACTCTTTGTATGAATTAATTAATATTATTTTGGCAGCTCATCACATTCTGACATTTCCTTGTAATGAACTATTTTCATGTGATGAAGTCCTTAGGACTACACTGACTTCGATACAGAGAGGATATATCGAGTGGTCCTTAAACCAGGTTCACAACCAAAGGATACATTATACTGGACGGCAATGTATCAAGTGTAGGTTGTTGTGGTTCACATCGTTTGGTTGTCCTCTTGACCAAAGGAGTGTGGTGATACTGATGTGATTTGCAAGTGGGATATATGATATCTCATTGAACGTGACTCCGTGTAGCCCCTTTCTGCCAAAGGGATACTCATGATTGGATATGGGTATATGTGTCCCTCCGACCTGAGGTCATCATGGTAGCTTGCAAGAAACTCCCTGTGCTTTGATGCCGGACTACCCGGATTTCTAATCTGGTGATAGAAGGTTTTTGGATATAGGCAAGTACTTGTCTAGCATTGATGGAATTGACCTTTCCAAATAGTTTGGATTGAATGTCTCGCAGTATCTCAATTTAGCAAATCCTCGGCCGGGGTAGTCCTAGTAAGGAGTCACTGGACTTGCGAGGTTGAGACATGTTGTGGATTGACTCAGCTGGGGTTGGTAGTCTAACCCTAGGTCATCCAGAGTATTGGAGGTCAAAGGGATAAATTATATGGTAACCATATGTCAGAGGTTCGATTGATTGCTCTCACATCTTCGACCTATCCGGATGCCGGGATCCATTGCTAGATGGTATCTTGTGCTGGTACTGGAATTGTTCCAGTGCTACCACCTAGGTTCGAACCTATGAGGTCACATGCCATAAAGGATCTCTTTCTGATCCAGGTACCGATTTATGATTGGGAATCATTTTGGTAATGGTTTGATTGAGCACTCTTGGGATTGACCCGATTCTGGGTCGATCAGAAATTGTTCGGGTCTACCGGGAATTGTTTCTCGGAAATAAGGACTTGACCAAGCCATTAATCAATTGGATTTTGATCTAATTGAATTGTGAACTGGTTTAGAGTTGGATTGGGATTTTTTGAACCGGTTGTGAACTGGGTTTGAACCGACCACACGGTGTTTCGAGGCTTGGTCGAACAGGGATTTTATTTGCGTCTCTTACTCTCCCGTTTCATTGGTTTTGGGTGGTATTAAACCTCCATTTAATGGTTGTTTATTTCTTCGTTGTGAATGAATTTATTTGGATCCCAAAACCTGCTGCCACTTCGTATTCCCAGCTGGTCCCTTTGGCCCCCTTTGCACCGTTTTGAATGGTTCAACGCTGTTATAAATTCTGCTGGGCGGTGTCTTTGTGATGGCTGAAAAATGTTGAGTTGCTCTTCTTCCTAGAGTGCTTCTTCCATCGGTGGTTTAGAGCCTAAGTTTCTTGTGAGAGATTGAGAGAGAAACTCTTCTTGATTCCTTGTTCTTTGAAGTGCTCAATCAGTGGAAGGAAGTCAAGTCTGTTTCGGAGAAAACATCAAGAGAACAGAGCATTCTGTTCTTCTCCTTCCCTTCACCATTTCAAGGTCTTCCGACGACTAGCATCGTGCGAGAAGGCGGTTCAGAGGAGCCCCAGGTGTGTCCCCCCTCTAGAGGGTGTACCCATGAGCACCTGGGAACCATTGGAACCTCCATTGCTGCTGTGTTTTTCCTTGCTCTATTTTGGTTGCAGGCTTGCTGAAAATTCTGCAACTAAGGGACTTCCTCAACGTTGGATGAACGATCCAAAGCCTCTCCATTGAAGGAACTTTAATCAAAAGGTTCCCTTGCTGTTGGTGAAGGAGAAGAGACCAAGGATTTGCTGCTTTGGTTTGGGATTTGTTGCTGTTGAAGCAAAGAAGAAATCCACGTTTCAAGAGGCTGCTGGAAGAAGAAGACTGGAATAACTTTATTCTAGTTATCCCAGCTATTCCAGCATTATCCCAGAGTTATTCCTAGCAGGAATAAGGTAAAATTTCTGGTTTTATTTTTCATGCATGCCTTGATCTGGGTTTATAAAATAGTTTATAAATATTACATGCCAATGTTATGCCAATGTTATGCCATGTTTTGCCAATACATGCATCTTAAATATGTTAGATCCTGTACGGAGTAGGTTGTTTCCGCTGTTATTTTAAAAATATTTTAAAATACATACCTGCTCCCTGCTGTTGCATGCTTAGTGTAGGCACCTGTAAAACCCGTGTTTTCTTTCAGTGATATTAGAGCCAGGTTCATGAGTAACATTTCTTTAATGCATGTATAGTAGATTAAACTGTTTAATCTTTTGATATGTATCTGTTTCTTAATCATAGGGTATGATTAGAGAGTACTTTTAGGAACCTAGTTGAGGCCTTCACCATGGCCGTGTGTCTTTGGCACGATGCGGTTCGTTTGTGTTGGCCTTTTCAGAAGGATCCTTTAAAGAAATAAATGGAATTAAAATTATTTTAATTCAGTTACATTTTTGGCATGTAATATTTATAAAGGAATATGACTAGATTTAATGCATGAAGTGATATGTAAAAGGAGTTTTATATGTTTTAATTAAAATTATTTTAATTAAAATTTTGGCTTATATTCAAACAATTGTGAATTATATGATTAAGTTAAATGACAAGTTATCTTAGGATTTATGAAATCTAATATCATTTAAATAAGCCAATTGGGTTAATTGGGTTAGCTGTCTAATTGGATCCATAATATGGGTTAGACCTATGTTTAGTTGAATTGGATAATAAGAAGACTAATCAAAAGTTGATTAAGGTCATTCTTTTAGAACTATCTAATAGTTAGATAAGTTAGTCCATTCATCTAAAATGGATCTAATTAGTGGCTCCATGGAAGCCTGAGTCTTTAGGCTAATCTGATTGAGTCTAGTTAATCGATTGGTGTTGAGGTAGGTTTGGCATTTGTCATCATGGTTGCATGAGACTACCTCTTTCCTGGCCAACTTGGTTGGTGTCTAGGAAAGATGGTTAATGACGGTTACTCACCCATGATCTCACCTACCTGGCCAGTCAAGTCAACCAGAACTGATTAGAAAAGCTCATTGACTTGAGTTAACCCATGTCACCCAGGTTGATCAATCTGACTAATCGGTAGGTGCCCATGGATCAATTGTTGAATTGGTTCAACCCTCCTGAAAACTGATTCGTTCAATGGGAGGATGATCCATGTTCTTCTCTTATTCATCTGTCACAACCTAAAATCCTCTAAAATTATCAGGTCCTGAAAAAGACTAAGTCAAGGTGTTGATGGTGTCTTAGCCACCCATTAAGTGAGTTAGTAATGTGTCCTTTAACTTGGTGTTCATCGGCAGTTCCATAGAACGAGTGTGCATCCGGTTACTAGAATTGCTCTCTCATAGATGATGGTTCAGTGCAACCTTCTTAATGGTGATCAGGTGAGGCGGCCATAGTTAGGCTTGGTCATTCGTTGGCTGGAAGTATTGGATTTATCATGTTAATGGTTGGACCTAACCGGAGACCTGCAATAGGAGGCCCTTAGGTCGATTAGGGTGCTCTCTGGGGCAAAATAAATTACTGGAAGTTGCTTGGGGAAGCAATTGGTTGGTGAACCTACCTTTAGGCGCGTATGGGTGAGCTGGCCATAGTTGGGCTCATACGTGATCTATTGGATTTCAGTACCCACTATGAAATAGTGATTTTACAGATTGGAGTTAAAGGCTCCCAATCTGAAAAATTAGTGGGAGAGACCTTTAGACTAAAGTCCAAGTCTTTTGGTTAATTAATTGATTCATACTCATATGGTCTTGTTTTTCCTTTCAGATGTCTTTAAATCTTTTGCTTCGGTCACTTCTCGATAATGAGAAGTTGAAGGGTCACAACTTCGATAGTTGGTATCGAAAGTTGAGGATTGTCCTGGAGCATGAACGGATCCTTTATGTGATAACGGATCTGGTACTTGAAATCCCTCTTGCTAGTGCTCGGAGTTCGGTCAGGGACACTTATCAGAAGTGGGTTTCTGATCAGACTACTGTTTGATGTATTATGCTAGCGGCAATGAATGACGAGTTCAGTCGCAAGTTTGAGGAGGCCCAACCAGATGAGATTCTTCAAAAGTTGAAGAAATCTTTCGGCACACCAGACGATGTAGAGCGATACAAAGTGTCTTGTGCCATCTACAACGCCAAGATGCCGAATGGTGGTTCTGTCACTGATCATGTATTGTACATGATCGAGCTGATAGAAAAGTTGGGCAAGCTCGGATGTCCCTTGCACGAGCAGCTCGGCAAGGATGCGATCTTGAATTCTCTGTGCTCCTCCTATCTTGACTTTCTTGATCATTACAGAATGAACAAGCCTGCAGTCAATTACCATGGTTTGATGGGATTGCTGTAGACTTTCGAGAAAGACCACCAACTGAATAAGGGGGTGGTGAATTTAGTGAGAGGTTCTAGAGGTTGTCGTCCCTTTGAGAAAGGGAAGAATAATAGAAAAGGAAAGAAGGTGCTGAATGCTCCTGGCCTGAGTCAGACTAGGAAAGTGAGAGCTGACCAGTCTTTTGCAGAGTGCTTCTATTGCAAGAAGCGGGGACACTGGAAGAGGAACTATCCTCTTTACAAAGCATCCCTAGATCTGAACAGGCCTAGGAAGGGAAATTAGCAGAGTGTTGGACAAGGTATTTATATGATAAAGCCTTGTAATTTCTTTATTTGTGATACTGCTAACTGGGTATTGGATATTGGTAGTCCTATTCATGTTTGTAATTCGTTACAGGGACTACAAGTTAGCAAGAGATT
This sequence comes from Areca catechu, assembly GCA_021397845.1. Lineage (NCBI taxonomy): Eukaryota > Viridiplantae > Streptophyta > Magnoliopsida > Arecales > Arecaceae > Areca > Areca catechu. Next base: position 67,749,683 of record CM038045.1, read on the forward strand.
CGAGGATGGGGAACAGTTTCTGAGTGTCGGGAATGAAAATCGTGTTCCAGTACTGGCAATCGGAGTTCTGAGTCTCGTCTTTGAGTACTGTGCTATCGAGTTAGTTGATTGCTATTACTGTCCTAGTTTCATTATGTGCATTACTCTGTAGGCCTTTTGGCCAATTATGGTTATGAACTATCAATAAGAGGAGATATTTGCCAGGTTATTTTGAATAACTCTGTGATAATGAAAGCTAAGTTAAATAATGGCATTTATGCACTGTCACGGCCTGTTAGTGTAATGTACACATCTGGCAAACACCCAAGGCTAGAAAATGTCAGTGATCTGTATATTTGGCACTGTAGGCTAGGTCATATAAATCAGAATAGGATAAACAAGTTGCGAGGAGAAGGTCTCCTCAAGGTCAGTGATTATGAATCACTACCTACTTGTGAATCCTGTTTACTTGGTAAAATGACCAAGTCACCTTTTACTGGAAAAGGTGAATGAGCTACAGAACTTCTGAGTCTCGTACATACTGATGTATGCGGACCCATGACAGTTAGTGCCAGAGGTGGATACAGATATTTCATTATATTATAGACGACCTTTCGAGGTTCGGTTATGTCTTTTTGATGAGACATAAATCTGAGTCGTTTGAAATGTTCAAACGATATCGTAATGAAGTAGAGAAACAAACTGGAAAAAGTATTAAAACCCTTCGATCTGATCGAGGCAGTGAATACCTATCTGGTGAGTTTTTGACATATCTTGAGAAGAATGGGATTCTCTCTCAGTGGACTCCTCCAGGAACACCACAGTTGAATGGTGTGTCCGAAAGGAGGAATCGAACCTTGTTGGACATGGTTCTATCCATGATGGTCTTTGCAACTCTGCCGTTATCCTTTTAGAGATATGCACTTGAGACAGCTTGTCACTTGTTAAATATATTTCGAGTAAGTCTGTTGTCTCCACTCCATATGAGATGTGGACTGGACGTAAGCCCTCAATCTCACACCTTCGGGTCTGGGGTTGTCCGGCATATATAAAGCGTTTAGACTCAGATGAACTTGGTCCTAGGTCTGATCGGTGCCTATTTATTGATTATCCTAAGGAAATCAAAGGATATTTTTTCTACTTGGAAGGATATTTTTTCTACTTGGAGGATGAACAGAAAGTGTTCGTCGCTCTTAGGGCTATCTTTTTGGAAAAGGAGTTTCTTGGAGAAGGAACTGTAGCCTCTAAGATTGAACTTGGTGAAGTTCAGCCAGTAGAAGAACCTGCACACTCTAAGGACATCATAGAACCGGTTGTGATTGGATCACACCCAGAACCCATTATTAGGAGATCGGTAGAGTATCACGTCAGTCGGACAGATACTACGATTTCTTGGTCTGGGATGGCGATCCCATTGAGCTCGATGAGAACAATGAGGATCTGATCACCTATATGGATGCACTTCAGAGATCTGATTCTAAGGCATGGCTTGGAGCCATGCGATCCAAATGGAATCTATGGAGATCAATAATGTATGGACATTGGTTGATCCGCCTGAAGGATAAAACCCATCGGGTGCAAGTGGATCTTCAAGAGGAAAAGAAGCACGGACGGGAAGGTGGAGACCTATAAAGCCCGTGGTTGCCAGGAGGTATCATCAGCGATATAGTATCGATTATGACGAGACTTTCTCCCCTGTGGCAATGCTCAAGTCCATTCAGATCATTCTTGCTTTAGTAGCATATTTTGATTATGAGATCTGACAGATGGATGTCCGAACCGCTTTCCTAAATGGGGAGCTGGAAGAGGAGGTGTATATGATACAGCCTGAAGGGTTCACATCCTTAGATGAGTCAAAAGTATGCAAGTTGCAAAGGTCCATTTATGGACTCAAGCAAGCATCTCGAAGTTGGAACTTACAGTTTGATAAATGTATCAATCATATGGCTTCGTTAGGAATGGAGATAAACCGTGCATCTATAAGTGGGTTAATGGTTCTGTGATTGTATTCCTGGTACTGTATGTTGATGACATTCTCTTAATCAGGAATGACGTCGCATCATTACAAGGAATAAAGGTCTAGTTGTCATCTCAGTTCTCCATTAAGGACTTGGGTGAAGATCTATAGAGATAGATCTAAGAGGCTTCTGGGATTGTCCCAGTCTACGTACATTGATACCATGCTGAAAAGGTTCAGCATGGAAAATTCCAAGAAAGATTATCTTCCGATGGTTTTGGAATTATTCTTTCCAAGAAGGATTATGTGACAACTCCTGAGGAAAGAGAGCGCATGAGTAGAGTACCTTATGCTTCTATGGTAGGCTCCATCATGTATGCTATGACATGTACTAGACCAGACGTGGCATACTCACTAGGAGTAGTGAGCAGATACCAGTCTGACCCAGGTGAGGCACATTGGAAAGTGGCTAAGTCCATCCTGAAGTATTTGAGAAGTATTAAAGATCAATGGCTGATTATAGAGAATCTGACTTGAAACTTGTTGGTTATACTGACTCCAGTTTCCAGTCAGACAGAGATGATAACAATAGTGTGTCAGGGTTTGTATTTACCCTAAATGGAGGAGCGATTTGCTGGAAAAGTTTCAAGCAGGCGATAGTTGCAGCTCGGTATGCGAGGCATAATACCTTGTGGTTGTGGAAGTTCTTGGAGAGCTAGGGGTGGCATCTTTCCTAGATGGTTCTATTCTAGTGTACTGTGACAGCACTGGAGCCATTGCTCAAGCTAAGGAGCCGAAAGCTCATCACCGCACCAAGCATATTCTGCGGTGCTTCCACCTCGTACGAGAGATCGTAGAACGAGACGATATCAATCTTATGAAGATTGATGGAAAGGAAAATCTGGCCGACATTTTTACTAAAGCCCTCAGAATAAAAGAGTTCGACTTTTGTAAAAGAGAAATGGGTATTAGATACTGTTCTGATTGGCTTTAGTACAAGTGGGAGTTGTTGAGAATTGTGTCCCAAAGTCAATCGCCTTGGCTATAGGCGGTTGAGTTGAGTATTGTACTCTTTGTATGAATTAATTAATATTATTTGGCAGCTAATCACATTCTGACATTTCCCTGTAATGAACTATTTTCAAGTGATGGAGTCCTTAGGACTACACTGACTTCGATATAGAAAGGATATATCAAGTGGTCCTTAAACCAGGTTCACAACGAAAGGATACATTGTACTGGACGGCAATGTATCAAGTGTAGGTTGTGTGGTTCACATCGTTTGGTTGTCCTCTTGACCAAAGGAGTGTGGTGATACTGATGTGATCTGCAAGTAGGATATATGATATTTCATTGAACGTGACTCCGTGTAGCCCCTTTCTACCAAAGGGATATTCATGATTGGATATGGGTATATGTGTCCCTCCGACCTGAGGTCATCATGGTAGCTTGCAAGCAACTCCTTGTGCTTTGGTACGGACTACCCAGATTTCTAATCCGGTGATGGAAGGTTTCTGGGTACAGGCAAGTACTTATGTAGCAGTGGTGGACCAAGATGGAATTGACCTGTCCAAATAGTTTGGATTGAATGTCTCGCAGTGTCTTAATTTAGCAAATCCTCGACCGGGGTAGTCCTAGTGAGGAGTCACTAGACTTGCGAAGTGAGACATATTGTGGATTGACTCAGTTGGGGTGGCAGTCTAACCCTAGGTCATCCTGAGCATTGGAGGTCAAAGGGATGAATTATACAGTAACCATATGCCAGAGGTTCGATTGATTGCTCTCGCATTCGACCTATCCGAACCCGGGACCCATTGCTAGATGGTATCTTATGCTGGTACTGGAATTGTTCCAGTGCTACTGTCTAGGTTCGAACATATGAGGTCACACACCATAGAGGATCTCTTCCTGATACAGGTACCGATTATGATTGGGAATCATTTCGGTAACGGTTGATTGAGCACTCTTGGGATTGACCTGGTTCTGGGTCGATCAGAAATTGTTCGGATCTACCGGGAATTGTTTCTGGGAAACCAGGACTTGACCAAGCCATTAATCAATTAGATTTTGATCTAATTGAATTGTGAACCGGTTAGAACTGGATTGGGACTTTTTGAACGGTTGTGAACTGGTTTGAAACACAACACGGTGTTTCGAGGCTGGGTCGAACAGGGATTATTTGCATCTCTTACTCTCCCGTTTCATTGGTTTGGGTGGTATTAAACCTCCATTTAATGTGTTATTCTTCGTTGTGAACGAATTTATTGGATCCAAAACCTGCTGCCACTTCGTATTCCCGGCTGGTCCCTTTGGCCCCCTTTGCACCGTTTTGAATGGTTCAACGCTGTTATAAATTCTGCTGGGCGGTGTCTTTGTGATGGCTGAAAAATGTTGAGTTGCTCTTCTTCCTAGAGTGCTTCTTCCATCGGTGGTTTAGAGCCTAAGTTTCTTGTGAGAGATTGAGAGAGAAACTTTTTTTGATTCCCTGATCTTTGAAGTGCTCAATCAGTGGAAGGAAGTCAAGTCTATTTCGGAGAAAACATCAAGAGAACAGAGCATTCTGTTCTTCTCCTTCCCTTCACCGTTTCAAGGTATTCCGGTGACTAACATCGTGCGAGAAGGCAGTTCAGAGGAGCCCCAGGCATGTCCCCCCTCTAGAGGGTGTACCCATAAGCACCTGAGAGCCATTGGAACCTCCATTGCTGATGTGTTTTTTCTGCTCTGTTTTGGTTGCAGGCTTGCTGAAAATTCTGCAACTAAGGGACTTCCTCAATGTTGGATGAACGATCCAAAGCCTCTCCATTGAAGGACTTTAATCAAAAGGTCCCTTGCTGTTGGTAAAGGAGAAGAGACCAAGGATTTGCTGCTTTGGTTTGGGATTTGTTGCTGTTGAAGCAAAGAAGAAATCCACGTTTCAAAAGGCTGCTAGAAAAAGACTGGAATAACTTTATTCCAGTTATCCCAGCTATTCCAGCATTATCCCAGAGTTATTCCCAGCAGGAATAAGGTAAAATTTCTGGTTTTATTTTTCATGCATGCCTTGATCTGGGTATATAATTGTTTATAAATATTACATGCCAATATTATGCCAATGTTATGCCATGTTTTGCCAATACACGTATCTTGAATATGTAGACCCTGTGCGGAGTAGGTTGTTTCCGCTATTATTTTAAAATATTTTAAAATACATACCTGCTCCCTGCTATTGCATGCTTAGTGTAGGCACCTGCAAAACCCGTGTTTTCTTTCAGAGATCCTCTCCCACCTCTGCTTGGGAGAGCAGTGGTGGTGATGCTAGGGTCTTCTTTAGCTCTTCGAAGGCCTCCTAACACTCCTTCGTCCAAGTAAAGTCATTCATCTTCCACGGTGCCTTGAAGAAGGGTTGGCAACAATCAGCAAATCGTGAGATGAATCAGCTCAAGGCTATTATCCGCTCGGTGAGTCGCTGAACTTGCTTTTTGGAGTGGGCTACTCCATGTCAAGAATCGCTCGGACCTTCTCTAGGTTGGCCTTGATCCCCCTCTGGATGACCATGAACCAAGAAATTTACTTGCTACTACACCAAACGCGCACTTCACCGGGTTCAACTTCATTTGATGGAGGCAAAGGTTGCGGAAGGTCTCTGCTAGGTTGTCAACGTGGTCCGAGGTTGGCTTGCTCATGACGAGCATGTCATCCATGTATACCTGCATGTTGCGACCAATTTAGTCTTTGAAGACCTTGTTGATCAGTCATGGTACGTGGAGCCAGCGTTCTTCATGCCGAAGGGCATCATCCTGTAGCAGTACGTCTAATGGTCCGTGATGAAGGCAGTGTGCTTCTCATCCACCGGATGCATTCGAATCTGGTTGTACCCGGAAAATGCATCCATGAAGGAGAGAAGGCGGTGCCCCAAGGTGGCGTCCACGAGCTAGGCGATCGGAAGGGGGAAGCTATCTTTTGGGCAAGCATGGTTGAGATCGGTGTAGTCTACATAGATCCTCCACTTCCCGTTGTCTTCTTGATCATGACTATGTTTGCCAGCTAGCTGGGGTACTGCACTTTGTGCACGAAAACGGCGGTGAGGAGCTTCTTCACTTCGTTGTTGATATCCTTCTGCCTTTTCGAGGTGAAGTTCCTCTTCTTTTGTCGAATGGGCGACACTTTGAATCGATCTTCAAATGGTGGATAATGACATCTGGGGGAATACCTGGCATGTCTATACAGTCCAGGCGAACACATCCACGTTCGACCGGAGGAAACCAAGCAAGCGACGTCACTCATCTTCTAGCAGTTGGGCTCCTATCTGCACCGTCTTCAATGGGTCCGAGCTAAGGGGATACATCAGGAGGTGCTCGATGGGGCCGCCCTTAGGGTCCTGCACCCTTTGGTCGAGGTCGTCGATGTCGGAGTCGAGCTCGGCACTTCTAGCCCCTGGGACAGCCTGCAAGCAATGCGGGATGGGTTGAGCTGCCCCCCTCATTTCTCCTACACCATAAGGGATTGGAAATTGTACCAATAATCTCTTAGTAGATATGACCGCATCGAGTATGTTGAGCCCGGGGGGGCCCAGGATAGCATTATACGGCGATGGGAGTCTGACGACGGTAAAGGTCACCATAACTGTGCTCTGCTGGGGTGGTGACCCCCCGGCGCAGGGAAGGCGACAGGGAAGGTAACTTCATCTAAGAGAAAACTCATAAAAAAGCACATCTATGACCATCAACCATGATGTGTCCAGGATACTTGGCGACATCTCTGACAGCATCAACATTTCTTCCATACCCCATAAAGGGGAGTACATTTTTCATATTTCGTCCCTCCTTGGATGCACTCTCTATTCCCAAGAAATCATGCCCACGGGCTTCTTATTTCGGGTCGATTATCAACTACAGGAACAGGGGGGAGAGTCGCAAGTGGTTGATCCTTCACCGGGATGTCACTCATGAACTTTCTGAGGTAACCTCTCCTGATTAGGTTCTCGATTTCCCTTCTCAGGTTGCAGCAGTCCTCAGTGTCGTGGCCATGGTCATGGTGGAACTAGCAGTACTTGTCTTGTCATGACTGCTCGATAGCTTCTGTGGGGGAGGTCGGCGTAGGTAGTGCTCGCCTTTGATCTCCATAAGAATCTTTGATCTTGGAGCTAGGAGGGGAGTGAAAGTCTTCTCTGGAGTGGAGCCATCCCTCGGCTTTGGTCCCACTCGGAAGTCCGCAGGTGGCCCAGGTCTTCGCGTCCCGGTGCATCTCTTGGGGTTGGCTTCTTCGGGGCTTCCCGTCCAGTTCTTTTCTGGTATGGTCGGCCTCCTTGATGAGGATGTACTTGTAGACATGGAAGAGGAGTTCAGAATATGTCATTGGCGACTTTTTGTCTAAAGAATAAGTGAGGTGGGAGGTCTTGAGCCCTTGTTTCAATGCCAGCATGGCGACGGGCTCATCCAGGCTGTAGATCTCCAGGGTGGTAGCTTTGAAACAGGTTACATAGTCTCGCAGGAGCTCATGGTCTTGCTGCCGGATAGAAAAGAGGCTATCCACCTCACACGGCACCTTTCGACAAGCGTCGAAGTGGGCCACGAACCTCCTCTCCAGCCGCTGGAAGGAGTCGATGCTTTCGGGCTCGAGGCGGGTGAACCATACTTGAGTGGCCTTCCGGAGGGTGGCTGAAAAGGTAATGCACAGGAGGGCGTCTGTCGCCCCCCCGGACTCTCATGAGAGCCTTGTAGCTCTCCAGGTGGTCCGATCATGGGGATCCACCTGAGACATGCGGAATCGACTCGGAATCGGTCCTCTTGGATTTTCCGGGAGAAGGGGGGTCGAGCATCATAGCCCGCTTGCTCTTTGGAGGAGCCATGTATGTTGGCAAACTGGTGGGAGAGCTTTGCCAGCTTGTGCTCTTGCTCTTCTAGGGGCCTCTTGACTAGGTGCTGGATGGCCTCGTCAGTGGAGTCTTCCACTGAGGCCGCTGGAGAAGGAGTTGATAGTTGGGGGTGGTCACGACGGGGGGCCTTCCCCTGGTGGTGCTTGCCGTGCTTGACGATGGCGTTATCATCCATCGGGGATCGGCTCTCCCAGTCCATCGACCCATAGTGGTTTCTCTTCGCGGGGGTCTGGTGACTCTCGTGGGGATTGGTTGTGGCCGCAGATGGGATGGCTTGCCTTGGATGGAGTGCAGGATTCCACGAGGGCCCGCGGCTTGGGCCGCGGGGGTCCTTGGTCGAGGTTGAGTGACCAGGGAGCGCTGCTGATGCTGTAACTGCCTCACGGCCGTGGTCAGCACCTGCATCTGTTGGACAAGTGCAGCATACTGGCCATCGACCGAGGGCGGTTGAGGAGGAGCTGGAAGCTCCCTCTCTGAGCTATGTGAGCCCAAGGGAGAGGGGGAGTCTCCCGCTTGGCTGGTAGAAGCTTCTTGTCCACGAGTCATTACTATTCTTCGAGTGAAGTTATTCTCAAGCTCGTGGAGGACTTGCTTGTACAGGGGCTTCCCCCCCACCTGGCATGCCAATCTGTTGCCGACCTTACCATTGTGGCCTATAGCTATGAGGTGGCACATGATGATTGTCCCTTTTACTCCAAAATCCTGGTACTCTCGGACCTGCAAAATAATGTTAGAGACCCGGGCGGGATCCCGGTGAGGGCACTCCGATGATCAAGTCAGTGAACGGCAAAGCGAAACAGATCCCCCAAGGTGGATCCCACTTCGGTCTCCATGCTTAGAGGAGTTTGTAATAAAGACTGAGTAGGGGAAGATGAGACAGGAACGGTGCTTGGGTTGCGGCGACTGTGCTCGCTGGACTCGCTCCAGGAGTCTTCTTGGAGCTTCTTGCCTTCAAGTCACTCGTTTCCTTGCTATCTTGTATGCTTGATCTCTCTTGGTTTCTTACCTGGTTTCTCGCCTGTTGGTGCCTTTGTAGATCGCTGATTATTCATTGCCTCGATTTGCCCTCTCTAGGGGGCTTACGGGTCAACGGTGTCCGTTGGCCACTCCCCCAAGGTCATCTTCCTTATGGTTGGGAGTTAAGTTTTGAAATCGTCTTGCCTGGTATGTTGTCATGAAGGGGGGAATTAGGCAGAACCTCGATCTGGGTGCAGCCACTCTCGGGTCTGAGTCCCTGAACACGACCTTCTCTTGGGGGGTTCTAGGTGGTCGGTCGCAGGATCTGACATCTTGATTAGGGCGCTCCTCCGAAACTAGCGCAAATGAGGTTACATGCGCTGATGTGGCAGGATCGATGATGTAGGATCCCTGTCAGACACCATGTTAGGTGAAGCTGCCACGTGGGACACCTCAGCCCGAACTCCTTCGCCCGATCGTGCTCCTTCTGGGTTGAGACATTGAGGCCAAAGTCGAGCTTTGCCTCTCCTTCGCTTGGCCATGCTCCCTCCAGGTCGAGCTCTCCTCTGCTACCATTCTTACAAACTATGCTCGCCCGCTCGCACTCTCTCACCTCACTAATTCTCCTCCTAGCATGGAGTCCACACTCGGGGCTCGATCAGGAAGACCTGTTCTCCTGGATCATTACTGACTTACCGTCGGAGTGCCCCCGCCGGAATCCTCGGCCCGGGTCTCTAACTCTATTTTGTAGGTCCAGGTGCCCGAGCAGGATCCCGAGCAACAAGAGCACGATCCGAGCTCGACTTCAGCTACAGGCCACAGTGATCTTGGTGGCAATAGATTGGCACACTAGGAAGGGGGGTAGGACACATCTTGATCCAACCTAATCCCCTAGCAAGCAGCCCACCGAGAGGATAGTGATGACACGAGCGAGAGAAGCCTCCACCAGCTGTGCGAAGGATCCCCCTTCCCGTGGGGACCCGCACAGTCTAGAAGGGGAGCTCCCGTTCTAGCTCAACCACATATGGCGGATACTCAACTGGTCGCACTCACCCAGCATATGCAAATTCTCATTGTGATAGTGTGCCAGCCCCAGCACCAGCACCCACCGAGGTCGAAGAAGCAAGATTCTCCGTCGTGACACCCCTCACATGTCACCTTCTCCGCTCCAGTCAGCCTCCACGGAGGGTTCAACCGACAAGGCCATCAGGCGCATGGAGGAGCAGGAGCGCAAGCTGGTGGAGCTCTCCCGCCAGTTTGCAAATCTGCAGGGCTCCACTAGCAGCCGGTGGGCTACGATGCCCATCCCCTTTTCTCCCGAGAAGTCCAAGAGGAGCCGGTTCTGAGCCAGTTCTGCATGCCACAGGTGGTTCCCTACAACGGGACCACCGACCCCCAGGATCATCTTGAGAGCTACAAGGCCCTCATGAGAGTCCAGGGTGCTATCGACGCTCTTCTCTGTGTCACCTTTCCTGCCACTCTCCGAAGAGCATTAGTTGCTTCGCTCAGCTGGAGCGAAAGTTCATGGCCCACTTCGATGCTTGCCGGAAGGTGCCACGAGAGGTAGACAACCTCTTCTCCATCAGGCAACAGGACCACGAGCTCCTACGGAACTATGTGGCCCGCTTCAAGGTTGCCGCGATGGAGATCTACAACTTTGATGAGCCCGTCGCTATGCTGGCATTGAAGATAGGGCTCAGGACTTCCCGCTTGACCTACTCTCTTGACAAAAAGCCCTCCAAAACTTACTTTAAGCTCCTCCTTCGAGTCCAGAAGTACATCCATGCCGAGGAGGCAGATCGTACGAGGAGGGAGCTGGATGAAAGGCCTTTGAAGAAGCCAGCTTCCGGGAAGACCCGGGGCGCGGAAGCCCGGACCATCTACACTGAACTTCCACTAGAGGCCGAAGTCGAGGAGAGACCCCATCCCGGAAGAGAGTTTCATGCCTCTTCTCGCCCCAAGGGCGAAGATCCTCATGGAGATCGAGGGTGAACGTTATCTGAAGCGCCCACCTTTGCTGAAGCCATCTATCAGTCGAGACAGGTCGAAGTACTGCCAATTGCACCACGACCACGACCACGACACCAAGGAATGCTGGCATCTCAAGAAGGAGATTGAAGAACTCATAAAGAGAGGCTACCTCGAAAAGTTCATGAGAGGCATACCCCCAGTGGAACCTTAGGTGCTCACCGCTCTCCTCCAGTCCCTACAATCGACAGCCGCCCTACCGAGAAGCCGGTAGGGTTGATATGCTGGGGAGTCGAGCGCGCTTCCAATAAGGCCCGCGGGGGAGAGGGTTTTGAGAATGTATTTTCCTTTATGAGGGAAGGGGGGTTGAAAATGAAAATGTAAACAATGATGCTGTGGTTATCGAGATAACGATCGCAAAGCATCCTGTAAAATGCATCATGGTTGATAGTGGGAGCTCCACGGATGTGCTTTTTTATGATGCTTTCTCTAGGATGAATCTATCTTTTGCTCAGCTCAGACCTGTGCACACACCCCTTGTTGGTTTCACAGGTGACTCTTAGGAGTCGAGGGGGAGATCACTCTCCCAGTTACTGCCGGGATGCTACCTCGGCAGAGTACCGTCATGATGATTTTCATGATTGTTAGGCTTCCTTGACCTACAACATGATCCTTGGCCGACCCGGGCTCAACCTGCTCGACGCGGTCATTTCCACAAAGTGGTTGTTGGTGCAGTTTCCAACTCTCTATGGTGTAAGGAAGATAAGGGGGGCACCTCAGCCAATCCAACAATGCCTCCAAACCGTCCCCTGGGGCCAAGGTTGCCGAGGACGACCCCAGTGCAAATGAGCTCGACCAAAGGGTGCAGGACCCCAGAGGTGGCTCGGTCGAGTGCCTACTATCATATCCTTTTGGAATCGAGCAGGCAAAGATGGTGCAGATTGGGGCGCAGCTGCAAGATGATGAGCGAGCCCACCTGCTAGAATTTCTCCGAGCGAATGCCGACATGTTCGCTTGGATGGCGACCGACATGCCTGGGATCCCACTTGAGATCATAACCCACAAGATGAGCATCGACCCAAAGTATTGCCCTGTGCGGCAAAAGAAAATGAGTTTCGCACCGGAGAGACAAAGGGCGATCAACGAGGAGGTGGACAAACTCCTCGTAACCGGCTTTGTTCAGGAAGTGCAATATCCAAACTGGCTAGCAAATATGATTATGGTGAAGAAGAATAACATAAAGTGGAGGATCTGTGTGGACTACACCGACCTCAACTGAGCATGTCCGAAGGATAGCATCCCTCTGCCAAAAATGACTAGTTGTGGATGCCACCTCGGGGCACCACTTGCTCTCCTTTATGGATGCATTCTTCGGATACAACCAAATCCGGATGCACCTAGAGGACGAGAAGCACACTGTCTTCATCACCGATGTAGGGATGTACTGCTACCAGATGATGTCGTTCGACTTGAAGAATGCTGGTGCCACATACCAGCGCCTGGTCAATCGGTTCTTCAAGGACCAGATCGGTAGGAACATGCAAGTCTATGTGGACGACATGCTCGTCATGAGCAAGCCGAGGTCGGACCATGTCGCTGACCTCGAGGAAGCTTTCCAATATCTCTGGAAGCATAAGATGAAGCTGAACCCAGCAAAATGCACTTTCAAAGTAGTGGCAAGAAAGTTCCTTGGCTTCATGGTGATCCAAAGAGGAATCGAGACGAACCCGAAGAAGGTCCAGGCGATCATCGACATGGAGCATCCGACCTCAAAGAAGCAGGTGCAACACCTGACGGGTCGGATCGCCGCACTGAGCCGGTTCATCTCGAGATCAGTGAACTGCTGCCTTCCTTTCTTCAAGGTGCTGCGTAAGATGAACGACTTCACCTGGACAGAGGAGTGCAAGGCGACCTTTTAGGGTCTTAAAGACTTCCTGGTGTCACCATCATTGCTCTCCAGGTCGGAGATAGGAGAGGAGCTCCTGCTGTACATGGCGATCACCCCTGGAGCCGTCAATTCGGTACTCATTCGCACAGATCAGGATGGATCCCAGAAGCCGGTGTACTGCACCAGCAATATCCTCCGGGATGCTAAGATTAGGTACACCGATCCGAAAAACTAATTTTTGCTCTTATCATGTTTGCTCACCATCTCAGGCCGTACTTCCTAGTGCATCCAATCATGGTCTTGACGGACCAGCCCCTGAGGGTTATGCTTAGTCATCCCGACACATCCGAATGTTTGGCCAAGTGGGCACTAAAGCTCAGTGAGTTCGACATCGCGTACCGATTGAGGTCATCCCAAAAGGCCCAGGTGCTGGCCAACTTCCTGGCCAAGTGCACGGGACTTGCCAAAGAGCCAGAGCAGACAATACCGGAGCACCAAGTGGAGCCCGGTGCCGAGGAGGAGTCCTGGATCCTCCATGTTGACGGCGCGTCCAATGCAGGTTAAAGTGGAGCAGGTCTCATCCTTGCTAACAACGATGGAGTTGTAGCTGAATGTGCACTCCGCTTTAAGTTTGCCACAACAAATAACCAGGCGAAGTATGAGGCACTCCTCGTGGGCTCAGGGTCTCCCGCGAGCTGGGTGTACAAAATCTAAAGGTCTTCACTGACTCCCAACTAGTGGCCGGACAGGTCTTCGAAGAGTATGAAGCCAGAGATCCCCATATGATGAAATACTTAGAGTGGGTCCATTCAAGTACAACAGGTTTCTGATGCTTCAGCATCTCTCATATCCCCCAAGTGAGAATGCTTGCACCGATGCACTGTTAAGACTTGCAACCTTCCCGGACTTATCACTGGGACGCGTCCACATCGAGTACCTCAAAAATCCAAGCAACGAAGCTCCCGCAAAGGTGCAGCAAGTCATCCCGGAGCTGAGCTCGATGGATAGGTAGATCAGATACATCATCGATGGCACCCTGTCGGCAGACCGCGTAGAGGCCGGCCTTATCAAGAAGAAGGCCTTGCGGTTCGTTCTCATGGAATGACAGCTCTACCGTCGATCCTACTCCTATCCGCTCCTGAAATGCCTGAAACCCGCAGAGGCAACCTTCATGCTCCAAGAGATACACGAAGGCCTATGCGGAAACCATGTGGGGGGAGGACTCTTGCATACAAAGCCCTCCGACAGGGGTACTACTGGGAGACCATGAGGGAGGACGCCACTGACTTCGCAAAGAGATGTGATCGGTGCCAGTGCCATGCCCACATACAGCATCAACCAGCAGCTCCGCTCTCCCAGCTCTCTGCCCCTTGGCCGTTCGCCTAGTGGAGAATGGGCATCCTCAGTCCATTTCTACCTGCATCAGGGCAACGGAAGTTTTCGATAGTGGCCATTAACTACTTCACCAAGTGGGTAGAAGCAGAGCCGCTGGCACGGATCACAGAAGCCAAGGTCTGCCAGTTCTTCTAAAAGTCGATCATTTGCCGCTTTGGGCTTCCTCACAATATCATCATCAATAACAGGTGGCTGTTCGACAACTGGGAGTTCGAAGAGTTTTGTGCCAAACTCGGCATTCAGCACCGCTTCACCTCGATGGCTCACCCTCAGACCAATGGAAAAGCCGAGATGACAAACCAGACCATTCTCCAAGGGCTCAGAACCAGGCTAGACCGAGCCAAGGGCAGGTGTGCAGAAGAACTCCCCAGCATTCTCTAGGCCTACCACACAATGCCCCGAACGGCCATGGACGAGATGCCTTTCAACCTCACTTTCGATGCAGAGGCCGTTATTCCAGTTGAACTCGACGTGCCCACACTACGGATACAGCAATACAATGAAGCAGAGAATCCAGTGCACCTTCTTCTCAACCTGGACCTCCTCGAAGAAACCAGGGACAAGGACCAACTTCGGATGGCAGCTTACCATCAGCGTGTAGCCCGGTATTACAATGCACGGGTAAAGTCGAATGTTTTCTATCCTGGCAACCTGGGGCTGCGCCGAGCTGAAGCATCTCAACCTCGGGAGTGTGGCAAGCTCTCGCTGAACTAGGAGGGCCCCTACAATGTGGTCAAAGCTCTTCCACACGGAGCTTACTATCTTACGAATCTGGACGGTGCAAGATTCCCGCAGACGTGGAATGCCTGCAACCTGAGAATATACTATCAGTAGTGTAAGACCTTTTCCTTGTAATAATAAACATCCTCTTTTGTGCAAACTACTTTTGCCTTGTAGGGATATCGCTGCCCGACCTAAGGTCTGGCACACTCAAGTCCGGAGTCCAGTTCTATGGCACCAAAGCCCGGAGTCCAACCCTCCAGTAATCAATCCTGGAGTCCAACCCTCCGGCAATCAAGCCCGGAGCCCAGCTCCCAGCATCGAAGCTTGGAGTCCAGCTTTCCGGTCCAGCTTTCCGGCACCAAAGATCGGTTAGCCCGGCACCAAATCCCGGAGTCCAGCTCTCCAGCACCAAAGACCGGTCAGCCCGGCACCAAAGCTTGGAGTCCAGCTCTCCGGCACCAAAGACTGGTTAGCTTGGCACCAAAACCCGGAGTCCAGCTCTCCGGCACCAAAGACCGGTCAGCCCGGTACCAAAGCCCAGAGTCCATCTCTCAGGCACCAAAGACTGGTCAGCCCGGCACCAAAGCCTGGAGCCCAGCTCTCGAGCTCCAAAGACCAGTCAGCCCGGCACCAATTCCTGGAGCCTAGCTCTTTGTCACCAAAGACCGGTCAGCCTGGAACCAAAGCCCAGAGTCCAGCTCTCCGGCACCAAAGACCGGTCAGCCCAACACCCGGGCACCAAAGACCGGTCAGCCCGGCACCAAAGACCGGTCAGCCCGGCACCCGGACACCAAAGACTGGTCAGCCCGACACCAAAGCCCGGAGCCCAGCTCCAGGCACCAAAGACCGGTCAGCTCGGCACCAAAGACCGGAGTCCAGCTCTCCGGCACCAAAGACCGGTCAGCCCGGCACCAAAGCTCGGAGCCCAGCTCCCGAGCACCAAAGATCGGTCAGCCTGGCACCAAAGCCTGGAGTCCAGCTCTCCGGCACCAAAGATCGGTTAGCCCGGAGCCCAATTCCCATGCACCAAAGATCAGTCAACTCGACACCAAAGCCTGAGTCCAGCTCTCCGGCACCAAAGATCGGTCAGCCCGACACCAAAGCCCCGAACCCAGCTCCCGGGCACCAAAGACCGGTCAACCTGGCACCAAAGCACGGAGTCCAGCTCTCCGGCATCAAAGACCGAAAACTCTTGAAGCCCAGCACCAAAGATCGGACAACCCGGCACCTCAGGCCCGGAAACTCCTGAAGACCGGAGCCCCGCAGTCACCAAGCATTTCCAACGAGTGCACACCTAGAGTTGATCCCGGCGAGACCTAAAGGATCTCATCAAACAAAGCATTCAGAAACATTCGACCACTTCGCATGCAAAGTGGAAACAACTCGGCAAGTTAAAGAACTTCTCTCTAACTTCATCGCATATTCGGAACTCAAAAAAAAAAGAGAGAGAAGAAGAAGAGATAAGAGAAAGAAAGAAGAAGTTTCAAGCCAGAGATGACTGAAAAAGTGTCTTCATTGATAACAAACAGCTCAATACAAGTGTTTCTGGGCCCCGACATGCCGGGTAGCCCAGACCAAAGGCAAGAAAATAAAGAAAAGAAAAATAACAAGGGTCCCTACTCAATAACTGCTCCTCGGATGTGTCCACGTGGCTCCTTCGCACTGGCTTGGAGAACCGCCTCACAAAGCACCGGTGATTGTGGTCATTATTGTACCGAATTTCTGTCTTTCCATGTCAGCACCGCATTTACTCCCTTCACCCTGAGCGCCACGCGCTAACGGGCCTCGGGAGTGGAGGGCAAATGATGTGGCGGGATCATTGACGTAGGATCCTTGTCATATGCCATGTCGGGTGAAGCTGCCACATGGGACACCTCAGCCCAGACTCCTGGATCCAAATCGGCTCCACCTCAGACGAAGAGATCTACTGCCAAAGGAAGTTGTCGCTCTCCCTGGATGGCGGCTCGATGCCCGAGGACTGCGAAAAGATGCTTGCCAGGCCATGATGATGGTCCCAGCAGCCACTTACACCAAAATGGAAGGAATCCTCTGATCGAAGCTCGGCATTCTCCACCAACCATCTGCACCCTCCAAAAGAGAAAGTCAACCAGCAGATCCGGATCCAGGAGGTGGCAGCCCGTCGATCGAGGCTCTACTAAGTTACCTAAAAGGGAGCAACCGAAAGAAATGTCAGAGCGAACGGTAGCTTCCATCCACCAGAATGGAAAGGCAACCCGTCCATGACATGAAACATTGCCGCATGCGCCCATAGGCATGGGGAAGATCTCGAGGTAAGTGGCACGCAACGCCCCCAGCAAAAAGGGTCTCCCATATTCAAACAAGGTAGGAAGCTGAAAACTTAAGCTAAGGTTGAAAATTCAATCGAGTGAGGTCCAACGAGCAAGAAGGGGGTAGTGCATAGGAAGACAACGCTTGAGGCTACCACGAAACCCCCAAGAGGGGTCTAGACGGACACAGTCGCTCAGTTCGAGCTCTCCTCTGTTGCCATTCTCACACTCTATGCTCGGCCTACTCGCACTCTCTCACCTCACTAATTCTCCTCCTAGCATAGAGTCCACACTCAAGACTCGACCAGGAGGATATGTTCTCCTGGATCGTTATTGACTTGACCGTCGGAGTGCCCCCGCTGGAATCTCTGGCTCGGGACTCTAACTCTATTTTGTAGGTTTGGACGCCCGAGCAGGATCCCGAGTGATAGGAGCGTGTTTCAAGCTTGACTTCAGCTATAGACCATAATGATCTTGGTGGCAACATGTGCTGTTGTAGATTTGGGATGCCGTACTGGACGCGCCGCGCAGCACGCATCTACCTTGGCGGCGATCTTGGGGCTGGTGCCTTCATCCTTCTCGATGCTTCAAGGAGAGGGCTCGACTTCGGCCGAGGCGGGCTCGGCCCTTGGGGAGCCACTTGGCAAAGGAGCAGAGGAGGGCTCGATTTCGGTCGAGGTGGGCTCGACCCTTGAGGAGCCACCGAGCGAAGGAGCGGAGGAGGGCTTGACTCTGGTCGAGGTGGGCTCGACCCTTGGGGAGCCACTGGTGAAGGAGCGGAGGAGGGCTTAACTCCAACCGAGGTAGGCTTGACCCTTGGGGAGCCACCTGGCGAAGGAGGGCTCGACTCCGGTCGAGGTGGGCTCGACCCTTGGGGAGCCACCTGGCGAAGGAGAGGAGGAGGGCTCGACTTCGATCGAGGTGGGCTCGACCCTTGGGGAGCCACCTGGCGAAGGAGCAGAGGCAGGCTCGACTTCGACCGAGGTGGGCTCGACCTGGGGGAGCCACCTGACGAAGGATCAGAGGTGCCGAGCTCGGGCCGAGGTGGGTGCGACCGTTGGTGAGGCCACCTAGCATGGGAGCTCGGAAGAGAACTTGACGCAGCACTATCTGCCCGCCTGGCTACCAGCTAGATCCGAGGTGTACTCCACGTCAGCGATCTTGCCATATCAGATATGATGATATAATGGGTTTGATCATAGATGCTTTTTGACAAGGTATTTAAAACTTTGGATATTCAACTAATACACATGAAATAACTGGAATATGTGAAGGTTTTACATTCATTGACCAAATATATATCGAGGAGCAGATGCAACCATCAACTTTTGAGTCAGCTCAATATCATAATTTAATGAAAAAAGTAGATGAACAATTATATCCAGGCTGTTTGAAATTTTCTAAGATCTCTTTTCTTAAACATTTATTCTATATAAAATATATGAATGAATAGTTGGGAAAGAGTTTCACCATGCTTCTGAGGTTATTAAAGGATGCATTTCTATAAGGTAATGGCTTACCATCCTTTTATTATGAAGTAAAGAAAGTTGTCAACAATCTGGATCTTGGATATCAAAAGATTCATAGTTGTCCGAAATATTGCATGTTATATTATGATGAAAATGCTGATCGAGAGTCATGTAATGTATGCGGATATTCATGATGGACAACTCATGAAGGAGATGAGGATGACGTAGTGAATGGAACAGATATACTGCAACAAACAAAGAAACCAGTGAAGGTATTGTCTTACTTTTCTCTTATTCCTTGATTGAGAAGGCTATATTCATCATCAAAAATAGTTTCATTATTGAGATGGCATCATGAAGGGCATACGAAGGATAGAATATTGAGACATCCAGCAGATAGTTTAGCATAGAAAGTATTTAATGCTAGGTATTCTGATTTTGCCTCTGATATTCGTAATGTTCAGTTGGGTTTAGCTTCGATGGCTTCAATCCTTTCCAGACTCTAAATTCTATATATAGTACTTGGCCAGTTGTTCTAATACCATACAATTTACCACCATGGTTATGTATGAAACAATCTTTACTTATCTTGTCAATGGTTATTCCAGGTAATAAGGATCCAAGAAATGATATTAATATTTTTCTACAACCTTTAATAGAGGAATTGAAACAATTATGGAAAGGTGTCGATGCAATTGATGCTTCCAATGGTAAAACATTTAAACTATGGGCAGCTTTATTATGGACTATAAATGATTTTCTAGCATATGCCAATTTATCTGGCTGGAGTACAAAAGGACAGGTTGCATGCCCTTGTTGTGCAGAGTCGACACATTCAATTTGGTAAAATATGGAGAAAAAATTTATTATATGGGACATCATCAATGGTTAGAACCAAATCATCCATTTTATTTTCAGCAAGATTTATTTGATGGTACCATAGAAATGGGATGTGCACCTATTCCACCTTCTGGAACTAATGTTCGTAGACAAATGGATTTCATCAGTTACATATATGGTAAATTCTCAAAGTCTTCTAAAATAAGAGGAAGGGATGATCAAGAACGATTGGCAGAAAAAGTAACTACTGGTACTATGGATGCACAGGTATTTGAAAATCTTGAAATTTTTTTTAAAAATAAAATGAGGAAGACATACAGATAACATCTACAAATCAACCTAGCAAACATTTATGGAAGAAAAGAAGTATCTTTTTTGACTTACCTTATTGGGAACATAATCTTCTTCGGCATAATCTTCATGTCATGCACATAGAGAAGAATGTATATGATAATCTGTTTGGAACATTGTTGAATCTTGATAGAAAGACCAAAGATAACATGAAGGCACGAATGGATTTACAAGAATTGGGTATCCGATATGAGCTTCATTCCAAAATGCTTGCTAATGATAGAATTTATTTGCCTCCTGTATCTTATACCATGTCTGCTCAAGAAAAAGATAATTTTTTGATAGTATTAAAAAATATTAAAGTACCTGATGGATACGCATCAAATATTTCAAGGTATGTGCATCTTAAAGATCGGAAAATTTCTAATATCAAAGGTCATGATGGTCATATATTGATGCAAAATATCTTTCCAATAGCTTCAAGATCATCAGTGCTTAAACAAGTTCCTATAGTTATAATTCGATTATCATCATTCTTTAAGGCATTATATTCAAAGGTTATTAATCTTGGAGAGCTTGATCAGTTGGAGTTGGATGTTGCCATTACACTTTGTTAGATGGAGAAGATTTTTCCACTTGGATTTTTTACTATTATGGTACATCTACTCATTCACTTAGCTTCAAAAGTCAAGCTTGGTGGACCGGTATACTTTAAATGAATGTATCTTATTGAGAGATATTATTGTCAATTTTAATAACTATATAATTTTTAATAAAAGTAGCATCATGATGATGTGAAAATAAATTTTTAATATTGTAGGCATCTTGTATGATTGAAAGATTATGTATGAGATAGAGCCAATCCAGAGGGTTCGATTGCAGAAGGATATATTGCTGAAGTGTGTTTGATATTTTGTTTAAGATATCTTCAAGGTGTAGAGACTGTATTTAATAGACCTCAACGGTATAGTGATTTCGTAGATAATGCAGAGTTGTATAAATTTTCTACTATTGAAAAAGTAATGAAAAAAGGTGAAAGTAATGTATTGGATCAGAAATCAATTATACAAGCACATCATTATGTGTTACTTCATAGTGAAATAATATCTGACTATCGAAGGTTAGCATATTTAACGTATTTCAAGTTTAAATATCATATATTATTTTTTAAACTACATTAATAAATATAAATTTTATGCACAAATTTTTAATATCTCAGCGACAAGCTAATCATAGCACTCAAGCAATCCAAGGATTGAGCAGCGATGGTTAGTCAAGTTATTTCTTACATAGCTTTCAAAATAAGTTTAACATATATTTAAAGAATTATGGATAGATTTATCATCGAATAACTTATTAATATTTTTTATTATTTTTAGGTATCAACAATGATGGAAAGAAATTGTTCAGATGAATTAATAGCCCTGACTCGATGACCTAACAAAGTTGTTATCAGATATAATGGTTTCATAATTAATGATTTTAAATTTCATACTAAAAATCATTAGAAATTTTAAAAATATATAATAGCGGTGTTATGGTGGAAGCTGATGGAAAAACTTATTATGCTGCACTTAAAGATATATATGAGTTAGTTTACTATGGAATCTTTAAAGTCATATTATTTATATGTGATTGGGTAGATATAAACTCATCAAGGAGTTTGAAAAAAGATGCAAATGGATTTATACTTGTAAATTTTACAAGGTTGATACATACTGGTATCTTATTGAAGGATGATCCATGTATTTTTTCTTCTTAAGCTTGTCAAGTATTTTTTATACAAGATGCAAAAAACAAAGATTGGGCTACTGTTATTAAAATAAAATCTCGGGACTTATATGATATGGGAAAATAGCTGAAAGATGATGAAGATGATGATACTTATATGCATTCCAAGCCTTTAATTTTGTATCAATTGATGATGTACATGCTACAGTATCCTTGGTTAGGATGGAATTTGAAAAAAATGTTAATGCTTGATTCTTATTGATATTAAATTTTCTAATGTATGTAATTTGTAGTAATTATTATGTTAAATTAATATTTATTTCACTGATTCTGACTCTGATGTAAATGATATGTGATACTATGCCGTGCTCGCGATGATTTCTTGGTGTGCAGTTCCAGCACTCATGGACAGAGGTCGGCACTTCTTCTTCGGCACAACAAGCTGAGGCCAGTACTTCATGACGTTCATACCAATCCTTCGTCAGTACCGGACGTTGTGTCCAGTCCTTCAGCACACTAGTCTACTGCAGGTTCATCATTATCGGGGCATCATGATCCTCCGTTAATCCAGCAGATGATGAGCTACACATTCAGGATAATTTATTCCAATATCCTTGGTTAGATAAAATTTCATTACACTTTTTACTATAACTTATTTTTATGTATTTCAATGCAGACAGATCTAGGAGGGTTACATGTAGGTGCGAGCCCACAGTAGTACGGGATGTGTGGCAGATGCACGGGGGTGAGAAGATAGTGATTGAATACAATGAGCTGGGGCATCCAATTAAAAAAGTCGCTAGCTTATTGAGTTCTTTTTTAGGAACAATTGCGCAGAGGCATCAGCTTTGTCCACTAAGTTATGCAAAGTAGAATGATATGCTTCTGATGTATAAAATAGAGATTCTACAAGTTGTACAGGTAAAAAATTGGTATCAAATTATTTGTTATCTTGCATAGTTGATATATTATGTTATATTTTATATTCTTACTAATTATTTTCTTTTGCAGTCCAAGTTTATACTCCCTCCATTCTCTCATGATTTTGTACTGAAGTCTCTCAACCATAAATAGAAAGAATATAAAGCACAGTCGAAGATGAAGTACAAGTTTCCGGGTATGACAGAGGAGCAGGTAGTTGGTACTTGTCCTCTTGGTATACCCTTTCATCAGTGGGTGGAGTTGGTTTATTATTGGTTTTTCGAGAGGGAACATGTATCTTCTAATTTCTTTGAAGCAAGTTTATTAAAATATTTAGTTTATGTTGTACATTATACATATATACATTACTTTCTAGATATAAAAAGTTATCTTTTTGATTTTGTAGATATATTTTGATATTGGTAGAGCTGTACGAGCAGCTCTGTCTATTTTCCATACATCTGGATCCAAGAGTTATGCGCGAGTCAAACAGGAGTTCGTAAGTTTCTTAAACTATACGCTTATATTTTCAATATTAAAGTATTTATATATTTAATGAAACTAATATTATATATCATGGAAAATGTATCACGATACATATATGTATCGTGGATGATTTATCATGGTATAATATGTATCACAGTATATATATATATATGTATCGCGGTACATATATATCGCGGATGATGTATCATGGTATATATACATATCACGATACATATATGTATTACGGTACATACATGTATCGTGAACGATGTATCACTATACATATATGTATCGCGGTACATATATATGCATCGTAGTATATATATGTATTGCGATACATACATGTATCGTGGTATATATATGCATCACGGTACATATATATATCATGGTATATATATATGTATCGTGGACGATGTATCGTGATACATATACATATCGTGATACTTAAATAATTTTTAAATTTGTTTGAATTATTTGCTTAAAATTATAATTTTTCTTATAGACGGATGAGCATGGGAGGGAACCCGGTCAGGTGGAGTTTTATCGGATGACTCATACTCATCGTGATGGCACTTTTGTCAGAGATGAGTCGAGGGATATATGTGTAAGTTTTTATTATAATATATTTCATGCAACGATTTAAATTTGATTTTGTTAGTCTTTAAGATCTAATTAATTTTTCTAAATTAATATAGGAAAGAGCTACAGCTCTTATTATCGAGCGTGTCAATTATTCTACTGCATCTATGTAGAGTAGTCATATCGAGGCCAAGGTGTTTACGAAGTTGATGGGGCCAGAGCACTACGGTCGAGTGAGGGGCTATGGAGTTGGAGTCACCCCTACTCAGTTATTTACGGTCAGTAGACAGACACATGAAGCTGCAAGGACTGCTTAGGATGCATGTGTTCGCAGGCTCAAAGAGGAGATAGAAGAGAAACGATAGAGCCGTGCTACCGATAGAGCAGGATGGAGAGCATAAGAGAGCACATTGAGTGGCTTACATCTATCATACAAATGTATGTTCCACGTCATGTACATATATATGATATTAAATATATATTTTTATATTAAATCAATAATTTATATAATATATTATTATTCATAGTTTCATAAATTAAACATTTTAGATATTTTTTATATAGGCTTATGGAGCATCAGATCCTCACGAACAAGGTGACGACCTACCTCTTGCAAATCATTGATCTAGACTTTTTGTTATTTTATATCTTATATTTTACATATTTTTTAATTTTGTTAAATAGACATATGTATAACAAATTTTATTATATTTGATCATAATGAATTTTATATTTGGATTTATATTTGGATGTGTGAAGAATGCATGCAATGAGATTGAAATATTTATTATTACTGCATTATACAGGTAAAAAAAATATTACACAAATTTTAAATTTTAAAATAATAATTTTTTTTGAAAAAATGGAATTCTCGATGCTTTAAAGCATCGGGAATAACCTTATCCCGAAGTTATTCTCGATACTTTAAAGCATCAGGAATAATCCTATTCTCGATGCTTTTAAAAAGTATCAGGAATAACTTTATTACTGATACTTTAAAGCATCGAGAATAACCTTATCTCGGAGCTATTCTCGATGCTTTAAAGCATCAAAAATAACTCTATTCCCGATGCTTTTTAAAAGTGTCAAAAAAAATAGTCTTCACTCCTGCATTCCCGATGCTTTTACGATGTTTTTTAAAGCATCAGGAGGGTTTTTAGTGACACTTTAAAGCATCGAAAAATGTCTATTTTGGCATCGGGAATAACCCTGTTTTTATCGTGTTACTAGTTATAATGCTTATTATCTAAAGCTTCACTTAGTTTATCTATGCTTGCTCCTAGCAACCTTGTTCATCTAAAAAGATTAAAAATAAGAATGAGCTTTACAGCTCAGTAAGTAAATATATTTTATCTTATAAGATTGGGCATAAGTTTTTATAAGATTTAATGCACCATTTTGAAAGTAACTTTTATGATATGATAAAGTATTTCATAGAAATGTAATAAATCATATCATGGCAATGCAATTATGTAAGCACAAACCATGCAAGTTCATAAAATTAAATTTGAGTGTAATTTAACATATTCGTAATCGACAAACAAATGCTATTTAGTCATATTTTCTATTAAGACAATGCTCATAAACTTTTTGTGCTATGATCATCACCATAACATGTAAAAAGATTATTTTTTTAATCGATAAGATATAATAATTCATTTTTATTGCCAACTTTAATTTATTAGCAGATAGCCATTTTTGTTGAATGCTAACTCTAGGTTGTTGATTGGCCCTAATATAAATAATCATAGCTATCTAAGAGCTTGAAAACTTTTTATATTTTCGTAAATCATACCTATTCAAATAAGTTGAAAAATACTAAATAGCATCATAAAAGTTTAAATTATATAATTAGGATATATATATATATCATTTTGATAGTAACATGATTTTTTTTATAATCATAATTTATACAAAACTCATGCATAATGATGCACACAATGCTACCAGATATAAAATATGAATTGAATTATTTGAACTCATATACTTGATCCTAAATATTTTTAAGAAAGAATGGAGATAATTATGTAAAACAATTTTGTATTTTTATGCTCTATATAATTTGAAGTTGATTGGTAAATCAAAATCTGATGGGGACCGAAAGTCTATTTTATTAGAGTTCGGTAATAAAGTAAGACAACTGAGTCCAGTTGAGTCCACTTAGTCAGGTACAGTTTTTAGTCCAGTCAAGTTAGATCAAGTCCTATAATTTTTTTTCATGTCAAGATCCAAGAGGAGAGTAAGCAGACTCGAAGATTCACCAGGCCCTCCAACCAGAGCTGGCCTTCATGCACCTGGACCCTTTCATGCTGCCAAGCCCGCAAGAGAGAGCTCTAGCCCAAGATAAAGGCCCACTATTGACCAAGTCCACCAGGATTTCTTGGCCAACAAGTCAGGGTTTCTTAGTCTTTAAGTCATGTACCCTGGGGTGAATCTATAAATACCCCACCCCCTCTTTTATTTTTTTAATGCTATGAATGAATGAGATTTCTTGAGTTATGTGTGAACTTTTTAGGGTATCTGTGTGTTCCCTAAGGCATCTATGTGAGCCCTTTGCTATTTGCTTATCCTCCACGGGGAATCTGTGTGAACCCCAGTTATCCTTCACCCTCTTATTTCTTCTCTCAAGCAAACCCTAATCCTTGGTGACTTCCACGCTCGCCAACGATCCATCCCCATGCCTCTGTCCTGCATCAATTTGGTATTAGAGCCCAGATGGATTAGGGTACGTTTCTTCTTCCCGACTCTTCTTTGTGCCGACACCCCTTGCTGCCATTTCTCGTGAAGCCCATCTCCACATCGCCTGCAACCGGGAACGCCACCGATCATGCCTCCACCAACGCCGATCCGGAAGTTCCCGCCTTCAACGTCGTCCCATCACCTTGTCACCACAACATCGTGTCGAAGGACGTGCCACTACTGTGCCACCAAACCACCGGGCCGGTAGCCGTGTCATGCCCGTGGCATCGTGATGCTTATCCTATTGGATCTTCGACCTCTGGCTTATCATCGCCCTCACTAATGCCATCAAGCCCTCCGCCCGATCTTCATCATCAGCTTCCTCCACGAGATCGAGGCCCTCAGCAAGGCCCTCTCCCTCGATCCCAAGAACCTCTACGAGCCTTCCTTGTTTTCTGGTGTTGGTTCATAGAGATGAGATGCTCCAGCGCACGAACGTGAAGGCAAATGCCCTTCACTGTTGCCGACTTCAGTGCTGCACGGTTCCTAGAGTAGCATGATTTCCAGAGCGCATGATTCCTGGAGCAGCAGGAATTTCATAACTGCACAGAACTCAGAGCAGCCAAAAAAAATCTGGAATTTGTTTTAAAAGAAGAACCTAGCCTCTTTTGATATGATTAGTTTTGGTTCCATCAAACCCCCGCTGAGCCTGACTCTACGGAGTCGAGTTCTCCCCACTCCAGGAGAATGATGGGGACCGAAAGTCTATTTTATTTGAGTTTTATAATAAAGTGAGATAACTGAGTCCAGTTGAGTCCACTTAGTCAGGTCCAGTTTTTAGTCCAGTCAAGTTAGATCGAGTTCTGTAATTTTCATTCATGTCAAGATCCAAGAAGAGAGTAAGCAGACTCAAAGATTCACTAGGCCCTCCAACCAGAGCTGGCATTCATGCACCTGGACCCTTTCATGCTGCCAAGCCCGCAAGAGAGAGCTCCAGCTCAAGACAAAGTCCCACTGTTGATCAGGTCCACCATGGTTTCTTGGCCCACAAGTCAGGGTTTCTTAGCCCTCAAGTCATGTACCCTGGGATGAATCTATAAATACCCCACCTCCTCTTGTATTTTTTTAATGCTATGAATGAATAAGATTTCTTGAGTTCTGTGTGAACTTTTCAGGGTATCTATGTAATCCCTAGGGCATCTATGTGAACCCTTTGCTATGTGCTTATCCTCCACGGGGAATCTATGTGAACCCCTGTTATCCTTCACCCTCTTCTTTCTTCTCCCCTGCAAACCCTAATCCTTGGTGACTTCCACGCTCGCCAACGATCCATCCCCGCACCTCTGTCCCGCATCAAAATCAGTAAGGTTGGTGTCAGCATAACTTATCTTGGTTTGCTCAAAGATTGCTAGATTTAAATGGGCAAATTGGTTGCACCTATCCAAAATTAGAACCTTACTCAAAAAAATAGTTGAAATGGATTATTTTGGTTCTTTGATCCAAGATCTTTCCAATAAATAACTGATATGGAACTAAATATAAGCCCACTAGGTCCTCCCATATTCCCTCTATTTAACCTCGGCATCCTCATCAAGCTAAGTATTCAAATCCATGCAAATATATTCATAAACACCGCAATCATTTGGTGGTTAGCACCAATGAACCCATGTTGCCATATTCCCTAGCTCACATAGACTATGAATTGGGTTGGCTCTAATATCATTTGTAATAAACCGTAACTCTATACAAAAAGCTTGGTTAGAAGAGATTATTTAAGTTCCTTATTATTGTATAAGTATCTAAGATCTTTCCAGTAAATACCTAATATGGAACTAAATACATACCCGCATAGGTCCTTATAGGGATAGTTAAAGCTAATTATGAGCTTGACGGCTTGCCTAGCATAGATAATAATTTGGCAAGCTTGGACACTAAAAATAGGATTATGGGATAGGTTCAAAAGATTAAGCCCACTTTGAAAACTCGAACAAGCCTGGAAAAAAAATAAAAGTTAGCCCAACCTGGACCGGCTTGGCCCAAGTAAATTATATATATTTTAATGCATAGTTTATATATTAATTATATTAACTAATCATATATTATGACAATAAAATCTTGTACTATATGTTAGTGAATGTATAAATTTCTGGTATGTTGGGTGTGCCTAGAATCAACCTTTCATAATTGGGTTGGGCTTGGACAAAGATAGAGGCCATATGTCCATGTTAGGCTGGTCTTGGGCTTAAAAAGAAGGCCAAATTTCTACTATAGAGCCTGATGCAAGTCCGGCTTAGTTTGACATTTGATCAGCTCTAGAGATAGTTATATCTTGATGTGGCATGATCGCTGACATGGAACTAGCATTGGGCCCAGCTGGCGGCCACGCGGGCAAGAGACGCCACCTGTGCATGGTAACCAAATGAAGATCCGACGTCAGCTCCCATCCAGGGTCAAAGTCCCGGTCAAGGTCATGCTCTTGTCTTCTGAGGTCGAGCCCCCGATCGAGGTCAGCTCCCATCCAGGGTCGAGCTCCCAGTTGAGGTCGTGCTCCCATCTTCAAAGGTCGAGCCCTCAGTCGAGGTCAACTCCCATCCAGGGTCGAGCTCCTGATGAGGTCGTGCTTCCATTTTCCGAGGTCAAGCCACCGACCAAGGTCAGCTCCCATCTAGGGTCGAGCTCCCGACCGAGGTCGTGCACCCATCTTCCGAGGTCAAGCCCCTGATCGAGGTCAGGTCCCATTGAGGGTCGAGCTCTTGGCCGAGGTGGTGCTCCTGTCTTCCAAGGTCAAGCCCCCGACCGAGATCAGCTCCCATCCAGGGTCGAACTCCCGACCGAGACCATGCTCCCATCTTTCGAGGTCAAGCCCCCGATTGAGATCAGCTTCCATCTAGGGTTGAGCTCCTAACCGAGGTCATGCTCCCGCCATTAGGGTTCAAGCTCCCGAGATAGAGTCCCCCTTTTACTGGGGCCGAAGTTCCCATCAGTGACGAAGAAGAGAGGATCAGCAGAAGTTCAAATCATGGCAAGGAAGCTCCCAGCCACCTGCAACCTCCAAGAGGTGGTGCATGTCCTGCCAGAGATTCAAGCTCTGTAATGTGCCATCCGCACGTTCTGTGCAGTGCATGCTCCACCAGGCTCCAGGCCTTGTAGCGCGCCGCCACATCAACGATCGTGCAACCGGGTGCTCCAGCCCTCATGATACGGAATCTGTACCTCCTCTAAGAGAAGTATCCCACTAAGGCCTCAGACCCTGTGACACTCCGACGATCTTTCTTGGAATAGAAATGCCCCACCATGGCTCGGGGCTCAGCAGCATGGCACCCGTGCCCCTCATGAAAAACTACACTATTAAAGGGACAAGACCTATACTACGCAAGCGAACACCCCCAATAGAAGGATCTCCTTTCGAGGATCGATCGACAGGGAGGAGGCCGCAGACAAAAAAAAAAACCCTTCCGAAAGGGGCACCAGAAAAGAGACATCTTAACAGAGCTCCAGACCTTGTTTGGGCCATTCCACTCGCATAAAATCAAAGAAGGGACCCTTAGCAAGAAGCAAGGCAATTGGTAAGAGACAGAGAGCAAACGGGCAAGGAACCAGCCAAGAGAACCCCCGCTCTCTAACTTCCACTCCTTTTCATCTTTCCATCTTTGAGATCTCATTTTGAACCCTCTGGATGGAGAGACCCCAAGCTCTTCGCCACAGAGGCTCTGTTCTCCTTGATCATCCTGACTGACTTGATCGTCGAAGTATCCCCGTCGAAATCCCTGTCATGGGTCTCCTCTTTTTTGCAGGGCATCCCGACAAAGGAGCCAACCAAAAAAGAGGACGAAGCACCCAATGGGGGCCCGACGTGTTTGCGACATGTCAGAGCTACAGGCCACGACAATCTAGGCGGCAATAGATTGGTGCACCAGGAAGGGGGCGAGCAGCACCAATAGGAATGCCAGTGACTGTGAGAAGTCCAATAGTGGGTCCCCCACTACCATTAAAGCACCCATGGTAGCCCACGGCCTCATGGTGACCATGCACACACGGGAAGCTTTCGTCAGCCATGCTAGGGACCCTCCTCTCCGTGACAACCAGCAGACCCCAGAAAAGGAGCTCCCCGCTCCACCACCACCACCTCTGGCAAACCCTCGAATCACCGCACTCGCCCAGCAGGTCCAAGCCCTGGCTATGGTGGTGCACCAGCTTTATCAGCGACATTGTTCCTTGGCAACATAGCAACAACTAGGGATGCCGGTTGCTCATGCCGCTGATCCCCGTACCAACCTGCGATCCTTCCAAGAGGGGCCATCACACATGGCCTCCCACCTATGGGGAGACCAGTTGGTGGTTGAGGAGGGCCAGAAGGATATCCCCATCGACCGGGAGAGTTGCTCCTCGGCCTTGAATCGTGGCGCACACTCATACCGGTGGTGTTGACATGGCTGGGAACTCAGGCGAGAGTTCCTTCACTCCGTGCCCCCTTCATCCTTGACGGCCTCTACTGAGGGGTCCACAAACGAGGCCATCCACCACCGAGAAAAAAGGTGACTCAAAGAGCAAGAGCGCAAGCTGGCCGATCTATCCTGTCGGTTTGCTGAGATTCAAGGAACCCCTAGCAAGCCCACAGGGTATGACACCCGTCTATCCTTCTCCCGTAGAATTCAAGAGGAATCGATTCTTGATCGATTTTGCATGCCTCATGTTGATCCCTATGATGGGACAACCGATCTCCTAGACCACCTGGAAAGCTACAAGGTCCTTATGAGGGTCCAAGGGGCTACCGATGCTCTCCTCTACATCGTCTTCCCTACTATACTCCATAAGGCTGCTCGAGCTTGGTTCTCTCGATTAGAGCCAAAAAGCATCGACTCCTTTGGACAGCTGGAGAAAAAATTTGTTGCATACTTTGATGCATGCAGAAAGGTGCCACGTGAGGCTAATAGTCTCTTCTTGATATGCCAGCAGGATCGAGAGCCCCTCCGGGACTATATGTATCAATTCAAAGTGCCACCTTGGAGATCTACCACCTCGATAAGCTAGTCACTATGCTGGCCCTAAAGAGGGGGCTCTGAACCTTCCGCTTCACCTATTCCCTCGATAAGAAGCCTCCGAAGACTTACTCGAAGCTCTTCCTCTAGGCTCATAAGTATATCCATGCGGAGGAGGCCAACCATACCAGAAGGGAGTTGGACAGGAGGCCGCTGAAGAGGCAGGCCATGGGGGAAACATCCGCCCCCTGGCCTCGAAGGTTACACCGGCCCCATGACCAGGGCCCAGGCCCAGGGTTGACCCTGCCAAAGAAGAAAAGTTTACTCCTCTTCTCGCCCCGAGAGCAAAGTTCCTGATGGAGATCGAGGGTGAGCATTTCCTACATCATCCTCCCCCATTGAGGCCATTTGCCAGACATGACAGATCCTGCTACTATCGCTTCCACCAGGACCACGATCATGATATCGAAGAATGTTGCCACCTGAAGAGAGAGATAGAAGACATGATCAAGCACGGCTATCTGGAAAAGTACATGGATGGAGGAGCACCACCAGCAGCCCATGATGAAGAGCCCCGATCGCTCACCATTGATAATTGGCCCACTGAGAAGCCAGTGGAAATGATCTCCTAAGGGGCAGGGAGAACCTCGAAGAGGGTTAGGGGGAGAGAGGAGAGTGATGATATACTATCCTATGAGGGAGAAGGGTCAACTAGGATGATAACGCAAATAGTGATGCTGTCGTCGTAGAAATGGTGATAGCAAAGCATCCTATAAAAAGAATTATGGTTGATAATAGAAGCTCTGCTACATCCTTTTTTACATTGCTTTTGCAAGGATGAACTTATCCACTAATCAAATAAAACTGGAATTCACGTCCTTGGTGGGCTTCATTGGGAACTCGATTGGAGTTGAAGGAGAGATTACACTCTCAATAACTACCGGGATGCCACCTCGGCAAAGTATTGTACTGATAATATTTACTGTTGTGAGGCTTCTTTCGCCTTACAATGCAATCCTAGGGCATCTACTCGACGCTACCATCTCCACCAAGCATCTTCTCGTCCAGTTCTTTACCCCTTGGGAGATTGGAGAGATGAGAGAAACTCGGTAGCCAGTCCAGCATTGCCTGCAAACGATCCCGAGAGCGCGAGGGGCTATGCAGGGTCCAGTCATCGACCAGCCAGGCCTGACATATCAGGAGCCGAAGGGTGGACTAGTTGAGCCCTTACTGTCTTTCTCCTTAGGGGAGGATATCCTGAAGACTGTGCAAGTGGGAGCCCTACTGCCCAAGGAGGAGAGATCCCGTCTGCTCAGCTTCCTGTGGGCCAACGCAGACATCTTCGCCTGGACCATAGCAAACATGCCTGGGATCCCACTAGAAGTAATTACTCATATGTTGAATGTCAACCCCAACTATCGCCCATTTCGACAAAAGAAGAGGAGCTTCACCCTGGAGAGGTAGAAGGCGATTGATGAGGAAGTCGAAAAGCTCCTCGCAGTGGGCTTCATCCATGAGGCACGGTATCCTGACTAGCTTGCTAATGTTATGATGGTCAGGAAAGCTTTTGGAAAGTGAAGGATCTGCATGGACTACACCAACCTCAATCGAGCATGCCTAAAGGATAGTTTCCTGCTTTCTAAGATTGACCAGCTGGTGGATGCAACCTCGGGCCACAAATTCCTCAGCTTCATGGATGCATTCTCCGGGTACAACCAAATCCACATGCACCCAAAGGACGAGGAGCACATGGTATTTGTGATTGATAGAGGTACGTACTGCTACAGGATGATGCCATTTGGCCTCAAGAATGCAGGGGCTACGTACCAACATCTAGTCAGCAAGGTCTTTAAAGACCAGATCGATTACAACATGCAGGTCTACGTGGATGACATGCTTGTCATGAGCGATTTGGAGTCAGACCATATTGCCGACCTAGTGGAGGCCTTTGACAACCTCTGTCTCTATCAGATGAAGCTGAACCCTGCTAAGTGTGCATTTGGCATTGCGATGGAAAAGTTCCTGGGGTTCATGGTCACCCAGCATGGAATAGAGGCCAACCCCAAGAAGATCCAGGCGATCACTAAGATGAGACACCCCATCTCCAAAAAGGAGGTTCGGTGCTTGACTGGACGCATCACGGCATTAAGCCATTTCATCTCACATTCCATCAAGCATTGCCAGTCATTCTTCAAGGTGCTGTGCAAGATGCATGACTTCACCTAGACGAAGGAGTGCCAGGAGGCCTTCGAGGTGTTGAAAAAGCTCATCACCTCCCCACCACTACTATCCAGGTCGAAGCTCGGGGAGGAGCTCCTCTTGTACCTGGCAATCTCATCGGAGGTGATTAGCTCCGTGCTGGTTTGCACTGATGAGGCCGACTCCCAGCAGCCGTTGTACTATACCAGCAAGCTGCTTCACTATGCAGAAACTAGGTACACTCGATCTAAAAAGATTATCTTTGCACTTGTTATGTCTGCGCAGCATCTTAAGCCCTACTTCCAAGTGCATTCGATCATGGTTCTCACTGACCAACCCCTGAGGGCCATCTTGAACTGGCCCGATACATCGGGATGCTTGGCTAAGTGGGCGGTGAAGCTTAATGAATTCGATATCACCTACCACCCATGGCTAGCACAAAAGGTCCAAGTCCTTGCTAATTTCCTGATGGAATGCACCTAGACGGCAGAGGATCTGGAAGAGGTGGATAGGCAGGCTAAGCCAGAGCAAGACCCAGCCCCAGAAGAGATGACATGGATTCTCCATGTTGACAATGCGTCTAATGCCGGAGGAAGCAGAGCTGGGCTCATCCTCGCCAATTTTGATAGACTCATCACTGAGTATGAACCGCATTTCCTCTTCAAGGCTACTAACAATTAAGCCGAACACGAGGCGCTCCTTACTGGATTGAAGGTGTCCTGCGAGCTGGGCATGAAATGCCTGAAGGTCTTTACAGATTCGCAGCTCGTGGTGGGCCAAGTCTCCAACGAGTATGAAGCTCGGGATCCCATGATGGTGAAATACTTGGACAAGGTATGCTCATATATAGCAAACCTTTAGTACTTCAGTATTTCCCATATTCTTCATGCGGAGATTGCTCGGTCCGACATTCTCTCCAGGCTGGCAACCTTGCCAGACTCGTTACTGGGGCATACCTTCATCAAATACTTAGAGACCCCCAGCTAGGAGTTTATGATAGAGGTCCAGCAGGTCACCTGCAAGGCAAGTTGGATGGACCCCTACATCAAATACATCATCATCGGTGCCTTGCCAAGGATCGCAAGGAAGCTGGCCTCCTCAAGAAAAAGGCTACGCGATTCGTGCTAACGGATGGGCAGCTTTATCTGAGGTCTTACTCCTACCCCCTACTGAAGTGTTTGAAACCTTCAAAAGCCACCTACGTACTTCAAGAAATACATGAAAGCATTCACGAAAATCATGTGGGGGGCAGGACCCTGGCTTATAAGGCACTCCAGTAAGGATACTTTTGGGAGACCATGCGAGAAGATGCCGCTGATTTTGTGAGAAAATGTAACTACTGCCAGCGTCACGCCTATATCCAACATTAGCCGGCTACCCCGCTCTCCCAACTATCAGCTCCATGGCCGTTCGCCCAGTGGGGAATGGATATCCTGGGTCCCTTTCCTCCCATGTCCAGCCAATGGAAATATTTGACCATGGCCATCGACTACTTCACCAAGTGGGTTGAGGCTGAGTTTTTAGCATGGATTATAGAGGCCAAGGCCAGATCTTTCTTCTGGAAGTTAGTCATTTACCATTTTCGACTTCCACACACGGTCATCACCAACAATGGACGGTAATTCGACAATCAGGCTATCGAAGAATTTTGCACCGACCTCAACATCCACCACTATTTCACTTCGATGGCATATCCTCAGACCAACAGGGAAGCTGAGGTGACCAACTGAACCATCTTGCAAGGGATCCACACTAGACTAGATCAAGCCAAGGGTCGCTGGACCGAGGAACTCCCCAGTGTGCTATGGGCCTACCACACTATGCCTCACATGGCAACCGGTAAGACACCCTTCAACCTTATCTTTGGTGCTAAAGCAATGATCTTGATGGAGCTGGGTCTGCCCACACTATGGGTGGAGCAGTATAATGACGCTAAAAATCTAGCCCGTCTCCTCCTCAATCTGGAATTGCTGGACGAGATGAGAGACAAAGCTTGACTCCGGATGGCTACATATCGGCAACGGGTAGCTCACTACTATAACTCCCGTGTGAGGCCCAAGGTTTTTTGTCCAAGCGACCAAGTTCTTAGGTGAGCAAAAGTGTCCCAACCAGAAAAATGCGACAAACTCTCCCTGAATTGGGAGGGCCCCTACAAGGTGGTCGAGGCTCTGCCAAGCAGAGCCTACTACCTCGCCGGACTTGATGGCACCCGATTCACATGGACATGAAATGCCAACAATCTGAGGATGTACTGCCAATAGTATAAGAATTTTTCTCAATTATTAAAGTTTCTTTTTGGTGCAATACTATCTTTCACCTGTGCATGAACATCTTCGCCCGACTCCAAGTCCGACGAGTAAAGCTGGAAAACTTACGAAGCCCTGCACTCAAAGCCGGGAAGCTTACAAAGTCCCGCACTCAAAGCTGGGAAACTTACGAAGCCCCACACTCAATTGCCTTACTCAGTCTGAAGATGCAAGCTAGGAAACCCATGAAACCTCGCCATCTATCACTTGACTCACAGTTTGGCAAACCAAGCCAAAAAAACTCTAGAAGTCTTGCACTCAAGTCTACATGACCTCAAGACCAGCGGGAGAGGTCGGAGTGTTCCCAGAGTCCTCCACGCCGACCCCAAGATTTCGGAACCATCCTGGAATGACCAGGACCCGGGAAGACTCACACATGGCAGCCGTGGAGCCTATCTTCCTATCATGCAAAGGGGCAAAGAAGTCTAAGGAAGGAAAAAACAACATGAAAATTCATCAACTGAGTAGGACTCCTTTATTGCAGAGATAAGCCCTTCACAACATAAGGCATTCCTGTTAGTTGAAAAAAAAAAGAAAAATGAGAAAGGAAGGAGACAATTCAGTTAGAGAAGAAAGTGTATTCATTTATCAAAGTACTCTTTACATCAGTTAAGGCTCCCGACGGGCCAGGACGCCATTGAAAAAACTCAAGCACAAAGAAAGAAAAGGGAGTACTCGATAATTGAAAAGATTATGTATTCATTGATCAAAATTTTCTTTACAATAATAAAGAATCCTAACAGTCGGGAAGTCCTTCAAAACTTAGTTAGATGAGAAGGAAAAAAAAGAAAAGTTCAAGCTTCACTTGCCAGCTCCTTCCCCGGCCGATGGTTGACTCCCCTGGGTGCTGGCACCGCCTCCGCTTTGGACTCCGGCTTTGGCCCAACCTTGACCTCTGACTCCGGCCCGATCTCGACCTCTGGCTCCGGCTCCAGTCCACCTTGGCAACGGGCATTCTCGGTGCCCTGCCGATGAAGAGTAGAGTGGGTTGGATGCTGTCCAGCCCCTTCAGTCCGAAGAGCTTGCTGGCCTTCCCTTTGAAGTCATCAAACCCTTACTGGAAGGCATCCAGAACAGCCTCGGTGACCTTGTCCTGGAAGGCTTCGGATGCCTTGAATCGGGGGATGGCCTCAACAACTTCCTTCTTTGCCGCCTCCATCATCGCGACGGCTGTCGTGGCCTTCTCCAACATGGCCGTAGTTCAGGCCACTTCCTCTTCGAGTTGAACTTGGAGGGTCTGCGCCCTACCCTCTAGGCGAGCTACCTCCATCGCAGAGGTGGCCTCCCTCTCTACTAGGCGGAGGCTCTCCCCCTTCTCTACCTTCAAGGCCTCATCGAGCTTAGTGGATTTCTTCTCCAGCTCTGTCACCCTCGCTCGGGAGCTGGTTAACTCGGCTTGGAGGGCCTTCACCTGACCCTCCAGCTCCTGCACCTAGGCCACCTGAGTCTGGGCCTCGGTGTCGGCGGCATCCTTCTCCTTGAGGAGGTGGAAGTCACACCTCATTAGCCCTAGGTAGGAATCCTAGGTGAGGATGAAGAAATGAAGGAAGTGGCTTATCGAGAGGAGTTAGGGGAACACTCTGGTGAGGATGTCCACCAGCTACCGATTGTTCCTCTCCTGGCGGTCCTGCTGCTAGATAAGGGCACTCATCATCTCCTCCGCCAGCTTCCCGTCCTTGGTCAGCATCACGTTCGAGGGCAAGAAGAGCGAGACCTTATTCATCCCCAGCCTCAGTATCACGGAGGGCTTCCCGGGTTCTGGCATGGTCGCTGGCGGAGGAGCAGTGGTCGCAGGCTAGCCTCCGTGACCCTGCTCATAGGCGATGGGGTCAGTTCTTCTATGGCAGTGTCTTCCGCCACCTCCACCACCTCTAGCTGGGGTGCAGCTTCGGTTTATGGAGGGGCCACCGGGGCTACTGGCGCAGCCCTCTCCATAGGTCTGGCCTTGCTCCTGGGCCTGCGAGCCGAGGGCTGGACTGCTGGCCCAAGTGCGGGCGATACAGTGATAGGCCCCTTTCAGCTGGCCCGATTTGGGCCCCTCACCGAGCCTCCACCCCAGCTTTTCTTCGAGCCCAATGGAGGCAGCCCTCTGTTGGTGAGCGAGACCTCGCTCGACCCTGTGGAATGCCCGGGATCAACTTGATGCTACCATGGCCATGAAAAGAACCATCACCAGGGAAGGATTGGGGCACACCATCCGATCCCTGTCATGGAGGCGTGCCCCCATGGGGCTGCATATGATAGAGAGAACTAGAGAGGAGAAATTTGGGGACAAAAGGATTTCTATATTTCTCACTCAAAACAACTACACATACAATCTATATATAGACCCCTGAGTTAATCTGACTCAGCCCAGAAAAAACTCCCTCCCCCAGGTCAACACATGAAGTCTAAAACCTGTCAGATGAGTCGAGACCCAGAGTCGACTCGATCAGACCATGAGCCCACTCGACCAAAACTCCAACCTGCTATCGACCTCCAGGAGTCGACTCCTACAGAGCCAAAGCCGACTCCAACCTCAAGATCCCCAAATCTAGATTTCGAGTTCGTGGAGTGCCAAACTCAACCCTAGGACCAAACTTGTCCTAGACCTAGGATCCAAACCTGTCTTAGATACATCATGAGCCCTCTTGGAACACCTCCAAGAACTGCTTGGCATGCCTCCAAGCATCCAAGGATCGCCTCCCTTATCCCTGCCATGGTCTCCTAAGTCTCTCTAAAGCTTGAGAGTACCACGCAAATCCCAACAATCTCCATCTTGGTGCTTCCAAGCTTTGGCAAGCCTAGCAATGTCCTCAATGCACACCTTGCTGCAACTGTGTGTCCTGACAGCACCATGCGGATATCGTTGCCTCTGCTAACACTCTTCAGCTGCTAAATTTACTTAGAGACCTTTGGGATGACTGTCTCCATAGCTAAAAACCCTTGCTTGTATCCTGGCACCATCGATTGTTACTTTCCTTCTGTCTGGCAACTGCATCAGTATATTCTTGGACTTCCCTAGAGAGAACCCAATGAACCTGACCTGGCACTTACTATAACTGGAGCTCTACCTGATACAATCTCCTCAGAGCCACATCAAACTCTGCACACTCTGCTCCACTTGGCTAAGTGCACCCTTGGTGCTCGTGTTGGGATATGGTCCTCCATGCACCTCCCACTCTGAACTCGTGTCAAAACCTGCTCCACCCATGAAGCCACCTGTCATCGGTGCTCCACCTGAGACTAAAGTCCACCTGATGCTATAGAAAAAAAACCCCGAGGCCACCAACTCAACGCTGCCCTGCTGAGCTTGCATCTCAACCTCGTACCCAGTCGCTGCCTCCTCGAACCCTCCGCACATCGTGGACCTCTTTGAGATTATTTCGGATACTCTACAACTCTGCAAGAACCTCTGAAACTCAGAAGCTCATCCCAACTCCTCTAACCCAGCGACTGAATCCAGCAACCATCTCCACCTAGCTACTCCATCATGTCCTAGCCTGACTCTAGGCTGCATGACATCCCTGGCACTCCCTGAGACCTATCCCCGGTCTCCTTGAGCTACAAGCCTCCATCAGCTCCAGTCTCTGTCCTTAGGCCAATATCGCCATACCAGGACACTCCTAAGTGCCCAATACCTCCGGCGCTCCCTAAGACTGTCCACTGTCTCCCTGAGCTGCCTCTGGCACCTTCTCTGCTGATGTACTCCAGTCTTCCTAAGATATCCATCTCCCAAGACCCACCTCCAACCACGTAGGATACCATACCCACATATAGCTCCATCATGATCAAGGTAGCTGGAGTACTACCGATCGCTCTCCTCCATAGTGACCAAGAGCCTGGTCCACTATTGATGGAGCTACCACTCATGCTCTGAAAGATCCCCGGTATGTATCGCTCCACCTGTGCTGAACCACAGATCACCCGACCTGTCAATGCTCCGCAGTACAGGACCAGCAGATCTGCACCATCGTCATGAGCTCCTGCATCATCGGATCCATCATCTTCAGCTAGATCTGCTCCACCAGCAGACCTCCACACTACTCCCGATACCACAAATCTTTGTTCGCCTGGGAGAGCCGAAGATGGAACCATCATGCTCGTGCTGCCCGCACACATGGTCTTGCACCACGATCTCCATATCACCTATGATATGACTCCATCATTAGATTTAACCTAGCTCAACATGAAAAGCTCAAAAAATAAAATCCAACGGCATAGACGGGGCTCAAATCAGAGTTCAATTGAGCCCAAAATCATCAAAAATCCAGTCAGCACATAATTTAGAGCAGAGTTGTTTGATACCACGGTCCACCATGAACCACTCCAAAGGGTTACGTGCTACCATCTTGGTCTATTGCTGCCATTGCTGTCGGTCCATGGCAGAAAACTGTGGACCACAACCTCTCCCGGCCACCATCGTCGCCACCTGCCACCATGCCTAGCCTCCGGCGACTGCCCATCACCGTGCCGCACCTCTGGTGATTGCCCGCATGCTGTGCCATGCTCGATCTATAGCCGATCGGATCCATCGCTTCTACTATGCCTGGCACCGATGAGCCTACACAAACTCGCCATCGTGACCCATCTCCGATCATTGCCCGCTACTGTGCCACGCCTCCGGCGATTGCCCGCCACTGTATCGCCCGATCTGCACCGATCAGAACCACCGTGGTTCCCCTGTACCCTGTACAGTCCATAGTCGAGCCCGCATCCTGTGCTGCCCCACGAACGGCAAGCCTGCACCTACGACCATCACGCTCATGACCGTCCATCGATCCCTACTGCAACAGACGTCTTCTCTGCCCGAGCCAACTCTACGACAATCGAGCTAGCTCTGTGATGCCCGAGCCAGCTCCTGCGATGCCTAAGCCAACTCTGCTACAACTGACACACCATGTCTTCTCTGCCCGAGCTGACTCTGCGACGGGTGTACATGCTTCCACTTCCCGGCAGCCATGCCACAAATTGGGCATTCTCTCTGCCACCGCGGCCATCGCATTCCGGCATAAGGGAAGAATGCCCCTCCCTTCGATCCATGCCAAAACGATCTGGATTTTCATCCATCACCGCCGAGCCATCCTGATCCGCTGAAATCATCTCCATCTCCATCGGAGATCCACAGATCCAGACTCCATGGCCCCTAGGCTAATGATCCTCCCACCATGATCACGGCTTTCAGATCCATCAATCTGAGCTCCAGCCATGCCATCATGATCTGGATCACGTCCATCACCATCGAGCCATTCGCTAGATCTCCTCTTCCATCTCTAGCACGATCCATAATTCTCTTCTAGGGAGGGCAACAGGCCCTCACCTCCGATCTCACCCCCGGCGAGATCTCCAGTAGATCCACCATGCTTCCGATCTGCTTACCTTCGATCTCACCTCCACGAGATCTCTAGCAGATCCATGCTTCTGATATGCACCACTGCAGCCTCCTCCAGATCTCACAACCAAAGATATGCTTCTTCTTCCCTTCTTCCTTCATGCCACCACATCAAGGAGCTCTGATACCAAATGTTGGTGAGTGAGACCTCGTTCGACCCTGCAGAATGTCCGGGATCAACTTGATGCCGTCATGGCCATGAAAGGACCATCACCAAGGAAGGATTGGGGCACACCATCCGCTCCATGTCACGGAGGCATGCCCCCATAGGGCTGCATACGATAGAGAGAACCAGAGAGACGAGAAATTTGGGGACAAAAGGATTTCTATATTTCTCACTCAAAACAACAACACATACAATATATATATAGACCCTTGAGTCAATCTGACTTAGCTTAGAAAAAACTCCCTCCTCCAGGTTAACACATAAAGTCTAAAACCTGTCAGATGAGTTGAGACCAGAGTCGACTCGATCAGACCATGAGTCAACTCGATTAGACCATGAGCCGACTCAACCAGAACTCCAACCTGCTGTCGACTTACAGGAGTCAACCCCTACAGAGCTAGAGCCGACTCCAACCTCAAGATCGCCAAATCCAGATCTCAGGCCCATGGAGTGCCAAACTCCACCCTAGGACCAAACCCGTCCTAGACCTAGGACCCAAACCTGTCCTAGATACATCATGAGCCCCCTGGAACACCTCCAAGAACTACTTGGCATGCCTCCAAGCATCCAGGGATTGCCTCCAACATCCCTGCCATGATCTCCCAAGTCCCTCCAAAGCTTAGGAGTACCACGCAAATCCTAACACCCTCTTCTTCGATATCTGGAGGAGCTAGCTCATAGTGAACTTCATTCCTGTGGAACAAAAAGAAGTTGGTTAGTCCCTTATTGAAGTTGAATCAACT
The DNA here is from genome assembly GCA_021397845.1 of Areca catechu. Taxonomy (NCBI): domain Eukaryota; kingdom Viridiplantae; phylum Streptophyta; class Magnoliopsida; order Arecales; family Arecaceae; genus Areca; species Areca catechu. The sequence goes on from CM038045.1 coordinate 67,791,452, forward strand.
TGGAAGAAAGAGAAGCTCGGCATCGAGCCTTACCCTAAGATGGGCTTAGCTGACCCCGGTATCAATGAGGTTTCGCTCAGTCAACAGGTCTTGAAGAGCTGGGACCTCAGAAGTGACAAGCTGGTCATACACTTCCTTGTCGGGCGGCTCGACTGTAGATTACCGATTGGGGGAGTAGTCTGGGTCACTCCAAACCCAGTCCACCCCCTCAACTGAGGCAAATAGGAACCTGCTCTTCCACCTCTTGATGGAAGTAGGCAGGTCAAGTTTGATGGTCCCTGGGCGGGGGGCCACGAACCACAATTCATTATTAATTGGGTGGCGCTTCAGGGTGAACAAGGCCTTGAAGAGAGAGAAATGGGCTACAATCCCATGGAATTGATAGAGGATAACGAAGTAGAAGATAGTCTTGACGATGTTAGGGGTAAGTTGGACCCGAACCAGGTGATAATTACTCAGGAAAGAAGAAAAAAAGGTATGGAAGGGAAGGCGGAGACCCCTGAAGAAGAAATCTTTATACAAGGCGATCTAGCCTGGGCGACTAGAAGTGACCCGCTCCTCCGGTCCCGGGACTGAGAGTTGGATGGAATTAGGATCCCATATGCGCTCTGGATGTGCAGGAGGTCCTCATCGGTCATCACTGAGGCAATGCCGGAAGGACCAGCCAACTCCCTAATGGGGGGAGAAGGAGGGGGAGGAGCCACAGGGGGTCCGATGTCAATCCCCATCCTACGGGGACCCTTGCGGACCACTATAGGAACTTTCTCCTCCTCGCTATCGAGGAAGGAGGCCTCGGTTGAGATGGCCTCGCCTCACCAGAATTGTCCGCGCAGCGTGCCCTCTACCAGAAGAACTCATAGAAGAAAGCAAGAATAAAAGAAGACAAAACAATAGGGAAACCTGCAGGACTCTACAAAATCTCCTCCAGCACAGGCCGAAGGAGAAGAACAGGGAAAGAAGAAAGAGAAGGAGGGGCTAACCTGCTAACACTCTGAGTGTTGGATTAAGAAGACTGAGGAAGAGAGGGACTTTTCAAAAAGCCTTTGCCTCTTTCGCTCGAAAAACCCTTAAAGGGCGAGAGGACAAGTCCCTTTCAAAAGTCTGTGGACCCCCGTCGCCTCGTGCTAGTCGAAGATGTGCATCCTTTCTCCTCCCAGGCTAACCAAGGCCCACCATGCATCGAGATTTGTTGAAATCGATGCTTCGATTTGAAGGCAACCCCTTCGAGCCCGGCATGGCAATTATGGCTCCCTTTGAAAGGGCTGACGTGGTGTCACCTCGTTGGTGCGAAAGTGCGATCTCTGGGATGCTGGCACTCAAGATATTAATGGTGCAAGAAGAGCGTCCTTCCACGTCAGTGTGATCATTACTCCCTTCATCTCAAGTGCCGCATCGTACTCTAGACTCGAGAGTGGGGGGTATCTGATATGGCACGATCGCTGACATGGAACCAGCATTGGGCCCAGCTGGCGGCCATGCGGGTGAGAGACGCCACCTGTGCATGGTAACCAAATGAAGATCCGAGGTCAGCTCCCATCTAGGGTCGAGCTCCTGGTCGAGGTCATGCTCCCGTCTTCTGAGGTTGAGCCCCCGACCGATGTTAGCTCCCATCCAAGGTCGAGCTCCCAGTTAAGGTCGTGCTCCCGTCTTTCGAGGTCGAGCTCCCGATCGAGGTCAGCTCCTATCCAGGGTCGAGCTCCTGGCCAAGGTCGTGCTCCCGTCTTTCGAGGTCAATCCCCCAGCTGAGGTCAGCTCCCATCTAGGGTCGAGCTCCCGATCGAGGTCATGCTCCCGTCTTTCGAGATCAAACCCCCGGCCGAGATCGTGCTACCGTCATCGGGGGTCGAGCTCCCATGATAGAGCCCCCCTCTTATTGGGACCGAAGTTCCCATCAGCGGCGAAGAAAAGAGGATCAGCAGAAGTTCAAACCATGGCAAGGAAGCTCCCAGCCACTTGTAACCTCCGGGAGGTGGCGCATGCCCTACTAGAGATTTAAGCTCTGCAATGCGCCATCCGTACGTTCTGCATAGTGCATACTCCGCCAGGCTCCAGGCCTTATAGCGCACCGCCACGTCAATGACCGTGCAACCGAGAGATCCATCCCTCGCGATACAGAACCTATACCTCCTTCAAGAGAAGTATTCCATTAAGGCCTCAAGCCTTGCGACACTCCGATGGTCCCTTCTGGAATAGAAATGCCCTACCATGGCTCGAGACTCAGCAGCACGGCACCCACGTTCCTCACAAGAAACTGTACCATCAGAAGGACAAGACCTGCACTATGCCGGCGAACACCCCCCATAAAAGGATCTCGTTCCGAGGACCGGTCCGATAGGGGGAGGTCGCAGATAAAGGACAAGCCCTCCCTAAAGGGGCACTAGGAATGGGACATCTCGATAAAGTCCCAGACCTGGTCTGGGCCATTTCACTCGCATAAAATCAAAGAAGGGACCCCAGCAAGGGGGAGGCAATTGGTAAGAGACAAAGAGCAAACGGGCAAGGAACCGGCCAAGAAAACCTCCCCGCTCTTTAACTTCCACTTCTCTTCATCTTTTCATCTTTGAGATCTCATTTTGACCCCTTTGGATGGAGAGACCTCAAGCTCTTTGCGACAGAGGCTCTGTTCCCCTTGATCGTCCCAACTGACTTGATCATTAGAATGTCCCTGCCAGAATTCCCGACCTAGGTCTCCTATTTTTTGTAGGGCAACCTGACCAAGGAGCCGACCGAAAAAGAAGACGAAGCACCTAACAAGGGCCTGACACGTTCGCGGCATGTCAGAGCTACAGGCCACGATGATTCAAGCGGCAACATATCTATCTTCTCATAGTCTATGATCTAGGAGGAGTGTGGTAGCTCTACCTATTTTCCTACTTCTCGTAACATGAACATAGTAGTAACACTACTTATCACTCTTGGCAATAATGATACATGTGATAGGCAATGGCAAGGATGAGTACTAAGATGGTCGATGAAGTTCACTAATAAATATCATGTTATAAGGTTAAAAAAAGACCTTTAGATAATTAATCCATTTCATGTTATATCAGTCTACTATAATGTTTATATTAAAAGTAGAAGTAGCTTAGATTTCTACTGCCAAATTTCATAACATCTTTACAATAGCTCAGCGTTACACTCCTTATTCCTATTTGCATTCATTTCATTAATCCAAATTGTGATGTAATGATGGTGAAAAACTTGGCAAAAATCTTTCAAAATCAAGGCACCTAAATCCACATTACTTTCTATTTTATTATTATTATTATTTTTTATCATCATCTTTTTGGTTGATTTTTTTTTATATAAAGAAAAAGGAGAGGGGGGATAAATCCTGGTGTAGCTATCCCTTACAGGCCCCAAACCCGCCAGGATATGTTCAATTTAAGCCATAATTTTTTGCATGCTCTTCCTACCACCATCGGTGAGTACGTCAGTCTAACACCACTAAAATGCCAGAGTAGTACGCTCTCTCACCATCCCAATCACGTGCCCTAGAAAATACCTGGATTTAATCGAGTCACCCATGGGATTATGCCTTGAACTCGTGACCGGTGGAGACGAGTTTAAGCCTCTACCAACCAGGCTACCGTATTAGCGGTTTTGGTTGATCCTTTGCTGGCGGCATACTTGTGCATATTTATCCTCATCATTTGGCTTATCACTACCCTCTTCCGATGCGCCTGGATGGGACCATGCCAACAAATCCTATAGCAAATCTGGATGAGATAAAAAGAGTGTAGATACATTAGATATCGTGATTATAATAATTCTTTGTAGCACCTAAAATATGATTGTGAACTAACGATGCATGAGATGTAGAGCTAGCAAGAAATACTAACAAGGATTAAATAAGTATATTTTATAGCTATTCAGGTGACATATCCAGAAGAGTAATTCTTTGTGCACCGCGTGCGGTGCAGCAAATCCAGCATGGCCCGCATCGCACGCGGCTATTGGTCCATGCTGGCATGATGGATGGGATGGGTCTCTATGATACGTAAGCTGCAGATGCCTCTCTGCAGTCTTTTCAATTGTGCAAAATGACCATTCTGTCCTCATCATTTTTGATATAGGAAAAACGGTTCTTGTTCTGCAAACAGGAAAAAAAAACCCATTTGCACTACGAAGCCCCACCCCAGAGTTCGTCCATTATTTTTGGATATCCCAGATACCTCCATTTTATATTTTTGCTCCTCTTTGGTGGTCGAGAAAGCATTGGTGATCTTTCTTCAATATTTGATATGCCTTCGAAATCTTGAAAAAATGGAAACAAGTAGTTTCGTCTTTCAACGCAGACGATGAACATGTAAACAATGCAAGAAGGAAATGCAGATGGAGGAAGAAAGTACTGCGATTGTTGTTTATTCAGGAGGTGATGAGACCCCCTTAAGTTCCATCCCCAAGAATGCTACAGAAGCAGAAACAGATAAGGAAAATTTTTGATTCCTGCTTGGAGTTGACATTTGGCATGTGAACTTTTTTTTTGTAATTTCTGCATGGGTATCGGAGTTTTTTAACTAGGGTGCCCTAGGTTTTGAACAAGGATGTCGTAGATTTTGAACAACGGTGTCGTAGGTTTTGAACTAGGATGTCGTAATTTCTATTTTACTATTTTAATATCAATATTTGAAATTTATCTCTATAGAGGGATGTCACGATAATTTTTTAAAAAATATTAAGTCTTCATAGTATAAAATCATGATACCGTAGTTCAGATATTACGATACCCTAGTTCAAAATCTATGATACCCTAGTTCAAAACCTATGATACCCATGTAAAAATTATGAAAAATAAGTTTTTAACCCCTCTACCTCTAATACATGACAACCATGGCTTGTTTTATGACTCCCAAGGTGTTATAAAATTGCCACGGATACTGTAACATTAATCAAAATGGCCAAAATAATATTATGATACCCTAGTTCAAAACCTACGACACCCATGTAGAAATTATGAAAAAGAAGTTTTTAACCCCTCTACCTCTAATACATGGCAACCATGATTTATTTTATGACTCCCAGGGTGTTATGAAATTACCACGAATGTTGTAACATTAATCAAAATGGCCAAAACAATATCACGACACCTTAGTTCAAAACCTATGATACCCTAATTCAAATTCTACGACACCCATATAAAAATTATGAAAAAAAAGTTTTTAACCCCTCTACATCTAATACATGGCAACCGTGGCTTGTTTTATGACTCCCAGGGTGTTATAAAATTGCCATGGATGCCGTAACATTAATCAAAATGGCTAAAATAGTATTATGACATCCTAGTTCAAAATCTACGATACTCTAGTTCAAAACCTATGACACCCATGTAGATTTTATAAAAAAAAGTTTTTAACCCCTCTACCTCTAATACATGGAAACCATAGCTTGTTTTATGACTCCCAAGATGTTATAAAATTGCCATGGATGCTGTAACATTAATCAAAATGGCCAAAACAGTATTACAATATCCTAGTTCAAAATTTAAGACATCCTAGTTCAAAACCTACGATACCCATACAGAAATTATGAAAAATAAGTTTTTAACCCCTCTACCTCTAATACATGGCAACCGTAGCTTGTTTTATGACTCCCAAGATGTTATAAAACTACCATGGATGATGTAACATTAATCAAAATGGCCAAAATAGTATTACGATACCGTAGTTCAAAACCTATGATACCCTAGTTCAAGACCTACGATACCCATGCAGAAATTATGAAAAAGAAGTTTTTAACCCCTCTACCTCTAATACATGGCAACCATGGCTTGTTTCATGATTTCCAGAGTGTTATAAAAATTTTTGTTTAGAATTTATTGCTTAACTTACATTTATATTTTACTTATATTTCAGGTAATCTTGCACTACTTTGGCTGCCTAGATTAAAGGCTTCATAATTGTTTAAAAACCATTGCAAGCCAGTAGTGTATGCTGAACAAGTTTTGAAGATGAGTTTCTCAAGTTATCATTTAGAAATAATCTGAAAGACTCCTTTCAATGCGTTCGTAGACATGCAACCGTTTGTTGTCGACGGGTGTCTACTAGCTGAAATTATTAGATGCTACAAGGGAGGAAATAAGTTTATTTTTTATGGCAAGGAACTTATATTCATCATCGAAGACCTGTCCCTGATTTTGGGTCTGCCATGCCATAGAAAGAAAATCAAAATGGAAGATCAAGTTAAGAAGGGTCGGTTATTCAGACGATTTGGAAGAGAATTAAATCTACAAAAAAAGGGGCTAGAGAAGTTAATTGCCCAACTTCATTCATCAAATTTACAAGAGGATGTCGAGGACACTGCAAGATTATAGATTGCATATATGTTCACAACGTTCTTGTGTCCAAAATCAAATCAATCTTGTCCAAGATTTATCATCCCTTACTTGGATGATTTATCCCAGCTGGGTAAAATAGATTGGGCTTCCACAATAAGGGAGTTGACTCTTATGTCTCTCCCAGATGCTGCTTTTTGCTTGAGATCCGACTAGCCAGTCCTAACCAAGAGAAGTGACAAGGTTAGTGATGGGGAACAAATATCAAATGATGCATTTCTAAAGGAATTAAAGAGACTAAATGATAAGGAAGCAAATATGTATGTAGCTATGCTACGTAAAAGAAGAGGAATTACATGAAAGGAACGTAAGTGAAAAACATGACTAGAAAAGAGCCATTTCAAAGAAATTAAGAATGAACCTTTGTGGTTAAGAAACCACACAGGTTAGGGCTAGCTTACTCTAATATTTTAGATCTGAAAAGAAAGATTTTAAAGATGGTTACCCGGCCATTAATACTTTGAAATGTGGCAAAGGGGACACTCAAGAAGAAGTATTAGCATAGCAAGGGGATTACTCTAGGTTTTATGGCACCTTGTATCTGATTCTTTAGCACAGTAGATCTTCACCTTGGAAACCTGGAGACCCGGGGATCCTGCATAAATAGATGGAGAGATTAGAAGATTTAAATGGAAGGTTGGAGGAATGGAGGAGGAAGTTTTGAAATGGAAGAAAGAGGCTTAGGATTGATTTGAAGTGGATCTCCTTTGGCGCCCTTGGCATGAACCTTCTTCACTTGATGGCGTGGAGAACTTCATTGTGGATGAAACTCTTTGGAAGAGGAGGATGACGAGCTTGGTGTGGCTTGAAGAAGGGTCTTCAAGGTTGGTCGAATGGGGGATAGAAAGAGGGATTAACTGCTTGATTGGAACAAGGTAACCTAGGCCTCACACCTACCTTATCTCAAGGGACTTTAGCTATCAAAGCAAAGGAAATTTTCAAGAAAGAAATTCATTTCATTCATCATCCCCATTACAAGAGGGTTTATGAGCCTTTTATAGACCTTAAGCTCCCTTTCAAATTCAAATTACATCTCCTTTCATGGAGAAAATCAAGGGGCATCCCATGAAGAGAGAAATGGCCCTTTCAATATTCAAAACTCTTAATAACAAGGTGGGCGTCCCATGAAGAGTGGAAGCTTAATGCAAATTTGTATTTGTCTTGGCCAAAATTCATGGTTGAAGAGTCTTGGTGATGTGGCATGACTTGTCCTCCAAGTTGGCATGACTTGTCCTCCAAGATGGCATGGTGCATTGATGATGTGGTGCTCCAAGTAGTTATGGTTTGTTGGTGAAGCTGGTTGCACTCAATCTTGCTCAATTGAAACCCAAATCAAATAGCTCTTGAGCCCAACTACTTATACTTACTCAATACAAAGCCAATTTAACTCTAATTGGACTTGAGAACGAACCTAAATTGAAACAAGACTCAATTATTCAAATGAAAACAAGTACAGGACTCATAAACTTATTACAGGACTTAAATTCTTAATCTTCTATCCATAAAAAACTTGGCATTGGTTGAAGCCTCTTCCTGTTCCTGGTACCCTCACCAATTAGGAGGCAGCCAACCCTGTATGGGTGTACAGTTGCTCTGTTGGTAAGTATCATTAATATGTAGCAAAAGTATAATTTCTTTATTTTAAATCTTCCATATATTTAACATACATGATTATTATGTACATGTTTGGTTCCTTGAGCAAAGTACCTTGAGAGTCCCAGCATATCAAAATAAATTGCCTAAGCTGTTAAAATGGTTTGATAACCAGGTGAAGACAAAGATTGTTGAGCTTACAAACTTGAAGCATCATGAGTTGGTAAATAAAAATATTTTTTCATTATAATATTAATGAACAATATATTATTATGATTAATATATGCTTATTTTGTTATTGTTCTTGGCTTGCAGGTGGAGGAAGCTATCGAACCTATGATAATGGAACAATAGCTTTTCCCTGAAGAAACAGTAATAGCAGCATCCTCCGAAAAAGAAAAAACTTGTACAAGTTGTGCACAGGTGAAGGCTGAAGTTGAAGAGATAAAGAAGATGCTTGCGATAGTTGAAACTCTTCTTAGTTCATTAGTAAATAAATGTACCAATACCAATAAAGAAGGGCAGAAAGAGGCGGAGGGGGAAGATACTGAAGATACTGAGGTTGAGGTGGAAGAAATTTTTGATGAAAAATTGAAGGATACCCTGTAAGTGAGGAAGCTGAGGGGGAAAAAAAAGAAATCCAGATTTCTTTACTTATCAAGAAGGTAAAAAAAGAACCTAGGCTGCGGAAGGCCTCCCAAATCGTAGTTGATTATGCTTTCGAAACAAGTCCATTGAAAAAAAAAGATGAAGATAGTGGGCCCATCTCAGCCCGAGGAATCAAATTTGAATCTTCAAATTGAAGATAATGAAAATTTGATCAACACATTTTTGAAAGAAAAGATAAACTCGTAAGTTATTTTTTCTAATATATATGCTAATTTATAGTCGAGAATATATATGATCATTCATGTTTATTAATTTCAGAGATGTCATCTACAACAACAAATTCGAAGGCACTATCACTAAGAAAAATCTTTTTGATCTGATAAACAATGACATGATAGTTGATGATGTAAGTAATGGAGTATTACATCATTTTGTTGTTAATCTTTATATATGTAATGATATATTTTTTGATAATTATTATATTCAGTTTATAATTAATTAGTTTATATTGTATTGACAGATAATTGATGCCGGGCAGGAGTTCATTACAAAGAACTGGGCTGAGAATGCAGAAAGATATCATAAGAGTATAGTTGCACCTGTAATGACCTCTGGCATGTGACTAATATCACATCACCATATCATGAAATTGCTGGAACAGCTGGGAATATGATTTTTGATGGAGTCAGTGATGTAGATAAGAAGGAATTTTGATTTCTCTTTACTATCATAAACTCGAAAAATTTTCACTGGCACCTGGTAGAGGTTGACATGCAAGAGAAGATTTTGATGCATCTGAATTCAATAAAACACAATTCAAAGTACAAGGCAAATGCAAGGAAGTGGCACAAGATAGTAGGTGCAATGTTCCATATATTCTGTGACAAAAGTGAGGTATCCAAATGGTCCATGAGAGAGATTAGTGAATGCCCTTCCTAAGCTACAGGATCACTGGACTGCAGTTTGTTTTGCTTGAAATACATGAATTTTATTGCTCGCAGGGATATGCCTGATACTTGGGATTTCACAGAAAAAGATATCAGCATGTACCGCCGCCAGTTAACAGCAAGAATTTTGAGAGAGAGAGTCTGAATCAAAAGATTGAAAGTGCTATTAAAAATTAGCCTATAAAAGCATATTATTTGTTATGTACTCTTTCTTTTCGATTCATTCACTTCTATAATATGTTTCACAAATTTGTAACTAATTCGAGGATTATATTTTATGTATCATTCTCAAAGAAAGTTTCTATAATTCATTCAACCAGTATTGTTTTGAATATCATTGTCTTATTACATGTAGTTTTATGTAATTCATTCAATCAATATTTTGTAATTCTTCATTGCTATGATGATGATATAAAGGAATGTTATGTTTCTTGACAGGGTGTCGTAGTATTTATACAGGATGTCGTAGCATTTGAACTAGGATGTCGTAGGTTTTGAACTAGGGTGTTGTAACTTTTGAACTAGGGTATCGTAATGCTATTTCAGGTTATTTGGATGATCTTATAGCACCCGTAGCATTTTATATCAATCTGGGAGTCATAAACCAAGCCACAGATGATATGAAATATGGAGAAGGGATTAGAAACATTTTATTTTATATTTTCTGCATGGTTGTAGTTTTTAAACTAGGATGTCGTAGGTTTTGAACTAGGATGTCATAATTTTTGAACTAGGGTATCGTAATGCTGTTTCAGTTGATTTTATTGATTTTTAAGTAGCCAGGAATATTTCTGATAATCTGGGAGTCAATAACCAATCCAATGATGACATGTACCACAGGTAGGAGGGATTAGAAATATTTTATCTTATATTTTCTACATGGTTGTAGTTTTTGAACTAGGGTATCATAGGTTTTGAACTAGGATATCGTAATTTTTGAACTATGATGTCGTAATACTGTTTCAGATGATTTTATTGATTTTAAGTAGCCGGGAATATTTCTGATAATCTGGGAGTCAATAACCAATTTAATGATGACATGTACCACAGGTAGGAAAGATTAGAAATGTTTTATCTTATATTTTCTACATGGTTGAAGTTTTTGAACCAGGGTGTCATAGGTTTTGAACTAGGGTGTCGTAACTTTTGAACTAGGATGTCGTAATGCTATTTCAGGTGATTTTATTGATTTTTAAGCAACCAGAAATATTTCTGATAATCTGGGAGTCAATAACCAATCCAATGATGACATGTACCACAGGTAGGAGGGATTATAAATGTTTTATCTTATATTTTCTGTATGGTTATAGTTTTTGAACTAGAGTGTCGTAACTTTTGAACTAGGATGTCGTAATGCTGTTTCAGGTTATTTTATTGATTTTTAAGCAGCCGGGAACCTATCACTTGTGGTTCAAAAGTTACGACATCCTAGTTCAGAAGTTACGACATCCTAGCTAAAAGATTACGATACCCGATCATGAAACATGAAACTAAATATACTAACTCCTACTACCTCGAGAACCTATCACTTGTGGACTGAGTTATGACTCCTAGGATGTCATAACATGACATGGATGTAAAAAGTTCACAAATATATGCTGAAATAGTATTACAACATCCCAGTTCAAACACTATGACACCCTAGTTATAAACCTATGACATCCCTGTACAAAAACTTAAACTACATTTATTATCCCCTCCTACTAGGAATACTTATAACCTGTGGATAGAGTTATGACTCTCAGACTGCAATTAACTTTCTCTAACTACCAAAACAGTTGGTGTAATAAAGGAACTATAAAAGAAAAACTAAAAAAGATGTTTCACTTCCTGTTGGAGATGATATTTTATCTTGAACGTATAGAAAAACTCTTTGGTGGCTTATTCAAACCTTGGATCAAAACAAAGGAAGTCTTCGGTGTCTTATTCCAACCTCGGATCAAAATAGAGTACTTTTTCAGATAGAATAAAAAGAAGAAGAAGCTAGTATTTATATTTGAAAGTTGATTTTTGCAACAGAACTTTCAGAGCACATTTTAGCATGAGGGAGATTCTTTTTCAACCTTTATTGATTTCTTGGACAAAAACCAGAGCATGTTTCAGAATGTTTCAGACTGAAACATTTCTATAAATCCAAGGAAGATGGCGAGTAAACAAGGGCTGGAGGGAAAGAACAAGATGAATATTTCAAATAAAAGCTGAATCCTATTTAATGCTAGTCACGCTCAACTTAAAACCTGTTATACCTTTCCCGTCATGCCATATCCCGTCCCATCCGTCATGCCAGCATGGACCAATAGCCGTGTGCGATGCGGGCCACGCTGGATTTGTTGCACTGCATACGGTGCACAAAGAATTACTCTATCCAGAAAGCAAAATATCTATCGTGCGGTCCGGTTACTTCAATCTGGCCAATCAAGTAGGTTGGGCCCCATCCGGTTTCATGCTAGGGTGGTCTATTTTAGATAAGTCTTCAAACCTATTCATTAAGACTTCAAATGGATCATGTTGATCCATGACCCGACTTAACCTAATCAGCTTAGATCCGATTTAATTTATTTTTAAAGATCGATGAATTCGGGTTGGGTTCTAAAATTAGATTCGTTCTATTATCCGAGTCGAGTTTGGATTTACTGAATTAGAACTCGATCCGATCTAACCTGAACTTGCTAATACTGTTAGGATCCAAATCTATTTGAACATCTAAATTATAATTTAAGACTTATATAAAACTTGTTTTTAACATAAAGATAATTTTATAATAATTTTTTATCTTAATTTATTTTGAAAGTAATACTATTTGTTATTTATTTTGTAGTTAATAATAGTTGCTGTGTGGTAATTAAAATATAGTTATCTATATTTGATTTTAACCTGATCCATATCTAAATTTTTTAGATTAGAACCAGATTATTTATAGACCCGATCTAACTAGAATGACTCGTTGGCTCCAAAACTTTGACCATGAACTCGACCCGATTTTTTATTGAGTTGGGTTTTAATCTAATATTAGGACTCAGTCAAAGAACCGAGTCAGATTATGATCACTCATGACCCAGTCCGACTTAACCTATTTTCATCCCTATTATTCATCGATAATTACGGCTTTTTTGTACAGACTTTACCCATAACTCATTTGCAACTAAAAGTTTGAGTCCAATCTATCTATATTATATATAACTAAAATGGTACTATCTAAATTTAATGACTATCGAGTGCCAAATTTTTCTAGATTTTTTAATTCAAAATTACACATTCTATATTTAGTTTTGAAAAAAAAAAAATTCAGCTATCAAAATTTTAAAATAAATTTTGAATAAATTTAAAATAATAGATATACTAAATTTAATATATAATAAATTTTATTAAATAAATTTTAAATTATATTAAATATCAAAATTATTATACTATCATACGGACCCAGCATCTGGTCATTAAAAAATCCATACCCGCAGGTAAACAAACACTAAACAAGACCGCCAAGTAAATGTCGTGGTCTTAGCTAATAAAGACACAATAAAATTAATATTTGTGAGATTTCCATTAATATATGAGTCACCATCCCCTCGATAATGTAATAAACTTTACGTAATAATCAGGACTTGTCAAGTGGTTGCTCCTTGCCTGCAGACCCCCAGTATGATTGGCTACTGGCCATTTAGCTGCTGCAAGCCACCAACCACCTTCTCACCTGCCACTCTTGACCTAGTAAGCATGGCCTAATATAAAAGAAATTATGCTCTACAGTGCGTGCATCACGTAGCCATGCATGTAGATAATCATAGCTGCTCGTTCTATGATGGTGCACCGAGATAAAAGCTTGATGAATGGAGACAACGATAAGCGGCTGTGATTAGCTGTTTGCACGGCTGTGTATTATGATGCACATAGTGTAGGATATAATTTGTTCCAGGACTGACAAGATGGTTAATAAAGTACTTGTTGACTTGGTGCTCTCTCCCAACCACTGGGATGTCATAACCAACTTGATAAGGTTCCTTCAATTGAAAAACGAATCATGCAAGGATTTGCAAGTATGTATATTATGTCATTAAATTAAATTAGATTTGAATTTGGTGTGCTACCGTGATGATGACTTCTATGTCCGAGCTAGGTGATGGCTGTTCCTTCAACATTTCTTCATGATAACGAGCATGGTTTGTCCGAAAGCATGAGGATTTATGAAATTTTCAACTGGCTAGAAGATTCAAAACTCTGAATTGCTGGTTTATTCTTCTAAGTGCATCAATGAGCAATCATCTAGACCTATAAATATGACAGGGTTCTGAATACGACATTTGAGCTGACGAAATTAATTAAAGTTTAAGTTAGCTTGCTTGACAATAATACAAACTTTTGACTTGGCCAACATGGTTCCTGTATTGAAGTCAGTAATATAAACCATAGGTTGCCAGCTTTCGAAGTTTAAATGCCAACAGAAGATCCTGGTTGATGATAGGATCCTGCCTAAAAATAAACCAGTCTTCCAATAATTAAATAAATGAACATAAAAGGACATAAAGCAATAACATAGATATATACATATATAATATATAATAGATGCCATCTTGTTGTTGTTGTTTTTAAAGTAGATTTGTTATCTTGTAGTTGGAATAAATTATGAAAAATAAACACCATATTTCTAAAGTCAAGCACTATTTATGTCATCATTATATAAAATTCTGATTATAAAAATAAACTATTTCAACCCCTTGATAAAGGAAGATAGCAACCACAAGGTCCTTTCTATATATATAACATATTTGACTGGTTCAACATGGATGCCCTTTCTAGATCCTTTTTCAGATGAATCAGACTCTGTTGGGAAAGGGGGCAGTGCAGATTGCTCCTTCAGAGGAAGGGGAGGGGGGGCCACGAGGTCCAACTCCTGTGGTCGAGTTCATCTGATGTCGGTATGTTCTTTCTCCTAAATTCATGCCTTATTTGCATTATTTTGGTAAAATTTCTGTTATGTCTAGTAGTATAGTTTAAATATTTCTGATAGAGAAGAATGAACAGAATTTGATTATGCTAACTTGTAAATTTAGCATAAAACTAACAGGAACTAACCATATGAAATATTAATGCCTGTAAAGTAGCCAGAAATTGTATCCCTAGTTTGGCTAAAGGAGAAGTTAGGGTAATAGGAGAAAGTATCTCCATCCCAGAAATAAAATCACTAGATTGGATTGATATCTCTCTTCCAACATGAGCTATTTTGCATGCAAAATAGGTATCTCATCATGAAAAATCCTGATAAGTGACCATTGGAAATAAGCAGCAGGCATCCCTATGCAGAGTGAATGTTGAACATTCTCTTCATTCAAGATATCTGATTCAGTGATGCATCCAGTAGTTATAAAGTTGATTTCCAAATAATAATAGCTTAGATGTCAAGGGCAGCTTGTCAGTTTTTTTCCATTTCTCACATCAACCAGGAAATGATAATTATATATACACTACATAAGGGGATAACAGTGCTTGTATTACTCAATATTTATTTGGTGACTCTTTACTCATAACAAGGGAATTTTTCTATTCTTCAAACTCCCTTTTGCCTTGTAATCATGTTATGGTATATGTTGAGATTTTCCATGGCCCTAGAAACTTGATTTATGTTTCACTACCCTGACATGAAATCTACTTTATGGAAACTTAAATCAGATGGTATTCCTACTTAAAATAGGCTTCTAGTTAGGAAGTTCTTTGTCAATGATTGGTAGAAGTTGATGCATATGTTACTGTTGTTCTTGTGGTCAGTTTACTTCTATGCAGATCACTGATAAGCTAACATCAGTATGAAAATAATGGAAGATACTAATGTCTGGTAGATATTTGCCCTGATCCAAATTTACTTAACCAAAATTTGCTCAACCACAATGCTCCTTTGTTGTCATGAGATCACTAAATTTCTAGTATCATGTCTGCTTCCCTTCCTACAGAATCATTTATGTTCTTTTTCTTCTTTAAAAAAAACCTAGAAAATAAGATTAAAAACGCAGTGAATCACAGGAAAAAGAAAAATGCTTGAGAGACAAACTAAAATTCAAAATCACATGCTGTTTGTTTATCAGAAAACCTATACCCTCAACTACACATCTTAGATCATATCCAAAACCAAGATTTTCATGTGTTAAAGCAACACCATATATGAATTAAGAACAGCAATTAGCAGATCTGATTAGAAAGGACATTTAAGCTTGCTTTTGGGTGGTAAGACTCAGAAACTTCAGTTTCTGTCTTGGCCAGAGTTTTGCTGGTTAATCTCCAGTTTCTCAGCTTAGCTGAATTGACAAAAAATAAAATAGTAAAAATAAAAAAGAAGAATTTAAAATAGTTAAACATCATATCCTACGAAACTTGATTGTGTTATATCAATGGTCTTGCACTGAAAAAATGAAAATCTCTAGATGCAATTATCATGCTGCTTCCACATAATCAAATTCACCAATTTTAAGTTTAACCTTAAGAAGACATTTCCTAACATTTAAGGAAACGAAGTAATGACAAATAATTTGCATAATTATAACAAATATAAGAATAATTAGGTTCATAATTTTTTTCATCTTGAACTATGATATAGACCCCAATGTCGAATGGCTCTAGCAGAAACGAAAATTTTATGGTTTCACTTTCAAAGTTCTGCCTGAAACTACAAAACATGATATGCATAAAAAATGCAACTGCAGTTAGTTCTCCAAGGTGCTTGTGTTCCATTAATAACATTTTATGCAACACATGAATTATAGAAACAGTCCTCGTTCTATGCAGTTCGGGTATTCAATAGGAGAAGACCGCGTTTTGTAAAAAGATTTAGCTTTGGTGTTGGCTTGTAAATATACATTTATCATCCCTTAACAACATTTTATAATTTAGTTAAATAATTCTCCCTTTTTATTCAAAAAAATGAAGGTAAGAATTTCCTGGCCATGCAACAGCCTTTGAAACTTTCAAAATATAAATAAAAAAAGACCCAAAAAACAAAAATTGATTGTGATATTTATGTGCACTTCTGCTATTTGTGTAACTTTTTCTAAGGGTGTTTGAGATGTTTATAGTGATATTTTTCACTTTTGTTTTTGTTATCAGTGTATTCCTGTATGAAAATATCAAGGCAAGAATTGTAACTTACTCAAATTTTATTGTGTAAAATTCATGCAGTCTTATTCTTCATAGATGCTCTGCTCAATAACAATTCAATTACTTGTTCGTAAATTAAATATTCGAATTTTGCTTATTAGTTTCTTAAAAACTCACACAGTCTTGCAACAACAGATGCACCAAACCATTTAAAATCCTATCTGTGCATTATTGAACTCAAGCATTATCTTGTTTTATAATAAAGATATTCCACACTCTTCTATTCAGCTGACAAAAGTTAAAGACCAGAAGATTATTCTCACAGAATCACTACTTGCATCCATTTCTGAGGTCATGTCATCAGTAGTTGCCGTGGATGTTGAACTTGAAAATTTCATGGAATTGGGAAGCTATCTCCATCGTACATCTCCAGCCATTATGGAGTTGCGGATGACAGAAAATGCCCCATCAAATGCTACGGAGATTCTACAGTCTTTATCCACTAATGTTGAACATGCCAAGGAACTTGTTGCTAAATGCTGCAGCGGAGCTAGATCAATCATGGATGATGAGCTCAAAAGCATCATTAAACAGCTGGAGGGAGTTATAAATGATATCGGCGAGGCTCTCAGCAAAATACCGTCATCCACATTTGATAACCATGAGTATGCAGAAACTGCAATCCGATCACTTTCAAGAGAGATGAGAAATGCTAGATTCCAAGAGAATGGAATTCAACAAAGTGATATGGTAGAAACCAAGCTAGAAAATCTGTCAGTGGAAGAGACAGAAAGCAGAGAAGAGAAAAGCTTGGTTCCAATTTCTAATGAGGAGCCTCGAAGACTCAGTTCTCAGAGAGATGAAACACCACGGCTAGTAGAATTCCTTAAAGGGATGTATTATGGTGCAGATGAAAATAACAGCCAATCATTTGGCACACTTCCACAATTGGCAGAATACATAGAGCCTCTGTATGACACCTTCTTCTGTCCATTAACAAAGAAAATCATGGATGACCCCGTCACAATCGAGAGTGGTGCAACATATGAAAGAAAAGCTATAACCAAGTGGTTTGAGAAATTTAAAGATGGTTCAGAGGCTTTAGTTTGTCCAACAACTGGGATGAAACTACACAGTAGAGTTTTAAACACAAACATAGCATTGAAGACCACAATAGCAGAATGGAAAGAAAGAAATGAAGTTACCAGGATAAAAGTAGCTCGAACTGCTCTATCATTAGCCACCTCCGAGGCTATGGTATTGGATGCAATAAGAGATCTGAAAATCCTTGGTCGAAAGAGAAGATGCAACAGAGAGCAGATGCATAATATTGGAATTACGAAGCTACTTGCACAGTTTCTGGAACATGAGGACCTTATAGTCAGGTGTGAAGCATTGGACATTTTGCGCTTATTGGTGGAGGATGAAGACGGAAAGGTTTCATTCTGGGAACTTCATGCTCACATATTACTTGAGCTCTGTCCTTGCTAATGAGAGCAATATTCAGAAATAGAACATTTTGTTCATGCAAGAGGAAAATCTTCCATGGACTGAGGATCAACTTGCTGATTGTTAAAACCCATTTTCCCAATAAAGGCAACCATGTCCATAGGAACACATACTTTCATAAGCTTCTGATCCACCAAGTAGTTTCATGAGTGAAGAGACTTATTTAAGTAGAACCATTCAGGCTTTTATCATGCTCATGTTTTCTGGTCACCCCTATATTTGGAAAAAGATCAAACCCAATGGCCAATATTTTGCATTAAAAAAATCAAATAGTCAGGGAACGATAACAGTGAAGCTCTTCCTCTTGCATGAAAGAAATCTGGTTCTCATTTTCCCAAGAAAGAGCAATATTAACATAATTTTTCTTGATAAAAGTAATGCTAACATACTTTAAATCAGCTAATAAACTAACAAAGTTACAACTAATTCAGCAATAATTGATTTTCAAGTCAAATTCAAACTTAAAGAAAATATAAGAACAACAAGAGAGTTAATGCAACACTTCATATTTACAGTCCATAAAGATATAATCTCTCTTTTTCTTAAAGCATGTTATATCCATTCAGCATTATGCATCATTGGCAGAATTATGCAAAGCCTGATCGTAAATGGTCACCAAGATGTTCAGCACTTTCACTCAAAAAAAGGTATAAAATAAACCAGAAATAACCAAAGATATAAAACAATCAGCAATATGAAAGAAAAGAAACACTCCAAGAAGAAAAAGTTGTTTGTCCAAGAAAACACCTTTATTGATTAATGAATGTAGGACAAAACAACTAGTCAATTAGGTCTTTGTTCCTAAATATTCTCATTAATGGCTTCATATTTTGCAGGTAATCATTGCAAAAACGAAAGCCATTGCAGAAACAATCAAGATTCTGTCAAGCAACCATTCCTCAGAAAGGCATGCATCTCTTTCATTCCTGTTAGAGCTTTCGAAATCTGAACTGCTATTGGAAAACATTGGATCTACTGCTGGGTGTATACTGATGCTGATTACAATGAAATATAATGAGTCCACTGATGCATTTGCTGCTGAGAAGGCTGCAGAAACACTAAAGAACATGGAGAAATGTCCAAAGAATATCAAGCGCATGGCAGAAAATGGCCTCTTGGAACCCCTTCTGAACCATCTTGTTGATGGTAAATTCCATAACCCCCTCCTTATCACCTAATACATTTGTCAGTGCATGAATATACAATAAAGGCTTAAAAACAAGTCATAGAATTAGGTGATAAAAAGAAGCAGCTGATGTCTGATGGTAAAGGATCACAAGCTCATTACCACAAAAGTGCAAAATTAGCATGGCATGTACTAGGCCTTAATTAATTCTGAATAATAGGTTTTAACATTCATACATGCCAAAAGAAGGCAAATATAAAGACAGATGTTATGAAGTAACAATGACATCCACCTTAATTTACCAGTTTTACTTCGTTCCACCAAATTTAGCTTGGATGTTTCACCTTTGAAGTACATTTAACAATTGACATGGCACTTCCTTTTGTAGAAATTCAAATTCAAAAGTTCAGAGTATCTATTATTTTATAAAAATCTTATAATTATGTTCATTAACTTGCACATTATAAAACTCACCTCTACATAGATTAATGATGCAATGGCATTTCTCATCCAATCTTCTATTTTTTGGAAATAAACAGCATTAAATTTGATATTTTACATGCTTTTAGAAGTTCACATGTTGGACACCTGATACAGCACATGATTTGCCTGCCACAATGGAAGTTTAAACTCAGCTAAACTCCTTGATCCAGAATTGACATTTCTAGTGAAATATAAACTAGGTTCAAGATTTTGATAGGCAAGCAAAACAAATTTCACAGAGGGGGAAAAAATCAATACTCACAAGTCACAACATTTTTGGATTTATAATTGGTATAAAACAGTGCAAGTGAAAGCAGGACTGTCACAAAACATATGTAATAACAATCTCAATAATCTATTTCCAATTATAGCATTACACTAACAATCAACATTTTCTCTAACATCCTTCTTCCACAAACATATGAAAATAGGTTCAGAAGAGGTGCAGATGGAGATGGTAAGCTACCTCGGTGAATTTGTTCTCGAGCACGACATGAAAACACGCGTCGCAGAGAGGACCTCCGACGCCCTAATCAAAATGGTCCAGAGTGGTGATAGTTTGAACCGCAAGGCGGCATTCAAGGCTCTAGTCCAGATCTCATCCCACCACCCGAGCAGTAAAACTCTCATCGATGCTGGCGTGGTGCCAATCATGATCGAGGAGATGTTCACCCGCAGGATCTACAATGAGCCTATGGACTCCAAGGAAGAGGCTGCTGCAGTCCTTGCCAACATACTGGAATGTGGAGTTGACCCTGAGACCCTCCAAGTAAACAAGCATGGCCACACCATCTCTTCCCACTATTCCATCTACAATGTTGCCCACCTGCTCAAGTGTTCCATGCCTGACAAGCTCAATGTGAACCTCATCAAAATCCTGCTCTCCCTCACCAAGCTCCCAAAGCCTTTTGCTACTGTTGTCTCGGTGATCAAAGAGACCGAAGTGTGCCACACAATCATCGAATTCCTCAACTCCTCCATGGAAGAACTCACCATCGCCTCTGCAAAACTATTAATGACACTCTCAACACACATGGGCCACACAATAGCAGAAGGCATCTGCAAGACCCAGGGCCAGCCGGAGAGCCTAATTACAAAGGTGGACACCGACCGGATCACAAAGAAGGATGCTGTATCGGTTAATCTATTAGCAAAGCTCCCACACCAGAATCTGACACTCAATCTAGCCCTGCTGGAACAAGACACGGTTCCTATAATCCTAAACAGAATACGAGACATACAAAGAGGTGAAACAAGAGCAACCAGGCATGCAAGTATCTACCTCGAGGGCCTTGTGGGCATTATGGTGAGGTTCACCGCCACCCTCTATGACTCAGAGATTCTCCACATGGCTATAGAGCAGAATCTAACATCACTGTTCGCAGACCTGCTGGTGAGGTCAGCAGGAAGTGATGAGGTCCAGAGGCTGGCAGCGGTTGGGTTGGAGAATCTCTCCTCCCAGTCCATCAACCTCTCGAAGCCTCCAGAGATATTGAGGCCTAAGAAGAAGAGCTTCCTGGCCAAGTGCTTCAGCATGGGCTCTCATAAGGATGGGAAGAGGGTGAAGAGGATAAGGCTTTGCCCGGTCCACAGGGGGGCCTGCTCTCCAGCCACAACCTTTTGTTTATTGGAGTCCAATGCTGTGGAGAGGCTGCTGGGGTGCCTGGACCATGAGAACCCCAAGGTGGTGGAGGCGGCCCTCTCTGCTATTTCTACATTACTAGATGAGAAGGTGGATGTGGAGAGGAGTGTGGAGGTGCTGAGCGAGGTGGATGCAGTGAGGCATGTACTGGGGGTGCTAAGGGATCACAGGGAGGATGGGGTGTGGCAGAAGTCATTTTGGGTGATTGAGAGGTTTTTGATGAGAGGTGGGGACAGGGATGCCAGTGATATTTCCAATGATAGGGTGCTACCCTCTGCACTGGTGAATGCTTTCCATAGAGGGGATAGTAGCACCAAGCAGGTGGCTGAGAACATACTGAGGCATCTGAACAGGATGCCCAACTTCTCTGATGATATGGTAATGTGAATAATTGTAGTGTTCTTTCTCAGCCACCCTTTCCATCAGGAAAAAAAAACAAAAAAAAAAAAAAAAAAAGAAATTTGTCACTCCAATGTAGAAATAGACACTAGGTGGTTTAAAGTTGTCACTGTTTTGTGTAGAATATGCTTGGGCTTGAGACGAAGAGTTGTGAAAACAGTGATGAGATGGTGTTGCACATTTGACTCACTAGTGGATAAGCTTTATTAGAGTTTCGATGCTTGCATTATGTACAAATATTTTGTAAAAAAACATCTTTGCAGGCTTTCAATTTCCATGAGAACTACAACAAATTTCAGTTTTTCTGAGATAGAATTATTTTTTTTTAGTTTTTATTGCTAAGAAATATTATTATCTTTTAGAGAAAGAGAGAGATTTATCTGTAATGTAATTATTAAAACTAAACGTTTAAGGATATGTCATTCAGGAACTGAATCCAGAATTTTTTATTGATATGTGTTGTGGGTCCCGCCCATGTTGGGCTTTAGGACGAGTGGAGTTGGTTTTTCCGTGGGAGCGATAGCGGAAAGACAAGAGCGGCGTTAAAAATCGAGAGAGAGAAATATAAAGGAAAAATATATTTTGATTCTTCCAGGTTTTGATCGGACGGTAATTTAAAATTTGATCAAGATGAAATTTTAGTATGTTGTTCATGGCAGCGAGCTCTATAAAGTGAACAGTTCGGATCGCTGTGATTCCTCTTGTGTAATCAGTAAATATTTGACTCTGGTGAGATCTTCCATATTTTTTTCCTGTATTTCTCAATAATATTTATATTTTATACTGAGATGATCATCATATGCTGTTTGGAGAGCCTCTAGTTTGCTAGAGAGAAAAATCTTGCTGTACCCATTATTTGATTATAGTAGAAGTTATCTAGTTCCAGGTTCCGTGATTTTTACCTCCACATTGGAGGGTTTTCCACATAAATCCGGTTTTCTTATGCTTGGTTTAATTTGCTTTTGCTGGATTGATATTGTTGAGTTATTGCCTATTTTAATTAGCACACGGGGGTTAAAATTTTCCTGTGTACAATCATTTGTGATCGTGCTTTAACCCCAACAACTGGTATCAGAGCCTGGTTAGACAGTATTTGTGCTAATTAAAATGGAAGACAAATCCAGTATGGTTAAATTAACTTCATCAAATTATTCCTTATAGAGGATGATGATGGAAGATTTATTATATTGCCGATATATGTTTGATCCAATTGAATTGCATGGAATAATGCCAAACAATATGAAAGCTGATGAGTGAAAAATGTTGAACAGGAAAGCCATGGCTACGATCAGACAATGGATTAATATGAGTGTGATCCATGATGTTGCGACAGAAACGGATGCTTATCAGGTCTGGAAGAAGCTAGAAGATTTATATCAGCGAAAGAATGCACAGAATAAAGCCTACCTGATCAGAAAACCGGTGAACCTGAAGTATAAAGATGGGCAAAATGCTTCAGAGCACTTAAATAATTTCCAGAAGATCCTGAATCAGTTGGCTACAATGAAGTTGCTTCTTGATGATGAGGTGCATGCATTGATCTTGCTGAGTTCCTTACCAGATAGCTGGGAGACGTTGGTGGTGACGCTGAGTAATTTCATTGCCAGTGATAAACTTACCATAACTATGGTGAAGGATAGTATATTGAATGAAGCAAATAGACGAAAGGAGCAGGGTTTGACAGATACAAATTCTAAGGCACTGGTTACAGAGCAAAGGGGGAGAAGTAAAAATAGATCTTTCCATGGTAAAAGAGATGATGGGTCCCATGATAAAAATAATCATGGAACATCCAGAGGCCAATCAAAGTCCAGAAAGGATGTTACTTGCTACTATTGTAAAAGGCCAAGACATTTTCAGAGAGTGCAGAAAATACAAAAGGGGTCAGGATAAAACTAATGAAAAGAAAGAAGAGACACATAGTACAACTGCAGTTGTATTTGATGATGAGGTCATGATTGCATGTGATGATGCATGTATTAACCTCACATGTCAAGAACCCAGTTGGCTAATTGATTCAGCTGCTACATATCATGTTACATCTCGGAGAGACTTCTTCTCGTCATACTCCAAAGGTGACTTTGGGCATGTTAGGATGGGAAATGATGTAGTAGCTAACATTATTGGCATGGGAGATATTTGTTTGGAGACCAATACCGGGTGCAGACTATTGTTAAGAAATATAAGGCATGTTCCTGATATCCGATTGCATTTGATTTCTGCATGTGTCATAGATGATGAGGGCTACTCCAGTCACTTTGGCGAAGGAAAATGGAAGCTTACCAAAGGTTCCCTGATTATAGCAAAAGGCAAGAAGATGGCTTTTATAAATTGCAGGCTAAAGTACGCAGTTGAGTGATGAATGCAGTTGAAGAAACCTCCACAAATGTGTGGCATCAGCGGCTTGGTCATCTAAGTGAGAAGGGACTTGAGACTCTATCCAGGCACAACCTGCTTCCTTTAAAAGGTATGCACCTGAGACCTTGTACTTACTGTTTACATGGCAAGCAGCACAAAGTTTCATTTCATAAGCTCCCCTTTCATAGAAGATCGCATGTGCTAGATTTAGTTCACACTGATGTATGCTCTTTGACCACAAATACACTTGGTGGTGCACTTTATTTTGTCACCTTTATTGATGACCATTCTCGAAAGTTATGGGCCTTTGCTTTGAGATCTAAAGACCAGGTAATAGATGTCTTTAAAGAATACCATGCCAGTGTTGAAAGGGAGAAAGGAAGAAAATTGAAATGCATCCGAATAGATAATGGTGGTGAATACCGAGATCCATTCGAGAGATACTGCAAACAACATGGCATTAGATTGGAGAAGACTATTCCCAAGACACCTCAACAAAATGGAGTGGCAAAGAGGATGAATCGCACCATTGTTGAAAGAATCTGGTGCATGTTTCTCATTCAAAGTAATCTAGTTTTTTTGGGGGTGAAGCTATGAGGACTGCAATTGATCTAATTAATCTTTCCCCTTCATATACCCTTGATGGTGATATTCCTGAGAAGGTATGGATAGAAAAATAAGTTTCCTATGATTATCTCAAAGTATTTGGATGCAGGGCCTTTGTTCATATTCCAAAAGATGAGCGGTCAAAGCTTGACAGCAAGTCAAAGGAGTGTATTTTTCTTAGATATGGACATGAGCAGTTTGGATACAGGCTATGGGATCCAGTAGAGAATAAGCTGATTAGAAGCAGAGATGTAATATTCTTTAAAGATCAAACCATTGAGGATGTGGTAAATGAAAATAAGTCAAAGTCTACTACAGAATTATTTGTTGACCCTTCTCCTATGTCTCAAGCCAGAGTAGATGATGATAGACAAGCTGTAGAGGATGGTGATGCGATGGATGATAAGCCTATACATGGTGACAATGCAATAGATGAGCATAGTGAGCAGGCTCCTACACAGCAAATGGCAAAACAGCAGCTGAGAAGGTCTACCAGAGAGTGCCGGTCTTCTCAGAGATACCCTCCACATGAGTATGTAATGGTGACTAATGGAGAAGAGCCAGAATGCATTCAGGAGGCTATGTCACATGCACAAAAGGAAAAGTGGTTTGAAGCCATGCAAGAAGAGATGAAATCCTTATATGAGAACCACACATTTGATCTAGTGGAGCTGCCTAAGGGGAAGAGATCACTGAAGAACAGATGGGTGTTCAGACTCAAGATAGAGGAGCACAGCTCACAACCAAGGTATAAAACAAGACTGGTTGTGAAGGGCTTCGGTCAAAAGAAAGGTATTGACTTTGAAAAGATATTTTCACCCGTGGTCAAGATGTCTTCGATTCGAGTTGTACTTAGCTTGGCAGCCAGTCTGAATTTGGAGATTGAGTAGCTTGATGTGAAGATAGCATTTCTTCATGGTGATCTTCAAGAGGAAATATATATGGAGCAGCCAGAGGGGTTTATAGCTAAAGGCAAGGAAAACCTGGTATGCAGACTGAAGAAGAGCTTATATGGTTTGAAACAAGCTCCTCGACAGTGGTATAAGAAATTTGATTCCTTCATGGTAGATCATGGGTATGACAGAACCACTTCTGACCATTGTATTTTTGTAAAGAGGTTTGGTGATGATGATTTTATTATTCTCCTATTATATGTTGATGACATGCTGATTGTTGGTCACAATGCCAAGAGGATTCAGAGCTTGAAGACTGAATTGAGCAAATGCTTTGCTATGAAAGACTTGGGATCAGCGAAGCAGATACTTGGTATGAGGATTGCTCGTGACAAGAAGAATAATAAACTATGGCTATCCCAGGAGAAATACATAAAGAAGGTGTTAGAGCGGTTCTAGATGAACAACTCCAACCCGGTTAGCTCTCCACTTGCAAGTCACTTCATATTGAGTTCCAAACAGTGTCCTACTAGTGAGGAAGAAAAGGAGAAAATGCAGAACATTCCCTATGCATCCGCAGTTGGCAATTTGATGTACGCCATGTTATGTACTAGACCGGATATTGCTCATGCTATTGGTATCGTCAGTCGATTTCTCTCTAATCCTAGGAAGGAGCATTGGACTGCAGTGAAATGGATTTTTAGGTACCTCAGAGGAACTTCTAGAATATGTCTATGCTTTGGTACAGATAAACATGTATTAGATGTATATACAGATGTAGACATGGCAGGTGATGTTGATTCTAGAAAATCCACATCGGGATACTTGATGACCTTTTCAGGGGGAGCTGTCTCATGGCAGTCCAGACTGCAGAAATGTGTTGCTCTGTCAAGTACAGAGGCAGAGTATATTGTAGTGACAGAAGCCAGCAAGGAGCTATTGTGGATGAAAAAGTTTCTTGAAGAACTTGGTCTGAAGAAAGATTTATCCTATATTGTGATAGTCAGAGTGCAATTCATCTCAGCAAGAATTCGAGTTTTCATTCGAGGTCGAAGCACATTGATGTGAGGTATCACTGGATACGAGACGCTTTGCAGATGAGGTTGCTACAGTTGGAAAATATTCATACATATGATAATGCTTCAGATATGTTGACTAATCCATTACCTACAGAGAAGCTTGCAGCCTGCAGAGCTAGTGCTGGTTTGCTGGTCCTCCCCACATGGGTGTGAGGGGGAGAATTGTTGTGGGTCCCGCCCATGTTGTGGGGCCCGGTCCTATTAAAGGGGCTTAGGGCCATGGGATGAGTGGAGTTGGTTTTTCCATGGGAGTGTGCGACAGCGGAAAGACGGGAGCGGCGCCGAAAACCGAGAGAGAGAGAGAGAGAGAAATATAAAAGAAAAATATACTTTGATCCTTCCAGGTCTTGATCGGACGGCAATTCAAAACCTGATCAAGATAAAATTTTAGTATGTTGTTCACGACAGCGAGCTCTACAAAGTGAACGGTTTGGATCACTGTGATTCCTCTTATGTAATCAGTAAATATTTGACTCTGGTGAGATCTTCCCTGTTTTCTTCCTGTATTTCTTAGTAATATTTATATTTTATACTGAGATGATCATCATATGCTATTTGGAGAGCCTCTAGTTTGCTAGAGAGAAAAACCTTACTGTATCCATTATTTGATTATAGTGGAAGTTGATCTAGTTCTAGGCCCTGTGATTTTTATCTCCATATTGGAGGGTTTTCCACATAAATCCGGTTTTCTTGTGCTTGGTTTGATTTGCTTTTGCTGGATTGATATTGTTGAGTTATTGCCTATTTTAATTAACACACGAGGGTTAAATTTTTTTGGGCACAATCATTTGTGATCGTGCTTTAACCCCAACAATATAAACATGGGTTATGATTGTTGACTTTATCAGGGATTTCAAAAACTCTTCTGACCCTGGGTGCTCTGGATGCACGCGGCATGCATGCTCTGCGAGCAGAACCATTCTCCGAGCTGTACTAGCATAGGCGTGCACTCCATGCATGGCATTTCTCAGTTACCAGCATTTCGCATGTAACGTGAGCTGTTACACATTTTAAAGTTTGTTAACAGCTCCTTGGAGGCTTTTTAGGGTTTTTGGAGATTGTATAGCCTATAAATAGGCCCTATCTCTAGCTAAACAATTCATCAAAAGTTCCCTTACATTCTCTCTCTCTCTTTCTATAACCTCTCAAACACTCTTCCTCTCTCTCACTCAATTTCTTAATTTTTTTTCATTTGGGCTGAGGACAAATTGATCCGATCAAGATTATGCCTTCGATGGTCATTAGAGTATTTAACTTCTGGATTGTACCTTAAAGAAGAGTACACGGCCTAGATTTTCATACAAGAAGGGACCGAAGTATCCTTTAGAATAATGATTTTATAGCCTCCCAAGCCAGTTCCATTTAATTTTTAAAAAAAATTATTTATCACATTAAAATATTCTATTTTATACACATTATGAAAAAAATATTTTCAAATTTTAATAAAGATATATATTCTTTCATATAAATTTCAATAATAATCTAAAGGAGACTTCATAAATATTTTATAGTACATGCATATAAGTTTATATTAAATATAATTGCTTGTACATAATTACAGTTTATGTGCCTTGTAATATTTTATATCTATATAAATTATATTTTAATTGATTAATCTTAGCATCATTTCTATTGTTTTGTGTTCTGCAAAATTAATCAAAGATCTTCACAAAACTTGTATTGCAGCATGCTATAAAAGACTAGAAAAATAATACAAATCAAATAAAATTATTGGGTTTCTTTAGAGATAATAAAATAAATAAAATCCTCAACAAACTTCATATTTTAGTAATCAATTAAATTTTGATTCAATCTTAATGAATTTTATTAGATAACACTAGTATCATCTCAAAAAAAATCTTAAAATTGTTAAACAAATAACTAATACTTTTTTTCCAAATTTCAATTTTCTTCTTTAAACTATATTTGGACTAAATGGCTATCCTTAAAGATGAAACCATTAGTTTTAAACCCGATAAATTTGTTGGAACTAACTTTATTAGATGGCAAAGCCAAATAAAATTTTGGTTAACCATTTTAGGATTTTGGTTAATTATTGACCAATCCTCTGCTTCCTCTTGTTCAACCACTCCTAAAGAAGACTATCATATATAGGTAGAATCCTATGTACTCTTTCTGACTCACTTTATGATATTTATCTATCTATAAAAAGTGTAAAAGAATTGTGTAAAAACTTAGAATCTGAATATGGCCATGACGATGCTGGGGTTAAACGATTCACTATCGTATCATTTCTTAAATATGTTGATATGGCAAGATCGCTGACGTGGAGCGTACATCAACCTAGCTGGCAGCCAGGCGATGCCATGTGGCGTTCTCCTCCGAGCTCTCCTGCCGGGTGGCTTGATCAGCGTCGCGCCCACCTCGGTCCGAGCTCGGCACCTCGGCCCCTTCGCCAGGTGTCGACCCAGGCAGGGTCCACCTCGATCGAAGCAGGCCTGCCTCTGCTCCTCCGTCAGGTGGCACCCCCAGATGGGTCCACCTCGGAGGAGTTAAGCCTGGCACCTTTGCTTCTTTGCCAGGTGGGGCCCCTTGATGGGTCCACCTTGGTCGAAGTCGAGCTTGCCTCTGCTCCTTCGTCAGGTGTCGATCCAAGCAGGGTCCACCACGATCGAAGTGGGCCTGCCTCTGCTCCTCCGCCAGGTGGCACCCCTAGATGGGTCCACCTCGGCTGGAGTCGAGCCTGGCACATTTGCTCCTTCGCTAGGTGGTTCCCCTGATGGGTCCACCTCGATCGAAGTCGAGCTTGCCTCTGCCCCTTCGCCAGGTGTCGACCCAAGTGAGGTCCACCACGGTCGAAGTGGGCTTGCCTCTGCTCCTCCGTTGGGTGGCACCCCCAGATGGGTCCACCTCGGCCAGAGTCAAGCCTGGCACCTCTGCTCTTTCGCCAGGTGGTGCCCTTTGATGGGTCCACCTCGGTCGAAGTCGAGCTTGCCTCTGCCCCTTCGCCAGGTGTCGACCTAGGAGGGGTCCACCTCGACTGAAGTGGGTCTTCCTCTACTCCTCCGCCGGGTGGCACCCCCAGATGGGTCCACCTCGGTCGGAGTCAAGCCTGGCATATCTGCTCCTTCGCAAGGTAACGCTCCTTGATGGGTCCACCTCGGCCGAAGTCGAGCTTGCCTTTGCCCCTTCGCCAGGTGTCGACCCAGGCGGGGTCCACCATGCTCGAAGTGGGCCTGCCTCTGCTCCTCCACCGGGTGGCACCCCCAGATGGGTCCACCTTGATTGGAGTCGAGCCTGGCACCTCTACTCGTTCGCCAGGTGGCGCCCCTTGATGGGTCCACCTCGACCGAAGTCGAGCTTACCTCTGCCCCTTCACCAGGTGTCGACCCTGCCTCTGCTCCTCCGTCAGGTGGCACCCCCAGATGGGTCCACCTCAGCCGGAGTTGAGCCTGGCACCTCTACTCCTTCGCCAGGTGGTGCCCTTTGATGGGTCCATCTTGGCCGAAGTCGAGCCTGGCATCTCTGCTCCTCCCGCCAGGTGGTGCCCCCAGACGGGTCCACCTCGACCGAAGTCAAGCCTTCTTCGCGGGGCCTAATGCGGGACTAATATGCATGCGATTATTTTTTTATGTTTTAGGGGTTGGATGAGGTGGTTAAATCCCGAATATCAGATCAAAATATGATGTAGATAATTCTATATGAATTTTAAAAGCTATGCATGTAGATTAGGACCTAGGAAAGCAGTAAAGAGGGATCGCCGGGGCTAAGAAGCCTCGGTTAGGGCTAGTTCTCCTACAATAAAATTACTGGTGGCAGAGAGGGTGTACTTGGCAACGTTTGAAGCACCTGATAAAGATCGCAGTGAAGAGATCACTCATCCTCGATGGATGCGGCCTAGAAAACCAAGCCAGAGATCCGCGGATTCCTGGTTTTCTGCTCGGTGGTCCGATTAGGGCCCGTTGAAGTCGTTGGATTCGTAAGAACTCGGGGACCTGCAAACAACTATCAGGGGTGAGAAAACAAGGTGGGAAACAAGAAAAATCTCAGGAAAATAGCAAGAGGTGTGTGGAAGAAAGGCTTGAAGGAGGTTGGTCGGCTAGGATTTCTTTGGGCAGCACTTCGGCAGGACTTCAGGATCCCTTAATGCACACAGCAGGGAGGCACACAACAAGAGAAGAACTCAATAGAATTTTATATATCAAAGATTGCTCTCATACAAGAGACTAGGGTCCTTTAAATAGACCCATAGCCTTAGGCTCCAATTAAGGATACATAAGTAATTACATAGGAGTCTTATTCCCACCCAAACCCTAGCTAGAAAATAAAGAAACCCAGGGTAGAAAAATCCCTACAATCTCTCCCTCTCTCCTTGCCTTGGTCGGCCAAGAGGGTGACTCTAAGTGGCGACCAAGGGTGGTCACCATAAGGTCTTGGCGCCCTAGCTCCCTCCTGGGCCTGGGGGCCCAATTTTGCTTCCGGCTGGTCCGGGCTTCAGGATTTCTGATTTCTCCTCCTGGGATCTTCAAATCTTCAAGCTGGTTTGGGCTTGGGATATTCTTCCATGTCTTCAATCTGATTGGACTTGGTCTTCACTTGTATAATGTGGTCTTGAGTCTTCAGTGTGTTTGGACAGGACTCAAAAAAATAAAATTAGCTCAATATGAGCTGACTAGCACTGGACTGGACTAGCTCAACATGAGCTGACTTATATAAGACTCAAATAAAGACAACTTAGATGAACTAAGCTTTATTACAATGGTCTTAAAAGTAGCTAAGTGATCCACAGAGGGTTGAGAAGCCTCTGTTTATTCTGGTACCTCTGGTGTCCGCACCAATTCTCCCGGGATGAGAGGAACTCGACCCTGTCGAGTGCAGATTAGGCTGGCTCACATATCTCTCGAGAATGTCTGGATCAAGGCGTTGCAAGTCCTCTCAAGAAATCCTTGAATCGTCTGACTCTGGCCAGCCTTGCCATCAGACCAGGAAGCGTTGATAGCCGCGGCCCCGGGTCGTAATGGCTTGATCATCCAAGATACGCTCGATCCGTTCTCCTCTCAAGCAAATTAATTGGTGGGCACTCTGGGTAAGGGTCACTCTTAACATAAGGGATAGGTCCAAAAGCCTCACTGGATATTGCTACTGGTTCCCTGTACTCAACCAGGTTTGTAATATTGAAGGTAGAACTAATGCCCATATCCGAAGGCAAGTCTAACACATAGGCATTTGATCCAACCTTCTTTAACACTTTAAACGGTCCGGCTCCACGAGCATGAAGCTTCTTAACGGTCCTAGGTGGAAACCGCTCAGGCCTAAGCCTAATCATGACAGAATTCTCTACATCAAATTCCTTGATCCTTCTTCAGGAATTAACCAATTTTTATAAGTTTCATTGCTTAGGTTTATCTTTTGGCTAATGTCCTTGTGCAAGTCTCTAATATGCTGTGTGAATGACTCTGCAGACTCTGAGACTCGTGGGTGAATAGGTAAAGGAATCAGATCAATGGGGCGATTAGGCTTGTACCCATGGACTATCTCAAAAGGACTCTTACCCGTTGTCCTATTTACTGAACTGTTGTAAGCAAACTCTGCTCTAGGCAATAATAGATCCCAAGTTCCAGTATGTTCACCTACCAGGCATCTAAGGAGTTTCCTAAACTATGGTTCACCACTTCAGTTTGGCCATCTGTTTGAGGGTGGTAGGCTGTAGAAAACTTAAGCTTGGTCCCTAATAGGTGCCACAGGGTTTTCCAGAAATAACTGGTGAACCTAACATCCTTATCAGATATGATGGTCTTGGGTAGGCCATGGAGTCTAACCACATGATCTAAGAAAAGCTTGGCTACTCTAGATGCATCGAAGGTCTGGGAACAGGGGATGAAGTGAGCCATCTTAGAGAACCTATCGATCACTACAAAGATAGAATCATGTTTCTTCTGGGTCTTAGGTAATCCTAACACGAAGTCCATACTTAGGTCCTGCCAAGGGCGATCAGGCACAGGTAAAGGTGTGTAGAGACCAGTGTTTTACTTTTGCTGTTTTGCAATAGCACAAGTTCTACACCTGACTACAAGCTGTGCAACATGCCTTTTCAATCCTGGCCAAAATAACTGGCCTCTATCACTAAGATTGTCTTATTTCTACCAAAGTGACCAGCTAAACCTCCAGCATGGGTCTCCAAATTAGGAACTCTCTAAGGGAAGTTCTAGGTATATAGAGTCGATTATTTTGAAAAAGGTAGCCATCCTAAATGGTATACTCACTATGGATACTGGAAGATCCTAGTCTGAGGGTCTGGTAAATGTCTCCAAAGTCTGGGCAGGTTTCATATTCATCCTTTGACCTATCAAACCCTATGACTTGGGTGCTAACTGATCCTAATAGCAAAGACCTATGGCTCAGGGCATCTGCTACCTTATTTTCAATGCCAGCACGGTGCTTCAGGACAAAGGTGTAGGCTTGAATGTACTCGATCCATTTACCGTGCCATGGGTTAAGTTTCTTTTGGGAGTTTAGGAATCAAAGTGCCTCATGGTCAGAAAATAAGATAAACTCCTATGGTAGTAAGTAATGTCTCCAATATTTAAGGGCCTGGACTACCGCATAAAATTTCTTATCATAGGTAGAGTACTTAAGTTTAGCCTCATTCAGCTTCTCACTGAAGAAGGCTACGGGGTGATTCTCTTGACTTAGTACCCCACATATTCCTACTCCCGAGGCGTCGCAAGCGACCTCAAACACTTAGTGAAGTCAGGTAATCTAAGGATGGGTGCATGGGTCATCTTATCCTTAAGCTTTAGGAAGGCCTTATCAACTGCTTTGGTCCACTTAAATGTACCTTTTCTAATGCAATCAGTGATAAGTGCGATGACTATACTAAAACCCTTAATAAATCTCCTGTAAAAGGTTTCTAGGCCATGGAAACTACGCACATCATGGATACTAGTGGGTGTAGGCCACTCAACAATTGCCCTAACCTTTTCAGGATCTACAGAAACTCCCTCAGGGGTGACAACAAAACCTAGGAAGATAACCCTATGTGTCACGAACTCACACTTTTTAAAGTTGGCATAGAGGCTATTCTCCCTAAGGGTCTGGCATACTAGTCTCAGATGACTAAGGTGGTCCTTCTTAGTCTTGCTATAAATCAAGATATCATCAAAGTAGACCACAACAAATTTTTTGGTATACTCTTTCAGGACCTGGGTCATAATCCTCATAAATGTACTTGGTGCATTGGAAAGTCCGAAAGGCATCACAACCCACTCAAACAGGCCATCCTTAGTCTTGAATGCAGTTTTCCACTCATCCCCAGGTCTAATCCTAACCTGATGATAGCCGCTCTTAAGGTCTATCTTTGAGAAAACTTTGGCTCTGGCCATCATGTCTAACATATCATCCAATCAGGGATGGGAAACCTATACTTCACAGTTATCTTGTTTATAGCTCTACTATCTACACACATCCTCCAGGTACCATCTTTCTTAGGGGTCAGTAGAGTAGGGATTGCACATGGACTCAAGCTCTCTTTAATGAAACCCTTCCTAAGTAATTCTCCCACTTGTTTCTGTATTTCTTGATGCTTACTAGGATTCATTCTATAGTGAGGAAGGTTAGGTAAAGTGGCTCCTGAGACTAAGTCTATTGCATGTTGGATGTCTCTAAGGGGTGGTAATTGATCAGGTAAATCCTCAGGGAAGACATCCTCAAATTCTTTTAGAGCCTCAACAATTTCTCTAGGGTGCTCCTTTTGGGTTGGTTCATGTATTTCTTTGGTGGTCAAGATCCAAATAGGGTTACCGTCAGCAATCTCCTTTCTAACTCCTTAGCCTTAATCAAATTAACTCCAGGTTTCTTGTCCTTAAGGCTACTAGAACCCCTCTAACTAGATCTCTAGGGGGAGCTGGGTGGATAACAAACTTATTCCCATGGTAGTTAAAAGCACAAACATTGGTTCGACCATACAGGGTTGCATCATGATCAAAAAGCCAAGGTCTACCTAGAATGATATTACTCACTTCCATGGGGATGACATCACACCAAATCTTTTCCTTATAGATTTGCAGTCTAATTAAGATTTGGCACCTAGCTTTAATTTGGATGGAGGTAATCTACCCAAGAAACTTTGTAAGGATTAGGATGGGGAACTGTGGTCAACCCTAAAGATTTAACAGTATTGGCAGAGATGGCATTGACACAACTCCCACTGTCTATGATAATCTTAAGTACCTTACCCCCTACCTTATCAAAAGTCTGTAGGATGCTAGTCCTACGCAATCTTCCTTAATTGGGGTTTGGGTTAAGATGCACCTAACCACTCCTAATTAGTTCTCAGACTCAGGTTCTTCCTCCTCACCTTCATACTCGTCTATCAACTAATCATCAGCCTCATAGATCTCTCCCTCAGGTTCAACTACGGGTTCATGCTCTTCTTCCACTAGCTCACCTAAGTGTAGGGCGGCTGGGCATTGGTGCATAAAGTGGCCTGGTTTCTTACATCAAAAATAGGTCTTCTGGAGAGTGTAACTCTTATTGACCTCTACAGATTTACCTCAATCTTCTCTACGGGCCACAGTAGTACTAGGCTGGGGTCGACTCAAGCCTGGCTGACTAGGACTGGGTCGACTCGGACTATGTCGGCTAGGCATGGGTCGGCTCTGTGTAGATTGGTTAGCTCCTGGGTATTGACTAGGGTATCTAGTGGGCTCAGGTTTACGATAGACGGGCCCCCTCTAAAAATGCTCATGATCCCTAGCAATCTGGTAAGCATGGTCCAGGTCTCTAACCTCTCTCATATAGAGCTCCTTCTTAATGTCACTCTCAGTCCAGCCCTAACCCTAGACAGAACAACATCCTCAGATTCGTTTAAATCACATCGCATAGAATACTCATCAAATTTTGCGATGTACTCATCTATACTCCTGCTACCCTGATTCAGTCACTGCCACTAATCCAGTAAACCACAACGATATGAAGGTGGAACGTATTTTGACCTAAGCTTACCCTTCATGGCCCACCAGGTGACTATAGGATCACGCCCTCCTAGTCTAAGGGTTCTCTCAATACTAGCCTAATGTAACCTAGCCTCCCGGACAACTTAAGCTTAGCAAACCTAAACTTAAGCTCCTCCGACATGTCATACCACTCAAAATATTGATCAATCTCTCCCTCCCAATCTATATAGACCTTTGGGTCAAGACAACCATCAAAAGTGGGGGCATCAAGCTTAATGTGCCTATAGGACCTGTCTTCTTGGTCTGCAAAATCCTGATTGGATCTTCTAGGACGAACCTCTGGGATTGGGTCATGACGATAGGCTCTCCTAGGCTCAGCCTCAAGGTATGGATCAGGGTTTGGGGTCCTCCTAGATTTAGTATCATAATAAGGGTCATGGCGAGGGGTCCTCCTAGGATGGAGTGGTGACTCAGGATCTGGCTCAGACTGTGACCCATGGGTTCTCTCCATGGTCCCTACACGGCCCTCTAACTGATCAAACTATTGGCAAGATGTTCAAGTCTATTGTTGGTTTGGGTACCGAACTGAGTTAACTGGGTCATCTGGGTAGTCATCTGGGTAGTTAACTGGGTAGTCATCTGGGCCATTTGATCAGCAAGGGCTTTAATATGGGCTTCAAGATTGTCCATGGATTCAGGTAAAAGTGGAGATGGTGGAAACTCTGATCTAGTGCTCATGCAAGACTCGATCAGACCAACTACAGCTCCCTATACCTAGAATCAAAAATAGATGCTCAATCAGGGTGGCAAATTAGTCTATAGTAACCCTGTACTCAGCCAAGCAGGTGTAAGGAGAGTGTTGAGTCCCTGATTGCCAATCCTAGACACCAATCAGAGATTGTCCAGATAGGCGGACCAGCACACAAGCTCTTCAGGATTGAATCCCTAAACCACCATTCTAAACACTAAGCACAAGGCACATACAGGTTAGCTTGACACAGTGATCTAACACTAGCCCGGACCTGACAGTTGGTGTCCCTAGCCCACTAGGGCAAATTAAGTCTAATAGATTTTAGGTTAGGCTTGGGACTGAATGCAGGGGATGTGATTTTGGGCTAAAGAGAGGTGATCAAATCTTTCCCCATCTAACATAGCAAGAGTGCCCTTAAAGGTAGTTATGCAATGATGGCAGGCAGATGATGCAAAATAGGGTTTAAGTGTTTTAGGTAGCTTTTATATATGTAATTTTTTTTTTTTTTGTTCTTTTGTAGAAATATGATTTGCAGCCAAGACCTAATATGATAGAAGCATACTAAAATAAAAGATATGAAAAGAGATGCTAAACAAAACCCTAAACCTTCCAAAGTTGTCTTGCAAATAGACAAAAATTTGCAGGCTATATTTCGACCTGCAGAAATTATACAGACTGAAATAAATTTTGTAAACATTCTGTAAAATAATTGAATTAAGATGAATCCAGCAAAACAAAAATTGGGATTTTTGGAGTTCTGAGCAGAGATAAACAATTAAAAGAATAGAACATATATGGACTGTAAAAGATGCAGAAAATCCTAATCTAAGCTCTGATCAGATGATGCGGGACTAATATGCACCATTATAGGGGTGGATGAGGGGTTAAATTTCATCATTGTTTTTTTATCAAAATATGATTATAATTCTATATGAATTTTAAAAGCTACACATACCGATCAGGATATCTAGGAAAGATCTGTAGAGGGATTCGCCGGGACTGAGAAGCCTCGATTAGGGCTAGTTCTCTTACAATAAAATTATTAGTGGTAGAGGGGGTGTACCTGGCAACATCTGAAGCACCTGATGAAGATCGCAGCAAAGAGATCACTCATCCTCGATAGATGTGGCCTGGAAAACCAAGCCAAAGACCCGCGGATTCCCGGTAGGGAGGCACACAGCAAGAGAAGAACTCAATAGAATTTATATATCAAAGATTGCTCTCATATAAGAGACTAGGGTCCTAAATAGACCCATAGCCTTGGGCTCCAAGTAAGGATACATAAGTAATTACATAGGAGTCTTATTCCACCCAAACCCTAGCTAGAAAATAAGGAAACCCAGGACAGAAAAATTCCTACGATCTCTCCCTCTCTCCTTGCCTTGGTCGGCCAAGAGGGTGACTCTAAGTGGCCGACCAAGGGTGGTCACCATAAGGTCTTGGCACCCTAGCTCCCTCCTAGGCCTGGGCTAGCCTAATTTTGCTTTCGGCTGGTCCAAGGCTTCATGGTTTCTAATTTCTCCTCCTGGGGTCTTCAAATCTTCAAGCTGGGTTAGACTTGGTTATTCTTCCATGTCTTCAATCTGATTGGACTTGGTCTTCACTTGTATGATGTGGTCTTGAGTCTTCAGTGTGTTTGGACAGGACTCAGAAAAATAAAATTAGCTCAATATGAGCTAACTAGCACTAGACTGGACTAGCTCAACATGAGCTGACTAATACAAGACTCAAATAAAGACAACTTATATGAACTAAGCTTTATTACAATGGTCTTAAAAGTAGCTAAGTGATCCACAGAGGGTTGAGAAGCCTCTATCTTATTTTGGTGTCTCTGGTGTCCGCACCAGGGCCAGGGCGTAAGCCCCAGGACGCTGCTGAGGATGGCGCGCACAGGGCAGTGCATACAGTACGACGTTCCCAGGCCTGTAATGATGCCCGGAACCTCGTTTACACCAGTTTAGGAAGGACACCCTGTTCAAGGTACCAGATCCGGCGGCCGGTGACCTGGTGCTCCAAAAGGAAGAGCCACGGTCAATGCCTCGAGCCCGAGGGCACCTTTACGAGGATCGGGGTCCCGCCAAATTCTCCCCTTTCGTGACTGCACGACAAACTAGGCTAGCTCACCACTTAACTTCCAACCATAAGGAGAGACGACCTCAGGAGAATAGTCAGTAAGCGTCGCTGACCTCCAAGACCTCCCCAGGAGGGAGAATCGAGGCACCAAAGTATCCAACATTCTCAAAAGGGGCACCACCAGCAAGAAGGAAGGTAGGCAATCGAGAGGGCAAGCACATGCACGGAGAGAAGAGGCGATTTTGTGACAGAAGCTCCAAAGAAACTCGCAGGAGGGAGCTCGGCGAGCATGGTTGTAGGAACCGGAATGCTAATCCCTCTGTTCTCACTCATCTTCTCATCAAAGATTCCTCTAAGCACGGAAACCCAGCGGGGATCCGTCTCAGTGGATCTGTTCCACTTTATCGCTCTCTAACTTGACCATCAGAGTGCCCCCGTCGAGATCCCCGGCTCGGGTCTCTAAGCTCGTTTTGTAGGTCCATCAGCATTAAGATTCCACAGCAAAGGAAAATGCAGTCGACGCCAACTCACAGCTACAGGCCACAGTGATAAGGTCGACAATAGATTGGCGCACCAAGAAGGAGGGCGAAAGCCCCTACACGAACAAGCCCCCCACGAGCTTGAAACAGCTCAACCCCAAGCATGGTGGTGACTCGTGGACGTGAAGCCTCCACCAGCCGAGCGGGAGAAGTTCCCTCCCCTCCGGGCCCCCGTAGCCCGGAAAGGGAACTTCCCGCCCTCCTGCCCTCTCCTCAGTTGCCCTTGGCAGACGGTCAGTATGCTGCTATTGTCCAATAGCTGCAGACACTGACCACGGCCGTGAGGCAGTACAGCAACAGCAGCGCTCCCTAGTCACTCAACCACAGCCAGGGACCCCTGCAGCCCAAGCGCGGGCCCTCACAGAAACCTGCACTCCATCCAAGGCAGGCCGTCCCATCCGCGGGCAGCAACCAACCCCCGTGGGAGTCATCAGACCCCCGCGAAGAGGAACCATACCGGTGTCGGCGGACCACGAGAGCCAATCCCCAGTGGACAACAATGATGCCGCTAGGCACAGCAAGCACCGCCAGGGCAAGGCCCTCGCCATGACCCGTCGGCAACTTCTTCTCCAGCGGCCTCAGTGGAAGGTTCCACTGACGAGGCCATCAGGCATCTAGTCGAAAGGTGCCTGGAAGAGCAAGAGCGCAAACTGGCTGAACTCCCCCACTGGTTTGCAAACATGCAGGGCTCTCCAGTGAGCCAGTGGGCTATAATGCCCGACCCCCTTCTCCCGGGAAATCCAAGAGGAACCGATTCGGAGTCGGTTCTACATGCCTCGGGTGGATCCCTACGATGGGACCACCGACCCCTTGGACCACCTGGAGGCTATAAAGCTCTCATGAGAGTCCAGGGGCGACGGACGCCCTCCTGTGCATCGCCTTTCTAGCCACCCTCCGGAATTTACTCGCCTCGAGCTCGAATCCATCGACTCCTTCTAACAGTTGGAAGGAAAGTTTGTGGCACACTTCGACGCTTGTCGAAAGGTGCCAAGGGAGGTGGATAGCCTCTCTCCATCTGCCAACAAGACCAGGAGCTACTGCGGGACTATGTTACCCGCTTCAAGACCGCTGCCTTGGAGATCTACAGTCTAGACGAGCCCGTCGCCATGCTGGCATTGAAGCGAGGGCTCAAGACCTCCCGACTGACATATTCATTGGACAAAAAGCCACCCAAGACATACTCCAAACTCCTCCTCCGCATCCATAAGTACATCCGAGCTGAGGAGGCTGACTGTACCAGGACAAAGCTGGACGGGAAGCCTTCGAAGAAGCCTATCCCAAGGGATGCACCCTGGAACCCGAAGGCTCGAGCCGCCCACGGACTTCTTGTCGGGACCGAAGTCGAAGAACGGTCCCTCCAGAGAAGACCTTCACTCCCCTCCTTGCTCCAAGAATGAAGATTCTTATGAAAATTAAGGGCGAGTACTACCTCCACCGACCTCCTCAGAACCCGAAGAACCGTCGTGACAAGACCAAGTATTGCCAATTCCATCACGACCACGGCCGCGACACGGAGGGAGATCGTAACCTAAAAAGGGAGATGAGGACTTGATCAGGAGGGGCTATCTCAAGAAGTACATGGGAAGAGAGGCCCTGGTGGAGGACCAGCCACTTGTGGCCCTTCCCCCTTCCTACAGTCGACAACCGCCCTATGGAGAAGCCGATGGGCATGATCTCTTGGGGGATAGGGCATGCGTCGAAGAGGGCCTGGGAGGGAGGAGGCTTAGAAAATGTACTCCCCTTTGAAAAGGAGAAGGGAGGTGAAGAAAATATAAATAACGATGCGGTGGTGGTTGAGATGACCATCACTAAGCATCCTGTACATCGAATTATGGTTGATAGTGGGAGCTCCACTGATATACTTTTTTATGATGCTTTCTCCCGGATGAACTTGTTTCATGATCGGCTAAGGCCAGTGCACACCCCTCTCATGGATTTCATTGGAGATTCTGTAGGAGTCGAGGGAGAGATCATTCTTCATGTTATCGTCGGGACTCCACCTCAGCAGAGCACCGTCATGATGACCTTCACCATCATCCGACTCCCGTCACCATACAATGCTATCCTGGGCCACCCAGGGCTCAACCAACTTGATGCAGTCATCTCCACCAAAAGATTGCTAGTGTATTTCCCCACCGTTTTCACGGTGGGAGAGATGAGGGGGGCAGTTCAGCCCATCCCACATTGCTTACAGGCCGTCCTAGGAGCGCGGAATGCTGAGCTCGGCGCCGACATCGATGACCTCGACCAGAGAGCGCAGGATCCCAGGAATGGTCCCGTCGAGTGCCTGCTAACGTACCCCCTTGGCTCGGACCCATAGAAAATGGTGCAGATAGGAGCCCAACTCCCGGAAGACGAGCGGGCTCACTTGCTGAATTTTCTTTGGGCAAACACAGATGTGTTCACCTGGTCTGCAGTAAATATGCCAGGCATTCCCCCAAACGTCATCACCCACCAGTTAAAGATTGATCCGAAGTGACGTCCATCTGGTAGAAGAAAAGGAGTTTTGCTGCAGAAATACAAAGGGCGATCAATGAAGAGGTGGAGAAGCTCCTCAGTGCTGGTTTCATACAAGAGGTGCAGTACCCTAGTTGGCTGGCGAACGTGGTGATGGTTAAGAAGAACAACGGGAAGTGGAGGATCTATGTGGACTACACCGACCTCAACCGAGCTTACCTGAAAGATAGCTTTCCCCTTTCGAAGATCGACCAGCTCGTAGATGCCACTTCAGGACACCGCCTCCTCTCCTTCATGGATGCCTTCTCCGGATACAATCAGATCTGGATGCATCTAGAAGATGAGGAGCACACTGCCTTCATCATGGATCGTGGGACATATCATTACAAGATGATGCCCTTCGGTCTGAAGAATGCCAGTGCCATGTACCAGCAGTTGGTCAACAAGATCTTCAAATACCAAATTGGCCGCAACATGCAGGTATACATGAATGACATGCTCGTGATAAGCAAGCCGACCACGGAATCTAGTTCCGGCATGAGGCCCCAGAGTTCAGTCCGGAGGATGTCCCGGCACCAAAGATTTATAAATTGCAAACCAAAAGCCCCAGGGGTTCCTTCCCAAAGCCTGAGGGTCTCCTAAGTCTGGTTCCAAACTAAGAGTCAAAGTTGAACTACAAATTGAAGTTGCAAACTTTGGGCTCCCACAGAAGACAACGACAAACACCAACAGGCAGCAGAACACGTTATCAAGGCAAAAGCAATGAAGAATGAAGAAAATGAAGTTCTTATTTCTAATATGAAGGTTTCTTACAAGTAAAAGGGTCCCGACAGATCGGGTGGCCCAAAGGAACAAAATGGAAAACCTACCTAGAATAAAAAATAGATGAGCCGGGGTCACTCTTCTGCCGCCGGTTCCTCCCCGGGCTGAGAAGCCTCCACGTCACTGGCTACCTCCCCAGAAGGTTGCCCGGTAGCCTCCTCAGGCTACTCCCTGGGGCTGCCCAGGTCGACCCCGGTCAGATCAAGCTCGGGAAAAAGGGAAGCCACCTTCTCCTGGCAGACTTCGAAGCCCTTCAGAAAGGAGTCCATGGCAACCTTGTGCATCTCCTTCTAGAACTCCTCGGAGGCCTGGAACTTGGGCACTGCCTTCTGGGCTTCCCTCTGCAAGGCCTCTAGTAGCTCGTTGACATAGGAAGTCTTCTTGTTGGCCGCTGCCAGCTCCGCCAAGACCTCTTCAACCCGGCGCTTTAGTGACCGGGATTGCCCCCTGAGGTGGGAGATCTCGGCTGCATCATTTTTAGCTCAGCGTTGGCTCGAGATCCTCTCCTCGGATTGAGAAGCCTCGAGGTCCCTAACACGCCCCTCAGCCCGGGCCAGGTCCTCCCGGAGAGCTTGATTACTCCCCCTCAGCTAATGGCCCTTGTCCATGAGGTCCTTCACATTGGTCGCAAGCTTGCCCAGTCTCCTCTCCTTCTTGGCCTCCTTATTTGTTGAAGTGGAGAGAAA
The DNA here is from genome assembly GCA_021397845.1 of Areca catechu. NCBI lineage: Eukaryota > Viridiplantae > Streptophyta > Magnoliopsida > Arecales > Arecaceae > Areca > Areca catechu. The sequence goes on from CM038045.1 coordinate 67,834,353, forward strand.
GTTCCACAGCAGGAGCACGTCGGTCCCGATCTGCATCAAAGAAAGAGTTAGGACATTCGAAGAATCCAACTGCAACATTAAAAAGGAGAGCTAGATACTTACCGTGAAGAGCAGGGGGAGGATCCCGAGCAGTGCATCCGCGTAGTCCCTGCCACCCCTCAGCTGGCGATCCCGGGGCTGGGCCATGTACTCCATCAACCTCTCCGCAAGACCCTGGTCATGGATGACAGAGGCGCTCTCACTGAGCACTGGCAGTACGGGGCGAGGCTCGGAGGAGGGCTGAGCCAGAGTCCCTCCGACGGGTGGGGAAGTAGTTTGTGGCACCGCCACCATCAAAATGGCCATCGACGGAACGTTGGGCGCTACGACCGTTAGAGAACGTGCCGATCGCACCTCCTCCCCGCTCCTGTCAAGGTCAACAACCTCGGTGATGGGGGCCTGCTGCTAAGATGGCCCAAGGGCGGCATCTACCACCCTGGGCTCCGAGGCTGGAGTGGACCTGGGCCCCTGGTCTGCCTCCACGCGGGCCCTTTTCGAAGGAGCCTCCTGGGCTGCCCCCGAAGCACCTCTCTTATGGGCCCCCTCCATCAGGCTTTCCAAGGAGAACTTCATCCTTGAGAATGAACAAAGTTAGATGAGATAAAAAAAAAAAGAGAGAGAAAAGAAGAAAAAGAAAGGAGGCCCAGAGCCTCACCCATCGCTCGGATCGGGCTGACCCCCGCCTCGAACAAGTTCTGCTCTGAGAGCAGAACCTCGAAGGAAGAGACCACATCACCTATTAGCTAGGAGTAGACATCCTGGTCAGCCGGCTCGACCTGAGAGTTGGTGCGTGTCGTAGTGCACCGATTTAGAACCTTAATTCCACTACTCTAAAGGGTAGAATAGCGGGAGTAAGGGTCGATCCCACAGAGACTTTGAGGTTATTTTGAAAATAAGGTATTTCCTTTTGACTTAAAATAAACTAAAATAAACTAAACTAATGCAAAAATTAAATGCAAATAATAAATTTATGAAAATAATTTAGATATGACCTATCTCAAGAGTACGGCCCGTACCTGTGGATCACGGCCCGTCCCTTAGGTATAGGTCAGTCAAAACTAATTCACTATAACTTACCTTAAACGCTAATCCAACATGACTCCAGCATGACTAAAATAAAAATAAGCAAACATGGATTAATATAAAGCAAATAAATTTTATTGCATAAAAATTGGAGTACAGAGAAAATAAAAGGGAACAAGGGTCCATTTCTCCCTTTCTATCCGACTCTGACTCTCTGTCACAGCAACAGGTGGAACTACGGACAGCAAGTGGAACCTCCCAAAAATTCCTCTCTTTTCAGAAGAGAATCACCGAGGTATTTATAGCTGAAAAATACCGTGTCGGGTCCGTGTGGAAAGCGCGGTGATTTCTTCATCTCAATCCGATCTCCTTATCTGATTTTTTTACGATCATCCCATCTCAAAAATTAAATTCAAAAATTCTACCGCACAATCCCGCGTCCATTCAGCGTCGTCCGACATCTCTTCTCGTTTCGATGCTTCCTTGTTTTCGGACATCCCGGTCTGAACGACGATGACAAGCAGCTGAGCAGACGACGCTGCGGGCAGAGAGGCGCGGCTGGGGCGGAGACGGACACGGCAGCAGGCGGACGTGGCGCAGGGGCGGACGGTGCGGCGAGGACGGCTTGGGGCGGACTGGGTGGCAGCACGGCGGACACGCGGCTCGGCAGAGAATGGCTGGCAGGCGGCTCGCGGACTTGGGCGGCAGCGCGGGGGAGACGGGTGGCTAGGCGGCTCGTGGCGGACTTGGCGCAGGGGCTTCGGCGGACTTGGGCGGCAGCGCGGCCGGCGCGAAGGGGTGGAGGCATGGCGCTCGGCGCAGGCGGACGCACGGCAGAGCTCGCGGCTGGGCGGACTTGGCGCAGCACGGCGGACACGCGGCGCAGGGGCGGACGGGCTTGTTTCTCTCGGCTTGCGGCGCAGGGGCGGACGGGCGGAGGCGTGCGGCGACAGCAGGCTTGGGCGGAGGGCGGAGACGGCTGGGCGTGGGCGGAGGGACGGCGGCTGGGCATGGGCGGAGGGCGCGGACGGACGGCGCGGCGGCTTCGGGCTTGGGCGGACGGTGGGCGACTTCGGGCTTGGGCGGACGGTGGGCGACTTCGGGCTTGGGCGGAGCCGGCTTCCGGCCATTTTCCGACCGAACGGGACTTCTCCGGCCTGCGACGAGGTCGGCAGCGGCTTGGGCGGCGCCGGGGGAAGCTCTCCGGCGAGTTCCATAGCGAACGGTGCATGGTGGTCCACGGCTCCGCCCGTGGACCGGCAGCAATGGCTGCCGTGGACCGAGAGAACGTACGGTGGACCGGCTCAATGGTCCACCGTGAGCCAACAAAAACTTTTAGGGGCGCTCCAAAAATCGTGCGGCTCTGAAATCCGTGCTATAACCTTCTAAAATCCATTTCGGGCCCGTTTGAAGTCTGAATTGCATTCTGTTTGCGTCGTTGGACTCCTAAAATCAAGATCTACACATTTATGGAGTCAATTCCTGCAAAGTATCACAAAAGTATCAATTTTAATCAAATAAAGTTGGGTTAATTTTCATTATTCTAATGTCTAACACACCCCCCAACTTAAACTTTGCTCGTCCTCGAGTAAAGGAAATGGATGAGTCTTGTGTACTAAGATGGTCCATGAAATGAAATTATCGTACTAACCCTAAAATCAAAGGATACATAGTTAGACTATAAAAAGGTACTTCATTGGATTACCAATTCCACCCATTTAGTAGTAGAATAAAGTCCATAGAAGTTTTAAGAGTTTTCGTTCCCAACTTTCTATCTCACTATCTAAATCTTCCAACTTAGTTTGGTTTTGATGCAATATTTATTTAGTCCCCACTTTTTTTTTTTTTTTTTTTTTTTTTTTAATGTAAAGTCAGTGCAATGTCCTGACACCTTGCTTTCTAATTAACCCTTGTAGCGAGCTTTAAACCAATGACTCCCAAACCAGTTGGCTTTAGGGCATTAGGTGTAAAACACCCCTCGGGCTTACTGACTCGAGTTAAAAAGGCTAAGTCAAGACTAACTCTACGAAAGATTTCGTTACATCCTCACCTTTTGACGCGAACAACAACGCTTACTTAGGCGAAGGGGTCCGGTTACTCAGTGAGAGATGCTAAAAATCTTTATTAACCTCAGAAATTTTTAACTGGGGACTTTTTATAATGCCTATACCAAAATAAGTAAGATTCATTATTAAGATCAATAGGCCGAAGGGTCTGGAATTACTCTTCTAAAATTTTCTGGACTACACTCTGCCACTTATAAGGTTTTCTTGATAAATCATCCCTCAGTATCTCTAAAATTTTCTAAACCATTAATCACTCCTCATTTAGTGAGCTTGATTTTTTTTCAATTCGAGACGAATTCTTGTACACAAAACTAATTAAAATTTTACTCGAGGATTTGATTTGATTTAATTAATTACCTCACCCCCCAACTTAATTTCCATTGTCCCTAATGGAAGAGAATATTAATAACTAAATGGCATGGAAGGATACAACCTGGTAGGGTATGGAATTGGACGTCCTTCTATCATCATGTTCCCGCAATCTTCTTTTATTACTCCATTATTCTAAAAATAAAGAACTAGAAGTTAAAATATGAACTAAGGAAAGAGCTGGGCTGCCTCCCAGGAGCGCTAAGTTTAACGTTTTCAGCCAGACTAAGTTCATCATCACAGCAACACTGGTTGTTCAAGATCAAGAGTTTCAACAACTTCTCCATCACTGATTCCTTCAATATACGGTTTCAACCGCTGGCCATTCACCTTAAAAACATTCCCTTGCTTAGGATCCTTAAGTTCAACAGCTCCATGGGAAAATACTTGAGTTACTACAAAAGGTCCATCCCATCGTGAGCGAAGTTTTTCGGGAAAAAGACGTAACCTAGAGTTGTAGAGCCATACTTTTTGATTAGGCTCAAATGATTTTCTATGAATAAATTTGTCATGATAAGCCTTCGTTCGAGCCTTGTAAATTTTCGAACTCTCATACGCTTCATTTCGTAACTCTTCCAACTCACTTAACTGAAGTTTTCTATGGGAACTTGCATTCTTCATATCAAAATTAAATTGCTTGATAGCCCAAAATGCACGGTGTTCCAATTCAACAGGTAGGTGACAAGCCTTTCCAAACACTAACCGGTACGGAGACATTCCTAAAGGGGTCTTGAAAGTAGTTCGGTAAGCCCATAAAGCATCATCCAAACGTTCGGACTAATCTTTCCTATCGGGTTTTACCGTTTTCTCAAGAATGTGCTTGATCTCTCTATTCGAAACTTCTACCTGACCACTAGTCTGAGGATGGTATGGTGTGGCTACTTTATGGGTAATTCCATACTTTTTCATCAGTGCGTCAAAGTGTCTATTTGTGAAATGCGCACCTCCATCACTAATAATGGCCCTTGGGAACTCGGCGCAGGCGGACGCACGGCAGAGCTCGCGGCTGGGCGGACTTGGCGCAGCACGGCGGACACGCGGTGCAGGGGCGGACGGGCTTGTTGCTCTCGGCTTGCGGCGCAGGGGAGGACGGGCGGAGGCGTGCGGCGACAGCAGGCTTGGGCGAAGGGCGGAGACGGCTGGGCGTGGGCGGAGGGAAGGCGGCTGGGCGTGGGCGGAGGGCGCGGATGGACGGCGCAGCGGCTTCGGGCTTGGGCGGACGGTGGGCGACTTCGGGCTTGGGCGGATGGTGGGCGACTTCGGGCTTGGGCGGAGCCGGCTTCCGGCCATTTTCCGGCCGAACGGGACTTCTCCGGCCTGCGACGAGGTCGGCAGCGGCTTGGGCGGCGCCGGGGGAAGCTCTCCGGCGAGTTCCATAGCGAACGGTGCATGGTGGTCCACGGCTCCGCCCGTGGACCGGCAGCAATGGCTGCCGTGGACTGAGAGAACGTACGGTGGACCGGCTCAATGGTCCACCGTGAGCCAACAAAAACTTTTAGGGGCGCTCCAAAAATCGTGCAGCTCTGAAATCCGTGCTATAACCTTCTAAAATCCATTTCGGGCCCGTTTGAAGTCTGAATTGCATTCTGTTTGCGTCGTTGGACTCCTAAAATCAAGATCTACACATTTGTGGAGTCAATTCCTGCAAAGTATCACAAAAAGTATCAATTTTAATCAAATAAAGTTGGGTTAATTTTCATTATTCTAATGTCTAACAAGAGTTTTGGTTCGGGGACCGGTCTGGTTCACTTCAAACCTAGTCAACATCCACAACCGAAACAAAAAAGAACTGATTCTTCCACCCCTTGATTGAGGTGGGGAGGTCAAACCGGAGACACCTAGGCCGGGGGGAGAGGTACCACTAGTCATCATCGATAGAACAATGCTTCAGGGTGAAGAGAGTCCTGAACAGTGAGAAACAGGTAACAAACCCATGGAAGTGGCAGAAAACGATGAAGGCAAAGATGACCCTGATGGCATTAGGAGCCAACTGGGCCAGGACATGTTGGAAGTTACTAAGGAATGAAAGAAAAAATGGGTGAAGAGGAAATCGAAGACCCCCGGCAAGGAAGTCATCGTAGAACATGACTCTGCCAGGGTCGCTCGAAGTCACTCGCTCCCTCGGCCCTAGAAGTGAAAGCTGGATGGAGTACGGGACCCCATACATTTCCCGGATCCAGGAAAGGTCATCTCCGGTCATCATCGAAGCGAAGCCGGAGGGATCGGAAGGAGTCTCTACCACCGGAGGGGGGAGGGCAGAGATGGGAACAGCAGGAATGACAGGAGGAGCCCTAGGAGCCCTAGGGACTCCGATGGTTATACCGCTCGGCTGCAACCGCCGTCAGATGTCGATGGGAATGTTGTCCTCCGAAGAGGAGGACGATGGAGTCCTAGGCCGGGACGGACCAGCCTCATCCGGGTTAGAAGAGGAATGGCGACGATGACCCGAAGGAGCCATCGAGAAGGAGGAAACAAAGAAAGACCTGGTTCGAGAAAGACTAGAGTTCGAGAGGAAGCAAGGATGAAAATGGGGGCAACAGGACACTCACCAGGGATGTTTTAGCAGAAGAGTGGCAACCTGAGAGGTGAAGAAGGACCGCTGCAACCGCCGGCGAGGTATGAAAAAGCCAAGAGCCCTCGTTTCTGGAAAGTCTCATCTCTTTTCAAAATCAATCGACAGCGGCCATACAGCCCCTTTTCGTTTAGGCCACCGGATGAGCACCACGTGTGAAGACGCCCGACGACGATGCTTCGGTTCGTAAGAAACCATCTCGGGTCTGGCACGGTGCAATTATGGCCCGTATAGCGTGCAAACATGGCACGGGCACATTGGATCTCGAGTGTGATAAACGGCACAGCAATAATCGAGGCAATTATTGCACGAGATTTCTATCGTTCCACATCATCTCTGCATTAACACCCCACGTCCCTGCCACGGCTCTTCGATGGGACTTGGGAGTGAGGGGCAACTGATATGGCGAGATCACTAACATGAAGCGTACGTTAATCCAGCTGGCAGCTAGGCGATGCCATGTGGCATTCTCCTCCGAGCTCTCCTGCCGGGTGGCTTCACCAGCGTCGTGCCCACCTCGATCCGAGCTCGGCACCTCAGTCCCTTCGCCAGGTGTCAACCGAGACGAGGTCCACTTCGGCCGAAGCAAGCCTGCCTCTTCTCCTCCGCCAGGTGGCACCCCCAGATGGGTCCACCTCGGTCGGAGTCGAGCCTGGCACCTCTGCTCCTTCGCCAGGTGGCACCCCTTGATGGGTCCACCTCGATCGAAATCGAGCTTATCTCTGCCCCTTTACCAGGTGTCGACCCAGGCAGGGTCCACCTCGACCATAATGGGCCTGCCTCTGCTCCTCCGCCAGGTGGCACACCCAGATGGGTCCACCTCGACTGGAGTCGAGCCTGGCACCTCTGCTCCTTCACCAGGTGGCACCCCTTGATGGGTTCACCTCGGACGAAGTTGAGCTTGCCTCTGTCCCTTCGCCAGGTATCGACCCAGGCGGGGTCCACCATGATCGAAGTGAGCCTGCCTCTACTCCTCCACCGGGTGGCACCCCCATATGGGTCCATCTCGGCCAGAGTCGAGCCTGGCACCTCTACTCATTCGCCAGGTGGCGCCCCTTGATGGGTCCACCTCGATCGAATTCGAGCTTGCCTCTGTCCCTTCACTATGTGTCGACCCAGGCGGGGTCCACCATGATCGAAGTGGGCTTGCCTTTGCTCCTCCACCGGGTGGCACCCCCAGATGAGTCCACCTCGGGCAGAGTCGAGCCTGGCACCTCTGCTCCTTCACCAGGTAGCGCCCCTTGATGGGTCCACCTCGACCGAAGTCGAGCTTGCCTCTGCCCCTTCACTAGGTGTCGATCCAGGCGGGGTCCACCACGGTCGAAGTGGGCCACCTTTGCTCCTTTGCTGAGTGGCACCCCCAGATGGGTCCACCTCGGTCGGAGTCGAGCCTGGCACCTCTGCTCCTTCGCCAGGTGGCGTCCCTTGATGGGTCCACCTTGGTCGAAGTCGAGCTTGCCTCTGCCCCTTCACCAGGTGTCGACCCAAGAGGGGTCCACCTCGACCAAAGTGGGCCTGCCTTTGCTCCTTCACTGGGTGGCACCCCCAGATTGGTCCACCTCGGTTGGAGTCGAGCCTGGCACCTCTGCTCCTTCGCCAGGTGGCGCCCCTTGATGGGTCCACCTCGACCGAAGTCGAGCTTGCCTCTACCCCTTCGCCAGGTGTCGACCTAGGCGGGGTCCACCACGGTCGAAGTGGGCCTGCCTCTGCTCCTCTACCAGGTGGCACCCCCAAATGGGTCCACCTCGGTCGGAGTCGAGCTTGGAACCTCTGCTCCTTCGCCAGGTGGCGCCCCTTGATGGGTCCACCTTGATCAAAGTCGAGCTTGCCTCTACCCCTTCGCCAGGTGTCGACCCTGCCTCTGCTTCTCTGCCAGGTGGCACCCCCAGATGGGTCCACTTCAGTCGGAGTTGAGCCTGGCACCTCTGCTCCTTCGCTAGGTGGTGCCCCTTAATGGGTCTACCTCGGTCGGAGTCGAGTCTGGCATCTCCGCTCCTTTCGCCAGGTGGTGCCCCTAGAAGGGTCCACCTCGGCCGAAGTCAAGCCTTCTCCACGGGGTCAGGGTGCAAGCCCCGAGGACGCTGCTGAGGATGGTGCGCACAGGGCGGCGTATCCAGTACAGCATCCCCAGGCCTGTAACGATGCGCGGAACCTTGTTTACACAAGTTTAGGAAGGACATCCTGTTCAAGGTACTATATCTGGCGGTCTGTGACCTGGTGCTCCAAAAGGGGAGAGCCATGATCAACACCTCGAGCCTGAGGGTGCCTTCACGAGGATCGAGGTCCCGCCAAGTTCTCCCCTTTCGTGACTGCATGGCAGACGAGGCCGGCTCACCACTTAACTCCCAACCATAAGGGGAGACGACCTCAGGAGAACAGTTAGTAAGCGTCGCTGACCTCCAAGGCCTCCCCAGGAGGGAGAATCGAGGTACCAAAGTATCCAACGATCTCAAAAGGGGCACCACCGACAAGAAGGAAGGTAGGCAATCGACAAGCAAGCAGGTAGGCAATCGAGAGGGCAAGCACACGCATGGAGAGAAGAGGCGATTCTGAGATAGAAGCTCCAAAGGAACTCGCAGGAGCGAGCTCGATTGCAGGAACCAGAGTGCTAATCCCTCTCGTTCTCACTCATCTTCTCATCAAAGATTCCTCTAAGCATGGAGACCCAGCGGGGATCCGTCTTAGTGGTTCTGTTCCACTTTACCGCTCTCTAACTTGACCGTCGGAGTGCCCCTACCGGGATCCCTGGCCCTGGTCTCTAACCTCATTTTGCAGGTCTGGGAGCGTTAGGATTCCGCAGTAAAGGGGACCGCAGTCCGGCGTCAACTCATAGCTGCAGGCCACATCAGTAAGGTCGGCAACATATGTCATGATAGATGACAAATCTATAAATAACCAATACTACCAATTCCAAGAATATGTTAGGAAGCTTCAAACCAATGGGACCATTATCACTGAACAATTTAAAATCTTGAGCCTTATTGATAAGATGCCTCCTTCTTGGGATAGCTTTGTCAAAGGTTAGCTTCGTAAGCATGGAGAGTTAACCTTTACTTCTAAATTCAATCAGAATAGAAAACCAATACAAGTCCAAAACTTAACAAACCTGAGTTCTAGATGTCCAAGATAATCTGATCCAACAATATCATACTAACAACAACACCAAATCAAAATTAAAACTTAGATTTCAATCAAATTAATAACACCAGTCAAACCAACTTAACTGATCTAACTCAAATAAGTTCAAGTCTAAAGATAAAAACTTTAAGGTTAATAACACTAGATCCACAAGCCTATCCAAGGTCTAAGTGATAGACTTTGGTTTGTATATGAAATGATAAATCATATTGTGTTGCCCAGTGATGTAACCTAAGAGGGGAGGTGAATTGGGTTTCAAAAACTTTAAACAAGTATGTGCCAATTAAAAGATAATTCAAGTGCTAGTGTAAAATAAGTGTTGTGTACTCTTGTAGAGTATGCAGCGGAAAATAGATAAGTAAATATATTAAAAGTAAGAGCAAGTAATGAGACAACAAGCAACCACAAACACCAAAAAGCATAGTGGTTTGGTGCATACCAAGGCACCTACATCCACTCCCCAAGCTTTCCTTAGGAATTTACTATAATCACTCTTGATTACAGTCGATTAGTTTTCCGGGCTCACTAATCAAAACCCAACTTATTTTCACTAGGAATACAAGTCAAAATCCCTTTGATTTTATGGGCTAACCAAAAACCTAGTTGGTTTTGTAACTTAGGCTCACCAACAACTTCCTTGGTTTTTACAAGACTAACCAAAAATCTCTTTGATTTTCTCAAGGCTCACTAAAAATCTTTGTTGGTTTTAATACACAAGCTCACCAACCAACCTCATTAAAAGATAAGTAAGAATGTAAGAAATACAAGAAAGCTTTCAAATAAAAACTATTATCTCTTTGAAGCTCCTTAAAGTTGCTTGTCTTCAAGTTATTGAAGCTTTAATCAATGCTCAAAATGGTTGGACTTGAATGCTCTTGATTGTTTTGAATGCTTGAAGGCTTCTTTTCACATGAAAGTAGTTGCTCTCAATGAATATTGGAGTGAATGCTTTTCTTTTTCTTTTTTTTTTTCATTAGTTACTTCCCACTTGAGATTAATCCACTTTAAATACCATCACAAGGTTCAAGTGGCAGTTTATGACCATTGGAGATGTAAACTAGCCGTTAGGGGTGCAAAGGGCAAGCTCTGGATTTCAAAAAATTAGCCGTTACTGTTTATCAGAACTGCAAGTGTCGACACTTGCGGTCATGAGTCGACACTTGGGGTCAATACTTGGTTTCTATGAGTCGACACTTAGTTCAAAAATGTTCCTTGGAGCTCTCTGAAAATCTCAAATGAGTCGACACTTCATCTGGTGAGTCGATACTTAAGTCGACACTTAAGAGAAATCTTGAAGTTCAGCATGTTTTGTGAAAAATTTGTCTCAGGCCTTGAGTCGACACATGAGTCGACACTTGAGCTGCATGAGTCGACACTTCAACCGTGTCATCGAAAACTTTTTCTGCATATCAGCTTAGGCTTCTATGAATCGACACCTTGAATCGACACTTGCATAGTGAGTCGACACTTTGAATCAACACTTGCTGAAACTTTCTGAAATTGAACTGAAACTCTGCTAAATCTTCTTCAAACTTAAAACATAAGTCCTTTCAAGCCATTCCTATGTACTTAAGTCCATTTATCTTTAATATTTCATCCATAAAGAGAGCTTCTTCAACTATTTGACAAGCAATCCATTCAGCTAACATAATGAGTATTTTTATCTAATAAAACATACTTTAACAAGCTGTTAGTACTCAAATATATTTAAGTATTTTGTTAATCATTAAAATCAATATATGAGTCAACATATTGTGAGAGACTGCTTTTACTAGAAGGAGCCATTTTGCAAACCTTCTACTTCCTCCAAATCCTAAGCTAATATAGTTGAAGATCCAAAAGATATTATATTTAGGTTAGTAAGCTTTAATCCTAAAGTTAATATTACTTCCTCTAACCTTGATTGGTAGTTGGAGTCAAGAGCTAATGTTCACATTTGTTTTGACCACTCCTAGTTCACTACTTTTTAGGACTCGAGCAAAGGAGATATAATCTTTAGGAATGATATAGCCTCCAAGATCATCGGACAAAGATGAATCAATTTGAAGATAACTTTTGAAAAAGTTCTTATCCTGATAGATGTATTGTATGCTCTAGATCTTAGAAATAATCTTGTTAGAGCTGGTTCGGAGAGGATATAAAATTATCCTTAATTATAATAAAGTTATGATAACTAAGAATAATGCTTTTATAGAAAGAGGATATATAAGTGAAAGTTTATTCAAATTAAATATAATAAATTATTTAATAAAGTTGATATTATTAGATTTACCTTAAGAAATAAAGTAATAGGAATTAAATAGATTTTTAAAAGAAAATTAAGAGCAGATAAAACAGTAAAAATATATAAAGCTAGGTTAGTAGCTAAAGGATATAGTCAAAAGAAAGACATAGATTATTTTGATACATATGCTCCTATAGCTAGGATAACCATCTTAAGAACTTTAGTAGTATTAGCATCAATTCATAAATTAATGATTCATTAAATGAATATAAAAATTGCATTCTTAAATAGAAAATTAAAAGAAGAAATCTATATAAGCCACTTCAATATTTTATAGTCAAAGGACGAGAATATAAGATATGTAAACTAATTAAATCACTTTATGGATTAAAACAAGTTCTAAACAATAGCATTAAATTTGATGAAATTATCCTAGTTAACAACTTTAAAATTAACAAACACGATCAATGCATATATTATAAAAAGAATAACTAAGATTTTATTATTTTATGCCTATATATAGATGATACTATATTATTTAGAATATCACTAAAAATAATACAATAAGCTAAAGATTATTTATCAAGTATTTTGATATAAAAGACTCAGGAGAAGCTGATATAATCTTAAGAATCAAATTTAAAAGAATAAATAATGAAATAGTAATAAACCTAACAAATTCAATAGATAAATGCTTAAAAATTTTGAATATTTTGATCTAAATCTCATCTCTATCCCATATGATCACAATTCTTACTTAATTAAGAATTTAGAAAAATCTGTAAGACAATTAGAATATTGCCAGAGGATAGGATCTTTATTATATTTTGCAAATAAAACCTATCCTAATATTATAAGAAAACAAGCTTTCAGCGATAGATTTTTCCATCACTAAAACCTAAGAATCTCACTGATATTTTGGTGATGGATTTTATGACGAAAAAATCTGTCGCCGAAGCCCTAGTCATAAAAAAAAAATTGTGACGGGAATTTCCATCACAAAGTTTTGTAATAAAAATTGTTGTCACTAATTCTATCATAAATAGTAATCAAATTCAAAACAAAATCTATCTCAAATTGGGATGAATTTGTGATGAAATATTGTGACAGATTTGTGACAAAAATTTTCATCACAAATTTCATCATAAATAATAATTGATATGTGGAACAAAATTTATCACAAATTATGATGGATTTGTGATGGCATTTTGTAACAAATTTATGATAGATCAGTGATGGAGTTTTTTAACAAATTTATGATGGATAATTCCTTCATAAATTTCTATCACAAATCTATCATAAAATTCTATCCATGATCCCATAGGAATCTATCACAAATCAATTACAAATTCTATCAAAATTTTAGTCACAAAATTCTGTCACGAATCTATTACAAATTTCATCAAAATTTCACCATAATTTTTTTAAATTATATTATCCCTAAAATATTCAATAAACTAATTCATAATAAATATAAAATAAATACTAATTTATACTAATTTCATTTATTCATGGCATGATATTTTTTTCAAAAACTATAAATATCAAGATAAAAATTAATATCTCATAGGATTAAAATATTATATCAAATTTTATTAAAATCTCATAATAAAATAGTATAGAATTCAAAATAGGTTATAATGCATCTGAACGGCCTTAATCAGGTTGAGAGGCATGTGGTTGATTGACTTTCGATATCATATCATGAATTGCTTCCATTATCTCTTCCTTCATCTGAACAATCTCTTGTTGCACCTCATAGCATATCTCATGCTACAGCTCCTGACATATCTTCTCTTGCAAGTATTGAATTTGCACCTTAGTATAGTTCCGTGATGAAAAAAAGGGATATCCTGATGTTGCTAAATAGGAACTACCACTAGATCCCAATAAGTGCTTAAAACCTTCCCTAGGCCCAAATTCATATAATCTTCCCTTATTTGGCCCCCCAGTTGCTTGGACCCATGTATCTGAATCAAACTCGGGTTAGGATAAGATATCTAAACTATACTTAATAGTGAGAGTGGCAAAATATTCTTCCTAAAAATATTAAAAATACATTAACTTAGTTTTTCTTGAATTATATTGATAAATAATAAATTTATCATTAAATAGAATAAATAAACTTATTGAAACTCTTTTGAACTTGTTGTCCATAAATTCACCTAACCTTCTTTTTTGTTTGTGAGTTCGCTCAAATATCTCAAGTTGCATTGGTGGCCTACCCAACTCAATAGCCTATAAAAAAGAGATAATGAAATTGTGAGAAAGAATATTTAAAAAAACAAGTAATAGAATAATAAATACTATAAAGTAAAGAAAGCATATTTTAACATACCATTCTTTTTTTATGTGTAAAAAATATGATGGAACCACCCATAGGTTTGATGATTCTACCATCTTTCTCTATCATCCTGTTTTTACATGAAGCTTCAAATTTATCCTTCTATTTTGGAGAGCTCCATATAACAATGAACCTATTATAAACATTCGATGCGGTCCAAATAGGCACTTGACCTTTGGCCTTAAGAATATTTTCTTTATCTCTAGCTTTCTTTAAGGCATCCTTCCTTACTTGATTAAGCATATTAGAAAATCGTCTTTGGAAGTATGCTCCTATACATGCTTAATTTCATAAGTCTGATTCTCAAGCCATGCAATTTTCTCTTGATAAAACTAAGAAAGATTTAACTTAAAAAAATTATCGTGAAAGAAACTATGTAATTATTTGATCCCAATCTAAATTAACAAGTAATCTATTATTTCAGGAAATACTGGAAGAACCTTCCCTAAAATGTGAACATCTATCATTTTTTAAACATGTATTATAATTTAACATAATACTCCCAAATTGATTTCTCAAATATAACACAACTTCACTAATCCAAAAATTACACATTCATATATGAATAATTTTTAAAGTAGTATTACTTGAAATATCCATTTAGCATATATTTGACCCAACCTATGTGAATTGCAGCTCTATATACGCTCTATATACAATCATGGTTAATACCTCTCAAGCAAACCCCTAGCAGGATAAATTAACTTTCTCCATTTTACTCAAAAAATATGAATAGCATGGCAGTTACTAGCCTTTTGCAATCCCTTGCCACTACATAAACTAGAGAAGAACCCAATCTATAAAATATCATTTTTTTAGTATTTAGATTCTCCGCACATAGCCATTAAAAGTGATATATTCCTCCTCTCTAGGCCTGATAAGAATTAATAAAGATATGACATAAGACTTTGCAAAATGTTGGTATCCTATATACAACTTCAATGTGGAATCAATGGATCTTGTCAGTAACTAGATAAGATTTACACTGTAGCCTCAAATATAAGTTTAAAGAGAAGTATATATAACCACCAAGGCGGTAGCCCAGCTGGTTGGGATCTTACCTCACAACCAACAGGTCACGGGTTCGAGGCATGACTCTACAAAAGACTCGATTAAATTCAGGGATTATCTCCTAAGGTTCATGATGGTTGGATGAGTGAGAGGCCAGGATCCTTCTTCTTCCTTCTCTAACCAGCTGGCATCTTGGTGGTATCAGGTTGACATACTCATCCTTGGATGGAAAAAGGTTACAAAAATCCTGCACCTTGAATCGAATATTTTCCGGCGGGGTGGGGGTCTGTGGGGGTAGCTATGGGTTGACATACTCATCCTTGGATGGAAAAAGGTTACAAAAATCCTGCACCTTGAACTGAATATTTTTCGGCGGGGTGGGGTCTGTGGGGGTAGCTATGCCGGATTTATCCTCCCTATCTCTTTTGTTTACCAAAAAAAAGAAAAGCATATAAATCTTCTCAAAAAATCAGTACCTAAATGCCAAGAGCTTCCGCTAACTTGTTGATAGATTCATTAATCATTACTCCTGGTTATGAAAAGAGGAGACATGAAAGTGGTGAATGAGTGCAGAACAACAGACATAGTCTT
The DNA here is from genome assembly GCA_021397845.1 of Areca catechu. NCBI lineage: Eukaryota > Viridiplantae > Streptophyta > Magnoliopsida > Arecales > Arecaceae > Areca > Areca catechu. The sequence goes on from CM038045.1 coordinate 67,849,730, forward strand.
GCACTATTTTCATGTAGATAAGGTTTGGACAGAGCATCAAGTGGTAGGACTTGTTATCGCATAACGACGAAGACTGTGTTTCTACAAATTATAGAACCATACTTCTCCCCTTCAAAAGAGTTCCTTTTGTATATTCAAATAAATGTGAACTTCATCAAATTTAATTTTGTTGATTTATAATGCATAACAGTGATAGAGTAGTTCATTATATGGAAAAAAGGGGGGACTTGATTTGTTCATGTTTCAAAGACAATTTCAAAACTATTTAGTTTTCTTTTTTCTTTTAAAAGTGTATCATCGTTCATCCCTTCTGCTTTATTCCTACTATCACTATCTATAATGCCAAATTAGTGTCCTCAACAAAAAAACAAAGCCAAGTTCATACCATGTTTAGGGAACCTTAATATTTAAATTTATAGCTCTTGAAGCTATTGAAAATCACCTAGGATTTCATATATTTTTTTAATAATTTATAATAGAAGTATACCTATTTTAAAATTATTTTAAATTAAAAATATGTATTTAGAATAATTCTAATCAAGATCGTAATATGATATGTAATATAGAAAATAAAATCAGTATGCATCGATCTACCTGATGCATGCTATAGATATAATCTACAAATAATATAAAATCTAATTTCATACCTGATCATAGATCGATGATTGCTGTTATTGATGGCATGTGGTAAGGGCTCTTCATATCATTTTGCAGCCGCACAGGATGTCTGGCCTCTATAAATCGTCCACACGAAATCCTGACATGATCAACCTTCTCGGACTACTAGATCAATGCAAAGGCCATAGGATGGCTAAAAATAATTTATTTCTTGAACTTTCTTGAGCCTTTCAAGAAATCCAAAAAGAGAATGAAGAGGTCTAGATCAAGGAGGAAGAAAACAAAAAATAAGAAACCCTTTGCTACTATTTTTCTTTTATTTTTTCTCTCCCTTCAACCCTTGCTTCCAAAAAAACCTCTCACGCCTATCCAGAATTCAGGCCCCCTTTTTATCTTATTTTATCAATAATTTCACTTCAAATTTTATATGATAATTGGCCTCTTAATGTTGCATATATGACAAAAAACTAAAATAAATTTTTGTTGATTAAAGGAAGGATTAGATTAGGATAAGATGATACTGTTTGAATAGGACTGGGTATTCTATTCTTAATATAACTCCTCCAATTAAGTTCAAATAAATCCAAATTTAATTCAAACCAATTCAAATCTAAATGAGAATGAGGGTGGATGAAAAAACTAATTTTTTCATGGAGAATTCATGATAAAATTCTAGGAATGCATGGAGAGTTTTTAGAACAAAAAATAAGTTGGACTAAGTTAGGATTTGACCAAGTTTTGACCAAAATTAGTTAGAAATCAAAACTAATTTGGTTTTAACTAATTTAACCAACTTCAACTCAATCTAATTAAGTCATAATTAGGCTTAATTAAATTTTAATTAAATCTAAAATTAACTGAGCCCAAGTTTGAATCAAACCGTAATTAGAAATCCTTAGCGATTATGTCAATGAATAACCTAATCGAGTGAAACCCAATTAAATCAAATTTAAGTAGACTTGACCTAAACCTCATTGCTCAATCAAACTGAGCTAATTAGCAATCTAATTACTAATTAATTATTTTATAATTAATTAATAATTAATTAATAATTAATTTATAATATTTATGTAGGGTTAGTTATTCATCATATTTATAATTTTATCACTGAATGATTCTTAATCATAGATTAGTCATCATGATTGGTCAAAAACTTTTTATGTGTGTGACCCCATAGGTTCAAATATTTAGTCGATAGCATAGAAACTAATTTATAAACTAATCGATTTGACCATCTAGTAGTGGTGCCTGATGTTCGAATAAGTCAAATGTTCATAAAGCAACATTAAAGAACCTAGGTATATAGTTTTTGCATAATTCATCCCTTTGACCCAATTCTCAGGATGATTTCATAGTCAACTGCCAACTTCTGAATAATGGATCAAGATGTGTTTCAACCTAACAAATCCTGTGATTCATTATAAGGATCGCCCTGGTCAAAGTCTTGCTAAATTGAAACACAATAGAGCATTTTCTCCAATACCTTGAGTGGTCAATCCCATCTTGACTCATCATTGATTAACAAGTACTGACTATACCCAGTAACCTTCTGTCATTGAATTAGAAATCCAGATAGCCTGATACCTAAGTATAATGAGTTACTTGCAAGTCATCATGGTGATCTCAGGTTGGAGGGATATTTATATCTATATCCTTCTGTGAGATACTCTCGATAACAAAGTACTCAACAGAGTTGGTCACGTTTGGTGCAATATATACTTATATTCACCCGCATGCCATACCAATATCTCCACACTCTTGGTTATGAGGATAACCAACCTATATGGTATATAATAATCTATGCTCGATAAATATTATCGTCCTAAATAACAATGTATCATTTGATCATGAACATATTTAAGAACTACTTGATAAATCATCCTTTATCAAATTAAATTAGTTTTAAGGACTTCATCTCAAAGGAGTTCAAAGGAACATGCTAAAAGCGATGAACTGTCAAAAATAACTTTTATTTCATTAATGATTCATGTACAAATTATAAAAAGCTTAATCATCTATAATCTAGATGATTGGCTATAGAACACATTTCCTAATGGAAGCAACCTCAAACTATATGGTATGGTAGTATGGCTTTAAAATATATTGATTTAGGTAATTTCTAACTATGACATGAAAGTCAAGTAAAATTAATTTATTTTTACATACTAATATATTGTGATTTGTGAGTTCCAAATTGAGGTGTGAGAAACATGCCTCAATTTTTCCTTCTCCTTTTTTGTAGTATGATTTAATATACTTTTTATGATAAAAATCATAAGGGGCATCCGAGGGACTAGAATCTTGGTAGCGAATTATAAAAGTGCTGGTGCTCTACAATATGTAAGTTGGATTATTTTTGGAGAGATTAACTCCTCTTCCTCATCAATCCACTTAACAAAACATCCAACAACCATTTCCCTTATGTTTGTAGCCAATATTGAATAGTTATGAGCATGTCCTTCATCAACTGCTTTTTCTCAATAATCTATTTCCTCACAATGCATGCTTGCTCTACTAAGTTCACTGCTTCAGAAGATTACAAATCCACCCAAGGACTGATCATAGCACACTTTCATAATAATAAAGAAACTCATTAATCTCACTCCTTTTTCAGAGATTTGTTCTATAGAAATTCACTAGCTCAAGAGCCAAATTGAGATGCCAAGATCAAATTTTTATTTTAGCCTTATATGAAAACAAATAAAAAATAAATTATGAATTAAAAAAATGTGAAATCCATGCTCAACAAAGAAGATATTTAATCTAAAAAATCAGGGGAAAACAGATCCTTTATTCTCTTAAATTTGATCAAAATCACTTCAAAAAGGAGAAAGATTCCAACTTTTTTGCTTGTTTTTGTCTATTCTCCTCCCCATCGATTAGGGCACTAATCAATACAAACAGTTGGAAAAGAGAAGAAGAGAGAGAGAGAGAGAGAGGTGTGACCAACCTCTAGGAATTGCGCTTCTTGGTCCAGTCGCTTTAGCTTGGCAAAGATCCGGTGCCTTCCCCTGGTGTCGGCCGCCAATGAAGGGTTGTGATCGATGGACGAGTTCTCCAACCCATTGGCTTGCATGTTTGTGGTCCGATTGATTGCTCCCCTTCTCCCCTCATAAATCTAGAGGTGACAATAGAGTAACGATCGCAGATATCTCTAAGGATCCACCACCAGCACCTCAGTAACCGGCCACATCCCCTCTCCTTGTCCTTTGGGTACAAATCTAGTGAGCCTCAATTAAAGCACCTCAATGCTAGGAACTTGTGGGTGATGATGATAGAGGGGCTCCTGTCTCGCTGGCTAGAGATGGAGAACCCAAAAAACTTTCCATCGCCACTACCATTGACCTCCCCCTTGTCGGAGGCCTCGATGACAATGGAGAACCTAAAGAACTTCTTATTGTCTATCATAATGGTTGCGGAGGCAGATCCTGGCACCGTCTCCTTCGTTGCGAAGTTGGAACGACTGTCTTCTTCCTCTCCAACACCCCCCATCACTCCAAAAAGGACCCTCCTCTTCCTCTCCACCACCCCCCACCTCCCTCCAAAGTATCTTCTTCTCTACCTCCCTTCTGATAGAGGTTTTAGCCTAGGTTCGAAGGCAAGGTGGTGATGGTGATGGCAACGGCAATGCGGTAACGATAAGTAGAAACCCTAGGTTTGTAGAAGAGATGCTTGGGAGTTGGAAGCGAAGTCTGGAAGAGGAGGGAGTCAAGCAAAATTTGGGAATGCGAGAGAGTCTGACAAAATTTGAGAAGCAATGGATTAGCGAGGGAAATGGATTTTTTATAATAAATAAAAGGTCATCAAATTGCTACATTATTTTTTAAAAATAAATTTAAATACAATTCAATCCAATAAAAAAATTAGATCATGTCAGATCGGATATATAACTAAGGTTGCAAATGGATTGGGTTGACCCATAACCCAACCCGATCTAACCTAGTTAGACCCGATCCAATCCATTTTTAAGGATACATGAATCTGGATCGGATTCTAATATTAAACATGTTCCCTCTTCTGGATCGGATCTAGATTTACTAAATTTAAACATGATTTGATCCAACCTGATCTGAACTTGGTAAAACTATTATAATCTAAACTTATTTGAACCTCTAAGTTATAATTTAAGATTTTTATGGATCATATTTTTAACATAAAGATAGATTTATAATTATTTTTATATCTTAATTTATTAAGAGCATTGTTTCTTATTTATTTTGTATGATTAATAGTAGTTGGCTATATAATAATTAAAATATAATTATTTATATTAATCTAGACTCGATCTAGACTTGAGTTTTTTATATAGGGTTAAGTTATACGTAGACCTGATCTAACTTGAATGATCCGTTGGATCAAAATTTTGACCATAGATATGATAATTTAATATTAGACTTGTTCCCTTTTAAAATAAATTAAAATATAAAAATAATTTTAAATTTCTCTTTATATTAAAAGATAGGGTTTATACAAATCTTAAATCATAACTTAGAAGCATCTGGATTCAGTAAACCCAGATCTAATCCAGAAACTGGATCGGGTCTAATTTTAGAACCCTACATGGATTCATGGATCCTGGAAATAGGTCAAATCGAGACTAAATGGATTTGTCAGGTAGGATCATGGGTCAATCCAATCCATTTATAGTCTTAGTTATGGCCAAGTTAAAAATCAAAAATCTAATTTATGATTATATTATTTCCACTTCTTAACATTTTGGCTTTTATCTTTAATTTCATGATCCAAACAAAATTTCATTATTTTTTAATTTTAATTATTTTTATATTGAATTAAAATCAAACAAATCAATTAAATTCTTTCATAACTTGAAATCATTGTTTTCATCTATTAAATAAATTATTTATTCATTTATTTTTTTTATGGATATATCTATTACTGAAATCAACAAAAAACTTGTAACAATTTATGATGGATTTGTGACATTTTTTTTATGATGGATATATCCGCCACAACTCCGTCACTGAAAGTATTCAAAAATCTGATCCTTATTTCTATCACAAATCCATCACAAATTTGTGATAGATTTATGATGGAATTGTTTGTGATGGATATATCTATCACAAAGACATCACTAAAAGCATTCAAAAATCTGCATCTTTATTCTGTCATAAATCCATCACAAAATTATGATGGATTTGTGATGATTTGTTTGTGACAGATACATCTATCACAAAGCCATCACTAGAAGTATTCAAAAATATGTATCTTTATTCCGTCATAAATCCATCACAAAATTATGATGGATTTATGATAGATTTTTTTATAACAGATGAATTCGTCAAAAATCCATCACTAAAAGTATTTAAAAATATGTCTTTCTATCACAAATTTGTTATAAATATATGAAAAATTTATGATGGATGTATTTGTGATAGAGATATCTGTCCCAAATCCATCACTTAAAGCAACAAAAAAACTTGCATCTTTTTCCGTCACAAATTCATTATAAGTTTGTGACAAATTTTTGATCGATTTATTTGTGATGGAAATAGTTATCATAAATCTATCACTGAAATTTTTAAAAAATATTTTACTTTTTTAAAAAAATATTTTACTTTTTAGTCATAGATTTGTCGCAAATGCATCGCAATTTGTGATAGAATTTTTCGTCACAAATTTTTCATCACTAATATCCTATTTTCTTGAGTGTGATATAGCTTATGCAATAGACAGACTAAGTCGATATATTAGCAATCCTAGTGAAGAACATTTGACGATCTTTAAAAGAGTTTTTAAATATCTAAAAGGAACTTTAGATTATTTTTTTGTATACTCTGGTTATTCAAAGTATTAGAAGGATATAGTGACGCTAATTGGATAATATATAATTTAGATGTTAAGTCCACTATAGGATATCTCTTCATGTTTGGAGGAGGTGCAGTATTTTGAAGATCATGTAAACAAACAATAATAATAAAAAGTATATTGGAATTTGAATCAATTGCTCTTGATACCACTTGCATTGAAGAATGATGGCTAAAAGACTTAATTAATGATATTAAAATTTTCTCATTCAGAATATCTATAAGACCAATAAATTATGATTGTAGAACTCTAATAAATCTATTAAATCAATAAATATCAAATAAAAAGATGAATAATCATATCCTAATCAAATATAAAATTATGAGAAATAAAATGAAAGATGTGATATCACTTCAATTTATAAGATCAAAAAATATTCTATCTAATCTTTTAATGAAAGGTCTTTCTAAAGTTTCGGTACTTGAGACATCAAAGGGGATGAGACTTAAGGCCATTTATTAATCATCAGAGTGGACCCTTACTTTTGTTATTAGAGATCACATAGTCAATATTCAAGAAAAACGATCTCTAAGATGATGTTTAAGAACACTGTTTCTAAGAGTTTGTCTCTAACCCTTCCCTATAGTACAGTGCTCTAGTATAATAGTTAGATTGAACATAACTGTTAATAGATCCAAGGTTAAAAGTTCAAAGAGATATGATTATGTTACACATATTCTTAGAGGATTTATCTTAGTGAGAATAGTCGTGAGCCATAACTGTGGGATAAGGACGAATCTCTAATAACTCTTATGAAAAGCAAGACAAGTGCATAGCCTAGACAGATTATCTCGTGTTATGATCAGTTCGTTTTCACACTGTATATATTTTTGTACTAAATATAAGTTCAAACCTAGAAGGTACTTGTACTAAGTACAGTAACAATTTAAAAATTTTATTATTTAATTTTTTATTAAATTTAAATATCTATCATAAGTTTTTGAAATTTATGGAGGATTGTTGACTTTCTCAGAAGTTTCAAAAACTCCTACAACCCTTGGGCTTGCTGGATGCATGCTACGCATGCGCTTCGCACCTGGAACCATTCCACGAGCCATGCTAGCATGTGCACATGCTCTATGCATGGCATTTCTTAGGTGTGGGTGTTTCGTATGTAATGTGAGCCATTATGCATTTTAAATTTTTGTTAACAGCTCTTAGGGGCTTTTGAGATATTTGGAATTGTCAAGTCTATAAATAGGCCCTTATCTCTGGCCAAACAATCCATCAAAAGTTTTCTCATATTTTTTCTCTTTCTTTCTTTAACCTCTCGAATGCTCTTCCTTTTTCACTCAATTTCTTAATTTTTTTTATTTGGGCTGAGGGAAAATTTGATTAGGATCCGATCAAAAATGTGCCACCGATAGGTATTGAAATACTTGACTTTCGGATTGTATCCTAGATGAGAATGTGCAGCCAAAATATTCACACGAGAAGAAATTAAAATCGCTTTCAGGATAATGATTTGATGCCTCCAAGTCTTAGGTTCTATTTTAATTTTTTTAAAAATTATTTATTATATCAAAATATTTTATATCTCATGCATCATAAAAATATTTTTAAATTTTAATATATATATATATATATATATATATAATTTTATATAAATTTCAATAACAATGACCCTTGCGGCAAAATCCAATTTATCTTTTTTTTTAAGGAAAAAAAAATAGTGACGAGCATAGTACCACCAAGGAAATATAAACAAGTGATTTTTGGCACGAGTATGAGTATCAATCTCCGAGTATGAGTATCAATCTCCAATTAAACGTGGAAAATCTACAGTAGCCAACCCAGAATCTTCGCCATTATGCTTCTCTTTGGTGCATTGCAGCCGCCCACCTCGGCCAGCAAAGAAGTAAGTCTTCTAAGGACTTCATTGTCTCCCCCACTCCTCAACAACCTCCAAGGCCAAAAGAAATATCTACTAATTTATTCTTATTATCCGCGTCTTCTCCCTTATAATAATTTATTCTTATTATCCGCGTCTTCTCCCTTATAAACCCTAACCTTTCCTTGGATTCCGTTTAACCCCAAGAAATCCCAGAGTATTTAACCAAATCAAATTAGCTTTCTTTCTAGTTTGGATAACATGTTATCTTCTTAAAATCTAATTACAAGAATCAGCTATCAATGCCAAGAATAATAAAAAAAATAATGGATCTCGGTCAACCTCTGTAATTGGTAAACTAATTTGTTTCTTTTTTTTTTTTTTTTATGTTTTGAAAAATTTAAACGTTATTCGATAGGTAATTTAAAATGCAGTCTTCATTGAACTCTGAGAAGGTAAGCGAGGATTTCAGGGCTGTTTTTACTCTAGTTTTATTTTGCAACCAGCCTTGCTTGGTTTTTAATTAAAAAATGGCTCGTGTGTGATGGCATGATTTGGATTTTATTAATAACAATGTTACAGAATAAAATGCTCTTGGTTTGAATTCTTCAGCCTCGCATGCATGGTGCATGGATTCAGAACAAGGCCAATTTTTCTGCATTGCGGGCTGTCAGATTCAAGGGACTTAGATGTTGGTATACCTACTCCGGTAGCTGTTGGCTTGTGTGTCCCCCTCATCCAAATCTTTTGGATAAGAAGAAGGCATCTTTCTTAATGGAGGAGTTTGTCAGCGATGGAGCCCTGAAAGGCCTAATCCTTAAGCCTGTAGAAGAGGGCTGAGATGATGTACCAACACTCAAAATGATGAATTCAGAGGACATGAAGTTGATGAGAATGACACAGCACCAGAAGGTCTGGAAATGATTTTGATCATTATTTTCATGTCATCATCTCCATGAACCTTCAAAACAAAGAATTATAAAAGTTGGCAAGTGTTGATACCTGAGGATATTTGGTTTGATTTAAGAATTTTATTTTGATTATCTTTTCAAAATGAAACAGTTTGATATTCATTTTTATCAGATATGTTTTCCTATTATGGATATTGCTCGAATCTTCTGAATTTTTTTCCCTGTTCTTTCTCCTTTATGTATATCTGTTTGAATCTTTTTGTTCCTCGTAGAATTGGTTGAAGCTCTTCCTTGATTGATGGTCTAGTTAGCTGCTTCACCAGTGGTTTTACCAATTCCATGCAAGTTTAATGTCTTTGCTTGTTCTTCTTCCCATATTTCTATCTTTAAATTGAGGGATGAGCATCTGAATGCAAATGTTCTTTTTTGCATAATAACATGGAATCAATATCATAATTTGGTTCATCATATCAATTTGATTCTTCGATGATTAGGGTGCTGAGCACCTCTCTAGCAGAATCATCTATCATCCTGCTGATAAGTTGTAGGGTTCCTACTTTTTTGTCTTCTTGATGTTTCTTTCTAGTTGCTCAAATATCTGTTGTGAACATCATATTTTTTTCTATCTTATTCTGATAGCAATCATTAGCAATCATTTTTATTATATGTGTAAAGGTTATTGTTGAGGAATGATAGTCTCACATTGGATAGGTTAAGAACTCCCGTGGTGCTTATATTCTCTTGGACTCGTTTATCTAAAGGCTCAAGTTTTTAGATAGGATCTTGACATGGTATTAGAGCCTATTGATCTTTCTTGCCAACCAAAACCTCTACTCTGGTACTTACCAATCCATATGTTGCCCCTCATTCCAGGTTCTGTCCCTCGGGCTGTACACATGAGAGAGGGTGTTGAGGAATAATAGTCCTACATTGGTTGGTTAAGGACTCTTGTGGTGCTTATATAAAAGGAGTTTTTACATAAGATCTCTCAATTTGGTTAGACTTTTCATGCCATTAGCTTTACCAAGCAGTAGCACATTAGATAAACAGATATTTCCTAAGCATACTTATTTTCCGAATCTCATCCATTTATCTGGTTATTCTACAGGGTTTAAAACAATTCAATTGCCTGAAAATTGTTATTTATTACTAATCTGAGCTTATAGCTTCCCATACCATATAATTTTCAAATACAACAGATATCAAATATAATATTTATGACTTTTATTGTCTTTGAACATAAACTGAAAGTTGTGTATGTGATTTAGTCCTTTTTTAGTTGTACATAGAAGAGCATTTTCTATTATAAGTGCAGAGTTGTTCAAAGAAAATATCATTACGGAAATGAGATATGGGTTTGGAAACTAAAAGCAAGAACTGAATTACTCGATAAAAATTTGAGTACTTATTATCAATGAACAATTCTTCAGGCATTTATATGTCTGCTACATTCAAAATAATACTTCTATGTTTTGAGTTCTTTGCTAAATGGATATTTCATTCGACTGCTAAAACTTCCCTGATTGTTGTAATTCTTAATTCTAATCTGCAATGACACAAAGTTGTTCATACTTTGTGCTCTATGATGCATTCGGAATCGGGTCATACCTACATGACCACTCCTTTATGCAATATATGCTGATGCTGATAGGATGGAAGCCTCTGGGAACTTCATGTGATATACTCGAGCTTCAGATTTATGGCATGACAAACCAGCCATTCTGCTGTGTGTCCGGTACCCTGGATAATGAATACAGTTAATTGCAATTAATCTTTCCAAAGTATCATTATGTCTTTTAAGGCTAATTTGGATTTCTTACCATTTGCTAAGCCATAAAGTTTTGGTTACACTGCAGGTGTATTATGTGCAGAGCTGAGGCTCATCAGCTAAACCAATATTTGATGCATTGGGGTTTCATTTGATTGTTGTTCTGCATGAATCAATAGAACCAGACGTAATGTTTAAATGAAAAGATCTTGCTCTTATGCAATGCCTTTCCGGAACCAAATCAGTTTTACATGTTAAAGATTTCTGGCCTTGGTATTGCGGTGCCATTGTAATTCTTGAGTGAAGCATGTGTTTCTTCAAAACTCTTGGAGGTGGAAAGCTGCTCAAATATAAGTTAGTGACTGGGTCTTTTTTTAATTCTCGGGCAAATGCCAACTACGAGCGTGCCAAATCTACTGGATCAGAACACAACTTCAAGGGGGAAGGTGAAATAAAGGGTGACATTTCATGGTTCACAATGGAAAAAGTGGAATTGCTTACCAGCTCATTAAAGAAATTTTGGAGATTGGGTTCCTGTGGATGAAGTCATAGAAATTTGCAGTCAAAGTACAGGTAATCATTATTGGTTTTATGACCCAACAAATGCAAATGATTGTGTGACTTCAACTATTTATGCAATATCTAAGGCTAATTTCTTATCCTTCATTAAAATTTAGACTGGGTGCAGTAATGATTTTTTTTTTTTTTTTCCTTTGTGGGAAACATATGGATGTACCGTTAAAGGTTTGAACATGGTGGTTGATATTTTGTGATATGTGGTTGCTCTAGAGTTTATTGAAGTTAGTCATTTCAACAAAATTAGGTTGCACAGCAGACAAACCAGCATCCATCTAATTCACTGTTCTATTTGTGAATCATACATTTTCAATTCAAGACTGAAATACTTTAGGGAAAGAATTTGTAGAAATCTCACTTTATTCATTAGGATAAATCTGCTCATATTATCAAGAGTTATGATATGCACTATTATGGTTACAAGAGTTAGGAATCAAATACCAATTCCTAATTTACATATTACAAAATTATGATTGATTCCATGATTTATTTCCTGAATTATCTCTATCATACAAATTCAAACATTTCTAATTTATAGATCACATAATTATGACTGATTCTCTAATTCATTTTCAATATTATCTCTATCACCCCCTGTAAGCATAATGGGAAGATAACCACATTGAGCTTGGACTGAAAAATTATAAAGCTGGATGAAGAAAGTCCTTTCGTGAGACCATCTATGAGCTGGTCATCAGACCCAAATAAAATGATAGTCAATTTCAATGTATTTGATCCGTGCATGAATTACTAGATTAGCTGTAAGATAGATAGCAGACAAATTATCACACCACAGGATAAGAGGATGATATATCCATAGGCCTAAATTCTGAAGAAGAGATTGGATCTAGATGAGTTCTGCAGTAGTATTAGCTAACTTTTGTATTTTGACTTTGTACTGGAACGAACTACAATACGCTTCTTTTTAGAGGACCACGAGATGATATTCAGTCCAAGAAAAATAGCAAAACCACTAATAGAACGTCGGTCATCAGGATTACCGACCCAATCAGCATTAGAAAAATCCATGCAAGGAACCAATGGAGCCTAAGCGAATAAGCAGTCTATGTATAATAGTACCCTTTAGATAGCGAAGAATATATTTCATAGTTACCCAATGAGTTGTGCTATTATTGTGTATAACTTGACAAACCTGATTGATTGCATAAGTAATATCTGATCTCATGAGTATAAGATAATATAGGCTACCAACTATACTCCGATAGAGAGAGATTATCAAATGGTTACCATCATATAGTGAGACAAGAACCAGTAGTTGTAGGAGTGCTAAGTGGTTTGCAAAATCATACCATAGCTAGTGAGCATGTCATGAATATACTTGGACTGCATGAGATGTAAGCTAATGGAACTATAATGAGCCTTAATACCAAGAAAAAAATGAAGTGGTCCCAAGTCCTTGATGCCAAATTCCTGACCAAGGATAGTAAGAAGGGATGAAAATGGTGCACCAGGAGTACTAGTGAGAATAATATCATAGACATAAACAAGAAGAAATATCAGACCATGTAAGATGAACAAAGAAGAGTCTGCTTGAGAACTAAAGATTTTGAGATGCTAAAGAAAACCATTGAGACGTTGGAACCAAGCTTGTGGTGCCTACTTGGGGCATAGAGAGATTGACGCAGTCGGTAGTCAAAGTCATATCAAGAGATATCAATAAACCCTGGATGTTGTTGCATATATACTTTCTCTGTCAAGTACTCATGTAAGGAGGCGTTCTTTACATCAAGCTATCAGATAGGCCCATCATAGAGAGATTGCAATGGATAAAACAATCCAAATAGTAACCGGTTTGATTACCGGGCTAAATGTTCTTATAATCAATACCTTTATACTGATTAAAGTCCTTAGCAACTAGTCAAGTTTTAAATTGAACAATCATACCATCAGATTTTTGCTTGACCTTGTAGATCCATTTGCAACCAATGATATTTTAGGTGGCAGAGGGTGGAACAAATTTCCAGGTTTGATTATGAAGAAGGGCATGATATTCTTCCTCTATCACTTGAACCCACTTTGGGTCTTTAAGAGCTTGAGCATAAGAGTTGGGCTCTTGTAGATTAGTAGATATAGAGAAGGCAGCATGATGTCGAGATATAACAAATCGAGATGGACGAAGGGAACCATCATGAGATTGGGTGACCATTTGATGAGTACTGGAGAAGGAACTAGATGGCATAGTATCCATATGTGCATGAACAGAAGGCATTGGTGGTTCAAAGGATTGAGTAGCAGACTGTGGTAACATACTAGAGACATCGGATGCCAAACCAGTCTAAGAAAGATGAGCGGTCACTGATGGAGCCGTAGATAGCCAAGGTGGTGGAACATGAAGAGTAGAGGTTGAGATGGATGGGGTTGTAGCAAGAGTGCCTGCGGGAGCAGAGGGCAGTGTACTGATACCAATCGAAGTAGATGACATATTTAAAAGGAAATGAGTGTTCATTGAAAACAACCATGCAACACAAAGATACGACCAGTGCCCAGATCTAAACATCTATACCCATGGTAGTGGGGAGGATAGTCAAGGAAGATGCATGGACGAGATCACGGTTCAAGTTTGTATTGTTTATAAGGTCTTAAATAAGGGAAACACATACATCCAAAGACACGAAGAGAAGAGTAGTCTGGAGAGCGACCATGTAAAAGTTGATATGGTGATTGAAAATGAAAGAATTTAGTGGGTAGATGTTTAATAAGAAATACGGTAGTTTCAAAGGCATAATCCCAGAATTTAGGAGGTAAGTGAGAATCGGTAAGGTGAGTAAGCCCCATATCCACAATGTGGCGGTGTTTGCACTCACTAGAATTATTTTGCTAAGGTGTATAAGGACAGGATATGCGATGAAACATGCCATGATTTTGTAGTTCATTTTAAAATGCATGTGATAGAAATTCCTTGGCACCATCAGTTTGTAGGTATTTTATTTCATAGCCAAAGAGAGTTTTAATTTGTATATAGAAGGCATGGAATATATGAGTGACATCATAACGTTTTTTCATGATAAAAAACCATGAATATTTATTGAAATCATCAACAAATATATATAGTATGAATGACCAGAGTGAGAGAATCGGTGCAAGATCCCATATGTCCGTATGAATAAGTTCAAATAATATTATACTTTTATGTATGGTAATAGAAAAGGAACAATTAACAATTTTGTCCATTTGGCATGCAAAACAAATATGTGAAGCATGATCTTTAGTCAATGAAATGCTAGAGTTTAAAGTCCATTTAACAATGGAAAAGGCAGGATGACCTAAATGCTGGTACCGTAAAATACTTGTGGGTTAGGAGAATAGAGGTGAATAAAAGAGCCTGTGGGTTAGGAGAGCATCTAGAACTCGAAAGAAAGTAGTACAAGCCATCTTTACTGGTCCCAGAGTAGCTCCGGGTGCGTGTAAAGGTTCTTAATAATGAAATAATCAAGGTGAAGTTCAAATAACAGGTATTATCATGCACAAATTTAGAGAGATAATAAATTTTTGAAAATTTTGGAAGTATAAAGGATATTTTTCATATATAAAGGATGAGAAAATATATGTAAAGTGGAAGAGCCAGAGACAAGGACAGGCAAACCAGAGCCATCACCGATAAATATATGATCGATGCTAGACTGATCATCTTTGATATTCAGATTGGCAAGATCATATGTCACATGGTGTGTCACATTGGAGTCAATGTATCAGTCCAACTCATTTATGCCAGAAAGAAGCCATGAAGAGAGTGGGCCTGTGCTGGGAAAAAGGCCTGCTGGCAAAATAGGGCGGTGTGTCCAAGCTTGCTACACAACTGACAAATAACTTGATATTTAGAATAATTAGAAGTGTTATTAGGCCCAGAAGACTTCCTGTGATGGGCCAAATTATTTTGGCCAAAATTAGAAGAATAAGACCGCATTGTGCGATCACCAAGTTTAGATGAGTTAGGCCGAGTTAAACGAGTAGGCCCACGTTGAAATGACGAAGGGCCTTTATAGTAAAAAATGGGTTGCATGGGAGAAGATCCTCGTCCATGCCGAGAAGAATTACCGTGTCCACCATAGCTGCCATGCCGTCCATGAGAAGAACGACTACCACTGTAAATGGAGGCACCGCATCCGTTAGTCTAGTTCACGGTCGACAATGGCATGGGTCCAAGAATTCCAAAGAGGGTAGTGGTTGCTCGGTTGCGGTGGTGAAGTTGCACCATGCCTCCTTCTGAAGGACCATCAATGGTCATGGTGCACAATATTGGGACTAGGGCTAAGACCAAAGGTTTTGATGCTGAGCCGAGTCCAATGGTGACCCAACGATTCAAGTTGGCTAAAGAAATGGGTTTGCCAATTTGAGCAAACTGATTAGCGATGTCCTTTACTGATTTCATGTATTCAAGCACGGTTTTACCATGTTTGCTGAGTTGTTGCCATTGGTTGCCAATGAAGTTGGCTTGAGCCATTGTTTGAGAGTAGAAAAGCTTGAATAGAGTTGACTAGACATCATGCATAAAGGAGACTAGGAGTCTGACAAGATTGGTCCCAACGTTCTGATCGAAAGAGAGGACCATGAGTGTAAACTGATCATAAACCACCCATTGTTCATACACTGGATTGGAGATTGGGATGCCATCCCTGTTGCTAATCGTGGTTGGTGGTGTTGGGATGGAGCCATCGGCATACCCAAGAAGATGATATACATGGAGAAGAGCTGACATATGACATTTTTCCATATATAAAATTTAGATCCATCAAGTTTAATGGCCAGATTTAGGATTGTTGAAGGAAGAGTAGATATAGATTGCATAGACGAAGAAGATTTTGCATGAAGATTGAGAGATTGAAAAGGAATCGGAGAAGATTGGGCAAATATAAAAATTGTAAAAGAAAATAAGAAATTGGTAAAGGCTGTCCAAAAGATTGCTCTGATACCATAAAAGATTTTAGAGAAAGAATTTGTAGAAATCTCACCTTATTCATCAGGATGAGTCTGCTCATATTATAAAGAGTTGTGATATATATAATTATGGTTACAAGAGATTAGGAATCAAATACAAATTCCTAATTTATAGATTACAAAATCATGACTGATTTTCAGATTTATTTTCAATATAATCTCTATTATACAAATTCAAACATTCCTAATTTGCATATTACAAAATTATGACTGATTTCTTGATTTATTTCCAGTATTATCTCTATCAAGGACAATGAGTGATGTTTTGCTGGTATTTAAAATTTGTGGAGGAAAATTTGGTCAAATGCTTCTTCTATGAATGTTATTGTCGCACAGAACTTTGACTTCTATCAATTGCTTTCTCTACAACATCACTGTATTAGGTCACTTGCTTTCAAAATTTAAATTCAAGTGGTTATCTCCCTTGGTTTATGATCACCAACGCTGCTAGACCTCAAAACATATCTGAATAAAGGTTGGTAATGGTTTATGCAAAAGCCAGCTTCAGGTTGTATTATCTTGCTTCCAGCTTACCATTGTACCCTTTCTTTCATATTGTGGTGAACTTGAAACCTTGTCTCAAATATGTGCTTCTACCTTATTTTATGATAGAGAACTGCTTGTGAAATATTTGATTCTATCAAAGCTTGGAAGTGTGATGGCACATATTTGTCATTTCGTTAAGTAGGAATTTTAATGGTCAGGAGGAGAAGGGAATCACTGCAGAAATGTTCAACGAGGTAAGGTTGAGATAAATGTAGAATTGTAGATTAGTTTTTGTTCAAGCTTAAAATAGGGGAATCACTACAGAAATGTTCAACGAGGTAAGGTTGAGATAATTGTAGAATAGTTTTTGTTCAAGCTCAAAATAGGTATTTCTTCCATGTTCTTTTATAAAAATTTACTTACATGATCTCTTGTTGAATTGATATTCTAAGTATTTGAGTGAAATTAAGCCCTTCAGGCATTTTATTTAGAAAATGGTCATAGAACTTGGATCAACCTATATGAGACAAATTTCTATGACAAATTTTCAGCTAATTTTTTATAAGGTTTTCCCCTATTTATCTGGTATTTATCTGGTGCTGTCCTACTCATCATTGTTGTCATTATAATCATTAAAACCATCATTATTGATTAAAAGAAATTAAACCAATTGCTAATCACCCCTTATTTTTGACAAGGATTTAAACGCTTATAATTTTCTAATCCAGATGCACTCTTGACTCCCGTTGTGGTTTGTCCTACCCTTGAGGATTTTGAATCATGTAACCTCTGATTATTGTCTCCTAAAGTTCATTTACCAAAGAAGTTACTAAATAAAACTAGAATCCTTCCGTCTCTGATTTGTAAAGCCAGCACCGGTCATGGGAAAATCTTCTCTGATTGCTTAAAATGGAATTTTGACAAGCATATATAAATTGTGATCAAAGCTCATTAAGGTGATCTTAATGCTCGCATTAGGATGGTTAAAAGGATTTAGATGACAAATCTTTTGATTGAGGTTAACAGTTTCATTTGGCACATCTTCTTGCCATTTTATCTACATATCCTCTTTTGAGTTGCATTCCTGTGGCATGTTGATTTCATCCACCAAATAAATAGAGGGGCTCTCATTTTATCTAAAAAAATCCAAGGTGCATTAATGGTAAGCAAAGAATAATTTTTCCTGATGACAAAAGATAGAGGAGAGCATATACATAGAAATATGTGTACCTATTTCTATGTATTATTCATTTATTTATTAACTTACTCCCACTTGTGGAGCATTCTCTAGCATGCCCCAGCCACATGACACATGTTAGGGCACTAAGTCTCCTAGATTCAAACAGATATGCTGCCTCTAGGACTTCAAGATTGGGTTCATGCTTTGCTTCCCTGCTAGTAGGAAACTGTTACGATACTCTTCATGCTTTGGTCAGTTTCTGCATTCCTTGTTATGTGAGGTTTGTGTTCAAATATTTTGATATATATGAAGACTGACACTTGAATGGTCTTTGAAAGATGTTTCCATGAAATTTATTTCCTATGAGGTTGATGGCTTAATTCCTGCTATGCATTTGTATTAATTATCTTTGGTCACAATGAAATATGACGACAAAACCTGTAGCATTTTACATCTAAGATGATCAAAATAAAGTAATGTATTACCACCAAGACGGTAGCCCAGCTGGTTGGGATCTTGTCTCATAACCAATCGATCACGGATTCGAGACGTGACTCTGCGGAAGACTCAATTAAATTCAAGAGTTATCCCTTGAGACCCGTGATGGTTAGGTGAGTAAGAGGCTAGGATCATTTTTCTTTCCCATTCTAACTAGCTGGCACCTTGGTGATGTCGAGTTGACGTACTCATCCTTGAATGAAAAAAGGCTACGAAAATCTAGCACCTTGAATCGAACATTTCTCGGCAGGATGGGAGCCTGCAGGGATAGTTATATCGGATTTATGCCCCATATCTATTTTGTTTACCAAAAAAAAAAGTTAATGCATTTCATTGCTTATGAGTTCCTGAAAGACTACAGAGTTTGTAGTAGAGTTAAATTTTCGCTAGAGAATAGCTTCAAATAATTTGCAATAACATGTCAACAAGTAAATTGCTTTACTTCATTCACTAATTGCATCCTCCTGTACCATTATTTGGCTTAGATGGCAATATTCCTTTCTTTTTTGTGTAAAATTGTTAAAACACCTCTTGATTGATCCAAGGATATCACCTGTTGAAACAGAAAGAGCTAGTTATGGTTCACAATATTAATTCAAGTTCAACACCAGATAAAGGTCTCTGTTATGATGACTACTCCTTTCCAGCCCCGAAATGCCCTTTGGACCGCCAATTATGATATTGGTGGCCGTCGAGCGATTAGGCGGCTCTTTCATCACCGACTACCTCTCATAAAAGCTCCAAAGGATCCCATGGTTATGGTCAACTTTCATGACTGTCGGATTCTTAATCGACCACGATATGGATTTTCGCTTGGTCGGTTGGACTTAAAAGTCGATGCAAGGTACCCTCTCTCAGCTCCTGACCTATGATCGGCGTTTGGCCCTCGTTCAGCAAGACCCACTCCCAATGTTTAGCCACCTCTCGGCATTAAGGCCACTATGATCGACCCCACATGCTCTAATTAAACCAGCTTTTCACATGTCCATCGATTATGGGATGGTCGACAAGACTGTCGGGCGAATTCGTGGGATACAGCATCTCAACAGAATCGATGGCCTTCATAGAAAAGATGCCGGCAAAAGGAATTCCAGATGATAGAATCCTAATAACTTGTCAGAGTCCGTTACACTTATTAGAGGCCACTATCTTGGTGACTTCCTCATGATCCTGCATATCACTATAAATAGATAAAATGAACACTCGGGAAAGGTTGTTGGAGCAAACCCACTCCACGGAATGCCCGGAATCCTCCTTGATGCCGTCGTGGTGCAAAAGGAACAATCACCAGGAAAGAGATGGGGCGCGCCATCTGCTCTCATCGCGGAGGCGAGCCCCCATTGGGGCTGCACGCACGAGAAAGAACCAAGAGAAGAAAAGAGAGGCTAGGGTTTTCTTGGAGGAGAAAAGGGATCGCGTCTCTTCTTATTTCCCGACGTTCCCGTCGTTCTTTATATATAAAACAAAGATAACCCTAGGTCACAACTGACCTAGCCCTAAAAAACTTCACCCTCTGAGTCACTCGAGAAAATCCAAACCCGAGCCCATGTACATCCATGTCTCACTGGTTCTCTCAACCTCAGACTCAGAGTATCCCTGGAACACCTCCAGGAAACCCCTGGAATACATCCAGGACCCGCTTGGGACACGCCCCCCAAGCCCAGGGATCGCCTCCAGCATCCTTGCCATGGTCTCCCAAGTCTCTCCAAAGCTTGGGAGCACCACGCAAATCTCTACAATCTCCATCTTGGTGCCCTCAAGCTTTGGCAAACCTGGCAATGTCCTCCACACACAATCCCGCTGTAACTGCGTGTCTTGACAGCTTGTGCGGATATCCTCGTCTTTGCCAACACTCTTCAGCTGCTCAATTCACCTGGAAGCCTTTGGTATGACTGCCTCCACAGCTGAAAACCCTCGCTTGTATCCTGGCACCACCGATTGTAGCCTTCCTTCTGCATAGCAGCTGCATCAGTCTATTCTTAGACTTCCCTGGAGAGAACCCAACGAACCTGAACCGGCACCCGCTGTAACTGGAGCTCTACCTGATACCATCTCAGAGCCACGCCAATCTCCGCTCACTCTGCTCCACCTGGCTAAGTGCATCTCTGGCACTCGTGCTAGGATATGGTCCTCCCTGCACCTCCTGCTTTGAACTCGTGTCAAAACCTGCTCCACCCGTGAAGCCACCTGTCACCGGTGCTCCACCTGAGACTGAAGTACCCCTGATGCCACAGAAAGAAATCCCGAGGCCAGCAACTCAACGCTGCCCTGCTGAGCCTGCACCTGAACCTCGTACCCAGTCGCTGCCTTCTCGGATTCTTCGCATCACCGTGAACCTCTCCGAGACCGTTTCGAATACTCTGCATCCTCGCAGGAACCTCCGAAACCCAGGAGCTCATCCCAAACTTCTCTAACCCAGTGACTGAACCAGCAACCATCTTCAGCTGCTGCTCCATCATGTCCAAACCTGTCTCCTGGCTGCATGATGTCCCTGGCGCTCCCTGAGACCTATCCCCGATCTCTTTGAGCTGCCAGCTCCATCAGTTCCAGTCTCCATCCCTAGGCAAAAGCCGCCATACCAGGACACTCCTGACTGCCCGATACCTACGACGCTCCCTAAGACTATCTCCTGTCTCCCTGAGCTGCCCCTGGTACCGCCTCTGCTGATGTACTTCGGGTCTCCTGAGACCTTCCTGGTGCTCCCTGAGCAGCCAGCCTCCATCAACCTCTGCTGATGTACCTCCCTGGTGCTCCCTGAGCTATGAGCCTCCATCAACCACTGCTGATGTACTCGGTCTCCCTAAGCTAATCAACTCCCAAGACCCATCTCCATCCACGCGGGATACCACCCACGTCCAGCTCCATCACGATCAAGGTAGCTGGAGACCTACCGATCGCTATCCTCCACAGTGACCAAGAGCCTGGTCCACTATCGATGGAGCTATCACTCATGCTCTGAAAGATCCCCGGTATGTATCGCTCCACCTGTGCTGAACCACAGATCACCTGACCTGTCATAGCTCCTCAGCACAGAACCTGCAACTCTACACCACCGTCGCGAACCTGCACCACCGGACCCATCATCTTCGGCGAGATTCGCTCAACCAGTAGACTTCCACATTGCTCCCAACACCACGAACCTCTGTCCTCCTAGGAGTATCGAAGATGGAACCATCCTACATGTGCTGCCCGCACACACGGTCACTGCATCACGATCTCCACATATCCTGTGATCTGACTCCATCATCGGATCCAACCTAGCTCAAAATGAAAAGCTCGAAAAATGGAGTCCAACGGCGCAAACGGGGCTCAAATCGGAGTTCAATTGAGCCCGGAATCGCCGAAAATCCATCTGCACGGTTTTCAAAGCATAATGACTTGAAAAACCTCAATCCGCCGGTCCATCGTGAACCGGTCCAAGGGCTCACGTGCGCCAAGCCCGATCCATGGTCGCCATGGCTGCCGGTCCACGGCAGGGAACCTTGGACCGCAGCCTCCTTGCCGTGTCGTCGCCTCCCGGTCGTCGCCTTCGCCTTTGGCGACCTCCCGCGACGCCTCCCGCACGTCCACGCCGGCCCAGCGCCGCCCCGCAACGCTGCGGCCGAGCCAGCGCCCGCGACCGGCATCGCGCCGCCTCCGCGCCACGGGATCTACTCCGATCTCGCAGCGCCCGGCGCCGCTTGGTGCCGCCCTGCGTCGCTCCCGCGCCGGCGAGCCCGCTCCCTGCACCACGCCCGCGGCTGCGCCCGTGCCTCTGCGCCGCGGCCTCCATGTCTGCTCCGCGGGCTGCTCCCTGCGCCACATCCGCGCGCGATTTCGTGCATCACCCAGATCTGGATCTGCACCTCCATATCCGATTCTTCTCCGTCTCTATTTCCAGGGAGAGCAGCAGGCCCTCACCTCCAGATCTCGGCATCTCGAGATCTGCACCAATCTCGTGACATCCTCTTCCCTGCATCCTTCGTACCATTGTATCAAGGTTTGCTCTGATACCAATTATTGGAGCAAACCCGTTCCACGGAATGCCCGGGATCCTCCTTGATGCCATCGTGGTGCAAAAGGAACAATCACCAAGGAAGAGATGGGGTGCGCCATCCACTCCCGTCGCGGAGGCGAGCCCCCATTGGGACTGCATGCACGAGAAAGAACCAGGAAAAGAAAAGAGAGGCTAGTATTTTCCTGGAGGAGAAAAGGGATCGCGTCTTTTCTTATTTCCGACGTTTCTTTCGTTCTTTATATATAAAACAAAGATAACCCTAGGTCACAACTGACCTGGTCGTAAAAAACTTCTTCCTCTAAGTCACTTGAGAAAATCCAAACCCGAGCCCCTCAACCTCAGACTCAGAGTATCCCTGGAACACCTCCAGGAAACCCCTGGAATACATCCAGGACCTGCTTGGGACACGCCCCCAAGTCCCAGGGATTGCCTTCAGCATCCCTGCCATGGTCTCCCAAGTCTCTCCAAAGCTTGGGAGCACTACGCAAATCCCTACAAAGGTAAGGTCATTTCGTGAGCTCATTACTTTTACACCCACACAGTCACCACGGCACCCGGCCCTAGTAGCTGTTATCCATTCTATCCTTTTTAACTTTATCGTTGGAATGTCCCGTCAGTAACCTCGATCCTGGAACCTTTTTGCAGGATCTATCGGTGAGCCACTAGGAATGGCATTCAAACTTGCTAGAAGGGACCGGAGGATCCCCTGGTGCCACTGCTACCACTCAAACAGTGATCTGGCAGCAACAATCTCCAAATCGTTAACCTTTATGGCTTTTTAAAACCTAGAACTCCATAACTGGTTTGAGACCTTATGATACAGAATTTCTTCAAATGCAATTTCCAGTATGAAGTAAATATAACACCTATCCTGCCACAGAAAAGGCCATTTTCCTCCTGAATGTTTTGGACTTTAGCAAATTCCATGGAAAAGATTATTCGTTAATTCTATTTAATATTTGGAAAAAAAATCTAAAGGATAGTTTTCCACTTCCTGTTACAGAGATGTTCAGAAGTTCCAAAACCTAACAAATCATCTGCTACCTGACTACATTAGTGAAGAACATGCAGGGCCTTTGCCTGCACCTTCATCACAGATTATATGCTGTTAGGTACAATTTGTTGCTTAAGAGAGACCAGATCATTATCATATCCATATGTTGTAATATGACTCCAGAGATAAGCTCCATCAAGAGTACCCAATTTTATTTTGATGCTATTTGAATGACAAAAGATTAGATAAGAATAATAGAGAAGGGGGAAATTGAAGACAACTGTTTCCCATTACCAAACAGAAACTTGTTTTCTGCTGCAAAGTTAGAGAAGCCCTAGTCATCCGGCTATATTTAAGTGAATATGTGATTATCATTACTCATTCCCAAGCTTTTGGCAAGAAGAATTTATATATCCACAAAAATATGCTCTCTTTTACACTAATTTCTGAAGAATGAGCTAATGTACTTCAGGAATGCAGTAGAGCCTTGCAGGGAACAACCCCAAGTGCTATACAGCAAGCAATCATAGTCATGCTCTGGAATTATATTGGTTTTCTTTTTTGTGGTGATACTGGAATTATATTGTCTACAGAGAGAATAAAATTGGATCTTCCACTGGAAGTATCAGAATTGTATAACCTGCGTCTTTGAAGCGTGCAAGCTTTGTTATTTTCTTGAAAGAGCAGATGCAAACAAGCTCGAGATATGATCAAAGCTTAACTTTTGTATGATCTGAGAACATCTAATAAGAAACTCTTTATCTATCAGGACATGAAAAGGTTGGTGACATCACATGGTGAATCGCTCACGAGGTTTATCATTTAACTCGTGGGTGTTGAGAGGGGGATTAGTACCAAAATTCATTTGCATGACATTGTGGAGCTCCTCGTCCCATGCATTTGGTATCTGAAATTAATTCAAATTCAAGCACTATTAATACAAATTGCCCACTAAGAGAAATCAAAACATCATTCAGTTTAAAGCATCAAAGTCATTGCAAAGCAACAATATTAGTGCAATTAAGTATACTTGTGCATAGAAAAATAACTTGATTTATGAGGGATAAACGTCAACCGGTAAGCTTGTCATATTCATCAAACCAGAAGCATGAGAGCTCAGCATCTAAATGGGCAAATCCCGATCGACCTCATGACTTGGTATCTGGGATAGATTGTTTAGCAGCAGCTTAACATAAGGTACTTGTTTGTCCTTGGCATTTGGAAAGTAGAAAAGAGAGATGATTGGTCTATTAAATTGTGGCTGTCCCTTAAGTCATGATCACCAAACTTCCAGAAAGCAGTAGCATATGCTTCTGATTTATTAAGGCCGAAAGATTTCTGGTTGTTTGATGATTAGATCAACTTCTGAAGCAAAATAGTTCTACTGATACAGGTTTATTTTGTAGTAGGGGAAAGGTCTCTTGGAGCTCCCATTGTATATAGAACAGGAAAATGGCAAAATGCTGAAAGATTATCAAAGAAGCAGAATATCATGGGGCTATAAATGCCCATGAAAAAACCTGTTGACAATTAGCAACGTAACCTCTCCACAATTTTCAGTAAGCATGATGCAACATTAGCTTTAATTAAACACTTACATTCACATAGCAAAAATAGAATTTCTCAGTAAATTAGTTATGATATTTCCTTACCAAGACTTGAGAATGGCATGCTCTGTGTTCATATTGGAAACTTGAAATGGTCACTAAGCAAAAGAGGCTTCGAGCATGGGAGTTAGGAAGAATTGTATGGAAACAATCAGTGAAGAATGAAAGCTTAATTTCTAAGATAACAATATTAACTATTCCTCAAAAAAAAAAAAGAGATAACAGTAATAAAATTATTTACACTTGTACTCAAGAACTGTCAACATTCTCAAGAAATTATGACTAAAATGGAGTTCTTTGTTCAATAGTTAAGTTATCGACCAAATCAAGGTAACAGTACCAGCTAATAGGCCATGATAGCTGTTGTCACATCCTATTCAATCATTCAGGCCAGAGAGATCAAGATTGTCACTCTGCACCAACATCGACACCAGCTCTCTCAAGTCTCAAATGCTTTAGGCAAATGCAGACTATACTCATGGCAAACAGTATTTGTAGGTAAAACTATTAAGACAACTAGTTTGTCTTCAAATTATTTGCGGCAGATTTATAGTGCACAGCTCTCTCCCAAATCTAATAAATTCTATTTTCATATTTTTTTTTTTTTCCCATCATTTAACTGATTTACTTGGTTAACTCTTGGAGAAGCATTCCCTATTATGATCCTACATGAGATACTGACTGTGATATTTCAGATCCATGCAAAATTTCAAGTAGAATTATGGTCAACCTAAATTTATCACTAGTTTCTGAAATACACAATAATTTGATTTAATAAAAACAGAGGGGATAAATGTAAAGATAAGTAATAAAACCTGAGGCATAGGTTCTTTGTATCCATTCACGTTAGTAAGTTGAGCATTTACTGCTCTTCGAAGCGCATCTGAAGGGTTCGCAATGCCAGACATCCCCACTTGAACAAGACCCTGTGGGGATGGATGCAGTTGAGGATGAATCACATCTGATGAGAAACCAATGGCAGAAGAAGGACCACCTCTGGATTGAAGAAGCTGTCATGGGAAATAATGATGTCATGACCCAACTAAACTGAGAGGGCATCAATTAATAATCAATGCATTGTTGTATCAGTAAAATATACAGAAACATATATACTGCCAATCCAATGCAAGAATTCTTTGAAGCAAACGACACCCAAGATACAAATCTAATTAGCCTAAGACGTAACATACATCTTTAGAAAGAAGCCCTTCTATATTGAAGTCCAGCCTTGGATTGACAGCAGCAAGCTTCATTGACAGAAACTGGCACAGATAAAAGAACAACAAAAATAGTGTTTTATCTCTCCTATGAGTAGCTTATCCCAAAACAAATTGAAAGAAAATAGAAAACAAAGGCAAAGAAGAACATATTCGCTAACCATGAATTCAAGCTTAATGTTCTCATGTTCGAAGAATGAATGAATCATGATAGTTAGTCTATTGTAAACATAACCATGAAGCATACCTCAACCTGCCGTTGTAGTGATTGAACATAGTTGATGATCTCATCCAGCATGACTGCTTTTCCAGTGACCTGCATTCACAAGTTGGGAAGAAATTAGATTACAAAACAGGCTTCGTAGATCCAAACCCAAAGTCCATCCCCAGGAACCTACTTTACTGCAACCAGGAACAAGGTCTTGAAGAAGCTTCATTCGTTCGCTAATTTTTTCCCTCCTCACCTGCAACTCATGTCCATCCATGCAATACCAATGAGCTTCTAATTCTAAAGAACAAGACCTGAAAAACACCTTAATTCAGTTAGAAATGGGAATTCCGAAGAGCGGCGGAACCTTACTCTTTCTGCAAGACTGTGGCTATTAGTTGCCTGGCCACGCCGTGCTCTCACATGAACATAATCCTCCCTGGGTGCATCCGAGCCATCCTTGGATTGCTTCCCATTAGACTTGATTGTTGCCATGGTCGAGCTATTTTGCTCTGGTTTCTGTTTAGTGTCCGCATTATTCTTTGCGGTTTCAACAGATGACTGCGGGCCTCCTCCTTGAACTTGGTCTGATTCCATATCCTAACATGCAAAATTTATAGACCTATGAAATATATGATTGATTGCAGCCAAGGAAAACAAAGCAATGCAACAAATGAAAACTATATCCGAAGAACTGGATACCATCTACCTGACTGGGCCTTTTCCTCTTCTTAGCAGCAGCAAGTCCTGTGGAAGAAGAATCCCCAGCTGCACTGGCCAAATTAGGTGCCTCTTCTTGCCCATCTCCACTGAACTCAGGCTCACCGGACTCGTTGCTGGAGACACCGGCACCGTGTGAGGTCCCCTTATCTCTCTGCTCCTTCGTTGGACTTCTGCTGCTGGATCCATGATCCATAGGCAATGAGGCATCCATATGAGCTTCTGTTGTGTTCATTTCACTCTTCTGAATCTGAGCCCCCGGGACGCCTTTTGGAGTATTAGAATAGGAACTCAAGGACTCTGGTGCACTGAAAGTATTCATCATGCTGCCTAAATTACTACCATTGAAGCATGAAAACCTTGCGGCACGCTCGATGAAGGCAGAATCGGTCGGAAAATGAGACACACTTGGAGGGAGAACCCCAGTGCCGGTCTGTAAGAAAATTCCGCTTCCTTTCGGTGAACAATCTGGAGGATTCCAGCCCATGTCAAGTCTCAAAGGCCTGGGAACAGGTTTTCCAAAGAGCATGGTATTGGAGGCAGCTGTGCTCCTCTGGATATTATTATCACAGAAGCCTAAGTTCTGTGCACGGGCAGAAGGAATCCAGAGGCTAGGAGCAAAGGATTCCACCATGGAAACTGGTGGACATGGGGGGGAACCCAGAGAGGGAGCTGAGACCACACCCATCGATGGCTTGCCGATTTGCCAACCGGCCGGCATAACCGGACTGGGGTAGTTAGGATGATCCTCAGACTTCTCCAACCCAAATTTATCCTTCTCATTGATATCCATCTCTATGGCACTCCCCACAACAACTAGATCAGTGAAGTTACAAGAAAAAAAAAGTATCAACTGCTCAATCTGATCTCAGCATCCTCGGTTTAATCGAAATGCCTTCTTGCAGACATCAACCCAGGTAAAACACCCAAGTAATTAACCAGTAGAACTCATCTAAAATTTACCCAGATCAATGGGCAGTGCTGAATGGCATGGGGCAAAGGTTAAAGAAAACAGATGGAAACACAAGCCCATTTCCAAGCAACAGCTCCTATCAATGGACTCATAGCTGAAGACACCCCACTTCAGAGATCAGAAACTTCTGACAAAAAAGAAGAAGAAGAAGAACACCTGATCCATAAAAAAAAGTTTAAGATCCTTGATATAACATGTCAAAAAGATACATGGAATCTACAGTATAAAACCACTGGCAAAATCCAATTCACCAAACCCACCACCAATTATAGTATAGAAACCAGAAAAGGCACAAGACTAGGTTCAACTACAAGCCACTGAATCAAGATATCACTATACCAAAAGGAAACAAATGTAGAAGGAAAGATAAAAATGGAAATATTTCCCAAGACCTAAATAATTGATACTAGTGAACCAATTTATAAAAAAAAAGAAAAAAAAAAGAACTGAGAGTGGCCAATATTATGAACTCTTGTTCCCTTAGAGGCTAGAGCAGACTGCATTAAACGCCATGAATCTAAACAACAAATAGACTAATGACTACGGATATCTCATACCATTCAAATGGCTCAACAGACAGAAATCTTAGCCGGGATCATAAGTGAAAAGACAAAGCAATCAGAGTATCCCCATCCCTCAGAAACCACAGAAAAAAAAAGAGCACGCATTGGTTTCAGAGATCACTGCAACAGAAGCCAACCATTCATGACATAATCCCCTCCTGTCCTCTTCTCTCCTGATGAGTTAGAGCTCTATAAGCAACAAACCAACCACACCCACTCCACCCCTTGAGTCAGTGCAAAGGAAACCCAACCACAGCTAAAAGTGGAAAAAGGAAAGTTACCAACTCCAGATTCCTTTCTCCTTTTATCTCCCTGCTCTCAATTGAAGCCTTTCCCTCGTTGAAACTATTAAAAATTGAGACCTCCTCCTGTTTGGGCTTTGCTCTCACTGTCCTCTACTGCTCAATAACTCACTACAGGTTGATACTGCCATGTTAAACTCCCCCAGAAACAGAGAACCGATATTGAGAGAGATAAAGGGGAGATGCAGGTCCCTTATCTCCGTGTATGTGGAGAGAGAGAGAGAGAGAGGGATTTATGAGCAAAGATTGCTTGCATTTATACCCACGCCTACAAGAAAGAGAGGGCCAATTGCATGATTAACCACCGCCATTGCTGCTAAGAAACTATACTCAAAAAAAGGAACACACTCCAAGCCAACCCTCTCACCTCCCCCTACTTCTTTATTCCAATGGAAACATATTTTATTGAGCTTATCATAGCCTTTCTTTAACCAAGTTTTTAATAGTGCTGCTTAGCTTTATTTCTTTAATTGGCATCTAACAAGCTTTGAGCTAGCAACCTGACATTGCCAGCCCTCACGTTATTATTATATTTAATCATTTCAATGAAGTGTCAGAACCATCTATGTACACTACAAAAGCAATAATTCATGCTTAATATTATTATTTGACTTTTTTAAACAATATGAAGACCACCAATAATGTTTGTGACCCAATGCCCTTCATTATTTGAACATCTGGGATGGAGATGAATTATCTTGGTCGAGTAAAGATGATGACGAATTATTATGCGACTTGACATTTCATTCCAAATTCAGCTGGTCTTTTTTATTATTTTTTTAAAAAAAACTCAACAGCTTGGTTAGTTGATACTTCATTGGAAGCAAAAGAAAACTTAGATATCAACAATGGTCTGGTCTGCCATGTTTGTGTGGTTATGGAAGACATCTGAGATTGAGCCTCTCCTTCATTGAGATTTGAAGGGTTCAAGGTTTAGTGGAAGCTACCTAGCTAGCTCTACCATTAAACATGTTTAAAAAAAGCAGAAATCACCTTTAGATGAACTCAGTGGTTCATCTCAAGATAAGTCCCTAGTTACACATGCTTTCATCCTATGAATCAACAATCTAATTATCTTTTCTATAAGGAAGCATGCCCGGAAAAATTTTTAGCAAGAAAATGAGCCTTTCATGTGTCAAAATTTCAAACTAATAGCTGATGAATTTTTGATAAATCTCTTTCAAGCTACAACTTAAAAGACCTTCCATCATTAGTTAAAAAAAAATCCCTTTTCCCTTCTTATTCGAACCATAGAGGAGGGCAAATCCAATCCTTCTCCGGGCAATGAATAGTTTTATGGTCAATATCTTAGCTTTTTTTCTCCGAGCCAATCATCGAGCTGAACAAACAATAAATTAGCATGGCGCTTAATCATATTGGTGCATACAGTGTAGGACATAATTCCTCCAACATTAAAAATGGAAAATGATAGCTTGAGCCTTAATTAATTCATTGCATAAGATAAAATCAAAATTCTAAAATTCTCGTAAATTAAATATATATTTTATTTATAAAATATTTTTTTATATTTTATCTATTTATTAAAAATATTATTTTTATATTTTATATTGTATATAAAAATTAAAAAATATTTTTTATACAAAATAAATTTAATATAAAAATTTATATATTAAATAGATGATATATTTAATATATATACTATATTATATTAAGTATATTATATTATATCAAATATAATATAATATATATACAATATAAAATATAAAATATATTATATTAATATTATAATATTATATAATATTATGTTATAAACCAAAATAAATAAAATATACTAATAAAAATATTTATATTATATTATATTAATATACTATAATAATATTATATTTATAATATTATTTTATAAAATATTATATTATATTATATTAATATACTATATTATTATATAGTTTATAATATATATTATATTAAAATATTATAAAATATTATTTTATAATATCATCATTTATAATATTATATTATATATTATATTATAAAATAAAGAAAAAGGAGAAGGATAATATTATTCGAAAGATTATCCGGAAGATGATAATCTAGGTAACTATTTTTTTAAAAATGATTTAGATTGTTTCTTAGAAAAAAATTTAGATTAACAAGTAATTTAGATCGTCTTTAAAAAAAATATAGCAAAGAAAGTAATTTAAAATGGTAAGATTTTTTAAATTAATGGATAGGTTACTTGCGGCCAAATATAATTTTATAATAAAAAAATATAAATTAAATAATAGTTTTGGACGGCCCAGCAGGTGGTTATCCTTTTTGAAAATGTGAGAAACAATAGATTTGGGGATGCGTGCGAGGCAGCGTAACGGAGTTTCCAATTTATTGTGTCGGGCGGAAGTATTTTAAAGGCGATGGGTGGTCGTTTTGGTCAAGATTCGGAAGATTTGAGGACTTCTCTCGTGAGATTTTCTCGTATCCGAGGGGTACTCCACC
This sequence comes from Areca catechu, assembly GCA_021397845.1. NCBI lineage: Eukaryota > Viridiplantae > Streptophyta > Magnoliopsida > Arecales > Arecaceae > Areca > Areca catechu. Next base: position 67,881,415 of record CM038045.1, read on the forward strand.
CGGTGATACGATATGCGCATAACAAGATAGAGAGAGGACAGCATTATACCGACAGTAGGACACGATGATCAGACGGCTGTGATTGACGGGGTCCATCTGCTGTCTTCGAGGCCCACCAAAATGCTAGACTTGCTGGTTGGTATATAATTAGTTAGGGATGTCAACCAATCGGGTTTGGATCGGGTCATCCAAAATTCATATCTGTCCCGTTAAAATATTATTCACTGCTGTCTTCGAGGCCCACCAAAATGCTAGACTTGCTGGTTGGTATATAATTAGTTAGGGATGTCAACCAATCGGGTTTGGATCGGGTCATCCAAAATTCATATCTGTCCCGTTAAAATATTATTCATCCCATACTCGTCTCATATCCGTCTTGGATCGAATCAGGTATAAAAAAATCACGTATGTTTCGGGTCGGATCGGGTATACCCGATCTCATAAAACTTAATTTATTTAAAAGCTAAACGGGTCGGATCGAGTCAAATTGGATCAGATATATCCATTCCATATCTAAATTACTTCAATATTTTATAAACATAATTTATATATATATATATAAACGGATCGGATTCAGGTCGGGACGTACTACTACATGTACCCGATCCGAACCCGAGTCAGGTTTTTTTTTATATAACCCATATCCGTTTATAAATTAGGCGGGTCAGGTTTTACCCATCCTATTAGGATCAGGTTAGGTCGGATACTCATCGAATCGATAAAAATTGTCATCCTTATAATTACCTACGCTTTGGTTGCGATGCACATAAAATAAAAGAGGAAAAAAAAAATGAATGGCTCTGTTTCCCCATCGAATTAAATTTTATTATTTATGTAATATGATAAATAATTTTAATTTTAAAATGTATGTTGTTGTCGCCAAGATCGTCATGGCCTGTAGCTACTGTCGGCGTCGAAGGGCACCTCTTTCACTGCCTAGCCATCCGGTAGTCCTGGACCTGCGAAACAGGGGGTTAGTGACCCGAGCCGGAATTTCCAGCGGGGGCACTCCGACGGTCAAGTCAGTGACGATCCAGGGGAACAGGTCCTCCTGGTCGGGCCCCTCTTGATGGACTCCGCACTAGGAGTGAATAGTGTAAGAATGAAGAGGGGAACGTAGCAGGGGGAAAACAACGGCGGGGACAGAGGGGTTCTCTGCTCTGCCGCCTCTCCTTGTTTCCCTCATTTTTTCTCAGTAGTGGTAGTGATGGTGCTTTGCCCTCTTGGTTGAGCTTGCACTTGTGTTGGTGGTGGTATTGTGTTACCTTCCCCCTTCCGGGGGTGTCGATTGTTCTTTGTAGTCGAAAAATGGCGGATGCTTGCCTTGGGATTCTCGCTGGGCTGGTAGGGGCATGCGGTGGGATTCCGTGTCGTGGACGGGACGTCTTTCCTAACACACGGTAGGGGAAGCTTCCATTTGTTCTGACATCTTCTCCGGTCGCCCCATTCCGGGAAGCTTGGTAGAGCCTCGATCCGGGGGTCACCGTCCTTGGGGTTCGTGCTCTCTGGGTGGCCCATCCTCCTGAAAGTACGGGTGGACAGGCAGTTATTGCGGTATGGAGGGCGCTGCCCCGTAGTTCTTGGGCGGCTCGCCGGTGTCCTGGGATGGCGGTGCCCACGTCTGAGCTGGGGCCGAGCTGGGATGGCAGGGCTTGCTCCGACCTAGACGCCTCGAGCCTGCAGGGTCACCTCGGTGGAGGAGGGCAGAGTGCGAGCCCGGTCCAGAGGGCTCATGCTTGGAGAGGCTCCACGTGGCGGAGGAGGGCTGAGCTCGACTTCGACCACAGGGCTCAACCTTCTAGGGTCTCCTCTGGAGGGCAGAGTACGGGCCCGGTCCAGAGGGCTCACGCTCGAAGAGGCTCCACGTGGCGGAGGAGGGTTGAGCTTGACTCCGTCCACATGGCTCAACCTTCGAGGGTGTCGCTCTGGAGGGTAGAGTGCGGCTTCGGCCTAGGTGTCCCGAGCTCGCGGGTCCGACCTGGCGGAGGATGGAGCTCGGCTCATTGTCCTGAACGAGCTCAGCTCGGCGAAGCAGTCAGAGCTGGGGAATTGACTTGGCGTCCGACGCAGCAGCCTCCTTTGACGTGGCGCCTGTCAGCTCCCCCACGTCAGCGGTCTGGCCCCATCATTTGCCCCCACTCCCGAGGCTCGTTAGTGCGCAGCACCTGGACCGAAAGGAGATAATTGTGATGCTGACGTGAAAAGGAGGGGATCTAGCGTAATGATGGCCATGATTGCTGGTGCTCCGTGAGATGGTCCTGCAGGCCAGTGCGGGGGTACCGCGTGGCCACATCCGAGGAGTAGCTAATGTTGGCGCAGAATTCAGAGCGGCCGGGACGCCCTTTTCTCCGATGGGAAGCACGTGGCGTGGATCCGTTGGGGGAGGGGTCATAGCGGTATGGATTTTGACAGGTCTTTTCGAAGCGAAAAGAAGTTTTTTACCTAAAACTTTCATTCTTTAAAATCCTTTGCGCCTACTGCAGTGCTTGGATCCTTTCTTCTTCACGATCCGTTCCCGCCTTTCCTCCCTCTAAGGAACCAGGTCGGTCCCCCCTTCTTCCTCCTTTCCCTTTGTAGTAGGGTTCTTCTTCCGAGTCCAGTCTTTCTTCTCCTTGGGTCCTTCTCATAGGATGTCTCATCCCAGTCCTCCTGTACAAGGGCCAGTGTTTCCTCCTCCGATGAGGAGTCGGAGGGGGCACGGTTCGAGTTTAGTAGGAGACCGACCCTTCCAGTTCACCCCGTGCCCATTAGGGAACCGAGGGTTGCTTCTTCTCGTCATTCTCTCCTTCTTCTCCCACCCGAACCAGTTCCCGAGTCCGTTCGGTCAACAGGTCCTGGTGGGATCGCCTCGACAATTTCCGCTGTGGAGCTGGGGACCATTCGGGATGTCTATGGCATCCCTCACTCTGTCTGGCTTCTGGTCCCCCGACCCGGAGAAAGGGTCACTTCGAGTGGCCTGGGCCGGATTGCCTTCTACGAAGAGACCTTTTCGGGAGGGCTTCGCTTTCCTTTCCACCCCTTCTTCATGTCCGTGCTAAGCAACTACCGCCTGGTCCCCACTCAGCTAGTCCCTAATGCCATTAGGACTATTTTTTCTTTCATTGGCCTCTGCCATGTCCACGGGTTTGTCAACCGGTTCTCTTTGTTCAAGGCATTTTTTATCCTAAAACACCACCCGACTGAGGACGGGTGGTGGTCCTTGTCTTCCCGTCCAAAGGGCATTAGATTCGAGCTCCCCTCTTCCATCAAGGGATGAAAGAGAAAGTTCTTCTTCGCCATCGTCGAGGGAGTTGACTGGGCTTGGAGTGATCCGGACCAGTCCCCCAATCGAATCTCCGTAGTTGATGTAGCTGACCAAGATGACTATGAGCAGCTTTGCACCGCCCAGATCCCTTCTCTCGAGGTTCTGCTATCGGAGCAGAACCTCCTTGATGCCAGGGTCGACCCGACGAGGGGGTCGGGTGAGTCCGGCCTAGGTCTTTCTTCCATACATATATGTTTTCTCTTCTCTTTACTTTGGGCTAACCTTTTTGGCTTCTAACCCGTGGTTGATCTGTGCGCAGGAATGATCTTCTCAGAGAGCGACTTGCTGTCGATCACCAAGAAGAGGCCACCCACCGGGATGGCCGATGAGCCTCCCTTGAGGCGGGCTCGGGTCGAGGGCGTATCAACGGCCGCCCCCACCGTGCCGGTCGCTTCGAGGTGGAGGGAGGCTGAGGAGGCCCCTGCGTCGTTCGCGACACTAAGACTGAGTCAGCGGGTGGTTCGAGGAGCCGAAGGGCGGACAAGGCCACGGGCCGAGGTCCCTGCTCCGGAGCCCGAGGCGATCGTCCGGGCTGGTGCTGCTGCTGCTGCGTCCTCTCGCCCCCCGAGCCCGACGATGACCGAGGTCGAGGGGGGAGGGGCTCATACTGGAGCTCCTCCAGCAATGGGGGCTTCAACTGCAATGGTGCCGGATCCCTGATCGGTCCCTAGGGGTCCCGCTGCTGGGGGGATGGGCGCACCCACTCCCCAAGAGAGTAGGAGGGATGAGGCAAGACGTTGTCTCCCGTTCAAGCTGGGGTCAGAGAGCTCCTTGCTCGACAACCGTGCCCTGGCTGCGCACATGATGGATTTCTCTATCCAATCATGCGATCGGCAGGAGATGGTCAGGCTACGGCTAGGAGATGTGATCGATAGCATCTTCCCCCAGCTCTATACGGTGAGCGACTTAATCTTTTCCTCTCTCTTCCTCTTTTCTTTTTTTTTTTTTTTGCTAACCTTCTATATGGTGCAGGTCGGTGCTAAGGCCCTCTTCGTCAGGGGTTGCTGCCGAAGCTGGGAGCAGGCTGAGCAGCAACAGGCGGCCAAGATCGCGTCGCTGAAGGCTGACCTGAAGAGGAGGGCTGACTCTGAAGGCGCGCTTGACCGACGGGTCAAGGACCTCGAGAGGCAACTCGCCGATTCTGAGGGGCGAGCAAGAGAGCTTCAGGAGAGCCTCGACCGAGAGTAGGGCCAGTCGAGGAAGAAGGCCGAGGAGCTCACTGACGCCGAGCAGAGGTTGGGCATGTTCGACGACGAGCGGAGGTTGGGCATGTTCGATGCCGAGGCCACCCAGCAGAAGGGAATCGCTTAGTCTCTCCAGGCCCGGCTGGCAGTAGAGAAGGAGAAGTCGATCGCGGCCCAGAAGGCGACCGAGGAGGTGGCCAAGTCAGCTGGGGACGCCAGGCGTGAGGTGGCCGTGGCGAAGGAGGCTGAGGAGGCGGTCGCAAGGTACAGGGCCTCGAAGGAGTTCCTCGTCGAGATCCAACAAACGGCATCGGACTCCTTTTACAAGGGCTTCATGTACCTGCACCGCCAAGTTGAGGGGTTCGTCTCGGTTGAGGGCTGTAGCAGCCTCAATTACCCCGGAACTTCGGACTAAGAGGCGTGTGCTGAGGAGGCCGTCACTCCCGACCCTTCTACACCAGCCATGGTCGGAGCCATACCGCCCGAGACCGGAGCCGCACAGCCGGAGGTCCCTGTGGACGAAGACTCTCAGCCCGACGACCTAGCTGAGGGGTCAGCTGGAGGGTAGTCCCCCTCTTCTTTTGTATTTTGTTTTCTTTCTGTACTCGGTTGGGGTCACCTGGCATGTCGGGGGCCCGTAGAACACTTGTAACTGATCCTTGATAAATAAGATTTGAACTTTCTTATGACCAGTCTTCTGTTCGGTTGTTCCCTCTTTTTTCTCTTTCTTTCACTCCCCCCTCTCTTTTTCTTCTTTTCTCCTTTTTTTTTTTGCTGGATGGGGAGATCAGAGAAGAGGATCTCACCTCGATTGGGGCTGAATTACCAGGCTTTGGTGTCAGCAAGTCGGGCGCAAGGTTCTGGCAGTTATGAGCAACTGGGCTCGGTGGTTCCTTGGCCAGAGAGCTAAGCCCCGGTCCAAGGTGCCTGAGGACTGGTCTCAGGTGCCTGAGGACTGGTCTCAGGTGCCTGAGGACTGGTCTCAGGTCTTGGATGCCTTGGAGCTAGGCTCGAGGCCTTCCTGGCCGGAGCGCTGGGCCCCGGTCTAGGGATTGCCTGAGGGTTGTGCTCAGGTCTTTGGCGCCTTGGAGCTAGGCTCGAGGCGTTAATAAGAGCTGCTTGGCTTGAAGGTCCCTTGGCCGGAGATCTGAGCTCTGGTCTTGGGTTGGCATCCTGGAGCTGGGCTCGGGGACGTTGATGATTGTGAGCTGCGTGGCTCGAAAATCCCTTGGCGTCTCGGAGCTGGGCTCGAAGACGTTTGAGATTGAGAGCAGCTTGACTCGAGGGTTCCTTGGCCGGAGGTCTAGGCCCCGGTCTTGGGTTAGCATCCTGGAGCTGGGCTCGGGGACGTTGATGATTGCGAGCTGCGTGGCTCGAAAATCTCTTGGTCGGAGATCTGAGCTCCGATTTTGGGTTGGCGTCCTGGAGCTGGGCTCGGGGACGTTGATGATTGCAAACTGCATGGCTTGAAGATCCCTTGGCATCTCGGAGCTGAGCTCGAAGATGTTTGAGATTGAGAGCAGCTTGGCTCGAGGATCCCTTGGCCGGAGGTCTGGGTCCCGATCTTGGGTTAGCGTCCTAGAGCTGGGCTCGGGGATGTTGATAAGGTTCTCCTGCAAGATAGATAAACACTTGCGCAAGGAAAAACCATTGTCATTATTATTGTTGAGAAACCTTAACTTATTGATAATATTTTTGTAAGTTGCAGGCATTCCATGTTCGAAGAAACTTGACGCCGCCGAGATCTTCGAGGTAATAGGCCCCTTGTGAGAGGGCTTCAGCCACTTTGTAGGGGCCTTTCCAGTTCGGCGAGAGCTTGCCGCACTCCCTAGGTTGAGACGCTTATGCCCGTCGTAGTACCAAATCTCTGGGCTTGAAAGCTTTTGGCCTGACCCGGGCATTGTAGTACCGAGCTACTCGCTGCCGGTATGCCGCCATATGTAGCCGGGCTTTATCTCTTGATTCTTCGAGGAGATCCAGGTTGAGCAGGAGGTGCGTCGAATTCTGCACCTCGTCATACTGATGCACTCGTAGCATGGGCATGCCGAGCTCGACCGGGATGACTGCCTCGGCATCGAAAATAAGGCTGAAGGGCATCTCATCGATCGCCATTCTGGGCGTTGTGTGGTAGGCCCATAGAACGCTTGGGAGTTCTTCCACCCACCTGCCCTTAGCTTGGTCCAGCCTAGTCCTGAATCCTTGGAGGATGGTCCGGTTGGTCACCTCGGCTTCTCCATTCATTTGAGGGTGAGCTACCGAGGTGAATCAGTGTTGGATGCCGTGCTCGGCGCAGAACCCTTCAAACTCCCGATTGTCGAACTGTCGCCCATTGTCGGTGATGATACAACGGAGAAGTCCAAAGCGACAAATGATTGACTTCTAGAAGAACTGGCGGACATTGGCTTCCACGATCCGGGCTAGCGGCTCTGCCTCGACCCACATAGTGAAGTAGTTGATCGCCACTAGCAGGAATCTTCGCTACCCTGGTGCTGGGGGAAACGGTCCCAAGATGTCCATTCCCCACTGGGCAAAAGGCTAAGGGACTGAGAGTTGGGAGATCGACACCGCCAGCTGGTGCTATATATTCCCGTGGCGCTGGCACTTGTCACACCTTTTAACGAAGTCGGTGGTGTCCTCCCTCATGGTCTCCCAGAAGTACCCATGGTGAAGAGCTTTGTAAGCCAGCGCTCTCCCTCCTATGTGGTTCCCACAGAGGCCTTCGTTTATCTCTTAGAGCACAAAGGTTTTCTCGATGGGCCTGAGGTACTTCAGGAGTGGATAGGAGTAGGATCGGTGGTAGAGCTGGCCCTCCATCAGAACAAACTGGGAAGCCTTCTTCTTGACGAGGGCAGCTTCTACGCGGTCCTCGGGTAGGGAGCCACCAGTGATGTACCGGATGTACTTGTCCATCCAGCTCGGCTCAGGGGTGACTTGATGCACCTCCGCCGAGCTCTCATAGCTGGGATTTTCGAGGCACTCGATGTAGGCGCGTCCCAGTGACGAGTCCGGCAAGGTCGCGAGCCTAGACAGCGCATCCGCGCACGCATTCTCCCCTCGGGGGATGTGAAAGATGCTGAAACGCTGGAGGCCTGTCGTGTTCACATGGACCTGCTCCAGGTACTTCATCATCTTGGCATCCCTTGCTTCATACTCTCCAGAGACTTGTCCAGTAACCAGCTAGGAGACAGTGAAGACTTTTAGGTCTTCACACTCAACTCGTGGGAGACTATTAGGCCTGCGAGGAGTGCCTCGTACTCTGCTTGGTTGTTGGTCACGGCGAACTTGAAGCGGAGGGCGCATTTCGCCACAACCCCATCACTGTTAGTGAGGATGAGGCCTGCTCCGCTCTTGCCGGAATTGGATGCCCCATCCACATGGAGGATCTAAGGCTCGTCTCCTGGGTTGGGCTCCGTTGTTGTCTGCTCTGGCTCTTCGGCGAACCCGGTGCACTCGACCACGAAGTCGGCTATGACTTAGGCCTTCTGAGAAGACCTCGACTGGTACACTATGTCGAACTCGCTGAGCAGCAAGGACCACTTGGCCAATCTCCCAGAGGTCTCGGGTTGGCTGAGTATGGTCCTCAGCAGCTGGTCCGTCACAACCACTATTGGGTGTGCTTGGAAGTAAGGCCTGAGGTGCTTAGCAGACATTATTAGTGCAAAAATGAGTTTCTCGGAGTGAGTATACCTGATCTTCGCATCGCAGAGGATCTTGCTGGTGTAGTATACCGACTTCTGAGATTTGTCCTCGTCGGCGCGTACGAGAACCAAGCTGACGGCTCCTGGTGTGACTACCAGGTAGAGCAGGAGCTCTCCCCCTCCTCTGACCTGGAGAGCAACGAGGGAGAGGCAAGGAATTTCTTCAGCTCCTTAAAGGCTATTCTACACTCCTCCATCCAGGTGAAGTCGTGCATCTTGCGCAGTGCCTTGAAGAATGGAAGGCAACGATCGGCCGACCTCGAGATGAATCTGCTAAGGTCGACGATGCACCCCGTTAGGCGCTGGACTTGTTTCTTGGAGGTCGGGTGCTCCATGTCAATGATAGCCTGAACCTTCTCCGGGTTTGCTTCGATGCCTCTCTGGGTGACCATGAAGCCGAGGAACTTCCCTGCCGCCACTCCGAAAGCGTACTTTGTCGGGTTCAGCTTCATTTGGTGTTACCGCAGGTTGTGGAAGGATTCGGTGAGGTCAGCGATGTTGCTCGAGCTCGGCCTGCTCATGACGAGCATGTCATCCACATACACCTGCATGTTGGTCCTTGAAGGCCTTATTAACCAGGCGCTAGTATGTAGCTCTTGCATTCTTCAGATCAAAAGGCATCATCCTATAGCAGTATGTCCCTTGGTCGGTGATGAAGGCGGTGTGCTCCTCGTCTTCTGGATGCATGCGGATATGGTTGTACCCAGAGAACGCATCCATAAAGGAGAGCAGCCGGTGGCCAGAGGTGGCGTCCACCAGCTGGTCGATCTTCGATAAAAGGAAGCTATCCTTCGGGCAAGCTTTGTTGAGGTTGGTGTAATCTACACAGATCCTCCACTTGCCATTGTTCTTCCTTACCATGACCACATTCGCCAGCCAGCTCAGATACTGGACTTCTCGAATGAAACCAGCAACTAGGAGTTTATTAACTTCCTCCCTGATAGCTGCTTCTCTCTAGGGCGAAACTTCTCTTCTTCTGCTGAACTGGTCTATGCTTCGGGTCAACACTCAATTTGTGAGTAATGATGTCAGGAGGAATACCTGGCATGTCCGCCGTCATCCAGGAGAACACATCCGCGTTTATCCACAGGAACTCCAGTAGTTGGGCCCTCTCCTCCTCAGGTAGCTAGGCTCCGATCTGCACCGTCTTCATGGGATCGTCTCCAAGCGGGTAAGAGAGTAGACATTCGATCGGGCCACCCCTGGGGTCTTGGGCCCTTTGGTCGAGGTCATCTGCCTTGGGATCATCCTCGAGGACCTTGGCCCCAAGGAGAGCTTGGAAGTAATGTTGTACCGGCTGGGGTGCTCCTCTCATTTTCCCGACACCAGGGAGTAGGACACTGTACAAGCAGCCTCTTGGTGGAGACAACGGCGTCGAGCAAGTTGAGCCCGAGCCGGTCCAAAATCATGTTGTAGGCAGAAGGGAGCCTCACAACTATGAAAGTCATCATGACAGTGCTCTGCCAAAATGGGGTCCCGGCAGTGACCAAGAGAGTGACTTCTCCTTCACCCTTATGGAATCACCTGTGAAACCAACAAGGGATGCATGCACAGGCCTAAGCTGATCGAGAAAAAGATTCATCCTGGAGAATGCATCATAAAAAAGCACATCTGTGGAGCTTCCACTATCAACCATGATATGTTTTACAGGGTGCTTCACGATCGTCATCTCGATGACCACGGTATCATTATTTACATTTTTCCCCCATCTTCTCCTTCCCTCATAAAGGGGAGTACATTCTCAGGGTCCCTGCCCCCCGGGCCCTCTTGAGCGCATGCACAGCTCCCCAGGAGATCATGCCACCAGCTTCTCGGTAGGGCGATTGTCGATGGTTGGAGCTGGCGGGAGAGCGACGAGTGCCTGGGACTCCATCTGAGGTCTGCCCCTCATGAACCTTTTGAGGTAGCCTCTCTTGATGAATTCCTTAATTTTTCACTTGAGGTTGCGGCATTCCTTGGTGTCGTGGCCGTGGTCACGGTGAAAGTGACAGTACTTTGTCTTGTCACGGCCGGTGGAGGACTTCAACGGATGTGGGCATCTCAGGTAATCCTCACCTTCGATCTCCATGAAGATTTTTGTCCTCGGGGCGAGGAGAGCGGTGTAACCCTCCTCAAGAGCGGGGGCTCCTTTTGGTCTTGGCCGGTCCCTCCGGAAGTTCGGAGCCTGAGGCACTGACCTCCGGGTCCCGGGTGTTTTGGTGGAGGCTGGCTTCTTCGGTGGCTTCCCATCGAGCTCCCATCTTGTACGATCTGCCTCCTCAGCACGGATATACTTTTGGACTCGGAGAAGGATCTCGAAGTAAGTCTTGGGGGACTTCTTGTCTAGCGAGTAGGTTAGGCTGGAGGTCTTGAGCCATCGTTTCAGTGCCAGCATGGCGACCGGCTCATCAAGATTGTAGATCTCCAACACGGCGGCCTTAAAACGGGTCACGTAGTCCCACAGGGGCTCATGGTCCTGCTGTCAGATGGAGAGAGGCTGTCTGCCTCTCATGGCAACTTCCTACAAGCGTCGAAGTGCGCCACGAATTTCTGCCCTAACTGGGCGAAAGAGCTGATACTCTCTGACTCCAAACAGGTGAACCACACTCTGGCTACTTTCCGAAGAGTAGCAAGAAAGGCGATGCAGAGAAGAGCGTCGGTGGCCCCGTGGACCCTCATGAGGGCCCGGTAGCTTTCCAGGTGGTCCAGGGGGTCGGTGGTCCCATCGTAAGGACCCACCTACGGCATCCGGAACTGATACGGAATCGGCTCCGCTTGAATTTCTTGAAAGATGGGAGATGGGCGTCGTAGCCCGCCGGCTCGCTAGCTGAGCCTTGCATGTTGGCAAACCGGCGAGAAAACTCCACCAGCCTGCACTCATGTTCCTCCAGGCGCCTCTCCGCCGCGTGCCTGATGGCTTCATCAGTGGACCCCTCCGTCAAAGGAGACGGAGAAGGTGACGTGGGTGCATGGCACCCGTGGCGGGGAGTCTTGCTCCTTCTACCTCAGTGGGGTCTGGGCATCTCCCGCCCGAGGTTTGGTGAGTGGCTCTCCCTGTCGGCAGAACCAGCTTGTTGTCTTTTCACCGGAGCTTGATGGCTACCCCGATTGTTAGTAGTGGCCCGCGGCTACGAGGGCCTTCCTTGGAAGGAACGCAGGCTGTCGCGGGGAGCTACGACGTGGGCCGTCGGAGTCCCTAGCTATTGGGGGGTAGCCAAGGATCGGTGCTGGTGTTGAAGCTGGCACACTGCCGTGGCGAGGACTTGCATCTGCTGAACGAGTGTGGCCAGTTGAGACTCCGACGGAGGTGGTTGGACAGGAATGGGTGGCTCCACCTCTTGGCGGTGCGGGTTCCCCCGGGATGGGGAGTCCCTCGCATGACTGGTGGAAGCCTCCCTTGCCCTTGTTGTCACCATTCTTCCGTCAGACTTGTCTATAAAGAGATGGAGGGCTAGACTTGGATCAAAGATTGTTCACAATGTCGTTGCCCGCCCCCTACCTGGCGCACCAATCTTTTGCCGCCAAGATCGCCGTGGCCTGTAGCTGCTGTCGGCATCGGAGGGCACCTCCTTCACTGCCTCGCCGTCCGGTAGTCCTGGACCTGCGAAACAGGGGGTTAGTGACCCGGGCCAAGGTTTCCAGCGGGGGCACTCCGATGGTCAAGTCAGTGACGATCCAAGGGATCATGTCCTCCTGGTCGGGCCCCTCTTAATGGACTCGGCACTAGGAGGAGTGAATAGTGTGAGAATGAAGAGGAGAACGTAGCAGGGGGAGAACAACGACGGGGACAGAGGGGTTCTCTACTCTACCGCCTCTCCTTGTTTCCCTCGTTTTTCCTCAGTAGTGGTAGTGATGGTGCTTTGCCTTCTTGGTTGAGCTTGCACTTATGTTGGTGGTGGTATTGTGTTACCTTCCCCCTTCCAGGGGTGTCGATTGTTCTTTGTAGTCGAAAAATGGCCGTTGGATGCTTGCCTTGGGATCCTTGCTGGCCTGGCAGGTGCGTGCGGCGGGATTCCGTACCATGGACGGGACGTCTTTCCTGACACATGGTAGGGGAAGCTTCCATTCATTCTGACATCTTCTCCGGTCGTCCCATTCCGGGAAGCTTGGTAGAGCCTCGATCCGGGGGTCGCCGCCCTTAGGATTCGTGCTCACTAGGTCGCCCATCCTCCTGGATGTATGGGTGGACAGGCAGTTATTATGGTATGGGAGGCGCCGCCCCGTAGTCCTTGGACGGCTCGCCGGTGTCCTGGGATGGCGGTGCCCACATCCGAGCTGGGATGGCAGGGCTTGCTCCGACCTAGATGCCCCAAGCTTGTGGGGTCACCTCGGTGGAGGAGGGCAGAGTGTGGGCCCGGTCCAGAGGGCTCGCGCTCGGAGAGGCTCCACGTGGCGGAGGAGGGCTAAGCTCGACTCCGACCACAGGGCTCAACCTCCGAGGGTCTCGCTCTGGAGGGTAGAGTGCGGGCCCGGTCCAGAGGGCTCGCGCTCGGAGAGGCTCCACGTGGTGGAGGAGGGCTGAGCTCGACTCCGTCTACAGGGCTCAACCTCCGAGGGTCTCGCTCTGGAGGGCAGAGTGCGGCTCCGGCCTAGGCGTCCCGAGCTCGCGAGTCCAACCTGGCGGAGGACGGAGCTTGGATCATTGTCCTGAACGAGCTCAGCTTGGCGAAGCAGTCAGAGCTAGGGAATTGACTTGGCATCCGACGCAGCGGCCTCCTCAGACATGGTGCATGTCAGCTCTCTCACGTCAGCGGTCTCGTCCCATCATATGTCTTACTCATTTCTTTTCCTCATAAGAAGCATTGAATTGATATATCTATTTTGATTTTGGATAAATTAAAATAATGTAAAAAAATGAATATATATGGGAGATTTGTACATAGAGTGACATGCTAGTGTTCAAGTTTAGAATTAGCATAAAAAAATTTATGATTTGATTGGCACATAAAATCTAGTTATTATTGGCGGTATCAATTGCACTGATACTATTTATCATAGGATCACTCGTATGGAATATGGATCCTAGTTTCCAGGATCATGTTGTTAATGTCGATGCTGCAAGAAAAGAAGAATAAATAAAATAAAATATAAGATACAATTATATGGATATACAAGTTTCACTATAAAAAAATGATTTATAAAATTAGAAACTTCCACTCTCGACTTCGTACAAGTCCATCTACAAGAAATCCAAGATTTCTCGCACAAGCTCTCAATGCATAGTTGTTACAGGCTTTCTAAAAATTATTTACTACTCTTTTAATCCTCACATTAAGTCTTTGCCCTTTGCCCATGTTTTTATAGCCTTTACTATGAAGAATGTCTCACCGGAGTCCAACGATCCAAACCGCATCCAAATCAGAGTCATGTAGGCTTCCCAATTAGTGTCTGACTACAGAGTCCTTCCTGACAATTGATCAACCTCGATTGCATTGAAAATAATGCTAAGATCGGTCCAGATCATGCAAAACATGCTTGAAATCATGCCTAATCTTCTGATCCTTTCATAGAATGCGCGCTACCGTTGATCACCTGCGTAAACTTCTCCTGGCCATTTGATCATGTGCCAAAACTTGTGCAAAAGCCACTATAAATGGAAAAAATATGGGGCTTTGTCTAGCCGCGTGTTGGCCCGCCCGGGCCTGGGCTGGTGCTCATGCCAGCGCACGCATGCCCGTACTGGGCTGCATGCCCGAGCGTGCAGTGCTAGGCCATGCCCTACGAGCCGGCCTAGGCCATAGGGTCACCTACGGGCCGAGGTCCAATTTTTTCTTTTCCTTCTCTTTCTTGGGCTAGGCTTCTCACTCGGTTTCTCCACTTGTTTAGCCTTCCTTCAGGGATCGAATTTGAGGCATTTTTCCAACAACCTCCGCCTTGATTTGATGTTCGGCCTCTACTTGACCTTGAGAGCTTCTTAAAGGATTTTGCACCCCCATGCCCTTGGATTAATGCTTGATCATAGATAGGTAACATGAAAGTTGAGACAGGCCGCTCGATCCCATCTCCATCATGTGATGTAGTCATCTTGATCTGAGACTTACTCGGGAAAGTCTCCTATGATAATAGGAACTTTACCTTGCGATGTTATCTATCATCTTCTCAAGTCTCACATCCCATGCCCAATCCACCTGCTATTAGAGCTCCATCTTGCACTGGTCTCCTGTCTGTACCAGAGACTATATCTTCCACTGGACTCTCATCAAAAAGTAGTGACCTCCATGATTCTTCTTCTGCAAAATAACATTACTGCCGTGCAAGACCTTTAGGGCTCTATCATTAGCTCTTCACATGTAGCTGTTTGAGTCCAGTTTATTAAGAAAAATTAGATTTCTATGAAAACTAAGTATGCATCATACCTTGTCTAGTTTTTTGATTATCCTATCATATGCTTCCAAGCTAACTGTCCCAATGCCCGCAATCGCATAGCTTGATTCGTTTGATAAGTGGACCGTACCCTCTCTGCTCTCTAGAGAGTCGAATAGCTTATCTCTGCAATATATATGATATAGACATGTAAAATCTAAAATCCACTGGAAAGAAGGGGATCCTTGGTTGGATACCATAAATGTGTCACTAATGTATTCGTCATTGCTACCATCGACCATCACCGTAGTAGCCCTCATCCGATCTTTGAGTTGTGGGCAATTTCTGATACGATGTCCTAGCTTGTTATACCGGTAACACTTGATCTTGCTTGCATCCTTTAACCTAGACTAGCTATCTCGGATCCTTTGTCGCTTCGCTTTCTATTGTCTACTCCTCCAAAAATCGTCAAAGCTAAGTTCTTGCCTAAACTCGAAGCCTGGTTCTCTTTGCTTACCAGAGAAAGAAATTACTCTTTCCATCGAACTGGTTGATGTTGACTTTGATTGCGCTCGTCATCTTTTTCTATTTCGATCAATATGAATAATCTGAGGCTCTGATACCAGTTATTGTGGTATCAACTCACTCTAATACCAATTGTTGGGATATCAATTGCACAGATACCATTCATCAGGGGATCGTTCGTATAGCATACGGATCTCCATTTCTAGGATCATGTTATCGATGTCGATGCCGTACAAGAAAAAAGAAGAAATAAAATAAAATATAAGGCATAATTAGATGGGTATGAAGATTTTACTATAAGAAAAAATAATTTACAAGGTTGGAAACTTCTACTCTTAACCCCATACAAGTTTCTCAACAAGAAATCCAAAATCCCTAATACAAGCTCTCAACGCACAACCCCTGCAAGCTTTCTGCAGTCTATATCCTTTGTCCATATTTTATAGCCTCTACTACGAAAAGCATCTCACCAAGAATCCAATAGTCCAAACCATGTCCAAATCAGAATCTTGTAGGTTTTTTAATTTGTGTCTGATTGTAGAGCCATTCTTGACCATCGATCAACCTTGATTGCACCAAAAATCATGTTCAGATCGGACCAGATCATGTGAATCACACCTGAAATCATGCTTGTCCATCTGATCCTTCCATGGAATGCGCACTGTCATTGATCGCTAGCATAAACCATTCCTGGCCATTTGATTACGCACCAAAACTCGTGCAAAAAGCACTGCAAAGGAAAAAAATGTGGGGCTTGGGCTGGCCATGCACCTGCTTGGGCCAGCCACGTGCCCGCTTGGGCCTAGGTCGGCACCTGTGCCAGCATGTGCATGCCTGCATTGGGCTGCGAGCCTACTTGGGCCGTGCACCTGTGCACGGTGCTAGGTTGCGGGGTTGCTTGTAGGTTTGTGGGTCGAGATCCTTTTTTTTTTTTGTTTTCCTTCTCTCTCGGGCTGGGCTTCTTACTGGGTTTCTCCACCTGTTTGGTCTCCATCAATGAGCTGAATTCGAGATGTTTTTCCAATAGTTATTTCAATAATTGCTTAACATTAAACAATATTGATGATTCTAAGCATAATTAACAATATCAAGAGACCGATTAATGCCAAGATTTCAACTTGACCAAATCTAAGATTAAACTATATTTTGTTAATATATGGCTAGTCAGGTTAAAGATAAAGCAAACAAACATGTTTGGATTGAAAGCTCAAACAATCCAATTAAACATTAATCTAGCCTACGTAATATGCTAGTGGTACCAATTTTTTTTCCTTTGAGCATCATTTTATGTATGATGTATATGATGCTACTTAGATCATTCAAAATCAATTGGTAGCATCCAAACTTGGAGGCTTTGTGGCCATCATAGTGAGGAAAGGAGATGTACTTTGTATTAAACCTAAACCATGATCTTATAGTTATGGAGAGAGTTTGGCTAGAGCATGATATAAGAATTTTTAATGACATCCTAGACTCATGGACATAACTTGAAAATTTTTGTATTGGTTTCAACTTGTCACCATGGTATGTGCTTTGACTTGTAGAGGCTATGTTGAAAGTCTGAAACTGTTATGCCCTTTTAGTATATAGCAGTGATAAAAGATTAATGATATTTGTAGTTTTGTTCATATATATATATATCTGTTGGTGTGGAATCCCTGTTCCGGTCGGTCGGTATATTTATTGTTATTGTTATTGGAGATCGGGGGACCTTGTCCCCTGTTGTTCTTCTTTTTTGAAGGGGACTTCCCTTCGATCAGTCGTCGTTGGCCGCCTGCTCTTCAGCATCGGCGTATTTCTGAGTCCTTGATAGGAGCTCAGTGTAGCTTTTAAGAAACTTCTTATCCAAGGAAAAGGTGAGCCTGGATGTGCGAAGTCCCTTCTTCAGTGCAGACATGGCCACATGCTCGTTGAGATCGGGAATCTCAAGTGTGGCCGCATTAAACCTGGAGATATAGTCTCGTAGGATTTCTCCTTCGTTTTGATGAAGGAGGAATAGTGTGTCCGTATTTCGGGGGGTCTTGCGACAAGTCCTGAAATGCAAGATAAATAATTTCTCTAACTCGAAAAAAGAATCGATAGTACCCGGGCGTAGGCTTGAGTACCACATCCGAGCGATTTTCTTCAAGGTGGCCAGGAATGCGAGGCAGTACATCGCGTCTGAAGCTCCTTGGATTATCATATGGGCCTTGAAACTGCCCAAGTGGTCGAAGGGATCGGAGGTGCCGTCATAGGGTTCCATCTGGGAAATCCTGAAATGCCGAGGAATGACTTCAGCTATGATGCGATCAGTAAAGGGCGGGCGCAGATCACATGCCACCAAGTCGTCGTGGCCCCTTTGCTCCCGTATCCTTGCCATCTCTGATTCGATGGCCTTGAACTTTCCATCATAATCAAGGAGAGCCTGCTTTGGCCCTTTCTCTACGGGAGTAGAGTCTTCGAAGGACGGTGAGGGAGTTTGCCTAAGCCTTTTCCCTTTCTACGGGGAGTTGGCGGGCCTAGGTAACCTCGAACTTCGGCCTTCAAGAGAAGGCTGAGAATGAGGGGAGAGATGTGTTGATTCCTCCCGAGGGTCTCTCTTTCTCCGAGACCGAGAACTATGTCTAGAGGCGGCCGGTGGATTTCCCACCGGAAGAGCTCTATTCTGAAAATCTTGAACCATGGCCATAAGATTGGTGACCTGGTTTACAAGAGCTTCAAATTGCTACAACCCCACGATAACTATGGGCGGCGGAACGTCATTCTCTTCCGGGGGGCGCACCCCCCTGGGATGGAACACGACTTCAACTCGTGAAGGCAATTTGAGTCTTTCCTCTCGCCATCAGGATACTTCCCCTTGTTAGGGAGGGGAGCTTGAAGAGTGTTGGCAACTTGTCCCCCTACCTGGTGTGCCAATCTGTTGGTATGGAATCCCTGTTCCGACCGGTCGGAGTCGCTACACCACAGGATCGCTCCTCGGTTCACCTGCAAAACAGGTCCCTTGCCGGAGTTGCTTCGGTGGGGGACACTCCGATGCCTAAGTCAGAGGCGGGCTCCAGCCACAGAATGGTAAAGATTCGAGAAGCAGAGGGAAAGGCTCTATGTGTTTTTTGGCATGTACCTCCTTTGTGCATTTCCTCTTACCGCTATTTATAAGGGACCGTCCGGCCTGCAGATCCGTTCTTCTTCCAGTGATCACGGGGAGTTGATTTCTCTCCATGATTGACAATCGTGGATTGTCATTGAGCAGTTCCAGCCAGAACGGAGGCATGGCAGCTGGAGTTGCTCGCCATGATCGTGGCATGGAGATAGTCGATAGTAACCGTTGGTTACTGTTGCCTATCTGAGGCAGATCGTGGATCCATCTTCAAATTTTCCTCGCTTAGGGAGATCCTCATAATTAAATCGGGAATCTCCTCGTCTTCAGATCTTCTCGGTTGGAGGTCCTATCTTCGGCGTGAGTCGAGGACTTGGTATTTACTAAGGGCCGGAGATTGTGTCTTCGGCAGGAAATGAAGAGTATGTCTTCGAAAATTGACGAAAAGCTTGATCTTCGGTTAGGGCCAAAGACATAATCCGAAGGTCTTGCCTTCGGATATCGTAGGCCGGCAGAGAGCCTTGAGTTGCCCGTGGTTGGACTGATCTTTCTGGGCTCGAAGTTGTTGGTTCGGAGGAAAGATCTTCGATCGGCAGAACCGGTGTTCGGTTTGTGCTTGGACCGGGATATCCCAACAATATATATTTCTTTTCAATGCTACTTCTATATAACCCGAAAAGGGGACAAGAAGATTTTGATTGCTAATCCCCTCCCTTCTCTTTTCTTCTTTCATTCTCCTGTCTATTTTTAAATGGCTTTAGACATCCTTGCATACCCTTTCTCGTGATCTTAATGAAAGAGGATGACCCCTAACATTTCTTAAGAAAGAAAACAAGAGCCAAGATTGAAATTATGTATAACTAAATATGAATCTTTCATGTTAGAAAATATTGTTTTGATTAAATATTCTTTTTTAAATAATTGGTTAAAAAAAATTGAGTTAGATGAGCATGAACATAAATTGACCAAACCCTAACATGATTGTGTAGGAATATTTGGGCCCGAATCAAATGTGGCATGGATGGGTCGTAGTACCTGTCTTAATTAGTTTAGGATCAAGATAGCTATTTAATTAAATTATTTAACTAATAAAGTGGTATAAATTGGCTCAAGCATAGGTTAAAGTGTTTAAAGTTGGTAAGAGCAAGTATTATGCAAATTGCAAATTATAGCCACATGACTGGGATATATATTTCCTTATCAAATTTATCAAAAAACCTAAAATGTATACACTTTATTGACCTATGAAAAATAAAAAAAATTATATTAGGGATGTAATTGATGTCGGTGAAGGTTTGGTTTCAATTTAGATTCCCATGCCCATCAAATAGTTGGCTATTCTCCTTGTAATATGTAACTTTTTTTATTTTTTAATTTTCCTTTTTTGATGAAGCGGCATACACATACAACTCTAGCATGAATATAACCGAAAATATCAGAATACAAAATGTCCTTAAATGGGCCCGGAACAAAATCAACGGTAGTCCAAAGGACATCATTAGAATGCTGAGTGACAAAAGATACAATTCAATCAGCGACCAAGTTTGCTTCCCGATACACATGTTGGATAAGAAGCCAGGCCACCTACCACAGTAAAAATAAAATATCATGCAAGAGAGAGTGTGCTAACTCTCCTTTTATAGGACTAGATCCATCCAATAACCATAGAAGTATCTCCCTCAATCACTAGATGATCAGCACGGAGGGTGAGTCTTGCATAAATAATACCAATTCAAGCAGCTCACAGCTCAGCCCCCGGAATAGAAGGTCCAAAAAGATGATTGCCTCCTACTGCTTCAAATCTCGAGTCAACCCTTCTAATGATGAAGCCCACTCCTCCCCTGTTGTTGATCACATTGCCATCAAATTTAACCTTGAAAAAAGTCAGAGGTGGCAACTCCCAAGAAATAAATACCTGATGAATCACTTGACGAGCAAGACAGGAGTCCTAGTAGTCCAAAGTCACCAAGGTCAAATCAACTAACTCAGTGCGAAGCGCCTCAGTTGTCTAAACCAAAGCACGCTCTAGAACAAACTGCATAGATAACCTCCTCGACTTAAATACCCAGCTATTCCTAGATAGTCAAATGTGATAAATCATGTAAGCCATCTGAACAGCTGAGAAAGTAGCCCACTCCAAGGTCAAGCTAAAACTCATACAATCTAAGAAGTACTGAGTAGGGCTGTCCATGCAGCAACCCCTATAAGAAATCGAGCTAGGCCTCAAATTCGAGCTACTCTCGGGCACCATAACAGGGCATGATCCATCATTTCCAACGTCGACTCACAAATCGTAACTCCCCTAGTACTTAGGATCGATTTGGTGGAAGACGATGCCCAATCAGCTTCCAGAGGAACAAGCTGACTCTGGGTGAATTCCAAGCCTCCAAATCCAAGCAGCATCAGGTTTTCGGGCTAAAAGGCCTAAACACACAGCATAGAGGTCATTGGTCCTCACCCTCTGCCCATATGAGGAACCCTATACTCTAATATCCTGAGTTCTATGAATGGAGACAATACCCTCTCAGCTAAATCAGGACCAAAGAGCTAGGCCATACGGTCAAGCAGCCACCCAGCCCCCTTAGGGTACAAAAGTTCTAATATCAATGATAAGCTCTCAGTCTCCACACTAACAAAGGTAGGTCACAAACTCAGAGGAAGGTCAGAGATCCATGAGTTTTGGAAGAAATCCACAGTATGACCATTACCTACAACCTATAGATCTGGGTCATAACCCCATCCCTCGAGCATAAATCTCTCCCCACATAAAAGAACTACTCTGGGCAGGTCTGGTATCGGTTGACAGTAACTAAGAACCATATTTAGCAATCATTAAAGAGCTTCACAAGATATCAGTGCAAATAAGAAAATGTACCACATGCCTCCTGATGAGGGCCTCTCTCCTAACCATCAGAGACTAGATTCCAAGACCTCCATCCCTCACAAGCTGATAGAGCATCTCCCAAGCCAGAAGATAAATACTCCTCCTATGGTGTGAATCCCAAAAAAATCACCGAAATAATTACTCAAGCTTTAGGAGGCACAACTTCGTACCAAAGTGTTAGATAACAAGTAAACATGCATAGAGTTGATGAGCTACAGTATTAGATAACAAGTAAACATGCATAGAGTTGAGGACATACCTCATCAGAGTTATCTTATCCATCATCGATAGGGCTCGAGCATGTCATCCCTGGAGGCACTCTTAAATAGCACGCTCCAAAATCTAATAGTCTTCCCTCTTTAGCCTCCTATTAGAGATCAGAATGCCTAGATAGTGCAAAATCTCCTCTTGTTCAGCTTCTTCTAATCTTAACCTGATTGCATTTTTGAGCTGGACCTTCAATTTCAAGGTTGAATATGATAGCAGACTTAAGAAATTTACCCTCTATCCAGAAGTCAGGCAACATTCCTCAAGAATCTTAGAAAAGGCTACCGCATTCTGAATGGAAGAGGCTCAATTTTTTCCTTTCTTTTGTTGCTGATATAAGTAAAGTTTAGATTGCAGCTAACATTAGTAACATTAGATATAAAACCCAGTGGTGGCACATTGATGAGCTCATCCTTGGATGGTTTCACCAAGATATCAGGACGCAACCTTAAATAGCTTAAAATATAAATTACCGAGATATATTTAAATTTGATATATATACCAACCAAAAGGCTAGCTATCCCTTCCCCGCCTTTCATTATTAGTTGACATCGGGGGTTGAACTTGCTTAGACCAAGCTTTGGATTAGACAAGTCTCCTTCACATCTTGCTTTATTAAATTATACACTTTCCTTAAGCCCTAAGTTCTAAACCAATGACCACAAATTATGATGAGTGATTTGAATTGATTAGGTGGGTTTTACTAGAACTTTTTCTCTTCATACCTATTTTTGTTTCATTTCAGAATTGACCTCTTCTTGTTACTTCCCCTCTAACAATTCTCCTCCCCTCAGCGAAATTCTCTTTAAATATATTTAAAAGCATCTACGTTCCGAGAAAAATGAGACTTTCTAAAGTAGAGGATAAATGAGCAAAACCGGCTTACAAAGAGAGAAAGGGTGATAGATTCCTTGGCAACCCTTTTGCAGATTAGATAATGTAAGGCTTCGTCTTTAACCAATAAACACCTTCCACTTGTTCCATTGAGCTCGTTTCAAGGTTCAGGCTTCTTCTGTACATGGGGGCCCTACATGTAAGAAATATTGAAAGACTGTATAAGCTACCTTCAATTGTGCCCAAAGATGCAAATTAAACAAATAAGCAAGTGTGCATGAGATTAGTTGGCAAGGCACTCCTTTTGGGAAAGTTAAAAATAAACAACCAAATCCGTCTAAAGCAAACAAGGCAGGGAATGGGGATCCTGGATCTCTCAAGCCTTTGTTCCGCTTTAACTTCCCAACAAGGACCCCACCATAGGCGTGGGAACACCTCTCCCCATGTATAGATGGATAACTGAATCTTAACTTGGATATGGTCGATCTTGTCCCGGTGATGAATGTCCGATGATCCAAGCCATTGTGCATGGTTTACTAATTTAGAAATATCTTACATAACAAAAATCATATGATTCGAGACTCCAATCCATGCCCTGTATAGTAAAAACACAAATATTGTTTTATAGTATTTAAATTTTTTTTTTTTTGACCGACCAATAATGTATAGACCAGGGATCTCGAAGTCGCATACTTTTTGATCTTCAAGGAATGCTCAAGAGAAAGTAGTTCACATAATTTTTTATCTCCGAGGAATACTCAAAAGAAAGTAGTTCATATTCAATGACTTTGGTCGGCAGTATTAGACCTCCATTACACATGCCATGGTTGCATAAGCTTTATATCATATAGGCAAGATTCATTTCTAAGTAGGATTGGTAAAGGCCTTGCCTCACATCCAATCAATTTTTCTTTTTTGTGTCCTTATTCTACCAGCATGCAGGGATAGCTACACCAGGTTTTAACCCCCCTATTCTTTTTTTAAAAAAATTATTAAAAAAAAAAAAAGAAGAGGAATCAACTGAGATTTCGTTTGATAAATGCATTTCCACTTTATTGAAGGCTATGCATGGAGAATCTTGTGTACACATATTGAGCAACACCGTGGAATGATGAGAATCATAGACCACAAATTGAGCTCTGGGTAGTTCCAAATATTATTTTGACAATTCCAGAGCTTGGAAATCCCACAAGGGTTAAGTGAGGATAAAAGAAAAAGGAAAGTGGCACCGTTAGAGTTCTTCTTTAGGCATTTACTTATAATCCTCAGTTGTCCTGAAAAATCTTGATGATAACTAATTCAGAGAATTCTGTTTTCAGAAAACAATTTAGAGAGAATTATGTTTTTTTTTTAAAATTATTATCATGTCTACGCTAGCCAAGTCATCCATGAATTGGCCGACATCATTCTTAAAGCACACCCAGAGCAATGTACTTTGCTAATCTTAGTCATACATACGAAGTACGCTAATGATCTTAGTTTAACATTAGCATTTAATAATTGCATATAAGCAAGGTCCAAGCTCCAACTTTACAACACATAACTTCAAGGTTTAAAATACTAATTCCTGCAGCACTTGGAGATTTATTACAAACATCTAGTTTAATGAGGACCAACTCATTAATAATTGGCATCAAGCTAATTAATGATCTTAGTATGATACACCCTTGAATGAAGAGGAAAAATATAAAGGGCCCCATGCTTCCCACCTATGGGATTATCTTAGATTGTAAGATGCAACTCTTTCTTCATAATAAAACAGTCCTATATGCAACAAAATTAACTTAAAAGCCTAGGAGATGTGTCTTAATTGGGAGATTGGGGATGTCGGCTTGCTTTGCAAAAGATGTGGTTATGGGGCCCCTAAACATCACCCCACAAAAATGGTGATACAAGATTCAATGATTGCTCTCATTCATTTGTAGCATCTTTTATTGACACCCAAGACCAATTCTTAGCACCTAACTTTATCATAAAGGTTGTTGCTTCTTTCTCTGGAATCTGTGGACATGAAGACCACTTTTAATTTTACCTACCTCCTTTCCTTAATCTAAAGAAACCCAGTACATTGGATTGGGAAGGTCCTATTGGAGTGAAAGGGACCTCCTAAATCTATGGCCATAATAACTCGCTTGCCCCACCATTATTTATGTCAGAGTTCCATCGTGGTAGCGTACAAACAGTAGGGAAGACACCTATATTGGAAAATAGCGATTTTAATTCAAGCAATGGTCTTGACCAAGTATCAAACTTAGAATTTTGGTATTCATAGATTCACCGTGATGCAACTAATATAAGATAATGAATTGTTTCTTTGAGCCATGGATTACGACAAAGACAGGAGTTATGCTGAGCTGGTAGTCCTCACAATAGCATATCATAAGCTGGACAGGAGCTTCTCAAGACCCACACTGATACGGAACTTAGAGAGGAGATTTATGCAACATTTTTATGCTAAAAACCACGTCAAACGTTATTATCATTTTGGTATTTGGATAGCAGTCTCCAAGTGATTTGAGACGGATGGATTCCATGGAGGTCTCTTTCGCCAATGCGGCAAGCGATTTGAGACAGATGGATTCCATAGAGGTCTCATTCGCCAATGCTAGGTGCCATCCTAGAGTTATATATATATATATATAATTCTATTTATTTATTTATATATATGTTTTTTAATTTCAAACTTTAAAAAAAAAAATAAAAAACTTTAGAAATTAATATTTTTTAAAAAAAATTTAGAAAAAAATTTAAAAAATATGATAACATGATATTATAATAATATATTATGATATATTTTATATTATAATAAATATTTGATATTTAAAATATAATAAATATACTATAATATATTATATTATATATTATATATATAATAATATATTATTATTATTATTTATAGTATAATATATTATTTTAATATGGGGTGTTCTGGCTAGTCGTGCCATATTGATGGACGTTGCATGCAGTAGAGCTAGGCACCGTCCTGGCGGCCGGACTCGTTGCATGGTGCGATCGACAAGAACACCCTCATGGTGTGATTAGGCTGCTGCATGTGAGCAAGATCGGATACTATCAACGCGCCAAGCAATGGCTGCCATCATGGTAGTTTTCATTAGCCTTGCTGCATCGACGAGTATCGCGTGGTGGAGTCACGCACTTCCATGGCGGTCGAATCCATTGCAAGGCGCGATTGTCAAGAACACCCCCATAGTACTATCGGAACTGCATGTATGTAAGGCCAGATACCTTTGATATGTTGAGCGGCAATTGCTGTCCTGATAGCTTCCATCAGCCTAGCTGTACCGATGGATGCCGCGTACGGTAAAGCCATGTGCCGCGTTAGTGGCCAGACCTGCTGTGCGGCATGATCAAATCTTGGGGGGCACGGGCAGGTAGGTGCCCGGGCTTGCACTGACACTGCCGCCCTCGTGCCTTATCGCCTCCGGTCCCCAGCCACTCAATGGGCATCCTATCCCATCATGTTGCACCGATGGTACTGATGTAACACCACAACGATCGGTGCACTTATCAATAAATATACTATAATATAATATAAATATATAATTTAATATATTATAATATATTTATTATATTTTAGAATATAAAATATTTATTATAATATAAAATATATTATTATATATTATTATAATGTTACGTTATTATATTTTTATTTTTTAGAAAAATAAAAATTTTATTATTTTTTAAATTTTTTTAAATTTTTTTGTTTTAGTTTTTTTAAAAATTTTATTTATTTTTTTATTAAATTTGAAATGAAAAATTGCAGATTGTACATGCGATTTCAATGACAAATCGTAGACACAACTTAGTAAGTTTTCCATGTAATTTCCAAAACCCCCCTCCCCCTATGTACTTCTACATATTCAAAAATAGATAAATTTATTTAAAATGGCACCGGTTTCATAAATATTTAATAAAAAAAATTATTTTAAAAAATTTTTGCTATATATCCTTGGGGTCATAATTTAGGGAAAATCTCCTCTAAACTCTCTCCGTTCAAGATAAGAAATAGCCAATCTCTCGTTAAGCCACATGCACATGTATCATGCTTGGATTCAAAGTCCATGAAGTGCATGAGATGGTTGTAGAAAGATGCCGAGTTACACACTGATTTCCTTCTTTTGGCCAAAGCTATGGATCCCTGTGACGCTTTCGAGCAAATATCCAACAAACGAAACACTTTGCTTGCATGCCCATGAGTGTGGCCCCGTGGCATCTTTTATTTTCTTACATAGTATTTGGATGCTGGAACAGGACATAGAATAGGATCTTATTCCATATTATTTCTTCGAACAGTCCTAAAATAGAGAGTGGATCTCGCTGAAATTGGTATTCCAATCAATTCTTCCGTTGACGTTGAATCTCCATCAACCGGATGGAGTGGTCCTTCTGCTGGGCCGTCACGAACCAGAACCTACAACACAGATCCCTAACCGGAGGTTTTCCGGTGGGGGACACTCCGATGCTAAAGTCAGAAGAGACCCAAGCAACAGCAGAATGGAAAGCTTATAGAAGCAAGAATGGGGAAGAAAGGAATCGAAAATGATGTCCAAGTCCCGAGTCCGGATCCCCAGAGTGTCACCTCTTACCAGTATTTATAGGCTCCAACGTAACTACTTATGGTTACAGAGGTTGTCAAGCGCAACCACTTCTTAACTGCAAGTAGTGGCTGTCGGAAAAGCCATTACACCCGGGGTTTGTTTAATCTGAGGCTTCAGACCACGTGGGTGGTTGCAACAACCTAAACAGATTTCAACCGTTTGTCTAAGAACCCCACGTGTTCCAGAATCCTCCTCTTTAAGCATAGATCCGAAGTGATCTTTACATTCTCTTTACTAGTACTCCTGAAGGGAATGTCAGCTTTACACTTCGAATCTTTCTTAGACGTGATAAAAATAAACACTTACAATCTTTAGGTTGAAGAAGTAAAGTCGAAGATATTTGCCCGAGAGATCAAGTCTTCGGATCAAGACAGTTGCACGAAGCTGAAGACATTCAACATCGTCTTCGGACTGAGATAAAAATACGAAGCCGAAGACCCAGAGTTATAATCTCCTTTAGACAATAGGCCGAAGATAATAAGTATGGTCTCCGGACAAGAATAATAATATGAATCCGAAGACAGAGAAAGCATCCTGGATCATAGATGCGAAACCGCATACTTTAGGCATAGTCTTCGGATTAATGTAGATGCACGAAATCGAAGATAATAATCAGTTTGTTTCCCAAACAATCAAGCATCGTCTTCGAACTGAAATAATGATACGAAGCCGAAAACTCAGGGTCAGTAACGAGAAGATAACAGCGTGAAGTCGAAGACTCCTCTTGCCATCTGATATAACTTTATAAAATAAAGAATGATTAATTAATTGAAATAAAATAGGGATATCATAATAGCTGTCCCCTACTCACAGTTTCGAAATGATTATATTTCGAAAAATGTGAGTATTTCAGTTTTGTCTTTTATCGATAACCGTCAAATAATGATGGCAAAACCCTGACGTGTCTTTTCTCCATAACTGTCTGGTGGCGCAACAAAACGTGGCAAGGACACGCATCACTCTACCATAAGCAGCCTCAAAAGAAAACGCCTCGATTCTGAAAAATCTCGAAAAATTTCCAGAAAAGGGGTTTAAATTTGATAAGGATTGGACATGTGGTGGTCATCTTGAACGTGGAGATCTCGTTGGCATGATCTCAGCCAATACCATAGTTTCACGCGGATCACCACGATTGTCCCATTAATGAACCGTACTAAGGATCGAAACCGCCAATACGGTGCACAACTGTTTAGTCTTCCGAACCATCTCGAAGGTCTCCCCCTTCTTCACCTATAAAAAGAAAGGCGAATTTGAGAGAGACTTTCTTTCGCGTTCGTGCCCTTGGATTTCCAGTTCTTACTGCAGTCCTTCATCTTCCCCAATGGTCCAGTCCACCATCTTTGTCCTTTTACAAGTTAGAGGTCCTTCTTCCCTTCTGTTTCCTTATTCCTTTCAATGTCGGGGTCCTCTGGGGATTCTTCCTCCACTTCCGGCAATGGTTCGCCGGTAAGTGAAACGGGTAGGGTTCTACCCAAACGAGAGACCGTCAGGATCCCATCAGGAGGTGGTGTCAGTAAGGACCTTCAGGGTGAATCCAGTAGGGGGAGAAGTTCCCGTAAGAAACGGAGTCCGGAATGGTTACCGAATTCCGTTCAGAGCTCCTTTACCCTTGCCAAAATAGAAGAAATAAAACAATGTTACCACATTCCACGCACCTTCAACACGATCCTTCCACAACCCAAAGAAAGGGTAGATAAGCCTCCCATTCGATCCATAGCCATATACGAAGACCATCTTAAAGCGGGTTTTCGGCTTCCTCTTCATCCTTTTTTTGTGAAAATCTTTAACTTGTATCAAATAGTCCCGGCTCAGCTGACCCCCAATAGTTTTAGGAACATCTGCGGGTTCTTAGTGCTTTGCAAACTCAGGAATGTAGAGTCGAAGACATCCCTGTTCACTTCCCTATTCATGTTGAAAATAGACTTTCACGGTAAAGGATGGTGGGTCATAGGTCCTCGGCCTGGCCGAAGACTACTGAAGGGAACCCCCAGTGCGATACATGGATGGAAGCCTTGCTTCTTTCGTGTATTATACTCACTGGGGTTTCAATACTGAGTGGTCGGCCCCGCACTTGGATGCGAATGCCGGCAAAAGAATATTAAAGGCCGATGCCAGAGATTTCGAAACCCTGTCAGAATCGGAGATCCCTTCCCTTAAGGAGCTGCCGAGGGAAGAGAATCTTCATCGTGCTCACATCAGCGAAGTCCCAATATTAGGTATAGAATAAGTGGTCTTCGGATTTTTCTTGCTTCTCTTCTTTATTCGTATATGCATTACAATTTTCTTGTTTCCAATTGCAGGCAAGAAAATGAAGCCTCAACTTGACAAGGTTAGGCAGGCTTCTAGAAAAAGGGGGGTAGCCGCTCCCGCAACAACCGAAGCTCGAAAGAGAAGAAGGACGGAAGAAGGTTTTAGCACGTCTCCGATGAGGCCCGTACTAGATGAGGACAATCCCTCTGCTTCTCTGGTGCCAGCTGGTTCCATCAGAAGCTCGCCTCCGAGGACATCCCCTCTGAAGAGCCCTCAACATGCACCATCCACGAGCCAGCGAGACATAAATTTCAACAAAGAATCTGTGATTGCCCTTCCAGAAGACAGAAGTCAAGAGAGGGCAAAATACCGATCCGAAGAGGACCCTAGGTGGAACACCACTTCGGAGGGAGGGTGCAACGTGGATTTCACTACCTTCTCGGATCGAGAAGGCTTAAAAAATCCTGAACTGGCAAGAGAATTATTAAAGCGCACTCTACTCCCAAAGGACTAGGACAACGTCAAGTCCCGATGCATCGAAGAAATCTTGGACTCGGTGTTCTCCTCCGCTTTGAAGGTAAATACTCATACTGTATTATACTTAGGTTTACAATTACTAATCTTTTCCTTTGTTCTGGTAGATGATGCACGACATTACTCACATGGAGGAGAGCATCTTCGATTTCTGAGTAACTTACAGGAAGATGAAGGAAGAGATGAAAACGGCCAAAGCCGAAAAGACCATAGCCGAGGAGAAAAGACAAGCTATGGAGAAGAAACTCGCCCAAAATGATACTTCGGTTCAAAGTCTGAAAACCGAAATGGATAAACTCCAATCGAAACGTGCCGAACAAGAGGCGAGATCTAAGAAGAAGAAGGCCAAGATTCGGTCCTTGGAGGCCTCTCTTAAGGAAGCGAACAAATGTTTCGAAGAAGCTTCCGAAAGAAAAGAAGAGGCTATTGAGGAAAACCGATCTTTAAAGGATCGATTAGAGAGCCGTAGAAGACTATAAGGCATCTCCGGCCTTCGAAGCTGAAATGGTTGAGGCCAGGACTCATGGCTATCGAGGAGGCTTCAATGACGGAGTAGAGGAGGTACAAAAACTTTACCCGGACTTGGACATTTCAAGCATCCAGCTATTTGATCTTGAAAGTCCAACTCCACCTGAACTCCAGGCGGACTTCGAAGCACCAGTAATGGCCGAAGAAACCATGGGTCTGATAGATTTAGCCGATGAAGCTCCTTCAGGAAATTTGCAATAATTTTTTTTTTTTAGGAATGTAAGAAAATCATTATCAATGAAAACTCTTTTTGGAATTTTCACTTGCATGTAATAGACTTGCATGTAATAGAATAGAAATTTTTCAAGTACAAAGTCTTCAAACGAATAAGAACCCTGAAGCATATAATGCGAGAAATTGTTCTTTATACAGTCTTCGGACATAATACGCGAAATCCAAAAAATGATTTTCTCGAACTCGAATCTGTACTAGGACTTCAGTCTTAAGATAAAATCTAAAGAATAATCGAGTCTCTTGGACTCGAATTTATACTAAGTCTTCAGACTTAGGATATAAGATTCCCTTGAATCAGTTGGAGGTTAAGATAGGCTGATCGGACCTATCTCGACAATTTGTAAAGTAGATCCAGAGATCATCCTTATGCCATTTTGTATTAATAGTTAAGACAGGCTGATCATGCCCACCTCGGCATTTCGGGAAGTAGATCCTGAGATCATCTCCATGCCTTTTAGATTAAGATGGACCATTTTGGACCCAACTCAATACTTCGTGAAGTAGATCCGAAGATCATCTCCATGCCTTTTAGATTAAGATAGACCATTTTGGGTCCAACTAGGCACTTCGTGAGGTAGGTCCGGAGACCATCCTTATGTCTTTAAGATTAAGATGGACCATTTTGGGTCCAACTCAGCACTTCATGAGGTAGGTCCGAGACCATCCTTATGCCTTTAAGATTAAGATGGACCATTTTGGATCCAACTCGGTATTTCGTAAGGTAGGTCCGGAGACCATCCTTATGCCTTTAAGAAAAATAGAGTGAAGAGAAATAGATTGAATCTGCATAAATAAACTTGAACGAAACCTTTATTGATAATACTTTCGGAGGTTATGTATATTCCATAGTCAGGGTAATAAAGTTCCTTCAAATTTTCTCCCTCTTGCTGCTGTAGAAGAAACAAGCTGTCAGTATTTCATGGCATTTTCTGGCACGTCCTGATATGCGAAACAAACTGCCGCTCTAACTCAGAGAAAGAATAAATTGTCTTCGACGGGAGGCTTGAGTACCACATTCGAGCATACCTCTTTAAAATGGCAGGAAAGGCAAGGCAATAAAGAGCATCCGTAGCTCCTTGGACCATCATATGAGCCTTATAGCTCCCAAAATGGTCAAGAGGATCTGAGGTCCCATCGTAAGCTTCCAACTGTGGAATCTTAAAGTGCCTCGGAATAACTTCCGCCATTATATGATCAGAAAAAAGGGGTTGTGAGTTGAAAGATGTAACCTCATCGCTTCTTCTTAGATCCATGACTCTTGCAATCTATGCTTGCATGGATTTAAACCTCTCTTCAAATTCATAATTGATCTCCTTCTGCCTATCCTCCTTCAAAGGAAGATTTCTAGAAGAAACAGAGGGAGATCGCGAACTCTTTTCTTCTCATTGTGATCCCAGGCTTGTCGATCTGATGGAGAAGCATGGCGACCACGAGATGACTGGACTTGTGAAAAGCTGGGAGTGATTTCCTGATGTCGACCCTCTTTCAAAGATTGTCGGCCGGAGGGTGAAACTGCTGGAGGTGGTGGCTGCCTTTGAGCTGCAGCCTCATGTAGATGTTGGACCAAGGCTGTCGGGGCTTCAATTTTATTCTGGAGATCTTTGAACTGTTGCTGGCCCACCATTATCATGGGAGCCCTCCTTGATCTGCCAGGAAATTACCTGTTGGAAGGTCATTTCCTGGTTGCTCCTGACTTGTGGAAGCATTTCGGGCTTTCCCTTTCACCATTTCTGCTTCAAAGTAAAGCTTTCCTTTGATCAAGGAAAAAAATCTCTCCCCCTTCCTGACGCGCCAATCTGTTGACGCTGAATCTCTGTCTACCAGATGGAGTGATCCTTCCGCTGGACCATCGCGAACCAGAACCTGCAACACAAATCCCTGACCGGAGGTTTTCCGGTGGATGACACTCCGATGCTAAAGTCAGAAGAGCCCAAGCAACAGCAGAATGGAAAGCTTATAGAAGTAAGGATGAGAAGAAAGGAATCGAAAATGATGTCCAAGCCCCGAATCCTGATCCCCAGAGTGTCCCCTCTTACCAGTATTTATAGGCTCCAACGTAACTATTTACGGTTACAGAGGTTGTCAAGCGCAACCACTTCTTAACTGCAAGTAGTGGCTGTCGGAAAAGCCTTTACACCCGGGATTTGTTTAATCTGAGGTTTCAGACCACGTGGGTGGTTGTAATAACCTAAACAGATTTCAACAGTTTGTCCAAGAACCCCATGTGTTCCAGAATCCTCCTCTTTAAGCATAGATCCGAAGTAATCTTTACATTCTCTTTAGTAGTACTCCTGAAGGGAATGTCAGCTTTACACTTCGGATCTTTCTTAGACGTAATAAAAATAAACACTTACAATTTTTAGGTTGAAGAAGTAAAGTCGAAGATATTTGCCCGAGAGATCAAGACTTCGGATCAAGACAGTTACACGAAGCTGAAGACATTCAACATCGTCTTCAAACTGAGATAAAAATACAAAGCCGAAGATCCAGAGTTATAATCTCCTTTAGACAATAGGCCGAAGATAATAAGTACAGTCTCCGGACAAGAATAATAATATGAATTCGAAGACAGAGAAAGCATCCTGGATCATAGATGCGAAATCTCATACTTTAGGCATAGTCTTTGGATTAATATGGATGCACGAAACCGAAGATAATAATTAGTTTGTTTTCCAAACAATCAAGCATCGTCTTCGGACTGAAATAATGATACGAAGCCGAAGACTTAGGGTCAGTAACAAGAAGATAACAGCATGAAGCCGAAGACTCCTCTTGCCATCTGATATAACTTTATAAAATAAAGAATGATTAATTAATTGAAATAAAATAGGGATATCATAACATCTCCCTATTCCCATTTTCTTATTTCATACCCCCCATGGAATAGGCGTATTCCAGCTCTCCTTATTCCAAGGGTATTATTGAAATTTCTAAAAATTAATTAGTATAAAATGTTTTTTATTATTTTAATATATCATAATAGTTAATTAATTAATATAATATACTTTTAATATATCATAATAATAAATTAAATAATATAAAATAATATATTTAATTATTTTAATATATCATACTAATAAATTAATTAGTACAACATAATTTTAATATATTATAATAATAAATTAAATAATATAAAATAATTTAATTTATTATTTTAATTGATTATAATAATAAATTAATCACTATAACATAATTTAAATAGATCATAATAATAAATAAATTATTATAAAATAATTAATTAATTATTTTAATAGATCATACCAATGAATTAATTAGCATAACAAAATTTTAATAGATCATAATATTAAATTAATTAGTACAAAATAATTTAGTTAAATAATTATAAAATTAAAAAATATTTGATAACTCATTTTATCTTATTATTTGGTCAGAGATATTATTGAAATTTCTAAAAAAAATCATCATCTATTTCTAATAGAATACATGCTTATTTTCATGTCATCCAAACATCATTTGGAATAACATTGCATTAATTGCACTGAAATAAAGTGAAATGCCAGATTTCAAACCGAACAAAAATCTAGAATAATGGAAAGAATAAACTATTTTTGAAGAATTCGTATTCCTATTTCCAGAATAATTTTTTTCCATCCAAACACTATGATAGAGTATGCTATAGCAATGCGGTTGTAAGCCACTTAGGCATGTGTTGCTTGGACTAGCGATCACACGGCGCCCATGTCCCGTGCTCTCGAGCCTTAACATTAGAAGTAATTGATGCTATTGGGCTGCTAGATTTTCCTAGCACGTTCTATAATGTGCATGGAAGCATGCAACCAATCATTCTTACGAGTACTCCAAGGTTTTCAAGGTCGAAAGTTTGCACATCAGATCTCTGCTATAAAATTTTATATGTCGAATTCTAGTCTCTGAAGCAAAAAACAGTGAGTACTCCATCATTGTTGTCGATAGGTTGAATTCATTGGTGGTCCAACGGTCTTGTCAATCGGTTGGCGGTGGATGGCAATAACTAGTAGTCTTTGCTCAGCATCATTGCGAGTTCAGTAGAAGTAACTGTCAAGGCATGGAAGCTTGTCTTCAGATCAGCAAAGGAGTCAAGGTGTGAGTAGTAGCAAGCTGGACTGGAACAAAAGTGTTGGAGGTGCAAGGTACTGTCCTTGTCATAGGATGCCACTTCCACCTAGATCCAGCACATCAATTGGGTGGCCTGGACTGTTGGAATCTTTGGTGGAACCTAACTTTAGTTGCTCATGACTGAAGAGCTGCTCTGCCATTCTGGTCTTGTTCTTATGGGAGTAGTCGAGCAATTGCATTATGGTGTTGACTAAGTGCAGATCAAAGCCATGGTTTAATTTTCCTCCAACTTGTGCAGGAAAGTGAGTTCAATTCTTAGGAATGGAAATTTTGTTGGCATATATGAATTACCATTTGAAAACACCAAGATGAATTAATTAACTTGTAAATTTAAGTGTTGGCGTGAATTACCACTCCTTGAATTTTTATAATTAAGTGTCGAAGTTGTTTCCTGTAATGAGGGAGAGGGTTGGAAAACTGAAGGCATCTGTAGAGATTGTCGAGGAAATCGGTGATGTATCAATAGTCATCAGTTCCGATCGGTGCATGTCCAGGTACTGGTGATCAGTAGTTCATAAGAAAACCAAAAAAGTTGGCAATATTATGAGTGAAGGAGCGCTGAGCCTTTGAGTCATCTTCGAAGCAGGTTGGACAGCCAAGAAGTGATGAAGACTAAGCCCAAAGAAAGGCACAGCTGGTCATTGATCAACCAAATCCATTTTGATTTGGAGCTAAAATACAAAGAAATCCATTATATAGTCAGGATTGGCTGGAGCCCATTCATATCTAAAGCCATGTTAGTCAGACTATCCAAATAATTTGAAGAACTTTGGAGGATAAGCCATGAAAAGGGTTATCCCATGGGCAAACCATGTTTAAAGCAACAGCTCAATCACGGATTCGAGGAATGATCCCGCGGGTAACTCGATTAAATTTTAGATTAATTCTGTGACACATGACTAGAGGGCTGAGCGGCCGAAACTCCGATGCCGTAGTGGGGTTAGGCTGACGTACTCATCCAGTTGGTGGGAAGGGCATGCGGAAAAATTACGGCCTGAATCGAATAAAGGTCTAATGGATTGGGACCCGCGTGAGGAGCTACACCGGAAGATTCTTCCTCCCTCCTCTCACCTTTTTTTTCTATCAAAATAAAATAAAATAAAATAAAAAAGCAACAGCTCAACGCTCGGTACATTGTAGTCACCTTGGCATGTTAAGAGGATTTTTGAGTGATGCACGATTTATTTATTCACAAAGCTATATTCACACTCGCCAGATCTGTGATTTAGCAAAGTAAAATCAAGCTTTAATTCTTAGGCTTGGCTTGGTTAAGAGAGTGGGGTATTGTTAACATTATCTTTGAAACAAATTAATAATAATGACCTTCCCCACCGGCACGCAAACACCCCCACAATTCCTGTGCGAGCGGGCCAAGCTGGCCCAGTGCGCGGGTCAGGCCGCGGCTCATTATATGCATGGGTCAGGCCCGTTCAACTCAAACGATCAAATAAAAAAATAATAATATTGAAAGAATGATTGAGAAATTTGAAAGAATTATATATCATTTATTAGATCTTTTAGCCACTGTACTTCAGTATATGTAATATTAAAGACAGTCAACTCAGATTCTAATGTGCTTCTAGTAATTATTATTTATTTATAAGTATCTCAAGATTTTATATCTAGTGGTAGATTTAATATCTAAACTATCTATTATTCAACTTGCATCACTGTAGCCCTCAAGTATTTCTAGATAATTTGAATATAGTAAAGAGTAATCTAAGGTTTCCTTAAAATACTTAAAGATTTTGATAGAGCTTTTCACTGTTCTTCACTAGGATTACTTGTATGCTTACTCAGTCTGTCTATTACATAAACTATATCTGAAGGATTCTATTTGAAATATATAATAGGGATCCCATCCTCTGAAAATATTCTAATTGTTTGACAAATTCTTCTAAATTTTTAATTAAGTAGGAACTATGATCATACATGGTAGAGATATGATTTAAATCAAAATATTCAAAATTTTTAAATATTTTTTTATTGAATATGCTAGGCTTATTACTATTCCACTATCTATTTTTTTAAACTTCATTCTTAAAATTATATTAGTTTCTCCTAAATATTTTATATCAAACTTATTTGATAGATAAATTTTAGTTTTTTAAACTACTTTCATCGATATTCTAAATAATAAAATATCATCCATATACAAACATAAAATTATAAAGCCTATATCCTATCTTTTATAATATATACATTTATCATATTCATTTATTTTAAAGTATTTCTTAAAATAATTTTATTAAACTTAATATGTCATTATTTAGGAGCTTGTTTTAAATCATAAAGTGATTGAATTAATCTACATATTTTATATTCGTATCCTTTTATTTCAAATTCTTTAGATTGTTTATATAGATTTTTTTTTCTAATTCTTCATTTAATAATATAGCTTTTACATCCATTTGATGGATCATTAAATTATGAATTGAGGTTATATTTACTAAAATTCTTAGGATTGTTATCTTAGCTATAGAAGCATAAGTGTCAAAATAATCTATCTATTTTTTTTGATTAAATTCTTTTATTGCTGATCTAGCTCCATGTCTTTCTATTATTTTATCTGGCCTTAATTTTTTTAAAAAATCTATTTTGTTCCTATAGGTTTGTTTCCTGGACATAAATCAGTTAAAATCCAAGTTTATTTTCTATGATTAATTGAATTTCACTATTTATGGCTTTCTTTCAATATGATGATTCTAATGATAACATTGCCTTATCATACGTAGAATGTTTATCCTTTACTAAAAATGTGAAGAAGTCTTCTCAAAATTTTTTTCAACTATTTTCTTTTTATTTCTTTCTAATTTAGGTTGAGATTCTACTGATTCAAACTTTAAAGGTCTAAAACTTACTTTATTAAGAATTCTAGTCTTATAAAAAAATATATTCTCAAAGAAAGACGTATCTTTAACTTCTAAAATTGTGTTATCTACTATATTACTAATTTCTGATTTTATTACTAAAAATCTATATGCATAGCTATTTTAGGCATAGCCTATAAATACAGTATTTATAGTCTTAGATTCTAGGTTTCTTTTTTTAGGTTCAAAAATATTAACCTTAGCTAGGCATCTCTATACTTTGAAGAAATCCAGGTTAGGAGTTTTCTCTTTCCAAAGTTCATAAAGAATCTTGCTACTATCCTTAATAGGTATCCTATTTAAGATGAAGCAAGATAATAGAAAAGTTTTTCTCTACATGTTTTCAGGTAAACCAGAACTGATAAGCATAGCATTTACTATATTCAAAAGAATATGCTTTTTATGCTCAGTTACATCATCGGACTGTGAAGAGTAAAGAACAATTACTTGATAAATTATATCATATTATTAATAGACCTAAGAGAATTCATTCAAGATATACTCCTATTTTCTATCAGATCTAAGAATCTTAATATTTTCTTGTTGATTTTCTACTTCACTTTTATAAATTTTAAATTTATTTAAAGTTTTATTTTTAGATTTAATTAGATAATGTAGTAGTATCTATAAAGGTTACTATATACCTATTGCTACCATGGATTGCAGTCTTGATGAAGTCACATATATCACTATGTATCAACTCCAAAATTGAAGAATTTCTTTTAATTGATTTGAATAATTTTCTTGGTTATTTAGATTTAGCACATATTTCATACTTAGATGTATCTAAGTTTGATTTAAAAATTAGTTTGAACTTTATTGTATACTTAACTTTTTCTAAGTGTACATGACCCAACCTATTGTACTACATATTTTGTTTGTATTCATTCACAAAATAAATTTGATTCTTAGCTTTATTAATAAAAAATTATTATATTTAATTTAAATTTACCTTTACTAATATATCCTTTTTCTATGAAGGTATTATTCTTAGTTATTACAACTTTATTATAATCAAGTATATTTTTATATCCCTTCTAAACCAGTTGAGACCTACTAACAAATTTTTTCTAAGGTCCGGAACATATAGCTCATCTGTTAGGATAAAGATTTTTTCTGATATTATATTTAGGTTGACTCACTTTATCCCATGATTTTAGTAGCTATGTTGTTATCTAGGATCACATCTCCTCTACTTGAGTCTTGAAAAGTAGTAAACCAGGATCGATCAAAATAAACATGAACATTAGCTCCTGAATCTAACCACCAATCAAGGTTAGAGAAAGTAACATTAACTTCGGGATTAAAATTTACAGACCTAAAAATGATGTCTTCTGGACCTTCAGCTATATGAGCTTAAGATCCGGAGGAACCATAAGGTTTACGAGGTTTGACTAGTATTGTTGGTTTGGATAAAATCTAAGTTTTGATTTTGGTTTGGTATTGCTGTTAGTCTGGTATTGTTGGGTCAGGTTAGCTTGAATCTCTTCAATTTTGATAAGCTAGTTTTTGAACTTGTTGATCTTCTATCCTTATTGAGTTCAAAAGTTGGGCTAGGATTAGCTCTCATTGCTTTTAAAGCTAACCTTTGACAAAGCCATTCCAAGATGGTGGCATCTTATCTAGAAGGCTAGAGACCTTAAATCCTTCTAAGAATTTATTTCTATTGGCTTAAGCTTTATAAGATACTCTTGGAATCAGTGAAGCTAGTCATTTATAGATTTATCTTCTACCATGTTATATCTAAGGAATGATGCAATGTTGAATCGTTCAACTCCAACATTATCAATGCCGTATTTAGATTCTAGTATATTCTATAATTTGTTTGTACTCTTAATTGACAAATAAATATCATAGAGCAAGTCAGAAAGGACACTAAAGATTCTACCTTTATACAGGTAATCCTCTTCTAGGATAATAAGGGTGGTTGAACTAGAAAAACTAGAAGACTAATCAATCACTAACAAAAAATTTAAGGTGGTTAGTTAAAACTTCATTCGGCTTTGCTACTTTTTAAAGTGTGATTCATCAAACTTTTATGATTTTAAATTAATGGTTCATTCTTAAGGATTGCAATTAGGTCCAAGTCAGATTTAGCGAAGAAGATTTAAAAAATAAAAATAATTTTATTAAAAATATTTAAATAAGTTAAATAAATTTAAATTTTTAATATTTTATTTATTATTATTATTATTATTTGGTATATGTTTCTAAAAATATCACTTAAATTTTTTTTAAAAAAACTAAAGTTTTATTAAAATGATCACCAAAGTGATCATTTAATTTGACATGCTCCCTTGATGGTTTGTTAAGATTTTTATTTAATTTATTTATCTCTAAATCTTAAAAGTCTTGATTAATTTATTTGTATTGTCTTGTAATTTATTTGACATGTTGCAATACAAGTTTGAGAGAATTTTTAATTAATTTTTCATACAAATAATTTATAACTAAATAAACTAGAATAGTTATAAAAAATGAACTAAATATTACCCTAACTTTAAAATTTTAAAATAATATAAATATAACTATATATGCAATCAAACAATCAATGTATAAATATACTAAAATTAATATAAACAATCAATATATATATATATATATATATATATATATATATATATATATATATGCCTCGAATCTTCTTTCAAGCAGTGGTTTTATCCATTTCCTATCCAAGATTCCAAACCTTTATATTATTCCCTAAAATTTATTTTTTATTTTTTAAAATTTTTTTGTCACATCAAAATATTCTACTGTATATACAACTATACATTATTTTTCAAATATTTTTAAATTATATATATATAATATTATTAATAGGTATTCTATCTCAGGGCAGTGCAACTTTCCATTTTGGCTTCTTAGTCTCAACATCAGGCTGGTTCCTAATATGAGCTTGGATCCAAAGTCTATTTCAGGTGCTCGCCCTAGTTTTTCCTGGCCTAACATCAATGAAAGCCTATGTGGGCTAAGGCCCATTTATCGATTCATGCATTAAGGGACAACCCACCCATCCAAGTAGATCCATTGAAGCACTAATCCTTATCTTATCTATCCTATCCCGTATGGTGAATATGAAAAATTTAGAGCTTCAACCTAGATAAACCAGGGTGGGTAGGAGTAACAAGTGGGATTAGAGCCCCTTCTAGTCTATATATTAAAACCAAAGAAATGTTAGGATCCTCGAGAGGGCCAGTTGGCCAATCAAAACCCTCCATAATTAGCTTTATGCCATCCTTTTGAGTTAGCATGGGTGGCTCTTTTCCTTTTTTTTTCCCCTTTTTAATTAACTAAGTAGGAGTAAAAGTAGTTTGGGTAATATTTAATCGGATCCGATTTCATATATGAACTATCCGAATATGGATAGAAATTTGGGCATCCAATTAGTATCCTCATCCATTTTCATATCCGTAAAAAAATGGATATAGATATAAATAGATAAGTATTCAATCTGTATTTGAATATTTGATTATACTTATCATTATAGCAACTATTCTCTTGGCCCTGAGATGCCCATCGGACCACTAAGTAGGGTGAAGACAGTCACTGCTTACCGCCTCCAGCACCTGCATAGAGAGATCGCATGGTTGGTCCTGACTTTTGGCCTAGCTCTCTCTCGGTTAGGTCTTCACTCTCGACCTGGCAGTTCCTTGGTAAGGTCCTTGCCCCTGGCCTGCTCATCCCTCAATCAGGTCCCCACTCTTGACCTGGCCATCCCTCGATTAGATCCCCACTCTTAGCTTGGCCAT
Organism: Areca catechu; assembly: GCA_021397845.1. Lineage (NCBI taxonomy): Eukaryota > Viridiplantae > Streptophyta > Magnoliopsida > Arecales > Arecaceae > Areca > Areca catechu. The sequence continues at coordinate 67,922,372 of CM038045.1, forward strand.
CCCTCGATTAGATCCCTTCAGCACCTAAGCCCTGCAACAACTGACACCGATTGCCCTTGCTGTCCGAATCCACCCATGTGCTTCTACAGCGGTTGTGGCTAGCAGGATCGTGGTAGGAAAGTTTGTGGAGGGTAGCATCTCCATAGAATCAATGGCACTAATAGAAAAGATACCCTTGGAGAGGGCCCCAAGGGACAAGATCTATCGTTCTTGTTAGAGCCACCTCCCTGATAGCTTTTCATTATCTTGTGTAACACTATAAATAGGTAAGAGAGATACTCGACAAGATATTTTTTGGCACACTCCTCTACCCTTAAGCTCGCACAGTCACCAGGTCTCCTAGTTATGGCTGCTATTGTCCTTTTCATCCTTCTTTATTGACTTGAGTATTGGAGTATCCCCATCGATAATCCAGACCTAGGGATCTTGTTGCAGGTAATTGATCACGAGCCACCAGAAGTAGCATCCCTTCCCACCAGAAAAGATCGGAAGACTCTCCGATGTCGCCTCAATCTACCAGAGGGTGATCTGGCAGCAATAGATTAGCATGCCAGGTAGGGGAAGGCATCAAATCACGTCATTGATAAGCATACCAGCAACATCCCCTAATCCCCAAAGTTTGAAGCCATGATGACTACTTGTCAACAGGAGTTCACCTAAGCCACATCGGGCAGTCCTTGTGTGATGACAAGCAGTCCGACCAAGCACTGGAACCAGTTGCTCCACCTCCTCCACTACCTACATTCGAGCATAGCTTGATAGCCACTTTGGCCTAGCAAATGGAGGCCCTCACCATGGTAGTGTGAGGGTTATAGTAATAGCAACCCCCCATGGTGGGACAACAGCCATCGGAAGCTCCTGCTGTCACTACCATCACTGCCCATGGCAGTCATTGGTCTTTAGGAGGGAGACTATCCCACCGATGGACTTGTTGCCACTCGCGGTCCCCTTCTTCCCACTATGAAAGTCATCAGTCCCCTTCGGGAACAGTCCTCCCACCATTGGATTGCCCCCTAGTTGCAGTCCCCCACACTGCACTGCTAGAGTCCTGGGCGAGAGGAGTGACGACCTAGGAAAGGGCCGAGATGGAAGAAGTGCACCCGATCCCCCTCGGAGTCTTCATACAAGTACTTCCCGGAATACTCCTAGGATAGGTCTACTGAAGAAGCTATTCAATGACGAGTCGAACGAAGCCTTAATAAGTATGATTGCAAGCTGTGCGACCTCGATCATTGGCTTGCTGATCTCCAGGAAGAGAGTCAGGACCTAGTTGAGCTCGACTTTCATCCCCCTCTCTCTTAACATATCATGGAGGAATCGATCTCGGGTCAGTTCAAGATGCCTTAATTGGAACTGTATGATGGCACCATCAATCCATTAGATCACCTCGAGAGCTACAAGCCTCTCATGAGGATTCAGAGTGCCTTCGATGCTTACTCTGCATCATCTTCCTTGCTACTCTATGAAAGGCAGCCAGAGCTTGGTACTCTCGGCTCGAACCAAGTAGCATCCACTCCTTTCGATCGCCGGAGAAGAAGTTTGTGGTATACTTTAGTACTTGTCATAAGATATCGCGAGAAGCTGACATGCTCTTTTTTATTTGACAACAGGACAAGGAGCCACTGAAGGACTATGTGGCTCGATTCAAGATGGCCACATTGGAAGTTTACCACCTCGATGAGTCTGTAGCCATGCTGGCCTTGAAGCACGGACTCCACCCTTCCTGCCTCACTTATTCTCTAGAAAAGACTCCCGTGAAGTCTTATACAAAGATACTCGCCCGTGCATAAAAGTACATCTATGAGGATGAAGGAGCCCTCTCTCGACATGAAGCTGATGGGAAGCCGAGCAAGAAGAAGGCTCGGGAGGAGCCCAACGGAGCCCCGATTAGCAAGCCTAACTTGTCCCGCTAATAAGCCCTAGGTCAAGAAACTTTGTTGGATAATTGGACGACTACACCCATCTCCATGTCCTTTGATCCAAGATTCTGATGGAGATTGAGGGGGACAGTACTTGCGAAGGCCTAATCCATTGAAGCTTTCAGCCTCCCGCAACAAGAACATGTATTCCCACTTCCACTGGGACTGTGGCCACGATATGGATGACTCCCATCAATTGAAGAGGGAGATCAGAGATCTTATCCATCGTGGCTACCTCGACAAGTACGTTGGCGGAGGTGCTACTCGGCTCAACACCCTAAATCCAAGCTAGCAACTGGCCTTGCTTAAAGTTGACAACCGGCTGACTAAGAAGGAAGCTAGCATGATCTCCTGGGGGCACAGTGTTCTTCAAAGAAGTTGAGAGGAGAGGGGAGGCATGAAAATGTAATTTTCTTTTCTAACAAGGATATAGTCAAGATCCACAACCCCAACAATGACCATATCATTGTATCTATAATGATAGCGAAATATCCTATAAAGAGAATCCTTGTTGATAGTAGAAGTTTGGCTGACTTTCTTTTTTACGATGCTTTTATTTGAAGAAACCTACTACTAGACCAACTCAAGCCTCTCTGTGCCTTTGATTGGTTTCAATGGAGAATTAGTCGGGATCGAGGAAGAAATCACCCTTCCTATTATAGCAAGAACTCTGTCTCGATAAAGTACAATCTTTATGATATTTACTATGGTCCAAGTGCCATCCATGTACAATCCCATCCTTGAATGCCTAGGAATGAATCAATTAGATGCTGTTGTCTCCACTAAGTGCCTTCTCGTCCACTTTTAAACAGTACATGAGATCAATGAGATATGTAGGGACCAACAACTAGACCAAGTGATTCTAAATGGTGCCTAAGGCAAAAAGGCCCAATGAGTTTCCTACCACTGTGCATCTGGACCAAAGAAAGCATGAAAAAGGGATGAACCTGCCAAAAAATTACTCTTCTTCCCATTAAAGGACAAACTAGTGAAGACTGTACTAATTGGAGCTTCCTTGCCTTCCTTGCCTGAACTTGATCGAAACCAACTCTTGGACTTTTTGCCATGGAATGCAAGCATCTTTGCTTGGTCGATGTCAGACATGCTGAGAATTTCTTTCAAGATAATTAAGACCATAAGCTGAATGTTGATCCAAAGTTCAAGCCAATCCAATAGAAAAAAAGGAATTTCATCCCTGAGAGATAAAAAACTATCGATGAAGAAGTGGACAAGCTCCTGGTAGTCAGCTTCATCCGAGAAGCTCATTATTCCAACTGGTTGGCCAATGTCATCATGGTGAAAAAGGCAAATTAAAAATGATGTATCTGCATCGGCTATATCGATCTAAATAAAAAAGTCTGAAAGATATCTTTTCTCTATCGAAGATTGTTCGGTTAGTTGATGCTAGCTCCGATCATAAGCTTCTCAGCTTCATGAATACCTTCTCAGGCTACAACCAAATAAAGATAGCTCCCAAAGACGAAGAGAACACCTCTTTCATTACTGACAAAGGTATTTGTTATTACAAAGTAATATCTTTTGATTTAAAAAATGTAGGAGTCACATGCCAAAGATAGTCCATGAGCTTTTTAAAAATCAAATTGATTGAGACATTCCAATCTTCATTAACGATATACTCATTAAAAGCATTGAGGAGACTGACCATGTAGAAGACCTAGAAAAAACTTTCAATGCCCTCCATCGGTACTAGAAGAAGCTAAACCTGAGCAAATACACTTTCAATATCATGATTAAAAGATTTCTTGGATTTATATTCACTTGGCAAGGCATTAAAGCAAACTTGAAGAAGATTCAAGCCATCCTCAACATGTGACACCTGACTTCCAAAAAGGAAGTGCAGCAACTCACCGGACACGTTGTTGCTCTCAGCCGATTCATCTTAAGGTAAATCAATCAATGCTTGCCATTCTTCAAGACCTTATAAAAGATGCATAGTTTCTATTAGATAGAAGAGTGCTAACAAGCATTTGAGGATTTGAAGAGCTTCATCACTTCTTTGTTCTTGCTTTCCAAGCCAAAAATTGAAGAGGAGTTGTACCTATACCGGGCCACATCCCCAGAAGCGGTCAGCTCCGTACTTGTCCAGGTAAATGGTAAAGGACTCCAGAAGCCCATATACTATACAAGCTGAGTACTTTACGATATATAGACCAGGTATTCCAAACTTGAGAAAATAGTTTATGCACTAATTATTTCCGTTCATCATCTTAGGCCCTACTTTCAAGCACACTCGATAGTCGTCCTCATCAACCAACTACTTAAAGCTATCTTCCAATGGCCAAGCATTTCTGGGTGGATTGTGAAATGGGTGATCAAGCTCAATAAATTTGACATCACTTACTGCTCGAGGTCATCCATGAAGGCATGGGTCCTAGCTGACTTTCTTGTCGAATGTACTTGGTCGGACGACGAGCCTGAGGAACTGCCTACCAAGCATTTCAATGAATAGCTCGATCCAGCTTCAACCTGGATCTTGTAGGTGGACGGAGTTTCAAATTCCTTAGAAAGTGGAGCCGATCGGATTCTCACAAAGTTGGAAGGCATTCAAGGTGACCAACAATCAAGTCGAGTATGAAACTCTCCTAGCTGGTCTGAAGCTTACCAAGCATCTTGAGATGGAGTGATTAAAGGTCTTCACCAACCTCAGCTAGTGGTTGGATAGGTGACTGACGAGTATAAGGCTTGGGATTCGAGATGGCCAAGTACTTGGATAAAGTGTAGGGCTGGAACTAGGCTGGGTCGAGTCGGCCCACACCCCTACTGGATCCCGGTCCAAAAAAAACTTCAGGCTTCAGGCTAGGTTTAGGCTTGAGATTTTTAAAAATATTAGGCCCAAGCCCGACCTGAGCCCAAGCCCGAGCCCTATGGACCGGCCTGAACCGAACTGGCCCACGATCATCAAAACATCCAAAAAAAATATGGGCGTGACTAGGCATGGGTGCGGTCACCAGAGCTGGGAGAAGTAGATCAGAGCTAGGAAGGGGCCGGGAAGGGAGATCGAAGTCGAGGGGGGCTGCGGGGTCATGCGGGGGCATCGAGATGGTCAGGTACATTTGTCAAGGCTAGAAGGGCTACAGGAAAAAAATCTGGGCATAATCGGGCATCGGGTGCGGTCGCTAGAGCCGAGAGAAGTAGATCAAAGCCGGAAAGGGGCTGGAGAGGGAGATCATGTTACTAGTAGTGTTCCAAAGCCAATCATCTAGGCTATAGATGGTTGAGCTATTTTGTAATTGTATATGAATTTTTTAAATGAATAAAAGTTATTCTTTTAGTTGTTCATTACATGTGCATTTTTCTGAAAAGAACTCTTGTGTGATGGAGTCCTTAGAACTACATTATATTTGATATAGAGAGGATATATCGAGTAGTTCTTAAACTGGTTCATAACCAAAGGATACATTGTTATAGGACAACGATGTATCAAGCGTAGGTTATTGTATGTCATATTGGTTGGCTGTCCTCTTAACCAAGGAGTGTAGAGATACTGATGTGACATACAGGTGAAATGTATGACATCTCACTGAACGTGACCAACTACGGAGCTCCCTTCTGCCAAAGGGTTGCTCACGAAGGGATATGGGTATATGTGTCCCCTAGACCTGAGGTCATTATGATAGCTTGCAAGCAACTCACCATACTTTGGTACCGGACTACCTGGATTTTTAATCCAATGATAGAATATTTCTGGGTACAATCAAGTACTTGTGGAGTGATGGTGGATCAAGATGGGATTGACCCCTCTAAATGGTTTGGAGTGAATGACTTACTATGTCTCAATTTAGCAAAACCTTGGTCAGGATAGTTTTTGTGAGGAGTCACAGAACTTGTAAGGTTGAGATACGATCTGGATGTACTAAATTAGGGTTGGTAGGCAAACCTTAGGTCGTCTTGAGTATTATGAGATCAAAGGGATGAATTATGCAGTAACCATATGCCAGGGGTTCTAGAGAGTTGCTCTGCAATCTTCGACCTATCTAGATGTCGGGTATCATTACTAGATGATGACTTTGACTGATACTGGAAGTGTTCAAGTGCCACCGACTTAGTGTTCGAACCTATGGGGTCACACACCATAGGGGCTTCTACCTGATCTAAAGGTTGATCGATGATTGAGAATTGTTTGGCATCACTAGGGGTCAAAATGATTGACCATGATGAAGTGTCGACACTTTAGAGTGTCGACACTTTGAAGTGTCGACACATGAAAGTGTCGACACTTGCTGTGATGATGATTTTTTTTCACTAATTCAATTAGTGAATTTTGGAGGACTTATTTGTAATATGATTGCAACCTGATTGGTCAAGCCAAATGTGATTTGGCTTAGGATCAAATTAGATTTGATTTTTCATGCTCTCTTTCCTTTAAAAAGATTTAAATTTGAATTTTGAATTCAAATTTCAAATCTTGGCTGAAATTGGCTCCAAGGTTTTTATGGAATGCATTATTTGGGAATGCAGATTTTCTCCCATTTAAGCCTAGAGCTAATTTGGTTTAACCCTTAACCCTCTCCCCCAATCACTCCACTTTCCATATCTCCCTCCCTCTTCGCTACCACTATAAATAAGTGTTATTGTACGGCCAGCAAAAGGATGATAAACTGGACTTTTCTAAGAGAGAAAGAAAAGGATTCCTTAAAGTGGGGTTTGAGAATATTAGGGTTTTGGGTGTGAGCCTACTTAGCAATCAAGCTAGGATTTGGAAAGAGAGAGTTGGTTGGGAAGGGTTCCACTTTCACTTCTTCTCATTGTCCTCCAACAAGTTCTTCCCGGTGGCTTCAAGAAGGTCTTGCAGGTCCAAGGAAGGAAAATATTGGCTTCCAAGATTCCGAGGAGCTAGCACTCCAAGGGAGTTGATTGGGATCGAGCCCTGGTGTGAACTACCCGTAGAGGCCAGATACTTATATGGCTCGGCAACTCTTCATCACCTCCATCCAACGGTTTAAATGTAACATACCTTTCTCTTAGTCTCATGTGATCAGATCTAAAGCATGAAATTGTTACATGCTTTTTCCTTTTATTGCTTATGGTATCCTTTGCATGCACTTTTATTATGTTGGATCATGTTGCAGGCATATTGGTAGATTGACTTGATCAATCTAATCTATCAAGTCTTATGCTGTTCTTTATTTTAAAATAGTTTTAAAATACAGTCTGCTTGTACTACTTCACTTTCAGATCGGAGTTGAGGGGGGGCTGCAGGGTCATGAGGGGGTGTCGGGATGGTCGGGTGCATTCATTGGGACCGGGGAGGGCTGTGGGGTCGTGCCAGGGAGAGGGGAGTGATCGTCGGGTATTGGGGGGGAGGGGAGGGGTCGTTGGGTGCTGAGGTGCGTGCACCGGGGTCGAGGAAGGAGATCGAAGCAGGAGAGCTACAAGATCGCATAGGTAGGAGGGTGTCAGGCTCGTGCACCAGGTCCGAGGGAGGGTGATTGAAGCTTAGGGTGGCAGCAAGATCTCACAGAACCGGAGGTGGCGAGGAGGTTGCCGGAGCTGAGATGCTAGAAAGCCAAGGGCCTGAATGCCAGAGAGCCAAGATGCCACAGCACTGAGAGGAGCCAGAGGCCGTGAGAGCTTTGAGATCGTGAGAGCCTAAAGCCTTAAATCCCAATCCAATTGGGCTGGCTCAGGCGGGCCTCTTTCGGGCTGGGTTCAGGTCGGACCTGGTCAGGCCAAAGGGGAGCCCGAGCCCGATCCAAAAATTGAATGGGCTTTGTTATAAGGCCTGAAGCCTGGCCCGAATTGTTGAAAGCCTGGCCTGAATCCCGACCCAAATTCGAGCTGGCCCAAAACCCATCGAGCCAGCCCAGCTCAGTTCTAGCCTTAATAAAGTGCAGACTCTGATGTTGGTGCTTAAGTACTTCGGCATCTTCCACATCCCTTGGTGCAAAAATGCTCGGGCCAATACCCTCTCTTAGCTGGTGACTTCAACAAATAGCACCCTTAGTAGAACCTACATCAAGTATCTGGAGGTCCCGAGCACCTAAAAGGCCGAGGAGGTCTAACATGTCAAATATGAGCCACGTTGGATGGATCGCTTTATTAGATACCTGACCAACAGTACCATCCCTGACAGCCCTCCGAAAGGCAAGAAGTTCAAGTAGAAAGCTTCAAGTACATGCTGTTGGACAGACAATCAACTCCAACAAAAATATTTCTCTTCCCTGCTACTCAAATGTCTCTGACCTTCCAAAGCTGATAATGTGCTCCAAGAGATCCATAAAGGGATCTGTGGGAACCACCTGGGAGCTAGATCCTTAGCTTATAAGATCCTAAGTCATGGATACTACTGGCCATTGGCCAATCATGCGAGAAGATCCAGTTGTTGCCTAGTTGGCCAATCAAGAGAGGAGATGAATTGGGTTTGAAAACTTTTTGACAAGTATGTGCCTTTTGAAATCTTTGTGTAGTGAGTGAAGTGTATTAAGTATTGTGTACGGAAGCAAATGAATACACAAAGATAAGAACAATCATAAACATCACAAATTTAGAGTAGTTTGGAGCAACCCAGCTTCAGCCAATGGGTGGAGGACCTCACAATGGTCCAGCTTAGCCATGACATCGGTCAATCGAGCACGCTCCTTGACGAGCATGCACTTCCTCCTTCTCTTTCATCCGGGACTGAAGGGCATTCAACTCCTCCTATATCTTGGTCTCAGCCTCTGGGTGGTGACGGTCAAAGCTTACCCTTTTATCCTTCGCTACCTTCACCTTAGCCTCCAAGGTGTCAATAAGCTCGATGTATTTTATGATTGCCAAGCACATGGATGTCATATCATGGATGAGCTATGTAAAGCCGATAGACGGGGTTAGTCACCTAGTGTGACCACTACTGATAAATGCACAAGGAGAAAGTTGTGAGTGGCTTACCTTGATCATAGTCAGGAAGGCCTAGTTTATGGTCTTGGCTAAAGATCAGGACTTCAACTTTTCCATGTCCCAGGGGAGCATCATTATCTTCATTAGCTCCTAAGCCATTGAAGAATTGTCTAGCACTGAATCTTCCTCTCCAATTTGGACTTGGTGGACCGATCCCTCGTTAGTCCTAACTCGGTAATATAGTGTGATGCTCAGTCACCCCCTGTGGATATTCGGTCCCTCTAGAAGCCGAGGATGCCTTGACCCTTCTAGAAGCCGAGGATGCCTCAGCCCCAGACCCATCCCTCGTTGGTCTTAACCTGGGTAATAGTAATGTGATGCCCAGTCACCCCTTGTAGATATTCGGCCCCTTTAGAAGCCGAGGATGCCTTGGCCCCTTTAGAAGCCGAGGATGCCTCGGCCCCTCTCGGGACTGAGGAACTGCCTGCCCCTCTTGGTGCTAAGGAGGCCGAAGGGGCGGTGCTCATCCCTGACAAGGCTGGTGCCTTTCTTGATGCATGCATCGATGCAGCAAGGATCGATACTATAAGTCACGGCCCGGGTTACTGGAGTCACAATTGTGGGAGCCATCACGACCTCCACCTTGTTGTCACTTTGGACGGAGATCCTTGGTGGAGCGAAGGTAACCTGGGGAGTCAACACTCTAGTGGTGGTAGAGGGGGCCATGATAGATGGCCTTGCGACCTTCTGCTTCTTAGCGATGTCCTCTTTTTTCTTCTTATGGCTGCCATTGGGGGCCGACCTCTTCTGCAGGTGCTCCTGGACTCAATCCATCAAAATCATCCCCATGTCTAGGAAAAGCATGAGTCTATCAAAGCATAAGTGAGGAAGAAGAGAAAGTTTAAAATTCTTAATGAGAGGTTGTCCGGTCTCAACTCTGCATTGTACAAGTTTTGCTCAATTAGGAGCTCTTTCAAAGGGGGGACTTCCATGTTAGAAAATTTCTTGAAGTCCTCTCTATTGGACTTGATCACTCGGTCATCCTGGTTGGGGAAGGTGTCTAGCTCTCTCCAACCCAGTTGGATTCCCCAGGATCCATCAGAAGAAATAAAGAAAAATCAAGACTTCCAATGACGAATGAAACTAGAAAATTTTTTGAGCTTCCTCCCCTTTGGGGATCGAAAAACCACCAGCCCTTCGACTCGGGAAATTTGTTCAATTTAAAAAAAGATCTAAACAATGATAGTTGGGGCTGAATCTCGTTAAAATGATAAAGGATGACAAAGCTAGCAAGGCACCGAAAAAAATTGGACCGAGCTATGCGAGGACAACATCGAACTGTTACAGAAGATCCCATATCAAATGATGCAAAGGGAAATGAAGATCGACACGAAGATCCTCATACGCGGCTAGACAGTTGGCCAGACGGAAGTCACCCGATCTTTTGGTCTTGGCATGTGAAGGTGGAAGTCCTTCGAGATTTGGTATGTCTCTCAGATCCTGGCGATATCATCCTCGGTCACAATAGAAACCTCAAATATTGGCCCCATCGAAGGTCGAGTCGAGCTATGGGAGGTCCCCACCCGACTCTTCTTCTTTGGCATGGGGACTTCCTCCTCTGCGGAGTCCTCTCCCTCCTTCAAGTCCTCTTCTTCTGCAGCCTCCTGTTCCTCCGCTAGACCTTCCTCCTCAACTAGGCTCACTTTCTTGGATGAGCTCTCGTAAGTCTAGTCCCTGGGAGAAGAGTTCTAAGACCCTTGTACTCCATAAGGATTACTGACCGAATGGCTCTCACCTCTTGAAACATCCTTTGAAGATGTAGTGCAAATTGAAAGAAACGAAGAAGATTGAGAAAGGACCATAAAGGCTACCTCCACCCAAGAAGTGGGTGAAGGTGGGAAGAAAGACTCAAAAATAAAAAGGAAGAGTGGAACACCTACACCTATGAAGCCCTTAAGAAAGCCTATTGAATCAAGTAGAAGACATGGAAAGGAAGTGGAAACCAACCTAGGGAATCCGCTGGAGAGCTTGAGGATGGACTTTCTCTTCTCCTCCTTTCCTCTCCTCTTCGCTAGCAAAAGTCCCTATGATTGTGGCATAGGGCTTTTATTTATACAACCCTCCACCATGATCAAAGTCTTGTCATTCACGAGACCACCAGATCATGTCACATGGCATAGTCCCCTTAGGTACGGTCACACTATCCCAAAATCCTGATTGATCGAGCATCTCTTTGCATTGGGTTCTATGTAGAACATTTAAGGCTCATAGTTAGTGGGCCACATGGCACAATGTGATTGGTCAAAAATTATCAGATAGATCATCAGAGGTTATAGGTAGCTTTTTAGGCACCCTGCTAATGATTCGCTCACACTGCCTAAGCACTATGCCCGAAGTGACAAGACAGTGATCGGTGGTTCCCAAAGTGCCAATTAATGCCTGGGGAACAAAGTGACAAATATGACTCTCAGGGCTGACAAAGCAGTTACTCCCTTCCCCTAGAAGTAACGAATGCCAACGGATCAACTCAGTATTGTTTTGGATTTAGGAGTGGGAGATCTGTTATAGCAACTAGCCTCTTGGCCCTGAGATGCCCATCATACCACCAAGTAAGGTGAAGACAGTCACCATTGACCGCCTCCAGAGCTTGCACCAAGAGATAGCATGATCGGTTTAGACTCTTGGCCTGGCCCTCTCTCGGTTAGGTCCTCGTTTTTGATTTGGCCATCTCTCGATCAAGTCTTTACTCTTGGCCTGGCCATCCCTTGTTCAGGTCCCCACTCTTGGCCTGGCCATCTCTTGATTGGATCCCTTCAGCACCCGAGCTCGGCAACAATAGGCATCGACTGCTCCAACTATCCCAATCGACCCATGTGCTCCTACAGTGGTCATGGCTAGTAGGATCGTGGTAGGAAAGTTCATGGAGGTAGCATCTCCACAGAATTAGTGGCTTTAATAGAAAAGATACCCATGGAGAGGGCCTAGGGGATAAGATCCTAACAAACAGTCAGAGCCCATCATTCCTATTAGATCCACCTACTTGATAGCCTTTTGTATCCCGCATAACACTATAAATAGATAAGAGCGACACCTGATGAGGTATGCTTTTTGGCATACTCCTTTACCCTTACACTCGCACAGTCACTAGGACTCCTAGCTCCGGATGTTGTTGCTTTTTTTATCCTCCCTTACTGACTTGAGTATCGAAGTGCCCCTGCTAGTAACCCTGGCCTAGGGACCTTGCAAGTCCTGTGCGCAAGCCATCTGGAGTAGCATCCCTTCTCATCAAAGAAAATCGAAGGACTCGCTAGATGGGTTAAACAGAAAGCTTAAGGGGTTAAGATATTCAATAACAGTACAACGCTAAAAAAAGGGGACGGTGTGAAAGCTACCTTAATTCATGAGCTTAATTTGGGGGTATACAGAAAATTAACTAAAATAGGTAATAAGAGAAGATACATTTATCCTTTACAAGCTAGCACTCAAATGCTAAGTTAGCTCTCACAAATACAAGTATTGTAGATAAAAACTAAACACATAAGGTGTTGACTCTGTCTTGATTTTGATGATTGACAAAATGTTTAAGTATATATGAGTACTAATTATATTTTAAGTATATTTTTCAGATCTTAGTACTCAACCATGTTGGATGAAGAAATGCTTGTATTTCAGTTGAAAAAGTCTTTAAATTAATGAAAAATCAAGTATATGGACTTTGGAATTAATATGGAAAAACTTGAAGAGGTTAAAATTTCAATTTGAAGATGTTTCAGCAATGGCACAGGCAAGTATCGACACCTGGAAATGAAGTGTCGACACCTGAGGATCAAGTATCGACACTTGAAGAGTGAAGTGTCGACTCAAGGCCTGAGACAAACAGAAAACTTCAGAAAGCACTTTCAGTCAAGTGTCGACACTTGAAAGTGAAGTGTCGACACCTGGAGAATGAAGTATTGATACTTGAAACTGAAGTGTCGATACCTGGAGGTAAAGTATCGACACTTGAACAGTAACGGCTAGTTTTATGGGCTGCAGAACTTCTCCAACTTTGCTCCAACAGCCATATTTTCCTTCCTAACGGTTATAAACGATCATTTAAGTGTTGGAAAGCTATATAAACATCAAGAATCAACTGGGGAAGTAATCCTTTGGTGAGTTTCTTGAATATTCTTAAAGGATTCAATAGTTGAGTGATTAAAAGCCTTCAAGCTTTCAAGTTTCAAAGAGAGCATTCAAAGTCTACATCTACAAGCATCAATCAAAGGCTTCATCAACTTGAAGACAATATCTTCATCAACAATCAAGGACTTCAAAGAGATATTTGCTTTATTTTAGAAAGCTTTTATTGTATTCATTTATACTTGCTCTTACATTGTTTTACTTAAGGTTTTTGGTGAGCCTTGGAAAACTAAAGAGATTTTTGGTAAGCCTTTGAAAATCAAAGTGGTTGTTGGTGAGCCTTGAAACCAACTAGGATTTTACTTGTGAGCCCGAAGCCAAAACAAGTTGTTTAGGTTCTTGGTTATCCCATAAAACCAAGAGTGGTTGTTGGTGAGCCTTGAAACTAACTAGGATTTGACTTGTGAATCCGAAGACAAAACAAGTTAAAAGGTTGTTGGTGAGCCTAAGTTATAAAACCAAACTTAGTAAAATTTTCAAGGGGTTCTTGGGGAGTGGATATAGGTGCTTGGTTGGCACCAAACTACTATAAATTTTTGTGTTTATGTGATTGTTCTCCTTGTGCTTTTATTTCTTTAATTTCACTGCATTTATTTGAAATACACAAGCACTTGAATTGCATTAGCACAAACTTGCTTTAGTTCATAGATATTTTAAATAGTACAAAAGTTTTATAAAACCTAATTCACCCCCCCTCTTGGATTTCCTACCTGAGCCTATAATTAGTATCAGAGCGGGTGCTCTGTTTGAAAATCTAACGATTTTGAGTTAAAGATTATGGTAACCCTTGTAGGTATTAGTGTTAGACCACCGTTTTTCAATGGCATAAATTACACATTTTGGAAAACTCGCATGCGCATCCATATTCAATCTATTAGTTATCATCTTTGGAAAATCATTGTTAGTGGTCCTCATATTCCTTTCATTTTGGTTAATGGCATTTCCATTCCAAAGCTCGAAGAGGATTGAAATAAATATGACATTAAACAAACTAAAATCAATGCTAAAGCAATGAACTTGCTTTATTGTGCATTGGACTTAAATGAATTTAATAAATTTTATACATGCATATCAACGAAGGAAATATGGGACACACTTGAAGTTACTCATGAGGGTACTCTTCAAGTGAAGAATACTAAAATTAATTTGCTTGTACATTCTTTTGAAATTTTTGAAATGATGCATTATGAATCTATTTCTGATATGTATACTAGATTTATGACTATTATTAATGAATTAAAAAGTCTTGGCAAAATCTATACTAATGCTGATTTGGTGAACAAAATTCTTAGATCCTTGCCAAAATCATGGGATCCAAAGGTGACGGCGATCCAAAAAGCTAAAGATGTAGAAACCTTATCTTTGGAAGAGCTTATCGGTTCACTCATGACCTATGAGTTGAACTTATGGTAAAGGATAGTGAAAGCTGATGTAAATAAGAAGATAATAGCCCTCAAGGCCAAAAAGAAATTCAAGGTAATGATGGCAACTTGGAGCGATAGCGAAGATTCAAGTACGGATGATGAAGTTGCCCATCTTTGCTTCATAGCAAATGAGAAAAAGGTATGTGCTAAAAATTATTATAATTTTATCTTTGATGAATTATATGATACATCTAATGATCTTGTGCATGAATATAAATTGTTAAAAATTGAGCACAAGAAATTAAAAAGGCAAGTAAATTCCTTTTCTCTTGAGAACACCAATCTTGCCAATAAAAATGATGATTTAAATGCCAAGATTGATATTTTGAAAAATGAAAAGAATAATTTTTCTAAAGAAAAAAAATTTTTGGAAAAAGAAAATATTGTTTTGAAAGATTTATGTGATAAAGTTTTGAATAAGAAAAATATTTTGGTTGAGGAAAAGAAGCAAAAACTTTTGAAGAATTTCTTTATTCCTGCTTCTTTCAATTTATCTTATAAATATGGTTTTAATGCTTATCCTTCTATATTAAGAAACGTTTGGGTTCCAAAAGGAACCATAATTACCAATCATAAAGGATCCAAGAAAGTTTGGGTACCAAAAATGTCCACTTAATTTATTTTGTAGGAATGTATTGCAACCCAACATGAAGAAATGAAGTTCTTGAAAAGAGGTTGTACAAGACAATTTAAAGAAGTGGACAAGCTACATTTTGAACTAAATGGTAAAAGGAAGGACTTTGTATATTGGTAAATTCTAAACATCTCCTTCCATAATTAAAAATATAGATTAATTTTTATTGCATCAATTACTTTAAAAAATTATTTTAAATAGTTAATTAGAATCAAGTTTGGACTTATCATCATTGGCTATGATCATGAACTTTTTGGTATTGATGAATTTCATGCTATCATGATTAAACTTATGATTGTAAGACATTCACTTGATTTTGATTAATGTATTTCATAAAAAATACTTTTAAAAATGCATATTGATTTGAAAAATATTTTAATTGATTAATTAGAATCAAGCTTAGACTAATAATCATTAGTTGTGATCATGATTATTTTGATGTAAATGGATTTCAAGCTCTCATGATTTCAACTTATGATTATTAGACTTTCACTTGATTTTGATTAATACAGTTTTTGAATTATTTCAAGTAAAATGTTACGATTTATGTACTTTCATTGTTGGCATCTATGCTTAAGTTAGAATTGATTTGAATCAAGTATAGAACTGGTAGTTAAGGGTTACATTTAAGAAGAATGTATGCATATTGACAAACCCTTGCTCTAGTAGCTAGACTTGATATCATATTACTTCTAGCATTTGTATGGATATCTAATCATCTTAAAATAAATTTGAAATCATGCTAAAAGTTTTAAAGTGATATAAATACTTTGTATTTTGAAAATCATGAATATCTTGAAAAATTTCAAATCTTGATGCATGAGCTTTCATATTTTATTCCTCAAATAAATGCATATTTTCAAAGAAGGAATAACATTTAGGGAGAGCATCCAAAGATTTGTTATCATATTTGATGCTTTGAATATTTTGCTTGATATCATGTTGTACTTATATTGCTCTGATACTCTTTTTTCTTGTTTTCAAATCTAATTTTTTAAGGGGAGTTACATTCAAATGGTATCATATTTCAATTGGTATCATGTTCAATTTGTATCATATTCAATTGATATCATAATTATTTGATTTCATGCATTGATTTTGATGACCTACTTGCTATTCTTTCTGACTTCATTCCCACTTTGTATTGCCTTTCACCCTTTTTCATGATGTCAAAAATGGGGAGAAAAATGTTAAGTATGAAAAGGGAAAGATTGGATAAACATGAAAAATCATTTGAGAAATGAAAGAAAGTGCAAAAGGGGGAGAAGAATATAAAATATTTTTATCTAAAGGGAAGAATTAGTAAGAAAAAGAAATTTTAAAAATTTAAAAATTTTGCATATTTTGAAAAATATTTTTGAAGATTTTTTTTGGATCATATTTTGAGTGGGAGCTTGGTGCTTATTATTTTGAGCTTACATGTTTATCTTATTGTTAATCTTTTTAAGCTTACCCTTTTCATATACTTGAAGGTTTTGTCATCATCAAAAAGGGGGAGATTGTTGACTCTGTCTTGATTATGATGATTGACAAAATATTTAAGTATATATGAGTACTAATTATATTTTAAGTGTATTTTTTAGATCTTAGTACTCAATTATATTGGATGAAGAAATGCTTGTATTTTAGTTGAAAAAATCCTTAAATTAATGAAAAATCAAGTATATGGACTTTGGAATTAATATGGAAGAACTTGAAGAGGTTAAAGTTTTAATTTGAAGATGTTTCAGCAATGGCACAGGCAAGTGTCGATACCTAGAAATGAAGTGTCGATACCTGAGGATCAAGTGTCGACACTTGAAGAGACTCAAGGCCTGAGACAAATAGAAAACTTCAGAAATCACTTTCAGTCAAGTGTCGACACCTGGAGCTGAAGTGTCGATACTTGGAAGTGAAGTGTCGATACCTGGAGAATGAAGTGT
This sequence comes from Areca catechu, assembly GCA_021397845.1. Lineage (NCBI taxonomy): Eukaryota > Viridiplantae > Streptophyta > Magnoliopsida > Arecales > Arecaceae > Areca > Areca catechu. The sequence continues at coordinate 67,939,287 of CM038045.1, forward strand.
CGACACTTAAAACTGAAGTATCGACACCTGGAGGTGAAGTGTCGACACTTGAACAGTAACGGCTAGTTTTCTAGGCTGCAGAACTTCTCCAACTTGGCTCCAACGGTCATATTTTCCTTCCTAACGGCTATAAACGGTCATTTAAGTGTTGGGAGGCTATATAAACATCAAGAATCAAATGGAGAAGTAATCATTTGGTGAGTTTCTTGAATATTCTTAAGGGATTCAATAGTTGAGTGATTAAAAGCCTTCAAGCTTCCAAGTTTCAAAGAGAGCATTCAAAGTCTACATCTACAAGCATCAATCAAAGGCTTCATCAACTTGAAGATAAGATCTTCATCAACAATCAAGGGCTTCAAAGAGATATTTGCTTTATTTTAGAAAGCTTTTATCGTATTCATTTATACTTGCTCTTACATTGTTTTACTTAAGATTTTTGGTGAGCCTTGAAAAACCAAAAAGGTTTTTGGTAAGCCTTTGAAAACCAAAGTGGTTGTTGGTGAGCCTTGAAACCAACTAGGGTTTTATTTGTGAGCTCGAAGCCAAAACAAGTTGTTTAGGTTCTTGGTTATCCCGTAAAACCAAGGATGGTTGTTGGTGAGCCTTGAAACCAACTAGGGTTTGACTTGTGAGCCCGAAGACAAAACAAGTTGTAAAGATTGTTGGTGAGCCTAAGTTATAAAACCAAACTTAGTGGAATTCCCAAGGGGTTCTTGGGGAGTGGATGTAGGTGCTTGGTTGGCACCGAACCACTATAAATCTTTGTGTTTGTGTGATTGTTCTCTTTGTGCTTTTATTTCTTTAATTTCGCTGCATTTATTTGAAATATACAAGCACTTGAATTGCATTAGCACATACTTGCTTTAGTTCATAAATATTTTAAATAGTACAAAAGTTTTATAAAACCCAATTCATCCCTTCTCTTGGGTTGCCTACCAGAGCCTACATAAGGGAACATGGCCATTTCAATTCCTATTCTCATCCATTCTAATTCCGATTCTAGTCATGAACTAAATGCACCCTAAAATCAAAAACATTGTCTACTAAATAGTTTTTGTGCCATTGCCTAAAGAAGCTCATTGATGCATAGTGTATTAATATCGAAAGGATTGATCCCAGCTTAGAAAATGATACAAAAAATGGAGTTGGCTTTTCCATGATTTTTTCATCTAAAGAAGCATTAACATCTCTAGACAAACCCTATTTTACAACCATAAAGTTGCCCCCACCTCTCCATGGACCAACTTTTGTAGATTTTGGATTAGAGTAATTCTTTGTACACTGATTGCGGTGTAAAAAATTTGACATGTCCTCGGCACCGTTGTCTTGTCCTACCGGAGGGTGATCTAGCAGCAACACTTGTAATCTTATTTAAATTTATATAGTATTCATTAATTTTTTTTAAAAAATATATAAGCATATTAATATGATATTAACTTGATTGACCCACTACTTAGTAATATTTTTGATCTTATAGGCATATAGTTTAATTATCTGATTTATATCTATATTTTAGTATCTAATTTATATCCATATTTATTTAAAATAAATATAGAAATATAAATTTTTATTATATTTATATTTATCAAATAAAATATATATAGATATGGATATATCCGACCCATAGATTCAATTTCAGTATCCAATGAAGGCCCAAACTTAAAAATAAAAAAAAAAAAAAAAACAAAAAAACTCCCACGTGTGTCTCATGTGACAGAGTTGTCCATCATATAAATAAACGAAGCCAAAACCCCAAACCCTAGGATCAGGGGCATATAGCCGGGGAACGAAAAGTCGCCGCCCTGAAAGCTGGTTGGCGAAACTACCGGAGGCGGCTCAATATAGCACGGCGGTCGGTCTTTTGGTCACCGATCCCATTGACTCCTAATCCTCCACTCTAGATCCATCGGTATCGGTAAATCCCCCGCTGCATCTACCTCTTTTCTCCCACGCCAATCCGTTTCCAACTCCTCGATATTTTTATTCCTCAAGATTTTTACTTTTTATATTGTCTGGAATGATAGTTCGGACTGCATCAAACACCCTTCTTTTCTCTTCTTTGTATCTCCAGTCATGCAAGTCAACGATTTTTCTATGATTTGTTCTGAGAATGTTTACTATATTTACAAAGATTTAGGAATGATACTCCCGGTTGCAGTGCTGTCCAATATGAACTTATTTGAACTTACTTTCTTCTTGCACCATTAGCCCCTTGCTACTATGAGGTTGGTTGCGGGGAAACAGCGAGAAAAGGTATCAAGGTGCTATATCGACATATTGGCAGGAGTATGTTAGTACATGGAGTGATACGAGTACATTACTCCATGTGATTTCTTCTGTCAAACATGGACAACTTATTAATGTTTTTCTTTGCTTTAATCGATACTTGAATTGCGTAGATGCCGAAAGCAGTATTTAGTGTTTGCCACATCCATGTTGACTTGAGATTTAATGAATCAAATCATGGAATCAATGAAATGAAGTTGCTTGTTTTAGCTAACAGTTGTTTAAGCATTTCATTTTGCAAACAGAATATAGTACAACAGAACTTAAAAAGGATAGCAGAATAATTAATCATAGCAGATGTCAAATTGACAAATAATTTGAGATGTCTGACCCCTTTGTCTTTGTACAAGATACTTAAAAATGGTTGCAGCTTTATTTGAGAAATAACAATGGCTTTAGTGCTTGTCTGGTTGGTGATAAACTTTAGAAGTTGTTTTTGATCTTTTTCAGTATGCTCTTCTTGTTCTAAGTCTTCTTGGCTTTGACAGATATTTGAGGGCATTTGTGCTGTGCATATCACTCTTGCTTATCAATTTATAACTTCCATTGAAAAAAATATCCCGTGTTATTTGGGACATTGATATTTGCAACTTTACGCTTCTCATTCTAGTGCAATATCTCTTCTTTCAAGTTTATTTTTAAGTATAAAACATCTTCATTAACTACTTTATCAATTCATACTATGCTAGCATTGTTACTTTCATAAGAAACATAACCACTGCTTGCATGTATTACATGCCAATTTGTAAACTATCTTCATATAGGTGGCTTTTGAATTGAGGAAAGTAAAGGTAGTGTAAAGTCTTTGTATAATGCTATTAGTAAGTCAATGTTGCCTTTAGACTTGAGCCATATTTATCTGAACATTACTAAACATCAACGGCAAAGCAACATGATGAGATCATTTCATCTGAAATTAGTGTGGATAACACATATGGTCTTCGAAGTTCTCTGATTGCTTTGTTATTATGTGCCTCTTCTCCCTTTTTCATGCCATGATACTCCATGACTTATTAGACATATTTCTTGGATCATTGCTGCCTGATCTTAGGATATTGTGCACCATAAAAAATTGTTAAATAGTTTGTGCATTTGCTCATGTTTTTCTACCTTTATTTTTGCAAATAAGGGCTAGTTAGTCAAAACATACTCATTTCCGTAAGAATCATGCTTTTAATAATTAATATTGTGCATTCTCTTTCTTCCCTTTGGAATCATGCTTTTAATAGTTCACATTTTGCATCTCCCTCCCCTTGTGAGGAGTCATAGAAGATTAATGCATTTCTTCCCCTAATTAAAGGATTTTTGCATTATGAAAATTGTTAAAGTAGTGATCCATTTGTTCCTCATATTTCAACCTCCATTTATGCAAATGCCTAGGCTGCCTATAGGATATAACTTTACTCACCTCCAAGGTTGACCTTATTAGATCTCACATTCATTAACTTTTCATTCTTTCTTCCATCATCCTTTTAAGTGTGAACCTTCAAGCATTGCCAAGGTTTCCAGCATTATCAGTTTTTAATTGAAATTCTCCTTTATTTCATACTAATCCTAAATTCTTATTTTTTATGGAATATCCCCTGGGTCATATGGGATATTTATATTTCTAGCTTTACCTTTTCTCATTTTTTTGCAATGTTATCATTCGAGTTTATTTTTAAGCATAAAACCTCTTTATTAACTCATTTTTGAATTCATATTATGAGGGCATTATTTCTTCCATAAGAAACACGATAACTCGCATGCATGCATCACATATCATTGTGTATTCTAATTCCATCTTCATCTAGTTGGCTTTTTGAATTGAGGAAGGTAAAGGTAGCATTAGTGTGCTTGTATAGTGCTTCTAATACTAGAGCTAAAGCATGTTTATTCGAACATACTGAACATCAAAGGCAAAGCAAAGTGATGAGATATTTCGATCTGAAACTAATGTGGATAACACATATGGTCTTCAAAGTTCTCTGATTGCTTTGTTGTTATCTGCCCCTTCTCCCTCTTTTATGCGGTGACAGTGACCATCCATGACTTATTAGACATAGTTAATGGACTATTGCTAGCTGATAATATGATATCTTTATCTTGTGCTATGAACAATTGCTAAATGCTTTGGGCATTTGCTCATGTTACCACCTCTATCTTTACAAATAACTGGGCTAGTAAGTCAATGCATATCATTTCCATAAGAATCATTCTTTGGATCATTAATATCAAGGTTTTACACCCCAATGAGATAGGGGATGTCCTGGCCATCTTGTCCCATTCCTATGAGAAAACAGGACTGGGACAGGGTTGGGACTCCGAGACCAATCCACATGGGGAGAGGAGGAGGAAAGGTGAAAAGAAAAAATGAAAGGAAAGAAGTAGAAAATATAAAAGAAAGGAAGGGAGAAAAAGAAAATAAGAAAGAAAGGAAAGAGAAAGCAGAAGAAAAAGGAAACCAGAAGGAAAAGAAGGGATAAGAAAAGAAAGAAAAAGGAAAGGAAAGAAGGGAAGGTAGAAGAAAAATGAAAGAGAAGAAGGAAATAAAGCAAAAAAAGAAAAACATGAAGGAAGAAAAACTTATAGTTTCAAAAGAAAGAATGAAAGGAAGAAAAAGAAGATATGGAGGATATCTACCGAGACAGCTACTATGATGGGACGAGATAGTGGAGTGTCCCATTCCATGGAGAATTTGGAAAATCTCCATCCCACCGGATTTAAAACCTTGATTAATATTATGCATCCCCTTCCTTCTCTTAAAAATCATACTTTTAATAGTTAATATTGTGCTTTCCTCTCCTTCCCTTATGAAGAATTGTAGAAGATTTAATATACTTCTTCCCCTAATTAGAGGATTCTTGCATTGTGAAAGTTATTAAATTACTCATCCATTTGTTCCTCATGTTTCAACTTCAATTTATGCAAATGCCTAGGCTGGCAATAGGATGTAACTTTACTCACCACCAAACTTGACCTTGCTAGATTTAACACTCATTAACTTTTCGTTCTTCCTTCCATCATTCTTTAAGCCTGAACCTTCAAGCATTGCCAAGATTTCCAGCATTATCAGTTTTTTATCGAAATTCTCCTTTATTTCGTAGTAATTCAAAATTTTTATTTTATATGGAATATCCCTTGGGTTTGTGTAATACTTCTGATAAGTTAATGTAGCCTTTGGACTTAAGCCATGTTTATCGGAACATACTGAACATGAAAGGCAAAGCAAAATGATGAATTATTTCTATCTGAAATTAATGTGGATGTCACATATGGTCTTCAAAGTTCTCTGATTGCTTTGTTGTTATCTGCCTCTTCTCCGTCTTTCATGCAATGGCGGTGACCCTCCGTGACTTGTTAGAATGGAATAGCTGGCTGATATTATGATATCTTGTACTATGAAAAATTGTTAAATACCTTGTGCATTTGCTCATGTTACTACCTCTATCTTTGCAAATAACCTGGGCAAGTCAATGCATACTCATTTTCATAAGAATCATGCTTTGAATCATTAATATAATGTGCTTTTAATAGTGTTAATATCAAGGTATGCCATCTTGGTATTGGGCCCCGTACCAATGCACCTTGTTACTGTGTCGGTTTACCTGGAATAAGGGCCAATTTGGCATATCAAGTATTGGTACGCTCCCTGTACCATGCACCGGCATTGAACTTGTACGATATGGTATGCTTCCTATTGCCTGGTTTGGTACGGTATGGCATACTTTGATTAATATTGTGCTTCCCCCTCCATCCCTTAGGAAGAATCGTTGAAGATTTAATGTACTTCTTCCCCTAATTAGAGGATTCTTGCATTATGAAAATTATTAAATTACTTGTCCATTTGTTTCTCATATTTCAAATTCCATTGATGAAAATACCTATGCTGGTTATAGGTTATGACTTTATTCACCTCCAAAGTTGATCTTACTAGATTTAGCTATTTTTAACATCATGATTTTCATTCTTCCTTCCATCATCTTTTAAGCTTGAATGGTTGAACCCTTCAATCATCGCCAATATTTCCAGCATTATCAATTATTCATGTAAATTCTCCTTTATTTCATACTAATTAGCAATTCTTGTTTTGTATGGAAAAGTTATTTTTATTCAAAAGAATCAAAAGTGTTGTGGCATTAATAATGGAATGTTCTTTAATGTTTACATCTATATGTGATCAATTAGCCTGTCGGGTTACAGTGGTTGTACTAGATACTGACCATTGCAAAATGATGAGCATTTTTTAACACATTTTAGTAACATGACATTGTCTTCAAAGTTCTTGGACTGCATTGCTGTAATCATGGATGCATAAACTACTGGAATGAGACAGTAACCATCGGTACCACACCGTTTTGATGTAAAATTGGTACTGGTATGAGTGTTAGGATATTGAAACCATTGGTATTGATATGTACCAGCTCTATCAGTGTGTGCCTATGATATTGTAACTAATTGTACCGGTTGGTGCTATTTTTTTTTCATTCTTTTAGATGCTGTCAATTTTGTTACATATCCTTGGAACTGGTACCATACCAATACCACTCCATTCTGATGAAAATATGATATGGGATATGTCAACCCTTCTTGAAACCCTGACTATAGTGCTTCCAACACGTTCTCATGAAGTTACAACCTCTGTCTTAATCCTATGTCATTAATCAGAATATCCTTGGTACTTCTTCATAACATTTTTCTCTTTGTTGCTAAAATCTTATGACTCATGATCGAAATGGCCTTCAATATGGAAAAAATTATTATGGATCATATCTTTGGATCAAGATTAGTTAGGGTGACATTGTCTAGACCTGTAATTTGAATTATAAAGTCCCTTGAATCATAAGATTTGAACTGATTATGCTGTTTAGAAATCATGTGTCATTCCATTTTCTCTAATTTATTTGTTTAAATGGATTTTGAATTACTTATTATTAACAAATCTTGTGTACAATTGTACACTTGTTATCTGGATTTATGAAGTTAAAAATAAGAGAAATTTTTGTATTTTTTGCAGGCATTTGTAAAAACCTATCCTTATTTTTTCTTTTATTTAAACATTTCAATTAATATGATAATTGAATTAGTCAAACACCATATTTGTTTCATTATGCGTGCTATAAGTAGGCTTATGATTGTGGATGCAAGATTTCGTGCATATATGACTTTATTCTTCATTCAGCTACTTATTTTCTGGGCTCATATTTTAAGTTTTTGCATTTCTTATATGTTTTAAAAGTTTCTCAAAGAATCGGACTAAATCTTTCAGATCCTTGATCCAATCTGATTCAACCCGCTCTATGATTTATGGCTTGAGCCTGGGCTTAACAACAATGGTTTTTGTCTTTACCTTTGCCAGTATGTGGATATATACTTCAATCTTAGCATGCTCTCATAGTTAATACAGGGATCTCATCTAAACAGATTTGATTGCTGCCTTAACCTGCATGTATTCATCCCCAAAAGCAAAGCAAAATGATCGGCTGTTTTGATATGAATTAAATGTTGATAACATGTAAAGGTCTTCAAAGTTCCCTGATTGCTTTGCTGCAATGCTTTACTAATGACACCTGCATTGGCTTCATATGATTCCTCTTCCTATCCTCATCCTTGCAGCATTTATCTTTTTAAGCATGAACACTCTATTTACTACTTTATTTGATCAACATGACTTTGTTAGATTTTTGTTTACTTTCCATGAAACGCTCTCCCTGATGTTTCATTTGCATTCAAAGATTGCATACAACGTTGGTATCTTATTCCAAGTCTCATCTAGCCTATTCAAATTCTGTCTAAAACAAGCAAGAAAAAAAAAACATGACAACTAGCATTAGCAGTCATGGTTTTGATAGTTACTGTAGTCTTCACATATAATTGAGCTTATTAGGTTTTATTTTTTCTTTCATATAATGATCAGTTTTTTCATCTGAAAGTTATGTAAATATCATATTATGGTTTCAAAGTTCTCGGATTGCTATGAAAGTGTCCATGGCCTGTCATATGTATTAAGTTGGCCTGTCATATGTATTAAGCAAGCAGCTTACTGATTAATTTCTGCACTTGCTCTGTAAGTTATAAGGATTTGCTTTTGATCTAATCTTTAGGATATTTTAGCTTTACAGGGAGGGATGGCATGATTAGATGGTTGTTTAGGTTTTTAGAGAGGTAGTACATGACTTGTTGCTCATTTAGGTTCATAGTGGGGAGTGCATGATTTGTGGGTTATTTAGATTTATAAGCTTACCAGGGATATGATGCATTCAGATGGGGGGAGTAAGAGAGAGGAGGTGGGGGGATAGAGAAGAAATTAAGCCTGTTGGTTATTCAGGTTTTATAAGCTTACTAGAGAGATGGTGTAGAATGATTCAGCCTGTTGATCTGAAACCTTCTGCTGATGCTAGGCTTGCTGTTTAACTGGATAAAGCTCATCGCCAAGAATGTTGCTTTCAATATCTTTGCTGATAATTTGTGGTTTGATGACAGGAACATTGAAAAGTTGATGATTTGAGATAAAAAACAATGTTAAAGCTCCAAAATATGATTTTGATAACCAGGCATTTCTCATCTCACGGCGAAACTTGTGCCTACTCTCTCTCCTTGACTGAGATGGACTTTTTCTTGCAAAATGTGTCCTCAATCTAAAATTTTAACCATTTGTTAAGGCTTGTTTCTTCTTTCTTGTCTATGCATTCCCAGTGGATGGTAACAATTCAGGGTAAATTCATGAGTCCGCAAAATCCAACTAGAATGGATAGGTTACCAGTAGTCCATGCAAGAACGGGTGCCTTTTCTAAAATGACGAAATAAATTCATATACCTGACAGTTATATCCTGATCATAGCTTGCAGCATGAAGGTTTTTGGCAGTATGCCAATGTCCACGGGCACAGGCTTTTCTCCGCGCCGATGTTGGTACCCGTACTTGTGCTGAGGAGGCCAAGGCTATTGAAATTTTCTCGCTTGAACAAATAGCGAGTTCTCCTCTACTTCTTCCTGGACCAAGTATTAGATTCGTCGGTTTTTTCATACATATAGATTTTTTTTAAAATTTGTTTCAATTTGTGCAGCAAAAATAAAATCAAATTATAATATTTTTAACCTAGAAATATGTATAATATCTCATCTTTTTAAAATATTTAATATAATTTTATATATGAGAGGTTTAAATTAAATCTAAATCAGTAAATTAAATGATATTCTATGATAATCTTTTTAATATAATGGTCCGCATTGGTATTTTATAAATTAAATCAATAAATTAAATGTCAAGATGATCTCTGTTATTTAGATCTAACATATAAAATCATAAATATTTATATCTGATGTAATGCATGAAAGATTCGATATTTCATCCTAGCACGGATAATTTTTCACAATAATTTGGTAATCCGTGAATCCGTACAAGATTTCTCGAAATCATATATATGTTTGGCTACAGGTTTCCACGTGGGATATATGTTGATCAAGGAGAATTGAAATTACTAGGATGCTAGTTTTCTTGCAAGTTTCTTTGCCTTTTGTTTTACTTTTCTTTGGAGATTAAAAAGATTATAGTAACAGGGATTTCTTCTGTTTTCAAAAGAAGGAAAAAAATGGCAATGAGAACACCTTCACGTAAGAGGATGGAAGGAAGAGGGGTTTTTCGTTTTGGCATCAATAAAGGAAGGGAAGGGGGTGCAAGAATAGATGAGGGGTTGCTAAATATTTCTTAGAAATGATGAAAAACTTAATGAGAGAAGTCTTCTATTTATAAATCTAATTTATTCTCTTTGGATCATCCTGTAGCCGTTTAAATTACCGTGGCTTGCAGCTCCTATGTGGTACCGGTGAGTGGGCATCTTGTCTTGCGATCTCCAAGTACGATCGGTACTATAAAAGAGAGGAGATCCGGATCGGGAATTCCGACAGGAGCACTTTGATGATTAAGTCAGGACGATCAAGAAAAACAGATCCTCCTTAACGAAGCCTGGAGTGGTTTTCACGTTCAGAGGATTCTTGAAGAGATGGAGTAGAAATTAGAGCAGTGGGAGCTAGAATAGTGATAGCCGTAGCGGTGGACACGTTCAGAGGATTCTTGAAGAGATGGAGTAGAAATTAGAGCAGTGGGAGCTAGAATAGTGGTAGCAGTAGCGGTGGAAGCTCTAGGGGGAGTCTTCAGATGTTCCTCCTGTTCTTGGACTTTACTCGCTCGATCTTACTTGCACTGGTTTCTGCTCACTTGCGCTTATTTTTGTCGGAGGCCCCTTTGAGCTTCTTATAGAAGCATCTTTCATTTGGCAGGGCATAGAGTCCCTAATTCGATGCTTCCTAGGAGCGCCTCATGTGGGCGGAGCGTAGGCCTGTCCCCTTTCCTCTTGAGAGGAGGGGGACAGGATTCGTAGCCCTTGTAGGGATGTTCTACCATGGGTGTAGACGAAGTACTACGAAGTGCGCGTCCCTTCTATGATGAGCGTGAGTGGCATGCAATGGGGCTTGACACCTCGATAAGACACTGCTTCTTATGGGCATCGTGTCATAATGTCTGGGGATCTAGCATAGCACTGGCCTGGCAGGAGACACTATGGGGTCCGAGACTTCTAGTAAAACCTTCCTCTTCCGGGTGGTATAGGCGGTAGGTTGAAGGGTGCGATGCTTCAGGCGGAGTGCCTTTCCACAGAAGGTGCCAACAATAAATTAAGAGGCCAGGTGCTCCAGCGGGATACTCCTTCACAGGGGATACAGGCAGCACGTCATAGCGGAGCATCACTCCATAGAGATGGCAGGCGGCATGCCTTGGCAGAGCGCCACTCCATAGAGGTTGTAGGCAGCGTGCCCTGGTTGAGCACCACTTCAGGTGGGGAGTTTGACTTTGACAAGAGCTTTACCTCGGATGGGAGCTCGATCTCAAATGGGAGTTCGACCTCGGCAGGGAGCTCGACCTCAGCAGGGAGCTTGACCTCGGACGGGAGCTCGACCTCGGTAGGGAGCTTTACCTCGAACGGGAGCTCGACCTCGGTAGGGAGCTTTACCTCGAACGGGAGCTTAATCTCGGCAAGGAGCTCGTCCTCAGACGGGGAGATCTACCTCAAATGGGGATCTTTATCTCGGACAGGAGCTCAACCTCGGACGGGGAGCTCGACCTCGGACGGGAGCTCGACCTTGGTAGGGAGCTTGATCTCGGACAAGAGCTCGACCTCAATAGGGAGCTGTACCTCGGATGGGAGCTCGACCTCGGCAAGAATTTGGTGGTAGCATCTAGGTGGTCCCTTTACCAGCCTGTCTGCATGCTGGATCAGATGCGGGCTCCACGTCGATGATCAGCCACATTAGATGCCCTCCACCCTCAAGCTTAGAGCATGACGTGGTGCTCGGGGCGAAGGAAATTATGGTGATGCTGACATGGAAGGATATCTGATCGACGCTATTTGATGCCTCGACCATTGATGACTTGCAAATCATGCCTTAGTGCCAATGAGGAGGCGCCATGTCAACTGGTGCCATGTCAACTGGTGCTGGAGGAGGCATGATGATTATGCCCAGCTCGAAGCAGTTTTTGGCATGTTGAAGCATCGTTCCTAGTGGATCTTGATGCGTGGCAAGCATCCAGTGGGCTGCACTTGGCTCGGAGCGATTTCGTACATACCAAAGCACCACTCTTAGTGGATCCTGATGCATGGCGAGCATTTGTCGGCCGGAGAGACGAAAGTATGCACATTTTGACCGGTATGATGCGACGAGGCACTGTCGGTCTTTTGAAAATAGGCCATTTTGCCTTAGCCACTCAAGAATTTTCGAAGGAGGGAGCGGAGGAGAACCACAGCCTTTTCATCCATTTTCAACTCCTTAACCCGAGGCACTCAGGTCAGCCCCTCTTTTTCCTGCTTCCTTCTTCTGCTTCAGCTTGTGTTGAAGGGGATCAATTAGGGTTCTTAGGTCCTCCTTCTTCCTCCTCTTCTTCCTTTCCTTTAGAATGGGTCCTTCCGGCTGGAGGCATCGTTGCCCGGACCATTCTTACGAGGTGAGGCCATCCCGCCGAGGCCTCCTTCCTTCGATAGCAAGGAGAAGGATGTCCCTCTTAAGATCCGTAGGGGTCCCTGACGAACGGGGATAGTCATAGGTCCCCTTAGTGTCCCTTCTTCTCCCCCTCCTTCTAGCCGTGATTCGGTCGATCCTTCTGGCATTTCTTTGACAATGGTCCAGGAGGACCTCCTTCGTCTTCGGAGCACCTATGGGATCCTGGACTCCATCCGGCTTTCGACTCCGGGACCGGAGGAGCGGGTCACTTCCAGTGGCTCAGGTCGGATCACCCTGTACGAGGACTTCTTTCTCGGGGGCCTTCACCTGCCTCTTCATTTCTTTTTCCTTTCTTTTCTCAACAATTATCGCCTAGTCTCGGCCTAGCTTGCTCTGAATACAGTTAGGATCGTCTCCTGTTTCACCATCCTTTGTTACTTCTACGGGATTGTTGCCTGTTTTTCCTTGTTCAGGGCCTTCTTTATCCTGAAACACCATCCTGTTAACAACGGGTGGTGATTTGTGGCCTCCAGTCCGGGGGTTATTACGTTTGACCTGCCTTCTTCCATCAAGGGATGGAACAATAGATTTTTCTTTATCTCGGTTGAGGGAGTTGACTGGGTCTGGAGTGATCCAGATTGCACACACAACCGGAATGCCCAATTGGAGGCTACTGACAGGGAGGTGTACGACCAGCTCGTGATCTCCGGGTTCCTCCACTTTGGGACCTGCTGACCAAACATAACCTGTTCGAGGCTGGGGTTAGCCCAATCCGATCTTTGGATAAGACCATGAACTTGGGCTTCTTCTTGGTGAAGATTTTTCTTTATTTTGTGTCTAACCAGGATTTTTTTCTTTTTGCAGGCATGAGGCTCTCCATGGACCAAATTTGGGAGATGTCCTAGAAGAGGTCTGCATCTCCGGCTCCCAGGGAGGACCCATAGAAGAGGCCCCGTGAAGAACCGGGGTGGAGGCCCACTGTAGAGCTTTCTAGCAGGCTAGGAGAGAGGAGGTCCAGGCTAGCCCTGGCCTCATCTAGAGCGGCGGCCCAGACACCTACGCGTGGGCCCAGTGGGGTGCCGCAGCTAGGGAGGGGGCTGCATGGCCCCCTCAGGTGACCCCTCCCTATGCCGAGATCCTACCACCACCGGAGGTGCTAGAGGTGTCTGACGACATAGCCACGAGAGAAAAAATGATGCCACCGGTAGCTGCGAAAGCGGCCATCGCCTGACCAGTGGCCCCTGTGCCCTCGGCATCCACTATGTCGAGTCCAGCGGCACCTTCCACGGCACCAAGCTCAGGAATAGTTAGGCTGCCGACCCTGGTCCCTCCGAACATGGCGGTCATCCTTGACCCTGCATTGGCTGAGAGGATGGTGGACCTCATCATCCAGCCATGCGATCACTGGAAGAGGAGTGGCAGACAGCTGGCGGATGTCATCGTGGGCCCATTCCCTCAATTGCTGGCGGTAAGCCCATTTCTTCCTTAGCCTTCCTTCCATCACTTATGTTGATTCAACTGACGTCCTCCTTTCTATTGCTACAGGTAGCCACCGACACCTTGCTGATCTGGGACCCTACCTGGCATTGGCCAGGCGGGATAGCAGCCACTGCAAGTGCACGGAGGCCAAAGAGGTGGAGGCCCGGGTTTAGACCGAGAAGGCCTGTGAGTTGGAGGGGCGAACCAAAGCCCTCCAAACGGAGGTGATCGGCACCAGGGTCATGATGGCGGAGCTAGAGGGATAGGCTCAAAACGTCGAGGCAGCCCTGGCGGCAAAGAGGGAGAAGACTACCCGCCTGGCGGAGGAGTGGGCCCGGTCTATCATGGAGGCGGTGCTCCTAGAGGGGCGGGCACATACCCTCTAGGCCCAACTTGAAGCTGCAGTGACCCGGGCAGTGGTGACAGACGAGAAGGCCACAGCGATGGTGGCCCTGATGGAGGCCGCCTAGAAGGAGGCCACCGAAAGTCGTGCCGAACTTCAAGGCCTCGAAAGCCTTCGCCGGTGAGGCCCGGGAGGCAGTCCTCGATTCATTCCTTAAAGGGTTCGAGGACTGTAAAACGAAGGTGGCCCAGGCCTTCTCCTACAAAGACTTGGAGTCCATTATCCCGGACCTGTTAGGCAGCAGTGACGAAGAGGAGGTCCCAGCTGGAGAGGCCAGCATGGAGGTGAATACGGCATCGGAGCTGGAGGTGAGGGCGACCGCGCCAGAGGCCGGAGCGAGGGAGGTAGCTGACCCCGCCACCCCTCCGACTGAGGGCCAAGAAGAAGCCGACGAAGTCTCCCATTGACCCGGCAAGGCTCCGGTGGTGTCTCCATGATTTTCCTTTTCTTTTTTGTACATGAACATTTTGAAGGACCTCTTGGCCTGTTGGGGGTTCCTTTTTATGTAAACTCTTTTTCACATCAATGAAAGACAAAATTCAATCTACATTATGTCTCTTTCTGCCTTTGTGTTAATCTTTTCTCTTTTCTTCATTTGTATTTGACAGACTTTGAGGGACTCCCTAGCATGTCAAGAAGTCTTTCTCATTATAAAGACTTTCTTCATGAACAAAGTTTTTAATTCTGCAATGACTTGTCTCTTTTGCTTCTTCCTTTTGCATGGTATATATGTAAACCACATGGTAGCCAAGCATAAGATTCTCGAAGTCCCGACCCTCTTTGCTAAGTTGGAAAGCTAGTAGATGACTGTAGGGGCTTTTGAAGTTCTCTGGCTCTCCTTGCCGGACTTAGAATCATAAGATAAGAGTGCGGGGCTTCGAGAGTTTCCCGACTTGCATCGCTGAACTTGGAATCCGATGGGTAGAGTACGGGGCTTCTGAAATTTCTCGGCTTGCATCGCCGAACTTGGAGTCCGACGGGTAGAGTGCGGGGCTTCTAGAGTTTCATGGCTTTCATAATTGAACTTGGAGTCTAATAGATAGAGTACGGGACTTCTAGAGTTTCTCAGCTTGCATGTAAGATTTCTAAAGTTTCTCGGCTTACATTGCCCAACTTGTAGTCCAATGGGTAGAGTGCGGGGCTTCTGGAGTTTCCCAGCTTGCATCACCGAACTTGGAGTATGATGGATAGAGTGCGGGGCTTCTGAATTTTTTTGGCTTGCATCGCCGAACTTGGAGTCTGATGGGTAAAGTGCGGGACTTCTAGAGTTTCCTGGCTTTCATCACTGAACTTGGAGTCTGATGGATAGAGTGCGTGGCTTCTAGAATTTCTTGGCTTGCATGTCGAACTTGGAGTCTGATGGATAGAGTGTGGGGCTTCTGGAGTTTCCTGGCTTGCATCGTTAAACTTGGAGTTCGACAGGTAGAGTGCAGGGCTTCTGGAGTTTCCCAGCTTGCATCGTCGAACTTGGAGTTCGATGGGTATAGTGCAGTGCTTCTGGAGTTTCACAGCTTGCATCGCTGAACTTAGAGTCCGACGGGTATAGTGCAGGGCTTCTAGAGTTTTCCAGCTTGTATCGCCGAACTTGGAGTCCGACGGGTAGAGTGCAGGGCTTCTAGGATTTCCCTGCTTGCATCATCAAACTTGGAGTCCAACGGGTAGAGTGCGGGGATTTTGGAGTTCTCGGCTTGCATTGCCGAACTTGGACTCCGACGGATAGAGTGTGGGGCTTCTGGAGTTTCTCGGCTTGCATCGCCGAACTGGGAGTCCGACAGATAGAGTGAGGGGCTTCTAGAGTTTCCTGGCTTGCATCGCCAAACTAGGAGTCTGACGGGTAGAGTTCTTGAATAGATGGGAAACAGTGTTGCACCAAAAAGGAACCCTTATTATTAAAAGAGTCTTGCATTATTGATAGTACATCCTTAGGTTGCTGGCATTCCAGGTTCAGGGGAATTGGGTGCCGTCGAGTCCAGCAAGGTAGTAGGCTCCATGCGGCAGGGCCTCGATCACCTTGTAAGGACCTTTCAAGTTCAGGAAGAGTTTGCCACATTCCCCAGTCTTTAAGACTTTGGCTCATCATAGGACTAAGTCGCCCGGGATGAAGGCCTTTGGTTTTACATGAGAATTGTAGTACCGGGCCATTCATTGCCTGTAGGCCACCATACGGAGCTTAGCTTTGTCCCTTGTTTCTTCCAACATGTTCAGATTGAATAGGAGGTGGGGCTGAATTTTCAGTTTCATTGTATTGCTTTACTCGTAATGTAGGTAGACCCACTTTCACTGGAGTCACAGCCTCGGAATCGAAGATGAGATTGAAAGGTGTCTCACTTGTCGCTGTTCGAGATGTAGTGTGGTAGGCCCACAATACACTGGAGAGCTCCTCCACCCATCGACCCTTGGCCTCGTCTAGTCTAGTGCAGAGCCCCCAGGGGATGGTTCGATTGGTCACCTCGGCCTCCTTGTTGGTTTAAGGATGAGCTGCTGAAGTGAATCGATGGTGGATGTTGAGGTCGACGCAGAATTTCTCAAATGCTTAGTTGTTAAACTGCCATCCGTTATCAGTGATGATCGAATACGGGAAATCAAAACGATAGATGACTGATTTCCAGAGGAAAGACCTGGCCTTGGCCTTAGTAATCCGTGCCAGTGGCTCTGCCTCGACCCACTTGGTGAAGTAGTCGATGGCCATAATCAAGAACTTCTGTTGACCAGATGCGGGGAGAAAGGGATCCAAGATGTCCATTCCCCACTGGGTGAACAACCATGGAGCAGAGAGTTGGGAGAGAGGTGCAGTCGGCTAACATTGTATGTGAGCATGCTATTGATAGCGGTCGCACTTTCTCACGAAGTCAGCGATATTTTCTTGCATGGTCTCCTAGTAGTATCCTTGCCGGAAGGCTTTGTATGCTAGCATCCTGCCCCCTACGTGGTTCTCATAAAGGCCCTCATATATTTCCTGGAGCACATAGGCCACCTCTGAGGGTCTCATATACTTTAACAGGGAGTAGGAGTGGGACCTCTGGTAGAGCTGTCCATCTATCAATACGAAGCGCGCGACCTTCTTCTTGAGGAGACCAGCCTCCACGCAGTTCTTGGATAGGATGGCCATCGGTGGTATACTTGATATAGCGGTCCATCCAGCTGGCTTCGGGGGTGACCTGTTGGACCTCACCTAGGGCCTTGTAGTTGGGGGTCTCCACGTATTCGATGTAGGCGCGCCCCAATGATGAGTCTGCAAGGTTGCGAGTCTGGAGAGAACGTCAGCACGGGCATTTTCTCCATGAGAGATGTGGGAGATGCTGAAATGCTGGAAGCCTGCCGTGCTTGAATGCACCCACTTTAGATATCTTGCCATCTAAGGATCTCGGGCTTCGAACTCTCTCAAGACTTGATCCGTAACTAGTTACGAATCGGTGAAAACTCTCAGGCTTGACACGCCCAGCTCGCGGGATACCTTCAATCCTGCGAGGAATGCTTTATACTCAGCCTGGTTATTTATAGCTTTGAATAAGAAGTGCAACGCGCACTCAGCCACGACCTCGTCAGAGTTGGCGAGGATAAGGCTGGCTCCACTTCCTCCTACGTTGGATGCACTGTTCACATGGAGTATCCAGGCCATCTCATCAGGTGATGGTTCCATTTGATGCTCGGAGGAGGCCTCTTCCGGCTCTTCACTTGTCCAGGTGTATTCCACCAGAAAGTCAGCTAGCACCTATACTTTCCGAGATGGCCTTGGGTGATAGGTAATGTCAGACTCACTGAGCTTCATCGCCCATTTAGCAGATATCCAGACATGTCCAGATAGCTAAGGATGGCCCTTAGAGGCTGGTCGGTGAGGTCGGCGATCGGGTGTGCTTGGAAGTACGGCCTGAGATATTGAGCAGACATAATGAGTGCAAATTTTTTTTTTTCAAAGTGGGTGTACCTGGTTTCCGCATCTCGGAGCAGCTTGCTAGCATAGTACACCGATATCTGAACTCCGTCTCTGTCTGTCCAGACCAGTACTGAGCTGACGGCCCCTATGAAAGCTGCTAGATATAGGAGGAGTTCCTCCCCGACCTCTGGCCTGGAGAGCAGTGGTGGAGATATGAGGAACCTTTTTAGCTCCTCGAAGGTTTCTCGACACTCCTCCATCCAGGTGAAGTCATGCATCTTGTGCAGCACCTTAAAGAAGGGCAAGCAACGGTCGACGAAGCACGAGATGAACTGGTTTAGAGCCGCGATCCGGCCAGTCAGACACTAAATCTGCTTCTTCAAGATAGGGTGTTCCATGTCGATGATTGCTTGGACCTTCTCCAGATTGACCTCGATCCCTCGTTGGGTGACCATGAAGCCTGAGAACTTTCCAGCGCGACGCCGAAGGTGCACTTGGCGGGATTCAGTTCATCTAGTGGAGACGGAGGTTTTGGAAAGCTTCTACGAGATCCGCAACGTGGTCCAACTCTTGACCATTCATGATGAGCATGTCATCCACATAGACCTGCATGTTGTGGTCAATTTGGTCTTTTAAGACCTTATTGACTAGATGTTGGTACGTGGTCGCAGTGTTCTTCAGACCGAATGGCATCATCTTGTAGTAGTAAGTCTCTTGGTATGTGATCAAGGCTATGTGCTCTTCATCTTCTGGATGCATCCGGACTTGATTGTACCTGGAAAATGCATCTATGAAACTGAGTAAGCGGTGCTTCGAGGTGGCATCCACCAGTTGGTCAATCTTGGAAAGGAGAAGCGGTCTTTTGGACAGGCCGGTTGAGGTTGGTGTAGTCTACACAGATCCTCTATTTTCTGTTGGCCTTCTTGACAATGACTACATTTGTTAGCCAGCTATGGTACTGGACCTCTCAGATGAAGTCCATAGTGAGGAGCTTTTCCACATCTTCATTGATTGCCTTATGTTTCTCCGGGGTGAAGCTTTTTTTCTTCTACCAGATCGGGCGGCATTTCGGGTCAATGTTTAGCCTGTGGTGATGGCATCGAAAGGAATCCCAAGCATGTCTGCCATAATCCAGGTAAAAACTCAGCATTCACCCGGGAGAAACTTAGGAAGCGAGCCCTTTCATCCTCATGCAGCTAGGCTCCCACTTGCACCGTCTTCAAGGGGTTTGTCCCGAGTGGGTATGACAACAGGCACTCGACTGGGCCACTCTTGGTATCCTATGTTCTTTGGTCAAGCTAGTCGGCGACCGGGTCCTCCTCGACACTCTTGGCCCCAGGGATGACCTGTAGGTAGTGCTGAACTAGCTACGGGGTCCCCCTCATCTCCCCTACTTCATAGGGAGTTTGAAACTGAACTATGATTCATTTTGTAAATATGACCACGTCGAGCAGGTTGAGCCCAGGATGGCCGAGAATCATGTTGTAGGCTAAAGGGAGCCTGACAACCATGAAAGTCATCAGGATAGTGCTTTACTGGAAAGGCATCCCAGTGATGACTGGGAGGGTAATTTCTCTCTCCACCTTTATTGAATCTCCAGTAAATCCAACCAAAGGGGTGTGCACCAGCTTCAATATGATAGGAGACAAATTCATCTTAGAGAAAGCATCATAAAAAAGGATGTCAGTCAAACTTTCATTATCGACCATAATCCATTTTATAGGATGCTTTGCTATCGTCATCTCGACGACAACGGACTCATTATTTACATTCTCCACCCCAGCTCTCATTTCCTCTACTAAGGGGAGTACATTATCAGTCCCCTCCCTCGCTCTGGTCCTCTTGGGATCGCGCTCCACCCCCCAGGAGATCATCCCCACTAGCTGCTCGAGGGCTGGTTGTCGACAAGAGGAAGGGCTGCGATCACTTGAGGCTCGGCCTGGGTCTTGTCCCCATGAACTTTCCAAGGTACCCGCTCCTGATGAGGTTTTCAATCTCCCTCTTGAGGTGGTGGCATTTCTCGATATCGTGTTCGTGGTCATGGTGGAACTGGCAGTACTTTGACTTATCGCGACCACCTGACGGCCTTAATAGGATAGGGTGATGCAGGAAGCGCTCGTCCTCGATCTCCATGAGGATCTTAGACCTTGGAGCGAGGAGGGGTGTACCTCTTTTCTTAGGTGGGAGCACTCGTCGGCTTTTGGCCCGCTCGGAGATTTGGGGTTGCCTTAGGCCCATACAACTTGGAGGGCTCCCCCTGGGGTTGCTTCTTCAGGGGCCTTCCATCCAGCTCCCTTCTAGTACGGTCCGCCTCCTCCACACAGATATACTTGTGGGCCTAGAAGAGAAGCTCGAAGTAGATCTTTGGAGGCTTCTTGTCAAAGGAGTAGGTAAAACGGAAGATCCTAAGCCCTCGCTTCAGTACTAGCATGGCGATGGGCTCATCTAGGTTGTAGATCTTCAGGGTGGTAACTTTAAAACGGGACATGTAGTCCCACAAGGACTCATGGTCCTGCTGACAAATGGAGAAGAGGTTGTCAGCTTCACGTGGCACCTTCCGGTAGGTGTCGAAGTATGCTAGGAACTTTTTTAACTGCTCAAAGGAGTCGATGCTCTTGGGCTCGAGGTGGGTATACCAGACTCGAGCTACCTTTCAGAGGGTGGCTAGGAAGGCGACGCAAAGGAGGGCATCGGTGGCCCCCTGGACTCTTATGAGAGCCTTGTAGCTCTCAAGATGGTCCAGAGGGTCGGTCATCTCATCGTAGGGATTGACCTAAGGCATGTGAAACTGGTTGGGGATCGGTTCCTCTTGAATTTTATCGGAGAAATGTGGACGGGTGTCATAGCTCGTGGGCTCATATGAGGAGCCCTGTAGATTGGCAAACTGGCGGGATAGCTCGGCCAGCTTGCATTCTTGTTCCTTTAGGCATCTCTTAGTTCAGTGCCTGATAGCCTCATTAGTAGAGCCTTCTGCTGAGATCGTCGAAGGAGAAGGAGATGAGGGTTGGGGAGGATCATGCCGGGAGCTTTGCCATGGTGGCTTCTATGGTGCCATGAGGTGACGTGGTTCGGATTGGGAACTGGCTATCCTGATCAACTGAACCATCCTACTGCCTCTTCCTTGGTGTCCGCAGACTTCCCCAGGGACAGGAGGTGGCCCGTAGATGTGACGTCCTTCCTTGGAAGGATCGCATGCTGGTACCAGGCCCGGTGGCTTGGGCTGCAGGTGTCCCTTGTTGCTGCTGTGTAGCCAGGGATTGGTGCTGATGGTGCAACTAGCACATCACCACAACTAGGGCCTGGACCTGCTGGATGAGTGCGGTGACCTGTGGATCCACCGGAGGTAGTGGTGGTAGAGTGGGGAGCTCCCTCTTAGGGCTGTGCTGGTCGCCACGGTGGGGGGGTCCCCTCCGCGGCTGACGAAAGCTTCCCGCATGCGTGTCACCACCATGTTTCTGGTAAAATTTCTCTAGCAGTGAGGGGCTGGTCTAAACTGGTTGCTCTCTACCTGGCGCGCCAATCTGTTGTCACCTAGATCACCTAGCCTGCAGCTCCTATGTGGTGCAGGTGAGTAGGCATCCCACCTTGTGATCTCCAAGCACGACCGATCTTGCAAAAGAGAGGAGACCCAGGCCAGGAATCTCGATGGGGGTACTCCAACGATCAAGTCAGTGGATGATCAAGGAGAACAGATCCTCCTTAGCAAAGCCCAGAGTGGTCTCCACATTCAGAGAATTCTTGAAGAGATGGAGTAGAAATTTGTAACGGTGGAAGCTCTAGGGGGAGTCTTTAGATGTTCCTCCTGCCCTTGGGCTTTACTTGCTCAATCTTGCTTGCACTGGTTTTTGCTCACTCATGCTTACCTTTATCGGAGGCCCCTTTGAGCTTCTTATAAAAGCATCTTTCATTTAGCAGGGCGTAGAGTCCCTGGTCCGATGCTTCCTGGGAGCGCCTCATGTGGATGGAGTATAGGCCTGTCCCCCTTCCTCCTAAGAGGAGGGAGATAGGATCCGTAGTCCTTGTAGGGAGGTTCTGCCGTGGGTGCAGACGAAGTACTGTGAAGTGCACATCCTTTCCACGGTGAGCGCGAGTGGCGCGCCATGGGGCCTGACACCCCGATGGGACACTGCTTCTTATGGGTGTTATGCCATCATGTTTAGGGATCTAGCAGAGCACTGGCGTGGCACGAGATGCTACAAGATCTGAGACTCCCGGTAAAACTTTCCTCTTCCAGGTGGTACAGGCGATAGGTTGAAGGGTGCGATGCTTCGAACGGAGCGCCTTTCCATAGAAGGTGCCGACAGCAAGCTGAGAGGCCTGGTGCTCCGGCAGGACACTCCTCCACAAGGGATACGGGCGGCACGCCCGGACGAAATGCCACTCCACAGAGATGGTAGGCAGCATGCCCTGGCAGAGCGCTACTCCATAGAGGTTGCAGGCGGCGTGCCTTGGCGGTGCGCCACTCCACAGAGGTGGTAGTCTCTCTGAGTGACATAAGGGTTCCGACTGGGATGGTGACACCACCTGCTTGGGTCACTATCCCGACCGCTCCTAAGGTTGCTTGAGGGAGAAATCGGGTCCACTTGTCTTTATCCATGCTTGACTTCAGGTGGGGAGTTTGACTTTGACCGGGAGCTCGATCTCGGATGGAAGTTCGATCTCGATAGGGAGCTTGACCTCGGTAGGGAGCTCAACCTTGGACGAGAGCTCGACCTCGACGGGGAGCTCGATCTCGAACGGGAGCTCGATCTCGAACGGGAGCTCGATCTCGGATGTGAGTTCGACCTTGGTAGGGAGCTCGACCTCGGACGAGAGCTCGACCTCGACAGGGAGCTCGATCTCGAACGGGAGCTCGACCTTAGACGGGGAGCTCGATCTCGAACGGGAGCTCGGACTCGGCAGGGAGCTCAACTTCAGCGAGGATCTTGTGGCAGCATCCAGGTGGTGCCTATTTGCCAGCTGGATCAGATGCGGGCTCCGCGTCGGCGGTCATACCACATCACATCCCAAATTCTTAAAATTTCAAGTTTGAATTTTAAGTTTGAATCAAATTCAAACTTGAGATATGATAGGATAAGGAGATAAGAGGGAGACTTCCTAGGGTGTCCAACACTTAGATGCACCCCTTCTCTCGTGATTTTTTCATGCAAAAAAAAAGTGCACCCTCCCTTTTGTGTGCTAGCTATTTGGTGCCATTTCCACTTTGGCATGAAGTGGAGAGAGAGTTTCAGTTTGATTGAAGTTGGGTTCTAGAAATCCTATTCTATTTGAAGTTGGACTCTATGATTTTTAATCCAAATTCAATTGGGTTTGTTTCAAACCTATTAGAAATTAGGTCTAAATCTTATTAAAACTAATAAATGCAATTAGATTTGAATTAGACTAAACTCAATCAAATTAAATCTTTAATTTGATTAGAATTAAAAATTTAATTTGATCAAATTAAATTAACTTGTAATACTTATAATTAAAGTCATCAAAATGGATCATGGTCTACGGGCGGCTCATTTAGACCCTTAAAATAGTAAATTTGGATTAGTATTTTGGCGGTTCATTTAGCAAAAGGGCTTTTAGCCTAATCTGTTCAATAAACCCGAAAGACAAAACCTAGACCTCCGCTCTCTCTCACTCTCAGCGATCTCTTCTCCTTCTCTCTCGAATCCAAAGCTTCGATCAAGCTGCTCCACTCACCCTACATTGCCTCGTAGGCAAGCTTCCTCTTGATTTTTTTTCATTTTCTCGTGGTTTTTCTTCCATTTTTCCCATCCTTAAAAGTCCCAATCAGGTTGGAGGCTTGAAGAGGCCAAATAGGGAAGCTTTGAGAGTGGTTAGGGGAAGCTTTCCCCGGTCTTCTCATTTTTTCCATCCTCAAGAGCATGAATCTCTCGCGTGGGAGGCATGGAGCGGACTCTCAATCGGGTGAGAGGTTTGGAGCGGCCGAACAGAGGAGGTTAGACAATAACTTGGAGCAGGCAAATTGGGAAGATGGTAAAGCGGTCAAATATGGAAGGTTAGATGTTTTTTTTTTTTTTTTTTTCCGGAAGGTTGGGACCGTGGGAGGCTTGGAGCAGGCAAATTAGGAAGCTTAGACCAGGAGTGGTCAAACAGAGAAATAAAGGTAGGTTAGAGAATAGATAGATTTTTTCTTTTTTTGAAGGGTGGGAGCCACCTCCCTTGGCCTTGAGTGGTTCTAGTTTTCTACGCCACTTGCCTGTTGCCTGCTTGCTTAGTTTTTTCTTTTTATTTATTTATTTATTTATTTATATTTATAGGTGATTAAGATTTTTTGGTTTAGGGTTCATCTTGCTTGTTGTTTACCCTTTTTTTTTTTTTTTTTTTAATCTATGGTTTTGATGCTCTTGATGTTCTTTTGGTACATCAGAGGTATAAATTATGCTGGGTGAAGATGAATGCGATTCATGGTTTAAGTTTAATTTTGCATATGATTGGTTGCAGATACCTTGGTATTTGAAAATAAATATTATTGTTCATATTTTATTTTTTGTTATTTATTTAAAAATAAACATGCTAAAATATTGATGGGTTAGTCATAGGGTGATTTATTGTATGATATTTTAATTTGATTTTGTACTATGGATTTTGGAAAAGTTGATCCTAACATAAATATTTATATTGATAAAGAATTAGAAATATTAGATGCATATCGAATTTTTTCTAGTTAACAAGAAGGTACAAATGATGACTCCGAAAAGTCAAGTAAAAGATCTATATCTACTACTTCATATATATATATATATATATATGGAATTCTTTCACTAAAATAGATATGAAAAATGATAAAGTAAATGCAAGTGTGGAAAAGAGTTTGTTGTGTGTAGTGCTGATGGGACTTCTCATCTATCTCGTCATATATCAAGTTGTAAGCTTTTATCTAAATATTTGGATATGAGTGAGATGATATTGGATCATGCAAAAAAGTTGAGATCCAAAAAAACTTGATCATAAGTATATGCATAAAGTTTTATCTATGGCTATCATTAAGTATGATCTTCCATTTTCATTTGTTAAATATAAATGGATTAGAGAGCTTCACTCTTTACTTAATCCAGATGCAAAACATTATAGTAGAAATAATGTTGTATATGATGTTATAAAAATCTATGGCTCAGAAGGAGAAATTGAAACAAGATATGTATAATAATCATGGTAGAATATATTTGACCTCTGCTTGATAGACTGCTTATACTAGTGAAGGATATATTTATTTGATTGCATATTTTGTTGGTAAAAATTGGATAGTAAATAGTAAAATTTTATCTTTTTTGTAAAATGAAGCTTTTATACTCTGGGGTTGAATAGGTAAGAAATGTGTTTGATTGTTTGAAAGATTGGAAATAGATAGAAAAGTATTCTCTCTTACTTAGGACAATGCCTCTACTAATTATAATATACAAGATATTTTGAAAGAGCAACTTGCTTTGCAAAATAGCTTATTATGTGATGGTCAATTTTTTCATATAAAGTGTTGTGCATATATCTTGAACTTTATAATTCAAAAAGATTTGAAAGTGACTAGTGGGGCCACACAAAATTAGAGAGAGTATCAAATGTGTAAAGGCATTAGAGGCAAGAAAAATATGTTTTAAACTGTTCATTTATCAAATGTTGTCCATTAATCAATAGTTGGATGGTGTGGCAATGGAGGGGGTTTTAGTCGAGTACATACATTAACTTTTTAGAATTCAAAATTTTTTCAAGTTCCTAAGCTAGTCCTTGTAGTTTATTCTAGTCAATCGGTTGGACTTGAGAATTCGAACTAAAGGATTAGAAGCTGACATGGTAAACTAAGAGAAAAGATATTTTAGTTAGATATTTGTATTTGATCATTTATGTTTATTTTAGGATCTTCTAATACAAAGTTCTCCTACTTTTTTCTCGAATCTCTTGTACTCTTCATGTAGAGAAACGAAAACCTTCATGATTTAGGATTTCAAGTACATACTACGGTTCCACTGATTTACGCATACCTTACTTCATAGATATTAGTGATCGTAAACCAATAAGTTGATAACTCTTGTCCATTGTTTCTCACGTATGTTATAGCAATTTTCGATCTCTAATTCATGTAGGCCACACCTGATGGATATTGGTTTCATTCCTTGGTTAAGTCGAACCCACCATTAAATGCATAGGCAAAATCATCATTGAGTCCCTCACCTGATAGATATTGGGCCCAATCCCATCTTCATCCTACAACATCTTATGCTGATAGAGTGGTTGCACATCCCAATGCAACTAAAATAATGTATCCAGCTGAGAACAGTTAACATGATTAGGACACCCATATATCTATAATAATGGAAAATTGCTAGACTTAAATATACGAGAAGATTTTAATTTAGGTTTCATCTAATTAATTATCTACATCTTATGTACATAACTAATCAAAAGGGTATGGGCAGAGCACAAATCATTAAGCAACTAATGTTCTAAACTAATCAACCAAATTTACTATGTAAGTAAAGATTGGTGGGAGGCTTCTTGTGGTGCGGGCACCAGACTCAGAAGAAGACTTCAGAGCTCCATCTGAATCTCTGATTGACATTGCCCAAGAAATTAGGGTTTGTAATAAAGGTTGACCTGGTCAACCAGTTTATTTATTTTTATTTATTTCTTGAGTCACCATTTAAATTTTGTTGAGTCATGTTGACTCGGTGCAAGTCCCGATGTGGTTTCAATTTGGTCCAAAATGGTGCCACATTTGTCTTCCAATCAAATCAAGGTTCAAGCAAGTGGAGGCCACACTCCAAGCCACACGCCCAGCCACACTCCGAGCACACGCCAGAGTCCAGGAGGCGCCACAGAGGCATCCCAGTGTCATGGTCCCCACACCCAAAGAAGAAAAAATCAAATTGGAAGCTAATTTAAAGGAGGCGCCCATACCTGCCTATTTTACCTAAGCAAAGAAGGAAGAAAACTTCTCTTAGAGAAGAAATCAAAGAAGGACATCCAATTGAAGTTCAAATCAAAATCAAAGAGCTTAACTTGGAGTGGAAGAAAAGAAGAAATGCCATAAGAAGAGGAGGACTCCAAATCCAAATCCAACTCCAAAGGAGGCGCCATAAAAATTCCAAAAAAAAATTCCTTTATGGCCGTCCCAATTTTTTTGAAGTCTTGGTCGACCAAGAGAGGGGGTTTTTTACCTAATCTAGAGGTTGGAAGAGTTTAGTCCCACATGAGAATTTGTACAAGTTAGGAGAAAATTTTAGGTCTATATAATAGACCTCTCTTTGTAACTTTGAAAAAAAAACGAAGAAAATTATTTTTTACTATTCTCTTGTGTTGAGTGACCTAGGTTTCTCTTCTTCCGCACTATTCTAAGTGTTGAGCTCCGTGAGGGGGTAATCCGGGTTCCATTGGAGCTTTGAGGAGGTGAGAGATCTCCATCTTTATCCAAAACCCTAGGTTAGCCACTTGAAATTCCAAAACCCTAGCCACCTTTCATTATTTTCAATCCATCAAACCCTAGATCCATCCATCTCCCACGGCCTCTCTCTCTCTACAAGTCCAGGCTATCCACCTTCATCCAGATCCAGTCCGGCTACTTCAGATCCAGAGCAAGTTCCAAGGAAAATCACATCAGCTTCCAGGAGAATCCAGTTTTCAGCAATTTCAATCTTCAAGTTCATCAACCTGGTAAATTTTTCCCTTGACTCTCTGATTCCATCAATTGTTTTTCTTCTCTTCCAGATCTTGAGTTCAGGAGAAGCCAACCCTCCAAAGGACCAGTATTGGAGGATCCATTGCGAAGATATCTGAATCCGAGGATCCAACAATCTGCTCGGGAGAGTTCTTCCACCAAAATCTGTGAAGATCATTGTCTGGTTAGGTAAACCATCTCTTCTCTTTATTTCTGTTCTGTTGAAAGTTCGGAGCGAAACCCTAGGTCTGGGATTTTCTCAACCCCCAGCGATCCGTTGCTTCTGAACTACTCTGATAATTTAGTTTCCTTAAAATTGTGCTTTCAATTATCATATTAGTATCTTTCAATGTTAGGTTAACTTTTCTTTGATTTGAAACCAACTTCTACAAACATATAAAAACAACAAAAAAATTAGTTAATCTTAATTTACTTCCGCATCGCATCCCTTTATTTGTTCTGCATCATTTTTGGTATCAGAGCTTTCGTTCTGCATCATTTTTGGTATCAGAGCCCAGTCTAGGGTTTCTGATTTGCTTGCTTGCTTGTTTTGATTGTTTTCTCTTTTTATTTTGTCTGCTCGAAGTAGACTCCCCAGGACGTCCGGTCCTAGGAACTAAGCGAGGCGCAAGCCTCCTCCTCCCATTCCATGGGGTGTTCCTAGGGCGTGTAGGGGATCCATTGGGTTATAACTTCGTAGCAGGGATTATAAACGGGGAAGACAATCTAGTTGCAGCCCGTAATTGCCCTGTTGTCTGAATTATTTCTCCCTGCATAAAATTCTGAATTGCATGATTTTTGCTTCGTTGAAACCAGTATAATTGAACCTATTTTCCATAATTTTTCTGAGATTTATTGGTTTCGGTAAAAATTCTGAGAATTAAAATACAGCAACTCTGTTTTTTGTGTTCTGCAATTCAATTCTTTTTGGAGTGATCATCTCATAATTTACTTAAGGGAAATTGAGCATCTAAGATAAGGGGAGGAGTTGATTACCTCTCCTTAGCCCAAAACCACCATCCAATCATTCGAACCTAGACCTAATTTAAAATCAGTTAGACCTAATTTGTCCTAGTAGGCTAGGGACACCAATTGGTCGGGTCTAGGCTAGTGTTGAGTCAGTTTGCCGAGTTATTCTGTGTGTGCTTAGCACTCAGTATCTAGAATGGTGGTTCAGGGATCCATTCCCGAAGGGCTTGTGTGCTGGTCCGCCTACCTGGCCAATCACTGATTGGTGTCTAGGATTGGCAATCAGGGACCTAACACTCCCCTTACACCTGCCTGGCTGAGTCCTGAGTTACTACAGGCTAGCTTGCCACTCTGATTGGGCATCTAGTTTGGGCTCTAGGTCTAGTTAGCCCGTAGTCGTTTAGTTGAGTCTCATTTTGTGTGTTTGCTTGCATCATGTCTACCCGGAATAGAGTGCCCTACCAACCTGGTCAAACCCAACCTAATTTAGAGGCCATGGTTAGAGCTCTTACTAAGAGCATGAACAAGTTAAGCCAGGATTTGACTGCTACTGTTACCCAGTGTAAAGAACAAGTCCATGAGAATTTTACCCAGCTTAGGGATCAAGTCCAAGTCCTTGAGAAACGTAGACATCAAAATTGGATCCCTGATCCAAAATTTAATAGGCCCCAACCTCATCCATACCAGGAACCTAGGAGGACCTTATACCGTGATCCCGAGCATTACCTTAGGAAGCCTAACCATGATATCTATAGTGTGGATCGTGTCTATGAGAGGTCCTTACAATATTCTAGACCAGTCACTCAACAACCCAAGTCTTCTAGATCAAACCGTTTAGATCCACACCCATGCCCAAGTAAGGTCTCTACTAGCTTGAAACCCAGTGTGACCCAGGTTCCTATATCTCAAGAATGTTTGTTTTGTGGAGAAAGAGGCCATAAATCTAGTCAGTGCCCATGCATAGGACTGGCTTGTGCACAGCTAAGTGGTAAGAATCCTAAGGATGACATTAATGAGGGAGAACCCAAGCCTACCAATGAGGATGAACGGTTAGGTATGACAAGCCTAGAATCAGTTGACCCGATTACCACTGACCCGAAACCCATTGAAGATGGCATCGAGGAAGTATATGATGCTGGCTTGAGTCTAGTTGATGAATGTGAGGGGGAAGAACTTGAAGAATGTGACATTGATACTATTGGTTCCTTACCTGAGGAGACCTTAGAAAGCAACCAACTGATAAGACCTAGTTCAGAAATTCAAGAGATTTGTGAGAACCGGGTTCCTTTAGTCAAATACCCCCAGGAAGAACTCATATTGTTAGCCCGAGCTATTAGTTCGTACCCTCTAATGACAGTCATTCCCCAAGTACCAATTGAAGATCTTTGCACTGAACTGTTTAAGTTTGCCCACCCTATGGTAGATCTTCTCCTTAGGATGACTGAATCAAGCCTCTTACAATTGGACCTTGTCCCATGCCCAGCCACTAAGGTCTCTCCCGTAATCTCAGTTGAACATCCTTGTCTTGAGCGGATTGGTTCACCCAGTCTTGTAGAAGTCCTCCTTATGGCCCCAGACCCCTTCCTTTGCATGACTGACCTACCCTTCTATAGAGTATACCTTTCGACACCCATAGGTCAAATTTCAAGTCTTGAGGTCATCATCCATAGGCCCTTCCATGAATCATTCTTCAATCCAGTTCTTGAGAAAATGGATCATTATTTGCTTAGAGAACAAACTTTAACTATTGCAATCACATGTCCTAGGCTGCTTCCCGAACCATCTCTTGATCCATTCCTGGGAGTAGCAAACTTTTCCTTTCGAAAGGATGACCAGTTGACACTCATAGATCATCATTCAAACCTTCAGGTCACCACCTTTAGTCAGCAGGTAATTCGTGACTCCACCTCATATTTCCTTCCTTTCTCTAGGACTTCCAGTGCTTCTTACACCATCCAAGTATACTTTGTCGAAGTCTTTAGAGTGAACCACGTGTCGGAACCTATTAGGTTTGCCACCTACTTCTGGAAGACCTTATGGCACCTACTAGGCACCCATGATAAGTTTTCATGCTCTGCATGCCCTCCTCCGACCCAAGGTCAAACCTAGAAAGCCTTAGTTTGTTAGGTTTAGACCTAGGGTTCCTTTGGAATAAAGTCCATTCTTTAGGAATGCGTCGTCAGTCTAGTTTAGTTTTTCTTGACCCTTTACTAGGCTTTGGCTCAGATTTTGGTTTGATTGAGAGCACCAGGAATTGGGATTTGTATTTTGTCCAGGACTAAATTTGCGTACAATGACTCGGTCAATAGGTCTACGGGTAAGAGTCCATTTGAAATTGTACATGGGTACAAACCTCACACACCTCTTGACCTAGTCCCTTTACCTGTCCACACTCGAGTCTCCGAGTCTGCTGAGAATTTTGCACAGCATGTAAAAGACTTGCATAAAGAAATTCATGCCAAAATAAATTTAAGTAATGAAACTTATAAGAAGTTGGCTCATACTCAAAGGCGAGTCAAATCTTTTGTTGAGGGAGACTATGTGATGATTAGGTTAAGGCCTGAATGGTTTCCTCCTGGAACCGTTAGAAAGTTACATGCTAGGGGAGCTGGACCATTTAGAGTGGTAAAGAGAGTAGGATCCAATGCCTATGTGCTCGAGTTGCCTCCAGAACTAGGCATTAGCTCTACTTTCAACATTATAGACTTAGTAGAGTACAGGGAGCCAGCTGTGATTCCTAGTGAGCCTTTTGAGCCTAACCCAATCATTGAGAGTGATCCCGACCCTGTGTGTCCACCAACAAACTGGCCTGTGAGGAAAGAGCAGATTGAAAAGATCCTGGATGATCAGGTTATCTCTACTCGTAATCGAGGATACCAAAGGTACCTGGTCCGCTGGCAAGGAAGGCTAGATTCTGATGACTCTTGGATCTCCCGAGAAGAATTACAAGAATTGGACCCAGACCTCTTGGAGAGATACCAGAGCCAACTTGAGCCTTACTCGACAGGGTCGAGTTCCTCCCACCCCGGGAGAATTGGTGCGGGCACCAGACTCAGAAGAAGACTTCAGAGCTCCATCTGAATCTCTGATTGACATTGCCCAAGAAATTAGGGTTTGTAATAAAGGTTGACCTGGTCAACCAGTTTATTTATTTTTATTTATTTCTTGAGTCACCATTTAAATTTTGTTGAGTCATGTTGACTCGGTGCAAGTCCCGATGTGGTTTCAATTTGGTCCAAAATGGTGCCACATTTGTCTTCCAATCAAATCAAGGTTCAAGCAAGTGGAGGCCACACTCCAAGCCACACGCCCAGCCACACTCCGAGCACACGCCAGAGTCCAGGAGGCGCCACAGAGGCATCCCAGTGTCATGGTCCCCACACCCAAAGAAGAAAAAATCAAATTGGAAGCTAATTTAAAGGAGGCGCCCATACCTGCCTATTTTACCTAAGCAAAGAAGGAAGAAAACTTCTCTTGGAGAAGAAATCAAAGAAGGACATCCAATTGAAGTTCAAATCAAAATCAAAGAGCTTAACTTGGAGTGGAAGAAAAGAAGAAATGCCATAAGAAGAGGAGGACTCCAAATCCAAATCCAACTCCAAAGGAGGCGCCATAAAAATTCCAAAAAAAAATTCCTTTATGGCCGTCCCAATTTTTTTTGAAGTCTTGGTCAACCAAGAGAGGGGGTTTTCTACCTAATCTAGAGGTTGGAAGAGTTTAG
Source organism: Areca catechu (assembly GCA_021397845.1). NCBI lineage: Eukaryota > Viridiplantae > Streptophyta > Magnoliopsida > Arecales > Arecaceae > Areca > Areca catechu. Next base: position 67,971,651 of record CM038045.1, read on the forward strand.
TCCCACATGGGAATTTGTACAAGCTAGGAGAAAATTTTAGGTCTATATAATAGACCTCTCTTTGTAACTTTGAAAAAAAATGAAGAAAATTATTTTTTGCTATTCTCTTGTGTTGAGTGACCTAGGTTTCTCTTCTTCCGCACTATTCTAAGTGTTGAGCTCCGTGAGGGGGTAATCCGGGTTCCATTGGAGCTTTGAGGAGGTGAGAGATCTCCATCTTTATCCAAAACCCTAGGTTAGCCACTTGAAATTCCAAAACCCTAGCCACCCTTCATTATTTTCAATCCATCAAACCCTAGATCCATCCATCTCCCACGGCCTCTCTCTCTCTACAAGTCCAGGCCGTCCACCTTCATCCAGATCCAGTCCGGCTACTTCAGATCCAGAGCAAGTTCCAAGGAAAATCACATCAGCTTCCAGGAGAATCCAGTTTTCAGCAATTTCAATCTTCAAGTTCATCAACCTGGTAAATTTTTCCCTTGACTCTCTGATTCCATCAATTGTTTTTCTTCTCTTCCAGATCTTGAGTTCAGGAGAAGCCAACCCTCCAAAGGACCAGTATTGGAGGATCCATTGCGAAGATATCTGAATCCGAGGATCCAACAATCTGCTCGGGAGAGTTCTTCCACCAAAATCTGTGAAGATCATTGTCTGGCTAGGTAAACCATCTCTTCTCTTTATTTCTGTTCTGTTGAAAGTTCGGAGCGAAACCCTAGGTCTGGGATTTTCTCAACCCCCAGTGATCCGTTGCTTCTGAACTACTCTGATAATTTAGTTTCCTTAAAATTGTGCTTTCAATTATCATATTAGTATCTTTCAATGTTAGGTTAACTTTTCTTTGATTTGAAGCCAACTTCTACAAACATATAAAAACAACAAAAAAATTAGTTAATCTTAATTTACTTCCGCATCGCATCCCTTTATTTGTTCTGCATCATTTTTGGTATCAGAGCTTTCGTTCTGCATCATCTTGTGTATGTACAATGGTCCTAATTAAGTGACCACCAGTCAATCACTTTTTTTAGACATCAATTGATCAATCAATTTTAAACTTGGTTAGCTTTAGATATTCGGGCTCGAGCCATTGAGCTGAAATTAGATTTATGGGTTAATCATTTTAGATACATGTATATCAATTAATTTGATCATCTATAATTATTGATTTGATTTTCAATCTAATTAGAACCAACTCCTTGAAATTAGTCCATTATATGCTAATAGATCAACCCTCGATGTGTAATCATATTTCAAATCTAATTTGGTCTATCCATAACTAATCCCTTATTCATGATCATTAAAAATTCAGATCTTGAAACTAAATTTTAGATCTTAACATTAAGGCATGAAAATTAAAAGAAATTTCAATTTTGAAACTAAATTTCAGATATGTCATATCATGTATGAATAATAAAAAATGATCTGATAATTTTTTATTATTAAAATTTTAAAAAACTTTCAATATCATTCTACGACAATCTTTTCAGTATAACGAAATCACATCATTATACTAGAACAACCTTATATTAGAACGATATCAAAATAATTATTAATTTTTAGATCTTAGAACTTAAATTTTCAAATTATTAGATCAAAATATTTCTGATTTTTAATCATAATCATATGCATATAAAGGTGGCTCTGATACTATTATTAGATTTGCTGGTGTTTTCACGCATACACATTTTTTAAATTTATGTTTCAAGTTGTGTAGAAGATCAGATTATAGCATTTTGAATCTAGAAACATGCATAAGGTCTCATTTTCTAAAATACCTAATAGGATTCTATATATAAGAAATTAAGATTAGATCTAAATCAATAATTTAAATAATATTATATGATAACCTTTCAACATGCTAGATTATACTATTATACTAGGACAATCTTATGTTAAAATTCTATTTATATCAAACACATAAAACCATAAATATTCAGATATAAGATAATGTATGAAAGATGTTGCCCAGATATGGTGCCCAAGAGGGGGGGTGAATTGGGTATTTTAAAAATTAAAGCAATATATGTGCTAACAAGATCTAAGATGAAGAGTGATAGTGCTCAAATAATTGTGCAAGGAAGCAATGAAATAAAACGACAATTAAAGAGCAAAAGAAGATAAAGAGAAAGGCAATGCAAATACACAAGAAGTATAGTGGTTCGGTGCACCTAGCACCTACATCCACTCCCCAAGCTCTACTTGGGAATTTTCACTATAATCTTTAGATTACAGCCGACTTGTTTTACCAGGCTCACAAGTCAAAACCTTACACACTTGTTTTGGCTTCGGGCTAACAAGCAACCCTAGTTGGTTTTATCAATTGGATCACCAACAAACCTTACTCACTTGTTTTGGCTTCGGGCTAACAAGCAACCCTAGTTGGTTTTATCAATTGGCTCACCAACAAACCTCACTCACTTGTTTTGGCTTCGGGCTAACAAGCAACCCTAGTTGGTTTTATCAATTGGCTCACCAACAAACCTCACTCTAGTTTCAAATTCCCTTGAAACTAGCCTACCACAAATAGAATTTTAATACAATGAATAAAAACAATACAAACTCCTTTTTGAGCAATAAGAAATTCGTTGAAACTTTTGATGGAGACTCTTCAAGCCTTTTCCCTTGGAATCTTTGACCTCACTAAATGCCAAACTCTTGAAAGTTGGATTCCTCAAAGATGGAAAGCTTTTGGCTAAGGAATCTCTTGGATTTCTCACTCTTTTTGGCTTGGAATTGCTTGAAGGCTTTTTACTTTCACTCTAATCCTTTTCACCTTGTCTCCATGTCTTTTTTGAAGTTTGGTGGAGGTTAAATACCTCATTCATGCTGAAACAACTCCACAAGACCGTTAGAATCAAAAATATGGCCGTTTATGGCCGTTAGAAATCAAATCAGAAGTTCAGAAAAACTAGCCGTTATACCATGAGTCGACCTCATGAGTCGACCTCTGGATCAAGTATCGACCTCATGAGTCGACCTCCAGTTTATCTTAGGCAAAAATCCAGAAAACCATAGTTCTGCCCAGTTTGAATTCTCAGGCTATGAGTCGACCTCTGGTGTCGACCTCTGGACAGGTGTTGACCTCAGGTGTCGACCTCTGGACAGGTGTCGACCTCTGGTGTCGACCTCTGAAGCATGCCACTGAAATTTTGCCGTGCCGGTTTTGCTGAACCATCTTCAAATCCTTTCATATTAATTCCAAAGTCCATATATTTGATTTTCCATTAATTTAAGGACTTTTTCAACTGAAATACAATCATTTCTTCATTCAACATGGTTGAGTACTAAGATCTAAGAAATACACTTAAAACACAATTAGTACTCATATATACTTAAACATTTTGTCAATCATCAAAATCAAGACTAGAGTCAACAATCTCCCCCTTTTTGATGATGACAAAACCTTTAAGTATATGAATAGGGTAAGCTTAAAAAGATTAACAATAAGATAAACATGTAAGCTCAAAACAATAAGCACCAAGCTCCCCCTCAAAATATGATCCAAAAAATCTTCAAAAATATTTTTAAAATATGCAAAAGAAAAATTTAAAATATTCAAAATTTCTTCTTCTTACTAATTCTTTCCTTTAGATAAAAATATTTTACATACTTCTCCCCCTTTTGCACTTTCTTTCATTTCTCAAAAGATTTTTCATGTTTATCCAATCTTCCCCTTTTCATACTTAACAATTTTCTCCCCCTTTTTGACATCATGAAAAAGGGTGAAAGGCAATACAAAGTGGAAATGAAGTTGGAAAGAATAGCAAGTAGGTCATCAAAATCAATGCATGAAATCAAATATTTATGATATCAATTGAATATGATATAAATTGAACAAGATACCAAAGAATGTAAGCACATGCAAGAAATGATTTGATGTATATTATCCATTCGCCTTACTTGTTCATGGGATAAGGTCACAGCGGCACCCCTACACGTCATAAGAGAGCCCATTGAATGGGAAGAGAGGGTCTTAAGCCCTACTTATCTCCTATGACCGGACGGCCATGGTGACTAACCCAATCCGAAGCGGTTACTAGGAATTCTTAAAAAATTTTTGATGCCAATGGAATATGATACCATTTGAATGTAACTCCTCCAAAGAATTAGATTTGAAAACAAGAAGAGTACTATAGCAATATAAGCAAAGCATGATATCAACAAGATATTCAAAGCATCAAATATGATAACAAATCTTTGGATGCTCCCCCTGAATGTTATTCCTCATTTAAAATATGCATTTATTTCAGGAATAAAACATGAAAGCTTATGCATCAAGATTTGAAATTTTTCAAGATATTCATGATTTTCAAAATACAAAACATTTATATCGCATAAAAATATTTAGCATTATTTCAAATTCATTTTAAGATGATTTGATATCCATACAAATGCTAGAAGTAATATGATATCAAGTCTAGCTATTAGAGCAAGGGTTTGTCAATAAGCATACCTTCTTCTTAAAAATAACCCTTAACTGCTAGTTCTATACTTGATCCAAATCATTTCTAGATTATGCATAGATGCCAAAAATAAAAAATATATAAATCATAGCATTTCACTTGAAATAATTTAGAAATTATATTAATCAAAATCAAGTGAAGATCTAATAATCACAAGTTTGACCATGAGAGCTTGAAATCCATCAACATCAAAAATGGTCATGATCACAACAAATGATTGTTAGTCTAAGCTTGATTCTAATCAATCAATTAAAACATTTTTCAAATCAATATGCATCTTTAAAAGTATTTTTCATGAAATACATTAATCAAAATCAAGTGAAGGTCTTACAATCATAGATTTAATCATGATAGCATGAAATTCATCAGCACCAATAAGTTCATGATCATAGCCAATGATGATAAGTCCAAACTTGATTCTAATTAACTATTTAAAACAATTTTTTAAAGTAATTGATGCAATAAAAATTAATCTACAATTTTAATTATGGAAGGAGATGTTTATAATTTACCAATATACATAATCCTTCCTTTTACCATTTAGTCCAAAATATAGCTTGTCCACTTCTTTAAATTGTCTTGTACAACCTCTTTTCAAGAACTTCCTTTCTTCATGTTGGGTTGCAAGACATTCCTGCAAAACAAATTAAGTGGACATTTTTGGTACCCAAACTTTCTTGGGTCCTTTATGATTAGTAATTATGGTTCCTTTTGGAACCCAAACTTTTCTAGAAGGATAAGCATTGAAACCACATTTATTAGAAGAATTGAAAGAAGCAGGAATATTGAAGTTCTTCAAGAGTTTTTGCTTCTTTTCCTCAATCAAAATATTTTTCTCATTAAAAACTTTTTTACATAAATCTTTTGAAATAACATCTTCTTTTTCTAAAAATTCTTTTTCTTTAGAAAAATTATTCTTTTCATTTTTAAAAATATCAATCTTGGCATTTAAATTATCATTTTTATTTGCAAGATTGGTGTTGTCAAGAGAAAATGAATCTACATGCCTACTTAATTTCTTGTGCTCAATTTTTAGCAATCTGTATTCATGCACAAGATCATTAGATGCATCATGTGATTCTTTAAAGGTAAAATCATAATTATTTTTAGCACATACCTTTTTCTCATTTGCCATGAAACAAAGATGGGCAACTTCATCATCCGTACTTGAATCTTCGCTATCGCTCCAAGTTGCCATCATTGCCTTGAATTTCTTTTTGGCCTTGAGAGCTATTATTTTCTTTTCTGTATCAGCTTCCACTATCCTTTGCCATAAGTTCAACTCATAGGTCATGAGTGAACCGATAAGCTCTTCCAAAGGTAAGGTTTCTACATCTTTAGCTTCTTGGATCGCCGTCACCTTTGGATCCCATGATTTTGGCAAGGATCTAAGAATTTTGTTCACCAAATCAGCATTAGTATAGATTTTGCCAAGACTTTTTAATTCATTAATAATAGTCATAAATCTTGAAACATATCAGATATAGATTCATAATGCATCATTTCAAAAGTTTCAAAAGAATGTATAAGCAAATTAATTTTAGTGTTCTTCACTTGAAGAGTACCCTCATGAGTAACTTCAAGTGTGTCCCATATTTCCTTCGCTGATGTGCATGTAGAAACTCTATTAAATTCATTTAAGTCCAATGCACAATAAAGCAAGTTCATTGCTTTAGCATTGAGTTCAATTTGTTTAATGTCATATTCATTCCAATCCTCTTCGAGCTTTGGAATGGAAATGCCATTAACCAAAATGGAAGGAATATGAGGACCACTAATAATGGTTTTCCAAAGATGATAACTAATAGATTGAATATGGATGCGCATGCGAGTTTTCCAAAATAAGTAATTTATGCCATTGAAAAATGGTGGTCTAACACTAATACCTATAAGGGTTACCATAATCTTTAGCTCAAAATCGTTAGATTTTCAATCAGAGCACCGAGCTCTGATACCACTTGTTGCCCAGATATGGTGCCCAAGAGGGGGGGTGAATTGGGTATTTTAAAAATTAAAGCAATATATGTGCTAACAAGATCTAAGATGAAGAGTGATAGTGCTCAAATAATTGTGCAACGGAAGCAATGAAATAAAATGACAATTAAAGAGCAAAAGAAGATAAAGAGAAAGGCAATGCAAACACACAAGAAGTATAGTGGTTCGGTGCACCTAGCACCTACATCCACTCCCCAAGCTCCACTTGGGAATTTTCACTATAATCTTTAGATTACAGCCGACTTGTTTTACCAGGCTCACAAGTCAAAACCTTACACACTTGTTTTGGCTTCGGGCTAACAAGCAACCCTAGTTGGTTTTATCAATTGGATCACCAACAAACCTTACTCACTTGTTTTGGCTTCGGGCTAACAAGCAACCCTAGTTGGTTTTATCAATTGGCTCACCAACAAACCTCACTCACTTGTTTTGGCTTCGGGCTAACAAGCAACCCTAATTGGTTTTATCAATTGGCTCACCAACAAACCTCACTCTAGTTTCAAATTCCCTTGAAACTAGCCTACCACAAATAGAATTTTAATACAATGAATAAAAACAATACAAACTCCTTTTTGAGCAATAAGAAATTCGTTGAAGCTTTTGATGGAGACTCTTCAAGCCTTTTCCCTTGGAATCTTTGACCTCACTAAATGCCAAACTCTTGAAAGTTGGATTCCTCAAAGATGAAAGCTTTTGGCTAAGGAATCTCTTGGATTTCTCACTCTTTTTGGCTTGGAATTGCTTGAAGGCTTTTTACTTTCACTCTAATCCTTTTCACCTTGTCTCCATGTCTTTTTTGAAGTTTGGTGGAGGTTAAATACCTCATTCATGCTGAAACAACTCCACAAGACCATTAGAATCAAAAATATGGCCGTTTATGGCCGTTAGAAATCAAATCAGAAGTTCAGAAAAACTAGCCGTTATACCATGAGTCGACCTCATGAGTCGACCTCTGGATCAAGTGTCGACCTCATGAGTCGACCTCCAGTTTATCTTAGGCAAAAATCCAGAAAACCATAGTTCTGCCCAGTTTGAATTCTCAGGCTATGAGTCGACCTCTGGTGTCGACCTCTGGACAGGTGTTGACCTCAGGTGTCGACCTCTGGACAGGTGTCGACCTCTGGTGTCGACCTCTGAAGCGTGCCACTGAAATTTTGCCGTGCCGGTTTTGCTGAACCATCTTCAAATCCTTTCATATTAATTCCAAAGTCCATATATTTGATTTTCCATTAATTTAAGGACTTTTTCAACTGAAATACAATCATTTCTTCATTCAACATGGTTGAGTACTAAGATCTAAGAAATACACTTAAAACACAATTAGTACTCATATATACTTAAACATTTTGTCAATCATCAAAATCAAGACTAGAGTCAACAAAAGATCCAATTTTTCACCTTAGTATGGGTAGTTCTTCATTGTGATATGATAATCTGTGAATTTAAACAAGGTTTTTTGAAGCTGTACACGCGTCCAACCTCTACATGTATCTATGCAGGATAGATCTTGATCATGAAACTTGAAACCACCAAGATGCTGGGTTTGGTACCTTGATTCAGCCTAGAAGAAGACCCGACCAAGCTTGAAGTAGACCTAGACCTGGTCCACAAGAAGCCTAGTCATGGCAAACCCAGATGCAGCTTGAAGGCCCATGTAGGCTCGTACGAAAGAAGGCCTGCATATGGACATGCGTAGCCTAGGCCAGTGCAACCCACATGTGCGGACAGTGGGTGAAGCCTAGCATGCACATGCAGTCCAGTGACATGCGGTCTAGCATGGTGCACAAGTCTTGCACGATCCATTGGAATGCTGGCACGGTCCATAGGGGATTTTCTTGGTCTTTATCATGGTCCACATGTTGGTTTTGCATGATCGGATGGTGGCGAGTGATCTTAGACATGATTAGATGATTTTGGGACATCTCTGACTCGATTTGGCTTGATCTAGTGTTGATTTTATACGTTTGATGGAGATTCGATTACTGTGAGACTTCTAGATTCAAACAGGAGTTGTACAGGGAATAGGAGGTTAGTTTTGATACAATTTGGACAAGGATTTTCAAGATTCTGAGCTCTATTTAGTGGAAGGCTAATAGTAGCAATAAATAGTGGATCTAGAGGGCTTCCAGGAGGTGTGGTAGTGGTAGAAAAAGCCTATAGGGGTTATAGGGTCTTCTTGAGTGTTGAAAGTTTTATAAGGAATTTGGAACTTCTTGTTGAGAGAAATTATATAGGATTGAGAATGTGAGTTCTTATTTTGTAAGTGATTATTTTTCTCATAGTTAAGTCTTGCATACCCTATTAAATCATATTTTCTATTATATTTTCTCTTTATCTTTCTCTTACAGCATCAACAATGATATCATGATCTTGGACATGAAGATCCATATTCCATACAAGAAATTTTCTAAGTGATATCAATGCAAGTGGTACCATAACAACTGGTATTAGGTTTTGGATTGTTATGGTTATCCATGTTGATGGAGATTAAAAAAAATGGAGAAGACAAGCATGATTAAAATTGACATCAAATAGTTTTATTGGAAAAGTAACTTATCTCCTATGACAAGCAAAGGTGAAAGACGTACTCATCTAATAGGGCTTGATTAATGCTTTAATATATGAGGAGAGGTCAACCACTGGCATAAGATTTGAAAGCGATTCTAAATGCAAGCGGTGAGTACGATCCGTTTGTATTTGATGAATGATATAGTAATTCATATATTAAGCAAGACTTTTTCAATAATGATATATATGAAGTTCAAGGAAATACATGACAAAATCACTTACCAACATGATTTTTCTTTGGAATAGTTTTCTTAACTATAGATGAGCGAATGATAGATTGTGCAAGAGTATCTGAGTAATTTTCAAAAGATCGTCATCAATCTTCTTAGTATAGATGAGAAGGTTAAAGAGAAGACTATGGTATCAATATTGTTATCATTACTTTTGCACTCCTTCGAGTCCTTGGTGATTGCTCTTCTAGAAGGAAAGAGTGCCATCAAGATGAAAAAGGTTACTTCAATATTTTTAGAATGAGACTCTTAGATAAGAGAACAAGCTTTGAGTTCAAGCAAAAACTCAGTATTGATGGTCTTTAGAGGAGCTGATAGCAAAGGATGGAGTGGCAGAGGATTGCATTACAGGCGATCTAGATCCAAGTCAAAGGATACGGGCAAGATCAAGTACTACCAATGTAACGGGTTCAGGTATTATATCAGAAATTGTCCATAGCTCAAGAATCGAATGAGTGCTACTGTGGTAGTGGCTAGTGGTAGCGATATTGAAGATGATTGTCCTATAGTATCTAAGGCGGTAACCCTTTATTTCTAGTAGTGGATTCTAGATTCTACATATCTCCATCATATGTATTACAAAGAGGAACTGTTCGATTCTCTAAAGAATAGAGAGGGTGCTGTCCACCTACTAGACAAATTAGTGTTATGTGATCAAGGATAAAAGGATAATCAATTTAAAGCTCCATGATAGTACATCGAGGAAACTAGGTGAGGTTTAATACATATCCAGCCTCAGTAAAAATAATCTCACTGAGTAAACTGGATTCAAATGGTTATACATGAGAGTTTGTGATGAAATCTTGAACATTATTTATGGTAGTATGGTTATCTTAAAATGGAAGAAGTGTATAGGACACTACCTCTTGACAGGAAGTCTAGTATAAGGTACGGTCTCTGATGTAGATGGGAGTCCAATATGAGGTGGAGCTTCAAGAGCAGGTGGATCGGGCATGAGATGAGATACACAGGAGGATGATAGGCGACTTCGCATGGTGAAGGTTCTATTATTGTAGGAGACTTTTTCAAGCAGGTCTGATACGAGACTAACTAGATGCGAAGATGAGGAATGATGCAAGTGGTTTTTTTTTGTGATTTTTAAGTGTTCTTAAGGATTTAGGATTCCCGAAGAAAAGACAACAGTAGATCTAGGGATTCGATAATGATAAGAACCATTAGCACGTAAATTAGCCCCTAAGCAAAGATAAAAAGAGGACCCTGGGATTGAGAAACCCCGTAGGACTTAGCTCTCAGATTAATATCTACTTAGGAGTTCTAGGGTTGCAAACCTCAAAAGCTTTGAAGTGCCCGATGCCGAGTTCACTTGCTCTTGTAGATGCGGCCTGGATGATTGAGCCTTCAACCCCCGCGGGTGCGCCGGCTTTCTATCCGAAGGTCCCGAAGGTAAGGAAAATCGACTCCGTATTCGTGATACCTGGAGGACCTGCAAGCAATCAAGGGAGGAGATAGGAATCACACGTAGCAGGAAGAAATAACGAAGGAAAGGTTGTAGATGATGATGATTGAGGGTCTTCTTGCTGGGCACCTAGATGGATCATCTAGTTGGCCTCCGAACTCGAAGATGAAAGATGGATTGGTGGAAGAGATGGTAAGTTGAGGCCTCACACCTCTCGATGCCCGAAGGCGAAGGCGCTCCCTTATGAAGATCGATGTTCTTAAGGAATGAAGGAAACTAAGAAGAGTAGCACTCAATTGTTTTCTTTTCATTCATCAACATTAGTCCATACAAGGGAGGGGTAAGGCCCTTTATATAGGTACCTTAAAATCCATTCAAATTCAAATGAAAAAAATACAAAGCTTCATGAAGAGGGCGTCCAAATTCAAAATTTTTTTCTTCTCTTGGTCGACCAAGATTTTGTAGCTTGAAAGATGGGAGTTGTCTCCTTGATTTTTGGGTCAATGCATTTCTTTCATAATCGACCAGGCTCTTTGGGAAGTAAGCTTGATATGGGGCTTGAAACAAGGATCATGCCTTCATTGCCCATTGACCTTCCTTGGATGTCCATAGTTCCTTTGGAAAGAGGCTTGATAGGGGGAGGGAAGGGAGGAAAGAATTAAGGAATGGCATCCAAAAATTCCAGCATTCCCTTCTTGTCTTGGCCGCCCACATGTCAAGGTGATGTGGCGCCACATGGGATAGATGAGGGGCGCCAAGTGACATCTTTCATGGCTTGGGAGATGGCTTGACCCATTACAAATTGGACTAGACTTGAAGACCACTTTGGCTTGGGTCCAATCTTCGAATAGACTCGGACTGGAATCATTACAGGACCCATAGACACAACTTGACCAAATTGGTCAAGGTACATGACTAAAACAAAAATAATTGAGACTAAATTCATGACTAAAAAAAATATAATGCTTAGGCTTGAAACCTTATTACAAGACCCAAAAATTGAAATCCTAATCAGAGGTCTGGTGCCCACACCAATTCTCCCGGGATGGGAGGAACTCGACCCTATCGAGTAAGGGTTGATTTGGCTTTGATATTTTTCCAGAAGTCGGGGTCGAGGTGCTGCAAGTCCTCTCGGGTATCCTACGAATCATCGGACTGTGGTCGGTCTTGCAATCGGACCAAGTAACGCTGATAGCTTTTGCCCCGGGTGGTCATAGCTTGATCATCCAGGACACGCTCGATCTGCTCTCCTCTCTCAGGTAAAATTGGAGGTGGACACTCTGGTCGGGTTCGCTCTCAAATGAAAGGTTAGGCCCAAATGGCTCACTGGGTATGTTTGCTGGTTCCCTATACTCGACTAAGTCCGGGATATTAAAAGTTGAGCTAATGCCATAATCCGAGATAGCTCAAGCACATAGGCATTAGGGCCAACTCTCCTTATCACTCTAAAGGGGCCAGCTCCACGAGCATGAAGTTTCTTAACGGTTCCCAGTGAAAACTGTTCAGGCCTAAGCCTAATCATTACAGAATTCCCTTGATCAAACTCTTTGATTCTTTTTTGGAAATCAGCCAAATTATTTTAAAATTTATACTTAATACAGAATTCTAACATGATGCAAAATGCAGACTCAACTAAGTATTCCTATAAAGCAAAATTTTATTGGACTCTCTAGGGCCTAAACCTAATAGATAATTGACTCTCTAGGTTTGACCCTGGTTTGGTATGCACAAGAAAAATTACCATGGATCCCTAGCAAATGCCATAAGGAATACCAGAAGTAGATGGCAAAAGGGATGGGCTCTAAGGAGTCATGCAATCTGGTAATCTCAACAAAATGTAGCCCCATGGCTCTAGAAACATGAGAAGACTCAGGGAAGGGTAGAAACTAGGAATCAGAGTCTTGGGGCAATCTATGCGATGCATGAAACAGGCCATGGTTACTCATGATGACCTTAAGATTTGAATATTGATCTATGGGTGTCATAAGGTCAAATTGATGGATGGAGAATTTGGTCATTGTAAGTGCAGGCTTTTCAGAAGGGAAGACTTAGTCAGTTCTAATAAAAGGTCATCAACTGGGGTTAGATGAATGAACTCTTTACAAGGGAGCTGAATAAGATCTCGGGTTGAGGCTAAAGGAGTGAGTTCTTTCTGAGGGCATTGACTTACAGGAACCAAGTCCTCACTAATTTCTCGTTGTTCTAATGTTTCAAGACTAGGCTCAATAATCTTATCTTCTCCCAGGGTTTCCTCAGGTAAGGTACTAGAGTTGTCCTCCTCATAGTCTTCTTCGTCATATTCATCTACCAAACTCATGTCAGTCTCATATACTTCTACTTCAGGCTCACTGGTGGGTTCAGGATCTTCCGAGGGTCCTTCCAAAATAGATTCAGCCTGGGTGTTTTTTTGGTCAACCAATTTCATGTCTGTAATATATTCCTCCTCTTTAATGTCACCATGGTGAACACATGGGGTAGCAGGGGTGGGTCGACTCAGGTTAGGGTTGGGCTTGGTTTTAGAGATACTAACCCTGTTGGACTGAGAGTGACTGGTCGTGAATTCCCTTTGATAAGACTCAAACTCCCTAGCCATGTGATAAGATTTTTCATGATTCTGAATTTTCCAATGGGATAGTTCCTCTTGGATGTCCCTACGTAGGCCAGCTCGAAACCTCGATATGATCATAGCCTCAGACTCAACTCTGCTACATCTCCTAATAAACCCATTAAATTTCTCAATATACTCAGACACTGGTCTATCGTCCTGTCTCAATTTGTACCATTGGTCTAAAAATCTTTGCTCATAAAATCTACCTAGGTACTTTTCTCTTAGACTACTCATGATTTTCCAGCTACATATTCTTTCTCCTCTTTGATAACATTCATCCTCAATAGCTGCCTAATGCCACTTAGCATATTGGGTTAACCTACATATGGCCAATCTTAATTTTTCTAACTCCAACATCCTAGTATACTCGAAATAGTGATCCATGCTCTCCTCCCAATCGATATACACCTCTTGTCTTCCATCAAAAGTGGGTGCATAAGGTTCGGTGCTCCTAATGGGTCCCTTCTCGGAGTCAACCAAGTATGGGTATGGGCTCCTAGGGCTAGACTCAGGGGCAAGATCATGATCATAGGCTCTTGGATTAAGGAAATTGGGCCTAGAGGAGTTGAATTTAACATGGGCCTTGCGGGCTTCAAATCTATCTTCATACTTATCAAGCCTATTGTTCACCCTAGCTAACTGTTCAATGAGGATCTTTAATTGTTCTTCTCGATCGTTCTCCATGGGTTCACTTGATTAGGAATGATGGGGGTGTAGGGGACTCCTAATCTAGTTGACATGCACACACGGACTCAAACTCGGGCTAGGGGTTTGCTAGACCTAGAGTCCAAACCAAATGTTTGGTCAAGATGACAATCTTGGTGCTAGTAACTTGGCACCTGGCCAGGTAAGTGTAAAGTTGGAGGTCCCTCTTTGCTTGCCTTAGACACCAATTTGAAATTGGCCAGGTAAGCGAACCAACCCACCTTCCTTCGGGTTCTTGTCCCTGAACCACTTGCCTAAACACCAGATACACAAGCACACACAAACAAGTTGTCTAAATTGGCTTGACACTTGGTTCGACCCGACCTTGTGGGTGTCCCTAGCTCACTAGAGCAAATTAAGTATCTACTTAGTTTTAATTAGGGATTGGGTCTGATATGCAGGGTGGTTGTTTTTGGGCTAAGAAAGGTAATGACTTCCTTCCCTTATCTTTTGATATTGATGTCCTTAAATGACTTATGAAAATGATGGCACACAAATGATCTAATGAGATGTATCTAAGTTATGTTTTTGGATTTTTGATGTATGATAGAAGAAATAAGATGCTGGAAATGACAAGAGATGAAGCTAAATGCAAAATTAAACTACTTGAAAAATAAAAACATAAAAAGATGCACTTGCTGAAAAATCATAGAACAGATTTTGCTCTCAGGTAGTATTCTGGCTTGTAGAAATTCTACAGGCTGCAATAAAATATTAGAAAATTATCAAAATACTTTCAATTATGTGTGATCTAACAAAATGAAAATCAGGGAGTTTGGAGGTTCCTACAAACAGCAACACTTAAAACAACAGACCATGTACAAAAAGGCAAAAAATACAGAAATTAAAAGAAGATGAGATCTAATGATGCAAAAATTTTCTTTTGCATTTTTAAAACTTTTCTTCTTGTGTTCTCCTTCAAAGGTCAATCACAGTGGCACCCCTACATGCCTTAGGAGATCCCCGTGGAATGGGAGGAGAGAGTCTTGAAACCCTACTTTTCTCCTAAGACCGGATGGCCTAGTGAAGCACCTAATCCAAGTACTTAAGAAGTGCTAAGTTCTAACCATGCTCTGATACCAAACATGATGGGGGACTAACTAGATGCGAAGATGAGAAATGATGCAAGTGATTTTTTTTTTTTGTGATTTTTAAGTGTTCTTAAGGATTTAGGATTCTCGAAGAAAAGACAACAGCAGATCTAGGGATTCGATAATGATAAGAACCACTAGCACGCAAATTAGCCCCTAAGCAAAGATAAAAAGAGGATCCCGCGATTGAGAAATCCCGTAGGACTTAGCTCTCGGATCAATATCTACTTAGGAGTTCTAGGGTTGCAAACCTTAAAAGCTCTAAAGTGCCCGATGTTGAGTTCACTCACTCTTGTGGATACGGCCTGGATGATAAAGCCTTCAACCCCCGCGGATGCATCGGCTTTCTATCCAAAGGTCCCGAAGGCAAGGAAAATCGACTACGTATTCGTGGTACCTAGAGGACCTACGAGCAATCAAGGGAGGAGTTAGGAATCACACATAGTAGGAAGAAATAACGAATGAAAGGTTGTAGATGATGATGATTGAGGGTCTTCTTGCTGGGCGCCTAGATGGATCATCCAGTTGGCCTCCGAACTCGAAGATGGAAGATGGATTGGTGGAAGAGATGGTAACTTGAGGCCTCACACCTCTCGACGCCCGAAGGCGAAGGCGCTCCCTCACGGAGATTGACGTTCTTAAGGAACGAAGGCAACTAAGAAGTGTAGCACTCAATTGTTTTCTTTTCATTCATCAACATTAGTCCATACAAGGGAGGGATAAGGCCCTTTATATAGGTACCTTAAAATCCATTCAAATTCAAATGAAAAAAATACAAAGCTTCATGAAGAGGGCGCCCAAATTCAAAATTTTTTTCTTCTCTTGGCCGACCAAGATTTTGTGGCTTGATTTGGACTTGAAAGATGGGAGTTGTCTCCTTGATTTTTGGATCAATGCATTTCTTTCATAATCGACCAGGCACTTTGGGAAGTAAGCTTGATATGGGGCTTGAAACAAGGATCATGCCTTCATTGCCCATTGACCTTCCTTGGATGTCCATAGTTCCTTTGGAAAGAGGCTTGATAGGGGGAGGGAAGGGAGGAAAGAACTAAGGAATGGCATCCAAAAATTCCAGCATTCCCTTCTTGTCTTGGCCGCCCACATGTCAAGGTGATGTGGCGCCAAATGGGATAGATGAGGGGCGCCAAGTGACATCTTTCATGGCTTGGGAGATGGCTTGACCCATTACAAATTGGACTAGACTTGAAGACCACTTTGGCTTGGGTCCAATCTTCGAATAGACTCGGACTGGAATCATTACAGGACCCATAGACACAACTTGACCAAATTGGTCAAGGTACATGACTAAAACAAAAACAATTGAGACTAAATTCATGACTAAAAAAAATATAATGCTTAGGCTTGAAACCTTATTACAAGACTCAAAAATTGAAATCCTAATCAGAGGTCTGGTGCCCACACCAATTCTCTCGGGATGGGAGGAACTCGACCCTATCGAGTAAGGGTTGATTTGGCTTTGATATTTTTCCAGAAGGTCGGGGTCGAGGTGCTGCAAGTCCTCTCGGGTATCCTACGAATCATCGGACTGTGGTCGGTCTTGCAATCGGACCAAGTAACGCTGATAGCTTTTGCCCCGGGTGGTCATAGCTTGATCATCCAGGACACGCTCGATCTGCTCTCCTCTCTCAGGTAAAATTGAAGGTGGACACTCTGGTATGATCATAGCCTCAGACTCAACTCTGCTACATCTCCTAATAAACCCATTAAATTTCTCAATATACTCAGACACTGGTCTATCGTCCTGTCTCAATTTGTACCATTGGTCTAAAAATCTTTGCTCATAAAATCTACCTAGGTACTTTTCTATTAGACTACTCATGATTTTCCAGCTACATATTCTTTCTCCTCTTTGATAACATTCATCCTCAATAGCTGCCCAATGCCACTTAGCATATTGGGTTAACCTACGTATGACCAATCTTAATTTTTCTAACTCCGACATCCTAGTATACTCGAAATAGTGATCCATGCTCTCCTCCCAATCGATATACACCTCTTGTCTTCCATCAAAAGTGGGTGCATAAGGTTCGGTGCTCCTAATGGGTCCCTTCTCGGAGTCAACCAATTTTGGGTATGGGCTCCTAGGGCTAGACTCAGGGGCAAGATCATGATCATAGGCTCTTGGATTAAGGAAATTGGGCCTAGAGGAGTTGAATTTAACATGGGCCTTGCAGGCTTCAAATCTATCTTCATACTTATCAAGCCAATTGTTCACCCTAGCTAACTGTTCAATAAGGATCTTTAATTGTTCTTCTCGATCGTTCTCCATGGGTTCACTTGATTAGGAATGATGGGGGTGATAGGGGACTCCTAATCTAGTTGACATGCACACACGGACTCAAACTCGGGCTAGGGGTTTGCTAGACCTTGAGTCCAAACCAAATATTTGGTCAAGATGACAATCTTGGTGCTAGTAACTTGGCACCTGGCCAGGTAAGTGTAAAGTTGGAGGTCCCTCTTTGCTTGCCTTAGACACCAATTTGAAATTGGCCAGGTAAGCGAACCAACCCACCTTCCTTCGGGTTCTTGTCCCTGAACCACTTGCCTAAACACCAGATACACAAGCACACACAAACAAGTTGTCTAAATTGGCTTGACACTTGGTTCGACCCGATCTTGTGGGTGTCCCTAGCTCACTAGAGCAAATTAAGTATCTACCTAGTTTTAATTAGGGATTGGGTCTGATATGCAGGGTGGTTATTTTTGGGCTAAGGAAAGGTAATGACTTCCTTCCCTTATCTTTTGATATTGATGTCCTTAAATGACTTATGAAAATGATGGCACACAAATGATCTAATGAGATGTATCTAAGTTATGTTTTTGGATTTTTGATGTATGATAGAAGAAATAAGATGCTGGAAATGACAAGAGATGAAGCTAAATGCAAAATTAAACTACTTGAAAAATAAAAACATAAAAAGATGCACTTGCTGAAAAATCACAGAACAGATTTTGCTCTCAGGTAGTATTCTGGCTTGTAGAAATTCTACAGGCTGCAATAAAATATTAGAAAATTATCAAAATACTTTCAATTATGTGTGATCTAACAAAATGAAAATCAGGGAGTTTGGAGGTTCCTACAAACAGCAACACTTAAAACAACAGACCATGTACAAAAAGGCAAAAAATGCAGAAATTAAAAGAAGATGAGATCTAATGATGCAAAAATTTTCTTTTGCATTTTTAAAACTTTTCTTCTTGTGTTCTCCTTCAAAGGTCAATCACAGTGGCACCCCTACATGCCTTAGGAGATCCCCGTGGAATGGGAGGAGAGAGTCTTGAAACCCTACTTTTCTCCTAAGACCGGATGGCCTAGTGAAGCACCTAATCCAAGTACTTAAGAAGTGCTAAGTTCTAACCATGCTCTGATACCAAACATGATGCGGGACTAACTAGATGCGAAGATGAGAAATGATGCAAGTGATTTTTTTTTTTTTTGTGATTTTTAAGTGTTCTTAAGGATTTAGGATTCTTGAAGAAAAGACAACAGCAGATCTAGGGATTCGATAATGATAAGAACCACTAGCACGCAAATTAGCCCCTAAGCAAAGATAAAAAGAGGATCCCGCGATTGAGAAATCCCGTAGGACTTAGCTCTCGGATCAATATCTACTTAGGAGTTCTAGGGTTGCAAACCTTAAAAGCTCTAAAGTGCCCGATGTTGAGTTCACTCACTCTTGTGGATACGGCCTGGATGATCAAGCCTTCAACCCCCCGCGGATGCATTGGCTTTCTATCCAAAGGTCCCGAAGGCAAGGAAAATCGATTCCGTATTCGTGGTACCTAGAGGACCTACGAGCAATCAAGGGAGGAGTTAGGAATCACACATAGTAGGAAGAAATAATGAATGAAAGGTTGTAGATGATGATGATTGAGGGTCTTCTTGCTGGGTGCCTAGATGGATCATCCAGTTGGCCTCTGAACTCGAAGATGGAAGATGGATTGTCGGAAGAGATGGTAACTTGAGGCCTCACACCTCTCGATGCTCGAAGGCGAAGGCGCTCCTTCACGGAGATCGACGTTCTTAAGGAACGAAGGCAACTAAGAAGTGTAGCACTCAATTGTTTTCTTTTCATTCATCAACATTAGTCCATACAAGGGAGGGATAAGGCCCTTTATATAGGTACCTTAAAATCCATTCAAATTCAAATGAAAAAAATACAAAGCTTCATGAAGAGGGCGCCCAAATTCAAAATTTTTTTCTTCTCTTGGCCGACCAAGATTTTGTGGCTTGATTTGGACTTGAAAGATGGGAGTTATCTCCTTGATTTTTGGGTCAATGCATTTCTTTCATAATCGACCAGGCTCTTTGGGAAGTAAGCTTGATATGGGGCTTGAAACAAGGATCATGCCTTCATTGCCCATTGACCTTCCTTGGATGTCCATAGTTCCTTTGGAAAGAGGCTTGATAAGGGGAGGGAAGGGAGGAAAGAACTACGGAATGGCATCCAAAAATTCCAGCATTCCCTTCTTGTCTTGGCCGCCCACATGTCAAGGTGATGTGGCGCCACATGGGATAGATGAGGGGCGCCAAGTGACATCTTTCATGGCTTGGGAGATGGCTTGACCCATTACAAATTGGACTAGACTTGAAGACCACTTTGGCTTGGGTCCAATCTTCGAATAGACTCGGACTGGAATCATTACAGGACCCATAGACACAACTTGACCAAATTGGTCAAGGTACATGACTAAAACAAAAATAATTGAGACTAAATTCATGACTAAAAAAAATACAATGCTTAGGCTTGAAACCTTATTACAAGACCCAAAAATTGAAATCCTAATCCGAGGTCTGGTGCCCACACCAAGGTCTCAGGTCAAGGTGAACGTAGTACATGACGAAGATAGGATCGAGTGACCTGGTTCAACTTCCATGTTTGCCCGTTCATGATCAGTCAGGCATTTGCCCAAAGGCATGAGGGTGGCAATCACAATCTCTAAGAGTCAGATGAAGGTCGAACATTGAGTTGAGATAGAGGTTGCTAGGTTCGACACCTTGATTCAACCTAGAAGATGACCCAGACCATGCATGTAGCAAACCCAGGCCTGACCAGTGGACATGCATAGCCCAAGTGAGGGCGCGACCCTAGCTAGCACGGCTTGTGCACAGATGCACGGGCATGGCTGAGCGTGTGTTAAAAATTTGGATAGTATTTCATGCATGTATTTAATCTTTTTAAATATAGTGAAAACATAATCAGTTAAAACTATTTTTAATCAAAAATACAAGCATTCATCTAAAAATTCTACTATAGGATCTAGACAAGATATGCAATACAAAAATTTAAATCAACATGTATTAATCATATCGATGCATGCTGTAGATCTAATCTATACTATCTATGAGATCGGTCTCATACTTGATTGCGGGTCACTGATTTTTACTATTGCTTATACATGAAAAAAATTTATATTGCTTTGCAGATACACATCATGTTGCCCTTTATAAATTGTCCATATGAAGCTTTGATGCAGATCAGCCTCCTTGGAGTGCTAACTCATCGCAAAGGCCACCGGATAGCTGATTTAATGTTTTCTTTAAAATTTTTTGAACCCTCCAAGAAGATCAAGAAGAGAAGGTCTAGGAGGATTATATTGTGAAAGAAAGAATAATAAAGAGACTCTCTCATATTTTTCTTCTCTCCTCTTAAAACCCTAGCACTAGAAACTCTCCATGCCTTTCTTGATTTCATGCACAAAATCCCCTTCTCAATTTTGTTTGGTAGCTTTTCTCTCAAATTTCTCAAGCTAATCCTTTCTCAAGTTGTCACATGCTCCAAGAAAAATTCCAATAAAAATATGGCATGGAATTTGGATGAGTATAGGGAAATTAAATTAAAATAGGATTAAGATAAACCAAGAAGTTTGATTCCCAATCAAACTTCTTCAAATTAAATTCAAAATCTAATTAAATTAAACCAAACCAATCCTAATCTAAATACTCATGAGGGAGGGCAACAAAAACTTATTTTTGGGTGTAAAATCTCCCACAGAAATTCAAGATTGGCATGAAGAAAGAAAAACTGAGAGAGAATGGATTTAAAATTTTGATTCAATTCGAACTGAGTTCTAAATTACATTTGGTTTAATCTAATTAAAATAATTTGAACATAATATAATTAGATTCCAATTATCTTAATTAATTTTCAATCAAATCTAAAACTAATCAAGTCCAAGTCTGAATTAAATTAAGATTAAAATCTCTTAACAATTAGGTCATCATATAGCCTAATCAGGTAAAACCTAATTGAACCAAATTCAATTGTACTTGACTTAAATCTCTTTGCTCAATTAAATTGAGCTAATTAGCAATCTAATTAACAACCAATCCTCCTATAATTAATTAACACTTAATTAGTTATCTGTTTATAATATTTGTATTAGGTTAATTATCAATTATATTGATAATTATATCATTGAATGATTTTTAATCATTAATCAACTATCATGATCAGTCAGAAATTTCTATTATGTGTGATCCCATAGGTTCGAATACTAAGTCGATAGTTCAGAACTAATTCATGAACTAATCGATGTGAACATCTAGTAATGGTATCCAATATCTACAAAGGTCGAATGATTGCAAAGCAATATTCAAAAACCAGGCATATGGTTATCATATAATTCATCCCTTTGATTTAATACTTTAGATGACTTAAGAGTTAATTGCCAACTCTTAAATAGTACATCCATATATGTCTCAACCTAATAGATCCTGTGACTACTTATAAGGATTATCCTTGTCAAGCATTTGCTAAATTGAAATGCTACAAAGCATTATCTCCAATACTTTGGAGTAGTCAATCCCTTCTTAACTCATACATCGATTTTATAAGTACTTGATTATATCTAGATACCTCCATCACTGTATTAAAAATATAGATAGCCTAGCACCAAAGTATAGTGAATTACTTGCAAGTCATCAAGGTGATCTTAGATAAGAGGGATACTTATATCCATATTCTTCTGAAAGATATTCTTGATAGTAGAGTACTCAACAGAGTTGGTCATGTTCAGTATAGTGTACTCCTATACTCACCTGCATACCATACCAATATCTTTACCTTCTTGGTTACGAGGACAACCAGCCTATATGGCATACAATGATCTATACTCGATAAATACTGTTATTCTAGGTAATAATATATCATTTGATCGCAAACAGATTTAAAAACTATATGATAAATTCTTCTTTGTCGAATAAAAGTTTTAAGGACTTCATTATAAAAGAGTTCAAAAGAAAGATGCACACAATGTGATAAACTATCTAAAATAACCATTATTTTATTAATGATTCATATAAAAATTATAATGAGCTTAACTATCTACAATTCAGATGATTGGTTTTAGGATATATTTTCTAATAACTCTCACTTGCACTAGAACCAATTAGAATAGTATTGAATATTCATTTTTCACTTGTGATCATTGAACTCTTTGATTTCGATGGCTTAGTAAATGGATTGGACAAATTCTTTTTTTTATCAATCTTCTGAAGGTCAACATCACCTTGATCCATGATTTCTCGAACAAGATGGGTAGCAACATAGAATATGCTTGGTCCATTGATGTAACTTTGATTTCTTTCTTGAGCTATGATCCTAGTGCTATAACAATATAGAAGGACTAGACCATTAATGGAGGGTGCCACTCCAAGCTCGTTGATGAACTTTCACAGCTAAATAGCTTTTTTTATAGTATCAGATATTACAATGTACTCCACATCGCATGCTGAATCGATCATATTATGTTATTTGGAACTTTTTAGCAGATTGCTTCTTCATTTAGGATAAAGATTTATCTCGATATACTCTTGCTATCGTCCCTATCTGATTGAAAACTAGAATTAGTATAACCCATAGTTTCAAATCAAAATCTTTATAAATGAGCCATGGGTCCTTAGTATTTTTTAAATAATTAAGGATAGTCTTTACAACCTTCCAATAGTTCTTACCTGAATCAAATTAGTATCTACTCACTATCTTTAGTAAGTATGCCATATCTGGTTTTGTATATATCATAGTGTATATTATATATTTCATTGCCAAGACATGGAATCCTACTCATATGCTCTCTCTTTTGAGGAGTTATCGGACAATCCTTCTTAGAGTGACTAATTCTATGGCCTATCGAAAGATAGCCTTTCTCAAAATTCACCATGCTAAACCGCTTCAACATAGTTTTAATATATATGGACTGAGTTAATCCTAGCAACCTTTTAGATCTATCTTTATAGATCTTCATCCTAAGGATGTAGGATGCTTCTTTCAAATCTTTCATGAAGAATTAAGCTGATAGCCATACTTTTATTTCTTATAATACAGGAATGTCATTCATGATTAAGAGAACATCATCCATATACAAAACAAGAAATATGATCATTGAACTGTTAGCATATTTATATATGCAGGATTCTTTTCTTTCTTAATGAAGCCATACATTTTGATCATTTTATCAAAATGCATGTTCCAACTTCGAGATGACTTCTTCAATCCATAAATGGATTCTGAAGCTTGCACATCTTTGATTCATCTATAGATGTGAAGCTTTTAGGTTGTATTATATACACATCTTCTTTCAGTTCTTCATTTAGGAAAGCGATTTATACATGTATCTGCTATATTTTGAAACCAAGATGTACCGCTATCATAAGTATAATCTGAATGAACTTGAGCATTGCCACAGGAGAAAATATCTCGTCATAGTCATACCATAATACTGACGATATCCCTCGGCAATCAGTCAGGCTTTATAGGTTTTCACCTTCCCATTTATGCCTCTTTTTTTCTTGAAAATCCACTTATACCCAATGAATTTTATCCCTTCAGGTGGGTTAACAAGTATCTACACATTGTTGATCTTCATAGACTCCAATTTAGACTTCATGGCTTCAAGCTATTTATTTGAGTCGGAACTCTGCATAGCATCCATATAGGTGATCATATTCTCATTATTTTTATTAAGTTCAATATGATCATCACCCTGGATCAAGAAATCATAGTATCTATCCAACTGACGTGGTACTCTACTAGATCTCCTTAAGAGTGCTTCTACAATGGGCCCCAAATTTGAACTAATCTAATTCAGTTTTGAAAGTTTAATCAATGGTGTCAATTCTTCTACATATCGAACTTCAAGTTCAACCTTAAAGGCATTGGTTCCTTCACCAAGAAACTCATTTTCTAAAATAACTACCCTATTACTAATGAACACCTTTTATTCATCAGTGTGGTAGAAGTAATAATCCTTAGTTTCTTTCAGATATCCTATAAAAATATATTTGTTAGATTTAGATTTGAGCTTGTCCATTTTCAAATATTTGATATAAGTCAGACATCCCCATACCTTAAGGTGTGAGAGTCCCGACTTGTTCCTTGTCTATTTTCATATGAAGTTTTATCTATAGACTTGCTAGGAACTCTATTAAAAATGTAACAAGCCAATTCAAGTGCATATCCCTAAAAGAAGATTGGTAGACTCACAAATCCCATCATGGACCGAACTATATTTAACATGATTCGATTCCTTCTTTTAGACACTCTATTGTACTAAGATGTCCCAGAAGGTGTCCATCACAAGAGAACCCCATTCTCTTCTAAATATGTCAAAAACTCATTGACAACGTATTCACCTCATCAATCAAATCAAAGAGTTTTAATACTCATTCCACTTTATTTTTCTACTTCATTACAGAATCGTATGAACATTTCAAATAATTCATACTTGTACTTCATAAGGTAGAAGTACCCATATCTAGATAGGTCGTTAGTAAAAGTGATGAAGTAGTAATGTCCACATATGACAGAAGTATTCATAGGTCCATATACATCACTATATACTAGACTTAGAACTTTGTCGCTTTTTTATCTTTTCCAATAAAAAGTGACCTAGTCATCTTTTCAACAAAGCAGGATTCACAAGTCGGCAATGATTCAGAATCATTGATCTTGAGGATACCTTCATTAATTAATCTATTTATCATATTCTTGTAAATATGACCTAGCCTATAATACTAAAAGTAAATATCAAATACATTATCTAATTTAGGATGTTTTCTAGTCGTGTACGCTATACTAACTGGCTGTGATATAATATAAGTATCATTTTTTAATTGTTCATGCATTACAGTAATACCATTCATAATGATATTACAATAATTAACTTTTATTGATAAATGAAAACTATTCTTGACTAAAAGGTCTACAGAAATTACATTTATCATAAAATTGGGACAATAATAACAATCACCTAAAATAATGATTGAAAATAAGCTTGATAGCTCCTAAAGCTAGAACTAGAATTGCTCTTCCATCTTCAATATTTAGGAATCTCTCTTCAAATCTTCTATTAATCTAAAGTCCCTGCAATAAATTATAAATATTAATTGGATGTCCAATATCTACTACCTAGGTAGTAGTATCATAAATTGAGAATTTACAATGTGTTTTCATATAAGTACCTTGTCTAACAATCGCCTGCTGATTCTTCTACTTTCTTGGCCTGTTTGGATCTAGAGAGGCAATGTAAAGAGAATAGTTCCTCTTCCAGTGATCCAGCTTCTTACAGAAGAAGCACTTTGCCTAACTTTGGTCGGACTTCATCTTCTTGGTCTAACTTGGCTGTGCACACTGCATATTTTTTTTACTTTTTCCTTTCTTAAAAGGATGATGCCCTATAAAAGTAGAACCTCCCACTATATTCACAAGTTCCTCATGGAGCTGATGATCCTTCTCATAAATTTAAAGCAACCCCAATATACCTTAGTAGTTGATTGCAAGCTTAGTCATTCTATAATGACTAAGAAAGTCGAGGTAGGACTTTGATAGAGAATTCAAAATCGCATCCTTCCCAAGCTGCTCATGCAAAAAAAATCTAAGTTTGCTCAAGTGCTCGATCAGTCCGATTATGTGTAGCACATGATCAATGACCGATGCCCCTTTCTTCATCCTCGCATTAAAAATGGTATAAGAAATTTTGTACCTTTCAACATCATCGAGAGTACTGAAAGATTTATTCAATACTCGTTGCATATCTTTCAACCGAGCATCCTTAAATTTGTGATTGAATTCATCATTCATGGATGCCTACATAATACAATGAGCCATGGTTGATCATTGAGCCACTTTTGGTAAGTATCTTGGATCGTACCTCGGGCATTAGGAGTGGGCTTCTTAGGTGCCGGATCTATCAGTATGTATAGATCTGTTCGTGCTCCAGGACGATCTTTAGCTTCGATACCAAGTATCGAAATTGGATCCCATCAACTTTTCATTATCCAACAATGATCAAAGTGACAAATTATTGGTAATTTTAACTGAAAAGAAAAGAGAACAAGACCTATTAGTATATGAATCATTTAATACTAAAGGCTTAGACTTTAGTCTAAAGGTTTTTCCACTATTTTATACAAATTAGTAGCTTTTACCTTTAATTCGATGAATTACATTAATTCTTGGGTACTAGAATCTAATAGACTATACATGAGCCCGACTTTGGTTGGCCCACCCATGCACATCTAAAGGTAGGTTCCTAATCAATTATTTTTCTTAACAATTTCTAGTATTGGTTTTGCCCTAAGTACCTCTTCAGTAGGCCTTTGGGCCTCCACTGAAAGTCTTGGTTAGGTCCAACCACTAACATGACAAAATTCAATGCTTTTAATTAATAAATGGCGAAGCCCAACTTTGACCGGCTTACCTGACCACTGTTAAGAAAGCTGCAACTGAATCATCATAATATGAATGATAATTTCAAAAGCCAAATAAGCACCAAGCCTTTAGGCTTCTAATAATCATTTTAACTATTAAACCTGTTGCTGCCCGGATCGTCGTGGCTCGTAGCTGCTGGTGGCGTCGATGGTCGTCCGTCCGCCTACTCGGGATGCCTCCGATGCCTCGGGACCTGCAAGAAACAACGTCAGTGACCCGGGCTGGAGATTCCGGCAGGGGCGCTCCGATGGTCAAGTCAGTGACGATCCAAGAGAACAGATCCTCCTGGTCGAGCCCCTCGAGGTGAGCTCCATGCTAGAAGGAGTGAGTGTAGTGTATGTGGAAGTGAGAGTGAGCTGGGAGAGGTGATGGCCGAGGTGAAGAATCCTCCTGCATGGCCCTTCTCCCTTGTTTCTTTGCTTGCTTTACTTTTGACTTATGCTGGCTGGAATTTTACTCTGGCTTGCCTCGGGATCTCCCCGTGTCGTCAGACGTGTGCGATGAGGTATCGTGCCGTAGACGGGACGCCTCTCCTGTCAGATAGCCAGGGAAGCTTTCATGCACTCCAACATTCCCTCTGCTTGCCCTCTTCCTGGAAGCCCAGTAGGGCCTCGATCGGTGGGTCACCGCCCTCGAAACTCGTGCTCTCTAAATGGGTCTTTTTCCTAGTGGTACGATAGGTTGGTGGAGAGCATGGTGCCTTGATGTGAGTTTCCTTTCCTTCTGGTGTGAGTGACGACCGTGGACATTAATTACAGCATGGCGGGTGTTGCTGTACGACCCTCGGGAGGCCCACCGTCGTCCTTGGAGAGGAGGCGCTGCTTCCTTGGTGGTTGGTGCCCCTGCCTGAGCTGGGGACCGAGCTGGAAAGGTGGGACCCACCTTCGAGGGGCTCGCCTCAAGGTGGCTTGGCTGGACGGAGGGGGGCTGAGCTCAACTCCGGACCAGTGGAACTCGGCTTCGGACGAGCTCAACCTGACGGAGGTGGGCGGGGCGCCGCCCAGCCCAAGGGATCCGACTTCGGAGGGGCTCCTCGTGGCGAATGAGACTTGAGCTCGACTCCTGACCACGGGGCCCGATCCCAAGGGGTCTGCCTTGGGTGGGGACTTGTACTCGACTCCGGCCTAGGTGTCCCGACCCGGCGGGAACCGACCTGGCGGAGGATGGAACTCGACTTCGACGGGCGACCCCGTTGCTCCGGGGAGCTCAGCCCGGCGAAGGGGCCCATGTTGAAAACCCGGCGTGGCGTTTGATGGGGACTCCACGTCAATTTTCCCGTCCCATGTCAGCGATCCAGCCACAGCATTTGCCCCCCACTCCCGAGACTCATTGGCGCGCGGCGTTCGGGGCGAAGGGAGTAATTGCGGTGCTGACATGGAAAGATGAAGAAATCTGGCATAATAATGATCGATATCGACGGTGCTTCGCATGGCGGTCCTTCGAGCCTGTGTGGGGGTACCACGCGGCCACGTCTGAGGAGCAGTTATGGCGGGCATGGAAGTTAGAGCGGCCGCAGTCGGATTGAGGCGCTGGCCCCGTCGATCGGCGACACGTTGCAAGCATCTCTTGGGAGAGCCATAACGGTACGGTCGGGCATAGGTTGCCTCGAAAAGAAAGGTAAGTTTTTCGACACCTACTTTCTTTCAAATCTTTCGTGCCCGACGTCGTACAGAGGTTCTCTCCTCCTTCTTCTCTGGCTGCTATCGTCCTCCCAGATTTTAGCAGGTTAGCTCCTTCTTCCTCTCCCTCGTCGTTGACTAGGGGTCATTTTAGGTCTTCCTTCGTCCTTCTCTTCTTCTCCCATGGACCGTTTTGGCCCGAACTTCCATCCTTCTTGCCAAGCCGAGGCCGGACCTTCCCGGCCGAGGACTCCTTCTTCCTCCGATGAGGAAAGGGAGGCGGCACGCTATGAGTTCAGTAGGAGGCCTTCCTACTGTCCTGTAGCTATTAGGGAACCCGGGTCCGCTCCTCCACCTCGCTTGTCTCTCCTTCCTGCTCCTCCCCCTGCTCTTGCTCCTGCTCTCGAACCTTCTCAGTCAACAGGTCCCGGAGGGATCGCTTCGGTGATCACCGTCGAGGATCTCGCGACCATCCAGGGTGCTTACGACATCCCCGAGTCCATCCAACTTTCTGTTCCTCGTCCGGGGGAGCGAGTCTCATCTAGTGGCCCTCATCGGATTGCTTTCTGTGAGGAGTTCTTCGTCGGGGGTTTCCGATTCCTGTCCATCCTTTCTTCCATCTCCTTTCTGACCAACTACCGCCTTGTTCCTATCTAGTTGGTCCTCAATGCCGTTAGAACGATCTTCTGTTTCATCATTCCATGTCACTTCCACGGGATTGTCGCCCGTTTCTTCCTGTTCAGGGTCTTCTTCATCCTGAAACGCTACCCTACTGAGGAGGGGTGGTGGTCTCTTTCTTCTCGCCCTCGGGGCATTAGGTTTGAGCTCCCCTCTTCCATCAAGGGATGGAAGAGTAGGTATTTCTTTGCCTCGGTCGAAGGGATCGACTGGGTTTGGAGCGACCCAGATCGGTCTCTCAACCGGAACTCCGCCATTGAAGCAGCTGACCTCGACCTGTACGAGCTACTCAGATCGGCCGAGATCCCTTCGCTCGAGGTCCTGCTATCGAAGCAGAATCTCCACGAGGCCGGGGTTGGCTCGACGCAGGAGTTGGGTGAGTTCGACTCGGCCACCGCTTCCCTTTTTCTTTCTTCTTTTCTCTCTTCTCTTTTTTTTTTTAAACTTGGGGTTGACCGTGTCTTCTTTGGCGCAGGCATGAAGTTCTCCATGGATGAGTTGCTCTCATTCTCCGATGAACGAGAGCGGGCAGCTAAGGCCGGCGAGCCCACTCCGAAGAGGGCTTGTGCCGATGACGGTGCGAGGCTGGTGCAGGCTGGGCCAGACGTGCCAGTTTTTGAAAGGAGGCGGAAGAGGGCAGCTGAGCCCATCCTGGAGCCTTCAGGGCAACGCAACCCGGCCTCGATGCCCGAACTCGAGGTGGTCGTCTGGGCCAGGTCGGCTACCGCTGCTGCCAGGGTGGGAGCCCCCCTCCAGAGGTCATCGAAGTCGAGGAGGACAGGGAGCCGAGGGAAGCGAGGCCGGCACCCCCGGTGCGGTCTAAAGCGGCGCCGAGCTACAACTGGCATTGAAGGCACCTTCCGTCGCTGAGGGGTCCGAGTCGGCGGAGAAGAGGGATAGGGACTACCGTCGAGTCCCTTTCAGGTTGGGGCCCAATGTCTCCTTGATAAAGGACCCAAGCCTCGTCGAGCGGATGATGGACTTCTCAGTCCAGTCCTGCGATCAGCGAGAAGGGAGCGGGAGACTTCTAGGCGACGTCATCAACTCATCTTTCTCCAACCTCTATGCTGTAAGTTCCTCCTCATCCATCTTTATTACTTCTGACCTTCTTTAGCATCATAGCTGACATGCTTTCTTTGATGCAGCAAGGTAGGGAACTGATCCTCGTCCGAGACTTCTGCCGTAACTGGGCCAAGAGGGACAAGGAGCGGCAGGCAGAGCTCGAGTCCCTGAGGATCGAGGCAGGTCGGAAGGACGAGGAGACCCGAGAGGCTAACCTAAAGGTTAAGAGCTTTATGCCTGAGGTCACCGACGCCGCCAGGATCAGGAAGGACGCCAGGATCAGGAAGGAGCTCGAGGGAGAGCTCGAGTCGAAGAAGACCCGGTTGAAGGAGCTCCGGGTCGAGTCGGAGGCGGCAAGGGAAAGGGCCGCCTCTGCTGAGAAGAAGGCGGCGACCGCTGAGAAGAGGGTCGCGGAGGCGGAGGAGAAGGATACCACCGCCACCCGTTCCACTGAGACTGCCGAGAAGGGGATGGTGGTGGCGATCCGCCAGGCCGAGCGTGCGGGAGAGCAGCTGGCCAAGGCAAGGTGCCAGGCGGAGGCCGCAAGGAAGGAGGTCGCCGACACGATGGCCACTTTCAAGGCTTTCCCCGAATACATAAAGGACTTCAAGGAGGCAGCGACGGACTCTTTCGCCAAGGGGTTTGCCTACTGCCATACTTAGCTGCGGGGGATCCTTTCCGAGGAGCGGTTGGCCGCGCTCCGGGCCCCTGGCAAGAAGGCTCCAACTTCGGTGCTGGCTGCAGTGGGGCAGGGAGTTGCTCTAGTCAGGCCTCTCCCGGAGGTGGCCACGACGGCACTGGTTGCATCGAGCCGACCTCGGTGGCGACAACGGTCAAACCAGGGCCACAGGCGGAGACAGCTGAGTCGGCCCCGGCGGCATCAGCAGCTGAACAAGTCTCTCCGGCGAAGGCCGCCCAAGAAGGTGCCCTTGCAGCGGAGGTGGAGGAGGGGGAAGTCACAGACGTGCACCACCCGGGGAAGGAGCCGGCTCAATACGGTAGGACCTCTTGTAAAGATTTTTCTTCTTTTTGTTGGACCGGGTTGCCTGGCTTGTCAGGGCCCGGGAGACATTGTAATATCTTTTTCAAGTAATGAAAAATTGTTCAGTCAGTACAACTTTTTCTTTCTTTTGTGGTGTGAATGCTTTCTCCCCTCCCCCTTCTTCTCCCTTTTCTTTTCTTCTCCTTTTTCTTTCAGTGCGGGGAGCTCGGAGAGGGGAGCTCCATCTTGTATGGGCTCGAGCCTCACAGTCTTGGAGCTGGGCTCGAGGACGTGTTGGCCAGAGAGCTGGGCTCCGGATCCTGATTGCCTGAGGATAAGGCTCAGGAGTCATCGTCCTGGAGCTGGGCTCGAGACTCTGATGCCAGAGGACGTGGCTCCGGGCTTGAGTGTCTGAGGGCTTCTCAGGTCTGAGTGCCGGAGGACTTTTCTCTGGGCTTGAGTGCCTGAGGGCTTCTCAAGTCATAGTACCGGAGGACTTTTCTCCGAGCTTGAGTGCCTGAGGGCTTCTCAGGTCTTGAAGGCCTTGGAGTTGGGCTCGAGGGTGTGCTGGCCGGAGAGCTGGGCTCCGGGTTTTGGTTGCCTGGGGACAGGGCTCAGGAGTTGTCGTCTTGGAGCTGGGCTCGAGACTCTAATACCGGAGAACGGTGGCTCCGGGCTTGAGTGCCTGAGGGCTTCTCAAGTCTTGAATGCCTTGGAGCTGGGCTCGAGGCTTAAGCGCCTAAGGGTTTCTTAGGTCTTAGTGCTAGAGGACTTTTCTTCGGGCTTGAGTGCCTGAGGGCTTCTCAGGTCTTGAATGCCTTGGAGCTGGGCTTGAGGGCGTGCTGGTCGGAGAGCTGGGCTTCGGGTTTTGGTTGCCTGAGGACAGGGCTCAGGAGTTGTCGTCTTGGAGCTGGGCTCGAGACTCTGATGCCAGAGAATGGTGGCTCCGGGCTTGAATGCCGAGGAGCTGGCTCGTCAGTGCCGGAGCATGGTCCAATCTTTGGTGCCGGAGGGATGTGGGATTCGGGCTTGAGTGCCTGAGAATAGTGGCTCAGGGCTTTTTCTTCTAGAGATTTGGGTCCCGGACTGCTTGGTGCCTTGGAGCTAGGCTCGAGGCAGGCCTCCCGGAGAGCTGGGCCCCGGATAGCGACATTCCTCAAGACAAATAGTCGTTGTGCAAAGGAAAGTCTTTATTTCTAATGGAGGGAAAACTTATACTATTGATAGTATCTCCTCAAATTACAAGCATTCCATGTTCGGGGAACCTGGCACCATCCAGGTCCTCGAGATAGTAGGCCCCGTGTGAGAGGGCCTCGGCCACTTTATAAGGGCCTTCCCAGTTTGGCGAGAGCTTGCTGCACTCTCGGGGCTGAGACGCTTTAGCCCGGCGCAGTACCAGGTCACTAGGTAGGAAAGTCTTCAGTTTCACCCGTGCATTGTAATATCGGGCGACCCGTTGTCGGTATATCGCCATCCGAAGTCGGGCTTTGTCCCTTATTTTTTCTAGGAGGTCTAGATTGAGCAGGAGGTGCGCCGAATTCTGCATCTCGTCATACTGCTGCACCCGCAGTGTGGCCATGCCGAGCTCGATTGGGATTACTGCTTTAGCACTGAAGACGAGGTTGAAGGGTGTTTCACCCATTGCCATTCTGGGCATTGTGTGGTAGGCCCATAGGATGCTTGGAAGCTCCTCTACCCATCTGCCCTTGGCTTGGTCCAACTTGGTGCGAAGTCCTTGGAGGATGGTCCGATTAGTCACCTCGGCTTCCCCATTTGTCTGGGGATGAGCAACCGAGGTGAACCGGTGTTGGATCCATGTTCGGTGCAGAACCCTTCGAACTCCTGGTTGTCGAACTGCCATCCATTATCGGTGATGACATAATTGGGGAGTCCGAAGTGCCAGATGATAGACTTCCAGAAGAATTGTCGAACATTGGCTTCTGTAATCCGACCTAGCGGCTTCGCTTCGATCCATTTGATGAAGTAGTCGATCGCCACTAGCAGGAACTTGCATTGCCCTGGCGCGGTGGGGAACGGTCCCAGAATGTCCATCCCCCACTGTGCAAAAGGCCAGGGGGATGACAGTTGGGAGATCGGTGCCGCTGACAGGCGCTGTATGTGGGAATGGCGTTGGCATTTGTCACACTTCTTGACGAAGTCGACAGCGTCTTCCCTCATCATCTCCTAGAAGTATCCCTGGTGAAGAGCCTTATACGCCAAAGTCCTCCCCCCTATATGGTTCCCACAAAGACCCTCGTGTATCTCCCGGAGCACGAAGGTTGCCTCCGTGGATCTGAGGCATTTCAGGAGTGGGTAGGAGTAAGACCGGCAGTAGAGATGACCGTCCATTAGAGCAAAACGGGTGTTCTTCCTTCTGATGAGGCCGGCTTCTCTGCGGTCCTCTGGTAGGAGGCTGTCCTGGATGTACTTGATGTACCTATCCATCCAGCTCGGCTCGTGGGCTACTTGTTGCACATCCTTTGGACTTTCGTAGCTTGGATTCTCAAGATACTCAACATAGGCACGCCCTAGGGATGAGTCCGGTAGGGTTGCGAGCCTCGACAGTGCATCCGCACGAGCGTTTTCTCCATGAGGGATGTGGAAAACATGGAAGTAACGGAAGCCCACCGTGCTCGAACTAACCCTCTCCAAGTACTTCACCATCTGGGGATCTCGGGCCTCATACTCTCTAGAAACTTGTCCGGCAATCAGTTGGGAGTCGGTGAAAACCTTCAGGCTTTGCATGCCCAGCTCACGGGATACCTTTAGGCTCGCGAGAAGCGCTTCGTACTCTGCCTGGTTGTTTGTGGCGGTGAACTTGAAGCGGAGAGCGCATTCCGTCACCACTCCGTTGGAATTGGCGAGGATGAGGCCCGCTCCGCTTCCGCCGGAATTGGAGGCACCGTCCACGTGGAGGATCCAAGGGTCCTCTCGTGGTCCGGGCTCGGCTTGGCTCTCCGGGGCCATCCGCTCTGGCTCCTCGGGGGGCCCTGTACATTCGACCACGAAGTTGGCTAGGACTTGGACCTTCATGATGACCTCGACCGGTATCCGATGTCAAACTCGCTCAGCGTCAGGGACCATTTAGCCAGCCTCCTGGAAGTCTTGGGGTGGCTTAGTATGGTCCTCAGTGACTGATCAGTCACAATCACGATGGGATGCGCTTGGAAGTAGTGCTTAAGGCGCTTAGCAGACATGATTAGTGCAAAAATGAGTTTCTCAGAGTGAGTATACCTGATCTCTGCATCGCGAAGGATTTTGCTGGTGTAGTACACTGGCTTTTGAGATCCGTCTTGATCTGTGCAGACGAGGACCGAGCTGACGGCCCCGGGTGTAACCGCCAGGTAGAGTAGGAGCTCTTCCCCTTCTTCCGGTCTGGATAACAGAGGTGGAGAGGCCAGGAACTCCTTTAGCTCTTCAAAGGCCGTCTTGCACTTTTCAGTCCAGGTGATGTCATGCATTTTGCGCAATGCCTTGAAGAAGGGGAGGCAGCGGTCAGCCGACCTCGAGATGAACCGGCATAAGGCTGCGACCCTCCCTGTCAGGCGTTGAACTTGCTTCTTGGATGTCGGATGCTCCATATCAAGGATCGCCTGGACCTTCTCCGGGTTCAGTTCGATACCTCTCTAGGTGACCATGAAGCCAAGGAACTTTCTGGCGGCCACCCCGAAAGCTCATTTTGCTGAATTGAGCTTCATTTGGTGCTTCTGGAGATTGTGAAAGGCTTCGACGAGGTCGGTGACGTGGTCTGAGCTCGGCTTGCTCATAACGAGCATGTCGTCCACGTACACTTGCATGTTCTGGCCAATCTGGTCCTTAAAGACCTTGTTGACCAGACGCTGGTACGTGGCCCCAACGTTCTTCAGGCCAAAGGGCATCATCCGGTAGCAATACGTCCCTCGATCAGTGATGAAGGCAGTGTGCTCATCGTCCCCCGTGTGCATCCGGATCTGATTGTACCCGGAGAACGCATCCATGAAGGAGAGCAGCCTGTGCCCTGAGGTGGCATCCACCAACTGATTTATCCTTGGCAGAGAGAAGCTATCCTTTGGGCACGCCTTATTGAGGTCGGTGTAGTCTACACAGATCCTCCATTTGCTATTGCTCTTCTTCACCATCACCATGTTCGCCAGCCAGCTCGGGTATTGCACCTCCCGGATGAAGCCGACGGCCAAAAGTTTCTCCACTTTTTCGTTGGTGGCCGCCTGCCTTTCTGGGGCGAAGCTTCTCTTCTTCTGTCGAATCGGCCTGTGCTTCGGATCGACGTTGAGCTTGTGGTGATGATTTCAAGGGGAATACCTGGCATGTCCGCCACTGTCCAGGTGAACACATCTGCATTCACTCGCAGGAACTCCAACAGTGGAGCCTTCTCCTTCTCGGGCAGCTGGGATCCGATCTGCATGATCTTCGTCTGGTTAGCCCCAAGCTGGTAAGGAAGTAGGCACTCGGCCGGGCCTCCCCTGGGGTCCTGAATCCTCTGGTCGAGCTCGTCTGTCTTGGAGTCCTCCTCGGGTGCCCGAACCCTGGGGAGGGTTTGGAAGCAGTGTTGCACCAACTAGGGCATACCCCTCATCTCTCCCATACCACGAGGGGATGGGAATTATACAAGTAATCTCTTGGTAGAGACAACAGCATCGAGGAGGTTGAGCCCAGGTCAGCCCAAAATTGTGTTGTTGGCCGAAGGAAGCCTGACAACTGTGAACGTCATCATAACGGTACTCTACCGAGGCGGGGTTCTGTCAGTGACTGGGAGAGTGATTTCTCCCTCCACCCTTATAGAGTCTCCTGTGAAACTAACAAGGGGGATATGTACAGGCTTAAGCTGAACAGAGAAAAGATTCATCCTGGAGAAGGCATCATAGAAAAGCACATCCGTGGAGCTTCCACTATCTACCATGATCCGTTTTACAAGATGCTTTACGATCGTCATCTCTATGACCATAGCATCGTTATTTACATTTTTCTCCCCATCTTCTCCTTCCCTCATAAAGGGGAGTACAACCTCAGGATGCTCTACCCCCCGGGTCCTGTTAGGCGCGCGCTCGGCTCCCCAGCGTATCATCCCCACTGGCTTCTCGGTAGGGCAATTGTCGATCGCCGGGACTGGTGGGAGGGCGATGAGTGCCTGAGATTCCGGTTGAGGTTTGCCCCCCATATATCTTCCGAGGTAGCCCCTCTTGATGAGCTCTTCGATCTCCCATTTGAGATTGCGGCATTCCTCGGTATCGTGGCCGTGGTCACGGTGGAAACGACAGTACTTCGTCTTATCACGGCCAGAGGACGGCTTCAATGGCGGTAGGCTCCTCAGATAGGTCTCGCCTTCGATCTCCATGAGGATCTTCGTTCTTGGGGCGAGGAAGGGGGTGAAACTCCCCTCAGAGATGGGAGCGCTTCTTGGCCTTGGTCCCAGCTAGGAGCTCTGAGCCGGCGATCTCGGCCTCCGTGCCCTAGGCATCTCGACGGGTGCCGGCCTCTTCAGCGGCTTCCCATCGAGCTCTTTCCTTGTACGATCCGCCTCCTCGGCATGGATGTACTTCTGAGCTCGGGAGAGGAACTCAGAGTAAGTCTTCAGGGGCTTCTTGTCAAGCGAGTAGGTCAGGCAGAAAATCCTGAGCCCTCGCTTCAGAGCCAGCATTGCGACCGACTCCTCCAGGTTGTAGATCTCCAGCACGGTAGCCTTGAAGCGAGCCACGTAGTCCCGCAGCGGCTTGCAGTCCTGCTGCCTGATGGAGAAGAGGCTGTCTGCCTCCCGTGGCATCTTCCGACAGGCATCGAAGTGAGCCACGAACCTCTGCTCCAGCTGGACAAAGGAGTTGATGCTTTCCGGCTCAAGGCGGGCGAACCACACTCGGGCCGCCTTCCAGAGAGTAGCAGGAAAGGCGATGCACAGGAGAGTGTCAGTGGCCCCCTGGACCCTCATGAGGGCCCGGTAACTTTCCAGGTGGTCCAGGGGGTCGGTGGTCCCGTCGTAAGGATCCACCTGTGGCATGCGGAACCGGCGGGGAATCGGCTCCACTTGGATCTCCTGGGAGAACGGAGGGCGGATGTCGTAGCCCACTGGCTCGCTAGCGGAGCCGGGCAAGTTAGCAAACCGGTGGGACAACTCCGCCAGTTTGCGGTCATGCTCCTCCAGGCGCTTCTCCGCTATGCGCTTGATGGCTTCATTCGTCGACCCCTCTACTGAGAAAGGCGGGGAAGGTGACGCGGGTGCACGGTGCCCGTGATGAGGGATTTTGCCCTTCCTGCCTTGGCGGGGTTTAGATGCCCCCCGGTCAAGACATGGTGAGTAGCTCTCTTCGTCGGCGGACCCGTCCCGTTGTCGCTTTATCGGGGCTTGACGACTACCCCGAGGGTCTGTAACAGCCCGCGGCTGCGAAGGCCTCCCATGGAAGGAACGCAGGCTATCGCGGGGTGCCGTGGCATGGGCCGCGAGGGTCTCTGGCTGTTGGTGAGTAGCCAGGAACTAATGCTGGTGCTAGAGCTGGCGCACTGCTGCACTGAAAGTGTGCATTTGCTGGGTGAGCGCGGTCAGCTGGACTTCTAGCGATGGCGGTTGAACCAGGGTGGGTGGTTCCGCCCCTGGACCATGTGGGTTCCTGTGGGAAGGGGACTCTTTCGCACGGCTGGGAGAAGCTCCCCTCGCTCGAGTGGTCACCATCCTCTCGACAAACCGTCCAAGTAGGGCTTGAACTGGATCGAAAATCGTTCCGTCACCCCTACCTGGCGCGTCAATCTATTGCTGCCTGGATCGTCGTGGCCCGTAGCTGCTGGTGGCGTCGATGGTCGCCCGTTCGCCTACTCGGGATGCCTCCGGTGTCTCGGGACCTACAAGAAACAATGTTAGTGACCCGGACCGGGGATTCCAGTGGGGACGCTCTGACGGTCAAGTCAGTGACGATCCAGGAGAACCGATCCTCTTGGTCGAGCTCCTTGGGATGAGCTTCACGCTAGGAGGAGTGAGTGTAGTGTATGTAGAAGTGAGAGCTGGGAGAGGTGATGGCCGAGGTGGAAGAATCCTCCTGTGTGGCCCTTCTCCCTTGTTTCTTTGCTTGCTTACTTTTGGCTTACTCTGGCTAGGTTTTTACTCTGGCTTGCCTCGGGATCTCCCCGTGTCGTCAGACATGTGCGATGAGGTATCGTGCCATAGACGGGATGCCTCTCCCGTCAGATAGCTAGGAAAGATTCCATTCGCTCTGATATCCCTCTGCTTGCCCTCTTCCTAGAAGCCCGGCAGGGCCTCGATCAGTGGGTCGCCACCCTCGGGACTCGTGCTCTCCGGTTGGATCTTTTTCCTGGTGGTACGGCAGGTTGGTGGAGAGCATGGTGCCTTGATATGAGTTTCCTTTCCTTCTAGTGTGAGTGTCGGCTATGGGCATTAATTACGGCATTGCGGGCGCTGCTGTATGACCCTCGGGAGGCCCACCGTCGTCCTTGGAGAGGAGGCGCCGCTTCCTTGGTGGTTGGTGCCCCTGCCTGAGCTGGGGACCGAGCTGGAAAGGTGGGGCCCGCCTCCAAGGGGCTTGTCTCGAGGTGGCTCGGCTGGGCGGAGGAGGGCTGAGCTCGACTCTGGACCAGCGAAACTCGGCTTCGGACGAGCTCGACCTGGCGGAGGTGGGCGGGGCGCCGCCCAGCCCAAGGGATCCGACCTTGGAGGGGCTCTTCGTGGCGGAGGAGACTTGAGCTCGACTCCTGACCACGGGGCCCGATCCCAAGGGGTCCGCCTTGGATGGGGACTTGTACTCGGCTCCGGCCTAGGCATCCCGACCCGGCGGGAACCGACCTGGCGGAGGACAGAGCTCGACTTCGGCGGGCGACCCCGTTGCTCCGGGGGAGCTCAGCCCGGCGAAGGGGCCCATGTTGAAAACCCAGCTAGCATTTGATGGGGACTCCACGTCAGTTTGCCCGCCCCACATCAGCGATCCAGCCACATCAAAACCCATTACCATCCTCTTAATGGGGGTTATGACTCGGTTATCTCCATAACTTTATCATTTTAGAGATCTAATAATTTTAAAAAAATTATTAAATAGTTAAGAAGAGAGAAGAAGACATGAACTAATTAGTCTACAATCTTCCACTAACTAAATCAAGTTTGTGTCAAGGGTTGAAGATAAATTGGTCTAAGGGCAACTAGATCAGTTATGCTAATCATCCTTACTGGCATGGGTTTACTTGAATCAATAAGTCAAATCTGATTGATTATATTGGCTAGGTAAGTGAGATTGATAGAAGGGTTCCACCATTAATCTCTTTCTTGAACATCAAACAAGTTTGCTAGGTAAGATATTATCCTAATTAATAACCATAATCAAATGCCAAACTTATCTTAGATATTAATTGATTTATCATATTTGATTAGACTAGCCTAATGACTCAAGTCCAACTATTGAGCCATAATCAAATCCATTTGATAAAATATAGACTTGATCAAGCTATCTCCATAGAATTGATTTAGAAAACCCTTGACCTAATTCTAAATAACTTTTGGTTAGATTAAATCAATTTCTCTATTAGGCCCATATTAATCAAAATTCTAATCTTAGGTCTAACTTGATTAATTGACCTGATTCAAGCTAACCCATAGTCCAAGATTTATAATTGATATTAAATCTTTAATTTATACTTCTAGATCTAATTTTTTAATTTTTAATTCTAGCAATTAATTAGTTTAATTTTGCTAAATTTAGATATAAACATTTTACATGCATCTTATACATATTAAATAATTTAGATCTAAACTATACGATATAGTTGTATGCTAAAATTTAAGTTATGATTTATATTCTAAACATAAAAAATAAAATATGAAAACTTAATTTTAGATTATAAATAGTAAATTAAACAAGAATAAATCACTAGAAATCAAATTTAATTATCAAAATAATCTTAATAAAAATCTTTTCAGTTTATTTCATGAGATGAGATCATAGCGATACCCCTACATGCCATAGGAGATCCCATTGTTGACTAGATTCTAGCTCAGTGATATCCCTACATGCCATAGGAGATCCCATTGTTGACTAGATTCCAGCTCACGCCTTCGGATCCCAGTGGTCACGTGTCAGCATGGTGCGGGCTAGGTGACTGGTGATTTGGCTGCAATCCTCTTCGGGTCGGCTCTTATGGGGGGTCGGCTTCGGACGTATTGCGGAGACTAAATGAGACTAACTGCTCATTCTGCCATTGTTCAGTACCCGGCTTGTTGAGTCCAAATCAGGTGTGAAGCCCCTCAGGCCCGCCGCCCTACTACTTATGGGTGGGCTCTGTCCTTGAAAGGCCTTAATCCCAAGCCTTTCAATGGGGATGTTCTTTTTGAAATGATGGTTAGGGGCTACGGTCCAACACCCATGAAATGGAAAGAGAGAGGTCTTTAAACCCTACTTCTCTTCTTTGATTGAATGGTCATGATGATTAACTCAATCTGAAGTAGTTACTCAGATTAATAACATATTGAATATGCAAGATTTTATATCACAAATCATGTCATGCAACCTATTGCTTTGATATCATTATTAAAAATCGGGATATGATTTCATGTATATATTTATTTATTATTTTCAAATATAGTCGAAGCATAGTCATATTAAAATTAATTTTAATTAAAAATATAAACATAAGATCCAATCTAAAAATCCTACTATAGGATCTAGACAAGATATGCAATACAGAAATTTAAATCAGCATGCATTGATCTTGTTAATGCACGCTGTAGATCTAATCTATACTACCTATGAGAATGAATCCCATACTTGATCATGGATCACTAATCTCCATTGCTAATTGCACATGAAAAAAAACTTTTAGGTTGCTTCGTAGCTCATAGTGTATTCAGCCTTTATAGATCGTCCACATGAAATCCTAATATAGAGCTGCCTCCCTGAAGTGCTAGCTCCTCATAAAGGTCACCAGATAGCCGATTTAACTCTTTCTTTTGAAATTTCTTGAACCTTTCAAGAAGGGCAAGAAAAGGAGGTCTAGAAGGACTAGATTGTGGAAGAAAGAGTAATAAAAAGACCCTCTCTTTTTTTTTCTCTCTCCTTAGAACCCTAGTGCTAGAAACTCCCCATGCCTTTCTTGATTTCATGCACAAAACCCCCTTCTCAATTTTTTTTGATGGCTTTTCTCTTAGATTTCTCATGCTAATCCCTTCTCAAGTTGTTGCACACCCCAAGAAAAATTCCAATAAAAATATGGCATGGAGTTTGGAGGAGGACAGGGAAATTAAATTGAAATAGGATTAGGATAAACCAAGGAGTTTGATTGCTCCAAATTGATTCAAAATTCAATTAAATTAAACCTAACTAATCCTAATCTAAATAGGAATGAGGAAGGGCAACAACAACTTATTTTTGGGTATGGAATCTCTCACGGTAATTCAAGATTGGTATGAAGAAAGAAAACTAGGAGAGAGAGAGATGGTGCTAGGAATGGATTTAAATTTCTGATTCAATTTGACTTGAGTTTTAAATTAAATTTGGTTTAACCCAATTAAAACAACTTGGACCTAGTCTAATTAGGTCCTAATTATCTTAATTTATTTTCAATCAAATCAAAAATTAATCAAATCTAAGTCTGAATTAAATCAAGATTAAAGTTCTTAGCAATTAGGTCATCGTATAACTTAATCGGGTGAAATCTAATTGAACCAAATTCAATTAGACTTGATCTAAATCTCTTTGCTCAATTAAATTAAGGTAATCTACCAATTAATTCTCTTATAATTAATTAATACTTAATTAATTATTTATTTATAATATTTGTATTAGGTTAATTATCAATCGTATTGATAATTATATTCTTGAACGATTTTTAATCATTGATCAACCATTATGATCAGTTAGAAACTTTTATTATATATAACCTCATAGGTTTGAATACTAAGCTAGTTGCTCATAAACTAATTTTTAAACTAATTGATGCGACGATCTAGTAATGATACCCAATATCTAGATAGGGCGAATGATTACAAAGCAATATTCAAGAATCCAAGTATATGGTTACTATATAATTCATCCATTTGACCCAATACTTAGGATGACTTAAGAGTTAATTTCTAACTCTCAGATAATGTATCCATATGTATCTCAACTTGATAAATCATGTAACTCCTTACAAGGATTACCTTGGCTAAGACTTTGCTAAATTAAAAAATTATAGAGAATTATCTCCGAGACTTTGGAGTGGTCAATCCCTTCTTGACTTATACATCAACTTTACAAGTACTTAACTATACCTAAAAACCTTTTC
Source organism: Areca catechu (assembly GCA_021397845.1). Classification (NCBI taxonomy): domain Eukaryota; kingdom Viridiplantae; phylum Streptophyta; class Magnoliopsida; order Arecales; family Arecaceae; genus Areca; species Areca catechu. The sequence goes on from CM038045.1 coordinate 68,014,045, forward strand.
TCACTATATTAAAAATATAGATAGTTTAGCACTAAAGTACAGTGAGTTGTTTGCAAGTCACTATGGTGATCCCATGTCGGAGGGATACTTATATCCATATCCTTCTGAGGGGTACTCTTGACAGTAGAGTACTAAATGAAGTTGGTCATGTTCAGTGTAATATACTCCTATACTCACTTGCATGCCATACCAATGTCAAGACACTATCAATGTCAACCCATATGGCATACAATGACCTATACTCGATAAACACTGTCATCCTAGGTGACAACGTATCATTTGAATACTAACAGATTTAAGAACTATACGACAAATTCTCTTTTATCGAATAAAAATAGTTCCAAAGACTTCACTAAAAAAGAGTTTAAAAGGAAGATGCACATAATATGATGACTGCCAAAAATAAATTTTTTATTAATGATTCATATAAAAATTATAATGAGCTCAATCATCTACAACTTAGATAATTAGCTTTAGGATATATTTTCTAACAACGCGTGCATGGCATAGTAACACGTGGTCTAATGGGGTCCACAAGTCTTACACGGTCCATTAGGGGGTTGGCGTAGTCCACAGGATATTTTCTCGATCTTTATTGTGGTCCATGCACTAGTTTTGCATGATCAGAAAGTGATGCATGATCTTGAGCATGATCAAATGATTCTAGGGTATCTCTGACTTGATTTGGGCCTAATCAAGCACTCATTTTGCATGTTTGATGGAGTCCAATGGTTGGGAGACTTCCAGGGTTCAAACAGGAGTTGTACAGAGAATAGGAGGTCACTTCTGAATTGGTTTGGACTAGAATTCTCAAGATTTTGGACTTTATTTAAAGAGAAACTAAGACCAACAGTAGATAGTGGATCCAGAGGGCTTCTAGAAAGTATAGCAGTGGCAAAGAAAGCCAATAGGGGCAAGAAGGTCTCTTGAGAGTTGAGAGCTTAATGAGAGATTTGAAACTTCTTGTTTAGAGAAATTATACATAATTGAGTGTGCAAGTTCCTATCTTGTAAGTAATTATTTTTTCATAGTAAAGTCTTGCATGGTCTATTAAATTATATTTTTTAATATATTTTCTCTTCTTCCTTCTCTTGTAGCATCAATAATGATATTGTGATCTTAGATAAGGGGATCCATATTTTATATGATGATTTTCTAACAAGTGATATCAGTATAGGTGGTACCACAATATGGGATGCGAGCTCCCTGACAAGTTTATCTCCTTCTTCTACTTCTCTTTTTAAGAGATCTGAAGAGAATGCAGTAGTAGGGTTTCCTTTCTTGCTTCTCTTCTCAGAAGAATAAGGGAAGAAATGGTAGCGTGAACACCTTTATGCAAGAGGATGGGAGGAAGAGGGGATCTTCCTTTTGGCATCAATAAAGGAAGGGAAGGGGGTGCAAGAATAGAAGACGGGGTGCTAAATATTTCTTAGGAAGTGATGAAAAATTCAGCAAGAGAAGCCTCATATTTATGACCTAACTCACCCTCTTTGGATCATCCTAAACTCTTTGAATTCCAAGTTTGAAATTCAAGTTTGAATCAAATTCAAACTTGAGATGAGATAGGATAAGGAGATAAGAGGAAGACTCTCAAGGATGCCCAATACTTGGACGCACCCCTCCTCTCGTGAATTTTCTATGCAAAAAAAAGAAGTGCACCCTCCCTCTTGTGTGCCAACTATGTGGTGCCATTCTCTCTTTGGTGTGGAGTGGAGAGAGAGTTCCAGTCTGATTAAAATTGAACTCTAAAACTCCTACACTGATTGAAGTTGGATTCTAGAATTTCTAATCCAAATTGAATTAGGTTTGGTTCAAACTTATTAGGAATTAAGTCCCTATCTCATTAAGGCTAGTAAACCTAATTAGATTCAGATTAGACCAAATTGAAACAAATTAAATCTAATTTAATTTAACTAGGATTAGAAATCCAATTTGATCAAATCAAATTAGCTTTCAACACTTGCAATTAGGTCATCCTCTTATGAACTCTTAACAAGTCCTCTATTTTAATAATCAATCATATTAATAATTGGATCCTACTGCGATTCAAAAAAATGAATCAATCATTTGATCAAGTCTAATCCCTATTATGTATGATCACATAGGTTCTATTCTATCTGGTAGCAAGATATGCTAGGATCTTCATCATCAGCATCATCAAAAATCTTTTCAATGGGTTAGACTAAGTTCAACTCTCCCTAACAAGGATCATCGATTATTAAGATGATCTTGTAAGTCTTATAATCTATCAATGATGCCTACCAGCATGTAGTAACAATCTAGCAAAATGAAATTTAACTGAACCTCTGGTATAATTATCATGTGATTCAATTCTTCTATTATAAGTCCCAATAAGATGGAGGTTAAGAAAAACTTATCAAATCCCATCATCTATCATATGTTAGATTTAATCTACTTGAATCTATATTATGAATCCTCATGGAAATCCTTTTCTATTAATCACATTATCATGATCATGATCTTAAGGACTCAACTTTATAAATCTTATAGGATATCCCTTAACTACTAAGGTCAACAAATCCTATCTGAGTATGTACCATACTCTTATAACAAACCTATTATAGCCACAATATATCACAAGGACCTATATAGCTAGGTGATCAAGTGATTATGTAGTCAAACTATAGCAACCTCATTATGAATAGCTAAGGCATTGCCAGTCAAATAACCATTCACATGACTACAATATCAAAAAAGTCACTAACAAGTAAATAGACATCTAAGTGATTTCTTATACTGATCATACTTAGTACAATTGTTCTTTAATAACTACTTGTACGCTCACTCTAATATCCTTCTATTATAAATTCGAGACTCGTCTATCCAAAGGAAAGTATTCCATGCACTTATCTTAATGAATCAATTACTTTTCTCGTGATAATCTAATAATCAAGAGCAATTTATGAATTAATCACTATTAACATATACTTTAAATTCTCAATACTTGAGCACATGTGTCATCATTTTATTAATTTTTTGGATGATTCAAGAATACATTATACAAGAATAGAAATAAAATTATCTATTTTATTGATAAATAAATACATCAAGTACAAAAGTTGTCCCTAGATCAATAAACCAAGAGGGGGTGAATTGGATTTTTGAAAATTAAAACAAGTATGTGCCTTTGCAAATCAAATGTAATATGTGAGCTAAATGTTGTGTCAAGTGATATGTGCAAGTATTGAAATATAAAAGAGAGATAAAAAGATAAGCAAGCACACAAACATAATAGGATTTATAGTTGTTCGAAGCAATCCCAACTTCTACATCTACTATCCAAGGATATATTGGAATTTGCACTATATTCCTGAAAAATATAGCTAGTTTGTTTTATTCCAAGCTCACAAACTAAAATCCTAATATAATATTTATTTTTCGGGCACACAAATAATCCAATTCATTTTTCAAGATCAACCAATCAAAACTCAAACACAATCCCAAGTTTCAGCTCCCTACTAAAACAAACAATAGCTCAAAAATACAAAAATAAAATAACTAAACAAACTCTCTAAAGAGTGGAAGGTTGCTGATGAAGCTCCTCTTAAAGCCTCTTCAAGTCTTCAATGATTGATCTTCAATGCTCTCTGAGTATCTCACTTAAGGTTTCAAGAGAGTAGGTGGGAAAGAGTTATGCTTCTCTTGAGTTTTCAGGTGAAGTACTTGAGTTCTCTTGTTTGCAATGATTGAAATGAATGCTCAAAAAATATTCCAAGAATTATCAGCCTTTTGCTTTGATCCTGTCTTTTATAATTCTCTAAGTATTTTCTCATTGGTTCCCAATCATGTCTAGCCATTTGGATATATTGGAAAGTGAAAAATAGCCATTAGAAATCTTAAAAGTTGAAATTTGTAAATTCTAGAACTAGCCGCTACTATAGCATTTTGTGGGATAAGAGTCGGCTCATTTAAAAGGAGTTGGCTCTAATGAACAGTAACTAGAATCCAAGTCTTTGTTACCTTAAGAGAGCTGGCTCTAATTTCAGGAGTCGGCTCTTCTGCATAGTATCCAGAAAATATACTCTCTACCTTTTTGAGAGAGAAGACTCATTTGAAGAGAGTTGACTCTTTTGCACAGTATTTTAAAAATTAGCTTTCTGTCAACCTGTAAGAGATGACTTTAATTTCAATAGTTAGCTATCTTAAATGGAGTTGGCTCTTTCAGCTAGAATTTTAATTTTACAAGGTTTTTGATATATTTTGGCTCCTTAATACTTCCAAAAATCTTCTAAGACTCTATAACTAATTCAAACATTTTTAATTACATAAATTAAGTTATCAACTCTTTCCATGATACAAAGACTCTCTTAAAGGACTTATCGTGACACAAAATTTTTACAATAATTCTTGAGAGCTGACTTATCATTCTAATGGCTTATAAACAATTTTAATGATCTATAAGATTTTCAATTGAAGATTGCCTATTAAAAATCTTTCTACAAAAAATATTCTTAATTATTTAAAAATATTAGTATATTATTCATGCTCTAATATTTTGTAATCAACAAAATCATTCCTAGGATTAATGATCTTTTTCTTTTTGATGATAACAAAATATTGAGCATAGAGATTAAAAGCTTTATAATATAAAAAATATATTAGAGCAATGTATGTATACATAGAAACTTTATATTGTAATATATCATAGTTGTGAATGTATTAGAGTGTTAAAGTATCAATAAATTATTCTGCAAAACATATCAAAATTTTAAAATTTTCAAGCATCAGAGCATATTTATGATGTATCGACATAGTTCAAAATAATATTAGAGCTTTGAAATTTACATAAATTAGAGTTTATGGTGATGTATCATAATGTATTGTAGTATACAATGTTTGTTTCAAAGCTTAAGAATCCGTATCAGAGCTTAGATGAGATGTATCAGAATTATTGAAACATGTACTAAGAAGAGGAATAAGGTTTTTATTAGAGCTTGTAACAATCAAAATAATGCTACCACTTTAAATCTCAATCATATATGCATGATTTTTTGGATTTTACCTCAAGTATGCATGCACATATCTCTTTGCTTATACTTCAAGCTCTTTTACTTAAGTCTTACATTTCCCTTTAATATCATATATTATGCATATTCATTAATTTCATGTACATACTTCTCCCCCTTTTTGTCATCAACAAATAGGGTAAAGAATAGTATGAGAAATGGTATAAAGAAAAGCATAATACCTTAATACTATCATTTGGAAGAACATATAAAAGCATGGATTAATGATATAAGCGATACTTCTTTTCTCCCTTTGTGTTGTATGAGATAATGATACCATAAATGCATGAAAATATAACATATATCATTCAAGAATTTTAGTTGTACAAAATTTGATACACTATAAGTATCAAGAACAACATACAACATGAAAAGTACAAAATGTTCACTATAATAAAAATACAAATATGAAACTATATCAAAATAAGGATCATAATGATCCATATACATCCAAAAGATCTATATGACCTATCACCTAGTCTCCTAATCACTATCACTTCTATCTCCATTTGGAACTAAAGATGAACCGGTGGCACTACGAGTTCGATAAGCTGGTCATACTCTAGAAGGTAGAGGAAAACCTGTGCCTAGTTTGATAGTAGTGCTAAAAGATGGCCTAGGTATAGGTGATGGCCTAGAAGATGGCTGTGGAGTTGGTCTAGGTGCTTGACTAGATGAAGGACTAAATACAGACTTAGATCCAATGAAACGCAACAAAACACTATCCAGCTTAGATTCAATGCGATGAATTCCCTAGTGAATGGATAAGGTGGTCTATACCTACTGCTATGCAAACTGATCAGCAGCTCCCTGCATATGACCAAAATCTATTTGTAAATCTATCAAGTATGACTAATACTTACTCTGTGTCCTCTGCTCTTACTCAATTACATCCATGCGAAGTAAGAGCTCTCTCATGTCTTCTTTGAGCTCTTGATAGCTCTTGGAGACTCCCTGAAACTTTTGTCTCAGATCTCTTATCAAGGAGCTAACTCTTCCTATCAGGGCCTCAGAAAGCTGAGTGAACTATTTCAATGTTCTTCCAGTAGTAGTTGAGGATGGTATAAATGGTCTGATAGATATCAGTGCAGCAAGTATCGATAAAATAGTGGGGTCCTCGGACTAGCTGGCTATTCTGAGATCTCTCCAATAGAAGGTCCAGTAGCATCAGGTGCCTCATCCTCATCATCATGATCCTCGTCATCATCATCTCCATCATCCTCATCATCATCATTGCCAGCAATAGCAAAGTCCTTGTCTGAAAAATCAAATCTTGCTGACCTCTGTCCCAGCACATGTTTCACCCATCAGCCATCTACCTTCTGGCATCCTATCCAGTGAAGTGACTTCTTATTGTAGTTGTCTATGTGTAGGAGTCTCTTGGCATTCTCGCCAGTGCAATCAACTCCAAACTTCTCAAATACTAGTGTGAAGACCATACCATAAGGAAGATATGCCTGCTACTTCCTGGTAACTTTCATAATATGAGATAACATCAAAAAGGAAGATTGATAGGGTGGCCCTTAATCAAATAGTGCATGAATGCTATGTCCCTCTCAGTCATCCAATCAAATTGTTCAGTCTTCGAAAAAAATGTGACCGACCATATTATGTAATAATCTCATGTCTAATGACTACTGATTTGCCTATAAATTTTGAATGCTCCTTACATCTCTCCTTTCTAAAATAGTCTTCGGACAATCTATCTTCTTTTCAAAATTCAAATAACATCTTCTTTCATTGGACATTTCCAACAGGTGGCTTAATCTTGTGTCATCCAAAATAATCAAGTGATTCTTAACAGTAGAGCTAATTGAATCATGCCCTAGCCTCATATTTTCAAAGAAAGATCGAACAAGGATTGGATAAATCGGTACCTTAAGTATGCAAAACATTTCCTATCCCTAATTTTGTATCCAATATCTAATTCTAAAGTGTTCCTGCTCCAGAAAATCAAAATACACCCTTTTATCGATGGTTATGAGTTGATTTGCCATCAAAATGGATGGTTGAGGTCAAACCGGTGGAGCAATAGGGGCCAGCTCATCATTTTGATGCTTAGCTCGATGCTCGGCTAAAGTTGATTCTTTGGTTCTTCTCCTTTTGTATGCCAACACCTTCTGGGATCTCATTTTGCTCAATTTCACATAAATCTAGGGCTTAATAGTGGTCCCCTAGGGTTTCTATAGTGATGGACAGTGAAGGGTAAGAGAATGGCTTGGTTAAATAGTAAAAGGATAAAGGTGGCTTGGGTTTTTAATGGTTTTAAAAAATAGAGTTTCTGACATTATTAGAGTCGGCTTGCTCAGTCCTAGGTCTACACGAGTCGGTTCAAGCAAAACTTCGATTTTTGGATCCAAAATTATTGGAAACAGGTTCTTGAGGACTTAAATTTATAAAATAAGGTTGCATAAGGTTGGAAGATAATAAATAGGCTCTAAAAAAGTTTTCTTAATTTTTTAAAATTTCTAGTTAAAATTTCTAAAATGAATCGCATAGCCTTAATTCTTCTCTAATCACGAAAAATCTATCCTCACTAAGTAGTTTGGTGAATATATCTACTAATTGCTTATTAGTACAAATAAATACTAGTTCAACATTATCATTTTGTAAATAATTCCTAATAAAATGATGTCTAATTTCTATGTACTTTATCTTTGAATGCTAAATAGGATTTTTAATTAAATTAATAGTACTGGTGTTATCATATATGATTGAAATTTTAGTTTGCTTAATATCAAAGTTTTCTAGTTGTTGCTTAATTCAAAATACTTGAGCACAATAATTCCCTGTAGCCATTTATTCTATCTCAATAGTTGATAATGCTATGGAGTTTTATTTCTTACTGTACCATGAGATTAAGTTCAATCCTAAAAATTGGTATGTACTACTTGTACTCTATTTATCAATTTTACAACCACCAAAATTAGCATTAGAATATCTAATTAAATTTAATGATGAATGTTTAGAATACCATAAATCTAGATTAGATATTCTTCTAAGATATATTATAATTTGTTTTACAACAAATATATGTGATTCTTTTAGATCAGATTAAAATGTAGCACACATATATATACTAAATAAGATATCAGGCCTACTAGCAGTTAAGTATTGCAAGGATCGAATCATACCTCAATATCACTTTTGATTAATGCTATTACCTTCTTTATCTATGTCAAGCCTGTATGTTGGACTCATTAGTATGACGATTTCTTTTATGGATTCCATCCCAAACTTCTTTAATAGTTTCTTGAATACTTAGTTTAGTTGATGAAGATCTCTTTCTTATTTGTTTGATTTAAAATCCAAGAAAGAATGCCAGTTCACCCATTATACTCATTAGAATGTCAATTCATCTATCATACTCATTTCAAATTCTTTTTATATAAGCTCAGCAAATTTTTAGAAAGATCTTTATTAGTTGCATCAAAGATTATATCATCTAAATAAATTTGTACAACTAATATTTCATTATTTTTCTTTTAATGAATAGGGTTCTATCTATACTACCTCTAAAAAAGTTATTCTCTAACAAAAAATTGCTAAGTCTTTCATACAAAGCTCTAGATACTTGTTTTAAACCATACAAAGCTTTGTTCAATTTGAAAACATAATTGAAAAAATTATGACTTTCAAATCCAAGGGATTGCTTTATAAAAACTTTTTCAAAAAAATATTCATTTAGAAAAGTACTTTTTACATTTATTTGAAATAATTCAAAATTTATATAATATGCAAAAGTAAGTAAAAATTTTATTATTTTTAATCTTGTTATGAATACATAAGTTTTATCAAAATTTATTCCTTCTTCTTGATTGTATCCTTTAGCCACTAATCTTATTTTGTTTCTAACTACATTATCTTTTCATCTAATTTGCTTCTAAATATCCATTTAGTACCTATGACAGGATATTCTTTAGGTCTACTAACTAAGGTCCAAATACTGTTCCTCTTAAATTAGTTCAACTTTTCTTGTATAGTCATCATCTAATTTGGATATTTCAGCTTTCTCTATGTAATTAGGTTCAATTTGAAAAATAAATACAAGATAATCAAAAGTATCTCTAAATGAAGACCTAGTCCAGACAACTTATGAGGGATCACCTATAATTAAGTCTTTAGGGTGGTGATATATGTACCTCTAGTTCTTAAGCAAATCACTATGCTTTTTGCTTACCTCTTCCTTCTCTTCTTCAATCAATTTATCTTTTAAGCTCAAATCTTTTATATTTTTATTCATTACACCTACATCATTATCAATACACTCTTCTTTTTTAGAATGTGAAGGATTAGATTTATCAAATATAATATATATATATTCTTCTATAGTTAAAGTCTTTTTATTGAAAACTCTATAGGCTTCACTAGAAGTAGAATAACCAAGAAAAATACCTTCATTAGATTCAGCATCATTTTTTTCAAGATTATCTTTTTCATTATTTAAGATAAATTATTTATAACCAAATACATAAAAATAACTTATGTTAGACTTTCTATCATTCCAAAGCTTATAGAGTTTTTTTTGAAAAATGGATTGAATAAGAACATGATTTTAAATGTAACATGCAGTGTTCATAGCTTCAGTCCAAAATTATTTTAGAATATTGCTTTCACATAATATTATTCGGGCTATCTCTTCTAATATTCTATTCTTTCTCTCTATAATACCATTTTGTTGTGATATTCTTGGAGCCAAGAAGTTGTAATCAATATTATGTTCATTATAAAATTCTTTAAAGTTTTAATTTTCAAATTTTGAACTGTGATCACTTCTTATTGAAATAATTATTTTTTTTATTTAAAATTTTTTTAATTTTTTTAAAAAATAGTAATTGCTTCATTTTTATGTATTAAAAATTATATTCAAGTGAATCTAGAAAAGTCATCTACTATCACAAGACAGTATTTCTTATCTCCTAAGCTTGTGATCCTAGTTGGTCCAAATAAGTCAATGTATAGTAGCTCTAGAGATCTTGATGTTGAGATAATATTTTTAGATTTAAAACTCTTCCAAATTTGTTTACCAAAATGACAAGCATTACATACATGATCATTTTCAAAATTCAACTTTGGTAAGTCTTTAACTAAACCTTTAGAGATTAATTTAGATAATATATGCATGCTAGCATGTCTAAGTCTTCTATGCCAAAGTCAATTAGTTTCTTTAATTTTAGCATTTATGGCCACTTAACTTATACTATTCTTTATGGCTAGGTCATCAAATATACTATATATATTTTTTCAAGCCTATATCCTACGAACTTAATACTTGTATCAAAAGACCTAGTAACTATGCATATTGAAGATTCAAACAAAATCTTGAAGCCTTTATCACATAATTGACTAATATTTAATAAATTATAGTTCAATTTATCTACTAGTAATATATTTTCAATGAATGTAGAATGAATGATTTTGATCTTATTAATATCAATGATTATTTCCTTACCATTATTTTCAAAGATTACAATATTACCTTCTTTTATTTCTAGGATAAAGAATTGTTCCTTATCACCCATCATATATCTTGAACAGCCATTATTCAGGTACCATTTTCTTTTAGATCCTTAAACTGCAAGATATTCCTGTAAAATAAATCAAGTGAGATTTTTAGGTATCCAAACTTTCTTGGATCCTCTGGGGTTAGTCATTACGATTCCTTTGAAAATCCAAAATTTTTTAACTTTACTTCATTTTTCTTTCCTAAACTACATTCATGTGCTTTATGCCCAATTCCATTACAACAGAAATAAATGATATTTGATTTTTGTACTATATTAGATGCTGAAAAGTTAGTTGTAAAAAAATCTATTCTTGAAAATTGAGTTGTATCCAATTCTAGCTCTGTTATTTGATTCCTTTTGGTTTTTAAAGATTAACTTTAGTTTATTTGAACTCAATATCAGCTTATCAATAAAAGGTTTGAGTTTTTGAACTTTCTTCTCCAAATTTTCATTCTCTTGCTTAAGAACTTTAAGTTTATCAAACCCTTCATTCTATTCTTTTTTCAAAGTCTTGTTTCTTTCAAGTATAACGTTCAACTCTCTTTGCATCATTTCATTTTTCTTTAAAGCATCATCTCTCTTTTAATAACATATCATTTGATTGATTTAAAGTTTTGTTCTTTACTCCTAGTTTCTTAAATTGAGCTAGTAAATCATAAAATATAGAATGAAGTTCATCAAATTTAAATTCTATATTAGATTCAGTACATACCTTATCATTTAAAGCCATCAAGTATAGGTTAGCTGATTTTGTTTGCTTTTCCTCTTTATTAGAGCTTAACTCATTACTGTCACTCTATGTACATGACTTTATTCTTCTTGCTCTTCTTTTGACTTTTCTTTAGATTTGGATAGTTAGATCAATAATGCCCCAATTTCTTGCACTCATAACATTTGGGCTATTGATCATTGTCCTTTTCCTTTTTTTTCCTTACTTGGCTCTTCCTTAACCAAGTACTTCCTTCCATATTTTGATCTATCCTTGTCCATAAATCTCGTAAACATTTTCATTGCAAGGGCCATGTCATCATCTTCTAACTCTTCATTGGATGTTGAACTTTTCCCTTCTTCTTTCTTCTTTTTAGTTACTGCTTTGAGAGCTATAGTCTTCTTCTTCCTTCCTTCCTCTTCGTTATAAAGTTTTATGTTCAGTTCATATGTCATCAAAAATTCAAGAAGCTCTTTCAATGATAAGTTATTAAGATCTTTTGCTTTCTAAATTGCAATAACCTTTGCATTCCCATTTATCTAGTAATGATCGAAGAATTTTGTCTACCAAATTATTGTTAAAGTATATCTTGCCAAGACTTTTGAGACCATTTATGATGTCAATAAAGCATGTGAACATTTCTAAAATAGTTTCAGTAGGCTCCATCTTGAACAATTTAGAATTATGCATAAGCAAGTTAATTTTAGAATTCTTAACTTGGTTAGTACTTTCATATGTGACTTGAGATTTATTCCAAATTTTTTTTTTAGAATTGCAAGTGAAAATTTGGTTGAACTCATTAGGGTTTAGTGTACAATACAAAATGTTCATGGCCTTTGCATTTAGCTCGACCATCTTTATATCATGATCATATCATTCATCTTTTAGTTTTGGGATGTCATTGCCATCGACCTTCTTTGTGGGTATGTAAGTTGTTGATGCCCGACTGCCATGGCCTGTAGATGGAGACGACCTCAGAACGCGCCCTTGTCGCTCGGGAACCTGCTCACGTGCTCGGACCTGCAAAATAGAGGAGACCCGGGCCGGTGATCCTGGCGAGGGCACTCCGATGCTCAAGTCAGTGACGATCCAGGGGAACAGATCTTCCTGGTCGAGCCCCATAGGTGGACTCCATGCTAGGAGGAAAAACTTATGTACTGGAGAGTATGAACTAGTTGAGAGTAGAGCGAGGGAAGTGGCAGCGGAGGATAGCTCAGACTGATTGGCTGTGTCCGTCGAGACCTTTTCGATGGGTCTCCGGTAGCCTAGAGCACTTGGTCTTCTGGATGCCTTCCTGTATGCCGCCCCTCTCATCCCTTTGTGACTTACCTCCTTCTTAGAACCTTGGAAAACTCTTTTAAGCTAGGATGGCTGCCAGCTGCCTGCCTTGGGATCCCTGTCGTTTCTTGCTGTGTGCAAGGTGCCTTTCCCCATTCATGATAGGGAACAGCACCATGGTTAGGGGGACCTCCTTCTGGTCGCTTCTGGTCGCTCCATTTTGAAAAACTTGGCAGAGCCTCGATCGGGGGGCAGCCACCCCCTGGATTCGAATCTCCTGGATTGACTTCCTCTCTTGGGTGGCACAGACGGTTGGTTAGGAGCGCAACGCCTCGATCAGGGGACCCCTTCCCTTTTGGTGTAAGTGGTAGCTGGGGTAATTATTGTGGCCTGATGGGTGCCTCTCCATGGTCCTTGGGCAGCTTGGCAGTGTCCTTCAGCTGTTGGTCCCTTCATCCGAAGTGGGGCCAGCTCAGGGAAGAAGACCTCGACTTTGGCCATGGCATCTTGACCTCGAGGGAGCCACTCGATGAAGGAGTCCAGAGAGAAACATCCGACGTGGCACCTTCCTCCAACGTGGCATCTGACTGGGTTTGGCATGGGTTCTATGTCAGCGATCCTGCCATATCATAAGTATCTTTAATGATTATTCTTTGTAGTGAAAAGTATGTGGCTTGAATATAAATTTTTATTCTAGCCTTCCAATTAGTATAATTAGTGCCACTGAAAAGTGAAGATTTATTGCTAGATTATTTCTCAGCTAGTGAAGTACTCACATGGGTTGCCATGATCTTTACTCTTAATCATTGGGTTAACGGCACTGAGATTCGGCTTTGATATCACTTGTTGTACAGATCGACAATCCAAGAAGAGGGTGAACTGGGTTTTTGAAAATTAAAATAAATATGTACCTTTGAAACTCAAATGTAATGTGTGAGCTAACTTTTGTGTCAAGTTATATGTTCAAGTGCTAAAATATAAGAGAAAGATAAAGAGACAAGCAAACATATAAACATAACAAGATTTATGATGGTTTTGAGCCATCCTAGCTTCTACATCCACTAAGGATTTCTTAGTGATATGGCCAGACCGTTGACGTGGAGTACACCTCGGATCCAGCTGGCAACCAAGCAGGTAGATAACGCCACGTCAAGTTCTCCTTCAAGCTCCTCGCCAAGAGGCCTCGCTAACGGTCGAGCCCACCTTGGCCCGAGCTCGGCATCCCTGCTCCTTCGTTGGTGGATCCCTCAATTCGAGCCTAGCTCGGCCGAAGTCAAGCTCACCTCGACCGAAGTCAAGCTCACCTCAGCCCGAGCTCGGCTTCTCCGCTTCTCCGCCAGGTGGCTTTCCAAGGGTCGTGCCTACCTCAGTCGGAGTCGAGCCCTTCTCCGCTCCTCCGCCAGGTGGCTCCCCAAGGGTCGAGCCTATCTCGGTCGGAGTCGAGCCCTCCTCCGCCAGGTGGCTCCCCAAAGGTCAAGCCCACCTAGGCCAGAGTCGAGCCCTTCTCCGCACCTTCGCTAGGTGGCTCCCCAATGGTCGATCCCACCTCGGCCGAAGCCGAGCCCTCTCATTGAAAGCATCGGGAAGGATGAAGGCGCCAGCCCCGAGACCGCTGCCGAGGCAGGTGCACTCAGTACGACACCTCCAAATCTGCAACGGTGCGCGTAACCTCGTTTGCACCAATTTGGGAGGGGCGCCCCAATCAAGATGTCAGATCCTACGGCTTACCACCTGAAACCTCCCGAAGGAGAAGGCCATGTTCGGGGTTTCGGATCCAAGGGCGGCTGCACCTAGATCGAGGTTCCACTTAATTCCTCCCTTCGTGACAACACACTAGGCAAGACAAGTTCACGACTTAACTCCCCACTATAAGAGAAAATGATCTCGGGGGAGCGGCCAACGGACACCGTTGACACTTAAGCCCCCCAGAGAGGGCAAATCGAGGCACGAGAGCAATCAGCGATCTACAAAGGCACTAACGGACAAGAAAGAAGGTAAGCAACCAAGAGAGAGCAAGCACACAAAATAGCAAGAAACGAGTGACTTGAAGGCTGAAAGCTCCTAGAGGACTCCCAGAGCGAGTCCAGCAAGCACGGTCGCCGCAACTAAAGCACCGTTCCTCTCTCATCTTCTCCTACTCAATTCCTTATTAAAAACTCCTCTAAGCACGATGACTGAAGTGGGATCCGCCTTAGAGGATCTATTTCGCCTTGCCATCCACTGACTTGATCGTCGGAGTGCCCTTGTCAGGATCCCCGGCCCGGATCTCTAACACTGTTTTGCAGGTCCAGGAATGCTAGGATTCTGGAGTAAAGGGGCAGACATATGGTGCTACTTCGTAGCTGCAGGCCGTGACGGTAAGGTCGGCAACACTTAGGATTTCATTATATTCTCATAAGAATACAGCTGGTTTGTTTTATTCTAGGTTCACAAATCAAAATCCTAATACAATATTTATTTTTTCGGCTCACAGACAATCTAATTAGTTTTCCAAGATCAACTAATCAAAACTCAAATCTAATCCCAAGTTTCAACTCCTTGCTGAAATAAACAACAGTTCAAAAACATAAAAGCAGAAAACTAAATAAACTCTTTAAAGAGTGAAAGGTTATCGATGAAGCTCCTTTTAAAGACTCTTCAAATTCTCAGTGATTGATCTTTAATACTTTATGAGTATCTCATTTAAGGTTTCAAAAGAGTAGGTAGGAAGGAGTTATGCTTCTCTTAAATTTTTATGTGACAGTACTTGAGTTCTCTCGTTTGCAATGATTGGAATAAATGCTTAAAGAATGTTCCAAGAATTATTAGCCTTTGACTTTGATCCTATTTTTTATACTTCTGCAAGTATTTTTTCATCGGCTCTCGGTCATTTCTAGCTGTTTGGAGATGTTAGAAAGCAAAAGATAGCTGTTAGAAATTTTGGGAGTTGAAATTTGCAGGCTTTAGAACTAGCCTTTACTATAGCTTTTCGTAGGATGAGAGTCGGCTCATTTAAAAGGAGTTGGCTTTAATGAATAGTAACCAGAAACCCAAGTCTCCATTACCTTGAAAGAGCTGGCTCTAATTTCAGGAGTCGATTCTTCTACATAGTATCTAGAAAACATGCTCTTTGTCTATCTAAGAGAGAAGGCTCGCTTGAAAGGAGTCGGCTCTTCTGCATAGTAATCAAAAAATCAACCTTCTATCATCTTACAAGAGTTAGCTCTAATTTAAGAGTCAGCCCTCTTGAATAGTGCCAATCTACGTGCCATGACAGAGTCGGCTCTTTTGAAGGAAGTGGGCTCTTTCGGTCAGAATTTTAATTTTACAAATTTTTTGATATATTTTGCCTTCTCGATACTTCTAAGGATCTTCCAATAATTTCTAAAGATATACATGAACTCTCTAACTAATTTAAATACTTTTAATTAAAATAATTAATCTTTCAGTTCTTTCTATTATACAAAGATTCTCTTAAAGGATTTACTATGATACATAAAATTTTTACAATGATTCTTGAAAACTGACTTATCATTTTAATAGCTCATAAACAATTTCAATGATTTATAAGGTTTTCAATTGAAGGTTGTTCATTGAAAAGTTTTCTATAAAATATTCTTAATCATTTGAAAAACATGAGTATAGTATTCATGCTCCAATATTTTGTAATCATCAAAATCATTCCTGGGATCAATATTATATCCTAAAAAATTACAATATATCAACTAGACTTGTTTGTAGGGCATATATCTAATACCAAGGACCTCAGCAAGCTTGATTTCATGCTCGATGATAGATGCATTTGCCCATTGCCCTGGACCCAAACTACTGGAGTAGATAAGTACTTAAAGAAAATTTACCAGGATCCCTGCATTCGGTGACTTTCATGGATCACTTGCATTAACCAAGATGCGGTAATTGCTTTCTCAAAATAACACCTTAGTTGGAAGAGGAGAATGGGAGAAAAAAGAAAAGAATACGAGAAAAAGTTAATCTTTTTTCCAGTTTTTTTAGGAAGGAAAAGGAGAGAAAATGAGGGAAAACAAATCCCTTCAAATTTTATTTTTTTCTCTACCAAGTAGAGCAGAATCGGAGAGAAATGAAATTGAGTTAAGCAAAACTTTTTATAATCCCCATCTTACCTCTCTAAAAGTAAAAAAAAAAATTATATCATTTCCTTTTTTCTATACTTTCAACCAAGAAGAGAAGAATTTTTTTTTTATTCCGTTAAATTTCTAACCAGGAGGAGAGAAATAAATTTTCTTTCCTTTCCTTTCTTTTTTTTTTTTTTTTTTTTCTCACCTCACCTCACCGATCCTTTCTTTTCTTTTGCTCCCTGAACCATATGGATGCAATCATCGACCGTTCTTCCAATAAACAGCATTGCGAATGGGCATGGAATGAAAGGTGGACTCATCATTCTACCTATCTGCACTCGTTTTGAGCACGCCAGTCCAACTGACAACATCCAGTTCTGCACTTCTATTAAGCATTGTTTGTGGGTGTCATGAGTGTTGCCGCAGACTGCATATGGATGGATCAGCTCCTTGTGAATATTATGTCATGGATCCTTTTCTATTAGGTGGGAAGGATTGTTGCATAAAATGTACTTCTAAGTGTACATCTTTCTTTCTACATGAAGAAGAAAGGGTATCTTGCTCGAGCCCATGCTTGACACCACGCACGTGGAGATGCTGAGGCTGCATGGGTTGGAAACTGCATAGAATTGGGTGTGGTGGCCGGTGGAGTGGTCATGGGTTATTTGGAAGGATTTGATGATGAGAACACCGGAGGTGGACACTTTGTTGGAGCAGGGAAAGATTTGAGTGTTAGGTTGGTGGTTGGTTTGTTTTTGAGACTGTTGGGGCGATGGAGAAGGGAACTGAAGCAGTGAAGTTATGTTCTTCGGCTACATAGAAGGGCCAGGGTAGGAAAACAACGAAAAATATCGTGACCGTTTGGGAAGTCGCTAGGACTCCCGAAGAGCATAAAGCTGCCTTTGTTCCCCCGGTTAGTTGGCTTATTCATGTCTACTCCATCTTCTCAAAAAAAAAAAAAATTATGTTTTAGTACAGAATTGGAGACTATTAATTACATTTTATATAGCATGGTTATTCTTTTTTTTTTTGGTTTTTGTTGTGAGGGGAGGGGGGGGGGCGGTGCTCGCAAAATATAACATGGTCTATTGAATTAATAGAAAGTCCGTCATAACACATGAATAACCCCCTACACCTACAGAATATCATATCTTCTCCCCCTTTTTTTTTTTCAAATGATAAAATTGAGCACTTAATTCCTATAAGATTCTTCTTTTGCAACTCTTACGTGAATACAGCTGTATATTTGCATATATACCTGAAATTGGATCATATTTACCTGTTGAATTGCAAAACATTACAAAACCATTTCAGGCTGGTGGGGGGGTGAACATAACCAGGCTTTTTTGCATTGCTCACCATATCCACTTTCAATAGCATCTTATCCAATGATCGTTAGAAATCATATTAATTTGATTATCTTTTTTATTTTTCATTTCCCATCCTGCATGAATGGAAGTCCAAATGATGCATAAGATGGTGAAATAATAAAGACATCAATCATCTTCTTTCAAAATTTCATAGCTCCCGTCTTGTCGTAGCTCTACATAAATCATGTCTCATCTAAGATTGTTGAAAAATTCAATTAGCTGTTCCACCGGTTCTCCTGTACACTTTCCAGTTAATGGAGGAAAAAAATTAAGTGTAATTCCAATCATGGTAGCTACCAGTAGTCCATGCAAGAACAGGATCCTTTCCTGAAGTGATGGAATCTATTTGCATCCCTAACAATTATATCCCTCTCATAGATCTCAGTAAGAAGCTTTATGGCAGAATGACAATCTCCACACATCCGGAGGTTCTTCACCACCCTAATGGTGGTGCCCACTTTAGTGCTGATAAGTCCAAAGGCTATTGCAAGCTTCTCACTGTGAAGAGCCAAGGAGCTTTCTTTCACCTCTCCCTCGTCTATATCTAGTAACACCTGTGTAGTATCAGGCTCATATCCTGCAAGCTTCAATCGTCCCCCGATTTCATCCATCATCTCATATACTTCCTTCTTCCTAGGATGAGAAACATCTCCAGCTATGAATTCATGAACCACCCCACCCAATTCAATAGAGCTGCAGCCAGGCACCTTCCTTGCTCCTCTCTCTGACATCATTTTCCTCACCTTATGAACTCCATTCCAGTTATTTGCCATGGCAAAAATGTTCGATAGCAGAACATATGCAGCATGATCATCCGGAGCTGCTTTGACAAGCCTAAGTCCAGCCTTCTCACCTAAATCAAGATTCCTATGGATTCTACAAGCACCCACCACAGCCTTCCACATAACTGCATCGGGTTCCATCGGCATTCCTCGAATCATCTCCTCAGCCTTTTCGAACAAACCTGCACGACTGAAGAGATCCACCATGCATCCATAATGTCCAATGTCAGGCTCAATGCCGTAAACATCATTCATCTTCCTAAAGTATTCGACGCCTTTATCGGCCATTCCTCCATGGCTACAAGCATTCAAAACACAAGCAAAGGTTATCCTATTGGGCACCACCCCCGACGACTCCATCCTAGAGTAGAGCTCCACAGCTCTTAAGCTCTGCCCATTAGTTGTGAAACCAGATATCATAGCATTCCAAGTATCCACGCTCCTGCAATTTGTCACCTCAAATGTGTAGACCGCACCTTCGATGCATCCACACTTGGAGTACATATTAATCAGCGCCGAGCTAAGGTTCTCATCGAGCTCGATTCCATGCCTGTTGATATAGGCATGTGCCCATTGGCCTTGGCCCAGAGCACCCAAATGGCTGAGCGCAGAAAGAACACTAACCAAAGTCACTCTATTCGGCCGGCATTCATGGCTCTCCTGCATCGACCGGAACATCGTGATGGCCTCCTCAAACTCCCCCATCTCGATGTGATACGCCATCATTGTATTCCAAGACACCACATCACGAGCAGGCATCCTGGAGAAGAGATCATGAAGAGACTCCCAATCTTCGTTATCAGCATACCCTTCGAGCATACTATTCCATGCAACAACATCCAGCTCGTTACTTCCGTCGAACACTTTGCGGGCATCGCTGATGCGGCCACAGACAGCGTACAGATGGATGAGCTTGTTGCGGATGTGGGGATTGGAATGGAGCCCGTGCTTGACAAGGTGAGCATGGAGCTGGTGGCCGATGGCTAGAGAGAGCAATTGGGTGCTCGCTTTGAGAGCAAACGTGAAGGTGAAGTGATCGGGGTCGGCCGAGGCGAGGAGCATTTGGCGGTAGAGGTGGATGGAATGGAGGGGATTTCGTCTGTTGAGGTTGCCTCTCATAAGGGTGTTAAAGATGAAGGTGGGCGGGTCTCGGAGGGAGTGGAGGACCTTCTCGGCGTGCTCGAGGCTCCCATGGTCCGAGATGGCGTAGAATTCGGCGAGGCGGCCGGCGGAGTAGGGGTCGGTGGCTTGGGAGGATTTGATCATGAGGGCATGGATTTGGTTGGCCTCCTGGAGGTGGGTGCAGAGTTGGAGGAGGGAGAGGTTTGAGTTCTGGGTTGGTGGAATTTTGGTTGCCGGAATTGCTTGGGGGATGGAGAAAGGAATGGAGACTACCGAAGTCATGGTGGTTTTTCTCTTATATCTATTGTTAACTAATAACTTGGCTGGGACATATGTTTTAAGCCGTCTTCTTCCTCCTCTTATTTATTTAATAACAAGACTGGGACATTTATATAAACCTAGTATAAATATAATTTATAAAATTAAAAAAAATAAAATATATTTTTTAAAAAAATTAGATATCGATTTCATATAAGTCCAGATCACGATGTCAAAATGCTAAGCAATAAATGAGGCAATCCAATCTGCCAATAAATTTATCTCATGATAAGCATGTCGAATCATCGGTAAAACAGTACTCCCAAATAAAAAAAAATAATATTCCATAGCAAGGGATAAGTAGCAATTTTCTTGGCATGGAACTAAATCCAGCCATTTATAATATAAGAGTTGTCCTTAATCATCACTCGATCGGCTCGAAAAGTAAATCTAGCATAGACCGTGCCCGTCCAAGCGGCATATAACTCGGTCCTTGGAATCGAAGGTCTAAAGGATTGGCTATCACTCACTGCCATCAATATCGAGTCAGGATTTTTGATGATAATTCTATCTCTAATACTATTTATAATATTACCATCAAAATTAATCTCGAGAAAATTCAAAACCTGTCATATTACATAACCACCTTTGATATAAAAAAATTAGGTAAAAGGGATAATAAAATAAATAAAATTTACTCTACACCATAGGTACTTCATGGAAGTGTACCGCACCAAATCACTTCATTTTAATTGTGGGGATCCATTCATCGTTCGCTCAAGGCTTTTCAGCAACTATAAAAATAAGATAAATGATTGGCACGGTGCACCATCACATGTAACTACTCTGGCTTATAACACTGATAGCTTCATATCACCTCCCAAGCCAGGTAAGATGAGAAATTTTTTGATTCAATGATTGCGCTTTGTAAATTAGTTCATGCTATTTCTATCAACTAAGAACCGGAAATTTATAACCATGTCTTTGATTCGAGACCTAGACTAGATATCTAACATTATTCGACACGAATCTCTACTCTCTAAATTTATATGAACTTAGCTTGAGAAAATAAACGGCCGCTCGAGCTTCAACTTAGTATGTTTATTTAAAAATCAGATTAAAAGGGATTTAATTAAACTATTTCTAGCTTATCATTTGTATCCGAAGTGCTACGGAAGAAACATTTTGTCCGGTCTAAATGCATCTCCACCGGTCTCCATATCTACCATCATATACTGGAAAATAAATGAAAAGAAAAGGCCAAAGTCGTCAACCCCTTGGTTCCCTTGCTGATTGATATAAAACAGTTTTTGCCTTTGAGAACAACCCAGTCCCTCTCAAATGTTGTGTAAAGGCCACGTTACAGCAATTATTTTTCTATATTTTAATTAGCTGAAAATCACCACCATGCCTGATCCTACCAACTAATTTTTTTTCTTTTGTAATCAGCATGCCAACAGATTGTACAAGAACAATGAAATGGTTCCAAAAAAGAAAGAAAGAAAAACAGTTACACGAAAAATAAAAAATGATGCTTTTTTATACCAACTATTATTATTTTTTTTTTGGGTAAACCAAAAAGGGTGAGGGGGAGGGGGGAAAACCCCTCGGTGCAGCTTCCCACTCAGGCCCCAATCCATTAGACCTTTGCTTGATTCGGGCTATAAATTTTCGCATACCCTTCCCACCGACTTGGTGAGTACGTCGGCCTAACGCCACTACGACACCGGAGTTTCAGCCACTCTGCCCCCCAGTCACGTGCGTCCAAAATTTCTGGAATTTAATCGAGTCACCCGCGGGATCATGCCTCGAACCCGTAACCAGTGGTATTTGTTATGCCCTACCGGCTCACCGTCAGACTGGACCAGCCTCTTTTTGTGGCCCGATCGGATCGCTCAGAGGTCTGAGCCACTGGAGAAGAGGTCCGAGCGACCTACTCCTGCTGAGGTCCGGCCCACTGCTCTTCTTCGGAAGTCCGACCCACTGGAGCAGAGGTCCGAGCGACCTACTCCTGCTGAGGTCCGGCCCACTGCTCTTCTTCGGAAGTCCGACCCACTGGAGCAGAGGTCCGAGCGACCTACTCTTGCTGAGGTCCGGCCCACTGCTCTCCTTCAGAAGTCCAACCCACTGGAGCAGAGGTCCGAGCGACCTACTCCTGCTGAGGTCCCACTGCTCTCCTTTGGAAGTCCGATCCGTTGAAGCAGGATCTAAACGACACATTTCTGCTGAGTTCCGACCCGCTGAAGTCCCGACGGACGCTCTTCTTCGGGGGACCGATTGGCCCTCCCAGTCAGCGTCCGACTAACTCACTTCAGGACCCGGAAAATTTCAGAAACCTCTTTCTGTTATAACGGAATCCTACCCATCAGCAGCACTGCTCCACTACTCCCATGACGCTGTCCCATCCAGGCGCCACGTGGCCACTCTCTGGATTCTCCTAGGGGCAGATCGGTCTTCCTCGGCCTCTCCCCTAACAGATTTTGGACTATTCTGCACCTATATAAGGTACCCGGGGGATCCCGTTTTGAGCTAAGTACACTCTTCCCTCTCCATACGCTGCCTTTCTGATTCCTTCATTCTGTTGCCCTCAAGCTCCTGCTAACTTAAGCATCGGAGTGTCCCCCGCTGGAACACCACCGGCCCTTGGGGACCTTGTGCAGGTCGACCAGGAGAGGAGCGCTCCAGCACCGTCGTCTAAGCCCGATCCAGGAGAAGTTGCAGCAACAGATTGGCGCTAGAGGAAGGGCGGCCTTTGCTCTCTTACTCTAAAAGGAGGAATCCGTCCACTTAGTCATGCAATGGCTAAGGGAAGATCACAGAACACCTTCGCCAGAGGAGGCCACTCCCTATCCAGGTCCGAGGGACCTCCCAGGGAGAACGACGCCGCCCGCCGCCGCTGTCACCGAACCCACCGTCACTTTGGGACTACAACAGTTCCAAACGCTTCTGAATCGTATCGAAACACTCACTACTATGGTTCAACACCTCCAGGAGGCAGACGAAAACAGGCAGCAGCCTCCTGCCGTATCTTCCACCCACCGTCAACGTGCTGCCGAGGGGAGTCGACGACAAGAGGTCCCTCGGCCTTCCTCTCAAGTTGCACCAGAGCCCCGAAGGTCCTTCGGAGCTCGTGCTGACGGCAAGAGGGTGAGGTCCGCCTCGCCCTCTGTCGAATTTGTCCCTGCTGGTGCTCGGCACCTTGCTGAACTCCCGAGAGATTACACCAGCAAGATTTTACATATGGAGGAGCGCATCGCTGAGATAGTTGATCGGCAGAAAGCCGAAGGGGGGCAGGTGTACGACTCCCGCCCGTCTTTTTCTGACGAGATCTTGGGGGTATGATCCCCCGTCACTTCAAAATCTCCCAGGTGGACCCCTATGACGGTACCACAGACCCGCTGAACCATTTGGGCACCTACAAAGCCCACATGATGGTACAAGGCGCCTCTGATGCCCTCCACTGCATCGCCTTCCCTGCCACTCTCAGGAAGATTGCCCGGATGTGGTTTTCCATGATCCGGCCAGGTACGATCCACTCTATCCCCCAACTTAAAAACCTTTTTCTCTTCCATTTCAGGACCTGCAGTCAGACTCCGAGGAACATCGACTGCCTCTTCCTCGTATAGCAAAAGGAGGGAGAGATTCTCCGGGATTACATGGTCCGTTTCAACTCAGTGGCCATGGAGATCCCGGATCTGAATGAAGACATAGCTGTGTCAGCCTTCAAGAGAGGGCTCCGCTCGTCTAGGCTCACATTCTCCCTGGATAAGAAGGTCCCGACGAGCTACACCGAGCTGCTGGCCAGAGCACAGAAATATGCCCTGGCAGAAGAACAAGTGGCGAGCTGATGCCAGGTTGAGGGGAGGTCAGCTCCCAAGAAGTGCAGCAACAAAGCTCCCAAAGTCCGACCTCCGAGCAACGGCAACTGGTTCGCCCAACGCCAAAGTCCGAAGCTGAAGGACTTCACTGGGAGGTTCGAAACCTATGCGCCCCTCTCCCTTCTGAGAGAGAAGATCCTCCTGGAGATTGAAAACAAGATCTTCTTGCAAAGGCCTCGTCCGATGAGGGGCCCCTCTGCCTCTAGAAATAAAGACAAATACTGCCGGTTTCATAGAGACCACGGGCACAATACCGAAGAGTGCCTCCAGCTGAAGGATGCCATTGAAGACCTCATCCGGAGGGGGTACCTGCACAAGTACATCCGACCCCGCCGGGATCGGGCCTAAGCGTCAACCGCCAGGAACCCTCCTGAGGAGGTGGAGCTTCCCAACCAGCGTCCGACCGGTGGAGATGTTGGCATGCTGCATCGGCGGTCCGACTGGAGACATGAAGACGACCCTGACATTGTCAAGAGGTCAAGGGGTTCCAACACAATCACCTTCTCCGACGAAGACCTCCTAGAGTCCCATGTTTCTGAAAATGATCCTGTAGTCGTGTCGGCAATAATTGCCAACTACGATGTAAAAATGATTCTTATAGATAATGGAAGCTCGATGGAGGTATTGTTGTATGATGCTTTTGTAAGAATGAACCTATCCCGGTCAAGTCTGTGAGAATCCCCCATACCGCTGTGGGCTTCGGGGAAAACTCCATTGGAATTGAAGGAGAAATAACCCTACCGGTGATGATCGGGACGGAGCCCTTTCAAAAGACTCTCCCCATTAACTTCATGGTCGTACGTACGACCTCGGCTTACAACGCCATCCTAGGATGACCGGCCGTTAATAAGTTTCGGGCCATTGTATCCACTTACCATATGTTGGTGAAGTTTCCGACCAAGTGTGAGGTCAGAATTATAAGGAGAGATCGTAGGATGGCCAACAATGCCTGACTATTCTAGACCGACAATCCGACGGTCGTCCTACTCTAGAGTAGCTTGATCCAAGGGTTGAAGCCGATGGCCGCGGTCAACCGGAGGAAAGAATTCTATTTGTTCCCCTTCGGGAGGACGATCCAACCAAAGTCCTTCAAATTGGATGTTCCCTCAACGAAGTCCTTCAAATTGGATGTTCCCACAACGAAGACGTTAAGTTGGAGCTGATCGACTTCCTGAGGAGTAACGTCAACGTCTTTGCTTGGTCGGCGTCGGACATGCCAGGCATTCCATCAGATGTTATCACTCACCAGCTCAAGGTGGATCCGAACTACATGCCCATCCGACAGAAAAAGAGGAGTTTCACAGCCGAAAGGCAGAAGGCTATTGATGAAGAATTGAAAAAGCTCTCTGATGCTGGCTTCATCAGGGAGGCCCATTATCCTGAGTGGCTAGCAAATGTGGTGATGGTGAAAAAGGTAAATGGGAAGTGGAGGATCTATGTGGACTACACCGACCTCAACAAAGCCTGTCCGAAGGATAGTTTTTCTTGCCTAAGATTGATCAGTTGGTGGACGCCACGACCGGCCATTAGCTTCTGAGTTTCATGGATGCCTTCTCCAACTATAACCAAATCAGGATGCACCCAGAGGACAAGGAGAAGACTGCCTTTGTCACCGACAAAGGCTTATACTGTTACAAGATGATGCCCTTCGGATTGAAGAACGCCAGTGCCACTTTCCAAAGATTGATCAACCGGGTCTTCGATGGGCAACTCGGAAGAAATATGGAGGCATATGTAGAGACATGATAGTCAAAAGTCTCCACAGAGCTGACCACATCAAAGACTTGCAGGAGTCCTTTGATGCATTGAGACACCATCGGATGAAGCTGAATCTTGCCAAATGCATCTTTGGAGTGACTTTAGGAAAGTTCCTCGGCTTTTTGGTTACTCAAAGAGGAATTGAAGCTAACCATGACAAGATCAGAGCTGTTGTCGAGATGGGACATCCGACCAATAAGAAGCAAGTACAAGAGTTAACAGCCCAGATAGCTTCTCTCAATCGTTTCATCTCCCGTTCGGTTGAGAAGTCTCTTCCATTTTTCAAGACACTGCGCCGGTCGGATCGTTTCAGTTGGACCGACGAGTGTCGGTCGACTTTTGAAGCCTTGAAAGAGTACTTGAAGAACCCTCTGTTGTTGGCCAAGCCAACGAAGGGGGAGACTTTGTATCTCTACTTGTCGGCGTCGGATGAGGCGGTCAGCTCTGTACTCGCACGAGTGGGAGGAGACGGTCAGCAGAAACCGATGTATTACATTAGTAAAGTTCTCCATGATGCTGAGACAAGGTACCCCAAAATGCAGAAGTTGGTCTATTCCTTGGTCACAGCTACCAAACAACTCCGACCCTACTTTCAGGTGCATCCAATTGTCATGCTTACTGACCAACCACTCAAGGCGATACTTCGAAGTCCGAACACGTCTGGCCGGCTCACCAAGTGGGCCGTCAAACTTGGCAAGTTCGATATCTCTTTCCAATCCCGTTCGGCTTTAAAGGTGCAGGTTATTACTGATTTCATTGCCGAGTGCACCTAGAACCAGAGGTCATCCCCTTAGGCAGTCGACGTACCTGAAGCCGACATCATCAACGAAGCTGAGCCTGCTTGGACGCTTCATGTGGATGAAGCGTCCAACCTCGCTGGCTTTGGGGCCGGCCTGATCCTAGTTGACCCTAGTGGAGAAAGCTTAGAGTATGCTCTCCACTTTTCATTTCAGGTATCAAACAACCAGGTGGAGTACAAAGCCCTTCTCGCGAAATTGCAGATTGCCAATGAACTGGGTATCAACCAAATCAGGGCCTTCTCTAACTCCCAACTGGTGGTCAATCAAGTGAAGGGTGAATTCGAAGCAAAGGATCTGACCCTAGCCAAGTACTTAAACAAGGTACAAAGCCTTGTCTCCCGGCTTAAATTCTTTGAAATTCTCATATACCAACTACAGAACTCCAGGGTAGATGCTTTGTCGTGATTGGCTACGGCTGTCACCAACACAACCGATCGAACCTTCGTGGAGCACCTGCAGCGCCCAAGTATTAATGAAGGGCCAACCGAGGTCCACCAAGTTGAATAGGAAGCTTCTTGGATGGATCCAATCCTCACCTTTCTTGTCGGAGGGACCATACCGGAAGATCCGGCTGAAGCCAAGTGGATATGCTGGATGGCTTCAAAGTATGTCATCCTTGACAGCGCCCTCTACAAGCAGTCATTCTCGCAACCACTGCTGTAATGCTTGGGGCCGAATGACGCAGACTATGGTCTCAGAGAAGTCCATGAAGTCATCTGCGGTGACCATCTTGGAGGGAGATCCCTAGCCTACAAGATAATCCAACAGGGATACTATTGGCCCACGATTCAGAAGGATGCATCGGACTTCGTTCGAAAGTGTGACACGTGTCAAAGATACTCCAATATTCAAAGGAGGCATGCTAGCCGGCTGACTCCACTCACTGCTCCATGGCCATTCGCGCAGTGGGAGATGGACATCCTAGGGCCCTTCCCTCCGACGTCCGGCCAGCAAAAGTTCCTTATTGTGGCCATTGATTACTTTACCAAATGGGTGGAAGCCAAACCACTGGCATAAATAACAGAGACCAAGGTGGAGAATTTTGTCCAGAATTGTATCATCTTTTGATTCGGCATCCCATGGATAATCATCACAGACAACGGAAGGCAGTTTGACAATTCCAAATTTCGAGACTTCTGCGAGCAATATCACATCTCTTATCGGCTCATATCGGTCGGTCACCCCCAGTCCAACGGAGAGGCCGAGGTTACTAATCAAACGATCTTGCATGGACTCAAGACCCAGCTAAACAACGTCAAAGGACTTTGGACGGAAGAGCTCCATTCAGTGCTTTGGACTTATCGAACGACCGCCCGAACATCGACCGGGGAGACTCCATTCAACTTGACCTGTGGAAGTGAAGCCGTCACCCCGTCGAGGTTTCTTTGCAATCCCTACGGATCGATCACTGTACCGAGCCAACCAACTCTGAGCAGCGAAGGGCTAACCTAGACTTATTTGAAGAAACCAGACTCCAAACAAGCTTGAAGATGGCAACCTATCGCTAGAAGATGGCCAAATATTACAACTCACGGGTCAAGGCACGAACTTTTTGAGTCGGAGACCTGGTCTTGCGGAGGGCGGAGATTTCAAGGCCGACTGAGCAAGGGAAGCTTTTCTCCAATTGGGAAGGCCCTTACCGAGTCGTTGAAGTAATTCGAGTCGGAACCTACCAACTCGAACATTTGGACGGACGACCAATTGCTCATCTGTGGAATGTAGACAACCTTCGCAAGTATTATCAATAAAGTCCACAACTTCTTTAATGAAGCCCACTTTCGAAAGTCCGACTCTAATCGACAAAGGCTCTAGGGCAGCCCACTTCCGAAAGTCCGACTCCGGTCGGCAAAGGCTCTAGGGTAGCCCATTTCCGAAAGTCCGACTCCAGTCGGCAGAGGCCCTAGGGTAGCCCACTTCTGAAAGTCCGACTCCGATTGGCAGAGGCTCTAGGGCATCTCACTTCCGAAAGTCCGACTTCGGTCAGCAGAGGCTTTAGGGCAGCCCACTTCCAAAAGTTCGACTCCGATCGACAAAGGCTCTAGGGCAGCCCACTTCTGAAAGTCCGACTCTGGTCGGCAAAGGCTCAAGAGGAGATTTCAAGGCCAGCCCACTTTCGAAAGTCTGACTTCGGTCGGTAAAGGCTCAAGAGGAGATTTCAAGGCCAGCCCACTTCCGAAAGTCCGACTCGGTCGGCAAACGCTCAAGAGGAGATTTCAAGGCCGACCGGAGTCAGACTTTCAGAAGTGGGCTACCCTAGAGCCTTTGTCAACTGGAGTCGGACTTTCGAAAGTGGGCTTCATTAAAGAAGTTGTGGACTTTATTGATAATACTTACGGAGGTTGTCTACGTTCTTCAGACGAGCGATTGGCCATCCATCCAAATGTTCGAGTTGGTAGGTTCCGGCTCGAATTACTTCAACGACTCGGTAAGGGCCTTCCCAATTGGGGGAAATCTTTCCTTTCTCAGTCGGCCTTGAAATCTCCGCCCTCTGCAAGACCAAGTCTCTGACTCGAAAAGTTCGTGCCTTGATCCGTGAGTTGTAATATTTGGCTATCTTCTGACGGTAGGTCACCATCTTCAAGCTTGTTCGGAGTCTGGTTTCTTCAAGTAAGTCTAGGTCAGCTCTTCGCTGCTCAGAGTTGGTTGGCTCGGCACAGTGATCGATCCGTAGGGATTGCAAAGAAACCTCGACGGGGATGACGGCTTCACTTCCATAGGTCAGGTTGAATGGAGTCTCCCCTGTCACTGTTCGAGCGATCGTCCGATAAGCCCAAAGCACCGAATGGCGCTCTTCCACCCAAAGTCCTTTGCATCGTTCAGCCGGGTCTTGAGTCCATGCAGGATCATCCGATTAGTAACCTCGGCCTCTCCGTTGGACTGGGGGTGATCGACCGACGTGAGCCAATGAGAGATGTGATATTGCTCACAGAAGTCTCGAAATTTGGGATTGTCGAACTGCCTTCCGTTGTCTATGATGATTATCCATAGGATGCCGAATCAGAAGATGATGCAGTTCCAGACAAAATTCTCCACCTTGGCCTCTATTATTTATGCCAGTGGTTCAGCCTCCACCCATTTGGTGAAGTAATTAATGGCCATAATAAGGAACTTTCGCTGGCCAGACACCGGAGGGAAGGGTCCCAGGATGTCCATCCCCCACTATGCAAATGGCCATGGTGCATTGAGTGGAGTCAGCCGGCTAGCATGCCTCCTTTGAATATTGGAGTATTTTTGACATGCGTCATACTTTTGGACGAAGTCCGACGCGTCCTTCTGAATCGTGGACCAATAGTATCCCTGTCAGATTATCTTGTAGTCTAAGGATCTCCCTCCGAGATGGTAGCCGTAGATGCCTTCATGGACTTCTCTGAGAGCATAGTCTACGTCATTCGGTCCCAAGCATTTCAGCAGCAGTTGCGAGAATGACCGCTTGTAGAGGGCACCATCAATTTAGCAAATCCTCGACCGAGGTAGTCCTAGTGAGAAGTCACTGGACTTGTGAGGTTGAGACATGTTGTGGATTGACTCAGCTAGGGTTGGCAGTCTAACCCTAAGTCATCCTAAGCATTGGAGGTCAAAGGGATGTATTATACGGTAACCGTATGCCAGAGGATCGATTGATTGCTCTTGCATCTTCGACCTATCTGGACGCCGGGACCCATTGCTAGATGGTATCTTCTACTGGTACTGGAATTGTTCCAGTGCTACCACCTAGGTTCGAACCTATGAGGTCACATGCCATAGAGGATTTATCCCTGATCCAGGTACCGATTAATGATTAGGAATCATTTCGGTAACGGTTTGATTAAGCACACTTTGGATTGACCCGGTTTTGGGTCGATCAAAATTATTCGGGTCCACCGGGAATTATTTATGGGTGACCGAGACTTGACCAAGCCTTTTATTAATTAGATTTTGATCTAATTATTTTGTAAACATGTTTTGGACCATTTTGGATTTTTTGAACCAGTTGTGAACCGAATTTGACCAATCCTCACGATAATTAAAGGCTTGGGCGTACAGGGAATACAAGGTCTTTTCCTCTCTCGTTTCTCTCGATTTTTGGCTGGAATTAATCCACCGTTTAAGGCTCTTCATTGCTTCATTTGATTAGTTCTCAAACGGTGTGGCCTATCGAATTCCTAGAAGTCTTTTCAGCTCCCAAAATATTACCATCTTCATTGTTCACGCTGATATAAAAAATTCTGGGCGGTGAAATAGAAAGAGGCTGAAAAAACGTTGATTGTGTTCTTCCCTTGAGAGCTTCTACTTTCCTTTCAACCAGAATTATTTTGGGCCTGAGTTTTGTTGAGTGATTGGGAGTGATAGATCTATTGATTCCCTGTTGTTATTTGTGCTCAATCGGTGGAAGATAAATTGTTTTGGAGAAAGCAAATTGCAGAACAGAGTGTTCTGTTCTTCTTCCTCCCTCTCACCGTTCTTGTGGTTTCCGGCGACTAGCATCGTGCGAGAAGCCGGATCAGAGGAAGCCCAGGCATGTTCCCCCTCTAGAGGGTGTTCTCTTGAGCACCTGTGAGGCGAATCAACCACCTATAGCTATCAATATGGGTTGGCCCGGTCCGACCTTAATCCATATGGGCTTGCATTTTATGGGCCAGGCCAGGCTAGGCCCACTTGCACAAATGGGCTAAAAAAAACCAACCCGGCCCTGCCCTATATCGGTCGTGGGCTCGGGCTGGGCCAGCCCACTATATGGGCCATGGGCTAGGGCTGTGGGCTAGGGCCATGGGCTAGCATTAGAGCTGTGGGCTAGGACCGTGGGCATTGAAATCATATAAGTATATAGCCCTCACCTCAGCATGGAAGAAGCTCTGGTTCACTAATAGCAGCACGATGATGGCGATCGACATCGTGATAGAGTTGGCATCACCATCGGCATCACCGCCGGCATCACCGGCTGTTCCTTCCTTTACCGAAATAGGATAGCAGAGCATCAGCAAAGCCCCGGTCGGTTGGTCCCGAACTCTCGATGAATCAAAAATTGGAAGAAGTTTGAATCGCTGGAATCTCGGAACTATTGAGTATCGTTGTATCGAAGTGAAAATGGAAATGGGAATAGCCGAACGCTGCGAACAGAGAAGGGAAATGGGAACAATGCGAAAGATTGAAAAAAAAATCAAAATATCTTTCTATTTTAAGTTTAAAGTTTTAAACTTTTAATTTAACGTGGACTGTGGTTTACTCTGGTAAGTGAACCTGGTAATCCATAACCTGTTTGTCATTTTTCATTTTGAATCTTTTAATTTTAATATATATATATTTTTAAAAATTCTTGGCCCATGGGCTGGCCCGGCCCTAACCCTATTGAGTCCATGGGCTATAAGGGCCGGGCCAAAAAGCCCACTTACATAAATGGATAAAATTTTTTTAGCTCGGCCCGACCCATTTATAGGGCCAAATGGGCTGGCCCATGGACTCTGGCCCATTTTGACAGGTCTACAACCACCCTTGCTGCTGTCATTCGTTTGCTCTGTTTTGGTTGCAGAAATTCCTGTTCTGAAATTTCTGGGTGAAGAAGACTTCAATGTCATTGGTAGATCGATCCAAAAGCTCTCCCTTGAAGCAAACTCTATCAAGTTGTTGCCTTGCTGTTGCTGCAGGAGGAGAGACCAAAGTGTTGCTATTTTGGTTTGAGTTTGCTGCACTTGGAAGAGAAGAAGAAATCAACGTTTCAAAAGGCTGCTGGAAGAAGAAGACTGGAATAAAGTTATTCCAGATATTCCAGCTATTCCAGTGTTATCCCTGCTCTATTTCAAGCGGGAATAAGGTAAAATTTCTATTATTTATTCTCATGAATGCCTAGATCTAGCTTTATCAAATAGTTTATAAATATTACATGCCAATTTTATGCCTTGTTATTTCTGTACATGCATCTTGATATGTTAGATCTTGTACGGAGTAGGTTATTTCCGCTATTATTTTAAAATTATTTTAAAATACATACCTGCTCCCTGTGCTGTTGTATGCTTAGTGTAGGCACTTGCAACCCCAGTTTTTCTTTCAATGGTATCAGAGCACTAGGTTCAGGTGTAACATATCTTAAGTGCATGTATAGTTGATTAAAATGTTTAATCTATTGTATCTTAATCATAGGGTATGATTAGGGAGTACTTTTAGGAACCTAGTTGAGACCTTCACCATGACCGTGTGTCTTTGGCATGATGCGGTTCATATGTGTTGGCCTCTTCAGAAGGATCCTTTAAGGAAATCAAAGGAATTAAAATTATTTTAATTCAGATATATTTTTGGCATGTCTTATATATTTCTTTTTGACATGTAATATTTATAAAAGAATATAACTAGATATGATGCATGATTTGATATGTAAAAGGAGTTTTACATGTTTTGATTAAAATTATTTTAATCAAAATTTTGGCTTATATTCAAACAATTTTGAATTGTATGATTAAATTAAATGACAAATTATCTTAGGGTTTATGAAATATAATGTCATTTAAATAAGCCAATTGGGTTAATTAGGTTAGCTGTCTAATTGGGTCCATAATTTGGGTTAGACCTATGTTTAGTTGAATTGGATAATAAGAAGACTAATCAAAAGTTGATTAAGGTCCTTCTTTTAGAACTATCTAATAGTTAGATAAGTTAGCCCATTCATCTAAAGTGGATCTAATTAGTGGCTCTGTGGAAGCCCGAGTCTTTAGGCTAGTCTGATCGAGTTTGGTAAACCGGTTGGTGTCGAGGTAGGTTTGGCATTGTGATCATGGTTGTATGAGGCTACCTCTTTCCTAGCCAACTTGGTTGGTGTCTAGGAAAGATGGTTAATGGCGGATACTCACTCATGATCTCACCTACCTGGCCAGTCATGTCGATCAGAACTGATTAGAAAAGCTCATTGACTCGAGTTAACCCATGTCACCCAGGTTGATCAGTCTGACTGATCGGTAAGGTGCCCATGGATCAATTGTTGAATTGGTTCAACCCTCCTGAAAACTGATTTGTTCAGTTGGAGGATGATCCATGTTCTTGTCTTATTTTTCTGTCACAACCTAAAATCCTCTAAAATTATTAGGTCCTGAAAAAGACTAAGTCAAAGAGTTGATAGTGTCTTAGCCTCCCATTAAGTGGGTTAGTAATATGTCCTTTAAATTGGTGTTCATCGGCAGTTCCATATAACGGGTGTGCATCCGGTTACTGGAATTACTCTATCATAGATGATGGTTTAGTGCAACCTTCTTAACGGTGATCAGGTAAGCCGGCTATAGTCGGGCTTGGTCATTCATTGGCTAGAAGTATTGGATTTATCATGTTAATGGTTGGACCTAACCAGAGACCCGCAATAGGAGGCCCCTAGGTCGATTGGGGTGATCTCTGGGGCAAAATAAATTACTGGAAGTTGCTTAGGGAAGCAATTGGCTGGTGAACCTACCTTTAGGCGCGTATGGGTGAGCTGGCCATAGTCGAACTCATACGTGGTCTATTGGATTTCAGTACCAACTATGAAATAGTGATTTCACGGATTGGATTTAGAGGCTCCCAATCTGAAAAATTAGTGGGAGAGACCTTTAAACTAAAGTCCAAGTCTTTTGGTTAATTAATTAATTCATACTCTAATTTGATCTTGTTTTTCCTTTCAGATGTCTTCAAGTCTTTCACTCCGGTCGCTTCTCGATAATGAGAAGTTGAAGGATCACAACTTCGATAGCTGGTATCAAAAGTTGAGGATTGTCCTGGAGCATGAACGGATCATTTTTGTGATAACGGATCCGGCACCTGAAATCCCCTCTGCCAATGCTCGGAGTTTGGTCAGGGACACTTATCAGAAGTGGGTTTTTGATCGAACTACTGTTCGATGCATTATGCTAGCGGCGATGAATGACGAGTTCAGTCGCAAGTTCGAGGAGACCCAACTTGATGAGATCCTTCAAAAGTTCAAGGAATCTTTCGGCACGCCGGATGATGTAGAGCGGTACAAAGTATCTTGTACCATCTACAATGCCAAAATGCCGAATGGTAGTTCTGTCACTGATCATGTATTGTATATGATTGAGCTGATTGAAAAGTTGGGCAAGCTTGGATGTCCCTTGCACGAGCAGCTCGGTAAGGATACGATTTTGAATTTTATGCCCTCCTCCTATCTTGACTTTCTCGACCATTACAAAATGAATAAGCCTGCAGTCAATTACCATGGTTTGATGGGATTACTGCAGACTTTCGAGAAAGACCACCAACTGAATAAGAGAATGGTGAATTTAGTGGGAGGTTCTAGAGGTCGTCGTCCCTTTAAGAAAGGGAAGAATAAAAGGAAGGGAAAGAAGGTTCTGAATGCTCCTGGCCCGAGTCAGACCAGGAAAGTGAAAGCTAACCAGTCTAATGCAGAGTGCTTCTACTGCAAGAAGCGGGGACACTAGAAGAGGAACTGTCCTCTTTACCAAGCATCCCTAGATCCGAACAGGCCAAGGAAGGGAAAGTAGCAGACCGCTGGACAAGGTAATTATATGATAAAACCTTGTAATTTCTCTATTTGTGTATTGCTAACTGGATATTGGATACCGGTAGTCCTTTTCATGTTTGTAATTCGTTACAGGGACTGTAAGTTAGCAAGAGATTCAAGGATGGGGAACAATTCTTGAGCGTTGGGAATGGAAATCATGTTCCAGTACTAGCGGTCAAAATTATGAGTCTTGTCTTTGAGTCCTGTACTGTCGAGTTAGTCGACTGTCATTACTATCCTAGTTTCATTATGTGCATAATCTCTGTAGGCCTTTTGGCTAATTATGGTTTTGAACTATCAATAAAAGGAGATATTTGCCAAGTTATTTTGAATAACTCTGTGATAATGAAAGCTAAATTAAATAATGGCATTTATGTACTGTCACGGCCTGTTAGTGTAATGTACACATCTAGCAAACACCCAAGGTTAAAAAATGTCAGTGATCTGTATCTTTGGCACTATAGGCTAGGTCATGTAAACCAAAATAGGATAAACAAGTTGAGAGGAGAAGGCCTCCTCAAGGTCAGTGATTCTGAATCACTGCCTACTTGTGAATCCTGTCTACTTGGTAAAATGACCAAGTCACCTTTTACTGAAAAAGGTGAACAAGCTACAGAACTTCTGAGTCTCATACATACTGATGTATACGAACCCACGATAGTTAGTGCCAGAGATGGATACAGGTATTTCATTATGTTTACAAACGACCTTTCGAGGTTCGATTATGTCTTTTTGATGAGACAAAAATCTAAGTCGTTTGAAATGTTCAAACAATATTGTAATGAAGTAGAGAAACAAACTGGAAAAAGTATTAAAATCCTTCGATCTGATCGAGGCGATGAATACCTATCTTATGAGTTTTTGACATACCTTGAGGAGAATGGAATTCTCTCAATGGATTCCTCCAAGAACATCACAGTTGAATGGTGTGCCCGAAAGGAGGAATCGAACCCTGTTAGACATGGTTCGATCCATGATGGACTTTGCAACTCTGCCACTATCCTTTTAGGGATATGCACTGGAAATAGCTTGTCACTTGTTAAATAATGTTCCAAGTAAGTCTGTTGTCTCCACTCCATATGAGATGTGGACTGGACGTAAGCCTTCAATCTTACACCTACGGGTCTGGGGTTCTCCGGCTTATATAAAGCATTTAGACTCAGATAAACTTGGTCCTAGGTTTGATCGGTGCCTGTTTATTAGTTATCCTAAGGAAACCAAAGGGTATTGCTTCTACTTGGAGGATGAACAGAAAGTGTTCGTCGCTCTTAAAGCTATCTTTTTGGAAAAGGAGTTCCTTGGAGAAGGAACTGTAGCTTCTAAGATTGAACTTGGTGAAGTTCAGCCAGTAGAAGAACCTGCACACTCTAAGGACATTATAGAACCGGCTATGATTGGATCACACGTAGAACTCATTATTAAGAGATCCGGTAGAGTACCGTGTCAGTCAGACAAATACTATGGTTTCTTGGTCCAGGACGGCGATCCCATTGAGCTCGACGAGAATAATGAGGATCCGATCACCTATTTGGATGCACTTCAGAGATCTGACTCTGAGGCATGGCTTGTAGCCATGCGATCCGAAATGGAGTCTATGGAGATCAACAATGTATGGACATTAGTTGATCCGCCTGAAGGGATTAAACCCATCAGGTGCAAGTGGATCTTCAAGAGGAAAAGGGGCGCAGATGGGAAGGTGGAGACCTATAAAGCCCGTCCGGTTGCCAAGGGATATCGTCAGCGATATGGTATCGATTATGACAAGACTTTCTTCCTTGTGAAAATGCTCAAGTCCATTCAGATCATGCTTGCTTTAGCAGCATATTTTGATTATGAGATTTGGTAGATGGATGTCCGAACCACTTTCCTAAATGGAGAGTTGGAAGAGGAAGTGTATATGATACAGCCTGAAGGGTTCATATCCTCAGATGAATCAAAAGTATGCAAGTTGCAGAGCAAGCATCTCGAAGTTGGAACTTACAGTTTGATAGGTGTATTAAATCGTATGGTTTCGTTAGGAATGGAGAAGAACCATGCATCTATAAGTGGGTTAATGGTTCTGTGATTGTATTCCTAGTACTGTATGTTGACGACATTCTCTTAATCGAGAATGACGTCGCAGCATTACAAGGAATAAAGGTCTGGTTATCATCTCAATTCTCCATGAAGGACTTGGATGAAGCTTCTTACATACTAGGTATGAAGATTTATAGAGATAGATCTAAGAAGCTTCTGGGATTGTTCCAGTCTACGTACATTGATACCGTGCTGAAATGGTTCAGCATGGAAAATTCTAAGAAAGGCTATCTTTCGATAGGTTCTGGAATTATACTTTCCAGGAAGGATTATGTGACAACTCCTGAGGAAAGAGAGTGCATGAGTAGAGTACCTTATGCTTCTGCAGTAGGCTCTATCATGTAGGCTATGACATGTACTATACTAGACATGGCATACTCACTATGAGTAGTGAGCAGATACCAGTCTGACCCAAGTGAGGTGCATTAGAAGGTGGTTAAGTCCATCCTGAAGTATTTGAGAAATACAAAAGACCAATGGCTGATTTATGGAGAATTTGATTTGAAACTTGTGGGATATACTGACTCCAGTTTCCAGTCTGACAGAGATGATAGCAAGAGTGTGTCAGGGTTTGTATTTACCCTGAATGGAGAAGCGATTTGCTAGAAAAGTTCCAAGCAGGCGACAGTTGCAGACTCGGTATGCGAGGTAGAGTACCTTACAGTATAGATGCAGCGAAGGAAGCTGTGTGGTTGCGGAAGTTTCTTGGAGAGCTAGGGATGGCATCTTTCCTAGATGGTTCTGTTCCAGTGTACTGTGACAGCACTGGAGCCCTTGCTCAAGCTAAGGAGTCGAAAGCTCATCACCGCACCAAGCATATTCTGCGGCGCTATCACCTCGTATGAGAGATCGTAGAACGAGGTGACATCAATCTTATGAAGATCGATGGAAAGGAGAATTTGGCCGACATTTTTACTAAAGCCCTCGGAATAAAAGAGTTCGACTTTTATAAAAGGAAATGGGCAATAGATATTGTTATGATTGGCTTTAGTACAAGTCAGAGTTGTTGGGAATTATGTCTCATAATCAATCACCTAGGCTGTAGGCGGTTGAGCTGAGTATTGTACTCTTTGTATGAATTAATAAATATTATTTTGGCAGCTCATCACATTCTTACTTTTTCCTGTAATGAACTCTTTTTCATGTGATGAAGTCCTTAGGACTACATTGACTTCGATATAGAGAGGATATATCGAGTGGTCCTTAAACTAGGTTCACGACCAAAGGATACATTGTACTGGACGGTAATGTATCAAGTGTAGGTTGTTGTGGTTCACATCATTTGGTTATCCTCTTGACTAAAGGAGTGTGGTGACACTGATGTGATCTACAAGTGGGATATATGATATCTCATTGAACGTGACTCTGTGTAGCCTCTTTCTGTCAAAGAGATACTCACGATAAGATATGGGTATATGT
This sequence comes from Areca catechu, assembly GCA_021397845.1. Taxonomy (NCBI): domain Eukaryota; kingdom Viridiplantae; phylum Streptophyta; class Magnoliopsida; order Arecales; family Arecaceae; genus Areca; species Areca catechu. Next base: position 68,052,578 of record CM038045.1, read on the forward strand.
GTCCCTCCGACCTAAGGTCATCATGGTAGCTTGCAAGCAACTCCCTATATATTGGTACCGGACTACCCGTATTTCTAATCCGGTGATGGAAGGTTTCTGGGTACAGGCAAGTACTTGTAGAGCAGTGGTGGACCAAGATGGAATTGACCTGTCCAAATAGTTTGGATTGAATGTCTCGTAGTATCTCAATTTAGCAAATCCTCGACCGGGGTAGTCTTAGTAAGGAGTCACTGGACTTACGAGGTTGAGACATGTTGTGGATTGACTTAGCTAGGGTTGGCAGTCTAACCCTAAGTTATCCTGAGCATTGGAGGTCAAAGGGATGAATTATATAGTAACCGTATGCCAGAGGTTCGATTGATTGCTCTCGCATCTTTGACCTATCTGGATGCCGGGATCCATTGCTAGATGGTATCTTGTGCTGGTACTGGAATTGTTCCAGTGCTACCGTCTAGCTTTGAACCTATAAGGTCACATGCCATAAAGGATTTATCCCTGATCCAGGTACCAATTAATGATTAGGAATCATTTCGGTAACGGTTTGATTGAGCACACTTTGGATTGATCCAGTTTTGGGTCGATCAGAAATTGTTCGAGTCCACCGGAAATTATTTCTGGGTGACCGGGACTTGACCAAGCCTTTTATTAATTAGATTTTGATCTAATTATTTTGTAAACCTGTTTTGGACCATTTTGGATTTTTTGAACCGGTTGTGAACCGAATTTGACCAATCCTCATGGTAATTAAAGGCTTGGGCATACAGGGAATACAAGGTCTTTTCCTCTCCCATTTCTCTCAGTTTTTGGCTGGAATTAATCCACTATTTAAGGCTCTTCATTGCTTCATTTGATTAGTTCTCAAACGGTGTGGCCTATCGAATTCCCAGAAGTCTCTTCGGCTCCCAAAATATTACCATCTTCATTATTCATGCTGATATAAAAAAATTATGGGCGGTGAAATAGAAAGAGGCTGAAAAAACGTTGATTGTGTTCTTCCCTTGAGAGCTTCCACTTTCCTTTCAACCGGAGTTATTTTGGGCCTAGGTTTTGTTAAGTGATTGGGAGTGATAGATCTATTGATTCCCTGTTGTTATTTGTGCTTTATCGATGGAAGATAAATTATTTTGGAGAAAGCAAATTGCAGAACAGAGTGTTCTATTCTTCTTCCTCCCTCTCACCATTCTTGTGGTTTCCGGTGACTAGCATCATACGAGAAGCTGGATCAGAGGAAGCTCAGGTGTGTTCCCCCTCTAGAGGGTATTCTTTTGAGCACTTGTGAGGCGAATCAGCCACCCTTGCTGCTATCATTTGTTTGCTCTATTTTGGTTGCAGAAATTCCTGTTCTGAGATTTCTGGGTGAAGAAGACTTCAACGTCGTTGGTAGATCGATCCAAAAGCTCTCCCTTGAAGCAAACTCTATCAAGTTGTTGCCTTGCTGTTGCTGTCGGAGAAGAGACCAAAGTGTTGCTATTTTGGTTTGAGTTTGCTGCACTTGGAAGAGAAGAAGAAATCAACGTTTCAAAAGGCTGCTGGAAGAAGAAGACTGGAATAAAGTTATTCCAGATATTGCAGCTATTCCAATGTTATCCTTGCTCTATTCCAAGTAGGAATAAGGTAAAATTTCTGTTCTTTATTCTCATGCATGCCTAGATCTAGCTTTATCAAATAGTTTATAAATATTACATGCCAATTGTATACCTTGTTATTCCTGTACATGCATCTTGAATATGTTAGATCTTGTACGGAGTAGATTGTTTTCGCTGTTATTTTAAAATTATTTTAAAATACATACCTGCTCCCTGTGCTGTTGCATGCTTAGTGTAGGCACTTGCAACCCCAGTTTTTCTTTCAGGTATGGGGGTATAAGATGTGTCATTTTGGATTTTTTTGTAACATTTATTCTTTATATAGGCTTATTAGCAGGGGAGGGAGCCTGGTGAGATGGAGTTCTATCAGATGACTCATGTTCACCAGGATGGCAGTTTTGTTTGGGAGGAGTCCACAGATATATTTATATTTTTTTATTTATATTATATCATGATTTATAATTTTATTTTTATTAAGTATTAATATATGAATTTTTTATAAAATATAGGAGAGGGATTTCTCTATGATCGACGAGCGTGCTGGTGAGGCTACATCATCTACGCAGAGTAGTCGCATCGAGGTCGAAGAATTCTCGGAGTTGATGGGACCAAAGCATCATGGACGAGTGAGGGGTTATGTGATTGGAGTTACCCCTACTCAGTTATCTGAGATGAGCAGATTTACTCGGGATGCTAGAGATAGTCATGATCATTCACGTGTTCGTCGATTCGAGGATGAGATAGCAGAGCTCAGACAGACACGTGATGCAGACAGAGCAGAGATGCAGACTATGAGGGCTCAGCTTAAGCATGTTACATTTATGCTGCATATGTTCATGTCATCTTAGGTAAGTAATTATTTATAACTACATATATATATATATATATATATATATATATATATATATATATTGTATGTAATAATTTATAATATATATAATGTATGTATCGTAACTATATATATGTATATCTTGTAGGTTCCTGATGCATTTGCCAATCGCAGACAGGATGACAACCAGCCTCTCGCGGACCATTGATGCCATTGATGTCAATTGATTTTTTTTTATTTTTGTATGTCTTTTTATGTATTTGAACTTGGATCGAGTTTGAGTATCTGTTGATACTTTTTTTATATATAAAACACTCTTTATATTGACTTCATATATATTTGGTGTTTGGAGTACGAATATTGTGTTTGTGTGATACAATTTTCAATTAAATGATGTTTGATTCCATTTTGTATGTCTTTGGCTATGTGTGATATAGGTTTGAATGAAATAATATTTGATTTTGATGATAATGTATACAGGTTTATGTTGGTGTATGTATTTGATGTATACAGATTTGTGTTAATACAAGTATTTTTTTAAAAAAAAATAATAAATTTGTCGATGCTTTAAAGCATCGCTATCTTACCGATTGCCGATGCTTTAAAGCATCGATATTGTAACAAATATTGATGCTTTAAAGCATCGCTATATTTAAACCTACCGATGCTTTAAAGTGTCGCTAGGTTTTAAACTTAGCGATGCTTTAAAGCATCGGTATATGCTGACGCTTTAAAGCATCGGTATATGCCGACGCTTTTAAAAAGCGTCGCTACGTTTAAAACCTAGCGATGCTTTAAAGCATCGGTAAGTTTAAATATAGCGATGCTTTAAAGCGTTGGCATATGTCGATGCTTTTAAAAAGCATCGGCAGGTTGCGTCTCCATGCTTACATACTCGACACTTTTGCGATGCTTTAAAAATATCGGGAGCTTTCTTGCAATGCTTAAAAGTATTGGCAAATATTCTTAAAAGCATCGGCAAATCCCCTTTTTACTGTAGTGATACAATTGAAGCTTAAGAAATGTACATGCCCATTATTCATCCAACAACACAACCTTGCAACTTCTTTTTCACTTACACTCATTATCATTGCTGGTCATGAATTAGTCTAGTTATGTCTTGTGAATTGATTCAACTCATAATATCCTATCCTTTTTACATCCTCTGCCTAGTTTGTATTGAAAAATTTACAACCTGTAGCTTCCACATGCATTGTTTTAGTTTAATTAGGATGGAAGAAAGACCAACTGTACTCGGGGTATGTGCGAGTTGGGTTTCAGCCTATTTTCACCTTAGTTTCCTTATGTTTTCCTTGTGCCAATGTTTATAATTATGGGCAAGTAAAAGAAAATCTATCAAAGAAGCAACTAGTAGATCTCTTATATCAGTTCTCTAATATATAATATGAATTTGAAGGTGCATCTTCATTTCAAAAGTATGACTTCATCATGGACCTTGCATGGTGATCAACTCCACTATGATGTGTTTATGATGTTGCTTCTCATTGATATTGCATATATTTAGCATGTTTTTTTTATATTAGTATATAATATTAGCCCTATTAGGGTAGAATTAAAATATGTTCGGGGATCGTAGTTGGATGTATAATCAGTTAGCTGATGGATATATAAATATTAAATTTATTTTGGGGATTAAAGAGTTTCTTGATTTCGCTTTTTTTCAATCCATGTATATAAGCAAGAACAAAATTAAGTATTCATGCTTTAAGTATTACAATCAAAAATAGGGTACTCGTGATAAAGTTAGAGTACAATTATATAGAAATTGTTTGTTGAAGGATATACATTGTGACTTTCATATGGTGAATCCTATGAAGAAGAATGGATGTTCGGAGAATCTTCAATAAGCATAAATAAGAATACATATATGAGAAATGATGCAAATCCGTATAGAACAATGGTAATGGATGCAACAGGTAATGATTATGAGTGGTCTACTGATAGAGTCAGTGAGATTAGGTTTGACTATGAACCTCCTAATCCAGAAACTGCTAAATTTTATGATTTGTTAAGAAATGCTGATGAGCCATTATGGGTGGGTTGCAAAAGGCATACTAAACTATCTATAGTTTCACAGCTTTTAATTTGTAGGTTTGAATTTAACATAAGTGAGGATTGTTATAAACGTTTGTTTTTCATAGTAAAAAGTATGTTGCTAGAGGATGAGAAGTTGCCATGTAACTTTTATAAGATAACAAAGATGGTTGCAAAGCTTGGACTTGGATATATGAAGATAGATATTTGTCCTAACATGTGCATATTATACTTAAAAAAGATAAGAATAAGATTGTGTACCTTATAAAGGGAAAAGATATAAATCGAGGAGAAATGTTAGTGGCACAAAGGAAAAAGATGTACCTTATAAAGTCTTGTACTACCTCTCTCTCTCTTATAGTAATACTTCAAAGACCTTACATGTCCTCAAAACTTGATAAGCATATGACATGGCATATGGTGAATAAGTGTATTGATGGTACTATGACACATCTATATGATAGTGAGGCATGGAAATATTTCAATCGAACCCACCCTGACTTTGCCTTTAATCCAAGAAATGTATGACTTGGACTATGCATGAATGGATTTAATCCATTTGTCCACTCATCAACTCCTTACTTTTGTTGGCTAGTGATTATAATCATATATAATTTACCTTCCTGAATGTGCCTCAAACAATTATATATGTTCCTAAATATGGTCATACTTGGATCGAAAAGTCCAGGCAAGCATATCGATATATTTCTTAGATATTTAATTGATGAGTTAAAAATGTTATGGAGTACATGGGTCAATTCATATAATATTCATCAAAAGCAGAATTTTTAAATGAGAGCAATACTTTTATGGATAATCAATGATTTTCCTGCTTATAGTATGATATCAAGATGGAGCGTACATAGAAAATTAGCTTATCCTTATTGAATGGAGCATATTAAGGCATTTACTTTAAAGAAAGGTGGAAAGGCATTTTTTTTTTATTGCTTCGCCAATTCTTGCCTATTTATCACTACAACATAAAATAGCATGATACCTTTAAGAAGGGTATAATTAAAAATCTCTTTTCCCTTCTCGGTTATCTAGTAATGAGTTGTTGCAAAGAGTACAAAATCTTCTTGATATTACATTTGGCATCCATAGTGGCAAACAAAAATTTTCTGGTTTTGGTACCCAACATAATTCGATGAAGAGGAACATTTTTTGAGAGTTGCCTTACTAATACATAAATCTCATTCGGCATAATTTAGATATCATGCACATTGAGAAGAATGTTTTTGATAATGCGTTCAACATAGTAATAAAAATTAAAGGGAAGACTAAAGATAATGTAAAACCTAGGTTGAGTCTTGCTATATATTGTAAGTGCCCACATTTAGAATTACATCAAGATGGTATTGGAAGAGTGTACAAAAACCTAAGACCACCTACAGTTTGACTAAAGAACAAAAAAATGATATTTGGAATTAGGTTAAGAAGTTAAAAATTCTTGATGGCTATACCTCAAATATACTTAGATATGTGAATGTAGAGGAATGCAAATTTAACAGGTTGAAAAGTCATAATTATTATGTGTTTATAGAAAGATTGTTATCATTGCCTTTCGTAACTTAATGCCAACTCTTGTTTGGGATGCATTAACCGAGCTTAGTCATTTTTTTAGAAACTTATGTTCTAATGTCTTACATGTTGAGCATATGGAGATGTTGGAAAAAAATATTGTAGAGACTTGGATAAATTAGAAAAATATTTTTTTCAAGTTTCTTTGATTTAATGGAGAACTTGTCAATGCATCTTGCATATGAGGCTAAAATTAGAAGACCCGTTCAACTTCGTTTGATGTATCTATTTGAAAAATAAAGTTGGTTATTGAGTGATTATTATTTTTTAAGTAATTGAAAAGATAATTGTTTGTATGCTTTACTAACTTGGTGCGATAACTATTTTATTTGTCATTAATGTATATATTCTATTTAAAACAAAAAGTATGAAATAAGGGCTTGTGTCAAGGGATCAATTTACAAAACTTATATTATAGAGAAAATTTTAACTTTTTGCTCACTTTAATTTGAACCTGAGGTTCAAACATGATTGAATAGACTTCCATGGAATGATAATGGGAGAGTTGAGGGGCCTGTAGGATTTTTATCTATTTTATCCCATCATGGTTAACAATTTGGACCGATAGGATCTTGTAGGTATATGGATGATTTCGAATATATATAATGCAGTACACATTTATGTCTTGCTAAATTGTGTTAAGCTCGGACCTCTTATTGAATAAGTATATCAATTCTTATACCTTTACAGAGATTATCTTATTAGAAAGATAATTTGTAACTACTAATTGAATTATTATACAATTATAGGTAATTTGATAATTATGTGATGGTATGCTATCCTTCGATAAGTGATGGAGAAATAAAAAGGTCCCGTGAATGGGAGTTTGCAAGTTGGTTGAAACAGAGAGTTAGTGAACAATTATCTCAAAAAAAATATATTTCTTTATCCATATATAGAATATCTATCCATTAACATTTTTATTAAATAGGCAAACATAACTTGAAATGAATTTGATGACCGTATAGTGGATATACCATAAGGTCCCTTATGGGCAGTGAAAAGCAATAAGGGGTACTTTATCAATAGATTCAAATTTCATACAATTGACTATGGCCAAGGTAGAAAAAATAAATAATAGAGTTTATATCAAAAAGAGCTATTATAATGATTATGAATGTGACTATTATAGAACGATGCTTGAAATTATAGAGTTGCAATATTATGGTGCTAGAAATAAAGTTGTACTATTTAAATATGATTGATATGATACAGAGAGGGAAATTAAAATTGATAAACATGGTCTTGTTGTAGTTAGACATAATTTGCATCTCTTTATAAAGGAGCTATTTGTTTAGGTTTAGCAAGTGTAGAAAATTTATTACACAGCTTATTCATCAAGGAGGGATAGGCGTGATTAATAGGCCATTTGCAAAATTAGAGCAAGGAATACATATAATATTCCAGTTGCTACGATCAATGAAGAAAATGTGGCTATGATTGATGTAACTACCAAGAGGATGAGATGCCCATTCCAACTCCAGTTAAAATAATAGATGCACTTGATGGTGTTGATATTTTTGTAAATTTTAGTATGTATCAAGAACTTGATGTAGAGGAGTTAAGACAACTACAATAATAGATAATAGAATTGGAACGTGAGTATGATGAGGAAGATAAAGAGGAGGAAAAGGAAGAGAAATTTGTTCAAGAAAATAAGACTGAAGAGGAAGAAAATGAGTTTGAATTATTTGATAGTGATGATGATTAATTTCTAAAACTAATATGTAATTTTGGATTTTTGTAAAATATATTGATCTAAATTATTATTTTTGTTAGACAATTTTGCCCCCAATCATTTTCCCTCTTAACCAAGTTCAAAGTCGTGGATCCAGTATTGGCTCTTATATCAAGTATTATATTTTAGAAATATTTTTTAAAATTTAGTTAAGATATTATCTTGGCCAACTAGAGTATTCTATTATGATATTTATTATTGTTATGCAATTTTCACCATATTTCAATTATATTTGGCTAACAATACCTTCTTCTAAATAGCAGGGTAGCACGAGATGATGCAAGCGGCTCATGGGAAGGAAGAGGAGGTGGTAGAGGATGAGGGGCACAATGTTGTCATATTACTTCTGCTGATGGGGTTGACAGAGACCGTCATTATATGCACAAGGTATTTAGGACAGCCTTTTATCCAATATATAGAGCTTGCAAGATACTTCTTTTCATCACCTAGGACAAAATGATGCTACTAATATTACATATGATTCTATTTGTCCTATAGATGCTCTAGATGGTAATCTAGCATTAGATCATATACTAGAGACTAGTTCACCATTGTTTGCATCCTCCAAGATAAGAGGGCTAAATCGAGGGACTTCAGAGCCTGGAGATCCATCAACAAGGCAATGTATCACTATAGAAGGTGGAAAATATATGATGGTTAAATTACTTTTAGTTCATAAAAATGACAAGTATTATGTTATAATGTTATATGAATAATTATACATAATTCATGATCCTAGGGTCACCAGAACGATCACAGCTACAATTAAGGAGTTGTACTCCAATCCATGGTCTGTATGGAATTTAGTTGTAGCATGCACCAAACATGAGATTTGGAACTGGTTTCAAGTAAGTTGTAAAATACAAACATAAATATTTATGTTACATAATGCAAATCACTACTATTTATTAATTTATATTTTTTATTGACATGATAATAGGCTAAATACATATGAACTCCAGAAATATATGCATGGATTCTTGAAGCATATCATACGACAACCTTTGAAAAATTTAGAAGCATTCTCAATGAAGAACAGAAAAGGAGAATAGATAAGGTAAAGGAATAGAAGGGCCAGGATTATAAGGTTCCTATGGTAGAGTATAAAGGATTTAATCCAAATGGATGAAACCTAGTATTTGGGAGAAGCTTATTGATGATTATTAGGCTAAAGAATAATGGTCAGATTAGTCTGAAGCTGGCTATGCTAATCGGATGTCGAAGAAGGAGTCTATTACCAAATATTCATGCAATTCGATACCCATCATGACATACAAGAAAAGAATGGTGATTTTATAATTTATAAATATAAATATTTGGTATGATAATTAATATTGATTAGCATATACTATCTATAATAGGAGGCATTTCAGTTGGTCTCTGTATTACTCCTTTGTTCAATTACAAAATTCCATGTAGTAATTTACTTAAATTTATGAAACTATTTTATCTTTATTGCATTTATTCTTTCTCTTCTTTTATTATAAATATAATTTTAATTATTTTAGGTACTTGATATTAAATCTTTTTACTATTCAATAATATCATGTATTGTTAAGTGTAGATACAAGAATATGGTAGAGAACTGAATCATATAGAGTTGTTCGACTGCACTCATAGGCTGAAGGAGATTACAGAATATATCAATGCCAAGTAAATTAAAGTTGTTATAAGTCATGAATTTATTTTATTTTAATATATTATTTAGTAAACAATTTATATATTTATTCTACTTGCATGTGTCTTGTATATCAATCATTTTGGCAAATTATGGTGATGATATCTTATTACAACCTTCTTTTGATGTTGATGCACGTGTGGAAGCAACTGGATGTCCCAAAAAGGATCGATTATATGGTTTTGGATCCACAGCAAATATAATATTTATACTTGGAGGTCCTTCTACATCCATTCCTGTATGCGGCTAGGTAGCTCATTCCAACCTAATTGTATATAGAAGTTATTTAAGAAAATGCTCAATAATCGAGTGGAGAATTACTTGCAGGCAAAGACTATTGAAAGAAGTTAAAGTATTAGTTGTAGCTCAAATTTCTCATGTGTTTGAAGCTTGGGTATGTTTAAGAGGCATTGAGGAACCACGTTCAAAACAATTTTTGCATTCCTCTTCCAACAACAATGATTCTGCAGTAGCTGATTGACTAGACTTTTTATATATATGATATAGTTGATTGATATTTTGGCTTTAATATTTATATATATAATAATTTTATAAGTGAGTAAAGAATTTTTATTTTATGGTGACATATTTTAATATATTGACGGTAAGTTTTAGATTTATAATATGTAATTAGTTGAATACTATTAGGTGAATCTTCAAATTTTTTTTATGAAATTTGAAATTCATTTAGGTTTATAAATTTTGATGGATTTATGATAAATTTTAATCAATAAAATTTGTGATAGACTTTTTATCGGTGAATAGAAGAAACTCAAACATGATAATGATAGATTTCTTATAGGTATTCTATTAAAAAAAATTTTGATGAAAAATCTATCAAAACGAGGGCCAGTTGTAAAAAGGTTTCTAATGGATAGTGACGTGGCAAGATTGCTGATGTGGAGTTCCTGTCAGATCCGGCCTGATATCATGTGCTGCCACGTCAAACCCTTCGCCAGGCGACTTCCCGGAGGTCAAGGTGCCCTGGCCGGAGTCGAGCTCCTTCACTGGGTGGCTCCCTCGAGGTCGAGCCCACCTCGGTCGAAGTTGAGCTCCCACTCTCTTCGAGCTCCTTCGCTGGGTGGCTCCCTCGAGGTCGAGCCACCCTCAACCGAAGTCGAGTTTCCACTCTCTTCGAGCTCCTTCGCTGGGTGGCTCCCTTGAGATTGAGCCCACCTCAATCGAAGTCGAGCTCCCTCTCTCTTCGAGCTCCTTCACTGGGTGGCTCCCTCGACGTCGAGCCCACCTCGGTCGAAGTCGAGCTCCCTCTCTCTTCGAGCTCCTTCGCCTGGTGGCTCCCTCGAGGTCGAGCCTACCTCGGTCGAAGTCAAGCTCCCACTCTCTTCGAGCTCCTTCATCGGGTGGCTCCCTCGGGGTCAAGCCCACCTCGACCGAAGTCAAGCTCTCGTTTGAATCCTGCGGTGCTACTTCCCTCGTCAGTGGGCTGCCACCCAAGGATCATGGAGGAGCACCTCCCAGGATGCCATGATCACCCCTGCTGCTGTTTACACCAGATAGGAAAAGGCACCCTACCCAAAGCACCGCACTCTCGACATATTGTCTACACCACCCAGAAGAGAAAACTATCTCGAAAGATTCAAATCCAGGGAGCGACTGCCCCCCGATCGAGGCACTGCTAGGTTTTCCGAAGAAGAGCGACTAGATGGATAGTCAGAGCATGCGGCATAACCTCTTATCATGAATGAGGAAAGGCACCTGTGCGCACGGCATGAACCACTGCCAAATGTTGACCATCCAGCACCGGCAGAGGGAGAAGATCCCAAGATAAGCCACTGGGAGGGATCCTAGCAAAAAGGACTCTCCGAGGATTCCCAAGAAAAGGTAAGCAAATCTAACTCGAGCGAAGGGAGGAGGACAGCGCACAGGAGAGCAATGGCAAGACTGAGTGCCTTGGGCTACCGAAGACTAATCGGAAGGGTCTTGATGGACACAACCACAAGGCCCAAGTCCTCCTCAGCTGCTCTTACCCTAGCTCCATTCCCCCCATTTCAAACTAAATATCCTCCTCCAAGTGTGGAGTCCAAGCAAGGAGCCCACAGGAGAGGATCTGTTCCCCTATATCGTTACTGACTTGATCGTCGGAGTGCCCCTGCTGGGATCCCCGGCCTGGGTCTCCTCTATTTTGTAGGTCTGGGCACACGTGCAGGCTCCCGTGCAACGTGGACGGCATCCAAGATCGGCTCCAGTTATAGGCCACGATGGTATAGACGGCAAAAGATTGGTGCACCAGGTAAGGGGCATGATAGTCTCAGATCAAAGCCAATCCACTTATGTGCAACTCCACCAAGAACATGGTGATGACCCGTGCGAGGGAGGTCTCCACTAGCCATGCGGGGGACCCCCTTCTCACGGGGGTCCACACAGTCCAGAGAGGGAGCTCCCCACTCTATCATCATTTCCTCCGGCGGATGGCCAGTTGGCCGTGCTCGCTCAGCAGATACAGATTCTAACTGCAGTGATGCAACAGTTGCAATATCAACACCGGTCCCTAGCTACCCACCAACAGTCATGAACTCCTGCGGCCTAAGCTACGGCACCCTGCAATAGCCTGCGGTTCTTCCATGGAAGGCCATCGCTCCCGTGGGCCACGACAGATCCCCGGGGAAGCCACCGGACCCCGACGAAAAGGCAGTGGACTAGGTCAGCCGACCAGGAGAGCCGGTCTCCGACCCTCGAGCAGGCTGCTATTAAGCACCGTCGAGGTCATAGAGGCAAGGCCCCCCATCGCGACCCCTCTCAACTGTCACCTTCACCTCCTCCGTCAGACTTAGTGGAAGGCTCCACCGATGAGGCCACCAGGCGCATGGTTGAAAGGCACCTAGAGGAGCAGGAGCGCAAGCTAGCAGAGCTATCCCGCCAGTTTGCAAACTTGCAGGGCTCCCCTCGTGGGCCTGCGGGCTACGACGCCCTTCCCTCTTTCTCCCAAGAGATCCAAGAGGAACCGATCCCGAATCCAAGGTTCTCGGTACCGGTACCGGGAGCCATATCGGTGGCCGGCCAGTACCGGTACGGTACCGTACCGTGTTGACACACGGTACGGCGTGGCGTACCGTTCAAACCGGTATGCCCAATTTTTTTTTTTTTATGTTTTTTATGATTTTAAGATTTTTATTTTATTTTTTAAGGGTTTAGGATTTAGGGAGAATTTAGTATTTAAGAGTTCTAAACACTTGAAATTTAAAATTTAAGATGTCCGATTACAAGATTTATGACTAAATACTAATATTTAGGACTATTTTTAATTAAAATAAAATAAAAAATGATAATTAAACTAAGATTATCAGCAATTAATGAAAGTGAAATGTAGCATAAACATATAATTACATACCAATATCTAGAATCGAGAGAGTGACGATGTCCATAAATATAGGGATCATGTATGTACTCTATAGAAAAATCGGTATGTCCCTCCTGCTAGGCAGCATGATACTCCTCTAAGCCCATCCCAGGAAGTATGCGTGATGGATCATAACTAATCGCAGATCCCTCTCTGATGTCCTGACTCTGAGAGCATCCAGAGACTGATGATATGGCAGTGCAGGGGCCCATCCAAATATACCAGCAGCAAAATCAGATCAATAAGATACTTCGGGTTGCATGGAATAATAACCACTGCATGATGATGTCTCTGATGCACCATATGGATCATATGGACTAGAAGCCGCTGGTAGCTGCAGATAAGAGGATCCTGAATATGAGGATGACTTAGATACATCCATAGATCCTACTCCATGTGCAAAAGCTGCAGCTGTATGGTGTCCCGAACGACCACGCGAAGCCCGTCGCCTATATGGAATAGTATCATCATGGGATCTATCAGATGGTAATCCATGATCTGTATACTGGATGGCATGGCTAAACTGCGACTCCCTAGTGAATCGAATATGAATAGGTGGCTACGACTCCTATCCTCCTGCCCCTCCCTGATCACTAGATCCTCCACTATCTAAAGCACTAGCATCACTCCCTCTGGTATCTGAATCTGAGTGGACTGAGTATTTCGATAGAAGTGCAACTGCCTTTCCTTTTTCTCTGTTCTGGGTCTACTAGATGGTGGGGAGGGATGATGTGCTGTATCTGCTAGAGCCCTGTGAGGAATATGACTTGTTGCCCATTATCCAGCATCCACTCCAGCCTTACTAGCTACAAAACTGGCTGGTCGAGGAGACGATCTTGGCTCATCAAGCTCTAGCTGCTACTATTGCTGACTCATGACCCACCCAATTATTGGATCTTCATCCTCATCAATATATGAACTTGCAGTGGGATCGGGATATTTCAATTCTACTTCTTCCTAAATACATTTTAGCCTCAACCTTAAATTATAGTGTACATACACAAGATCGTTGAGGCATTTCTATTTCAGACGGTTCCTCTGCTTGGAGTGGATAAGGCTGAATGTAGACCAGTTGCACTCACATCCACTAGATGAGACAGTCTGGGAGAGGATCTTCACTGCAAGAACCTTCAGATTTTTAGCAAATCCACCAAAATGCACCCACCATTCAGCTGCAAAAGACATTACATCATTTAGAATTTTAGATTTGGCAAAATAAAAAATTTAATCATGATATAATATTAGACTTACTCCTTAGTAGTACCTACCAGGATTCATCTTTGATTTACTTATGATCGCTACAGTGGATCCAAATGAATCTGTGCCCTCCCTAAAAAATTTCGTCTGCTAGAAAAAAAATTTGTTAGCTTGTTGAAATTAATGCTCTTAAAAATCATTCAATAATTTCAACCTAACTTACTTCTTCAAGGCACATAGCAGCGATATCTAGATCGGGCTCCATCTTATATATAATATTGCATAGGGCAGACATAAGATCCTTATCCATGGCAATGTCCGGTACGGAGTACTAAAATCTCGGATTTAGATAGTAAGCTGCATATATATTTTAAGAATTAGTCAAGCGTACTTGTATGAATCTAATTGAAACTTAAGTTTTAGTGACTTCATAAATTACTACGTACTTGCGAGATACAAATCCGAACTCATTTGATAACTCCACCGTCCATCAATGATCTAGATATACTCAGATGCATGTGATGGATCTAACTCCTGGATCTTTTTCTTTGCCCTTTTCATCATGAAATATAAAAAGCCCATATAAGCATACCTCTTGGAGTCCATGGTACGAAGTACCTCATATAGAGACTTGATAGCCTTCACTACCCTCTCAGCCCGCTGCCAGAATGTCTGTCTCGTCGCTAAATTTTCCATATTGCTTCCCTTAGTATTTGCCCTGGCATATCTGCTCTGCTGTCACTCTTGACTGACAAACATCTGACGTAGATCTGCTTTCTTGCCAAGAAGACTATCAAGTGCAATGTAATTAGTAGCAAACTGTGTGACCCCCGATCTCAATATTTCTCTTCCTGTAAAGCTCCTCATCAATGATAAGATCCATGTATGATTATATATAAATCTGGTGATAGACTGTGCTAGCTCAACAATCTTCTACACCCTGCAGATTTTTCAATATCCATCAACATGAGGTATATACAATGTGCAGCACAAGGGGTCCAGAAAATATGCAACCGCTGCTCCATCAAGATCTGCCCTGCGGCCTTGTACTGTGATCCATTATCAGTGATGACCTGCACGATATTATGCTCTCCCACCTGATCAATCACCTTCTCCATCAATCTGAGGATATAACTGGCATCGTGCACCTGATCTGAAACATCAATAGACTTCTGAAAAAAAGCCTTCCCATCATAATAAGTCAAGAAATTGATGATGCTCCGTCTAGTAGGACCAATCCAACTATCACACATCATCGTCAATCCATACACGGGCCACTTGCTTTGATATGAGGATATCCATCCTTCTAGCTTCTCCTTATTGCTGTCTAGAAGCTGACCATAGATATCCCTTGATGCTGGAGGATCTACACCTACACCAGCAGCCTGTATAGATGAAATAGCAGAGCGATAATATGGATTGTCTGCTACATGGGCTGAGATATGACTGAAATGAAACCAGGAGGAGATGGCCCGCCACATATCCTTCTTCTTATCCTTTTTCAGCATTGTGTCAATCCTCTGTTGCTTGGAATCTTTACTGGAAAATGCATATAGATCAACATCATGGATAGTGGCTCCCTTTGGAATGTCCCTGGAAGACTTTCTTCTACTACCAAATGCTCCCAACATGGATGCAATATGGCCGGTGCCTCTCCTGACGGGCTCTCTGACCGAGGAGGTCCTCCTAAACTGTGTCTCAGACTCTCCTGTAGTACTAGCAGAAGCGGATCCCGATCCTGACTTAAAAGCTGATAGCCCGAATCGCTGTCTATGCCTGGTTGCCTCCTCCTGTTGCCTCTGCTCATACAAGCTCGCCTAAATAGCAGCCTTCATCTGTGCCTCCTCATCAGAAAAAATAGATGCTCCCTCTGACTCCCTAGAGTAATAAGAAGGTGGTTCTATGGCTCTGCGGTCCACCTCTGCCTTCTTCTTTGCTGCTCTTTTCTTTCCAGCTTTAAAATCAGCAAAGTATTTCTTCATCAACTGATGTACCTCCTGTGGACACTATCGGCATGCAGATACATCAGAATAGTCGCCAACCAAGTACTGCTTCAACTTTGTTATCCCCCACTTTTGAATTCAATATTGCACCATTTATACCTCCAGTGATACTGACTCAAGAGCATCTCTTCATATAACCAGCCAATGTCCCGCTCCGGATCCTTCTTCCTTCTTGATGGATCCATACCTGAATATTTAAATTACATATAAGGTTAATAATAATATTTATTAATTAACACTTTATTAACCCAATTTTTAAATTTAATTTACTTTTTTTATTTTTTTATTTAAAAAATTCAAAAAATAAAGAAAAATAAAAATTTAAATTTTAGATTTATGTAGGATTCTATCATACATGCTACATATATTTTTTTAAGATCCTAGAAATACATTAAAAGTCAATTTGTTTTCAATTTAAGACCTACGGCACTATTCATGAAATGCATCAAAACTTGAATAAATCGACATGAAATTTATAGTGAGAGTAGCTTACGAGCCCTAGATTAATAATTTATAATTATAATTTTTTTTATAATTATTTTTTAATTAATTTATTAATCCAAAATTAATTTTTAATTTAAAAAATTATATACTTAACAAAAAATCAAGATTTTAGTATCATTGTGTAGATCTATCCTAGATCTGCCACATACTCTAAAATCATAGCCAACAAATAAATTTTGATAGTATTTCTTCTTAATTTTTTATTTTGCATGGATTTTAATTAAGAAAATAATACGAAAGAGGAAAATACGGAAAAAGAAAGGTATACGTACCTTGATTCTACCTTTCTCTTCGACTTTCACCGGTTTGATTGGGTTGAAAATGATCAAGGAATTTTTTTTTCTGTTGTTTTTCTTTCCACGACTATGCAGCAGAGAGCTCTTACGTGCTCTCTGCCTTTTGCTCTCTTAAAATCCAAGGCAACCCCCCTTCTAAAAGCACGTCACATGGCTACAGTAGCCATGTGACAAAAACAAAAAAAGCCCCCACCTGCCCCCTCCCAGATGGACCGACCCGAACCGGGCCGGTTCGGGCCCATTTTGACCGGTTCAGCATCGGTTCGGGTCCTGTTCAATGCGGTAAAGATTTTTTTTTTGATTTAAATGGAGCTGTGTCGATTTATATGGCTAAACCATGTCGGTCAGCCACCGGTATGGTTCGGTATGCCTCGAACCGGCCGGTTTGGCATGGTTTAAAAAACCCTACCTGAATCGGTTCCGCATGCCACAGGTGGATCCCTACAACGGGACCATCGACCCTCTGGACCACTAGGAGAGCTACAATGCCCTCATAAGAGTCCAGGAGGCGACTGACACCCTCTTCTGCGTCACCTTTCTAGCCACTCTCTGGAAGGTGGCTCGAGTCTGGTTCACCCGCCTCGAGCTTGAAAGCATCAACTCGTTTGCTCAGCTGGATAAGAAGTTCATGGCTCACTTCGATGCCTGCCGGAAGGTGCCACGAGAGGCGGATAGCATTTTCTCCATCAAGCAGCAGGATCACAAGCCTTTGCGGGACTATGTGACCCGCTTCAAGGTTGCCGTGCTAAAGATCTACAATTTGGATGAGCCAGTTACCATGCTGGCACTGAAGAGGGGGCTCAGGACTTCCTGCTTGACCTACTCACTGGACAAGAAGCCACCGAAGACGTACTCCGACCTCCTCCTCCTCCGGGTTCACAAGTACATCTGCATCGAGGAGGCGGATCGTATGAGAAGGAAGCTGGATGGGAAGCCATTGAAGAAGCAATCTCCTAGGGAGACATCCAGGGTGTGGAAGCCCGGACCGGCCACCCCGAACTTTCATCAGGGGCCGAAGTCGAAGAGCGGCCCCATTCTAGAAGAGAGATACACACCTCTCCTAGCCCAGAGGATGAAGATCCTCATGGAGATTGAGGGCGAGCACTACCTGCACTGACCTTTCCTGCTGAGGCCATCCAACGGTCGCGATAAGACGAAGTACTGCCAATTCCACCGTGACCACAGCCATGATACCGAGGAATGCCGGCACCTCAAGAGAGAAATCGAAGATCTAATAAAGAGGGGCTACCTCGAGAAGTTTGTGGGGGGCAAGACCTAGGTGGAACCTCAGGCGCTCACTGCTCTTCCTCCTATCCCCGCAGTCGACAATTGGCCCACCGAGAAGTCCGTGGGAATGATATGTTGGGAAATAGAGTGTGCTACCAAAAGGACCTGGGGAGGAGAGAGTCTAGAAAATGTACTCCCCTTCATGAGGGAGAGGAATTCTGAGAATGAAAATGTAAACAACGATGCCAAGGTAGTTGAGATGACGATCGTCAAGCATCCTGTAAAAAAGATTATGATCGATAATGGAAGTTTGACTGATGTCCTTTTTTACGATGATTTCTCTAAGATGATTTGTCCTCTGCTCAATTGAGGCCTGTGCACACTCTCGTTGTTGGTTCTACTGGGGACTCCATGGGAGTCGAAGGGGAAATAACTCTCCCCGTTACTGCCGGGATGCCACCTTAGCAGAGCACTGTCATGATGACCTTCACGGTTGTTAGGCTTCCTTCAACCTACAACATGATCCTTGGCCACCCCGAGCTCAATCTGCTCGATGCAGTCATTTCCACCAAGCAGCTATTGGTGCAATTTCCCACTCTTTATGGTATAGGGGAAATGAGGGGGGCACCTCAGCTGATCCAGCATTGCCTTCAAGTTGTCTCGGGGGCTAGGAGCTCTAAGGAGGACCCTAGCACCGACGACCTCGACCAAAGGGTGTAGGATCCCAGGGGCGGCCCTGTCGAGCATCTGTTGACATTGTCACTTGGGGTGGACCCAGCGAAGACGGTGCAAATCAGGGCCCAACTACAAGAAAAGGAGCGGCCCGATTACTAAGCTTTCTCCGGGCGAACGTGGACGTGTTTGCTTGGATAGTGGCAGACATGCCTGGTATTCCCCCCGACATCATCACCCTCAGGTTAAACATCAATCCAAAGTGCCGTCCTGTCCGGCAGAAGAAGAGGTGCTTCGCCCCGGAGAGGCAATGAGCGATCAATGAGGAGGTGAAGAAACTCCTCGTAGCCGGCTTCATCCATGAAATACAGTACCCTAGCTGGTTGGCAAATTTGGTCATGGTCAAGAAGAACAATGGAAAGTGGAGGATCTGCGTGGACTACACTGACCTCAACCGAGCCTGCCCGAAGGACAGCTTTCCATTACCAAAGATCAATCAACTGGTAGACACCATCTTGGGGCACCACTTGCTCTCCTTCATGGATGCATTCTCTGGATATAATCAGATTCAGATGCACCCGGAGGATGAGGAGCACACTGCCTTCATTACTGATCGGGGGATGTACTGCTATCAAATGATACCCTTCGGCCTGAAGAATGCTGGCGCCATATACCAACGCCTCGTTAACCGAGTCTTCAAGGGCCATATTGGTCGGAACATACAAGTTTATATGGACGACATGCTCGTCATGAGCAAGCCAAAGTCAGACCACATCGATAACTTGGCAGAAGCCTTCCAAAACCTTCACTTGCACCAGATGAAATTGAATCTAGCAAAGTATGCTTTTAGCATGGTGACAAGGAATTTCTTGGCTTCATGGTCACCAGAGGGAAATAGAACAAATCCTGAGAATGTCTAAGCAATTGTTGACATGGAATACCCCACCTCGAAAAAGCAGGTCCAACGCCTAACGGGCCGGATTGCCACCCTGAGCTGGTTCATCTCGAGGTCGGCTAACCGTTGTTTACCTTTCTCCAAATCACTGCGCAAGGTGCACGACTTCGTCTAGACGAAGGAGTGCAAGGAGGTCTTTGAGGAGCTGAAGAAATTTCTGGCATCGCCCCATGCTCTCCAGACTAGAGGATGAAGAGAAACTCTTGTTGTACCTGGCAATCACCCCAGGAGCATCAGCTCAGTCCTTGTCTGTATAGATGGGGCGGAGTCCAGAAGCCGGTGTACTATGCCAGCAAGCTCCTCTGAGATGTGGAGATCAGGTACACCCGCTCTGAGAAGTTGATCTTTGCTCTCATAATGTCAGCTCAGCAGCTCGGGCCATACTTTCAAATGCATCCGATCACGATCATGACAGACCAACCGTTAAGGGCCATACTTGGCCGCCCCGACACCTCCGAGCACCTGGCCAAGTGGGCTATAATGCTTAATGAATTCGATATCGCGTATCGACCGAGATCATCCCAGAAGGTCCAAGTGGTAGCTGACTCTTGGTCAAGTGCGTGGGCATAAGCGAGGAGCCCGAGGAGGCCACCTTCGAAATACCAGCTGGAGCCTGAAATCGATGAGGAGATCTGGGTCCTCCATGTGGACAGTGCATCCAACTCAGGAGGGAGCGGAGCGGGCCTCATCCTCATCAACAGTGATGGGGTCGTGGCTGAATGTGCGCTCCGCTTCCGGTTTGCAGTGACCAACAACCAGGCGGAGTACGAGGCACTCCTCGTGGGACTGAGAGTCTCTCGCGAGTTGGGTGTAACCAACCTAAAGGTCTTCACCGACTCTTAGCTGGTAGTTTGGTAGGTCTCTGGACAGTTCGAGGCAAGGGACTCTCAAATGATGAAGTACTTGGAATAGGTATGCTTGAGCATGGCGGGCTTTCAGCATTTCAGCATCTCCCACATCTCTCGTGGAGAGAATGCCCGCATCGACGCCCTCTCGAGGCTAGCGACCCTACCAGACTCGTCACTAGGATGCACCCACATTGAATACCTGGAAGTTCCAAGCTACGAAGCTCCCGGGAGGTCCAGCAGGTCATCCCAGAGCCCAGTTGGATGGATCGATACATCAGATACATCACTATTAGCACCCTACCAGAAGATCGAACGGAGGCCGACCTCATCAAGAAGAAGGCCGCACGATCTGTCCAAATGGACAGGCAGCTCTATCGCAGATCCTACTCTCATCCACTCCTGAAATGCTTGAGACCCATGGAGGCTACCTTTGTGCTTTAGGAAATACACGAAGGCCTCTGCGGGAATCACGTGGGGGCAAATGCTGGCATATAAGGCCCTCCATTAGGGGTATTACTGGAAGACTATGAGGGAGGATGTCATCAACTTCGTAAAGAAGTGCGATCACAGCCAGCACCATGGCTACATACAACATCAACCTGTGGTGCCACTCCCCCAACTCTCGGTCCCCTGGCCTTTTGCTCAGTGGGGGTTGGATATCCTCGGTCCATTTCCTCTAGCATTAGGACAATGCAAGTTTCTGATAGTGGCCATCGACCACTTCACCAAATTGGTTGAGGCAAAGCCATTGACACGAATCACTGAGGCCAAGGTCCGTCATTTCTTCTAGAAGTCGATCATCTATCATTTTGGGCTCCCCCATAGCACATCATCGATAACGGACGATAGTTCGATAATCGAGAGTTCGAGCAGTTCTGCACCGACCTTGGAATCTGCCATCGCTTCACCTCGGTGGCCCACCGCTAGATGAACGGTGAAGCTGAGGTGACCAACCGGACCATCCTCCAGGGGCTCCAAACCAGATTGGACCAGGCCAAGGGTAGGTGGGCAAAAGAACTCCCTAGCATCCTTTGGGCCTACCACACAATGCCCAGGATGACCACGATGAGATGCCTTTCAACTTCGTCTTTGGCTCTGAAGTCGTAGTCTCGGTTGAACTTGGTGTGCCCAAACTACGGGTGGAGCAGTATGATGGAGCCGAAAACCCGGCTCGCCTTCTCCTAAACTTGGACCTCCTCGAGAAAATGAGAGACAAGGCTAGGCTTTGGATGGTAGCCTACCGGCAGCGGGTAGCTCGATACTACAATGCGCAGGTAAGGCCAAAGGTCTTCCAAGTGGGCAACTTGGTGTTGCAGCGTGCTGAAGCATCTCAACCTCAGGAGTGCGGCAAGCTCTCCCTGAACTGGGAGGGCCCTTACAAGGTGGTAGAAGCTCTCCCCCACAGAGCATACTACCTCGCTGAGCTCGACGGTACCCGATTCTCGTGGACTTGGAATGCCGATAACTTGAGGATGTATTACCAATGATGTAAGATCTCCTTCCATTAATGATAGAATTCCTTTTAGTGCAAACCATCTTTGCCTTGTAGGAATATCACAGCTCGGAAACTCCTGAAGCCTGGCATTTTAAGCCCGAAAACTCCTGAAGCCCGGGACTTCAAGCTTGAAAACTCTTGAAGCCCGGCACTTCATGCCAGGAAACTCCTGAAGCCAGGCACCTCAAGCACCTCAAGCCCGAAAACTCCTGAAGCCCGGCACCTTAAGCCCGAAAATGCCTGAAGCCCGACACCTTAAGCCCAGAAACTCCTGAAGCTCGGCACCTTAAGCCCGGAAACTCCTGAAGCCTGACACTTTAATTCCGGAAACTCCTGAAGCCCGGCACTCCAAGCCTAAAAACTCCTGAAGCCTAGTACTTCAAGCTAGGAAACTTTCGAAGCCCTACACCAAAGCCGAAAACTGAGGTTGAGCTCCCCATTGGGGTAGAGTCCCCAATTGAGGGTGAATTCTGCAATGAGGCTGGACCCCCATTCCTTAAGTTCTTTCACCTCGATGGCTCCCCCGAGGTCGAGCATTCATCTATTCCCTGCTCTGGATGCGGAGGATCCAAGGACGCAACTGACCAAAGGGAGATGCGTGAAGTCTCTCCACCTCGTCTTCGACTTGGTGGAGAAGCTAAAAGCCGAAGACCCCTCTCTTCTTCCACCGGCATAATTGCAGCTCTACAGGGAAGAGCTAGCTGCTCAATGCCCCGTTGTATGGCATTGCAGCTAAAGCATGTGCCTAAGTGGCCCCAAAAAAAAAAGAAGGAAGAAAAGGGGAGAGGAAGAGAGAGAAAATAAGTGGAGAATTGAGGCTCCACTGGAGAAAGAGATTCTTCATTAAGGTACAAAAGTATTACATCATACAAAGACCCCCGACAGGTCGAGCGGTCCGAAGATAGAAGTGAAAAGAAAAAATGAAGGAATGCGAGTGAAGTGAAGGAGCTACTATTCTACCGGCTCCTTCCCAGGGCGGCGCTGTGGCACATCAGCATCCACTCCGGCTTCCACCAGGGGAGCTGCTTCTGCGGCGACCGGGGGCTCCTCCTTCACTACTATGGCTGTGACCTCACTAGGATCCCCAGCCAGTGCCACAACGAAGACAAGGCCGTCCAGGTTCAACCCGGGGAACAGCTAGGCAGCCTAGGACTTGCAATGTTCAAAGCCCTTCGAGAACGAGTCGAGGATCGCCTCCTCGACTTCGTCAACATAAGCTTCCGAGGCCTTGTAGTTGGGGACCACCTCGGTGGCCTCTTTCTTGGTGGCCTCTGCCAAAGCCACCACGCCCGCCGCCTTTTCTTCGGTAGCTGCAGTCCGAGCCTACGCAACCTCGAGCTAGGTCTGGAGATCCTCAGTCTGCTTCGATGCCCGGGCCACCTCGGCCTTGAGTTCCTCAGCACGGGCTGTCTCGGCCTTGAGCTCCTCAGACCTGCACCTGACCCGGTCCTTTTCCCGGGCCAAGGATGCCTCGAGATCTTTAATGCACCTCTCGGTGCTTGCCGCCTCGACCTTCAATTCTCTATTTTTCTCTTCAGCTTCTTGAGCCCTGGCCATCTTCTCCCTGGCTTTGGCCATAGCTGACGCCAGCTCCTGCTCCTTCAACTTCTCCCTCTTGATATAGTGGGAGCAGTAATCATGGATGAGCAAAAGATCTGTGCCAAGCTGCAACAACGAAGACATCAGTAAAAGGAAGAAGGAAAAAAGAAGAAGAAATAAGGCAGGGAGCCTCATTGTGAAGAGATGGGGGAAGGTGTCGAGAATAGCATTCGGCAAGGGCCTTCCTCCCCTTTCTCGCCAGTCGCATGATTGGACGGTGAAGTCCATCATGCGCTCGGCCAAGGACCGATCCTGAGTCACCGACGAGTTTAGCACCACCTCGAAGGGCACCCTCTGAGAGCCAGACTTCTTCTTCACCCGGGCTGCCATCGCATCCTCCGGGATGGCCAAAGACGTCTCCGAGCCCCTGGTCGAACTTGTCGCCACACCGGACGGTGCCGTCGACGACAGTACCCTCCTCTCATCTCCTCCCGCCTCTACCTTGATGACTTCAGGAGGTGGAGGCGCGGCAGTGACAGTGGTAGGTCAAACACGTGTGCCCGCGATGGAGTCCCGGGCCAGAGACGAAGCCTGTTGCCTTGGTGGATCGCGTGCCTGTTCAGTTGCCCCTCTGCCCGGGCTGAAAGCTACGATTGGCCCGGGCCTCTGGCTGGGCTCATTTTGGGCCCTCTTCGAGGGAGTCTCCCTGGGCCCTCCTGGCGTGCCTCTCCTCTGGGCATGCTGGACTATCTGCTTTATTAAAAGTTTCATGCCTACAAGAAGAAAAGAATTGAGGTCAGCCTCGTGCCCGGACAGACCTGAGGAAAGGAGAATCAAGTTCAAGCTGAACTCACCTAACTCCTGGATTGGGCTGACCCCGACTTCGAAGAGGTTCTGCTTTGATAGCAGAACCTCCAGGGAAGGGATTTGGTCGGCACGGAGCTGGTCGTAAATTTTTCAATCAGCCGCTTCGACAACAGAGTTCTGGTTCGGCGTCCGGTCTGGGTCGCTCCAAATCCAATCGACCCCCTCGACAAAAGCAAAAAAATATTTACTCTTCCATTCCTTGATGGAAGAGAGGAGCTTAAACTTAATGCCCTTTGGGCGAGGAGAAATAAACCACCACCCGTCCTCGGTCGGGTGGCGCTTCAGGGTGAAGAAAGCCCTGAATAAGGAAAAATGGGCCACAATCCCGTGGAAGTAGCAAAGGACGATGAAACAAAAAATAGTCCTAACCGCGTTTGGAACTAGCTGAGCTGGAACAAGACGGTAGTTGTTGAGAATGGAGAGAAAGAAAGGATGGAAAGGGAGTCGAAGGCCCCCTGCGAGGGATTCCTCGTAGAGGGCGATCTGGCCCAGGCCACTAGAGGTGACCCACTCCCCCGGTCGAGGGACCGAGAGCTGGACAGAGCTTGGGATACCAAAGGCCTCCTGGATTATGGCAAGGTCCTCCCCAGTTATCACCGAGGTGACCCCGTCGGGACCAGACGAGCAGGACGGCTTGGGGAGAACTTCTGGGATGGAAGGAAGAGGAGGGCGGGCCCTAGGCCCCCTATCATAATCCTGCCGGGATGAAAGTTCCTACAAACCTCGAGCGAGACTTCCTCCTCCTCATCAGAAGAAGAGGGAGTCCTCGGTTGAGAGGGCCCCGCCTCATCGGGATTGCTTGAAGGATGAAATCTATGGCCTGAAGGGGCTGTCCTAGCAAAGACCAGGAAGGAACAAAGAAGGACGAAGAATGAAGGAAGGAAGTTGGAGTTTGAAGGGGCTCTAATGACGGGCTCTACCAAACCAAAGGATAGGGGAAGAGTGTGGAAGACTAACCTGGTGGCTTTGGAAGTCAAAAATACCCGGAGGGAAAGAAGAGAAAGGCTCTGGTTCATCGACGGGCACGGAGGATTTGAAAGAAGTGATGTTCTCAGGAAGTTTTCCCTCTTTTCGAAATGACAGGCAGCGACAGTACCCCCCTTGCAACCGCCTCTGTCGGATCGCCACCACGTGTCAAGTCCTCGACACTTCGGTTCGCCAAAAATTGCTTCGGGTCCTGCATCGGTCATTATGTTTCCTCGAATTGGCAGACGTGTCATTCCCGTATTGGCTCAAGGTCCACTCCCTGAGGTGCCAGCAATCGTGGTATTAATGATGCCCGATTTTTGCCTTTCCATGTCAGCACCGCATTTACTCCTTTCGTCCCTAGTGCCGCACGCCAACGGGACTCGAGAGTGGGGGCAAATGATGTGGCAAGATCGCTGACATGGAGTCCCTATCAGATCCGGCCTGATGCCGCGTGTTGCCACGTCAAACCCTTCGCCAGGCAACTCCCCGGAGGTCGAGGCGCCATGGCCGGAGTCGAGCTCCTTCGCTAGGTGGCTCCCTCGAGGTCGAGCCCATCTCGGCCAAAGTCGAGCTCCTGCTCTCTTCGAGCTCCTTCGCTGGATGGCTCTCTCGAGGTCAAGCCCCCCTCAGCCGAAGTCGAGCTCCCACTCTCTTCAAGCTCCTTCACTAGGTGGCTCCCTTGAGGTCGATCCCACCTCGGCATAAGTCAAGCTCCCGCTTTCTTTGAGCTCCTTCGCTTGGTGGCTCCCTCGAGGTCGAGCCCACCTCAGCTGAAGTCGAGCTCCGCTCTCTTTGAGCTCCTTCGCCGGGTGGCTCTCTCGAGGTCGAGCCCACCTCGGCCAAAGTCGAGCTCCTGCTCTTTTCGAGCTCCTTCGTCGAGTGGCTTCCTCGGGGTCGAGCCCACCTCGACCGAAGTCAAGGTTTCATTCGAATCCCGCGATGCCGCTTCCCTCGGGCAGCGGGCTGCCGCCCAAGGACCACGGAGGAGCACCTCCCAGGATGCCATGGTCACCCCTACTACTATTTATACCAGATAGGAAAAGGCGCCCTACCCAAAGCACCACACTCTCGATTGACCGTCTGCACCACCCGGAAGAGGAAACTGTCTCGAAAGATTCAAATCCAGGGGATGGCTGCCCACCGATCGAGGCACTGTCAGGTTTCCCGAAGAAGAGCGACCAGATGGAGAGTCAAAGCATGCGGCATAACCCCTTATTACGAATGATGAAAGGCACCTGTGCGCACGGCACGAAGCACTGCCAAACATTGACCCTCCAGCACCAACAGAGGGGGAAGATCCCAAGGTAAGCTGCTAGGAGGGATCCTAGCAAAAAAGACTCTCCAAGGGTTCCCAAGAAAAGGTAAGCAAGTCTAACTCGAGCGAAGTGGGAGAGGACAGCACACAGGAGAGCAACAGCGAGACTGAGCACCTTGGGCTATCGGAGACTCATCGGAAGGGTCTTGACGGACACAGCCACAAGGCCCGAGTCCTCCTCAATTGCTCTTACCCCAGCTCCATTCCCCCGATTTCAAACTAAATCTCCTCCTCCGAGTGTGGAGCCCGAGCAACGGTCCCACAGGAGAGGATCTGTTCTCTTAGATCGTCACTGACTTGATCGTCGGAGTGCCCTCGCTGGGATCCCGGCCCGGGTCTCCTCTGTTTTGCAGGTCTGGGCGCGCATACAGGATCCCGTAGGACGAGGTCGGCATCCGAGGTCGGCTCCAGTTACAGGCCATGATGGTATAGGCGGCAACAGATAGTTTATCAAAAATACTTTTAGACTATCTATTGGAAATTTTTTTACAACCTAGCCCTCGTTCTGATAGGTTTACTGTCAATTTTTTTTTAATAGAATATCTATCAGAAATATATCATTATTGTATTTGAGTTTCTTTCTATTAACTAATAGATAATCTATCAAAAATATTTTTAACAAACTATCTATCACAAAATTCCATCAAAATTATATTTTTTGATGAAAAAATAATATTTGTTGGAGTTAATGGAAAACATATTTCTAACGGATCATCTATCACAAATCCATTAGCAAATATTTTGACAGATATGATCTGTCAAAAAAATTATTGACATAATTTTTCTGACAGATAAGAAGCCATTAGAAAATATTTTGGAAACATATTTTCTGATAGATTTTATAGATTTCTCTGACAGAATTATCATTAGTGAAGCTCTTATTTTTAATAATGTAGCTAATATATAGATATATAATTATAAATAAAAATAATATTATTAAAAATATATCTAAATTTAAATAAGTTTGTAGATTTTTAAGTTAAATATTTTTCTATCCGAGTTCAAGAGTAGCTGAGTTGAGACAAGTTTAAGTAGCTCACAAGTTGCTTAGCTCTTTTTCATCCTCCTGAATATCACTCAAACAAGGATTGATCTTGACTTGGTGTCAAGGCCAAGTATTCGAATCTTGGTATAATGATATGTTTAACAAGAGTTAATTCCTATTGCTAAGATTGTAGCTCGGTTGGTAGAGGTCTTGTCTCACTATCAATCGATCGTGGATTCGAAGCTTGATCTTGTAGATGATTCGATTAAATCCAGAAATTTTTTTGGAACCTGGGTTCGAAGCTTGATCTTGTAGATGATTCGATTAAATCCAGAAATTTTTTTGGAACCTGCGACAGTTGGTGTGACCTACTCACCTTTAAATAGGAAAAGATTGTGAAAATCTAAGCATTTTGTATCAAACATTATGACCTACTCACCTTTAAGTGGAAAAAGATTGTGAAAATCTAAGCATTTTGTATCAAACATTATCCCGTGAAACGGGGCCGAGGATAGCTACATCAAGATTTATCCCCCTCCATCCCTTTTGCTAACCAAAAAAAAAAAAAACAAGAGTTGATCCTTCAAGAAACACACTCCCCATGAGGTAATGGCTAGTCCATCTACTTTACCTGTCTACTTGAACCACTAATCCCTTTCTTCCATAAATTCCTTGGAGAATCTGCATTTGTCACCATGGCAAAAGTGATCCAAGATGGTAGCCTATCCCCAACTACACCATCCCAAGCATCATGTTTCCAATTATTGGTACAAACCATCGAAAGTCTCCCTACAAACCTAATCAACCAGTATATGTTGCTGCACTTCTTATCCTTTATCAACACCATGATACCATCAGCTACTTCTAGAGCTCCACTTTGTGCCGAACACCCACAGCCTCACGATAAACAAAATCAGGTTCCTACACATTTCAAGGCATATTGCACATTTGCACCTCACTTAGAGTGCGCATAACTCCATCAAACATATGGATTTCTACTATCCCTGGACCATTGGGCTCACAAACTAAATCATCATTCAACCGAACTGTACTTTACCCCAGAAATAAAATCAATTCCTCCTGAAGTTAACATGGTAAGAACCATTAGAATCCAAAATGCAAGCACCATCAACAATGCGAATACCTCCGGAGACTCTAAGAACCTTCCCAACACCACCTTCCAAATAACAATCATCATTCTTCTGCTTTTGTGCGTGTTGCAAATACAATAATCTAATATTAACTTCTTATGATGATCATATTCCACTTTGCGAATATATTTAGACTTTGATTTTGGCAGTTCATTATTGAATCCTTTTCTCCAATGCCCTTCCTTTCATTCTCAAATCGCCACTTGAATTAACCTACCTAAGCATCCTTATTAAGCCATATTGACACCACCAACACTACCAAGTCGATGCTAAGAGTTGCTGCATCACTAAAACTCATGATTAGGCCATTGCAGAATGGGGCATCAAGCTAACAAACATAGCTCAATTGTTGCTGACTGATCGGTGTATCAAATCAACTTAGGTGCTCTTATAATGAACCTCCATCTTGCATCCCAAGAATATAGGACTGTTTTATCTGACATAGATCTTCTCCCATATATATATATATATACTTTTCAATTTTTCGCACAATTTTTCAGAAGTGCTCTCTTAGAAAACATTAAGAATGATCAGCTCATTAAGTGCCAAATAAAATCAGCCATAGCTATCTTATCAATGGCGAACCACCGAGGCCCCTTTAATTTTTTCCAATTTTTTTATAAATTAAAATTATATATATATATATATATATATGTATGTATGTATGTATGTATGTATATATGTATGTATGTATGTATGTATGTATGTATATATATATGTATGTATGTATGTATGTATTTGGTCCCTCCAAAATTAGGGATATTAAATATAACTTGAAGAAATTTAGAAAAAAAAATTAAAATAAAATAAATATCATAAATTAGCTTTCTCTATTTTAAAGCCGGATCATTATAAACTTTATCTTTCATTTTTATTAATTTTTTTTTTCATAATTTTTTAGGAGAAGATAAATAATTTCTTTTTTATCGCTCGACTAGCACAAGTCTCCAGAATTCGCTGTGACCGAAGCCACCGCACGCAGCCAGTACCATCCTATTCACCACACCGATAGATAAGATGGCAGCCGAACCTGCCATGTGGTGCGATTGACGAAAACGCTCTCACAACAAGATCGGACAGTTGTGCATACGCAAGGCCAGATACTATCGATACGCTGGCTTACGACTGCCATCTCGGTGGCCTCTGTCATCCTCGCCACATCGACGAACACCGCGTGCGGTGAAGTCGCTCGCCATCCTAGTGACTGGATCCATCGCATAGCATGATCGAATCTTGGAGGACACGGACGGGTGGGCGCCCGTCATGTCCCAAGCCCCACCAATGCTACTGCACTCATGCCCCATCGCTTTGGCCATGTCGTTCGATGGACGTCCCATCCTGTTGTGCAGCGCCAATGGTACTCGGCACGACACCATCACCACTATAACCGGTGAGCGTGCATCCTTTACGAGTCCGTGGTGCTTATGACTCTTTCAATTTCAACTACTATAAAGAGAGCATTTTTGAAAATGAAGATTGTCAAAACCAGATTATGCAACAAGATGAAAGATAATTTTTTTATCGATTATTTAGTCATTTATATTGATAAGGAGATAACCGAAGATTTTATGATAGATTTCATTATTAATTAATTTAATCTTATAAAACAAGATAAGTATAATTTAAATAATATTTATAAAAAAATATTTAAATTAAATTTAATTATTTATTTTATTTTTTTTTAGTTTTTTTAATAAAGTTGGTATGGTCCGTCTCTATCTTATCTTAAGAACTTGCTCCTCAGTTTTTTTTCCATAAATTTTAAATAGTGATTTCTTAAGAAATAATAAAATGGACCAGCTCACTTATATCACTTGCCAGGAAGAAAGAGTAATTCTTTGTCCACCGCGTGCGGTGCAGCAAATCCAGCGTAGCCTACACCGCACGCTTCTATTGGTCCAAAAATATTCACTGTAGCATGATGGGATAAAAGCTGAGATGACTAGCATTAATTAAAATTTTTGTCCAGACTAAAATACCCTTACGACATCCTAGTTCAAAACCTACGATATCCCAGTTCAAAATCTACGACACCCTGGTTCAAAAATGATCTGAAACAGTATTACGACACCCTAGTTCAAAACCTACGACACCTTAGTTCAAAACCTACGACATCCTGGTTCAAAAATGACCTGAAACAATATTACGACATCCTAGTTCAAAACTTACGACACCCTAGTTCAAAACCTACGACACCCTGGTTCAAAATTGACTAGAAACAATATTACGACACCCTAGTTCAAAAGTTACGACACCCTAGTTCAAAACCTACGACACCCTAGTTCAAAAGCTACGACATCCTAGTTTAAAACTTACGACACCCCTGCAGAAAAATATAAATTAAAATCTGAAACAGTATTACGACACCCTAGTTCAAAAGTTACGACACCCTAGTTCAAAACCTATGACACCCCTGCAGAAAATATAAATTAAAACCATAAACAGTATTACGACATCCTAGTTCAAAAGCTACGACATCCTAGTTCAAAATCTACGACATCCCTGCAGAAAAATATAAATTAAAACCTGAAACAGTATTACGACATCCTAGTTCAAAAGCTACAACACCTTAGTTCAAAACCTACGACACCCCTGCAAAAAAATATAAATTAAAACCTGAAATAGTATTACGACATCATAGTTCAAAAGCTACGACATCATAGTTCAAAACCTACGACATCCCTGCAGAATATAAAATAAAACTTGAAACAGTATTACGACATCCTAGTTCAAAAGCTACGATATCCTAGTTCAAAACCTACGACACCCATACAGAAAAGGGACTGAAGGAATGGTATTTTGGTCTGAACGAAAATTTTAAATAAAAGTTGAATGATAATTAATGCTAGTCATGCTTAACTCCCATCCTGTCATGCTACAGTGAATATATTTGGACCAATAAAAAAGTACGGTACGGGCCACGCTTGATTTTCTACATTGTATGCGGTGCAGAAAGACTTTTCCAGGAATAAATAGGGAGTTCGAGTCCAATCAAAACAAGCAGCGTGCATACAATTGAAACTTAATTCAACTTTTTTTTTTAAAAAAGTATTCAACTTAAAAATTTAAGCTCTTAATTTTTGGACTCGATCATCTATAGGAATCTCTCTCCCCCTAACCATAATGTATTGGACCGAACCTCGTGCTTGGTCACCTCATGGTACCCACATTCCCGGGCCGGTCCACTTTTTTCTATTTTATAAAAATTAGACACTCAAAAAGTTCACAACTATCATTCTCTCACTTGCTTTCTCGGGCACCAACCTAACAACTCCATCGCACTAGGAAACTGCCGCACATTAATTCTAGTAATAAAATTTTTCACGTGATGGCATTAGGATTATCTTTCCTAATCAGCCACCGCAATTTTCACACTAAAATTCAAGTATAAGGATCTCTTCGGAACGTGCGACTCGCTCCAAAATTGAATACCGCCCCTTGCTGCCCTTTAATAACAGCAACAACAGCAGCAATCAGAATTCAGCCAACCCACAGATTCTCAGCAACCCAGACTTCAGCAACAAGCCTTATCTGGATTCCAGCAAATATCCACAACCAAGGAACCAGCCAAACACAGAGTTTACAGGAAAATCCCCCAACCAGACAGTATTTCCTTTACAAATCTGGATACAAGGCACTCTAACTCTGCTTCACTGCAGAGCCCCAAAACCCAGCGCACAGAATTTCTCCAAAACTCTCCCGTTTTAGCAATGGCTTCTCTACCTTCCCCCTTGGCTAAAATACCCACTTTCAGCCTGCTGGAATTTCTGCAACCGCTAGTAACTGCCCAGCCCACATCTTGGCTGGCAGTTATGCCCAGTTTCAGCAACTGCCCATGATGGGCCTGCAGGGTAAACGTCCAACACCCATTAATTGGTTCAGCACCCACATTGAATCCACTTTGGCTCAAATGCACTTGAGTCCGCCCAAGTCTAATTGCACCTGTGCAAAAGACAGCTCGCGCCCGTGCCAATGCACCCGCGGCCTTGCACACCGCGGCACTGCGCACCCTCAGTCCTACGCGTCCGTGCCCGCGTGCTTGCTGTCCTGCACGCCCATAGTATTGCGCCCGCGGCCCTGCGCGCCCGCGGCATTGTGCCCGCGGTCCGGCACGCCCAGCCTTCGCCTAGGCCAAGTGCTGGAGTTGTGACAAACCACCCCCACTCGAGATTGACGACATCCTCGTCGTCTCCCCCGCCAAATACTGCTGTACAATATCCTCAAACTGCCATAGAACTGCTCCCCACTCCCATGTGGCTTCTGCCTCACTTTCCCCCTTCCAATGCACCAGAAAATCAGTCCTTCGATTGGTTTCGCTCTCGCCAATGTTGCGATAGGCTAAGATCTTCTTGATCTCTTTGTTGAACTCTTTCCTGATCCCCGAGGGTGCCCTTCATTGTTGGGTTCTGCCTGACTCAGTACCATCATCATAGAAAGGCTTCAAGAAGCTCACATGAAATGTGGGATGAATTTTCAGCCGGTCTGGTAATGCCAACCGATATGCCACATTGCCCACCCTCTGGGTCACCACAAATGGCCCGTCATATCGCTGAATCAATCCCTTGTGATATCGGCGATCGGTCACCTTTTTCCAAATCTATGGTGTCAACTTCAACAGCACCTTATCCCCAATGCTGAATTCCAAAGGCCGCCTACCTCTGTCGGCATATTTTTTCATCCTTCTCGCTACTTTTGCCAAACTGCTCATGGCACTCTCCATCAACTCAGTTTTGTCTCTGGCAAATCTGTAGGCAGCAGGACAAGGCTCTTGATCCTTCTGTTGAGCCACTTCCAAAGGGGTCAGCGGCTGAAATCCCATGCAAAGTTCAGCAGGACTCAACCCGGTGGATGAGGACTTGTGAATATTGTAGCAGAATTGAGCCACTCCTAGCAGCTCCAACCAATTGCGCTGGCTTGCCATCACATAGTGTCTTAGATACTCCTCTAAGAGACCATTCACCCTCTCCGTTTGCCCGTCCATCTGAGGATGATTGGCGTTGAAAACTTCAGCTCGGATCCCAGTAGTATGAACAACCGGGTCCAGAAATTCCCAGTGAATCGAGGATCCCGGTCGCTCACAATATCACTGGGTACCCCAAAGACTTTCACAACATGCTGGAAAAAGAGGTCAGCTGCCTTATCTGCAGGACATGACTCAGATGAAGCCATGAAAACTGCATACTTAGAGAATCTGTCCACCACCACAAACACAGATTTCAGCCCGTCCACTTTGGGGAAACCGCCAATGAAGTCCATGGGTATTGACACCCATGGCTTCTCCGGGATGGGTAGAGGCTGCAGCAAACCTGCTTCTCGCCTCCTCTCCGTCTTGTCAAGTTGACAAACAACACATGAACGGACATAAGTCTCTATGTCCTCCATCATTTTTGGCCAGTAGTAGCTTCTCCCAAGCAAGGCTGCCATCCGCCGAACACCCGGATGTCTGGCCCATTGAGGATCATGTGTTTCCCTCAACAATTCCTGCTTCAATCCCCCTCCCATAGGGATGTATAATCTGCCACCTGCAGCATACAAGAGATCACCTTCGACCCAATATTTCCGAACCAAAACGTCCCTCACTTGCTATCTTAGCTGTACATAGGCTGAATCGGTGCTGACCTGTTGCTTTACTTTGTCCAGAAAAGTGGTATAAATGGCAATCACTGCAGCCACATATCCCTCTACCTCCTTCCGACTCAAAGCATCAGCCACCAAATTCTGTTTCCCCGGTTTATGCAGCCAAATGAAGTCGAACTCGCCTCGAAATTCCTGCCATCGAGCTTGTTTTGGAGACAACTTCTTTTGGGTAGTGAAGTATGTATTGGCCACATTATCGGTCACCACAGTGAACTTTGTGCCCAGCAGATAGTGTCTCCAAGTGTCCAAACGGTGCACAACCGTAGCCATCTCCTTCTCATGTGCAGAATATTTCTGCTCGGTCTCCTTCCACTTCCGGCTTTCATAAGCAACCGGGTGCCCCTCCTGTACCAGAACTCCACCAAGAGCCCTGTCGGATGCATCAGTGTGCACCTCAAATG
Source organism: Areca catechu (assembly GCA_021397845.1). NCBI lineage: Eukaryota > Viridiplantae > Streptophyta > Magnoliopsida > Arecales > Arecaceae > Areca > Areca catechu. The sequence goes on from CM038045.1 coordinate 68,087,464, forward strand.
GTATGCTGAAGTTGGGTAACTTCAGCACAGGCTCGGATGCAATAGCATGTTTCAGCTTCTGAAAAGCCCTGTCACACTCCACGGACCAATTCCAGCTTCGGTCCTTCTTTAGCAGATCGGTCAAAACACTCACTTTCTTTGAGTATCCTTCGATGAACCGCCGATAGTAATTGGCTAAACCTAGAAACGACCGCAGTTCAGTGACTTTGGAAGGATTGGGCCACTCCAGAATGGCCCGAATCTTCTTCTCATCCATCCGAATTTCTCCTTTCCGGATCCAATGTCCCAAAAACAACACTTCTTGGCAGCCAAACTCGCACTTCTCTTTCTTCACATATAGCTTGTGCTCCCGAAGCTTCGTGAAGACCTGTCTCAAGTGCTCCACATGCTCGGCCATGGTCTCACTATAGACTACAATGTCATCAAGGTAGACAACCACAAAACGGTCCAAGAACTCATACAGAACATCATTCATAAGATTGCAGAATGTTGCTGGAGCATTAGTAAGCCCAAACGGCATTACTAGAAATTCGAAGGAGCCATACCTCGTCACACAAGTTGTCTTTGCTTCATCACCAGCAGCTACCCAGACCTGCCAATATCCTGAGCGCAGATCCAGCTTGGTGAAGACTGAGGCTTTAGCCAACTGGTCGAACAAATCAGCAGCATTCGGGACAGGGTATTTGTTCTTCACAGTGACTTTGTTCAAGGCTCGATAATCCACACACATTCTCAAAGATCCATCCGTTTCTTTTGGAAAAGAACAGGAGCTCCATAAGGGGCCTTGGATGGTTGAATCAACCCTACGGTCAGCAACTCGTCCAATTGATTCCTCAATTTCGCCAATTCACAAGGGGCCATGCGGTAAGGGACACGAGCAGGAGGCTTGGCACCGGGTTCCAGCTCAATCCGGTGATCCATAGCCCTCCAGGGAGACAACTCTTTTGGTAATTCAGCTGGCATCATGTCAGTAAATTCTGCGAGAACACAGCTATCTCATCCGGCACTTCAACCAACACCTTTGGTTTGATCTCCACCATGGCCGCCAAATAAGTCTCCTCTCCCCTCTTCAGTCCCTTGTCAACCTGCTTTGCAGAAATTGAAGTTACTTTGCCCCGCTCACTTCCCTGAGTTCCACAGTCCACCTTCATAAAACACGGGCTCTCCTCATCCCCAATCACCAATCCCTTAAGGTGGGGAATCATCATCACACGAGCTCGCAAGAAAAATTCCATACCGAGGATCATATCGAAGTCATCCAGGGACACCACCATCATGCGGCACTTTTCCTTCCAAGTGCCCACTGTCAAAAGAGTTTCAGCAGTGCCAAAAATCGGCATGGCACCCGAGTTCACTGCCTTTGTAGTGCTGGAGCTATCCAGCAACTGTAGTCCCAACTGGTCCGCCTCTCATCGAGCCACAAAATCGTCGGTCGCTCCAGTGTCCAACATAGCCCGCACGTCCTTGCCATTAATCTGCACAACACAATACAGCAGGTTTTTGAAATCTGCTGGCCATTCCCCTGAAATAGCATTGAGCAGCAGTAAAGGATTGACATGGAGAAGGCCCAGCTTCAGTACTCTCAGCATTTTCACTGATCATGGCAGCAACTTTTTCCCTCTTTGGACATTCTTTCGCCCTATGTGGACCGCCACAAATAAAACAACCCAACTGTGTTTTGGGCTTGTTTTGAACATGATCCTTCCCATGGTCTTCCCTCTTCTTCCTCTCGAACTTCTTCTTGGGTTGTTGGTTCTTCCCTTGCTTTCCGTCCCCAAATAGCTTCTTCTCGGGTCCTGTTGAAGAACCAGCCATGCAATAGTCAACAAGGCTCTCCGCAGCAGCCATTGCAGTGGGGATGTCCCTCATTCCCTGCCTCCTCAACTCGGCTTGGGCCCAAGCTTGCAAGCCCACATGAAGTTGAACAATTTGTCCTCCTCGGACATGTTCTTGATATCTAACATGAGAGAGCTGAATTCCTGGACATACTCCCTGATTGAGCCTGTCCGCCTCAATCTTTTGAGGGAGTCTCTCGCCATCCAAGCAGTGTTGCAAGGTAAGAATTGGTCCTTCAATTCTTTCTTCAAGGTATCCCACGTTGTGATTCCTGGTCGGTTAGCATTCCGGTCATCCTCCATCCTCGTACGCCACCATAATTTTGCATCACCAGTGAGGTACATAGAGGTGATGGAGACCTGCTCCATTTCCGGCACCTTCGCAGTCCGGAAATATTGTTCCATATCCCATAAAAAGTTCTCCTATTCCTTGGCATTGCGACTACCATTAAACTGTTTGGGATCTGGAACTTTGATCTTCACAGCAGGAGCTTCTTCATGGGGCTGAATTACAACCCGCTTCAGCAGCTCGATCTCGGCCTCCAAAGACCGAAACTTCTCCCTTATACCATCCAACTCCCCAGAATCCTCTCTTTTCAGAGTTCCCAACTGCAAATCCAGATCTCGGTTAGATCTAGGAGGGAATTATGCAGACCCAGAATTCTGGTTGAATTCTCGATAGACAAGATTGCGAAGTCCCAATATCCTTCAGGAGGATCACCCACAAGCTTCTCCAGCCTGCGGATCCTCTCTTTCGCCTTTGCAAGGGTCATCTTCACACCGGATTTGCTCCCGAGCACCCCAACCTGGCTCTGATACCAACTGTCACATGGTTAATTCTAGTAATAAAATTTTTCACGTGATGGCACTAGGATTGCCTCTCCTAATCAGCCACTGCAATCCTCACACCAGAACCCAAGTGTAAGGATCCCTTTGGAACGTGCGACTCGCTCCAAAATTGAATGCCGCCCCTTGCTGCCCTTTGATAACAGCAACAACAGCAGCAACCAGAATTCAGCCAACCCGCAGATTCTCAGTAACCCAGATTTCAGCAACAAGCCTTATCTGGATTCCAGCAAATATCTACAACCAAGGGACCAACCAAACACAGAGTTTACAGGGAAAAATCCCCAACCAGACTGTATTTCCTTCACAAATCTGGATACAAGGCACTCTAACTCTGCTTCACCGCAGACCCCAAAATCCAGCGCACAGAATTTTCCAAAACTCTTCCATTTTAGCAATGGCTTCTCTGCCTTCCCCTTGGCTAAAATATCCACTTTTAGCCTGCTGGAATTTCTGCAACCGCTGGTAACTGCCCAGTCCACATCTTGGCTGGCAGTTATGCCCAGCAACTGCCCATGATGGACCTACAGGATAAACATCAAGCACCCATTAATTAATTCAGCATCCATATTGAATCCATTTTGGATCAAATGCATTTGAGTCCATCCAAATCTGATTGCACCTGTGCAAAAGACAGCGCGCGCTCGTGTCAGGACCTGTGCGCGCCCGTGCCGGTGCACCCGCAATCTTGCACACCACGGCACTGCGCACCCTCGGTCCTGTTCATCTATGCCCGCACGCTTGCTGTCCTGCATGTCCATGGCATTGCGCTCGCGATCTTGCGCTCCCGTGGCATTGCGCCTGCGATCCGGCATGCCCAACCTTCACCTAGGCCAAGCGCCGGAGTTGTGAAACCTAAATCCTGCCACCCGCCCACGCACCCACGGCTCCTGCCCCACTCATCACGTGCACAGCACCTGACTTCCCTCCACTCTGAAATAGAAATCAATGCCCTGTCGCGAAGCGGGCGACCGTTTTCCATAAACGCTGTGTCTCTCCCTCTCTCTCTCTCTTCCTCTCTTTCTCTCTCTGGTTCTCCTCCTCCCGATCGCACGTCCCATCTTTCGCAGAGCATTAATGGCGAAGGCTTCCGATGTCTTCCTTGGTCATCTCGAAGAATTCGCCGCCGATGAGATCGACGAGCAGAAGACCTCCCCGAAACCCCAGATCCGCCCCTCTCCTGGCTCCCGCCCACCTGCGGTGGCGCCCTCGTCCCTGATCTCCCCATCTTCTCCCGCGATCGCTCCAATCCAGGCGATTCCGACCAGGATTCCGAATCCTCCGACGATCACGGTACCCTCGCCCTCAATCTCTTTGATCGATTCTCCGCCTGCCGGATCGGCTCCGCCCTCGTCCCCACCAGGGATCTTTTCCCCGAACCGCTCCAATCCCCCGATTTTAGGTTTTCCGAGAGCCCTGAGGAGGTGGGATTAGAATACCTCGGGTTGAAGCTAGGGTTAGGGATGGGATCGGGGTTCGAGGTTCAGGAAGATCCCGACGGCCCGGAGCGGGAGGTCATGGTCGCTGATTGGGGAGCTGATGATTTCTTTTTGGGGAGGAGGAGCTCGCCGTCGGAATCGGTCGAGTTTTCCAGGGCTCGTCCTGTTGATTCGGAGGGCCTGAGGATCGTTGGGTTCGATTCGGATTCAGATTCGGATGAGCAGATCGTCGCCATGGGTGATGAGCAGATTATTGCCATTGGTGATGGTGGCGAATCCCAGGATCGGATCAACGACGATCTTGGCGTTCCCTTATGGTGGGACCGACTCCAACTTGAGGAGCAAAGGAGGGACCTGAACATAGAATTGGAATGGGAGGAGGTGGATGACCGGCTCGAAGAGAGGGATGTTGGTGGTATTATGGTCGTTGGCAATGACGAGACATCCAATGAATTCAGAGAATTCAACCATGATGAAGCAGAACAGGAGGAAGACGCAATCAGGAATATTGAATGGGAGGTTCTTTTAGCTGTGAATAATTTGGGAAGTAACGGTTTAGAGCCAGAGGATGTGGAATCCTATTTTGTCGATGATCATGAGGGCTTTGTCTACACCTCGGATTATGAGGCCTATGAGGTCTTGTTCGGGCAGTTTGATAACTCTCTCAAGGGTAGCCCTCCGGCAGCCAAATCAGTGGTCGAGAACCTTCCGTTGGTCGCGATGATGAAAGAAGATGTCGATAATAATAACAATGTTTGTGCAGTATGTAAAGAAGGGATTTTGGTGGAGGAAAAGGTAAGGCGGCTTCCATGCTCCCACCATTATCATGAGGAGTGCATTTTGCCATGGCTCAGTATTCGGAACACATGTCCCCTTTGTCGGTTTGAGTTGCCGACGGATGATCCGGAATATGAGAAGTGGAAGGCACGGAGGGCTGGTAGTGTTGTTTCCGAGGAAGATTCTCAGGTCAGGTATGAGTTTGAAATATTACCTGAAGCTTAGAACTTATAAGCAGGCAGTCATGTTTTTATTGATGGCGGGGTGGATATGATTTTCGGAAGTTGTTGTTTTAGGGTTATAAAAATTTACTTCTTTTTCTTTAGACACCGCATAGCTGCAATCAGACTTTTTGTTGGAACTTACCAAGGGGTCATTGGCGAGTTGGATATTTAAGACATTGTTGTATATCAATACCATTCTGAATAAGTGTCATTGCTATGTAAGGTTGTTACCATTACATCATATAAATTTATTTATTTATTGTTGTTGTTATGTGACAAGGCTTTTTGGTTAGGATTAAGGTTCACTATAGCTGCAAGCTGCAATCATGCTTGTGTGCATCCGTGCATGCTGTGATGATTGATTACTTGGAAATGGTACTGTTAAATCAATTGCTTACTTTGATCTTCATTTCCTTCAGATATTAGATTTTATACTTCTGTGATGATTGATTAATTGAAAATGGTACTGTTAATTCAATTGCTTACTTTGATCTTCATTTCCTTCAGATATTAGATTTTATACTCCATTGTGTGTGTGTTTCGGAATAGTTAAATGTGCTGTGATGATTGTGTGTGTGTGTGTGTGTTTCAGAATGGTTAAATGTGCTGTGATGATTGATTAATTGGAATGGTACCGTTAAATCAATTGCTTACTTTGATCTTCATTTCCTTCAGATATTAGATTTTATACTCCATTATGTATATATATGTTATTCTTGAGGAGGCGAAGCCCAAATTGGTAATTTTTGTTGTGCATGCACATTTTATGTAGCGAAGGCAGAAGATTATGGATAACTCTTGTTAGCAAAATCACAAGAAGGCTTTAGTCAAGAAACTCTTGCATTGATGATTTTTCTCAAGCATCATATATTAGTTGGCAATTGTAAGAAAAAAATGTTATTTTTCTCAAGCATCATATATTAGTTGGCAGTTGTAAGGAAAAATTGTTATTTTTTCAAGCATTATATATTAGTTGCCAATTGCGAGTAAAAAATCTTACTCTTATCAACTTTCGAGAAAAATGATTTTGACTCAGGCTACAAAATTTAACCAAAACTTTGGCTGTGGCTTCTCTTCCTCCACCTATGCTCCTTCCTACTTCGGGTTTGGCTGACGGTCATTGAGTTAATGGTCATCATAGTTACATCATTTTCATATTTGCCAGCATGATGGTGAATGAACTCATGCAGACTAGGAATTCTTAAACCATGCAGTCGCATTAATGGGACAAATCCTTTTTCTGTTGGTTCATTTTTCATTTCCCTCTTCTACAAACAGTGGGCTTACTGCTGATATTAGTTGCTATATAGGTTTCAGAATTGACGATCTTTAAATATCTTTTCAGACCCAACAACTTTTGAGGACTTTTACATCTTATCATAGGACATTCTAGATTTCTTGTAATTCAATATTGAACTCTGGCTGTGCAACAAGTCAACTTTGTGTTATGGAGATAAAATTATATGTAACTCTCCATAGATGTAAATATTAATGTCTTCTAGAATTTTTGTGGTCTCTAACTAAGGATTCTACTTCATACCATTGCTTCCTATCAAAGTGAAGGCTACAGAATGGTGAACTTCAAATATCTTACTGCATCATTCCCTTTAACCTCAACCAGAAATTGTTTGTAGGGTTCTTATGTATCATGTAAATCATGCTGACCGCTTCTAGCCATAACATGCCATTCGTCTATTTTTTTTTATTAAACAAATCTATGCTTTCTTGATTGTACTGACTATTGTTGCCAGACATCAATGTCAACATCTTCGTTACTGCATCATGCCCTCATGACCCTTTGTATGTCATCCTTCCATTTGCAGGTTCTGAAAGAAAAGTCTTAATCTGGCATGGCCTTCATCACTTGATATGATTTTCTTTTTTGCAGTGATTTTTGTTGGAACCATGCATAAATAATTAATACAATCACCTATAACTACTAACTCAACATATTTCCTAAAGTACTCAGCCATTTGAACACAATTAAAGTTTCTATTGATAAAGTTGAAATGCTTCTTTTTTTTCCATGCATCTTTGAAACCATCATTTATCACAATAGGAAATCCATATATGCTTATCAATTGAATTTACTTTGAATTTTAGACTTCCGGTCTATGAATATATACCATTGCATAGAATAGGTTTCTTCTGCAGTAAGTCATTACAACTTTTGTATACATTATCCAACAATGTAGTATTAGCATCTTCAGTTTATGCATTATCCAACGATGTAGCTTTAATATCTTCAATTTTGTATCTTGTCATAACATGCATCTCTAATATAGGAAATGTATTTATTGGATTACCTCTTACTCATACGGTGTAAAAATTTGATGAATCCAAACACTTTTGCTTTCTAAATATTTCCGCCAGTGTTTGTTAGATGTTTCCTCCTCGCCTCGGGAACACATCTGGATGAGGGGCAAACTTCCCACTGGCACTGGCGCACTGCCTACCGGACTTCTGTAGTTCACTGAAAAATGTGGAAATGTTCATCCTCATTCGATGTGCATACATCAAGTCTTTTTACCTGGATAAACCAAAATGCCGAACCTGAACCCTAAATCGGTTCAGGGATGATAAGATCCTGTGTTCAGGATACATTGAGTTAATAGTTTGCAACAGCAACTGGCTGGTTTGCTTAGACCTTGTGGAAACACAAGTTTCTGCCATGCAGGGGAACCAGGTTTCCTCTCGCTTGGATGCATATGCTGACAGACAAGGAGCTGGTGCATGCTACAAACTTGTACCATAGGGTTGGGGGAGGAGATGATGGTTGTGGGTTTGTTGTTGTAGGTTTGCGGTTAACTCCAGTTTGCTCCTAGCAGTACAAACAGGTTTCTGGATTCATGTCATAGTTCTTATTTATGGCACCCCACATGCACTGCACCGTTACTCAGCTGGAAGTAACGTATATACATGCGGCTACTGTATTCTTTTAGCAGTAAAAACTTTCTGCATCATTATCAGATGATGGTACGGTAACCTCAAGGCACTTTACCAAGATTATGTAGATGAGCAGTCACCTGTTCTATTTCCCAGCAGTGACTTTCTCTTCCTGCCGTCTGAAGCTCTTCCATGATCACGTCAAGATTTCAGATTTTTAAAATGCCAAAATGCCACCATCGGTGGCCTGCGAAGGCTTTGGCTTTATAGTGTACCTTTATAATAGGAAACACTTTTTTTTAAAAAAAAGCAGTTAAATCCCCTATATCTCAGTAGCTCTGTTACGAGCGGATCTTCCTCATGATCAGTGTAGGATTCTCTTTGTGAGTGCTCCGTCCAAGATTACATTTGTTTTTATATTCCATTCTTTGAGAAGTTCACCGAAATAGCTGAGGTCATCAAATTCCGTTTCTTAATTATTATTTAAGAATCGAGTGCAAGCTTCTTGATTTACATAAATAGTTGATAGAGAAACTTAACTGGTTATCTATTCAGAGGACGACTCTGAATGCATTGGATCATTATCTTCATCCAAAATACAAAAAAGAAAAGCTAGTTGGAAGTTTTTCTTTAGACCCATTGATTATACATAAATATTCAAGATCTATCTAATATAAAGCCAACAATGGATTAAATACTGGTGCTTTGATTCCTTGACAGCTTATCCAACCGATTCTAAATAATAGATGAATCAAATATGATAGCCTAGAAAGCATAATCAAATATGATAGCCGGGTAAGCTATGCTTTCTGGAGCGTAAAATGCTTCCTTGGAGGATCTACCTGGATGCTTTTCACCTACCCTCGGAGCTGAGGAATGGTGATAATTATTTTGACCATCACCTACCCTCGGAGCTGAGGAATGGTGATAATTATTTTGACCATCATGATTGCATAAATTTAAAATTTCTTAAGACCGCCATAATCACCACAGAGCGAGGTGCTCCAGACCTGCCTCTGGATGGAGCCGTCCACTGAAGATAATATCGGGTGGCTTAATGTGTACTGGTAGTGACAGAATAATGCCAGAGGTGAAACATAACCTACCCTTGGTCTAGCACCAATGAAGAGATGGAGAAATATGCTCAGGGATACTTGTTGAGTGCCTGAAGTTCCTCAGGGCCAGAAATTACTGATTTGGCAGCTAAACATCCGTGACATACACCACTTACCCCACGATGCATGGCAGGAAACTATTTATGCACAGAACAGAGACCTGTACGCTGTAGCAAAAATAGCGACCTAATGAATCTGCTAGCTTTTCACCACATCGACTGGTGGCCTGTGGACCTGCTGTACAGAAAGGATTGCGTTTCAGAGAGAACAACATATTACAGCAAATTACAAACTACACGAGATGCTTCTATTATTCAAAATCAAGAAACTGATAGAAAATTGGAACCATCTCCTCTAGTGTCAGTTTAGTGGGGCAATTGTCCTGCTTTGACTGTTGATATTGCTGGTTTTGACGACATTAACAGTAGAGCATGTGAAACATAAGTTGATGGTACAAAGTCAAAGTAAAACCAATTAAAGCAGCTGCTCATCATGGGGTTGAGAATTATGCTGGAACCAGTGCCCTATAGATTCTTAAAGTTTGTTATGAACTTCCTCACAGCATTGATCACTGGGAGAGGGTTCTCCAAATGCACGGCATGGCCACAGTTTGGAACTATAATCATTTCGGATAACCGTTCGCTTTGAATATGATCTTTACCTTCTAAGCATGTCCTGATTTCACTGCACATTTGCTTAGAAATGTCTCTGAACTTTATGTCCTTGTCTCCGGCAATGAAGAGAAGAGGCTTCTGGCAGTGCTTCAAGTCTTCCCACAAAGACCTATCATGACAGTGATATTATGGAAATCAGTTCATCACTGTCCACAGTTCTAAATGAATGGAACATTTAAACTCATGATACAAACAGTAGTCTGGCTCCATGGATAATTTGATAAAAAGGTCGACTTTGAAACTCACTGGAATGACAATCAATGCCTTGCAGTATGCTACACATGCCTTCTTGATTAGTTGACCAGGCAAGTGAAACTTTCAAGTAAGAGTTTTTTATGTTACAAATTTCTTGGCAACATAAGTTCCCAGCAATTCCAGGAAAATTTTATGAAATGCAAGGAAGGCAAATCAAACCACTGATGCTGCGGACACAGAAGAAAGAAAAAAAAAAAAGCTTAATTTCTTAGTAACATGGTTGTTTTCTTTGGAGTTCTCTTAAATAAAACCTAATTTAGCTTTTCTTAACAAAGGCATGCTGCTGATAATTAGATATACAAATTGAAATCAATATATGGCAGAACTCTTCCACTAAACAACAGAGAGGAATAACCATTTGGGTAATAAAGGTGATAAAATTGTGTTACTAGTGCATTAATGTTTTTACTAAGTTCACTTTCCAACTTCATACTTGAAATTGTAAGTCCAAAAAAACAAAAGGCCTATAGTCAAAAGATGATCTCAATATTGAAGAATAATTATGAAAAAATAAACACATTACAAATTAAAATACTATATTTGCAGAAGTCTTCCATTAACATAAGGACAGAGAAATGACCATTTGGGCAACAAAAGGATAACATGATGCTACCATTATCTCTGTATTTTCTGTAAGTACACTGTTCAACTTCAGGATTCATATTGTAGGTAAAAAATATTTATAAGCTGGAGAGAATTGTCAACTACATTGAAGATGGTAATTTTGGAAAAATGGCCACATATATCTATGGAATATTATATTATTATATTAAAAAAATAGTCCATTTCTTGTGAATAATGAAACAAGTTTGTTGATTGAATTTAAGGAAGAAGATATGACAGGAGATGGTAAACTTACATTTGCTTTCCAATGCTCAAGTCAGAGAGAACTTTTGCAAGAGCCTGGATGTCACTATGCTTTTCACGATTTCTGACTATTTCATTGAAATGTGGATGATCTCTCAAGCTGTGAATAAGAAGATTTATACTCATGTTAGATTACTGATACAATCAAAGGTATAAGGATATGTGTATGGGTCTGTGTTTTCATTTCTTGTCCATTATAATAAGTGAACACAAAAGAAACATTATTGATTCACACCATATGATACTAAAATTCTTGATCCTTTAAGATGCTTAATATTATTTCAATATGATATTATTGGGTAATCACCTTTTCCATAGGCTGCCAGCATACCATATATCCAGAAAATATTGCAGACCATGCACTAATAGGAAGTGAGCTCTTGCTTCATCTTGTGCACTACGAATTCTTCTAGCCGCCTTATCCCTTAATCCTGGACTTCCTGATATTATAACAGCTCCATTGATCTTTGTGATTGAAATTGTGTTAGTTTTCAAGATAAAAAAGACGGTTGCAATAAAGACTTCCATACAATCATAATACCTTTTCATTGTATTTCAATGCCATGTACAGTGCAATCCTAGCACCCATTGAATATCCGACAAGAATGACACCTCCAGAGGTAATATCACAGAATAACTTCATTAACATATCTGCAACTGATTCAACCGAGATGTTCAGCTTTTGCTTTGAGCTCTTATCCATATGCCATTGCACCTGAGATTCCCCATGGCCAGGAAGATCTATAGAAATGCATCGTGCAGTGGGTGATATAGCCTTCATTATTGGAACCCAGTCTTCACTCGTACCCAGAAAGCCATGAAGATAGACAACTACTTGCTTCTGCATCAACTCAGTCCAGTCCTGATATAGTTTAGAGTATCCTAATCAGATCAATGTTGCAATAGAATAGTCAAATTCAATAGAAGAAAGCACAGATTAGCATTTCTGCATCCTGAAGTAATATTTGGTATATCATAGCCATCAGATTGTGCATGGTAGGTGAACAAAAAGTAGCTATCCATATGTCAACCATGCTACCCCTGTCCCAAACAAAAACATTACACATAAGTAGGATAGAAAAAAAAAAAAAAAAAAAAAGAGGAGCTAAAACTCCATCCAGATAAGCAAAGGCTGCAACAGAAATCCCCTCATTTTATCACTTTACAAGACCCACATTTCATCATCCATTAATCTGCCTAATGTATGGCTCCACTTGTTCTCATCACCCGTGAGGTGAAGGGAAGCATTTTACAGTCATTTCCAAAAAAGATACCCTCTTTCGACCTTGATGGTTTCTGTGAAGAGTTTGTCATCATTCTCAATAGTTGACAAGGGCAATTACAATCTCAAAATCACTGCATAAGGGTGACAGGAATGTTGAATACCTGCTACTAGCTAGACAACAATTGTAGAAAGTGGGAGAGCAAGCAGAATGGTCTGGATGGACAATTAGGCTTGGGAATGGGTCCAGCTTGGTTCAGATGCATGTTGTATCTGCATCTAAACTTGAAAAGAAAAATCAAGATTGGATCCATCAAAAATTCACATCCAAACTTGACTAACAATCAGGTTCGAGTTCAGATCTGAGGATTTTTTTTTTAAATTTTTTTTTTTTTAGTTCAATTCAGTACATGGGTTTAGTAGGCCTACTAGCCAAGGGTGTTAGGGTTAACAATTTCCAAAAGTAGGAATGTTATCACAATAGTCCTCCCTATATAGTGAAAATATTGCAAAACGTAGTGGGATAGGAGCAGCATATGGAGTAATGATTGGTTTTACACAAAAAAACCCAATTATTTTTGAAACAGATTTAAATATATAATTATGGTTAGTTTGATTGAAACATAATTAAGATCTAAGTTTCAGTGGGGATTTTGGAACTGAATTAGCAGTGGGCAAGAGTTAAGCAGCACATACACAAGAAAATCCCATAAAATCCAAACATCAAGAAAAGGACTTAATGTAAGTCATATAACCAATATGTGTGTGTACATATATAGTTTGTGTATTCAGGTTATCAGGTTTCCAGTTCCAGGTTTGAACATAGTTACATCCAAGTTCAATCCCATAAGAAATCAGATCCTGTACATAGAATCCAAGCTTAAACCAACAAGGTTATCAAATATTTAATTTGGAACCTTACTTGATTATTGCAAAATAATCAGGTTGTTTGTCAAGTTTTCAGGTATCATTTAACCCCTTGTGCACAAGCATGGAAGCAATCAGCTTGAAAAATGAAATATTCATGAAAACAATAAGAAATGTTAGCATAAAAGGTATAATTGAGGATATTTATGTATATGCATTGCTAACAATTGTTCAATTTTTGTATGAGTTCATCTTAAGTGTTACTTAGGTCTTGTTTGGGTAAGATTTTGGACTGTCAAAAAGTACTTTTTGGCCCACCAAAAATCTTTTTAGATGGTACAATGATATTTCATAACAAATCGAAGAATTATTTTGGCTTTTCCAGAAAGTTAAAAATGTCTATTTGGAAAAAGCTCTATTTTCAAGCTCTCCACAAAAGTGCTTTTTGGTCAATATCGAGAAACTATTTTGATTTAAATGAAATCTTTTTAATGACCAAAATATCCACCAATAAATATTCTAACTACATCTTATATTATATCATATCATATTATTATAATAATATAATATAATAATATATAATAATATAATATTGTTATATTATAATAATATTTTATAATCTTTTATTAGATTAGACTATAATCCATTAAATTATATCACGTTATATATGACATTATAATTATAATAATATTATATTACAATATTATACTATATTATATGATAATAATATTATATCATATAATCATATTTTAATATATAATAATATATAATATTATATTGTATTATTCTTTACTATATAATATTATGCAATATCTTTTATCATCATTTTATCATACGAAAAGTTTTTTTTTTTACTTTAATTACCAAACATATATTAAAGTTCCAAAGCACCGTATAAATATGGTTATCAAACAACAAACGGCTTTTTGTAAAATCTCTACTTCTAAAAAGCTCTATTCCAAAAGCTTCAAAAGCTGTAATACCAACAACAATCTCAAACAGGACCTTAGTCCTTTGTAAATATGTGTGGTCCTTTTTCTTTTAACCGGTACTACGCCTAATACTGGTTTCTAGCAGGACCAATATGGTATTAGTCCATTCATACAAAGGCTCACTCATTGCATTAGTAATTTGCTGCTTGGCATCCCATAGTTTTTGGTAAAAAGAAAGCCCATTTGAAGAACATTCTCATGGTAAACCATTCACAGCACCACATACGAAGGCTCCATTGCATTTACCATATTTGCACATTCCTCCCAGAATGCATTATTTAAAACAATTCCCTCGATTGTCATGCCTTCAGTTGACTCACTATACTTACTCGTCAGTCGTCATCTGCTTGTTGCATGTAACAATAGTTTTGAGACTGGCTTTATTATCAAGGAGGCTCCTTGAAGCTATTTAATGTGAGGCAAATTGAGTCACACTCGACTTTAATAGCACGCTACCTGAATGCTGCCCCACCAGTGCAAGGACCCATGTGTGATTGTATGTATACTTTGGCCTGACCCTGCTCAACAGCTATCTTGTTGTTGCTCCACAATATCTTTCATCATCAAATCAATACAATGGGTAGCACATGGTGTCCAGTAAATATGTCCCGTGTCCTCCAGATCCTCGCTTGTACTAGGGACTAGGGAGCACCATTTGTCACCACTTGCAACATCCTCAATTACCATCTTCATAGATGTGGTTGGGAACAAGGATCCTGTTTTTGATCCATCAAGTCAAGGTCTGAAAGAAAGTCAGCTTGTCATAGCATAGTAGCAAGTTGATGATTTTTCTAGTTGGCCTGAACCATCCATCAAAAAACATCAATGTCATGCCATATAACTAATACTGCTGCCTATATCCATCAATCTACTTCTTCAGGCATTCAACCTCCATGTTTAAATGTGGCTTGTGAATCTCAAGAGGCTTAGTACTAGGATCCTGCTTCTGCATTTTGGTAAATCATGTTTCAAAAGAAAATGTTTGATGCAGCCAAAGTCAGTATTTGATTGTAATGGAACCACTTGTCTATGGCAGCCCCTACTACATGCTTCTTACCCTTCCTGATGTAGTTATCTATCTAGGGTTGCTTAGGTGATGGATATGGGTAGGCTGCTACATCATTGTCATAAATAATGGGACCTAACCTGATGTCCTTTCCCTCCCCTTTATGAAATGTATCAAATAGGGATTCGATCCCTCTTTCACCACATTTGATCAACTAGGTCCTGCATAGCTCATGGCTTTGCCTAGCTATTTGCCCTCCCTTGGATGTATTGGATCCATCATCCCTCTTGCAATGCGAAGACCATAATAGTCTATGATGTCTTATAGCCTTCTCAAACTCCCATTGCATCTGTTTAGAGATCCGGATAGCCTCCCATCTCAGCAGCCTTCATTACATTTGGATCAAGAGTTGACTACCATTGCCTTCATCACTCTGCCATGCTGATCATTGATCTCGGCTGCCCTATGGTCCTAAGCCAGCTCGTATTTGGCCACATGCCACACTTCCTTTAGACTCCACATGTGGTCTCTTATTGT
Source organism: Areca catechu (assembly GCA_021397845.1). NCBI lineage: Eukaryota > Viridiplantae > Streptophyta > Magnoliopsida > Arecales > Arecaceae > Areca > Areca catechu. The sequence continues at coordinate 68,103,006 of CM038045.1, forward strand.
CCTCGCCTCTCTAGGCACTTTGGTACACTTTTGCACATCACCATAGCTACTAGCTAAATGCTGCATCAACTATTAGGTGAACCCATCTCTTTTCTTGTCCATGACACCAATAGCTTACACAGTGTTGTCTCGCTAAGCCCATCCTTCAATGGCACTACCCAATATCAGGCTTTTTGATCCTTCTTACTAAGAGTCATCTATCAGCCTAAAATTCTATGCTTCCTGGACATTATCCACTCACACCAAGAGTTATTCTTCATACATACTTCAAAATGCTAGAATTTGTCATATTATTTATGGTTCATATTTTTTAAAAAAATTGTTATTCAAATAATAATTTAAAATTATGCTATTTTCATCACAAAATGCAAGATAATTAGCTTATAATGCTCACTATTTATCAAATACATGTTCTGTATGGTTCATAATTAAATCATATTTTATTTTTCTTAATTTCTCTTCAAAAATAGCTTGAAAAATAGAACTTACATGTTAGTTAATAAATTACAAGATGGCAGTTTTATAATTCATCTTGTTAAACATCAATATATGTTCCATGTTTATTACATTGAACGAACATTTTTCAATTTTTTTATTAATTTTCCATTAAAAATAACCTAAAATAAGAAAACTCCATTAATCACTGAAATGCATGATAGCAAAATTCAAGATATTTACATTTTATATATCTATTGATAATTTTTTATATTTTTAAGGATCTTGAGAATTACTTTAATCCAGGGTTTTCCGAACCGTGCCGAACCGGACCGGCGGCCGGCACGGTTCGGCTTTAAAAAATGGCATAGCTACCCTAAAAATCAAAAAAAAAAGGTATCGCACCGAACCGGACCCGAACCGATGCTGAACCGGTCGAAACAAGTCCAAACCGGGCAGTTTGGCACAGTTCGGCCCGGTTCGGGTCGATACGGTGGGAGGGAGCATGTGGGGCTTTTTTTTTTGTTTTTGTCACATGGCACTGTAGCCATGTGACTGCTTTGAGAGGGGGGGTTTGCTTGGGTTTTAAAAAGGGAAAAGGCACAGAGAGCTCGTAAGAGCTCTCTGCTGCCTCTCTGCTGCAGCACCGTGGAAGGAAAGAAGATCAAAAAAAAATTCGTGGATCAATTTAAAGCCAATCCAACCTGCAAAAATCAAAGGAGAACTAGAATCAAGATCTGTATACCTTTCTTTTTCCGTATTTTCATCTTTCGTAGCGTTAAATTTTGTTAAAATCCGTGCAAAATAGAAAATTAAGAAGAAATACTGTCAATTTATTTGTCAGCTATGATTTTAGAGTATGTGATAGATCTAGGATAGATCTACACAATGATACTAAAATCTTAATTTTTTGTTAAGTATATAATTTTTTAAATTAAAAATTAATTTCGGATTAATAAATTAATTAAAAAATAATAATTAGAAAAAAAAACTGTAATTATAAATTATTAATCTAGGGCTTGTAAGCTACTCTCACTATAAATTTCATATGGATTTATTCAAGTTTTGTGCATCTCATGAATAGTGCCCGTAAGTCTTAAATTGAAAAAAATTGAATTTTTATGCATTTCTAGGATCTTAAAAAAATATATGTAGCATGTATGATGAAATCCTACATGAATATAAAATTTAAATTTTTATTTTATTTTTTTTATTTTTTGAGTTTTTTAAATAAAAAAATTAAAAAATGAATTAAATTTTAAAAATTAGGTAAATAAAGTATTAATTAATAAACATTATTATTGACCTTATATGTAATTTAAATATTCAGGTATGGATCCATCAAGGAGGAAGAAGGATCCGGAGCGGGACATTGGCTGGTTACATGGAGAGATGCTCTCGGGTCGGCATCACTGGAGGTGTAAATGGTGTAATACCGAATTCAAAGGTGGGGGGTAACAAGGTTGAAGCAGCACTTGGCTGGCGGCTATCCTGATGTATCTGCATGCCGATAGTGTTCACAGGAGGTCCGTTAGTTGATAAAAAAATACTTTGCTGATTTTAAAGATGGGAAGGAAAGAGCAGCAACGAAGAAGGCAGAGATGGACCGCAGAGCCGCAGAACCACCTTCTTATCACTCCAGGGAGTCAGAGGAAGCATCTATTCCTTCTGATGAGGAGGCACAGATGGAGACTGCTATTCAGGTGAGCTTGTATAAGCAGAGGCAGCCAGGCATAGACAGCGATTCGGGCCATCAGCTTTTGAGTCAGGATCGAGATCAGCTTTTGCTAGTGCTCCAGGAGAGTCTGAGACAGTTTAGGAGGACCTCCTCAGTCAGAAAGCCTGTCAGGAGAGGCACTGGCCATATTGCATCCATGTTGGGAGCATTTGGCAGTACGAGGAAGTCTTCCAGGTCCAGGGATATTCCAGAGGGAGCCACTATCCATGATGTCGATCCACATGCATTTTCCAGTAGAGATTCCAAGCAACAGAGGATTGACACAATGCTGAAAAAGGATAAGAAGAAGGATATGTGGCGGGCCATCTCCTCCTGGTTTCATTTCAGTCATATCCCAGTCCATGCAGCAGACAATCCATATTATCACTCTGCTATTTTATCTATACAGGCTGCTGGTGCAGGTATAGATCCTCCAGCATCGAGGGATATCTATGGTCATCTTCTGGACAGCAATAAGGAGCTAGAAGGATGGATATCCTCATATCAGAGCAAGTGGCCCGTGTATGGATTGACGGTGATGTGTGATGGTTGGACTGGTCCTACTAGATGAAGCATCATCAATTTCTTGACTTATTATGATGGGAAGATTTTTTTTCAGAAGTCTATTGATGCTTCAGATCAGGTGCACGACGCCAATTATATCCTCAGATTGATGGAGATGATTGATCAGGTGGGAGAGCATAATGTCGTGCAGGTCATCACTGATAATGGACCACAGTACAGGGCCACAGGACAGATCTTGATGGAGTGGCAGCTGCGTATTTTCTGGACCCCTTATGCTGCACATTGTATAGACCTCATGTTGATGGATATTGGTAAAATTCGCAGGATGCAGAAGATTGTTGAGCTAGCATAGTCTATCACCAGATTTATATATAACCATACATGGGTCTTATCATTGATGAGGAGCTTTACAGGGAGAAAATATTGAGACCAGGGGTTACGGTTTGCTACTAAATACATTGCACTTGATAGTCTTCTTGGCAAGAAAGCAGAGCTACGTCAAATGTTTGTCAGTCAGGACTGGCAGGAGAGCAGATATGCCAGGACAAATACTGAGGAAAGCAATATGGAGAATTTAGTGATGGGACAGACATTCTGGCAGTGGGCTGAGAGGGTAGTGGAGGCTATCAAGCCTTTATATGAGGTACTTCGTGCCGTGAACTCCGAGAGGTATGCTCAGATGGGCTTCTTATATTTCATGATACAAAGGGCAAAGGAAAAGATCCAGGAGGCAGATCCATCATATGCATATGAGTATATCCGGATCATTGATGGACGGTGGAGTTATCAAATGAGTTCGGATTTTCATCTAGCAGGTATGTAGTATTTTATGAAGTCCCTAAAAATTAAGTTTCAATTAGATTCATACAAGTACGCTTGACTGATTCTTAAAATATGTGCAGCTTACTATCAAAATTCGAGATTTCAGTACTCCGTACTGGACATTGCCATGGATGAGAATCTTATGTCTGCCCTATGCAATATTATATATAAGATGGAGCCCGATCCAGATATCGCTGCTATATGCCTTGAAGAAGTTAGGTTGAAATTATTGAATAAGTTTTAAGAGCATTAATTTCAACAAGCTAACAATTTTTTTTCTGACAGACGAAATTTTTTAAGGAGGGCACAGATTCATTTGGATCCACTGTAGCGGTCAGAAGCAAATCAAAGATGAATCCTGGTAGGTACTACTAAGAAGTAAGTCTATTATTATATCAGAATTAAATTTTTTATTTTGCCAAATCTAAAATTCTAAATGATGTAATGTCTTTTGTAGCTGAATGGTGGGTGCATTTTGGTGGATCTGCTAAAAATTTGAAGGTTCTTGCTGTGAAGATCCTCTCCCAGACGGTGTCATCCAATGGATGTGAGCGCAACTAGTCTACATTTGGTCTTATCCACTCCAAGCAGAGGAACCGTCTGAAACAGAAACGTCTCAACGATCTTGTGTATGTACACTATAATTTAAGGTTGAGGCTAAAATATATTCAGGAAGAAGTAGAATTGAAATATCATGATCCCACTACAAGTTCATATGTTGATGAGGATGAAGATCCAATGATTGGATGGGTCATGGATCAGCAGCAAACACCAGAGCTTGATGAACCAGGATTGCCTCCTCGACCAACCAATTTTGTAGCTAGTGAGGCTGGGGTAGATGCTGGATAATGGGCAACAAGTCATATTCCTCACAGGGCTCCAACAGATACGCACATCATCCGTCCTCACCATCTAGTAGACCTGGAGACAGAGAAAAAGGAAAGGTAGTTGCACCTCCATCGGATAGGGATGGCAATAAAATCCAAACCCATGGGTACCCGACCCGACCCAACCCGATTGGGTCGGGTAGTCAACGCTTTGACTGGGTTTGGACCGGGTTTGGATAAAACCCGAATACTTAACTTTGGGTTTGGATCGGGACTGGGTAGATATATGCCCGACCCGAACCCAGCCCGAATTATTTTAATATTTAAATATATATATAATTAATATATATTTTTATTAATTATAATTATTAGTTATTAAATTTTAAAATACTTGAACCCTATATCCTAATCATTATATATATATATATTGAAATTTTTTTTCATCCTATTCTACTCAGGGTGAATTCAAAACAAGATCATAATTAATAGTTTACCAACTTCATAATATAAATTTTGATTGAATATGAAATTAAATACTGTTGAACTAAAAATGTAGTTAAATTATTTTTGTTTAATATATGTATAATTTATAAAATTGAAGATGATTTTATGGTTGATAAAAATAAAAAATATTTAATATGACTCAGTTGGATTCGAGCCGGGTAAACCAGATTACCCGATACCCAATTGAGATGGGTTTGGATAAAAAAACTCAGCCCCGATAGTGTTTAGGCCGGATTTGGATAGTGTATTGAATATTTGGATTTGGGTTTGGGTTGTTATGCACCTGACCCGAACCCGGCCCATTGCCATCCCTACCATCGGAGCACTCGGTCCACTCAGATTCAGATACCAGAGACAATGATGATAGTGCTTCAGATAATGGAAGATCTAGTGATCAGGGAGGGGTAGGAGGATAGGAGTCGCAGCCACCTGTTCATATTCGATTCACTGGAGAGTAGCAGTTTAGCCATGCCATGCAGGATACAGATCATGGAGTACCATCTGATAGATCCCGTGGTGATACGATTCCATATAGGCGACGGGCTTCGCGTGGTCGTTCGGGACACGATACAACTGCAGCTCTTGCACGTGGAGTAGGATCCATGGATGTATCTGGATCATCCTCATATTCAGGATCTTCTTATCCGCAGCTACCGGCAGCTTCTGGTCCATATGATCCATATGGTACATCTGAGACGTCAGCATCCAGTGGTTATTATTCCGGAGCATCTTATGCATCTGATTTTGTTGCTGGTATATTTGGATTTCCCCCTGCACTGCCATATCATCAGTCTTTGGACAGTTCTCAGAGTCGGGACATCAGAGAGGGATCTACGATTAGTTATGATCCATCACGCATACCTCCTGGGATGAGTTTAGAGGAGTATCATGCTTCCTGACATGAGGGAAATGCCGAATTTCCTACAGAGTACATACATGATCCCTATATTTATGGACATCGTCACTCTACCTGATTCTAGACATTTGTATGTAATTATATGTTTATACCACATTTTACTTTCATTAATTACTGATAATCTTAGTTTAATTATCATTTTTTTTATTTCAATTGAAAATAGTTCTAAATATTAGTATTTAGTCCTAAACCCTAAACCGGTACGCCATCCTAAGTCCTAAATCCTAAAACCTAAACCCTAAATCCTAAACCCTAAAGCCTAAATACTAAATTCTCCTTAAACCCTAAATCCTAAACCCTTAAAAAGTAAAATAAAAACCTTAAAATTACAAAAAAAAAAAATCAAAAAAAAATGGGCATACCGGTTCCGTACCGGTACCGGCCGGCCACCAGTATGGCACCCGGTACCGGGAACCCTGCTTTAATCACTCTTTTGCTTTAAAAATTAGTTGAATGACTATTCAACATACTCTAGCCACGTAAGTTGCAGCACATGGATACTGTAAATCCTAGTAAATCTCCAATTTTTCAGCCTAAATTTCCATATATTTATTCTTTATTAATGTTTTAGTACAAAAACATATACACTTACTAAAATAAAATATTGGTTGAAAAATAAAAATCACCATGTTGCGGGCTGCTATCAATCCTACAACATATCCATAAGTCAAAAAAAACAAAAAAATTGACATGAGTTCCCCCATTTCTTATTTTTGCTGACTTTGAGGCAAAAAATGAAGACCAGAATGCCTGACTCAAATGGAGTGCCCTCTCCTGCAGATCTGTTGGTGACCCCTCCTAGGTAAGAGAAAAAAAAGCCCTTCTTCCATTTTTCCTCTACTCACATTTTCCCTCTGTGTGTGTGTGTGTGTGATAGTTTAGGATCAAATGGACCTCACTAGATGCCTAAAGGCATCTTGAACCCACCTAGCGCCCCCTTTTGAAAAAGGATAAATAAGGTGTCCCAGTCAGAATGCCTTGATTCAACAATATCAGGTTTGGGTACAGAACAATATAACTAGGCACTACCGGGATTATCAATATAGGTGTTATGCTGGTCGAATCAAGGTATATACCAATCAGTGTCGACCCATCTTGTCTGGAATGCCTCATCCAGGGCTAGTTATGGTGACCCATGTCTTGTCCCAGCAAGGAACTCGGAATCGGTACCGGGTCCCATACCGGTCACCGATTGGTATGGAACAATATGGTACGGTACCGTACTGTACCGGATCCACAAAATCTTTAAAAAATCCCTTCCCTCCCTATCAAAAAATTGCTTAATCTGAATCGGGCACGAATTAGACCCGAACCGGGCGGTACGGTATGGTACGATACAGTACCATACCGTACCGTACGGAATATAATTTTTTAAATTTTTTTTAACGGTCCGGAGTGCCGGACCATTTTTTATATATGAACCATACTGGCTCTTAGCCGGTATGGTATGGTACGCCCCGTACTGGACGGTACAGGATGGTACCGCAAACCCGGTGTCCCGGCATCGAAACCCTAGTAGCATGATATGGCACTGGTGGTACCATCTCATTCTATCAGTATTTCAAACCATGTGTAAAAGCCTATGAACTAAGTAGAAATGCATTTGCTACATTGGTTATGGTGACCTGTGTCTTGTCCCGGCGTCAAAACCCTAGTAGAATGATATGGCACTAGTGGTACCATCTCGTTCTGTCAGTATTTCAAACCATGTGTAAATTCCTATGAACCAAGTAGAAATGCATTTGCTACTTGATTGGTACAATAGTAAGACTGATACGGTGTGATACAACCACCATGCTGATACAAGATAGGGAGACTCTTTGCTCATGCGTAGCCATGGTACCTCCAAAATTGAGTGGGTATACAGGTTAGTACAATATGAAACCAGGTGGTTTTAATCATTAGTATCTAATGCAGTGATCTCCTTGAAAGTTTGGTGACCTACAGTGTGGGAGTTGATCACCTATAGCTAGTCCCTATCAAGGTTTGCTGTACCAGCAGGAAGTACTATACTGCTACTTTATTGGTACAATACAATAAGCTTGATATGGCATGGTACAACTGCCATAGTGACACAAGCTGGGAGACTCTTTGCTCATGCCTTGCAATGACAGGGATCTTACCAAAACTTACAATTTACATAACACCTGATAAATAATGAACCTTATCTGCATTCTGAAGCATTTTAATTCAAATGCACAAACACTTACCTTGGTGTCAGCACCAGCCTCTTGCAATTTGAATGAACAGGAAAAGTTATCACCATTAACTTCTATTCTGTAGGATTTAAGTTGTTCACCAGTGTAGATCCTCTGAACTGTCTCATCTTTGATCTGAAAATAACGAAGGAAAGTATCTGCATTTTTCACAAAGGCTTCAATTTTGTCACCATTTGGAGCTACATGAAACTCTAGATGGTTAGTGGATACATCTTCCTTAAGCCATTGATATGTTCCAAGGCCATGAGCTATGGCTGCACTCAACTTTCTCTTTCTCAATCTGCATATTGTTACATTCTGCTGCTCAAGGTAGTACGCAAATTGTACATATGCTGACAAACTAAGACTACTCTCAAAGGAAGCACTGACAACAGCCATCTTGCCATGAAGCTGAGCCCATTTTGCAATAAGTGCTGCATTTTCAAATCCACCAACTATACTTGGTTTAATTACCTGACAGACCAACAAAAAAACAAGGTCATGTGCCTAAAAACAATATGATGAATACTCCATCAGATGATACTTCAGATTTCACTTACAATAGCTACTATTCCAGGATGTACAAAGTTTTGGAGTTTATCGAGGAAATCTTCTTTAAGATTGTCAATAGTCTCATCTAAAGCTACAGGTAAACAACTTTCTTGACAAAACTTTATAATATCATCCTCAAGACATACAGGTTCCTGAAACATTCAAAACAAAAAACCATTTAAAAGCAGAAAAGAAATAGAGAGAGGAGAGAGAGAGAGAGAGAGAGAGAGAGAGAGAGAGAGATCAATTTGCCAAAGAATAACAAAGAAATTTATTTAAACAAGAGTAGCACAACTTCCCAATTTAAACAGGTAGTTTCATCAGACAGATATTTCTGTATATAAAGATGGGACAGTTTAAGTCATGGTTCCATGATAAGATGCAGAGCATGAATGTTGCTATGTCCATATGGCTAAAGATCAACTGCTCTAGCACCACAATGCATTAGTATTACATATAATTTATACAAATTGCCGGGGTTTTTCTTGTTTGCTATGGATCAACATATGCCTTTTGAATCTTCTAAGGACATAACAAATTTGCTTAACTCCTCTTAGCAGCAGTAACCTGTCACACGTATTTCTCCCATACTATGTGATGGCATTTATGAGAAATACATGGGCATGTTCATGTCATGACTAAAGAGAGAATTCAAGAGTGGCACAATCATACTCCCTGGTCATGCACTGATATGGAGTTAGCAGGAGGTTTGTTTAGCAGCCAATGGGAGGACAAATTCTTCAAAATTATAGAAGCAATATACCTAATGGTCAAATGTCAGATATATTAAACTCTACACTTACTGGATCTTCACTCTCTTTTCCATCAAGAGATAGGCATGCCAGAAAAACTTGTTTGGTAGAAGACAAGTTCTCGTGGCTAGATCTGGTGATCGTGCAGGCATGCCATTGGCCTCGAATAGCTAGAAAGGACATAAAGGAAATGAGATAATGAGAGTAGCATCATGGGTCTATGTGCCTTGAACTTGAAGAACTTCCTCTACCATTAGACAACCTGACAGAAAGATGAGAAAGTGGGGTGTAACTAGGGCTACGAGTTACTCTACCGCTACCAATAAACTAGAATTCTACTTGTAAAATAAAAGCAAGAAAATTGAAAGGATTTTCAAAGGATTTTAAAGGATAAAAGCAACAATAAATTAAGGATGAAGATAATTAAGGATGAAGATGAAGTCTAATTGAGTGGCAAGAGATACCATGTTCGGATAACATTTTATTATTTATATAAGAAGACAAATGACAAGTAACTGCCCACTTTCAACAATAGTAGTTGACATTTGGACTCCACTTCTCTTAAAAGTTTCAACCACCAAGATTACCATTCCCCAATCAACATGCTCCTTGTTAACCACCAAGTCAAATAATTATTTGCCCGGTCTTATACTTGTTATAAACTTATAATCCTTCTGGTCAAGTAATGACCTTATATTTAGGATGGGCAGTCCGGCCAATTTGACCTCACTCTGGCCTTCCAAATGGCTGCTCAAACTGATGGCTGCCGCACTCGGCCTATTAGGTGCTATGTCTTTCTTTCTAGTGAGACACAAATGATATCAAAGTTAGCCCTGGGCTAAGACTGGCCTATTGACCTTACGGTGCCTCTTTGAATGCTATCCCAGAGCCGCCATATGTATAGTGATTCCCAGATGCTAGGATGTGATGTAAACAATGCCCCCCCCACCCCCATTGACTATTCATCAAAAGTTTCCAAGGAACTAGTACCAGCATTAAGGAGTTTGAAAAACTAATGGCTTTTGGAATTCTCGTACTTTCCAAGGATATTCTTCGACCGTAACTCCTATCGATACACCTTTTCTTCCATCAAGGATTGTCTGCATGTTATGATGAGATAGTTCACCCTTTTGATTAAGTCACTTCCCAAGGTACTGTGATTCATTAGAATCCTTTTAGGGCATGATTTTGTAGGGCACAAAGGCTTTTTTTAAAGATCTAGGGGGGTCGTCTTCTACTATCACCCCAAGCAATTCCTCTTCCAAGCCTCCTCATCTTCTTTGACCTCTAACACCTGCTCTTTCTCTACAACAAGACAAGCCAAGATCCCACTTCCCTCCATGCTCTTGCCCATGAAAGGTATGGATGACTTGAGTGTTTTGAATTTTGTGATTTGTAGACCCTCAAATATTGATATGAGAACTCTCTAGTCTTTACATATTAGGTCTTGTTTTCAAATCCCAAGTGTATGAACCATTTTCTTCTATCTTTTCCCATCACCCCAAAAAAACTTCTTTACAAGGGACTGGAGTTTAAAACCTTGATCTAGAAACTCTAACTATCATTGACCATTTCACACCCAATGTGACCTTTACAACCAATGGTTCAACCATGTTTCCCAACAAAAGTCATCCATATGGGAAAAGAATGGACTCTCAGATACCTTGGCCTTTTCCAAGTTCCTTCCTGTGGCAAACCGACCTTTAATTCTTGCCATCTTGTAAGTTTGGTCTAACTAACACTTTTCACACAAATCACAGGATGACCAGCCCAAGCCTACTAGACTTGAGTATTCTCTTCAACCTTAAGACCAAACATCCTCACAAATGATTTCATCCTAAAACTGAATAAATCAACCAAAAACAACATTGATGTGCAAACCTTTTACCACCGTACGCGATTAATCTTGCACCAACAATACATTGCCTTTTTCCTAGTTTGAGTCTATAAATACCTGTTAGGCTCTTGTCAATCAAAGTGATCAAATACATCTCAGGTCGGCTGCAACCCAACCTGAAGAACTGCTGATAGCACTGGCTGCTCTTGTACTAGCTTATCTTTCCCAAGTCCTCAAGGAGATAACTTCGGAAAGTTGGGTATGTGGAGGTTATCTCTAGATGCTCCAAATTTGGCTATATGCATACTTTTCAAAGATTTGTCTGCTTATGATTGATATGTCTAAAACCATTCCCATAGGACATCGGTATGCTCACTTGGAAGGCCCATTCTTTCTTTCATGTGGTATTTCAAGAGGTTTTATGAAAGCCACTCTTGTAGAAACATAAGCCTTCAATTCCTTTTCGTCCATTCTCCAAAGCATGCATGCCTGCCTAGCATTCTTGTAGGCTAACATGTTTTTGGAAGAGGCTGAAGCTGCAAGATTTCTCTGGTGGGATTTCCTAGTTCCTAGAGATCTTCACATCTGATCAATAATAAAAAGATTGTTCAACAATAAATGCTCGATCAAGCTTTATTTTTCCAATTTCTTTATCCACCAATTCAGTCTAGCCTAAGGCATTCCTTGTCCACCCCTCTATTCTCTAAACATTTCATTTTTTGATCAACTATCTATTTTTGAGCATCTGGTTGCATTGGATGTCTTCTTTTATGACCAATTATGCCTGGACTATCATTTTTTCCCTTGTAACCTTCGATCTGCCATGACCAAAGAGTTTACAGATTGGTGAGATGCTTATGTTATCAGAGTTTTTCTGAGTGCCACCACTATTTTGGATTGCATTAACATTGGCTCACCTCTTCACTCCACAATTGATGCTTATTTTGGTTCACAGGCAATCAATAATAAATCCCCTTCACCATCCACAGGCAAGACTCCATTTGCAAACATAAACAAAGATATCTGTATATTTTTGACTGAACTGAACTAATTTGTGCTAGAATTAGAGTAGTAGCTTAACTTGCATTGTTCACTTATTCCACTAAACCAAGAATTCATATCCAGGTGGGACGTCCCATGGGACATCGGGATGAGGCCGAGATGGAGTACCATTCCATGTGTTGAGATAGGACATCCCACTAGCGCCCCAGCATCCTAATTGGAACACCTTGGAACATCCCCTGTCTTGACACTCGGGACAGGGTAGGATGCCAGCACATCCCGTTCCATTGCAAAACTGAGATATCCCCATCCCATGGGATTTAAAATCTTGATTGGAACAACTTATTTCTGTAAAGTCTATTTAAAGGCTATTTAGCCCCAAATTATTGAGCTCTTTTATTTTTCCTTCTCCTTCAAAATGGTATTAAAGCACGGTTCTCTTACTTTGCTGCCTCCCTCCCCTTTCTCTCTAGCCATCCTCCTTCCCCACCCTTTTCTTTTTTTTCTTTTCCTCCTCTCTCTTTAGCCATCCTCCTTCCCCACTCTTTTTTTTCCTTTCCATCTGCCACCCTCCAACACCCTTTCTGCCACCTCTTCCTTCCTCTTCTTTTCCCCTTCCATTTGCCACCCTCAAAACCCTAGCTGCCACCCCTCTCTTCCTCTTCTTTTCCTCTTCCATTCGCCACTCTTCAAAACCTTAGCCGCCATCTACTTCCTCCCCTTCTTCCTTTTCCTCCCTATCTTCTTTCCCTCTCTACCATCTTACCAATGCCCCTTGCCACCTCTCTTTCTCCCTCTCCCTCTTCCCATCTTACCGTTGCCCCTTGTACAAGACTAAGAGATTGCTCTAAGATATTGCTGACATTCTGATTGACAAACTTGTCTCTCCTAGTAGGATGACCGAATTCTTGGATGTGGTTGCAATGCTACAGCATTCAACCTACATCTTCACAAACTAAGTTTCTGACATCCATGGAAGCTTTACCAACATCTCATCTATCCACCATCCATTAGCGACCTCCATTGAGGAAGTTGATACTCCACATCCTAGACAGACATATTAGAGGTTGAAGTTGCCTCCTTGGAGGAAGAAAGCAAACCAACTTCAGATGCCTGCCAAATGATCCATGACAAAATCTGCACTTAAGCAGGTCTATTTGCATCCTTCAAAGAAGCATGGTTAGTCCAACCCACTAGCAACTGCAATCTTTGGAGGATGAGCAGGCTGCATCGAAGATTAACTACAAGGAGAAATTCAAAGCTTTGGATGAAGCTCGTCATCAGTTGGAAGAATACAAATCCAGACTTCTAAATCTTCTTGCCACAGTGGATAAGTCCAAGCAACTTTATGATCAACACCAAGGTGAAGGGAGAAAATAAAGAACATCGTCATAAATCTCTAAAGTAGAATCTATACCTATGTAATGTAGGGAATTCGCAGCTAGGTATAATGGTGGGCATTAGATACTTGTCACTTGTATCAGCCTGTTGGCCAAAACCAATCATAGAAAATAATAATTCAAGGTCCGCTGAATCGGTACCGGGACCCATATCGGTCAGCAAGCGGTACGGTACAGTACAATACGGACCGTACCGTACCGTAAGGTGTACTGGCATGCCAAATTAAATAAAAAAATAATCTTTCTCTCCCCTCTTGCTGAACCGATCCTGAACCGACCCGAACCAAGCCGAACCGAGCTGAACCGAGCCTGAACCGACCCGAACCGGGCGGTTTTGTACCGTACCGGTACCGTATCGGTACCGTACCGTTTTGGTATGAATATTTTTTTGTTTTTGTCAACGGTCCGGTGTCCGGACCGTTTTTTGGTGGCGAACCGTACCGGCTCTTGGCCGGTACGGTACGGTACGCCCCGTACCGGGTGGTATGGGACAGTTCTGGGAATCCTAGAAAATATTGTTACCAATCAATTTAATAATATTTTGTACTTTATTCTCACTTTTAAACTTGGCACTCTTCCTTGATCTTTTAGCAGATATTTACAAAGTACTAAGATCCACTTTATCTGTGATCGGCATGAGGATCCTTGACAATCCGAATGATCCAACTCCAAACTATATCAACTTTTTTCCCAAATACTATCTCCTCGTAGCCTATGGCCTTGATGTGAACATCATCCAAGCAGAGGACATAGAGGCTTCCATTGATGTGGTTGCCCCTTGGCTCTCCTAACAGAGATTGTTGCTACCATAGGATAATAGGATTGCCTTGCATCTGCTACCGCTAGGGGATGACTGACTTTAATAGTATAGAGTTGTATAAGTATGATTCAACCGATCTTTCTTCCAACAGCCATCTATAGATCAAGATGGACAATGCCTCCCTTGAATTTGATTGTCGGCTTGGGATCGACCGAGCCATTGATGACTACTTGTTCAATTTGACTTGATCCTACATTCACTTGTAGGATCCCTTCCTTATGTCAGTCTGTAAATCCCAAGGACTCCATAATATGTTCTTTGGCCTTGTCCTTCAAGTAGGCTGAAATGCCAAAGTCAGGCTTCCTAAGAATCCTAACATTTCTATTAAAAGATTGATAGGCTGGTAGGCCAAATTTACTACAGCATGAATCAAAACATGCTGCTGCTGATAATTCTGACCCTCCATGATAGGAACAAGCCTTCATCTTGATCTTTCACCAGGTCCAAAGTTGTCATGTTTCACTCTACAGTTGTCTTAGCATGGCAGCTACTGGCATGAGAGCACCTCCAATAGGCCACGCCTCTCCTCTCCTCCAAGCAGGACTAGAGTCACATGGCCACCTCCTGTAGAAGATCAGTAGGCTAACAGGTCACCATCATTTAGAGATTATCCATCTTCTTTCTTGGTGAGACGATAGCTATACAATAAGGTCCCACCAAGCATGCTAAAAAGAATTTGATTGCTCTCTTTCCCATCAAGAGATGGGCATGCCAGAAAAACATTTGGCAGAAGACGAGTTCTCATGGCTGGGTTTGGTGATTGTGCATGTGTGCCACCAGCATCGGAGAGCCAAAATGGAGATAAAGGAAATGAAATAGTGAGAGAAGCATGGGTCCATGTGCCTTAAACTAAAGAACTCTCTCTACCATTACAATAGGAAGATGAGACTGGGGTGTAGCCTAGGCTATGAGTTACTTTATTGCTACTAGTAAACTAGAATTCTACTAAAAAACTAAAAGCAAGGAAATCAAAAGGGCTTTAAAATGATTTTAAAAGGATAAAAACAACAACAAATCAAGGATAAAGATAAAGTCTAATTAAGTGGCCAAAGGCCCCAGTTTGGATTACATTCTATTAGTTATACAAGAAGACAAATGACATGGTAACCACCCACTCCTAGTGGTAGCTGCCTATATTTGGACTCCACTTCTCCTGATAGTTTCAAGTTTCAACCACCAGGATTACCAATCCACAATCATAACCCTTGTTAACTGCCAAGTCCAATAACTATTTGCTTGGTCTCATACTTATTATCTTCCTTCTAGTCAGGTAATGATCTTGATTTTTATATTTAGGATGGGTGATTAGGCTAACTTGACTTCACTTTTTGACCTTCCTAATAGACGTTCAATCTGATGGCTACCTCACTTGGTCTCTTAGGTGTCATGTCTTTCTTTTTGGTGAGGCTGAATGATAACAAGGTTAGTTTTTGCCCAAGACTGACCTTGGGTCCCCCTTTGGATTCTATCCTAGAGCCACCATTTGTACAGTGGTTCCTAGCTGCCAGGATATGATGTAAACACTCGTTATGCATAAAAAATCTTCCTTCCATTGGACAAGCATAAAATTCCAATCTTCTAATATTAAGGATACTAGAGAGAAATTCAAACAAGGGAAAACATCTGTTGCTGTATGCTTATAATCAAATTCAGCATGTGTAACTTTATTCTTTAAAAAACAGGCTTCCCACCAAATATACCTCAATGTATTGTAGGTCAAAATATTTCACACCAAATCCAAATTCAACTGCCTCTTTATATGTCCACTTCCGATTTGCATCAACACGGATGTTGATCTTATATCCAACCATTTCTCTAATTTCTTGGATGACTGCCACATCTTCAATAAGATTTTCCCGACGTGCAACCTGCAGGAGGAGGGGTTATACAAGAAACTTTGTTTTTAAATTTTCAAATATCTACAATTACCAAGATTTGTAACAAGGCAAAAAAGACTAAAAATTTTCTTTTCATGCAAACTAAATTATTGAGAACAGAAAAATTCAAAAGAGAAGGATTTGCTCAAGGTGCATTCTGTTTAAATTTCAAACCATAAGAACAACCTGATAAGATATACTAAAGCAACCAGCAAACATTTTGTAGCTGTGTTGATGAAAGGTGAAAGTTGCTAACCGGGCAGGTTAAATCATCAGCAACAACCAATTCACAGCATTAAACTGTAGCAAGAGATTATCAGATAACCCTAATTACCTTTGATACACAATCTGAGTAATGATTATTACCTTGAGTTTGATTGTAGAGAAACCTTCATCAACTAACTGAGACACTACATGAGCTACCTGCTTAGGAGTACCATTACAATCTACAAGGGCACTAATCTGTATCCTTCCTGAACCCTTCATAGTTTCTGTCAATGACCGGGAATCTTGTGTGGTACCTCTACAACCGGTAACTAATTCCAATAAACTAGATCCTGCTCTTGCTGCTAGTGCATTTAGTATAGTCATCTCCAAGCCATTCCTAACACTTGGAAATATGGACGATGGCTGAAAACAAGAGATAACTTATGTCACAAACTTCATTAGATTTTAGCAATGAAAATAATCATTTGAATATGTAGTGTTTTCCAGGTGTACCCACTGGAACTCCTAAGGTTCTCCACATCCAATGAGAGAAGGAGCCCCTGAGCAATGGAAGAAAATAACTTATCTCAGAACCTTGTATTTTATGAACCAGAAATCTCAGCTGCTCTTCAACATCTAACAGATCCTCCTTGTGAATTTCAATTGGGGCAACCTGTTTGAAAATAAGATAATAGAATAATAGATCAGCAGTAAGATATCATGAACTGTTACCAACTGAGACAACTTTTAACGTCAACATTTTTGGCATTAAAGTCACATCCATAATTTTTAGATTGTTGTATGGAATGATTTTAAAATCTATAATGCTTTTCTTTTTTTGCTAAAAAAGGTCCACTGAAAACATAAAGTACTTCAATTTACATTACAATCATCATTAACAAGATTTGTCATACTAACCTGCACCTCCCTGCACAAATCATATCATGGCAGTAAGGTACCACTATACTCCCGAGTTTGACATATGAGCCAAAATGGTCCAAGCCAGTCTGAACTGAGCGAAACCATCCTATTTCTTGGTTCCAGCTGCTACCATATCTGGGAAAAAGTGTTGGAGGCATATCTTGGTACAGGATGTCTAGCATACTGTACCAAACTTGTAAAGTACAAGTATGGTTCTTGGTACCAGTTTTGAGGACCTTAATCATTTGAATAATTTAAAAACAAACATGACCTATAGAAAGCAAATATCATTGCTTATCAGATCAATACAACTCAATGAAGACATTAACATACATTTTACATATTTCAAATGTTGTATTTCATAGTCAACGCACCATCTAAATTTGTTCAGTACAACAACTCTTAGATTTTGTTCTAAGCCATTTGATGTTACTTTTTTTAACAAAAAGATAATTACGTCAATCTCAATTTAGTCAATTGTACCTTTTGAGTGTGTAACACTCTAATACTTCCATGAAATAAGCAGCCCAACATACATGGCCATTTGTTCATATATTTGCTTGATGTCTAAGATGTTTATTCTAAGTTCAAATATTTTTGTTTCAACAAATAATTTACCAGATGAATTAGTAATTATCTTCTTTAAAATCAATATTATCGCTGTTACAAAAGTAATGCTTGCAGGCCAGATGGAGTATGCTATTTGTAAAGATTAACTTAATAACTGTAAAGTTGGAGCAAAGAATAGTTCCAAATCATTAAATCTTTGAATGCAAATGATATTCAAATCCAGTAGCAGGCCATGAGGCTTCAAAAATATCCTGGACTAAGAAATGTCTCAGCATAAGACATGGCTTTTCTAGGTTTTTAGTTACATCACTTACATGTCTTCTGCTAGAAATTTGAGCTTAAGCTAGGAACATCCCTACAGATAGATAGAAGCAACGGCACGATACGGTCCGTACCGTATCGGCGGGTGTACCGACCCATATTTTTAATATTAAAAACATTCTCCCCCCTCCCAAAAATACATTTAAAACAAAAAAAGACCTGAACCGGATTGAACTGAGCCCGTACCGGGTTGAACCGACCGGTTCGTACCGGTACGGAAATCATTTTTTTTTTTTTTACCGGTCCGAATGTCGAACTGTTTAAATGGGCTGAACCGTACCGGCTAGCTGCCGGTACGGTACACCCCGTACCGGGCGGTACGGGATGGTACGGCGATCCCTGGATAGGAGACTAAACATCAAGAATAGTCAGTACCCTAAAACTAAATACCTTTAATATGCAAAGTGATTTTAAGTTTCAAGCATCTCCGTCAAATAAATTACAATTAGTGAATAAGATCATGGAATGCCATACCACCCCGAGCAGCCTGGTTCAGGCTGTATTGTACTACACCAGGTTGGAACCAGTCGAAACTCATATTCAGGTCAGTCCAGGCCCTGTATTGACCCATACCAGGGTGTTTTAGGATGAATCGGGGCACGTACTGATCCTATCAAGGCATATAGATATAAAAAAAGAGAAAAATGGCTCGAGAGCTGTTTTGGTACACAGCGCATAGCATATGGTACCAACATGTACCATACCAAATCAATAATGCATGGGTACAATATCCTTTACCAAGATTGCAGACTCTAAATATGATTCTTCATTTTAACAAAAAAAAAAAAAAAAAAAACTTTTTACTTTTTGTTATACAGAGGATTTATATATAGATAATCAAAATGTGAGTGTGGACAAACCTCTCCAAATCCTGAACTATTATCATCCAGAGTTATATTTAGGATAAAACCTTCACGGTAGAACTTGTTCCTATCGTTTCTGAGTTGACTTGAAGAAAGTGGAGCATAGAGTTGGATTCTGTGACAAAATAAGAGGGAAAAGATGAACTCGAACTAAATAACAATATGTTTAAAATGATTTTAATCAGAGTAAGGACAACTGGGCAATAAACTTGCCTATATAATGAGAACTCCATTTTATGGATCTTGGTCACAAACAAGCCATTCTTTACACGTTCAGAATCTGGAAACCTTGTTAGGAAGTCCACCACTTGGTTTGCAGCTTGACAAGCAGACTGACTTATCATGCTGTAGGAAAGAAAATCAATATATCACAGCTTACAGAGTAAAAGAAACTACTTAGCTTATAGCTGTAGCAAGAAAAACCTGTGAAAATTGGCATTATCTGCAATGTTACTCTCAACTTCTATTACACAGTCAGTCTGATCATTTTGAGATCTCCATAATGCATCATGCAGTTCCATTTTTGTCCGTGCTAGTAAATGTTTCACACTGCAAACTCAGTTTAAACAATGATAAGCTGAAACTGAAACTCCATCATCATGCACAATGCAAAAACAAAAAACCAGACACAAACAGTTCTCATTTTCACAGTCAACCATAACATCATGCATAAACTAACATAGTGATATGAAGGACAGAAGGAGAAGAAGAAGAGGGGAGAGGAGGAGGAGAAGGAATAGAAGAAGAGGAGAGAGGAAGGTAGAGGGAGAGAGAAAGAGGATATCTCAATATCCTGTAATCTCAATAATCCAACTATAAGCAATGGGTTTTATAGACAACACAAAAACCTAATAAGAGTTAACATAAAAATAAAATATTAGAGTCCACAAAATTCTAGTTCTAGATTCCACATTCCCTAGTTTCTATATTTACACCTAACAAAAGTGTGCCTATATTCCTTGTTAATGGATATCCTCCATCACATCGACAATGAAAATACACTTAGCAGCAACAATGAATTTGGATCACATCAGTGAGAAGGAAATATCAGCCGACTATATATCTTTTAACAAAAGAGCATTCTGCATGGTTAAGCACGTGGGAGGAGATCTAATGCTTACCACAGGCTGCATGGTTATAATCAAAGTATATTAATAAGCTTTGGACTCTACCAAAGACATCAAGGTCAGTATATTTACCATAACTCAAATTGAACCAAGGCCAGGAGTCCAGGACTTTGATTAAGGTTTGAAATGATCATTGTAAACAGCGATAAGCCAAAAATTAGGATACAATCTTGGGAAAGTTTACGCCTATGCAAATGAAGTAAATGAACTGATTTTATACAATTTGTAAAAGAAAAGGAGAGAGAAAGAGAGAGATGAAAAGATAGGAAAGAATAATTGCATTCACTTGACTTCTTCACGGTACAAGTGGGCTCTATATAGAGAGCAATTATAAATCCCCAACTGATATGTTTCCTAAACAAGATTATACAGAGAATATATATAATTGATATATTTCCTCAATTGATATACAGCCATATTATAGTAATTACTATCTATTTCAAGTTTTCAACATTCTCCCTCAAGCTGGAGCATATAAATCATATGCACCAAGCTTGTTACAAATGTAGTTAATCCGAGGACCTCTGAGAGACTTAGTAAATATGTCTGCTAGTTGGTCATTTGGGTTGACAAAACTAGTAGCAATGCAACTAGACACAATCTTCTCTCGAATGAAATGGCAATCTGCTTCTATATGTTTGGTCCTCTCATGGAAGACTGGATTAGAGACAATATGCAGGGCTGCTTGATTATCACATATCAGCTACATTTGTTTGACTTCAAATTTTAATTCTTGGAGTAGTTGCTTTAGCCATATAAGTTCACATGTGGCCAACACCATAGCTCAATATTCTTCTTCTGCACTTGATCTAGCTACAACATCTTGTTTTTTACTTTTCCAAGATACTAAATTGCCTTAATAAAAATACAATATCCTAATGTTGATCGCCTATCAGAGGGAGACATTGTCCAATCTGCATCCATATAACCAATAACTTGAATGGGTCCTTTATCTTCAAATAAGAGTCCTTGGCCTGGTGCTCCTTTAAGATATTTGTGAATGAGAATTACAGCATCCCAGTGACCAGCACATGGTGCTTGTAGGAGCTGACTAACAACACTTACAGCAAAGGAGATATCTGGTCCAGTGATAATGAGATAATTCAGTTTCCAAACAAGTCTTCGATATCGTCCAGGGTCTGAAAATAGCTCCCCCTATAAAGGTAGAAGTTTGACATTAGAATCCATGGGTGCATCAACAGGTCAACAATCTAACATGCCAGTTTTTTCTAGTATATTTAGTGCATACTTCCTCTATGGGATCGCAATACCATTAGTAAATTAAGCTACTTCAATACCCAGAAAGTATTTAAGGTGACCCAAATCCTTGGTCTAAAAATGACAAAAGAGGTATTGCTTTAGTTGACAATTTCACCTATAATAACTGTCATCCACATAGACAACCAAGTATATGCGTTGATCCTGTGGAGATGATGATAGAAAATAGAATGATCGCTTCACTACGAACCAAGGATCCCGATACCAGGACCCGTATCGGCACCAGGCTGGTATAATACGGTACCGATATCGTACAATACTAACACTCGGTACAGTATGGCATCCCGGTTTGGACCGGCATGCCCAATTTTTTTAGAATTTATGAAATGTTTTTAGATCTAAATAGATATTTGTTGATGCTAATTGATATTTGTATTACTTCAAAACACTATGAAATACTGTCTAACCTTTAGCCATGATATATTATTTTTTTAAAAAAATTAATTAAAATAAGATTACTAGCAAGTTATTAAAGTGAAAGGTAAAATATAAACATAATTACATATAGATATTTAGAATCGGGTCAAGTATCGATGTCCATAAATATCATGACCATTAATGTATTAAGTAGGAATATCAGTAAATCTCTCTAATCAGGCAGCATGATAATCCTGTTAGCTCATCCCAGGAGGTATTCGTAATGGATCGTAACTCATTGCAGATCCTTCGCTGAGCTTCTGACTCTAAAAGATATAAAGAGACTGATGATATGGTTGTGCAAGGACCCATCCAAATATACCAGCAGTAAAATTAGATCCGTAAGATACTCTGGACTGCATGGGATAACGATCATGAGAAGATATCTTGGATGCACCATATCCATATCCATATCGATCACAAGCTACCAGTGCCTGCAGGTAAGAGGATCTAGAATACGAAAATGACCCTGATACATCCATGGATCCTACTCTACATGTAAGATCTGCAGCTACATCATGTCCCAAACGATCTTGCGAAGCCCGTCGTCTATATGGAATTGTATTACCGCGGGCTCTACCAACTAGTACATCATGGTCTGTATCATGTATGACGTGACTAAACTGTGACTCACGAGTAAATCAAAGATGAATAGTCAGCTGCATCTCCTATCCTCCGGCCTCTCCCTGATCACTGGATCCCCCACTATTTGAAGAAGCACTAACACTACTCTTTCTAGTATCTAAATCTGAATGAATTGAGTGCTCCAGTGGAGATGCAACTGCCTTTTCTTTTCCTCTATCTCCGGGCCAATTAGATGGC
Source organism: Areca catechu (assembly GCA_021397845.1). Classification (NCBI taxonomy): domain Eukaryota; kingdom Viridiplantae; phylum Streptophyta; class Magnoliopsida; order Arecales; family Arecaceae; genus Areca; species Areca catechu. The sequence continues at coordinate 68,125,716 of CM038045.1, forward strand.
GAAAAGGGATGATGTGATGTATCTACTGGAGCCTTGTGAGGAATATTGCTTATTGATCATTATTCAGCATCTATCCCAGTCTCACTAGCTACAAAACTGGCTGGTCGAGGAGGCGATCTTGGCTCATTAAGCTCTAGCTCCTGCTGCTGACTTACGACCCATCCAATCATTGGATCTTCATACTCATCAACATAATTACTTGCAGTAGATCGGAGTATTTCAATTCAACTTATTCCTAAATGCATTTTAGCCTTAACTTTAAATTATAGTATACAAATACAAGATCGTTGAGGCATTTCTGTTTTAAACTCTGCTTGGAGTGGATAAGGCCAAAGGTAGACCAGTTGCACTCATATCCACTAGATGATACCATCTGGAAGAGAATTTTGTCAGCAAGAGTTTTTAAATATTTTGCTGATCCACCAAAATACATCCACCATTCAACTGCAAAAAATATTAAATTATTTAAAATTTCATATTTAATAAAATTTAAAAATTAATTTGAATATAATATTAGACTTAGTAGTACCTACGAGGATTCATCTTTGATTTATTTTTTTGATGGCTACGTTGGATCCAAAAGAATGTGCCCTTCCTAAAAAATTTTATATGAAAAAAAATTATAGTTATTATGTGTTACTTGTTGAAATTAGTGCTAATAAAAATCACTCAATAATTTTAACCTAACTTGCTTATTCTAGGCACATAGCTACAATATTTAGATTAGGCTCTATCTTATATATAACATTGCATAGGATAGACATAAGCTATTCATCCATGACAATGTTTGATATGAAGTATTGGAATCTCGAAATCAGATAGTAAGCTATACATACATGTTAAGAATTAGTCAAGTATACTTGTATAAATATAATTGAATTTAAAATTTTAAAGCATTCATAATTTACTACCTACTTACTAGATACAAATCTGAACTCATTTGATAACTCCACCATCTATCAATGATCCAGATATACTTAGTAATATGTGCTGGATCTGCTTCTTAGATCTTTTCCTTTATCCTTTTTATCATGTAATAAAGGAAGCCCATCTGAGCAGATCTTTTAGAGTCCACAGCCTGAAGTACCTCATATAGAGGCTTGATAGCCTCCACTATCCTCTCGACCCGCTACTAGAATATCTGTCTCGTTATTAAATTCTCCATAGTGCTTCCTTCAGTATTTGTCTTAGCATATCTGGTCTGCTGCCACTCTTGATCGATAAACATTTGACGCAGTTCTACTTTATTACCAAGAAGACTATCGAGTGTTATATAATTTGTAGCAAACTGTGACCCCTGGTCTCAATATTTCTCTATCAGTAAAGCTCCTCATTATTGATAAGATCCATGTATGGTTATAGATGAATCTGGTGACAGTTTGTATAATTCCACTATCTTCTGTACCCTATGGATCTTTTCAATATCCATTAATATGAGGTCAATATAATGTGCAGCACAAGGGATCCAAAAAATATAAGATCGTTGCTGCATCAAGAGATACCCTCAACCCTGTACTGCGGTCCATTATCTGTGATGACCTGTAGACATTCTATTCTCTCACCTGATCAATCATCTCCTCCATCAATCTAAGAATATAGCTACTGCTGTGCACTTGATATGAAGCATCAATAGATTTATGAAAAAAATTTTCCATTACAATAAGTCAAGAAGTTGATGATGCTTCGTCTAGTAGGACCAGTCCAACCATCACACATCACTATCAAACTATACACGGGATATTTATTATGATAGGAGGTAATCCAATTTTCTAGCTTTTTATTGCTGTCCAAAAGCTGACCATAAATATCCCTCGATCTTGAAGGATCGACATTTGTAGCAGTAACTATATAGATGCAATAACTAAGCGATAATATAGGTTGTCTACTGCATGCACTGGAATATGATTGAAATGAAACTAGAATCTAATAGCCCGCCATATATCCTTCTTCTTATCCTTTTTCAGTAGCTATCAATTCTCTATTGCTTGGAATCTCTGCTAGGAAAGGCATGTGGATCGACATCGTGGATAGTGGCTTCTGTTAGAATGTCCTGGAAGACTTCTTTTTACTATCAAATGCTCCTAATATGGATGTAATACAGTTGATACCTCTTCTGACGGGCTCTCTGATTGAGGAGATCCTCCTAAACTATCTCAGACTCTCCTGCAACACTCGCAGAGCCTGATCCCAATCTTAACTCAAAAATTGATGGTCTAAATCACTTTCTATGCCCAGCCATCTTCTCTAGCTGTCTCTGCTCATACAAGCTCGCCTGAATGATAACTTCCATCTATGCCTCCTCATCAGAAGGAATAGATGCTACCTCTGACTTCTTAAAATAATAAGAAGGTGGTTCTGCAGCTCTACGGTCCATCTCTGCTTTCTTCTTCAATATTTTTTCCTTTCCTACTTTGAAATCAGCAAAATACTTTTTTATTAACTGACGAACCTCTTGTGGATACTGCCAGCATGCAGATATATCAGAATAGCCACCAGCCAAGTACTACTTCAACCTCATTATCCCATCATCTTTGAATTCTACATTACACTATTTACACCTCCAATAATGCCGACCCGAAAGCATTTCTTTATGCAACCAACTAATATCACGCTCCAAATCCTTCTTCCTTCTCCAAGGATCCATTCCTGAATATTTAAAAAGTACATAAACTCAATAATTATATAAATTAATTAATATTTTATTTATCTAATATTTTTATTATTATTTAATTATATATTTTTAAATTTTTAAAATTTAAAAAATATAATATTATAAAAATAATTTAATCTTAGATTCATATAGAATTCTATCATAGATGCTATATATATTTTTTTAAGACAGTAGGCATATATGAAAGGTCACTTTTTTTTCAATATAAGGCCTAAAGCACTATTCATAAAATACATCAAAACCTGGATAAAATGATATAAAATTTATAGTGAAAATAGCTTTACAAGCCCTAAAAAAATAATCAAAAATTATATTTTTAATTAATTATTTTATTTTTTATTAATTTTTTAATTTAAAAATATTTTTTAATTTTAAAAATCATATACTTAACAAAAAATTACAATCTTAGCATCATTATGTAGATCTTTTATAGATCTACAACATACACTAAAATCATACCCAAAAATAATTTTGACAACATTTCTCCTTATTTTTTTATTTTTCATGAATTTTGAAAAAAAAGGGGAGAGGGAGAAAGAGAGAAGGGAAGTACATGTGTATCTTAAATCTACCTTCTTTCTTGTTATTTTGATATTTGATTAGCTTCAAATCCTATAAAAACTAGTTCTACAGCCTTCCTTCACTATTTCTGTCGAGAGCTCTCAGTTGCTTCTTATCAACCCCCAAACTCAACACTGTACAAAAAAATTTCAAACCGGTTTGAACCGGACCGAACCGGTCTCGAACTGGCGGTTCGGTCTAGTTTACTATTTTTTTATATATATAAAAGGGGAGAACCAAAATTTAATGCCGAACCATGCTGATTGAATGCCGGTCTGGTTCAGCGCGGTTCGACAAACCATGCTATAAAGTATAAACTATACCAAACTGCTGAATGACTATGTTGAACCTTCCAAACTAGGCCTACAGAGACTAGTTCAAGCCATAAAAAGATCGATGGAGGTGACAAACTAAGCCAAACTCCCCTTGAGCAACAAAGCCAAGTGGATGCTCCATATAGACTTCTTCGACAAGCTCCCCGTAAAGAAAAGCATTCTTAATATCCAGTTGGTAAAGTGGCCAATGTCTCATGGCAGCCATAGAGAGAAGACGGAGGAAATCTTAGCCACTGGTGAAAAAGTGTCACTATAATCTAAGCTGAATATTTGGGTGCAGCCTTTGGCAACTAGCCATGTCTTAAGCCGATCAATCTTCCCATCAAGACCAATCTTCACTATGTAAACCCAACAACAACCAACAGTTGATTTACTTGGTGGTAAAGGAACCAACTCCCAAGTGGCATTAGAATGCAGAGCTACCATTTCATCAATTATTGCCTTCTGCCACCCTGGATGGGCCAGTGCCTCATTGGTAGTTTTAGGAACAAAAGTAGACAACAGCGAGGATACAAAGGTATAATAAGGTGAAGATAGATGATGATAACTTAGACAACTATAACTAGGATGAGGGTTACGAGTGGAGAGAATACCTTTTCAAATAGCAATGGGAGGACTATCAACTGGAGGTGGATCTATGGTAGGCACCGGCATTGGAGCAGGGGGTGAGTTAGTACAAGTATCAACTAGGCATGTAGGTGGATCAGAATGTAGTTGACGATGATAAACCTGAAGTCGACTAGACGGAGCATCCTTGGGGGGGCTAATGTATGGAAGAGGGTGAGCCTCAAGTATGACGGAATGCTCAGGAGAAGATGAAAAGAAAGGATGAGCTCTCATGAATGGTTATATTGATAGAAGTACCAATTTATGTCTGGAGAGTAAAATCAGTATCCTTTTTGAAGACGAAAGTAGCTCAAAAAGATACATTTAAGAGATTTGATAGAGAGCTTATCATGTCCAAGGGTTAGAGTACGAACAAAGCAAGTACAACCAAACAAAGGAAAGAGGGAGAGGATAAAGGGATTGAGTATGAAACAACATGGAATGTGGAATCTGATTTTGTAAAACTAATGAAGGCATTATGTTAATCAAGTAACAGGCAATGAGAACAGCATCTCCCAAGAAATGAAGAGGGACATTATTGTGTAAGAGTAATGTATGGGCAGTCCCAATGAGATGACAGTTTTTTTTTTATGCTTAGCAACTCCATTTTGCTAAGTACGAGGGTATGAAGATTGATGAAGGATGCCCTTTGAAGACATAAAGCTACAGGCAAAAAAATATTCTTGTATATTATCACTACGTATAGTATGAATTGGAACACCAAATTGAGTGCGAATTTCATCACAAAAAGTTTTAAATATAGAGAATAACTCAAAACAATTTTTCATTAAAAATAATCAAGTGCAACGAGAATAATCATCAATAAATGTTACAAAGTACTGAAAACACAGTAGAATGAACATGACCAGGGCCCAATACTCAAGTACAAACAAGTTCAAATGAGAATGTGGCCCGCTTTGGAAACGAAGCACGTGCTTGTTTTCCAGGCTGACACGACTCATACTCAAGTGATGATAGAGAGGAGAGATGGGGAACCATTATCTGAAGATTTGAAAGACTGGGATGCCCCAAACGATTATGAATAAGAGAAGGTGATGCATTGGAAGTATAAACCACTAGTGAAGTAGGCAATGCGCGATAGTAAAATCCCTGTGACTCATGCCTGGCACCAATCGTCTGTCACTCTGTCCCATACCCAAGTCCTGTGCAAGAACGAAATGATCAAGGAATGTGATAGAGCAATTCAGTGAACTAGTTAATTTGCTGACAGATATAAGATTAAAGAGATAGATATGTAGGAACATAAAGTACAGAATCTAAAGGTAATAAGGGAATGGGTCTAGCTTGACCAACACCCTAAGCTAAGGTTTTAGAGTCATTAGCCAAGGTAATTATAGGAAGAGGGGAAGAACTACTAATACTAGAGAAAAGTTGTTTATTACCCGAGATGTGATCAGAGGCACCAAAATCAAAAATCCATGGTCCAAGTGGAGAGGAATGAGTGAGACAAGCAACTGAATTACCAACTTGAGCAGTAAAGGCAATGGTTGACTGCTTGGTGGCTTTATACTGAAGATATGCATCATACTCAGCAGTAGGGATGGAGCTAGTTTGAGGCACAATTAAAGTGGAGTCAGTTTAGGCCATATTTGCTATAGAAGTCAGCTGACCATTCAACTTGAAACAGCAATCTTGAGTACGGCCCATCTTATGCTAATAAGTGCATTGTAGTCGTTGACGATTACCTCCATGGCGATTGCTTCTACCACGGCTGTTCCAGTCAGAAGCTTGAGATGCAAGGATAGTAGAGTCGATGGGAGAAGTTTCAAGAGTAGCCACAGGTGAGGAAGAAATATGCAGCAGGCATGCAAAAACATCTTCCATAAAGGACACCATAGAGCTAGACAAAATTTGATCAGGGATCGAAGTATGGAGGGATGCTTAGCCAAGGTGAGAACCTTAAAGAGTTTATCATGTTGTTGTTCCTGTGCCTCAGTATCAGTAGTGATGGGCAATAGTTCAACAAGCTCCTCTTTCACGGTTTGAATCTGGCCTATATAGGTAGACATTTCCTAGTCAAATTTTTGAAGATGCAACATTTTAGAAATAACCGCATAAAAGTGTTGGATATCATTAGTGTATAAGACTTTAGCCTTTTTCCATAGGTCATAGCAATCTGATAAGGACAGAATATGGGGAAGAGTTTGCGATCAACAGTAGACCATACAAGACTGCACAATTGAGCATCAATCTTGTTGAAAAGTGTGTGGAAAGTTTATATAGCCCCCACATGGACTTCCTCATTTATATTAATTAGAAGAAAAAACAAGTTACACAAATGTCCCTATTAGGGGCTCTATCTGAATATAATAAAGGTAACATAGTCAACAAACAACTTAAAACACCCTCCCTCAAGCTAGAGCATATATATCAAACATGCCCAGTTTGTTACATAAAGACTTAAACACACCCATGGATACAACTTTGGTGAAGACATTAGCGCACTGCTTGGTAGGAGTGAATGGAGTATAGATAACGCCTTTCATCACAGCATCTCTCACAAAGTGACAGTCCACCTCTGCATGTTTGATTCTTTCATGAAATATTGGATTACGAGCTATGTAAATAGCCGCTTGGTTATCATAATACATGGGCATAGAACCTGTCACAAAAATCCTAATTTCAGCCATTAAGGACTTTAACCATATCAATTCACACACAATGTGAGCCATTGCCCAGTACTCTACTTCAGCACTTGGCCTACATATAACATTCTATTTCTTGCTTCACCGAGTCACCAAGTTTCATTCTACATAAGTATAATAACCGAAAGTAGACTTCTGATCACTCCCTCACTAACATATCCTGAGTCTAAATAAGCCTCGATATGTAAGTGACTATAACTTTTATAGAACAATCTTTTGCCTGGTGCTCCTTTCACATAAGATAGTATCCTCAATGCAACCTTCCAATGTACTTGTCTAGGTTTTTACATAAATTGACTAGTAAGACCCACTGTAAATGTGATATCTGATCTCGTAAATGTAAGATAAGTTTCCAACAAGTATCCTATATCTACAAACATCAATAAATTCTTCCAACTTCTCATCCCATAAATTCAGATTCTACTCCATAGGTATATTTTAAGGTTTACATCCAAGAAGTCCAGATTCTTCTAGAAGATCAAGTGCATACTTCCTCTGAGATAGGACAATACCCCATTTTCCATAAGTTAACTCAATTCCTAGGAAATACCTAGGTCATCCCATATCTTTTGTAACAAAATGCTATTTAAGAAAGGCCTTAGTTTCTTCCATTCTTATTTTGTCACTACTTGTTAACAAAATATCATCGACATATACTACCAGAATAACCGTCCCAATATCCCTGTTTGCACAAAAATAGAATGGTCAGACCTGGTGAAGCCTGTAGAGAACATCACCTTGCTCAGCTTATCAAACCATGTATGCGGGCTCTGCTTCAGATCATAGATCGTCTTTATGAGTTTGCACACCATCTTCCCTTGAGCAACATACCCAAGAGGTTGCTCCATATAGACCTCATCAAGATCACCAAATAGAAAGACATTCTTCACATCATCTAAAGCATAGACCACCCCCGATTAATAGCAACAGACAAGATGACCCGAATGGAATTCAAGCATGAACTGGAGAGGTCTCAAAATAATCGATACCATAGGTCTGGATGTACCCTTTTGCCACAAGGCAAGCTTTGTAGAGGTTAACAGAATCATCCGGGTTATACTTAATAGTGTACACCCACCAGCAACCAACAATATCAATAGGTGTGGAGGGAGTCACCAAATCTTAAGTACGGCAGGACAATTGAACCATTCATCCCCTCATCCATGGTAGCCTTGTTAGGGATGTGGATCGTAGTGGGATGCCGAAAAACTCGCAGAAGAAACTGAAAAGAAAGCCTGAAAGACAAATAAAAAACAAACACAAGCAAACACACAGGGATTACATGGTTCGGACCTCTTGCTCCTACATCCACGGCCGCATAGGATCAAATCTCCACTATCAGGAAGAAATACAGGAAGTTATTACACAAGAGAACCCTCTCTGGATGCAAACCCTAGCCCAATATGAAGAAAAAAGAAAGAATAAATCAATACAGGAAGAACCCTTGCCCTCTCTACCTTTATCTCTCTCTTCCCCTTGTTTGCTCTCTTGGAAAACCCTTGGACTTCTCTTCTCTAGGTTGCAAAACCTCTTCTTGGCTCTCTTCTTAGCTCTCTATTGGTCTGCAAGCTCTGTTCTCCAATGCACGACGGCTCTCTGTGGCCCCTGATAAAAGAGAACGATGAAACAACCTCAATCGAAGTCCAAAACCGTATCAAAACTCGTCTTAGACGTCCAAAACCATCAAGAAAGCTCCCAGGCCATTAGATCTGAGATCAACGGCTCAAATCGCGTCAAAATCCATATAAAACTCCTATGATCATGCCTGATCTGTGTCGGGATCAATCTCAGCCGTCCGATCAGGCGATCGGATGTTCTAGATCATGTAGAAAGGCTATGGACCATGGTGAACCGTGAGAAATGCCTAGGGAAACGCCCAGGAAATGCCCCAGGGCAAATCGCCTGGAGTTGGGCAGAGCCCGCGCGTGCCTCGGACGTGGGCCTGGGCTGCTCGCCCGCACGGGCGCGCGTGGGTTGGGCCTGGTCCAACCTGCGGGCCTGCTGCTGGGTTTTTTTCCCTTTTTTTCTTTCTATTTTGATTTCTAGTTTTTTCTCTGGGCTTCTGGGCTTCTTTGGACTTGGGTCTTGGATGGATATGGCTCCACACCCAACAAGCCTTCCAATGCGGGAATTGAGTACTTTTTGATAGTTCTTGGAAATAGAAACATAAGCTAAAGAAAGAGCAAAGTGGCAAAACAAGGGGTGAAAATGATTATAAGACACAAAATTAGTAATAGGATGAGCTGTAGAGCATTTACATTTTCTGAGAGCAATTATGAGATCAAGATCACCAGAGGAGAATAAAGAGGCTGATGACTAGGAGCTGCAACTGGGAGATTTGAATCAGGTAAGACTGGAGGTGGAATGGGAGTGACATTCCGACATGAGTATACCTGTAATGATTTGGCTGGTGGAACAGGTTTAGGAGGGTAACAAAGAGAAAGTAGACTCAGAAGAAGATCAAAAATAGGATGTGGACTCGAAAAAAAGTGACATTAGCAATGATATAGTACATCCGAGATAATGGATCAAAGCACCGATATCCCTTTTAAGTGTTTGAGTAACCAACAAAGACACATTTAACAGACCTAGAAGATAATTTATCATTAATAGAAGTAAGATTATGGACAAAACAGACACACCAAAAGACCTTAAAAGAAAGTTAATACACAGGTTTATATGGATACAAACAACAAATGGAATGTCGCCATGAAGGATAAAAGATGGCAAATGGTTGATAAAATGACATGCAGTAAGAACTGCATCGGCCCACAGATATTTTGGTATTTGCATTTGAACCATAAAAGTACGGGCTACATCGAGCAAATGACGATAATACGATATTTTCTTTCAGTGACACCATCTTTTTAGGATGTGTAGGGACAAGTAGGGGTGGACAGCACGAAATCAAGGAATCAAACTCATCGAAGACAGGAAGAACTGCAACACCGTCTGCTTGCCGGCCACGATGAGACAAGGACAAAAAACTAGGGCTTCCAGAATATCTCGGAAATCAAGGAATCAAGGCAGGCATCTGCGAGAAAATCGGGACGATGACGGTCGACCAGGGATGGTCCTCTTCCGTTAGGAAAGTGGGGGCTAGGGCTTCGTTCCTTCTCGAGAGCAGACAAGAAGGAAGAAGGGAGCAATGCGAACGATGCGAGGCTTCTCTTTCTCCGCATATGAGTCTCGATCAGGTGGGAGGCCCAATCAGGTGGGAGCTTCTCTTTTCGTCCAAGTCTCGATCAGGTGGGAGTCACGGTGGCTATTCCTTTTTTTCTTCAATAGTTAGTGTGAAGCAGAGGCAATGACATAAAGAAGTAGAGGCAAGCGCGCAAGAGAGATAGGGCTTAAGGTTGCTCTGATATCATGTTGAGAAGTATGCGGAAAGTTTACACAGCCCCCACATGGACTCTTATTTATATTAATTAGTACAAAAATAGTTACACAAATGCCTTTATTAGGCACTTTATCTAAGTATAATAAGGATAACATAGTCAACTAATAACTTCTAACAAATCTTTTGCCAAGTAGGCTGATCAATAGCAGGAACATCTGCAGCTTTCTTGATTAGGTGGTCTTTACATCCGTCCCTTAAATCATAATTGAAAAGTAGCAACCCAAGATAAATAATTGGGACCAGAAAGTTATTCTATGGTCACCAAAGGTGAACTAGAGAAATCAGAAACAAAAATACCCGATTTTGTCAAAGACGACAAAGGTGCTAACATCTTGACTTGGAGTGAAGGAAGATCTACAAATACCTCAAGGAAAGGTTGAGATAATCCAAGAAAAAAATAAGCAGCACCAGGAGGACCAAACACCAGGCAGACCAATTGGCAGCAAGGAAGAGCTCACGGCAACATGGAAGGATGCACAGCAATAAGACAGGGCATGCAGCTAGGGTTTTCTCTCCCTATGGCAGCTAGGGTTTCCTCTCCCTATGGTGGCTAGGGTTTTCTCTCCCCTGGCTTTGATACCATGTAAAAGAAAATGAGAGATGAAAAGATATGAAAGAATCATTGTATTCACTTGACTTCTTCATGGGCTCTACATATATATAGCAATAATAAATCTCCAATTGATATGTTTCCTAAATAGGATTATACAGAATATACATAATTGATATGTTTCCCAATATACATAATTGATATGTTTTTCCCATTGATATATAGATATATTATAGTAATTACTATATCAGTAATTCTATCTATTTCAACACAATTTCTTGTAGAATCGAAAATGAAGTTAGTTCATTACATAACAATTATATATAGAAAAGATGATTTTTAACACAAACAAAAGTAAGCTTGATCAGACGAAACTAAATTTGCACTTAAGCAAATAAAGTTAACCTATCAATTTATCAGATGTTGCTCATAATAAAACAATGAAAATGTCAAAAAAATCAGTTTTCTACTTGCTCAGTCATAGGCCGTACATAGCTATCCAAAAACTCAAACACCATTCCTAAAGCAATAAAATGATGAATAAAGAGAATAAAAGAACTACTTTGAACCAAGATTCCTGGTACTAGTACCGAGATCCATACCAACAGCTCATCGGTACGTTATGGTACCGATACTATACCATACCGATACTATACCATACCGACACTCATACGGTGAGGCATGCCGATCCAAATATGTATGCCAATTTTTTTTATTTTTTATTTCTTTTGATCTTTTTATGATTTATTAAATATTTTTAGATCTAAGTAGATATTTGTTGATGCTAATTGATGTTTGTATCACTTCAAATTACTACAAAATATTGTCTAGCCTCCAACCATGATATATTATTTTTTAAAAAATTCCTATAAAGTGAAATTACCGGCAATCATTAAAGTAAAAAGAGAAATATAAATATAATTACATACCGATAGTTAAAATCGGGTCGAGTATCGATGTCCATAAATATCGAGATCATTAATGTACTCAGCAGGAAGATCAGTAAATCCTTCTAACCAGGCAGCATGATAATCCTATAAGCTTATCTCAGGAGCTATGCGTGATGGATCGTAACTCATTGCAAAACCCTCGCTAACATCCCAACTCTAAGAGATATCTAGAGACTGATGATATGGCTATGTAAAAGCCCATCCAAATATATGGATAGCAAAATCAGATCCATAAGATACTTCGAACTGCATGGAATAATAACCACTAGATGATGTCTCAGATGCACCATATCCATATCCATATAGATCACAAGTTACTAATGCCTACAGATAAAAGGATCTAGAATATGAGGATGACCCTCATACGTTCATAAATCCAACTCCACATGTAAGATCTGTAGCTGTATCATGTCCTGAACAACGTTACGAATCCTGTAGCCTTATCGAATCGTATCATCGCAGGCTCTACCAACTAGTATACCATGATTTATATCTTATATGGTGTGAGTAAACTGCGACTCATCAATAAATCGAAGATCAATAGCCGGCTGCGTCTCCTATCCTCCAGTCCCTTCCTAATCACTAGATCCCCGACTATCAGAAAAAGCACTAGCACTATTCTTTCTAGTATCTGAATCTGAATTAATTGAGTGCTCTAGTGAAAATGCAATTACCTTTCTTTTTCCTCTATCTCTGGATCGAATAGATGGTCGGAAGGGATGATGTGATATATTTGCTGGAGCCCTATGAGGAATATTGCTTCTTACTTATTGTTCAACATTCATCCCAGCCTCACTAGCTATAAAACTGTCTAGTCGAGGAGACAATCCTGGTTCAAGCTCTGGCTCCTGTTACTGACTCACGGCCCATCCAATCATCAGATTTTCATCCTCATCAATATAATTACTTGCAACTAGACTGGAGTATTTCAGTTCAACTTCCTTCTCAATGCTCTTTAGCCTCAACCTTAAATTATAGTATACATATACAAGATCGTTAAGGCATTTTTATTTTAAACAATCCTCTACTTGGAGTGGATAGGGCCGAAGATAGACCAGTTGCATTTACATCTACTAGATAACACCATCTGGAAAAGGATCTTAATAGCCAGATTTTTTAAATATTTTGCTGATTCACCAACATGCATCTACTATTCAGCTACAGAAGATATTAAATCATTTAGAATGTCAAATTTAGCAAAATTGAAAAAGCATTTTGAATCTAATATTAGACTTATTAGAACTTACCAAGATTCAACTTTGATTTACTTCTGAAGGCTACATTGGATCTAAAAGAATTTGCCCTTTCTAAAAAATTTTATCTAGAAAAAAATTATTGTTATCATGTGTTACTTGTTGAAGTTACTGCTAAAAAAAATCACTCAATAATTTCAACCTAATTTACTTATTCTAAGTATATAGCCACGACATCTGGATCGAGCTCCATCTTATATACAACATTGCATAGGACAGATATAAGCTATTCATCCATAGCAATATCTGGTATAGAGTATTGAAATCTCGGATTCAGATAGTAAGCTGTATATATATTTTCAGAATTAGTCAAGTATACGTGTAGAAATATAATTGAATTTAAAATTTTAAAGCATTCATGATTTACTGCCTATCTGCTAGATGCAAATTCGAACTCATTTGATAACTCCATCTATCAATAATCCTGATATACTCATTGGCATGTACTGGATCTGTTTCTTGGATCTTTTCCTTGTCCTTTCCATCATGTAATAAAGGAGCCCATCTGAGCATATCGCTCAGAGTCCATGGCCCGAAATATCTCATATAGAGGCTTGATAGCCTCCACTATCCTCTAAACCCACTGCTAGAATGTGTCTTATCACTAAATTCTCCACAGTGCTTTCCTCGATATTTGTCCTAGTATATTTGCTCTGCTGCCACTCTTGATTAACAAATATCTAATGTAGCTCCACTTTCTTGCCAAGAAGACTATCAAGTACTATATAATTTATAGCAAATCGTATAACCCCTGGTCTCAATATTTTTTTTCCAGGAAAGCTTCTTATCAATGATAAGACCCATGTATAGTTATAGATGAATCTGATGATAGTCTGTGCTTATTCAACCATCTTCTGTACCCTACAGATCTTTCCAATATCCATCAACATGAAGTTAATATAATGTGCAACACAAAGAATCCAGAAAATTTGTGATCATCGCTACATCAAGAGCTATCCTGCGGATCTATACTGTGATCCATTATCTGTGATGACCTGCACGATATTCTGCTCTCTTACCTGATCAATCACCTCCTCCATCAATCTAAGGATATAGCTGCTATCATGCATCTAATCTGAAGCATAAATAGATTTATGAAAAAAAATCTCTATCATAATAAGTCAAGAAGTTGATGATGCTTCATTTAGTAAGATCAATCCAACCATCACATCACTATCAATCCATATACGAACCACTTACTCTGATAGGAGGCAATTCAATTTTTTAGCTACTTATTGCTATCCAAAAACTGACCATAAATATCCCTTAATCCTGGAGGATCTACATCTGCATCAGCAATCTATAAATGCAATAGCTAAGCGATAATATGGATTTTCTGTTGCATGCACTGGAATATGATTGAAATGAAAACAGGATCCGATAGCCTACTACATATCCTTCTTCTTATCCTTTTTCAGCAAACTATCAATCTTTTATTGCTTGGAATCTTTACTAGGAAAGGCATATGATCGATATCGTAGATAGTGGTTCCTACTGCAATATCCCTGGAAGACTTCTTTCTACTACCAAATGCTCCCAATATGGATGCAATACAGCTGGTGTCTCTCTTGACGCGCTCTCTGACTAAGGTCCTCCTAAACTATCTCAAATTCTCTTGCAACACTCCCAAAGCCCGATCCCGATCCCACTCAAAAGCTGATAGTCCAAATCGCTCTCTATACTTGCTATCAACTGCAGCTGCATCTATCCATACAAGCTCGCCTAAATTGTAGCCTCGATATGTACCTCATTGAAAAGAATAGATGCTCTCTGACCCTTCCATCATAAGATGGTTTTGCAGCTCTACGGTCTACCTCTGCCTTCTTTTTTAATATTTTTTTTGCTTTGAAGTCAGCAAAATACTTTTTCATCAACCAACGGATCTCTTGTGGATACTGTCGGCATGCAGATACATTAAAATAGCCATCAGTCAAGTCTACTTCAATCTCGTTACCTCACCATCCTTGAATTCTATATTACACCATTTACACCTTCAATGATGCCGACCAGAGAGCATTTCTCCATGCATCCAATCAATATCACGCTCTAGATCCTTCTTACTCTTCGATGAATCCATTTCTGAATATTTAAAAAGCACATAAACTCAATAATTATATATAATTAATTAATATTTTATTATCTATTTTTTTTATTTTTTAAATAATTATATATTTTTAAATTTTTAGATTTAAAAAATATTAAAAAAATTATAATATTATAAAAAATTAATTTGATCTTACATTCATATAGGATTTTATCATAGATGCTACATATATTTTTTTAAGATAGTGGGCATGCATGAAAGACCATTTTTTTTCAATATTAGACCTAGAGTGCTATTCACAAGATGCAACAAAATTTAGATAAATCAATATAAAATTTATAATAAAAATGGCTCACAAGCCATAGAAGAATAATATATTATTATAATTTTTTTAATTAATTATTTTTAATTAATTTTTTAATCCAAAAAAATTTTTTAATTTTAAAATTATATACTTAACAAAAAATCATGATCTTAGCATCATTGTGTAGATCTTTCATAGATTTATAACATAATCTAAAATCATGCCAAAATAAAAAATTGTGATAGCATTTACCCTTTTTTTTTCATTTTCCATGAATTTTAAAAAAAAGAGAGGGGAGAGGGATAAAGAAAGAAAGGTTTTGTGCAAGGATTCAGGTCTCGGCGGGATGTCCCGGGACATCCCACGAGACACCGGGATGGGGTACTATCTCATGTGTTGGGACAGGACGTCCCATCAGCATCCCAGCGTTCCAATCGGGACATCTTGGAACATCCCTTGTCCCAAGTATCGGGACGGGACGCCAATGTGTCCCGTTCCATGGAAAAACCGGGACAGCCCCGTCCCACGGGATTTAAAACCTTGGTTTTGTGTACCTTGAATCCATCTTTTTTCTTGCTATTTTGATATTTGATTGATTTGAAATGCTAAAAAAATTATTTTGGAAGCCCTCTTTCCCTCTTTCTATCAAAATTGAGAGCCTCTTGAGCTCTCAGTTGCTTAATAACAACCCTTCACCCCACCTTACTATAGTATAAAAAATTGAATTGGATCGAACCAGAACGAACCGATCCAAACCATACCCGAATCGACCATACTGGTCGATTTGGCACAGTTCGGGTTGGTGTGGGCCCAGTTCAATTTTTTTTATTTTTGAATGGGGAGAACCGGCTTTTATAGCCGAACCATGCTGATTAGGCACCGGTTTGGCTCAGTTCCACGGTTTGGCAAACCCTACTTTGAACCCTTTTGGCTTGTCAGTATGATGGAGCTGGCATGAGTTTTTTTATGGCCGCCACCACTTAATATGGAGTAGCTTGC
This sequence comes from Areca catechu, assembly GCA_021397845.1. Taxonomy (NCBI): domain Eukaryota; kingdom Viridiplantae; phylum Streptophyta; class Magnoliopsida; order Arecales; family Arecaceae; genus Areca; species Areca catechu. The sequence goes on from CM038045.1 coordinate 68,142,055, forward strand.
CAGATAACCAGCATCAGCATAATTACCTATGCTGGTTCTAGCCCTGAACACTGGCATCCAATGTCAACATAATTACCTATGCTAGTTCTAGCCCTGAACACTAGCATTGGCTGGTATTCAAATCCGTGGTGGTATCTGGTTGGGATGGCTAGGAACCATGCCTCCGTTCTACTGCTTGTATTGCACAAGCATGTTCAGGAATGAGGACAAACCTTTCCACTGAAATTTTGGCCTCACTTCAGACATAAGTAATTATAGGGCTTGGTTCATGTGAATTGAGATTTCTTATGGCACAAGCCCAAAAACTCAATTTACACTAAGCTAATTCTTTCACACTTTAACTGCCACATATACCATACAAGCAAGCAGAGAGTTACATTTTTTTGTATTGGTTATGCATTTTTGAAAATAACTGTATTAATTATGGGGCTAGGAGCATTGTGCTTGTCCTACAGCCAGGGCAAACATTGTTATCTCATTGAAGATTTCTTGAATGTACATCAGGAGTTATTTAAAAGCATTTGACAATGCCTTTTTGACTGGTTTTGTCAAACATAAATGTGCAATCCAGATAAGCTCTTATTTAGAAGCAATCAAGCAAAAAAGGAAAAAAGAAACATTGACATGTCTGGAGAACAAAATATCTTATGACACCTGTCACAAATGAAAGAGTTATATTTACCTGTGTGCAGCACAAAGTTTACTAATTAAGACATCATGGGTGGTGTAGAAGTACTGATTTAACACATTGGGTAGTGCCCTATCTGCAATTGGTAGAAGACTGAAAATCGCACCACCATGGTTATTTATTACAAGAATAGTCATAGGCTTCCTCCTTGCCCTTCAACATCAAAAAGCATAATTTTAGAAATACATAACAAAGTGAATGGATATTTAATTACTAAAAAACTAACATGGTGAACTTGAAAAACAATAACAAATTATCAAACATTTAATTTCCATAAATACTTTAACCTCAATTATGCAGAAGAAATATGCTAAGTTATACAACAACAAATATCATAAATCATGGATATACAGAGTCCAGACATTAGACAAAATCAAGTATTGATTGTTTCATCATGAAACCACCATGTTGATACCCTGAAAATTCCTTAAAAGTTACAGTATAATAAAAAAAAAAGAGTTACTTTAGAGTCATCTATCATTTTTTTCTTTTGATTTTACTATTTCTTCGACACCTAAGGGTGAAATTTTTGGTCAAGATCACTTAACACTTGAGCCAAAATTGCTGAAACCATTAACTATCAAATTTCCAAAACAAAATATCAGTTGGCATAACATCAATCGTTACTCAGCATTCACTTAATATACACCAAAATACATAATGGTTTGTACAAAAGGATAGAAGCAAGGCAAGCAAACAGGGATGCAGGAAAAAAGAATGCGCATGATACTTATTAAAAAGAGAAAGGGCCTGATACCTTTGATTAAGAATTGCCAATCCATTTGTATCATAAAGGAAAGATACATCACCAATCACACAAATAACCTGAATATAGTCACCCATATAATTAATGTAAGTCTCTAATCTTCTGTTTAATCTATCCAAAGCAACGAATAAAAGAATATGAATAACAAATAAAATGATTGAATACAGCTGGCTAATATATTGGTGTAAAATACAATAATAATCTTTAGAAGATTGGGATGCTTGTCCTTATTGCTTGGATATTAGTCAGAATGTTAGTCCCAGATAATACTACAAACTAGTAGATACCCCAAATTACAAAAGAATTGGTATGTGGGTTAGGCTCACCCTTATTATTCAGGTCTTAATAACCAACCACCTAGACTGAAAGTCAAACGATGGATATCTCTTTCATTTTTGCCTTGGCCCGTGCCCGGTTCTTGACATCCAATGGTATGAGAGATTGTAAAACTCCAACTTTTTCTTCCACATGTTTGAGGGCACTAATGAAGTCAAGTTGAAAGAAGCTTCACTATCACCTTGTTAGCAGTTTCACTTAACCATTATAGTGGGAAATAACATATATAAAAGAAAAATAATGTATTAATATTCTCTCTGCATTATGTGCAGTTCATAAGGCCCCAATGTTTTACCAAGAACAACATGGTGTCATGGAAAAATGCATTGGCTGAATACTGCCTGCCAACATGTACCAAGCAATAAATATTTATTTGTTAAGGTCTAGATTGATCATTAACAAAAAAGCACCCAAAAACCAAAATCTTCCAAATCAGTGTCATGGTTTATGACAAAAATAACTGCATTCATCTTTGGCAAAATCAGTTATGCCTTAACATGTATGGCTAACTACGTTACACAACCAAATGTATGTGAGGCACCTAACTGCATAAAGCCCACACATGCCCATGTACATGATTGAACATTAATGTATGAAAGCATCAGTTTGTGTCTGTGCCTGCATGTGTGAGTGTAAGCATTCACAAAAAGCATCTTAGCATTTAAGACGTGCCATTCACCAACAACCATGATAAAAACAAGTAAATATATTTTTTTAATTTGATTTGATGCAAACAAATTTAGTTTCTTACTCGTTTGTTGCATCCCACAGCAAAACCAAGAGCTGTGCTAAGCAAGCCATCAATACCACTAGCACCCCTGTTCCCAGCCACTCGTATACCATGGAATTGTAGATCCCAATCTGACATCAGGTGAGTATTTTTTATGACGGATTTCACCCAGCCCCTTCCGTACATGTCCACATCTCTAATGACCATGCTGTTCCCAACAAATAAGACAACATCACCTTGAAGTACTTCTCCAATTATATGCGCAACATGTGGTTCGGTTAGCGAGCATTCAGAATTAATTTGAAATTCAATTTCCCATGCAACCTAGAACAAATTATACTCTTTAGCTTTCAAAGAAGAAATCTGATTAAGATTATGTAAAGTAAATATTCTGCAAGAGAACATAAAAATATAACCAAGTATTTAAAAGGCAAAGGAAGAAATCTTCCAACATGCACACTCTTCCAACATGCACACCCAGCTCCAGCCCCACTCCATGGCTGAGACACATGTGCACACCTGAAACCAAGGTTTTAAATCCCGTGGGACGGGGCTGTCCCGGTTTTTCCATGGAACGGGACGCATTGGCGTCCCGTCCCGTCCCGACACTTGGGACAGGGGATGTTCCAAGATGTCCCGATTGGGACGCTGGGATGCTGATGGGACATCCTATCCCAACACATGAGATAGTACCCCGTCCCGGTGTCCCGTGGGATGTCCCGGGTCGTCCCGCCGAGATCTGAATCCTTGCCTGAAACAAGGTTCCCTCCCAGGAGGAGGCTAACCCTCTCTGGGCAGACAAATCCCAGATCAACATGTTTTACATATCGTTGACTGAAATGTCAAAGTAGTTTAGCAACAATTTAAGCATAGCATTTCCTGCTGATTACCATAACCTGACACTAGAAAAGGCCTAAGGCCTAGTTTAATAATCACAAAATGAAGTGAACTCGAGAGAAAATAAAATTGGCTATTATAAGCAAGTGAACAAGATAAGGCCACAACAAGGCTAAAAACAACACTAGAATATAAACAATTATTGTTGGCACAGATTCAGATCCCGGTGGGACATCTCATGGGATACCGGGACAGAATATCATCCCATGTGTCGGGACAGGATGTCCTGCAGGCATCCCAACGTCCCAATCGGGAAACCTTAGGCTTAGGACATCTCCTGACCCGAGTATCGGGACGGGATGGGATTTCGGCATGTCCCATTCCATGGAAAAACCAGGACAGTCCCATCCCATGGGATTTAAAACATTTGGCTCAAATAACTTAGTGAATTTACTATTTGAATGGGCATGGTTAGGTAATAACTATTACTAATTTTACGAAAGGATTTCAACAAGTTGAGCTACAATGATTAATATATTGATTTTTTTGTGATGATTATAAGGAGCTATAGCTCATGGGATGGGCAATGGTTCCACATCTTAAAAGTGTTGTAAAAAATTTGTAAGAAAAAGGGCCCCAAAGGTTTCACTGAACTGTACCATTCAGGGCTCTCAACTGACAAGATAAAAATACCACATATTCAAAATGTTGAATAAATTGTAAATCTGTTTTCAGCAAGATAGTTGGTACCACCATATCCAGTGTTTTCAAGAAACTGCTCCATTTTCTGGGCTTCTTCACGAAATCAATTTTAAGTAAAATATCAGTAAATTCAGATATGGTACTCTGGATTCTGTGAGTAACGATATGAGAAGGATCATGACGATATGGATGCTTGTCAACCAAGATATATGCAGATGGAGAACAGAACTCCAGCAACTGGACAATGCGTTTGCTTGTAATCCTGCTACCAATCTGTTATTGTTGAGAGTCAAAAAATCAGAAGCATATTAACAAACTTTCAATATATTATAACTTGACTGAACAAAAGCAGATACATTTGCACAAATCATTCCGCTTATTTATCAATTATGTAGTCATTAAAATGACTTTTCAATTTGTGTTTTTAATCTAAATTGCTCAAGCATAAATGCACATAACATATAAGCAAGCATCCAAGAAAGGTATAGGGTGATACATCATGGATGTTGTTAGATATTAGAATAATGAAAATTAACCCAACTTTATTTGATTAAAATAGATACTTTTTGTGATACTTTGCAGGAATTGACTCTATAAACGTGTAGAGCTCGATTTTAGGAATCCTATGGCGCAAACGGCATGCAATTCGGGTTTCGAATGGGCCCAAAATAGTATTTAGAAGAATTTAGCACGAACTTCAAAGCCGCACGATTTTTGGAGCAGCCCCTAAAACCTTTCAACCGGTTCACCCAAGACCAACGGCTTGGTCCATAGATCAGCGCCCGGTCCACCTGCAGCCATTGCTACCGGTCCACGGGCAGAGCCGTGGACCACCGTGCGCCATTTGCTCCGGAACTCATCGGAGAGCTTCCCCCGGCGCTACCCAAGCCGCCGCCGACCTCATTGCCGGCCGGAGAAGTCCCGTTCAGCTGGAAAAATGCCTAACCCGCTGCTGCCCTTCTCCATCTTCTTCACCTCGCCGCCAAGCCGCCCGTTCCAACGCCGCGCGCCTCTCCCGTGTCCGCTGCTGCCCAAGTCGCCGCAAGCCGTTCTTCACCGCCCATTGCCACCGTGAGCCGCCACCCATTGCCGACTGCCACTCTCCCATCACCAATGAACTGGATCTCTTCTTTCACGGTGTTTCTTCTCTCTTTGGCCGGTCTCAATGTGAAGTCTTCGGTAAATTGTCGGAAGGAAGAAATTGGATGTCGGACGACGCTGGATGGACGCGGGGTTGTGCGATAGAATTTTTGAATTTGATTTTTGAGATAGAGATACGATCGCGAAGGAGTTCGGATGAGGAGATAGCGCCGAGTATGAGAAGCAGATTGGGATGAGGAAATCACCGTGATTCTCACACGGGCCCGACACGGTGTTTCCTATCTATAAATCCCGGGGTCATTCTACGCTCCGGGAGGAGAATTCGAGAGAGACTTCGCCCCATTCCACTTCCAAATCTTGTATTTCTTTTGTGCGAAGCTAATGTCTGGCTAAATCATCTTCTCGGGATTCCACTGTAGTGCTTGGCACAAGGGGTTTATTTTATTTTTAATCTTTTGTACTCCTTTTCTATGAAATAAAAATAGGAATTTCTTGTCAATATTTTTATGAATCATTTCATTCTTATTAGGCATAGTTTATATTCTTGGGACAAGCTGTGATCAATAGATACAGTTTGTGCTCTTGGAATAAACTATCTCTAGGAGGAATTTTCATAATTTGTGTGTCCGCTTTTTGACTAATCTATATTCCAGGGGAACGAGCCGTGATCGAACAGGTACGGGTCGTCATCGCCAAGAATAGGTTATATCTAGATCGGAACGTACGGATCTCATAGAAGTAGAGTGCCAGCCCACCTAACAAGTAACCAGTTGGAGTTTCGAGATTTTATCTTTTGCATTTACATTTTGTCTGTCTTAGTTAGTTAATTGATTTATATTCTGTTATTAGTTAAATATTAGTTTTCTCTTCAAAAATTCTTTTTCGGAATAACACAAAAGTCTCTGTGGGTTCGACCGTTACTCCCGCTATTCTACCTTTAATAATAGTAGAATTAAGGTTTCAAATCGGTGCATTGCGACACGCATCAAATTTTTGGCACCGTTGCCGGGGATAAAAGGGCATCCAATGTTCATACCCTGCCAGGTTGTACCCTTCTTAGTTTTTACATTATTAGTATCCTCTTCCATTGGGGACAATGGAAATTAAGTTGGGGGGTGGGATAATTAATCTAATCCTCGAGTAAAATTTTAATCGATTTTTGTGTACAAAGTTTTGTCTCGAATTGAAAATAATCAAGCTCGCTAAATGAGGAGTGATTAACGATTTAGAAAATTTTAGAGATACTGAGGGATGATTTATCAAGGAAACCTTTTAAATGGTAGAGTGTAGTCCAGAAAATTTTAGAAGAGTAATTCCAGACCCTTCGGCCTATCGATCTTGATAATGAATCCTACTTATATTGGTATAGGCATCATAAAAAGTCCCCAGTTAAAAAAAAAAAAAAGAAGGGGGACTAAATAAATATTGCACCAAAACCAAAGTAAGTTGGAAGATTTAGAGAGTGAGATAGAAAGTTGGGAAAAGAACAACTCTTAGAACTTCTATGGACTTCACTTTACCATTAAATGGGTGAATTGGTAATCCAATGAAGTACCTTTTTAATGGTCTAACCGGGTATCCTCTGATTTTAGTATTAGTAAAAAGATTTTCATTTCATGGACCATCTTAGTACACAAGACTCATTCATTTCCTTTACTCGAGGACGAGCAAGGTTCGAGTTGGGGGGTGTGTTAGATATTAGAATAATGAAAATTAATCCAACTTTATTTGATTAAAATTGATACTTTTTGTGATACTTTGCAGGAATTGACTCCATAAACGTGTAGAGCTCGATTTTAGGAATCCTACGGCGAAAACGGCATGCAATTCGGATTTCGAATGGGCCCAAAATGGAATTTAGAAGAATTTAGCACGAACTTCAAAGCTGCACGATTTTTGGAGCAGCCCCTAAAATCTTTCAACCGGTTCACCCAAGACCAACGGCTTGGTCCATGGATCAGCGCCCGGTCCACCTGCAGCCATTGCTACCGGTCCACGGGCAGAGTCGTGGACCACCATGCGTCGTTTGCTCCGGAACTCGCCGGAGAGCTTCCCCCGGCGCTACCCAAGCCGCCGCCGACCTCATTGCCAGCCGGAGAAGTCCCGTTCGACCGAAAAAATGCCCAACCCGCTGCTGCCCTTCTCCATCTTCTTCACCTCGCCGCCAAGCCGCCCGTTCCAGCGCGCGCCTCTCCCTTGTCCGTTGCTGCCCAAGTCGCCGCGAGCCATTCTTCACCGCCCATTGTCACCGTGAGCCGCCGCCCATTGCCGACTGCCACTCTCCCATCACCGATGAACTGGATCTCTTCTTTCACGGTGTTTCTTCTCTCTTCGGCCGGTCTCAATGTGAAGTCTTCGGTAAATTGTCGGAAGGAAGAAATTGGATGTCGGACGACACTGGATGGACGCGGGGTTGTGAGATAGAATTTTTGGATTTGATTTTTGAGATGGAGATACGATCGCGAAGGAGTTCGGATGAGGAGATAGCGCCGAGTATGAGAAGCAGATTGGGATGAGGAAATCACCGCGGTTCTCACACGGGCTCGACACGGTGTTTCCTATCTATAAATCCCGGGGTCATTCTACGCTCCAGGAGGAGAATTCGAGAGAGACTTCGCCCCATTCCACTTCCAATTCTTGTATTTCTTTTGTGCGAAGCTGATGTCTGGCTAAATCATCTTCTCGGGATTCCACTGTAGTGCTTGGCACAGGGGGTTTATTTTATTTTTAATCTTTTGTACTCCTTTTCTATGAAATAAAAATAGGAATTTCTTGTCAATATTTTTATGAATCATTTCATTCTTATTAGGCATAGTTTATATTCTTGGGACAAGCTATGATCAATAGATACAGTTTGTGCTCTTGGAATAAACTATCTCTAGGAGGAATTTTCATAATTTGTATGTGTCCGTTTTTTGACTAATCTATATTCCAGGGGAACGAGCTATGATCGAACAGGTACGGGTCGTCATCGCCAAGAATAGGTTATATCTGGATCGGAACGTACGGATCTCATAGAAGTAGAGTGCCAGCCTACCTAACAAGTAACCAGTTGGAGTTTCGGGATTTTATCTTTTGCATTTACATTTTGTCTATCTTAGTTAATTGATTTATATTCTGTTATTAGTTAAATATTAGTTTTCTCTTCAAAAATTCTTTTTCGGAATAATACAGAAGTCTCTGTGGGTTCGACCCTTACTCCCGCTATTCTACCTTTAAGAATAATGGAATTAAGGTTTCAAATCGGTGCATTGCGACAAGCATCAGATGTCATAAGTAAGACTCATCTTTTAGATTTTTTTTAATGTAAAAAAAAAGGAAAAAAGCTTGTAGTCAATGACTTAAAGTACGCATGGAAAATCCAATTTGACAAATTGATATGCAAAGCTCAATCCAAAAGAGTGAAAAATGTAAACAACATATCTATCATCTTGATTAATAAATACTTCCTGATAAGTAGTGGGAAATTATCTACTAATGACAAAAGAAAGAATGCAAAGTAAAGCTAAATAGTCGGCACAATATTGCCACTAAATGAACATTTTCAGGGATCCACATATAGCAAAAGAATAGGTTATCCTAAGTCATCACCAAAGCATGTGAATGATCTGATTATATTTTGTCAAGGCCAAATCCACCCCCTCTTCGAAAATGCAAATTCTAGAAAGTGATTCTAACTACTTAAAGATAAAATCTTAAATGATAAAAAAGTTTTAAATGGACCCTTCCACACATTTGAAGAATACTGTTAGAGGCCCACAGAGACAAAGGAGAGCCTTAGTTATGGATACCAAAAGCTTTAATTCTTTCCCTATTTCTTTTTTCTGAATTGGGCTGGGATGGGAGGCATTTATTAGCATCTTATCTATCTTTGGAAAATTGTTGGTTGATCTTCTTCCCATAAAAACCATAGTGCTGCATATAAATTTAAATTTATATATAACACTTCTGTTCTGGTTCAAAATTGTTGCACACTTAGGGGTGCTACTTGGGTGGGTTAGCCTGCTTGTTGATTTCATGTTATGCTGAACAAAAATATGGGCTAGTTAAAGCATCAGAAATTACTTGAAGTTGTGCACTGCAGACTCTTATGCATAGTAGGATGCCTCTGCAAGTATTCTACAGCAAGTCATTTATATCAAATGTTTTCTTACCAACAACATGCCATCAATTGATATGAATGGTTGCTGATCGCACAAGTTTTTCCCCAACTCATTAATATTTCTCTCATCCTGAAACTCCTAAATGGGTCTAATGAGTTGGATGCTTGGTCCATCAAGGGTAAGGAAGTCAACATATCCAACTTCACAAACAACATCCAACATTTCTGAATTTGCCAACAGCTATTATCCTCAATGTGAAATAATGAAAGTAAATCCCTTTGATGTTGTTCGAGAACAAGTTAATCATGTTCCTTTCATATTTGTATTTTCAGGTGCAAAACCATGGAAGAAAAAGTGGATAATAGCATGAACTACATATGTAAAAGAACAAGTTGATCCTGATCTTCATAGCTTACTAGAAAACTAACCGATCATGAAGAATTTCAAGACTAATAGTTTCAACCATTGATTGTTGAACTGCCCCAAACTGGCTGGTTTGGGGCATAATGAACTGTAGAGCTCCAGAATCAGGATAGTATGGCCTGTTAGTTCGGGTTAGCGCCCAAATCAGGCAGACGTCTCAGTTTGACTCAGTTCAGGGTGGTTTTGCCTCACCCTCCCTTAAATGATTGGGAGGAAGGCAGAGAAGCCTCCCATGCCTTCTCCGCTTCACTCTCTGTTTTTTTCCACCAGCAAAATTACATGAAAGGGGGTGGGGGGTTCACGTAGCTTACATCTAGGCATCCAGCCCCTAATCAGGTAAATGGTCCTCTCCCCTTCCCTTTCCTCTCTTTTTTTTTTTTTCCTCATGCCAAAAATCAGGAAAATTAGATAAAATTGGGAGAAATCATGCTAATAAGCAATTGGCCACATTTCGTGGACCCCAAGTGTTGCATACTGTATAGATCTGATGTTGATGGACATCAAGAAGATTTGTAGGGTGAAGCAGGTTATCTAGGTAGCTCAAGCCATTACTGGAGTCATAACTGCACATGCATCCCATCTTTGATGAGGAAGCACACAGCAGGTGAGATATCAAGGCCAGCTCTTGTCTGTGATTCTGTTTTGCCACCACATTGCTCTTGATAGGCTCATCAAAAGGAAAGTAGGCCTGCATCAAATGTTCAAGAGTGTCAAATGGCAGAAAAGCATATATGCCCGGGTAGACATGGAAGAGAGTAACATAGACAACTTGGTCAAGAACCAATGGTTTTGAACTTTTGACAATGGGCTGAGAGAATGGTTAAGGCTATCACACCATTGTATCCAATGCCGAGGGCCATGGACAGTGATAGATAACCCTAGATAGGCTTCTTTTATCACATGGTTGCCTAGGCACAGATTAGGCAAGGAGGCCCAAAGGATGCCAAGGAATACATTAACATCATTGAGCAGAGGTGGGATTATTGGATGGATAGAGAATTATAAGTGGCATGTAATATTTTGTTCATTCACAATTTTATATACTTGTTCATTAATTATTACACCTGTTGGAGCTTGAAATTCTTATATATTATTATGCTTGGGATTCATCCCATTAAATATACACTTGATGATATACATAAGGTAAATGCCTACCAAAATATCCTAAATAGGATTAGCCAAACATGGTTACATATCAATACATCCCATATAGGAACATTTAAACTTGGAAGGATATCTCTTAGGTAGGAAAGATGTTTAACACCCCCCCTCAAACTGAGGGTGCTTCTTGCAGATGAAGTTTGGAGAGAAGGTAGCGGAAGCGCTCCTTGGCATGGAACTTTATAAGCAAATCAGCAATTTGATTAGTTGAGGAGATATGATGTAGATCAATAGTCCGCTGCTGATAGTGGTGGCGAGTAAAGTGACAGTCAATTTCAATATGTTTGGTACGCTCATGGAAGACAGCATTGCATGTGATTTGGATAGCACTATGGCTATCACAATAAATGGGCATTGGAGAGGATAGATGTATACCCATATCATTAAGTAGCCAGCGAAGCCAGACAATCTCAGCCAGGGTTCTCCAAAGTCCAAACCAGCCAGTTCGAGGCGTACCAAACCGGACTGGTGGCCGACCAGCATGGTTCGGCCACATAAAACAAAACCCGCCCTATAAAAATTTAAATATATATATATTATACCGGCCAGAACCGGGCCGAGCCAGTGCTGAACCGATCAAAATGAGGCTGAACCACTCGATTCGGTCGATTCGAGCCCGGTTCGACCAGGTTCGACCCTATTCGGGTCGGTTCGGGTGGGGTTTTTTTTTTTTTTTTGTCACATGGCTACTGTAGCCATGTGACATGGTGAGGGGAGACTTCTGAGAAAGCTCTTAAGAGCTTTAAGTTTAACAACAGAGAGCTCTCTGTTGTTGTTCGGTGTTTGTTTTGCGACGACGACATTAAAAAAAAAAGTTTAATCCATTTCAACGTAATCAAACATTCAGAAGTCGAAGAAGAAGGTAGAATCAAGGTACGTATAGCTTTTCGTTTCCCTATTTCCCTCTTCCCTCTCATTTTTTTTGTTAAAATCCATGCAAAACAGAAAATTAAGAAAAAATGCTGTCAAAATTTTTTTGTTGGCCATGATTTTAGAGTATGTGATAGATGTAGGATAGATCTACACAATGATACTAAGATCTTGATTTTTTGTTAAGTATATAATTTTTTAAATTAAAAATTAATTTTGGATTAATAAATTAATTAAAAAATAATTAATAAAAAAAACTGTAATTATAAATTATTAATCTATGGCTTGTAAGCTACTCTCACTATAAATTTCATGTCGATTTATTCAAGTTTTGATGCGTCTCATGAATAGTACTCTAGGTCTTAAATTGAAGAAAAATTGACTTTTAATGTATTTCTAGGATCTTAAAAAAATATATGTAGCATATATGATAGAATCCTACATGAATCTAAAATTTAAAACTTTTTTATTTTTTTAATATTTTAGTTTTTTTAAATAAAAAAATAAAAAGTAATTTAAATATTAAAAATTAGGTTAATAAAGTATTAATTTATAAATATTATTATTGACCTTGTGTGTAATTTAAATATTCAGGTATGGATCCATCGAGGAGGAAGAAGGATTCGGAGTGGGACATTGGCTGGTTGCATGGAGAGATGCTCTCGGGCCGGCATCACTGGAGGTGTAAATTGTGCAATACTGAATTCAAAGATGGGGGGTAACAAGGTTGAAACAGCACTTAGTTGGCGGCTATCCTGATGTATCTGCATACCGATAGTGTCCACATGAGGTCCATCAGTTGATGAAGAAATACTTTACTGATTTTAAAGCTGGAAAGGAAAGAGCAGCAAAGAAGAAGGCAGAGGTGAAGCGCAGAGCCGCAGAAGCACCTTCTTATTACTCCAGGGAGTCAAAGGGAGCATCTATTCCTTCTGATGAGGAGGCACAGATGGAGGCTGCTATTCAAGCGAGCTTGTATGAGCAGAGGCAGCAGGAGGCAGCCATGCATAGACAGTGATTTGGACCATCAACTTTTGAATCAGGATCGGGATCCGGTTTTGCTAGTACTGCAAGAGAGTCTGAGACAGTTTAGAAGGACCTCGATCAGAGAGCCCGTCAGGAAAGGTACCAGTCGTATTGCATCCATGTTGGGAGCATTTGGCAGTAGAAGGAAGTCTTCCAGAAACATTCCAGAGGGAGCCACTATCCATGATGTCGATCCATATGCCTTTCCCAGTAGAGATTCCAAGCAACAGAGGATTGACACAATACTGAAAAAGGATAAGAAGGATATGTGGCAGGCCATCTCCTCCTGGTTTCATTTCAATCATATTCCAGCCCATGCATCAGACAATCCATATTATCGATCTGCTATTTCATCTATACAGGCTGCTGGTGCAGGTGTAGACCCTCCAGCATCAAGGGATATCTATGGTCAGCTTTTGGACAGCAATAAGGAAGAGCTAGAAGGATGGATATCCTCATATCAGAGCAAGTGACCCGTGTGTGGGTTGACAGTGATGTGTGATGGTTGGACTGGCCCTACTAGACGAAGCATCGTTAATTTCTTGACTTATTGTGATGAAAAGACTTTTTTTCAGAAGTCTATTGATGCTTCAGATCAGGTGCACGACGCTAGTTATATTCTCAGATTGATGGAGGAGGTGATTGATCAGGTGAGAGAGCATAATATCGTGCAGGTCAACACAGATAATGGACCACAGTACAGGGCCACAGGACAGATCTTGATGGAGTGCACCGCATATTTTCTGGATCCCTTGTGCTGCACATTGTATAGACCTTATGTTGATGGATATTGAAAATATCTTCAAGGGGCAGAAGATTGTTGAGCTAGCACAGTCTATCACCAGATTTATATATAACCATACATGGATCTTATCATTGATGAGGAGCTTTACAGGAAAAAAATATTAAGACCAGGGATCACACGGTTTGCTACTAATTACATTGCACTTGATTGTCTTCTTGGCAAGAAAGCAGAACTGCATCAGATGTTTGTTAGTCAGGAGTGGCAGCAGAGCAGATATGCCAGGACAAATACTGAGGGAAGCAATGTGAAAAATTTAGTGACAAGACAGACATTCTGGCAGCGGGCTGAAAGGATAGTAGAGGCTATCAAGCCTCTATATGAGGTACTTCCCCCGTGAACTCCGAGAGGTATGCTCAGATGAGCTTCTTGTATTTCTTAATGCAAAGGACAAAGAAAAAGATCCAGGAGGCAGATCCATCACATGTATCTAAGTATATCCGGATCATTGATGGACGATGGAGTTATCAAATGAGTTCGGATTTGCATCTAGCAGGTACGCAATAATTTATGAAGTCCCTAAAAATTTAAATTCAATTAGATTTGTATAAGTACGCTTGACTAATTCTTAAAATATATGTGCAGCTTACTATCTGAATCCGAGATTTCAGTACTCCATACCAGACATTGCCATGGATAAAGATCTTATGTCTGCCCTACACAATATTATATATAAGATGGAGCCCAATCTAGATGTCGCTGCTATGTGCCTAGAAGAAGTTAGGTTGAAATTATTGAGTGATTTTTATGAGCATTAATTTCATAAAGTTGCACATGATAACAAGCATTTTTTCTGGCAGACGAAATTTTTTAGAAAGGACAGATTCATTTGGATCCACTGTAGCAATCAGAAGTAAATCAAAGATGAATTATGGTAGATACTACTAAGGAGCAAGTGTAATATTATATCAGGATTAATTTTTTTATTTTTCCAAATCAAAAATTCTAAATGATGTAATGTCTTTTGCAGCTGAATGGTGGGTGCATTTTGGTGGATCTGCGAAAAATCTGAAGGTTCTTGAAGTTAAGATCCTCTCCCAAACAGTGTCATCCAGTGGATGTGAGTGCAACTGGTCTACATTTAGCCTTATCCACTCCAAGCAGAGGAACCGTATAAATCAGAAACGCCTCAACGATCTTGTGTATGTACACTATAATTTAAGGTTGAGGCTAAAGTGTATTCAAAAAGAAATAGAATTGAAATATCCCGATCCCACCGCAAGTTCATATGTTGATGAGGATGAAGATCCAATGATTGGATGGGTCATGAGTCAGTAGCAGCAGCCAGAGCTTGATGAGCCAGGATTGCCTCCTCGACCAGCCAGTTTTGTAGTTAGTGAGGCTGAGGTGGATGCTGGATAATGGGCAACAAGCCATATTCCTCACAGGGCTCCAGTAGATACAGCACATCGTCCCTCCCCACCATCTGGTAAACCCGAAGACAGGAAAAGGAAAGGCAGTTGCACCTCCATCGGAGCACTCAGTCCACTCAAATTTAAATACCAGAGAGAGTGATGATAGTGCTTCAGATAGTGGAGGATCTAGTGATCAGGAAAAGGTCGGAGGACAGGAGTCGCAGCCATCTATTTATATTCGATTCAATAGAGAGTCGCAGTTTAGCCATGTCATGCAGGATACAGATCATGGATTACCATCTGATAGATCCCGTGGTAATACGATTCCATATAGGCGACGAGCTCCACAAGGTCATTCGGGACACGATGCAGCTGCAACTCTTGCACGTGGAGTAGGATCCATGGATGTATCTGGGTCATCCTCATATTCAGGATCCTCTTATCCACAGCTACTGGCAGCTTCTGGTCCATATAATCCATATGGTGCATCTAAGACGTCATCTTCCAGTGGTTATTATCCCATGCAGCCTGGAGCATCTTATGGATCTGATTTTGCTGCTGATATATTTGGATAGGCCCCTGGACTGCCATATCATCAGTCTCTGGATAGCTCTCAGAGTCGGGATATCAGAGAAGGATCTGCGATAAGTTATGATCCATCACGCATACCTCCTGGGATGATCTTAGAGAAGTATCATGCTGCCTGGCTGAAGGGATATACCGATCTGCCTACAGAGTACATAAATGATCCTTATATTTATAAACATCGACACTCTACCTAATTCTAGAAATTGGTATGTAATTATATGTTTATGCTACATTTCACTTTCATTAATTACTGATAATCTTAGTTTAATTATCATTTTATATCTTATTTCAATTGAAAGTAGTCCTAAATCTTAGAATTTAGTCCTAAACCTTGAAATCGGACATATCTTAAATTCTAAATTCTAAGCATTTAGGACTCCTAAACACTAAATTATAAATCCTAAACCCTTAAAAAATAAAATAAAAACCTTAAAATTCCAAAATTCATAAAAAAAAATCAAAAAAAAATTTGGGTGTACCGGTTCAAACTGCCACACCCCGCCGTACCGTATCAACACGGTATCGTACTGGTACCGGCCGGCCACCGGTACCGGGAACCTTGATCTCAGCAGTAGTATGAGCAAAGGCACGATATTCAGCTTCTGTGCTGGAGTGATACAACTGATTGCTTTTTAAATTTCCTGGCAATCAGTGAGTTTCCCAAGAATATACAATAGCTAGTTTAGAGCCTCGATCAGTGATATCTCCGGCCCAATCTAAATCAGAGTATGCATGAAGATTAAGATCAGAAGAGGAAAGAAGCCCATTATATAGCATGCCTTTGATATATCGCAGTATCCGAAGCACAGAAGCATAGTGAACAGAGCGAGGCGCAGACATAAATTGACTGACAACATGAACTGCATGAGAAATATCCGACCGAGTGATAGTGAGGTAGTTGAGACTACCGACAAGTTGGCGATACCGAGTGGGATCAGTAAGAATTTTTCTATCAGTAGGCTGAAGCTTCAGATTTATCTCAAGAGGGGTATCGACAATTTTATTATCTGAAATGCCAGCACGAATGAGCAAATCAGAGACATACTTAGCCTGAGAAAGGAAAAGACCATCAAATTGATGGTTGACTTCAATGCCAAGAAAGAACCGTAATAAGTCAAGATTTTTCATTTCGAAGCACTTATGCAAGTATTGCTTGGTATCAAGAATGCCTTGTTAGTCATTTCCAGTGACAACAATATCATCAACATAAAGAAGAAGTAGAACAATCCCATGAGAGAAGCGTCGATAGAATAAGAGGGAGTCATGAAGGCTCTAGAAAAATCCATAGTCAAGAATAGTGGTTTGGAATTTTTCAAACCAAGCACGAGATGCCTGTTTGAGACCATAAAGTACACGGCGAAGTTTACATACTTGATTAGGCTGGTAAGGTCAGCCAGGAGGCGGCATCATGTATACTTCTTCAAACAAGTCTCCATGAAGAAAGGCATTCTTAATATCAAGTTGATGTAAGGACCATCGTTTGGCAGCAGCTATAGCAAGTAGAGTACGGACAGAAGTCATACGAGCAACAGGAGCAAAGATCTCTTCATAGTCAATGCCATACTCCTGTATAAATCCTTTGGCAACAAGACGAGCCTTATAGCGCTCGATGGAACCATCAGCCTTAGTTTTGATCTTGTATATCCATTTGCAACCCACGATCGATTTCCTAGGCGGCAGATCAACCAGGTCCCATGTATGGGATTTTTGTAGAGCCTCAAGTTCTTCTGACATGGCATTCTACCAGGAAGGATTAAATGATGCCTCTTGGCCGGAAAGGGGATGTCGGCGGTCGAGGGGTCGGCCGTCGAGGGGGAGGCAGAGAGGGATAGGGAGGGGATTAGGGCGGCCCTTAAAAAAAAGAAGAGAATAGGACGAAAATAAGATGGGAATAAGATTGGAATAGGGTTGGAATAGGTAGGGATAAGGTGGAATAGGAACCTTGCTCGGATACCATGTTGGAGCTTGAAATTCTTATATATTATTATGCTTGGGATTCATCCCATTAAATATATACTTGATGATATACATAAGGTAAATGCCTACCAAAATATCCTAAATAGGATTAGCCAAATATGGTTACATATCAATACATCCCGTATAGGAACATCTAAACTTGGAAGGATATCTCTTAGATAGGAAAGATGTTTAACAACACCTAGCAATCATTTGTTTATTAACTAATTAAATAGCAAAATCTATTGATAACCTACTACCTCTACCTAAAATTCCAGCATAGCATCCCAAGAATAGACATGGACAAAGAATTTCTGAACACCCTATGCAATTAATCATGGTTTGCGATACCATCCTGTACCGCCCGGTACGAGGCATAGTGGCATACCATAGCGTACCGGCCAAAAGCCGGTATGGTTCATATATAAAAAATGGTCCGGCACTCTGGACCATTAAAAAAATTTAAAAAATTATATTCCGTATGGTATGATACGGTACTGGTACCGCTCGGTTCGGTCCAGTTCGAGCTCGGTTCGGTCCAGTTCGTGCACGATTCAGGTTACAAGGAATTTTTTTAAGATTTTGTGGACCCGGTACGGGGTCCAGTATTGGTTCCGAGTTCCTTGAATGTAATATATAAGATGGAGCTAGATCCAATAGTTGCTGCCTAATATCTGGAGGATGTAAGGTATTTCGAGTGTCATACAGGATCATGACTTTGTCAACTCATGTAAAACATTGACATCATATAATGTGTCCATTCCATAGACCAAAACATTTATGAAGGCTCCCTCGGCTTTGGTGATAAGCCAGCTATGTCAAGCAAAAAAACATGAATCCAATTATTTTCAAACACTAACAATAACTGATCTAATATTTCATGATCAATAGTATATGATGTGTAGTTTCTTGATTGCATTTGCAATTGAATGGGGGTTCCACTTTGGGAAGACATTTAGAACATGGTGTTAAATCCCATGGGATGGGGGCATCTTGTTTTTTGCCTGGAACAGGATGCCCCACATCCCGCCCTATCCAGATAGTCATCTCAATCGGGCATCCCGGTACGTAGTTGTGATATTCTTATATATTTAAACTTCCAAAATAATATATTTATGATACACTTATTCTATTTAAAAGTAACATTATAATACATTATGATTTTTCAGGTCCTTTCTTGATTACCAAGTAACGATCTCTTATAAATGATGCTGCACGAGTACTTGATAAAGCAAAATTATTGAAGTTAGATAAAAAAAACTGCAATATATACTACTTATGCTTAATCACTTGTATAAAAAAATATGACGATACCAAATACTAATAATATGTAATAAATCATTTTGAATGTTACAAAAAATAGATTTATCAGCTTAAGATAAACATATCAAAATTACTACTAATTTCAAGTGGAATTCCTATGACTCTTATAAACATTAGGGTCCTGCACATAATCTAGGCCTTGAATATGATACAATTTTGATGTTGGGCCAATCCTTGTTGTTCATCTTGTATTTGATATTGTCCAGGATAACCCTCTTAATAGTATATTAGGTAAGGAATGGACCATTTTTGGTTGGGCTTGGGATAATGAGAGACAATACCATAACCCGGAAATGTATCGATAAGATGGATGAGAATACTCTTCGGGATATGGCCACTTAGTATATGCATCTGAATCATTCGTAGAAAAAGAATGGCCATAATATCTACTTTGGCTATCTGATGCTCCAACAAATCCAGTTCTGGTTGAAGATGATGACCTAACTTGCTTAGACTCGAACCTGCGTCTCGCATCTTGCTCCATCCATGCCATAAACTCCGAGTATGCCTGACATCGAAGTTCCTCAGTTATGCTCAACTCATGAAAATGATCCAAAATATTTTTAGTTAATGTGCCACATCCTGAAACAATTGTTCTTCCCCTCTTATAGGCTAGTAACTCATTCTAAGATCTAAAACTAGGCCTGACTCCATGATCCCACATAGTATGGCTAAAATATGTTTCTTCAGTAAAAGAACTAATCCCACATGCTTCACACCTCCATCCTGATCATCATGATCATCAGATCCAGCATCATTTTATCATTATCATCATCACTATTATTACGAGATGATCTAGGCAATCCAGGATCTGAAGACTCAGGTATCTCACTATCATCATCTCGAACTGTCACATCATCAATTACTGCTATTGGATCAATTGTTGCCTTCATTTTTAATTTGGACTTTTTAAATCTATCTTCAACTCTCTCTTTGGCTCCCTTTCTGTTGTTTTATCCTGCCTCTACTATTGATCCCAATGCCTTGGGATCTTTGAAGATCCTTGTTTGATATCTAAATTTAAACATTTTAAGTTCAAATCGTTGATCAGAATTCTCAGATCACCTACTACCTAATCCACTATCATCTCTAGTAGTATCTTGCATTCCCCTCTAAATAGGAGATAAATGAGAGGCCGCCCATGCCTCATGTGCTATAATTTTGCATGGTCGGGGAGGATCTCCTGGCTTATCCAATACTAATGGATCCTGTGCTTCTTGATCTATAACCCTACTCAACATAGGATCCTTTTCATAGATAAAGTCCTTCTCAGATGGGTTATCTTGCCTGAACTCTTTTCCCTCACTGACATACTTGAACTTCAACTTCATATTATAGTGGATAAAGACTAGATGAGATCTCTAAATCTTTGTGAGATTAGGTGATTTCTGCTTTTCATATGGATTAGGGCAAATGTATTCTAATTGCACTCGCATCCACTTGAGGAAACAGTTTGTGATAAAATCCAATAGGTAATCTTTCTTAGATTTGGTACGGATGTGCCCCATTAGACCCACCATTCCCCTACATTCAAATAAAATATATATATTATTAAACTTAAGTTCTCAGATATACATAGATGCAAAGATAATAAAAAATATTTTCATATTTATTCATGGCGACATTTTAGATATGAATCCGTGTGCTTCTTGTTCTCCAAAGCCCCCTTTCCTCTCTCGAAAAATCTTTTCCTGCCCAATCAATATATAGACTTCTCATTAAAAATCATCTACATTTAATAATTTAATATAATTCAAAAATATATCGACTTTCCTACCATGAGAGGTATCTACTCTTTTATTATATCATTTATAGCTTCTACAGCCAAGTCCAAATCACTTTCTAGCCTATACACTACATTCCTTGGGGCCATCAGAAACTCTTCATCGAAGGCAATATTATGATCGTACTGATATTTGGGATTTAAATAATAGGTTGCATAAAAAATAAGAATAGTATTAATTAAACACAACAACATTTATAGCTTAATCGATAAAAGATAAATGATAGTTAAGCTTCAAAGAAGTTCTACCTGCCAAATACAATTCCTTTCCCATTTAAGTACCCCATCTGTCCTCGATAATGCACAAATATGGTGCTGCTTTCTTCTATCTTTCTGCTTATATGATCTCTTCTTCGCAAGGAGACATCTTGGGATATATATAACCCATCTGAGAAAACTTCTTAATATCTACTATCCACAGCACTACATATAAGGGCTCTATTGCCTTAACCATCTCAGAGCACCTATCCCAAAAATCAATACTTGATATAATAGTAATATACTATCAACACGTCATCCATCATTGGTCTTTGCATATTTAAAAGCACTCTATTCATCAGAAGTCATCATAGCCCTTAAACCAGGCTTATTATCAAGAACACTAATGCGATGTAATTAGTAGCAAATCTTATCAACCCTAGCCTAAACAACTCCCCTTGGCGCAATAGCAAGTTGCTCCATTATGACTCGGAAGGCACAGGTTTGAAACATGAAATAGCCTTTCTGAATGCAGAGCGAAGGCTGAATAATTAGACCATCCTCGGACCCCACAATAGCAGAAGCTTAATGGACTAGGCTGCCATTTTTTTCTCTCTTACTTTACTCTCTTTTTCCTTCTCCTTATTCTAATTAGTCTTTTCTTTGTTCTTCATTATCTCTTACAAGATTTCCCTGCATCCTTTTGGTTACCTTGTTCTAGCAGGTCAAGTTTGCTAAATACATCCAAGGACATAGAATCTTGATTCTTGATCAAGTGTTCTATCTCAAAATCTTGAAATACAGAACTCATATAAAGGATGGTCACTGAGGGAAATATATATTTATAAGTGTAGGATTACATCCACATCCTCAACTTGAATTTAAAGCTCATTCGATCTTATATAGAGAACTTAGGGCTTTTTTCCTGCCTTAATGTAGGCCATATGAACAACCACCTCGCACACAATCCCTTCCCTCATTTCTATGTTTGACATCTCAGTTTATGCATATTCGAACAGCCCTTCAAGAATTTCTCCTCTCTCACCACAATGTGATCCCAAATAGTTCTCTCTGACTAACTTGGTGACTTTGTAAAAAGCTGTAAATATCTGCTAAGATGTGTATATATCATGATCAGTACATGTTCAAAAGCTAGTTTGTGCAGTAGACTAACATGATGGAATAGCAAAAGCACAAAAAGGTTGAGATGGAGAAAGCATACCTGAACAATCACATCTGGTTGTGCCCAACCCTTGACAGCATTCGAGAGTAGAGCGTTATCCAAATGATCAATAAAACAAAACCTGTCTTCAGCCTCTGTACATGAAGCAAATAATCTGCGCAACCGTAGTCCTGACAAAATATCGGTAACAACTGGCCAGAAAAGATGTTTAGCTAAAAGAAGAGCTGCCCATATTTCATCTTCAGTGTGGATACCACCAATTAACAAGAGACCCTGTTTTGCTCTCTGCATTACTTCCAGAACCTCAGCAACTTGTCCATTATTATAATCATTGCATGAGCAGCAATGTTGCATTTTGATGTATCTAGTATAAGGTCCCGCATTTGACAACCACAAATCTAATCCTCTTAAACAGTTTATATTCCATTCTTTTGGGCAGTCTTCCAATGGCTCTCTGAAGGGACAATTAATATGCACCGGGCCACATGGTGCTTGTGTTGCACTGTATGCAGCTGAATCAACAGTAGTTAGGACCATTCTTGCAGGTATTTGATCAGTGGGCGGAGGAAAACTGAAGAAAAACCTCACAAATTTGCCAAAATGGTTGACCTAAACCAAAAAGTAAATAAACTATAATAGTAATAATTCCATAACATGTTAGAGCATTTATGCAAGTAAATGGTTGATAAAAGATCTGGCTGTAGAAAACAACAAGATTTTGAACAAATTTAGTACTAGGACATTACCATTGGCCTAATCCTTATGAGATATTTTGCTAACAGAGAACTATATATTAATGCAAGTTTCAGAATATGGAATATACACGTGCAATGCTAGTCCTAATATCTTCATTGTTTGGCACTTCTTATAAGAAGTTTTAACATTTAGTTAATCAATATAAAAAATCATGAAGAAGATGTGTTCTATTCCTGTATGTTAGACAGCCATCACCTTGGCAAAACCATGTTTCACGTATTAGAAGATCATATTATATTTTTTAATCCAATTAGGTGAACAAAATTCTGAAAAATAATCTGGAACATGCATCACAGTTCACACAGTATGCAACATACATAAAGCATGTAAGCTGCAGACACTACAATATGTTAATAAATTATTGTTAAAAATCAAAACCATTATTCCAAAATATTCCACGTAAAACTGGCTAAAACTATATAAATTAATAAAAAAAATCAATGAAAGGAGAGACTTACATTCTGGTAGATGAATTGTGCAGGCCAATGTTGTGATCTGTATATTAATATTGAGATGTGTAGCTTACCATCCTATTGTAAGCAAGTACCAATTCTAACTTTTCTACGGAAGGTAGTATGGGAAATATCATTATCTACTACAACTTAAGCAAGTATTCATGATATGTATTTATTGGAATATTGCTATAAATACTACTTGGAGAGTCTCTGAGCCACAACCACTTTGAAATTTCAGCCCAATTGTTTTCAAAATTATTAGTCAGACAATTTGAACTGCATATCCAGAACACCATATGCAAGTTGCAGATGAATTTTGAACTGAAAACTAAATGCTATGACCAGTCAGGATGATGCTATAGCAGCAATTGAAGTCATGGATAAAAATTGCACAGGCTTGTCATATTAAACAAAGCTGCTTATAATATGTGCATGGATTGGGTGTACTTAAAACGCTTATCTGTTTCAAGTTTAAACACCTCAGATGCTTGGATAATCTTCATATAACAAAACAAATCTGACTTAAAAAAAGACAAAAAAAACTTAAAACTTAATAAAACAGATGTAACAGGAGTAAGTCTTTGTGCATCACGTGCGGCGCAAGAAATGCTATCTGGCCCGCACCGCTATTTCTTATTGGTCCACGTCGATCCTACATGGCTTGACGGGATGAGATGGGAGTCCGTATCACTGGGATTTCGTAATCTGAGCATCACCGCGTTTGCGGTCTCTTTAAACATGGGAAATGATTTTTTCCCTCCTATCTTCCGGAAGACAATGTGCTTCTGAGTTGGAAGCATTTTTCTTCTACAAATAGAAAAAAAAAACTCGAACCAAAACGACACCCCAGAGTTCCTTCCATTGTTTTTGCCTACCCACCGATATCAAAGCGACACCCCTAGTTTCCCCTCCATTTTTTTGTTTTTTCTCATCTCTTTGGTGGTCGAGTAGCCACTGGTGAGCTGGAAGTTCTTGAGCATACCATGAAAGATAGGCCTTTGAAATCTTCAGTCAATGAACAAAAGTGGTTTCGTGTTTCAACACAGATGACGAACACAAAAGCACCGCAAGAAGGAAATGCAGATGGCGAAAAAAAGTACTGCACTTGTTATTTATTCAGGAGAGGATGACACCCCTTTTAAGTTCCCTCCCAAAAGAAGTTTCAGAACTAGAAATAGGTAAAGAAATTATATATTTTAATGCAAATATTTAAAATTTATGTCTACAGAGGGATATCAAGATATATTTTTAAAAAGATTAACAATTCATAGTATAAAATTATGACAACATTCACAGTTTCATGATACCGTAGATCAGAATTTATGATATCCAAGTTCAAATATTATGACATCTTTTAGATATTTAAGAAACTAATTGTAATAAACCTTCCTACCAGGAAGGTCTTTCATTCATGGGGTGAATTATGACACCCCCGATGTCATAACATGCTACAGTGAAAAGAATCAAGAGTAATGAATCCCGAAACAATATTATAACATCCTAATTCAGGATTTACGACATCATAGTTCAAATATCATGACACATTTTAGATATTAAAAAACTGATTGTAACAAACCTTCTTACCATGAAGGTCTTTCATCCGTGGCTTGGTTTATGACTCCTAGAGTGTCAAAAAATGCTATGGATACTAGAAAATTACTCAAATAGGCCAAAACAATATTACGACATCCTAGTTTAAAAACTAGGATACCCTAGTTAAGAAACTATGACATCCATGCAGAAAATGTAAAATCAAAGTTTTTAATCCCTTCTACCTTTAATACATGTCATCCATAGCTTGGTTTATGACTCCCATAGTATTAAAAACTGCCACGGATGCTATAAGATTAATTAAATAGCCCGAAATAGTATTACGACATCCCAATTTAAAAACTACGACACCCTAGTTAACAAACTACGACACCCTTGCAGAAAATGTAAAATCAAAGTTTCTAATCCCTTCTACATGTAATACACGTCATCCATGACTTGGTTTATGACTCCCAGAGTGTCAAAAAATGCCATGAATTCTATAAGATTAATCAAATAGCTCGAAACATTATTACGACACCCCAGTTTAAAAACTACGATATCCTAGTTAAAAAACTACGACACCCATACAGAAAATATAAAATAAAAGTTTCTAACCCCTTCTACCTATAATACATATCATCCGTGGCTTGGTTTATGACTCCCAAAAAATGCCATGGATTCTATAAGATTAATCAAATAACCCGAAAGAGTATCACGACATCCCAGTTTAAAAACTACAGCATCCTAGTTAAAAAACTACGATACCCATGTAGAAAATGTAAAAAAAAGTTTCTAATCCCTTTTACCTGTAATATATATCATCCGTGGCTTGGTTTATGATTTCCAGAATATCAAAAAATGCTATGGATTCTAGAAGATTACTCAAATTGGCCAAAACAGTATTACGACATCCTAGTTAAAAAACGACACCTTTGTAGAAAGTGTAAAATCAAAATTTCTAACATCTTTTGCATATAATACATGTCACCTATGGTTTAAATTAAAACTCTTAGAATGCCATGATGACACCTCCAATGTCATAACAAGCCAGTATAAAAAGAATCAAGGGTAATTAAGTCCGAAACAAGATTGTGACACCCTAGTTCAGGATTTATGTTATCCTATTTCAAATATTATGACACCTTGTACATATTTAAGTTGGAATGGCTTACATTTTTTATAATAGTTAGTTAGAATTTATTGTTTCATAACTCACATTTATTTTTTACTTATTTTTCAGGTAATCTTGTAATTATTCCACTACCTAGTGTGAAGGCTTCGCAATTATTTAAAAACTATTACAAGCCGGCAGTGTACGTTCAAAAAATGTGAAAGATGAATTTTTCTACTCTTCATTTAGAAATCATCCGAAAGACTCCATTCGGTGTCTTCGTCGATATGCAGCCATTCATAGTCGACGGGCCGACTCCTATCTGATATTATTAGATGTTACAAGGGAGGTAACGAGTTCATTTTTTATGACAAGGTAGTTACATTCAGCATCAAAGAGGTGGCACTGATTTTAGGTCTGCCATGCTATGGAAACAAGATTGCAATGGAAGGCCAAGATAAAAAGGGCAGGTTATTCCGAAGATTTGGTAATGAATTAAATTTTTAGAATAAGGGGCTGGAGAAGTTGATAGCGCAACTTCAATCATCAAACATACAAGAAGATGTTGACGACACCGTAAGACTTTGGATCGCATACATGTTTGGAATGTTTTTGTCTCCAAAGTCAAATCAAGCTTGTCCAAGATATATCATCCCTTACTTGGATGATTTATCTTAGTTAAGACAAATCGACCAGGCTTCCGCAATCAAGGAGTTGACTGTTATGGGTCTCCTAGATGTTGCTATTTGCTTGAGATATGAGGA
This sequence comes from Areca catechu, assembly GCA_021397845.1. Classification (NCBI taxonomy): domain Eukaryota; kingdom Viridiplantae; phylum Streptophyta; class Magnoliopsida; order Arecales; family Arecaceae; genus Areca; species Areca catechu. The sequence continues at coordinate 68,168,605 of CM038045.1, forward strand.
GCCAGTCCAATCTAAGAGAAATGACAAGGGTAGGAAGCAGCCAACCCTTTTTGGATGTTCAGCTGCTCTGATGGTAAGGATCATTAATATGCAGCAACAATATAATTACATTTATTTTAAATCTTTCATATCTTTAAAGTAAAAGATTATTATATACAAGTTTGGTTCCTCGAGCATATCACATTAAGAGTTCCAACACACCCTAATAAACTACTTGGCTGCTGAAATGGCATGACAGCCAGTTGAAGAGAAAAATGTTCAGCTTGCCAACATGCAGCTTTATGAGTTGGTAAGATAAACCATTATATCATAAACGTAATGAACAAAAAATTATTATCATAAATATAAAGTTAATTTGTTATTGTTTTTGGCTTACAGTTGGAGGAAGCTATTGAACCTATGATAATGGAGTGGTAGCTTATCACTCCAAAAATAGTAGCATCCTCGAAACCTGAAAATAGTTATGCAAGCTATGCACAGTTGAAGAATGAAATAGATGTAAAGAAGAGGCTTGCCATAGTTGAGACCCTCATCAGTTCATTATTAGAAAAAGATAGCAATGCCAATAAAGAAGGGCACAAAGGGGAAGAGGGAGATGATATAGAGGAGGTGGAAGTCATAGGGCAAGATCAACCTAGGATAGAGGAAAAAGTTTATGACACTCCTGTGATTGAGATTGAATATAGGATGGATGAAAAATTAAAAGACACCCCTATGACTGAGGATGCCGAGGAGGATAGAAAAATCTCTGGTTCTTTCACTTATCAAGAGGATAAAAAACCAATCTAGGCTACGGAAGGCCTCACAAATGATAGTAGATTCTACTTTTGAAACAGGCCAATCCAAAAAAAAGTCGAAGATAGTGGGCACATCAGAGTCTAATAAATTAAATTTGAATCTACAAATTGAAGATAATGAAAATTTCATCAAAACCTTTTTCAAAGAAAAGATCAACTCGTAAGTGATATCTGTTTTTTTATTATGTATGCTACTTTATGGTCCAAAATGTGTAATATCCTTTATATTTATTAATTTTAGAGAAGTCGTCTATACCAATATATTTGGAGGCAGTATCACAAAGAGAAATGTTTTCGATCTCCAAAACAATGACATGATCATGGTTCGTGGTACCATCCTGTACCGCCCGGTATGGGATGTACCGTACCGGCCAAGAGCCGGTATGGTTCGCCACCAAAAACAGTTCAAACATCGGACCGTTGAAAAAAAATAAAAAAAATTTCCATACCGGTACGGTACGGTACCGGTACGAACCGCCCGGTTCGGGTCGGTTCGGGGTCGGTTCAGTGAGAGGGGGAGAGAAAGATTGTTTTTTTTAATTTGACATGCCAGTACACATGCCGGTACGGTACGGTATGGACTGTACCGTACCGTACCGCCCGCTGACCGGTACGGGTCCCGGTACCAGTTCAGCGGACCTTGAACATGATAGTTGATGATGTAAGAGTATTACTTTATTTTGTTGTTAATCTGTATGTATATTATGATATATTTTTTAATAATTCTTATATTGATTTTCATAATTATATAAAATCCTGTTATTTTTTATTAATCAGTTTATATTGCATTGCCTGATAATTAATGCAGGGTAGGAGTTCCTTAGAAATAACTAGATAGAGCATTCAGATAGATATCATAAGTGCATCATTGCACTTGTAATGACCTCCGGCATGTGTCTAATATCAGTATCACCATTTCAAGAACTTGCTGGAACTACCAAAAGTATGATATTTGAAGGAGTTAGTGATCAAGATAAGAAAGAATTTCGATTTCTATTCACAATCATCAACTCAGACAATTCGCATTGGCACTTGGTTGCAGTTGACATGCAAAAAAAGGTATTGATGCATCTGAATTTCATAAAACGCAATTCCAAGTACAAAGCGAATGTAAGTGGCAAAATATACTCGGGCCAATGTTTCGTATATATTGTGACAATGGAGAGACAAAGAATTGGTCAATGCTAGAGATTGCTGAATGCCCTTCTCAACCTGTCGGATCACTGATTGCGGATTGTATTATTTAAAATACATGAAATTTCTTGCTCGCAGGGATAAGCCTGATCGTTGGGATTTCATAAAAAAAGATATCAGTATCTCCGGCGACAGTTAGCAGCAAAATTATTAAGAGAAAGCCTCAATCAGAAAATAGAGTGTTGTTAAAATTTAATATGTAAAAGCCAATTTTTTTAATGTACTTATTCTCTTCAATTCATGCACTTGTGTAATATGTTACAGAAATTTATAACTCAATTGATGTTATATTTTAAGCATCATTTCAAAAGAAAAATTATGTAATTCATTCAAAACAGTGATGTTATAAATATCATTTTCTCATTACATTAAGTTTTTTGTATATTAGACGTTTACTTCTAGAATGTCAAATTCCTTAATTGATGTGATGATGTTATAAAGGAATATTATGTTTCTTGATAGGGTGTCATAGTTTTCTAATTGGAATATCATAAGTATAGAACTAGGATATCGTAATCATGTTTTAACATTTACTTAAAATTTATTTCTTAGAGGTCTATCATGACATTCTAAGAGTTTTAATTTAGACCATATGTGACTGTATTACAGGCAGAAAAAATTAGAAACTTTGATTTTACATTTTTTATAAGAATATCGTAGTTTGTTAACTAGGGTGTCGTAGTTTTTAAACTGGGATGTCGTAATACTGTTTCGGGCTATTTAATTAATCTTACAACAACCATGACATTTTTTACCACTCTGGGAGTCATAAACTAAGCCACGGATGACATGTATTAAAGGTAAAAGGGATTAAAAACTTTGATTTTACATTTTTTATATGAGTGTCGTAGTTTCTTAACTGGAGTATCGTAATACTGTTTCATCCTATTTAAGTAATCTTCTAGCATTCGTAGCATTTTTGAAACTCTGGGAGTCAAAAACCAAGCCACGGATGACATGTGTTATAGGTAAAAGGGGTTAAAAACTTTTATTTTATATTTTCTACATGGGTGTCATAATTTTTTAACTAGGATGTAGTTTTTAAACTGGGATATTGTAATACTGTTTCGAATTATTTGATTAATATTATAGCATCCGTAGTATTTTTTAATACTTTGATAGTCATAAACCAAGTCACAGATGATATGTATTATAAGTAGAAGGGGATTAGAAACTTTTATTTTACATTTTTTGCATGGGTACCATAGTTTTTTAATTAGGGTATCGTAGTTTTTAAACTGGGATGTCATAATACTGTTTTGACCTATTTGAGTAATCTTTAAGCATCCGTGGCATTTTTTGATACTCTGGGAGTCATAAATTAAACCATGGATGATATGTATTACAGGTAGAAGTGGTTAGAAACTTTGATTTTACATTTTCTGGATGGGTGTCGTAGTTTCTTAACTAAAGTATCGTAGTTTTTAAATTGGGATATCGTAATACTGTTTCGACCTATTTAAGTAATCTTTTAGCATCCATGATAATTTTTGACACTCTGGGAGTCATAAATCAAACCACAGATGACATGTATTATAAGTAGAAAGGTTTAAAAACCTTGATTTTATATTTTCTGCATGGGTTTTTAACTAGGGTGTCATAGTTTTTAAACTGGAATGTCGTAATACTATTTCGGCCTATTTGAGTAATCTTCTAGAATCTGTAGCTTTTTTTGACAATCTGGGAGTCATTATTCAGAACTTGGATGATGGAAAGTCCTGTTGGGAGCAGTTATTTCTTTCAGTTTCTTGTTTCATACTGAGATATCCTAATTTTATAATTGGATGTCATCCATTATATCAAGGAGTGTCATAAATTTGTTATCCCTATTTTAGTCTTTGGCCACAAAAAGTAGTTCTAAAATTCACATTTTAAATAAACATATTCAATCACATGTCCAATACATCCTATTTTAAATTTCTCCGGATAATATAAATATACACAAGACTGTAGGGAAGTTCAGCATTTTATATCCTCTCATGTATTAGTTGACTGTATACATAAACATCAAATTTATCTAAAAAATGATCGAAAGATGGTATAGTGGATTCAATTACTTGTTCGGGTCCTTCCACTACATTATGGGAAGTCTACCTCTTGCTTATACTAGTTCGTCTTTCATTTTGCACAAGAGTGTCAACGGAAGCCTTATCCATATTTTTCCTTGATCTCTTTGACTTCTTCTCGACTCCACTCTTAATTCTATTCTCTTTTGGACGACCTTTCGTAATAACTTGGTCAGGATCTTGGATTAGAAGTTGTGTACTTTGCTTAGCTGCACAGTTAGCATCTACAGCTCTTCTGAATAATGGCATAAGATCTTCTATCACTAAATTGAATGAATCTTCAAACATGGAGGCTATCTTTACAAGCTTCACCATCCGATGACTCATCAAAGCATATCTACGATCAATAACATATAACATTTGTATTAGGATTTTATTACATATGATAGGTTTATGTAAACAGAAAATAAGATATCTGAACTTAAATAATTCCTTGACTATATACCATGATTTTCGTGTGCCTTTTCACAAAATTGAGTATTGCATTTGAAATCATCAAATTGGTATTTCCTGTCCTTGCACCATCTATTCAAGTACTTATCTGAGATACGAAATATGTTGCTTTGATGAAGAACCAATAAGGCATGCCTACACAACCCTTGTACTGAAAGGATCCATACTAGCATTTAACATCCTCCAAAATTATCATATAAAATCACATAATTTTTTATAATTTCTTTCATTCCATCAACTTCAATTCTTTCAAATAATTTGATGTGGCACAACCACTAACGTGGAGCCCGCGTCTGATCCAGCTAGTAGCTTAGCTAGCAGAAGGAACCACCTGGATGCTGCCACCAGATTGCCCCCGAGATCGAGCTCCCATCCGAGGTTAAGCTCCCTGCTGAGGTCGAGCTCCTATCCGAGATCGAGCTCCCGACCAAGATCGATCTCCCATCCGAGGTCGAGCTCCACGTCAAGGTCGAGCTCCCGTCCAAGGTAGAGCTCCTATCTGAGGTCGAGCTCCCTGCTGAGATCGAGCTCCCGTCCGAGGTTGAGCTCCTGTCTGAGGTCGAGCTTCCTACCGAGGTAGAGCTCCCTGCTGAGGTAGAGCTCCCGTCAAGGTCAAGCTCCCGTCCAAGGTAGAGCTCCCTACCGAGGTCGAGCTCCCTACCGAGGTCGAGCTCCTGGTGAAAGTCAACCTCCCCGCCTGAAGCCAACTCTGAACAATGACACGTGGGCCCAGTCCCCCTTCGGGCCATGATGGGGGCGGCTGAGATAGCGACCCCAACAGGTGGTGTCACCATCCCCGCTGGAGCCGTCGCGTTGCTCGGAGAAGATGTACCTCCTGTGAAGGGACACACTACTAGGGCACGTCGCTTGCACCTATGAAAAGGCACTCCGCCAGGGCATGCTGCCTGCACCCCCTACGGAGAGGTGCTCCGCCAAGGCATGCTGCCTGCACCCCCTGCGAAGAGGTGCTCCACTAGGGCACACCGCCTACACCTGCGAAGAGGCACTCTGCCGAAGCACCATACCCTGCAGTACACTGTCGGCACCTTTGGAAAGGCACGCCACCCGGGACGTTGCGCCCTGTAATCCACTACCTGCACCACCCAGAAAAGGAATGTTTACTAGGAGCATCAGACCCTACAGCATCTTCCACCAGGATCGTGCTCCGCCAAGCCCCCAGGTATGGCAGCACGATGCCTGTAAGAGGAAGTGCCCTACCGGAATCCCCGGCCCGGGTCTTTCCTCTTTTTTGCAGAACCAGCCAGCATCGAAGGTCTCCAGGTAGGAAATCCACACATCTGTGCCACGTCGAAGCTGCAGGCCACGGCGATCTAGGTGGTAACATGATTTAACAGAATATACATCACAGTTGTCAACTTCTTTAACTAATTTAGCATTTGATGCAACCATTTCAAGGACCTCATTCTGAAATTTTTTGAATATGCTCCTTGTATATTTTCATGTTGCTTGCCTCTCAAAAGGAGAGGATATTTTTAGGAAAACATTTGTTTACAACGTTTTATTATCTTCCTCATTTTCTACTTCATATCTTTTCTCCAAAGTATCTTCGTACTTATCGATGAATTTCTTGAGTGTAGTCTTCGAGTTTATAAACCCATCAAAGAAGTGATTGATGCTCTCGCTCCTTTTGTGAAGTTGACATCCCTGTACATAATTATGAAAAAAGAAGCATTAAATATACAAAGTTTGTTGAAAATTTACAAACATGAACATTAATCAATCATAATGACTTACAAACCTACGAAGAATATATCCTTAAGATAAATTGGAACCCATTTATCCCAACATTGATAAATATCATTAACCAATCTATAACCATGCATTCTTCATATTTCTCCATTAAATGTGCCCACCTTTTTCTCGAAAAATAGTATGGTAACTGAATCATATATCACATTTTCAAACTCAACCATAAATTTGGGATTTGCAATGCAAATATGGCCAATCTTTTCAAGAATCTTCTTCAATATATGTCAAAGACAATCTATGTCGTACAGTGAAAAAAATATCTTTAACAACCTCGATTACCTTATCTTGGTCAATTATGATGGCATTAGGTGGTTGACCACCATTTGTATCCAGCCATGATTGGAATACCTATTTAAATGTCTCAGTCCTCTCATCTAATAACAATGTGCAACCAAGCAATGTGGATTGTCGATGATGGTTGACTCCGACAAATGGACAAAAGGGCATTCGATATGTATTTATCAAATAGGTTGAGTCAAAGGTTAGTACATCACTAAAGTGCTTGCCAATCTTTATCTGGGATGGATCCAGAAGACAGACCTGAGATGTCCATTATCATTCAGGTCCAAGTATAAAAAAAATTTGGATTTTTTACTTGCATTTATGTAAAATGGATTACCATTGATTGTGCATATCTTTTTTTCAGCTGACTCTGACGTTCCTGATAGATAAAATTATAAGCATCCTTCTCTGTGAAATCTAATTATCTTCTATCACCTTTCCTTCTAGCCATGGCAGAGTATAATTAAGTTGTGAGAATATTCACTGCATGTAAATCGCTGATCTCTGCCTTTTCTGGTATGCTGATCCTCCTAGAGGACCGTAGATAACCAATTGATGATATGGACAGCTCATGGTTATGTTCTAGAAAAACATCATCCAATATCCACTTACCATTTTTACAATTTAGACTTTTATCGAAGCCTTACAATCAATTTTGCCAGTATCCCTAGGATTCATGGAGTTATTGATTTTTCTAGATTTTCCTTGCCTCCAACATGCCAGGTGCTTGAAGCATATTTCTTTGTTATTGGACCTACTACACATTATTATGATTCCAAAACCTACTCTCCTTGCATATCCATTGTAGAAATTGTATACATCATTTGCAGAATTGAACTCCATTCCAATTTGAAGATCAACAAACTCGTTCTCTGCATTCGGGGTGATAGGAGAAGGTGCATTCTTATGAACATCGGCAATCTCATCCAGTGATCATGTTCGAATTTTTCCAGATCTATAATTTCAATGTCATATATAGAAATATCTGTAAAAAAATTATAAACATTGATATCCATAGTTTTAGATGATATTTTATCTAGAGCATAATAATTATTATGTTATGCATTGAATAGAATATAACACGACAGTGTGATAATACAGGCACGGAACCAAATATGTCTAAAAAAAAGATATTGGAACTTATGACATCCTAGTTAAAAGAATATGCACCCTATCATAAAACATGAAACTAAATATATTAACCCCTCCTACCAGGAATACCTATCACTTATAAATTGAGTTATGACTTCCAAAATGTCATAACATGCCACGGATACTAAAGGATCACAAATATATATCAAAACAGGATTAAGACACCCTAGTTTAAAAATTATGACATCCTAGTTAAAAAACTATGAAATCTCTATACAGAATCATAAACCGAATGTTTTAATCCTGCGTACCAGAAATATTTAAGTATGCATTGCTGAAATATGACACCCATATTGTAATAATATATGGTTTTTCTTTCCTTTTAGCGATCAGAATACAAATGAGATCAGAGACGCCATCATTGGGGCAAACGATGCAATAGCTTCGGTGAGAGCAAAGCCCAAAATGGCATAACCAAATGAATGTTTAGCCAATGATGGATTTCGCGCCACGGAATGAATCGAGGAATTGAGGACGTTTCCAATACCGACAGCAGCTCCGGCTGAAGCAATTGCAATATATGGTACCTCCAAGGCATCCAGCCAATCCTCACCCTTCCAAGTGATTCAAATCAAATAAGACAAGTCAAAATCACCAACCAAATAAAAAAAATGTTTGTATAGAACCCTCTATCATCCAGTCTCTGAAACTGCTCGAAGATGCTTCGCCTCATCGAAGAAGATATGGTGCCCAGATATGGGTATTTTAAAAATTAAAGGCAATATATGTGCTATCAAGTTCAAAAGTGAAGAGTGATAGTGCTTTAATAATTGTGCAACGGAAGCAACGAAATAAAATGACAATTAATGAGCTAAAGAAGCTAAAGAGCAAACCAATGCAAACACACAAGAAATATAGTGGTTCGGTGCACCCAGCACCTACATCCACTCCCCAAGCTCCACTTGGGAATTTCACTATAATCTTTAGATTACAGCCGACTTGTTTTACCAGGCTCACAAGTCAAAACCTTACACACTTGTTTTGGCTTCGGGCTAACAAGCAACCCTAGTTGGTTTTATCAATTGGCTCACCAACAAACCTCACTCACTTGTTTTGGCTTCGGGCTTACAAGCAACCCTAGTTGGTTTTATCAATTGGCTCACCAACAAACCTCACTCTAGTTTCAAATTCCCTTGAAACTAGCTAAAGACAAAAGAGTATGAATACAAGTTATGAAAACTAAACAAACTCCTTTTGAGCAATAATAAATTCGTTGAAGCTCTTGATGGAGACTCTTCAAGCCTTTTCCCTTGGAATCTTTGGACCTCACTAAATGCCAAACACTTGAATGTTGGATTCCTCAAAGATGGAAGACTTTTTGGCTAGGGAATCTCTTGGTTTTCTCACTCTTTTTGCTTGGAAGTGATTGAAGGCTTTGTACTTTGAATCAACACTTTTTCACTTTGTCTCCTTGTCTTTTTTGAAGTTTGGTGGAGGTTAAATACCTCATTCATGCTGAAACAACTCCACAAGACCGTTAGATTCAAAAATATGGCCGTTTATGGCCGTTAGAAATCAAATCAGAAGTTCAGAAAAACTAGCCGTTATGCCATGAGTCGACCTCATGAGTCGACCTCTGGATCAAGTGTCGACCTCATGAGTCGACCTCCAGTAAAGTTTAGGCAAAAGTTCAGAATACCATAGTTCTGCCTATTTGAATTCTCAGGCTATGAGTCGACCTCTGGTGTCGACCTCTGGACAGGTGTTGACCTCTGGTGGTCGACCTCTGAAGCGTGCCACTGAGACTTTGCCGTGCCGGCCATGCTGAACTTTCCTTTTCTTCATGAGTCGACCTCTGGTGGTCGACCTTTGACAAGGTGTCGACCTCTGGTGGTCGACCTCTGATCTGAATTTTTCTGAAACTCTTTGAGATGTGCGTGCCATGCTTGAGTTTCTTTAAGCCTTTGTTTCTTTTGTCAAATATTTCTTAACAAGAAGGTCCATTATGAGAATTTTGATCTTGTTCAAGGTAGAAGAGCTCATTTCCAAATCAGGTAAACTTAGTTTCATCATTGTCCTTATGATACTCTTTTTGAATAACCTTAGTCCTGAAACTTTATCTTGAGATTAAACATTAGTCCAAACATATACTCAACCTTTTGTTAATCATCAAAACTAAGGAGTCAAAGCCAACAATCTCCCCCTTTTTGATGATGACAAAACCTTGAGTATATATGCAATTAAGTCCAAGAGCAAAATATAGCAATAATAAAAATTTTCAAAGTATCCTTTCATGCAAGAGTGTATCATAAAAATTTTGTGAAAATATTCTCAAGAGTCAAAAAGATTTTACTTTTCATTTATTTCTTTCTTTTTGTGAAAACATTCTCATAAGTCAAGAAAGATAAGAATCATATAAACTTTATTACTCATAAGATGGAGTCTCATATATATACTACTCTACTTTTCTACTCCCCCTTTTGTCAAGAATCAAAAAGTTTATTGTTATAGAGAAGGATATGGTAATGAGACTTATGTTCAATTATAATGAAGTATAGAATATATGCTCCCCCTCAATTTGTGCATACAACAAAATATTCTAACTTGAGGGTTTAAGAAGTTAAATGTTAAGAGCTGGTATCAGATAAAATGGCACAATATAGATAAAAGCAAATGTATTCAGTTACAGAATTGCTTACAAAATAGGCACAAAACACTGATACATCAGATCATACAAAAGCAAACTATGAGGCTACTCCTCATCAGAAGGTATGTCAAAAGATACAGGAGCCATGATCCTAGATGAGGATTTTGGAGTCCTATGAGAGGAACTCCGAGTCCTCAGAGAGGGACCAGACCTAGGGGTAGTCCTACGAGATCTATAAGTCCTAGGTAAGGGCTCCACAGAAGTCGAGACAGAGGCAGTAGCTGAAGGAGTGGACGGATCTGCATGCTGAGTAGACTGAGCTGGAGTCTGCCTGCTGACTAGCTCATAAGCTGTGGGATCATCGATGTCTGTCTCTGTATGCTCATCTATGTCATCCGGAATCCCAGTGATAGTCTCAAATAGTGACTCTGTAGGCTCAACATCAACTGGCACAGCTGTGGCTGGAGGATCTGAACTCTGAAAATCAGTGGAAGGAAGATCAGCTGAAGGGGGAATCTCTGGAATCGGCTCTGCGGGTGGAACATCAGATCTACCTGCTCCAGGCTGATCTCCATCACTGTCACTGTATCCACTAGAGTCATCAGCATCATCATCACCATCATCATCATCATCATCATCATGTGGAGGAGATACTGTCGGATCTGCAGTCCCTGATGGCAGTGCTAATCTCAATAAGCTGAGGATCTGTCTGAATCCTGTATCCATACTAGCTGAGAGAGCACTAATGCGTGTGTCTGTGTGTATCCGCAGATCATGAATCTCCTGCCGTACACCAGTGATCTCTGTCCGGACCTCTGAAATCTGATCAGTCACTCGCTGCTCGAAGTCCGATATCCTCACTGAAGTCCTCCGTGGTGTAGCAGTAGGTACCGGAGCTGATGAAGGTGGTGGCGTGAATGGCTCAGGCTCCGTAGTCTCTGTCTCCGGTGCTGGGCGAGGAGGTGTACCATGATCAGTAGGCCCTGAAGGCCCTGCCTCAGCAGCTCGGATCTCATCCTCCTCATCTGGCTCCTGGCCAGACTCTCGTCGTACCCATCGATCACTGATCAGTCGAAATCCCATCCGATGTAGGGATTTCTCTCCATAAGTATCTGTGTGCTGTAGCTGACTGAAGGGTATGCCGTCGAATGAGACACCATGCTCTCTGAATATCTGAGTCAGTCCCATACCGTACGGCTGAACGAGTCTCCTGTGAGAAGCTGCCTCACCCATCTGCTGAAGCATGATCCTGGGGAGGTTGATGGGAGTCCGCTGGCTCAGGGACACCATCAACACCAGCTCACGCTCAGTGATAAAATCAAATCTCCCGCTCTTCGGAATCAAGATACGGGCGATGATGTGATGCAGCACTCTCATCTCCAGTGAAAGCTGGTTAGCGGACACTGTGGAAATGCCGCTAACATCCTCACGCTCTAGGATACACCTGAAGGCGTGCTCTCTGTCGCTGATCGTAGTGGCAGCAGTGCCATGAAGTGGAATCCTCCAGATGCGACTGATGACCTCAGGTGTCACTGGAATCTCGATCCCTCGAACTGTGGCAGACCATCTAATGCCATCAGTGGCCATGGATCCATAGAACTCTCTGATGAGGTCTGGGTAGTATCTCTCGGACATGGTACAAAAATGAACCAGACCTGCATCTCTCAGTACATCTCCAATGAAGAAGTGATGCTGATCCCAGAATGGAATATCTACGCGCCTCCCATAAGCAATGTTCTTCCGGACTAGGCTGGCTGGCACTGGTGCAGGAGCCTCTGGGGTCTGCTCACGCTCATGTCTGACTTTCCTTCGACGCTCAGTACTACCCTGCCCCTGTTCCAATCTCCTTTTCCTTACTGCCAGGTGTTTTCTCGGACCCATGTGTAGGGATGAGGGGTAACTTAGGGAGAAATGTAAAGAGGTAAGGCAGAGAGATATTCACTAATTGGAAAAAAGAAGGAGAATGTGAAATAGTGAGATAGGGTTTGAGAGATTGGTGAAAATCGAGAGTAAATGAGGAAAAGGTAAGAAACGGATGAAAGAAATATGTGTTTTCAATTGAAAAACAACCGAGATTTGAGGGTTGAAGGATTCGAGGGCTTTCGGTTGTCCAAAATCAAGAAAACGGTCAAAAAGAGAGTTGATTCCAAGAAAAGTAAGAGAGGAGGTGAGGATTTCCCAAAAAGATCGAGGAGAGGGGTGGAAATCCACTATTTGGAGGTTTAGGGAAGTTGTAGGGGGACCACACGAAGGAGAGGAGGAAAAAAAATGGGAGAAAAGGGCTTGCGGACGGGTTTTAAAAACGCAGATTTTCGTTCAAGTGTCGACCTCTGAGAATTTTCAGGGGTCGACCTCAAGTGTCGACCTCCAAAGCTTAAGTGTCGACCTCAAGTGTCGACCTCCGAAAATCTCAAGTGTCGACCTCCAACAATAAATCTTCCAAAATAAAATTCTGTAAAATTTAAAAAAATTGACAAAATTTAGAAAAATGACCTTTAAACATATTTGAGAATTTATAAATCATTTTTGAGGAATTTTGATGAAAAATGAAGAGATTCAAGCAAGAGGATCAATGACTCCCAGTTCTCTTCTAATCATACAAAATCTATCTTCATTCAATGGTTTTGTGAATATATCAGCCAATTGATAATCAGTACATATAAATTCTAATAACACATTAGAGTTTTGAACGTGATCTCTTATGAAGTGATGTCTTATTTCAATATGCTTGCTTCTTGAATGTTGTACAGGATTTTTCGTTAAATTGATTGCACTAGTATTATCACATCTTATGGGTGTCTTAGTTAGTTTGATGCCAAAGTCCTCGAGTTGTTGTTTGATCCATAAAATCTGAGCACAGCAGCTTCCAGCTGCTATATATTCGGCTTCTGCCGTAGATAGAGCAACCGAATTCTGTTTCTTACTGCTCCATGAAATCAAATTAACTCCTAGGAATTGACAAGTTCCACTAGTACTTTTTCGATCAAGTTTACACCCAGCAAAATCAGCATCAGAATATGCAATTAATTCATATGATGACTCCCTAGAGTACCAAAGACCAATTTCGATAGACCCAGATAAGTATCTAAGTATACGTTTTACAGCTAAGAGATGTGATTCTTTAGGAGCAGACTGAAAACGTGCACACATACAAACACTAAACATTATATCTGGTCTACTGGCAGTTAAATATAGCAATGAACCAATCATGCCTCTATATAATTTTTGGTCTACTGATTTACCACATTCATCTTTGTCTAATTTACATGAAGAGCTCATAGGGGTACCTATTGGTTTTGTGGTCTCCATCCCAAACTTTTTCAAGATTTCCCTTGTGTACTTGGCTTGATTGATGGAGATCCCCTCTTTGGTTTGCTTAATTTGGAGTCCGAGGAAGAAGTTGAGTTCTCCCATCATGCTCATCTCGAACTCACTCTGCATTAACTTCGCAAATTCTTGACAAAGACATTCGTTAGTAGCACCAAAAATAATATCATCTACATATATTTGTACTACTAAGAGATCATCATTTTTCTTTTTCAAAACAATGTATTATCTACATTACCTCTAGAAAAATCATTTTTCATCAAAAATGAACTTAATCTATCATACCAAGCTCTAGGAGCTTGCTTTAAACCATACAATGCTTTATGCAATTTAAAGACATGATTAGGAAATTCATGATTTTCAAAACCAGGAGGTTGTTCAACATAAACTTCCTCTTCAATAAATCCATTTAAAAAGGCACTCTTTACATCCATTTGAAACAACTTGAAATCCATAAAACAAGCAAAAGCAAGTAAAAGTCTAATTGCTTCTAGCCTAGCAACAGGAGCAAAGGTTTCATCGAAGTCGATTCCTTCTTCCTGGTTGTAGCCTTTAGCAACAAGTCTAGCTTTGTTCCTAATTACAATACCATGTTCATCAAGTTTATTTCTAAAAACCCATTTTGTGCCAATTACAGAAACATTAAGGGGTCTTTCAGTTAAAGTCCAAACATTATTTCTTTTAAATTGATTTAATTCATCTTGCATAGCATTAATCCAATTACAATCTTTTTCAGCTTCTTCTATTGACTTAGGCTCTATCTGAGATACAAAAGCTAAATAATCACACACATTTCTAATAGAAGAGCGTGTACTTACCCCCTTTGATGGATCACCTATTATTAGCTCTTTAGGGTGTCCATGTGCATACCTCCATTCTTTAGGTAAAGGTTTTGGTGAAGTTGCATTGATTTCTTGAATTTGATCTTGACTTTCTTGATCATCATCTCCTTTGGGCTCATCTTCATTGATTGTCAATTGTTCAAGTTTCTTTGTACCTGTTTCAACATCAATAGAATCTTCTTTTCTAGAAGATTTTTCGTTAGATTCATCAAACACTACATGAATTGATTCTTCAACCAGAAGTGTTCTTCTGTTGAAGACCCTGTATGCCTTGCTAGAAGTAGAGTATCCTAAAAAGATACCTTCATCTGACTTGGCATCAAATTTACTGATATTGTCTTTGCCATTGTTTAATATGAAACAGCGGCAACCAAACACACGAAAATACTTGAGATTAGGTTTTCGATTTTTCCAAAGCTCATATGGTGTTTTCTTCAAAATAGGTCGAATTAAAACACGATTTAAAATGTAACAGGAAGTATTAATGGCTTCTGCCCAAAAATATCTAGGTAAATCGTTTTCGCAAAGCATTGTGCGTGCCATTTCTTCAAGTATCCTATTTTTTCTTTCTACCACCCCATTTTGTTGAGGTGTCCTAGGTGCAGAGAAATTATGACTAATACCATTTTCATTACAAAAAGTTTCAAAATCATGATTTTCAAATTCAGTTCCATGATCACTACGCAAAGAAACAATAGTGAGATCTTTTTCGTTTGAAACCTTTTTATGAAATTTAACAAAAGCTGAAAATGTTTCATCTTTATGAGCTAAAAACATTACCCAAGTAAATCGTGAGTAATCATCTACAATTACTAGCCCATATTTTTTACCTCCCAAACTAGTTGTTCTGGTTGGTCCAAAGAGGTCCATATGCAATAATTCAAGGGGTCTAGTAGTAGATACTACTCCTTTAGGTTTGAAAGTAGATTTAGTTTGTTTTCCAAATTGACATGCAGCACAAATTTTATCTTTTTCATAAGTGTGTTTTGGCAATTCTTTTACAAGATTCTTTTTGCTTAATTTTGAAATCAACTGCATACTAGCATGCCCTAGCCTACGATGCCAAAGCCAACTAGTTTCACTTGCCTTGGCTTCCTTAGCCACTAGGCATTGACCAATTTCCATGGCTAGATCATCAAGATCAACCATGTAAATGTTTCCATGTCTAAGACCAGTGAACTTGATGCCATCGACATCTAGACTAGATACCATGCACAAAGATGATTCAAAAATTACTTTAAAACCTTTATCACAAAACTGACTAATGCTAAAAAGATTATGCTTCAATCCATCAACAAAAATACATTATCTACATAAGCATTAGGGGTGATATGGATTTTACCAATTCCGACGATTTTGCCTTTTCCATTATCACCAAAAGTGACATTTCCACCATCAATTGCAGCTAGTGATGAGAATTGCTTCACATCCCCAGTCATGTGCCTTGAGCAACCACTATCCAGATACCACATTCTTCTTTTATTTTTGGTTGCAAGGCACACCTGCAAAAAAAAATCAAGTTGAAACTTTAGGTACCCAAGTCATCTTGGGTCCTTTAGGGTTAGTCAGGTTGGTTCCTTTTGGAACCCAAATCTTTCTAAAGGTATTTGATTTTCTTCTGTTACAAACATATGATTTATGACCTACTTTACCACATGCATAGCAGGTAATATTAGAAGATGCAGGTATGAAAAAGTTTTTGTAAAGTTTTTGCTGATTGTGTGGTTTAAATCCAAGTCCAGCTTTATTAAACACTGCATGTTGGCTATTTAAAAGCATATTTAGTTTTTCTGAGCTAAAGGTAAACTTTTCTACAAAAGGTTTTACTCTTTCTAACTCTTCCTTGTAATTCTTATTTTGAAGCAATAGTTCTTTGTTTTGTTTTTCAATGTTCTCATTAGTTTTAAGACTTCTATTATTTTTCAAAGAATTATTTTCTTTAACAAGATTATCTTTGTCATTTGTCAAAGTCTTTACATGTTCTTTTAATTTCTTGTTTTCTTGAGTTAAATTTTCAATTTCACTTGAAAACTTTTCTGAATCTTTTGTAAGTTCAAAGTTTTGCTTTCTTAATTTCTTATTTTTTAATTTTAATTTTTCATATTCCATTACTAAGTCATCAAAAGCATCATGCAATTCATTGAAAGTAAATTCAGTTTCAGGTTCAGAATTTGCCTCATTATCTTCATTGGCCATGAAACATAGGTTGGCGACTACCTGCTGCTCTTCTTCACTGCTGGAGTCCTCACTCTCACTCCAGGTAGCCATCATGGCCTTCTTTCTCAACATCCTTCTACTTTTTTAAGCAAAGGGCAATCCGTTTTGTAATGTCCAGGCTTCTTGCACTCGAAGCAGATGGGTGGATCCCTTTCTTTCTCTTTCTCCTTGTTGTGATCACCTTTTTGTTGCCTTTTCTTGTAGAAGTCCTTCTTCTTTCTCATGAATCTTTTAAATTTCCTAGTAATTAGGGCTGTCTCATCATCATCAGCTTCTTCTTCAGATTCATCACTTGACTCTTCTTTTGTAGTGGACTTGAATGCTATGGCTTTCTTTTTCTTGTCATTGTCCACTATTTTCTGCTTTAGTGAAAGCTCGTAGGTCATCAGTGATCCAAGAAGCTGCTCGAGAGGCAGAGTGTTGACATCCTTGGCTTCTTCTATGGCTGTAACTTTCGCATCCCATGAAGCCGGAAGAGACCTGAGAAGTTTGTTAACCAGTTCACCATTAGATATAATTTTTCCCAAACTCCTCATACCATTTACTATATTGGTAAATCTAGTATACATTTCACTTATACTTTCAGTTGGTTCCATCCTGAACATCTCATACGTATGAATGAGCATGTTCACCTTAGTGGTCTTCACTTGATGTGTACCCTCATGGGTAACCTCAAGTGTATCCCAAATTTCTTTGGCGGAAATACAATTTGATATTCTGTTGAATTCACTAGGATCAAGAGCACAGAATAACAAATTCATCGCCTTAGCATTTAACTCAGCTTGTTTGATGTCATTGTCATCCCATTCTTCTTCAGATTTTGGGGTGATAATGCCATTAACCAAGTGAGTGGGCTGATGAGGCCCTTTAGTGATTACTCTCCAAATATGATAATCTACAGCTTGTAAATAAATACGCATACGAGTTTTCCAATAAGTGTAGTTTGTGCCATTAAAGAAAGGAGGACGATTTGATGCTTGTCCTTCAACTATACCCATTCCAATTGGAGCGGCCATGATCTTTCACTCAAGATCGTTGGACCTACAAGAGAGTACCGGTGCTCTGATACCACTTGTTGCCCAGATATGGTGCCCAAGAGGGGGGTGAATTGGGTATTTTAAAAATTAAAGGCAATATATGTGCTATCAAGTTCAAAAGTGAAGAGTGATAGTGCTTTAATAATTGTGCAACGGAAGCAACGAAATAAAATGACAATTAATGAGCTAAAGAAGCTAAAGAGCAAACCAATGCAAACACACAAGAAATATAGTGGTTCGGTGCACCCAGCACCTACATCCACTCCCCAAGCTCCACTTGGGAATTTCACTATAATCTTTAGATTACAGCCGACTTGTTTTACCAGGCTCACAAGTCAAAACCTTACACACTTGTTTTGGCTTCGGGCTAACAAGCAACCCTAGTTGGTTTTATCAATTGGCTCACCAACAAACCTCACTCACTTGTTTTGGCTTCGGGCTTACAAGCAACCCTAGTTGGTTTTATCAATTGGCTCACCAACAAACCTCACTCTAGTTTCAAATTCCCTTGAAACTAGCTAAAGACAAAAGAGTATGAATACAAGTTATGAAAACTAAACAAACTCCTTTTGAGCAATAATAAATTCGTTGAAGCTCTTGATGGAGACTCTTCAAGCCTTTTCCCTTGGAATCTTTGGACCTCACTAAATGCCAAACACTTGAATGTTGGATTCCTCAAAGATGGAAGACTTTTTGGCTAGGGAATCTCTTGGTTTTCTCACTCTTTTTGCTTGGAAGTGATTGAAGGCTTTGTACTTTGAATCAACACTTTTTCACTTTGTCTCCTTGTCTTTTTTGAAGTTTGGTGGAGGTTAAATACCTCATTCATGCTGAAACAACTCCACAAGACCGTTAGATTCAAAAATATGGCCGTTTATGGCCGTTAGAAATCAAATCAGAAGTTCAGAAAAACTAGCCGTTATGCCATGAGTCGACCTCATGAGTCGACCTCTGGATCAAGTGTCGACCTCATGAGTCGACCTCCAGTAAAGTTTAGGCAAAAGTTCAGAATACCATAGTTCTGCCTATTTGAATTCTCAGGCTATGAGTCGACCTCTGGTGTCGACCTCTGGACAGGTGTTGACCTCTGGTGGTCGACCTCTGAAGCGTGCCACTGAGACTTTGCCGTGCCGGCCATGCTGAACTTTCCTTTTCTTCATGAGTCGACCTCTGGTGGTCGACCTTTGACAAGGTGTCGACCTCTGGTGGTCGACCTCTGATCTGAATTTTTCTGAAACTCTTTGAGATGTGCGTGCCATGCTTGAGTTTCTTTAAGCCTTTGTTTCTTTTGTCAAATATTTCTTAACAAGAAGGTCCATTATGAGAATTTTGATCTTGTTCAAGGTAGAAGAGCTCATTTCCAAATCAGGTAAACTTAGTTTCATCATTGTCCTTATGATACTCTTTTTGAATAACCTTAGTCCTGAAACTTTATCTTGAGATTAAACATTAGTCCAAACATATACTCAACCTTTTGTTAATCATCAAAACTAAGGAGTCAAAGCCAACACACCTTCCTCGAAAAATGGAGAAATAAATATATATTTTTACACAAACAAGCTGGCTTCTCCGGATCCTCTCAAACGGCGAGGCCTTACCGCGCACCCATACTCCGACCCAGAAACAGGACGGAAACAACTACAACCAAACAACTTACAAAAGCAATTTCAGAAAAAACTTTATATCAAAAACTTCGAAATATGAACAACTCGGTACAAAATAGAAAATGAAGACTTTTGTCCTCTGTCACAAGACTTTTCAACCATGCATTGCCTTGACTAAGATTGTAAATTATGATAAAAAGACCAGGAAAAAATAAAATTTCTATAAAAAGATATTTGAACTTACGACATCCTGTTCAGAAATTATGACACCTTAGTTAAAAGATTATGACACCCTAGTTAAAATATTATGACATCCCTGCATAAAACGTAAAACTAAAGGTATTGACCCCTCCTAAGAGGAATACCTATCACTTGTGGACTGAATTATGATTCCCAGAATGTCATAACATGCCACGATGTTAAAGAATTACAACCGCATGCAAAAACCGGATAATGACATCCTAGTTCAGAAATTATGATATCCTAGTTAAAAGATTATGACACCTTGCAGAAAACATGAAACTAACTTTATTAACCCCTCCTACTAGGAATACCTATCACTTATGGACTAAGTTATGACTCCCAGAATGTCATAACATGTTACGGATGCTAAAAGAGTATTATATGGTTTCCTAATGTATTAACTTTCTCTAACTACCAAAACAGTTTGTGTAATAAAGGAACTATAAAAAGAAAACTAAACAAAATTCTATGAAAGATTTTTTACTTCCCGTTGAAGATGATATTTTATCTTGAAGTTATAGAAGAAGTCTTCAGTGGCTTATTCCAACCTCGGACCAAAAGTTTTTTCTTATACCCGTAACTCATAACACTTTTCAAACCTAGAAAGAATCTTTTTCATCCTAGAACACTACCTGATACCTTAGACCGGAGACAGAGTACTTTCTCAGAGCAAGGAAGAAGCTTATATTATTCGAAAATTAATTCCTTCAACCGGACTCTCAGAGCACATTTTAGAGCGAGGAAGATTCTTCCTTCAACCTTTGACTGATTCTTTAGACCCTAAAGCCAGAGCATGTTTCAAAAAACTGAAACATTTAGCCAGGAAGAATGTTTTAGAATCAACAAAATCCAAGCGGCAAGCAAGATGGTGGGGAAAAGTAGGCTAGAGGGAAAGGATATTTTGGTCTGCATAAAAAATTCAAAAAAAAGCTAAACGAGTATTAATAAACGTCATGCTCAACATTTAACCCATTATCCCTGCCAGTGATACGAACTCCCATCCCGTCCCATTAAGCCATGTAGGATCAACGTGGACCAATAAGAAACAGCGGTGCGGGCCAGATAGGATTTCCTGCACTGCATGCGGTGCACAAAGACTTACTCGATGTAACAAAGCTTTTGATTGAACAGTTTCATTTGGAGCAACCAGGAGATATCAAGTTTTCAACATTCATAATCCACACTCAACCTCTTTTCACTATCTGGACCAAACATCTTAATAACATATGATATCATATTCAAATTTCTATTTTTCACAAATGAAGTGTATTTCATACTTATTTATATACGTCTTGTCATATCAGAAGCTTCAAGCATCTTCATAATCAAAACACATATACACATCAAACCACTTTTATTTTTCAAACTGCTCTAGATATATTTTTCTTACTCTGTTATGGGCAATTTTTTATGTGTTTTTGTTCTATTTTTGTCATAATATTTTTGATGTTCTCATCATAAATCGGAAATTATGTTTGAAAACCAACCAACTCAATAAGTTGGTGAGTCATGTGCAAATTAAGATGACTCTGTCAAAATAACACATGCTTAAAAAAGTTGAGCTGCCACTCTTATAGAAGGGAAGAATGGTTAAACATACAAGCATGCCCCCAGGTTGTACACTTGGACAACCTTACATTTGGAAATGAGGGCATCATGATCTAGTCTACAATGCTTTCATTAGGGATTGCTGTAGACACCCATACTCATCATGCACTGATATCATGTGCAGAAGCAAAGAATATTAAACTAATTTAGGTTTTCTATATGAGATTATTGATCAGAGTAGAGCTCCATTTCTAAGAGCAAAAATAGAACCGAGGTTATCCTTTATCAAAGTCTCCCACTACATGGAAATGTTAGGATGTAAGCTGCAAAGTGCAAACAAAGCATATATTCTAGAGAATACTTTGGAAACCAATATGAAAGACCATCTGCCACAAACTAATATGGAAATAGGCAAAAGAAGCAGAATTTCTGTATACAAAGAACTCGAACATAAGTCTTTGTGAATTAATAAAGATTCCCTCCATCTAAATGCCCAATGACCTACTAAGAATAAGTGGCCTCCATGGCCAGAATGGCTTAACATTTAAAAGGGGAGTATCAGTAATCACTTGTCTCCAAAGAGTTTTGAGTGGCTTTTAAATCAAGATTTTACATCCTGACAGGATGGAGGGTGGGATGGCCGTTGCATCCCATTCTTATGAGAAAAGGGACTAGGATGGGGTCGGGACTCTGAAACCATCTATGCAAGGAGAGAAGAAGAAAGAGGAAAGAAATAAAAGAAGATGAATAAAGAAAAAAAGTAAAAGGAAAGAAGAAGAAGAAAAATGAAAGAAAGAAAAGGAGAAGAAAAAAAAGTAAACAAGGAAGAAAGAAAAGACAGAATAAGAAAAAGGAAAAAAATTAAGGAATAAGAAAATGAAAGAAAAAGGAAATAAAAGAAAAAAAGGTGAAAGAAAAGAAAGAACAATAAGCAAAAATAAAATTTTAAAAAAAAAAGAAAGAAGAAGGGGAGAGAAATAGAAGATATCAACTAGAATGCATGATTGAGACTACTGCTGAGATGAGACAGGACAACAAGGTATCCCGTTCCATGGAGCTATCAGGACACCTTCATCCCACGAGATTTCAAACCTTGTTTTAAACAAATCTAAAATTTCTTCCAGAATATGATGTGTTGTCCAAAACAAGCATTTACAATAATGATAAAGCAGCATAGATTAAAGAAGAGAGAATTGAAAAACATATGAAGAACCAACATTAGTTTGTGCCAGCTCAATAGATCAGCAAATAAGAGGAAGAAAGTATATCTCAAACCTGATCAATCGCTTGGTTTGCTCCTGCATCCTGCAGCTCTGGAGGGCGATCAGCTGTGAGTAACATAAGAGGTACACAATCATGACTAGCCTCCACGACCTGCATACTATGCTTCATGAGCAGGTGCAAAAAAAGTTGATAAAATGTGCAACATTTTGGAAGAAAATTTGAAACCAAAAAACAACAAATTTACTGTCTAAGCAACTATCTGAGTTCTGCATACTATGCTTGATGAATGGATGCAAAAGATTCTAATAAAATACAAAATGCATTGGTAGAAATCTTGAAATTTAAGAGGCAAATTTAGTATCTTCTGGCAACTATCATATTTTCCTATATGAACCAAATAAGTGAAACCGAATAGGTTTGGATGGACAAAATGAATAGTAAGCAGCACCAATAGTCTCACGTCAATTCAAAATTTAACAATTTAAAAATCTATAAAAGCACAGAGATTGGAAACTGAGAAGCATAATAAATCATGAAAACTATAAAACTTCAGATAGCCAGAGCTCATAATTCTCACCGCAGGAAGAAGATTTGACACAGCAGTTCCTGATGATGTTATGACCACTGCAGGTTTATGAGATCCTCTTGCATAGCCAACAGCATGAAATGCAAGGGAGCGCTCATCAAAACATGATATGCAAGTTGTCAAGGAATGGCCGCATGCACAAATTGCAAGTGGAGATGATCGTGATCCTGGAGCTATACAGAAGTACTAAAATAAAAAAGGAATTATAAGAACACTTAAACCATAGCAAATCTCCCATTTACTGGTGGAACTCACCGTTAAACCAAGTCGAACACATTCTTCTATTATAAGTGATGCCCATAGATAATTGATGTTGGCACACTCTTTTATCAAGCAATTGGTTCCATGAGAATCCATAAGCTGGAAATCAAAAAAGTCATCAACACTAGTGTTCCACTGGAAAAATTCCACTTGAAAACAGTCTACCTTCTTGTACACTACTAGTTCAAGAATTCACTCTACACATTCAACCATATATTTAGACATCTTTAAACATGATTACCATTAATAATCATGCACAGTGGATAGTTGTAACATGCAGTACTTGTTCTATAAATAAACAATTATTATGAGGGCATTTCTGTTTGACCTATAGCATGATTTTCTAGTCCCTATGTGAAGCCCCATGAAATTTGACTCATGCACACAGGAATTAGATACAATAGCTATGCCAAAGTAAAATTATCAGTGTATTCATTCAAAAATTATGAACAGAATCAATAAAGAAAAATTATCAGAGTGTGTCCATAAAATAATTAAGAACAGAATCATACCATATTACTTCCAAAAGAAACAGTTGATGAATGTCTAAAATAATAACAGCAACAACTTGGAGAGCCTTCCTGCAAAAATAATAATGATTCAAAGCAATATTTGCAGAACATGGGAACTGCAGCCTGCTAAAAGTATTATCCAAACAATAAGGCGTTTTTTATGGATCAATAAGTTATCCAGAAAAGATTGAGAACTTCTACAAACAGTTCTCAAGCTATAAGAAAAATAATAAGATAAGACAAAATAGCATTCTTGAGTAATTAGCAACCAACATATATACTAAAACAAGATAAATTTTGTATAACTGAACAGTGAATGAAAAACTCCAACATACTTAGAGGAATGTGGACAGGTATCTTTAAGAATATTTAGAAAAATACAAAATATACCTGAAGCAAATTATTGGTTCCAGCATCCAGGTATACCTAGAATGAAGATATAGGTCAACAAAAGGATTTTAGTCAGGGAAAAAGTATATATTTTGCAGCTGACAACTCAAAATAAAAATCCTTGTTTTTGACAAGTTGATATATAATATAGCACAAAATTACACACAACAGCGTATATATGGCCATAGAAAGCTTTTATTTTTTTTGCATTCATTTTATCATGATACAGTAATGACTTTGATAACTTCATGATGCTTGGCCTACCAAATTACAACCAAGGTCTGCAGAACCTTACTGTACTGGTCTGCAATCAGGATGGTTACTAGGTTCAGTTCAGTATGAGCCAGTCTGAACCGGTTTGAGTAGAGTGGAACAGCCCCATACCACACAGTATCAACCCCATACCATCCAGTTTCAGGTTGTACCATGGCTGAGAGTGAGAAAAAAATGTCACAAGCCTGTCAGTATGGGACCATGAGTTGCATACCATATTGCTGATTGTAACACATCAAACAGGTAAGATACCATTATGATACCTGGTACCGATCATGTGGACATTGTTTACAACAATATACACATCAATTTAGCTAAATTGCATATTAATTGATTTTAATGCCATTCATTAACTGGTTGATAATATAATCAGTTGTTAAACTAATGTAAGTAATAAAGAACTAAATTTAAAGCTATCACAACCTGTAAAGCAGGCTTAACCATTTAACCATATAAACAATACAGCATATATAACCATCCATGATATGCTATGTGCACACAAACAAAACAATGCTTGCTGTCCTTGATTATGAGAGGAAGTAAAGAGAGTATCTCACCATCAAACCTCATCAACAACAATCCGACCAGCCAGTGGCCTGCATTTGACCATCTTTTTTTATCTTCAACCCATTTCTTTGAGATATTCATACTATTTTTTGACTGGTCCTTCTCCCTATGTTCTTCCTCCTTTTATTCTTTTCTTCTAATTATTTTCCTCTACATCTCCCTAAGTTTTCCCTTCTTTCATTTTTTCCTTCATGTATTTTTTGTTGTTTATTCTAATTTAAAGAAAAGGACCTTTTGTTGTTTCTTTTCTTTTCTTTCAATGCCTTTTGCCATTATTTTTTTTTCTACCAGCCATGTTTTTTTGCTTTTCTATCGAGGCTTTTTTTCTTTCACCTCTCTTCATGCACTATTTTTCTTTTAAAAATAATTACTACGAAGCCACAAGGCATGCTTCCTATAGGTCTAGGGCCCCCCTGTTGCTTGAGAACTGCTTGGCCACCTTGACAACCTTGTCAAAATAAACCAGTAAGTCAGTAACTCTTTAATAACCCATGACGAGTTCATCTTATTCAAACTGCCAAAAATTTCATAATTCTTATGAACTTTGTTAGAGATGACTTGATCTGGCTGACACTTTGCATGCATGCACATACATACATACATATATGTGTGTGTGTGTGTGTGTGTGTGTGTGTGTGCGCGTATTTCAATATTCCATCCTTCCTTATGTGGAGGACCATCCACCTGATAAGCTCTTCGAACTTTGGAATCACTCTCCTTTTGCACATGATTACCTTCTTTATATAACTTCCACATATCAGTTTCAAAACAACCAAATACTCTTGTTCATTAATAGATCATAATCTAAGTTCATTTCAGAAGCACTTTCATTTTAACCACATCATTTCATGCTATTAACAAAACAAAAGATTCTTTTAATCCAGTGTTCTCTAGTATCCATTTCAAAAATTTAACAATAATATAGCATTCATCTTTGAGGACCTTAACCTTTCCACCGCAGTTCCTGTTGATATCACTAAGACAAAGACAGCCAGTGAGGTTATAAGTGACCTTCTATGGAAGCATGTGACATCATGCATAATCTAGAATGCAGATACTTCCATGCAAGGTCTGCTGAACCGGTACCGAGACCCATACCGGTCAGCGGATGGTACGGTACAGTACGGTCCGTACCATACCGTACCGGCATGTGTACCGACATGCCAAATTAAAAAAAAAATTCTCTCCCCCCTCTCACCGAACCGACCCGAACCAGGTTGAACCGAGCCCGAACCAGGCGGTTCGTACCGGTACGGTACCATACCGTACCGTACCGGTATGGAAAAATTTTTTTTAAATTTTTTTTCAATGGTCCAGTGTCCGGACCGTTTTTTAGTGGCAAACTATACTGGCTCTTGGCCGGTACGGTACGGTACGCCCCGTACCAGGCAGTACGGGACGATACCGCGAACCATGCTTCCATGTCTCCACAAAATTAAAATATTGCTTTTAAACAATGTTAATTGTCCGTATCAAAGCAATTTTATTCAAATGCAGATGCATTTCAATAGGCAATTTTGACTTGTTGATTATCTAGTGCAAGGTGAAGTTCATTTACCATTGCTGATTAGGTTTGACACTTCTCACCAAACCTCGGAAAGTATAAGACTCTTCAACATATAGAAGTAACTAAGGTTCACCAAACCGTGCCGTACCGGCCAGTTTTCGGGGCATACCGAACCAGACCGGTGGCCGGACAGCACAGTTCGACCTATTTAAACGGATTGGGGATTTACAAATAAAAATAAATAAATAAATAAGGAACCGGCCCGAACCGGTCCTGAACCAGCCCGAATTGGTGCGGTTCGGCTGGTCGTGACTGGTTCGATCTAGTTTGGACCAGTTCGATCTAGTTTGGACCAGTTCGAACTGGTTTTCTTTTTTTCCTGTTGGGTACCGTAGACATTAGGGGGGGGGGGGGTTAATAAAGAGGCAAAGAGCTCTCTACTTCTTTTTGTTCAATGAAGGAAGAAAAGGGCATTTTCCCTCCATTTCAAGTCAATCAAATGCTAACTAATTCAAGAGAACGTTAGATTCAAGATATGTAGAGCTTCCTTTTTCTCTCTTTTCCTCTCCCCTCTCTATTTTTTGAAATTCATGAAAATTGAAAAATTAAGGAAAAATACTGTCATATTTTTTTGTTGGGCATGATTTTAGACTATGTGATAGATCTAGGAAAGATCTACGCAATGATACTAAGATCTTATTTTTTGCTAAGTATATAGTTTTTTAAATTAAAAATTAATTTTGGATTAAAAATTAATAAAAAATAAAATAATTAATAAAAAATTATAATTATAGATTATTATAGGGCTCGTAAGCTACTCTTACTATAAATTTCATGTCGATTTATCCAAGTATTAATGCGTCTTATGAATAGTACTTTAGGTCTAAAATTGAAGAAAAAGTGATCTTTAATGCATTTACAGTATCTTAAAAAAATATATGCAACATCTATGATAGGATCCTATATGAATCTAAGATCAAAATTTTTTTATAATATTTTTATTTTTTTATTTTTAAATCAAAAAATAAAAAATATATATTTATTTTAATTATAAAATTTAAAAAAATTAGGTTAACAAAGTATTAATTAACAAACGTATTATTGACCTTATGTGCAATTAAATATTCAAGTATGAGTCCATCGAGGAGGAAAAAGGATCCGGAGCGTGACATTGATTGGTTGCATGGCAAAATGCTCTTGGATCGACATCACTAGAGATGTAAATGGTACAATATAGAATTCAAAGGTAGGAGGTAACAAGGTTGAAGCAGCACTTGGCTGGCGGCTATTCTAATGTATCTGCATGCCGATAGTGTCCACAAGAGGTTTGTCAGTTGATGAAGAAGCATTTTGCTAATTTCAAAGTTATAAAGGAAAGAACATCAAAGAAAAAGACAGAGGTAGACCACAGAGCCACAGAACCACCTTCTTATTACTCCAAAGAGTCGGAGAAAGCATTTATTCCTTCTGATGAGGAGTCATAGATGGAGGTTGCCATTCAGGCGAGCTTGTATGAGCAGAGGTAGCTAGAGGAGATGGCCAAGCAGAGACATCGATTTGGGCCATCAGCTTTTGAGTCGGGATCGGGCTCTGCAAGTATTGCAGGAGAGTATGAGATATAGTTTAGGAAGAATCCTCGGTCAGAGAGCCCGTCAGGAAAGGCATCAGCCGTATTGCATCCATGTTAGGAGCATTTGAAAGTAGAAGGAAGTCTTCCAGGAACATTCCAGCAAGAGCCGCTATCCTGATGTCGATCCACATGCCCTTTCTAGCAAAGATTTCAAGCAACAGAGGATTTACACCATGCTGAAAAAGGATAAAAAGAAGGATATATAGTGGGCTATCAGATTTTGATTTCATTTCAGTCATATCCCAACATATACAGCAGACAATCCATATTATCGCTCTGCTATTTCATCTATACAGGCTGCTGGTACAGGTGTAGATCCTCCAAGATCGAGTGATATTTATGGTCAGCTTTTGGACAGTAATAAGGAGCTAGAAAATTGGATTGTCTCCCAGAGCAAGTAGCCCATGCATGGGTTGACAATGATGTATGATGGTTAGACTAGTTCTACTAGACGAAGCATCAACTTCTTGACTTATAATGATGGAAAGACTTTTTTCATAAGTCTATTGATGCTTCAAATCAGGTGCACGATAATAGTTATATCCTCAGATTGATGGAGGTGATTGAATAGGTGGGAGAGCAGAATGTCGTGCAGGTCATCATAGATAAGACCACAGTATAGGGCCACAGGGTAGATCTTGATGCAGCGGTGACCGCATATTTTCTGGACCCCTTGTGCTGCATATTGTATTGACCTCATATTGATGGATATTGAAAAAATCCGTAAGGTACAGAAGATAGTTGAGTTACATAGACCATCACCAGATTCATCTATAACCATACATGGGTCTTATCATAGATGAAAAGATTTACTGGGAGAGAAATATTGAGACCAGTGGTCACACGGTTTGCTACAAATTATATAGCACTTGATAGTCTTAATGTTTGTCAATCAGGAATGACAGCAGAGCAGATATGCCAGGGCAAATACTAAAAGGAGCAATATCAAGAATTTAGTGACGAGACAAACATTCTAGCAGCGGGCTTAGAGAATAGTGAACGCCATCAAATCTCTATATGAGGTACTTCGGGCCATGGACTCTGAGAGATATGCTCAGATGGTCTTTCCTGTATTACATGATGCAAAGAGCAAAGAAAAAGATCCAAGAGACAGATCCAACACATGCTATTGAGTATATCCAGATCGTTGATGGACAGTGGAGTTATCAAATGAGTTCGGATTTGCATCTAGCAGGTACATAGTAATTTATGAGCTCCCTAAAATTTTAAATTAAATTATATTTATACAAGTATACTTAACTAATTCTTAAAATATATATGCAGCTTACTATCTGAATCCAAGATTTCAATACTCCATATCGAACATCGCAATGGATGAATAACTTGTCTGTCCTACTCAATGTTATATACAAGATGGAGCCCGATCTAGATGTCGTAGCTATATGTCTAGAAGAAGTTAGGTTAAAATTGTTGAATGATTTTTATTAGCACTAATTTCAACAAGTAGCACATGATAACACTTTTTTTCCGAATGAAATTTTTTAGGGAGGGCACATATTCTTTTGGATCCACTATAGCCATCAGAAGTAAATCAAAGATGAATCTTGGTAGGTACTACTAAGTACTCAGTCTAATATTCAGGATTTCCGGTACCGGTACCGGGACCCGTATTGGTGGCATGCCGGTACGGTACCATCCGTACCGTATCGGCATGCGTACCGGGCTATTTTTTCAATATAAAAACACTTCTCTCCCCCAAAGAAATTTAAAACCCGAAACAAACCTGAATCGGGCCAAACCGAGCCCGTACCGGGCTGAACCAGTCGGTACGTACTTGTACAGTACGGTATGTACGGAAACTTTTTTTTATTTTTTTAACGGTCCGGAGGCCGGACCATTATATGGGGGTGAACTGTACCGACTAGCTGCTGGTACGGTATAGTACGCCCCGTACCGGGAGGTACGAGACGGTACCGCATTCCTTGCTAATAGTAGATTCAGATTGATTTTTTAATTTGGCTAAATCTAAAATTCTAAATGATTTAATATCTTTTGCAGCTGAATGGTGGGTACATTTTGGTGGATCTGCAAAATATCTGAAAGTTCTTGCAGTCAAGATCTTCTCTAAGACGGTGTCATCTAGTAGATGTGAGCACAACTGGTCTACATTTGGCCTTATCCACTCCAAGCAGAGGAACCGTCAAACAAAAATGCCTCGACGATCTTGTTTATGTACACTATAATTTAAGGTTGAGGCTAAAGTGCATTCAGGAGGAAGTTGAATTAAAATACTTCGATCACACTGCAAGTACATATATTAATGAAGATGAAGATCCAATGATTGGATGAGTCGTGAGTTAGCAGCAGGAGCTAGAGCTTAATGAGCCAAGATCGTCTCCTTGACCAGCCAGTTTTGTAGCTAGCGAGGCTGGAATGGATGCTGAACAATAGGCAACAAGCAATATTTCTCACATGACTCCAACAGATACAGTACATCATCCCTTCCCACCATCAATTCAGCCCAGAGATGAGAAAAAAGAAAGGCAGTTGCACCTCCATCGAAGCACTCAGTTCATTCAGATTCAGATACCAGAGAGAGTGGTGCTAGTGCTTCTTCAGATAGTGGAGGATCTAGTAATCACGGAGGGACCGGAGAACAGAAGTCGTAGCCGTCTATTCATCTCGATTCACTGGTGAGTCATAGTTTAGCCATGCCACACAGGATATAGACCATGAAGCACCAGCTGGTAGATCCCATGATGATATGATTCCATATAGACGACGGGCTCCATGAGGTCGTTCGGAATACGATGTAGTTATAGCTTTTGCACGTGGAGTAGGATCCATAGATGTATCAGGGTCATTCTCATATTCAGGATCCTCTTATCCGTAGCTACCGGTAGCTTGTGATCCATATGGTCTATATGATGCATCTGAGACATCATCTTCCAGTGGTTATTATCTCATGCAACCCGAAGCATCTTATGGATCTGATTTTGTTGCTAGTATATTTGGATGGGCCCCTGTACAGCCATATCATCAGTTTCTGGATACCTCACAGAGTCGAGACCTTAGCGAGGGATCTACGATGAGTTACGATCCATCACACATACCTCCTAGGATGACCTTACAGGAATATCATGCTACCTAGCTAGAGGAATTTACTAATCTTCCTACACAGTATATAAATGATCCCGATATTTATGAACATTGACACTCTACCCGATTCTAGATATCGGTATGTAATTATATTTATATTTTACCTTTCACTTTCATTAATTACTGATAATCTTACTTTAATTATCATTTTATATCTTATTTTAATTAGAATTAATGTATTGGTATTTTTTAAATCCTAAACCTTAAACCTTGAACCCTAAACTCTAAATCCTAAACCCTAAAGGCCTAAACACAAAATCCTAAGGCCTAAACCCTAAAAAAATAAAAAAACCCAAAATTCATTAATAAAAAAAATTGGGCCTTGAACCCTACTTGAACCCTATGGATCCTAGTACCGGTACCGAGAAATTGATCTCTCTTCACATTTTGCAAGTTTAATTGCCATGAACCCTACTTGGGAGTTGGCAATCATCTGAGTTTTTAAGCTGCTCATTCATGTTCTTTGGTTGATTTCTTTGTTGCCAAAATTTTTCAAAAGATGCAAGAGAGTATCATTAAATTGTCCTCCTAAAAAAATCAAGCATTCCCTCTTATTTGCACTACCACAAATCAAACATAAGTCTGATTTCTCAAATACAAGATTTGATATATGAAAATATAAGATATGCTAGTTTAAGTTTTTACCTCCACTGCATGATAAATTGTATGGTGAAAGTTAAAAGGCTTAATACATGAGAACCAGATATTTAAATGTAAGAATTTAGATGCTAACAAGGATTGACCTGGATATTATCAAGCTCCTCAAGTTCTAAAGTTAGAGCAGAAACAAAGCATGCTTGAATTCTCTGGTAGACTTGGATTTCAGGGGGAAAGGTTCAATTTATAGTATTCAAAGCAATGATCGCCGAATCGTGCCGAACTGGTCAGTTCGGCCCATACCGAACCGGACCAGCACCAAACCGGCACGGTTCGGCTATAAAAATTGATTCCCCACTTTAAAAAAATAAAAAAAAATTAGGAACTAGTCTGAACCGGTCCCGAACTGGCCCAAACCACGACGAACCAATCAGTTTGGCCAATTCAGGACTGGTTCGGTCCGGTTCGGATCGGTTCGAATCGGTTTTCAATTTTTTTTGGTTGTTAGTTGAGGGGGAGGAAAAAAAATTTTCTCAATTCACCAAGACGGTACCGATACCGGTACAGTACTGTACGGTACCGTACTGGTCACTAACCGATATGGGTCATGCCATCCTGGTACCGGTTCAGCAATCCTTGATTCAAAGTATTAAGAACTTTTAATTATATTGACTCATATATGATATATAAGGGTCTAAAATGAACAGCAAACAAAGAAGGTGAATCATAAACAAAGGCTAATTAATAGTATAAGGTTTAACATCTTGGTACCGAACCCTATATCAGTACCATCCTATTATAGTGTCAGGTGTCAATATGGTACGAGACAACATCACCAATACAAGACTAGTATTGTATAGTACACCCCATACTGGGTAGTACGGAATGGTACCACCAACCATAGAATGGTATATGAAGAGGGACTAGTTCCTAAAATGTCCAAGTAACAATCTGCTTAAGCTGAAGGATGCCACACCTTCATAATAAATCACAATTGGAGAGAAGAAAACTCCAGAACTTTATGTCAAATTTGAACCAAAATGTCCTTAGCATTAGTTGCATATATAGATTTGTCATATGATATAACCTGATGTATCATTCAAACTAATATTCCCTTCAACCCTACTTGTAAGATTATTTATCTCATTCAAACTAAAAAAGACAAAAATGACTAGCATAAAATTCAGAAAACAAGTAACATCACATGACAATGAAGTCAAATAATGAATTAAAAAGTCACTTGTCTGGCCTATTCTACAAGTTGGCCAATATACAACTCTACACATCAAAACAAAATCTAAATGCTTCAATTATACTTACACTTCATCAAGTTTATGCACCCTAAACTATTAAGCTTAGGCACACTAAAATCTAAACTATCCTTTCTTGATCAAAAATTAAATCATGTACTTAACCTATTGAGAGACAAAATAAACTGAATTAATGATATTCCATGAGGTACATAAGAAATGGTTCTTTCCACATAAACATCTAATATAATTTATGCATCTATTTATCAGCTTCTATGCCTCTTCTTTGATGGTAGGCCTTTTCAGAAGAGATTCTTCTTTTAACAGGAGCTGAGTAATGACATATTATGCATTATGGACTTTCCAACAACAAGCATTTTAATTTTTAAATTTTTAATCCTAACAAGCATCATCAAAATAAGTGTTGAAATATGAATACCATTTGAACATGTTTGCTCTCCATCAAATTTGACAGCCCATAAATGTAATTCATCCACCTGTCTTTGACATATGTGCTAATTGGATGAATATAACGGACAATCTGCAAAGAATATCCAACAGCAAATTTTGATAACTATAAGAACATCTAAAAAAGAAAATAAACAAAAATAAATATATTTTGAAATACTAAGTTTCTGCTGATTAGCTTAGCAATTAGATATAACTCAAATTGACATAAAAAATTGATCCTAAGAGCTATTACCAGTAACATGGGAAAAAAGATGAACCAGATCACATACAGGAAGTTCCACAGGATGCAACAATTAAGAAAACTAAACAGCAACGACATGAACTACATATACTCAACTCAACTAACACCCTGTTTATGAGAGCTTTTGAAAGGCCAGAAAGTGATTTCTGGAGGGTG
This sequence comes from Areca catechu, assembly GCA_021397845.1. Taxonomy (NCBI): domain Eukaryota; kingdom Viridiplantae; phylum Streptophyta; class Magnoliopsida; order Arecales; family Arecaceae; genus Areca; species Areca catechu. The sequence goes on from CM038045.1 coordinate 68,202,509, forward strand.
GAAAGAACTTTCAGGGGATATATAAGAACCCGGGCCAAATGGGCCCTTCTTAGGCCAAAGTCAGCAGTCCCAGCAAACTACAACCCAAAACCAAAAAAAAATTACCGGAACAAGGGACTTCGTCCCCTGCTTGATCGAGCATGAAGCTCACCAGATCGATCGATGAGGATGCCGTGGAAGAGTGGTAGATGGCCAGAGGACCATCGGGGGTAGGTTGGACTCTCGAACGGCCAGCCTTATCCATCATCGAGCCATGTCTCTCCCCTCTGAACCTTCTCTATATATTCCTCCCCACACCGCCTTAAATCGGGCCAAATCAAGCCACCATCACCTTCTTCCCCATCTCCAATGATCATCGGGTCATTGCAGTTGAGCCTCCATCACCCAAGGACTTCCCTCTTTTCCCAAAACCCCCTCCTGCCCCTTTGGTCCTAGAACCTTGAAGGATTTGGCTATTTTTGTCGCCAAAAACCGGCAATGCCAGCTACTTCCTCATCGTCACCAATAAGCCTTCCTCCTAGGTGTTTTCTTTTAGATTTTGGGTGCTACCACCGTAGCAGCAAGGGGTGGAGCTCCATCCATTCTTTCCTCCTTATCGAGGTTCCCTGTTGGTGGCCGGACCGCCGCCGGTAGCGCCACCCTGACCCCACCCCTTCTTCGGTCATGCTCCGTTAAGCCACCGCCGTGAACCCCCTTCCCCTTCCTCAATTCTCTGGGACCATGGAAGGCTTCGAGCACAGCATAAGAGGAAAAAAGGGAAAGCAGAGGAAAAAAAAGAAAAGAAAAGAAAGAAAAAAAGAGAGGAGAGAGAAGAGAGAGAAAGAGGAGAGAGGAGAGAGAAGAGAGAGAAAGAGGAGAGAGGAGAGAATAGAAGAGGAGAAAAAGAGGAGAGAGAGAAAAGAGAGCAAATAAATAAATATTTGGAAAGGGTGATCTAAATTTTGTGAAACCAATGCCTTGATTGGACATTAATCATATGGTATTTAGACTATTTCCTTGCTAAGTAACTTGATCCCCATCAACCGGATCCAAATAGATATCTAGATCAAGCCTAGACCTAGACTAGATTAAAAATCTCTTCCCTTATTTTTCTTTTCTTGGATTAAGGGTTAATTGTATTAAAAAAAACTTATTTTATCAGAGCATTTATCGCCTTTATCAGTAAAGGAGTGCTGGATCTAGGGTTTGAGTCATGTGTTCCTGATACAATCAATTTTCTGTAAATTATCTCTCTCCCAGTATATTTTACTATGCTTGATTTGATTTAAAGATTTAATTATTCAAATAAGTATTTATTATGCTATGCATGGATATGATTTGACAAAATGTTGAATTAAACATGCATTTATTTTGAACATGATTATATTATTTTGTATCGAAAAGTGTGTTGTTTGTTGGTTATAGTGCTCTCTAGTTCGACTATGATCATACGAGTTAGGATCTATCTCCTTTTGGATATCCAGTGGAACAATCACGGCACATGATCGATGAACGGTATCTATGTCAGAAGCTAGTTTTCTTCTGTACCTAACCGATGGGACGATCATTGGCACATGCTAAGGATGCATGTTATCTCGTGTAATATCAGACCTAGTATTCTTTTGGACCTCCAGTGGGGTGATTACTGGCACATGACCGAGAGACGATATATGTAGTCAGGATCTACTCTCTTTCGAAGCTAGCCACAGGCCGATTATGGCCGTAGTTAGAGGGACTAGGAGAGTAAAGTTGAAAGGGATGGCCATCCTTGATTATTTTTGAAAATATATTATCAAATGTGTATATTGAAAAATTTATGATCTGATTTATTGCATTGGTTTATATTATATGAATAATCATTCAATTTCATATTTTACAAACTAGAAGTTATGATAACTTACTAGGCTCATGTAGCTCATTACATCTTTTTGGATTTTAGATACTACGCAGTAGTCAGGGCTTGGGATCATGCTATGAGGAGCTAAGGGATTAGATGGTTTTTGATGAATTTGATTTATTCATTATGTTTAATGGTCAAAAAGTTAGACTCGTTATTTTATTATTTTTAATATTTGAAATGAATTGAGAATTAAAAGGTTGGCCTTTCATATTCAATGGGATTAGAAGGATTTGCGGCCGTCTGTCGTATGACTGGCTTGAGCCTGGGCCGAGGCATGATAGATTTAGTGCTATCAGAGCATATGTTCAAGATCAAGATGACTTAGTGAGAAGGATAGAATTAGGATTTTGATTAAATATCTGAAATAATTATCAATATTAAAAAAATATTTAATTTTCTTTGGTGGATATATGTTATAGTCCTAAGGGTTTTACTGAGCATAGAAGGCTTGCACAAATAAAATGTTGGATTAAACTCCCCAAACTTAATTTTTAGAAGAATATCATCGAGGCTAAGCAATTGATATACGGATGCACAATCCGAGTTATATTATGTTGTTTTACTTTTAGCATTTGAATTACTCTAGAAATCTAATCTTGATATAATTGTAGAATGTGATATGAGTTTGAAAATGTTGAAAGTTATTATATAGCAAATTATGGATAGGATTGGAAGAGTTTAGTTCTTTTATAAAAAAAGATAAAATGGAGTAAAAGCAATTAAAGGAATAAAATATTATTATAATAGATCCTTTTACTTGATGTTTTGAATGGACTCTTAAAGTAAATTGGTCTCTTTATTTTCAATATTCTAGCATATTTACAAGATCATGATAAATAAGTCAGAAATATATGTATATGTTTGTACCATTGCAAATAGCAATAGATTTCTTATTGGTAAAATTGATCTTGTGGTAAAATTGTAAGAGCCTATGCCTTGGATGAGTTTCTAACAAGTCTTTGAATCATGTTACTAAATGTTTGTATAAAATAATTTTAAAGTCAAAAATTTGAGTTAGTGATTTGTGTCAAGGGTCATTAATTTTTATGGGATTAAAACTTTATTATGGTGTTTGTGCAGAATCAACATCAAGCTCTTCCAAATATAATTAATTATAATCTATCTTGGCATCCAACTAATCCCAAGTTGATCTTGAATGAAAGTGCAATCATATCAAGATGATTTTAATCATAGCTTTTGATCACTTAATTGGAGCTAATCTTATTTGGCATATCTTAATCTTAAGTACAATAGAATACTTTTGATAACTAATTTAAATCTAGTTATCTGATTTTGATTAAGAAAAAATGAAATCTCAAATTATATATTACCTAAGGGGCAAAATTTTTTTTGAGTTAACATAGAAATGTTAAATTATGAAATAATCTCAGGAAGAGGCTGTACTTTGATATTAAAAATATGCATGAGTATTGTAATAGATCTAAGTGATTGGATAGTTTGATAGCTTTCAAGTGATGAGATTATGTATCTATTTGATAAATTACTGAATTTAGGCAGAATGGTACATGTAAATTTTGGATCAAGCATTTTTAAGTTTTGGAAGACTTGGATTTTTTTTTCAAATTTCGAGAACGAAATTTATTTGAGAAAATGTAAGAACCTGGGCCAAATGGGCCCTCCTTGGGCCAAAGCCAGCAGTCCCAGCTGACTTCTACCCAAAACCAAAAAAAATTACCAGAACAAGGGACTTTGTCTACTGCTTGATCGAGCATGAAGCTCACCAGATCAATCAACGAGGATGCCGTGGAAGAGTGGGAAATAGCTGGAGGACCATCAAGGGTGGGCTGGACTCTTGAACGGCCGGCTTTATCCACCGTGGAGCCATGTCTCTCCCCTCTAAACCTTCTCTATAAATTCATCCCCACGCCGCCTTAAATTGAGCCAAATCGAGCTACCACTGCCTCCTTCCCCATCTTTGGTGATCGTTGGCAAGGATTTAAGTCTCATCGGGGTGGGGGCCATCCCGACCGTTCCATCCCATACCTCTGAGTTTCCCGTGCAGGGGATGGGTGCGGGACCCCGAAACACTCCTCCAACCTCCGTCCCAGTTATCCCAACTTCATTCTGGCTAGATTAGGTGTCGGTACGACCATCCCGGAGAAGCCCTAATTTTTTTTAATTTTCGATGTCGTGAATCGAGGGGAAGGAGAGGGGAGTACTAACCTATTTGCTTGCTTTCTTGCAGATCCATCAGCGTCGGCGTTGGCATCGTCATTGGGAAGTAAGAGGCGCACGGCCATGGCACAACTAGAAGGAAGGGCCGAGAAGACGAGGACCTCCCGAGAACGCGAAGGGAGGAGAGAGGAGTTTAAGGAGGGAGGAGGGAGGAAGGATCGAAGAAGCCGTCGGGCATCGGCCATGGGGCAACTGGTCGAGCGAGGGAGGAAGGAGCCGTCGGGTGTCGACTATGGGGCTCGGCTCTCTAATCCCAAAAATAGCGGTGTTTTAACTTTTAAGTTAAACCCTAAGAGGCTACAACCGCAAGACAGGTCACAGGGGCATACGGACTAAAATATATCAGATGGGTCATGGGGGCATACGGACTGAAATATATCGGATTGAACAACGATCTCAGATTGAAATATATCAAAATATATGGACTAAACTGCGGTCGGATTGAAATATATCAAAATGAATGATGGGTCACAAGATATGTAAAATAAATTATACGGACACGGGCAAGACAGGTTGCAGAAAAAATGGGTTACAGATTTATAATTTTTTTTCTATTTTCTAATAGATAGGTCTTGGATTCCCTTTAATGATCAAATTAACGATAAAATGGACCTACAATTTTTTTTCTATTTTCTAATAGACAAGTTTCGGATTCCTTTTAACGTTCAATTCAACGGTAAAATGAACACAGATTGTTTTTAACAGTCGAATCAATATGACAAAATGAAACAACGGTAAACTTGAGATGCAATGTTAAATAGGGGTAAACGTGTTTCACAGAAGGCAAAAGGCAGAATGCAGAAGGCAAAAGGTAGAAGACAGAAATCCATTGCATATCTTAATAATAGTGTTCTTACAGAAGGAAGCCTTAATTGAAGAAAAAGATTGCACTGCTTATTTTTTAAAATTTTAATAGAAAGCGATAATTTTTTAGCTCTTGATCCAAAATATTATACTACTTATTAAAATTAAAAATATTTTTTTAATTAATAAATTATGATTTATTAAATTATTGTCATTATTTTTTGACTATATTTTATTTTATATTGGAAGATTTTACAGGAGGGAAAAGGAGGGAGACGTCTCAAATACTTCATTTCTTAAAATTTTACAGATAACCCACTAAAATCAAAAAGCAAAAGCTCACCTTAACCATCCGGAACAGTCATCAAAAGTAAAAACATGAAGACTATTGTATTGCTGATATTAGTTACAACTTGTGGTTAGCAATTATTCTGAAATTAGGTCTCACTATGCAAGTAATTGAAACACCTAGGATCCAGTTGTGCCAAAGGAGGCTTTTGGCTTGTCAATGACTATGGTTAGCTGGTGATGTGCCGATTTGGGAGAAGCAAACCAGAAAGTGTTTTAGCAGTAATTCTGTGAAAGCATCCTAGGAGATTTATATGTTGTGACACAAAAACAAACATTGAATTTCAAAAGTTTACATAAATGAAACATGGTGTGATAGACCAAATTAAGAAGTTGCTGGAATATAGAAACTTGACACCAAAAACAATGAGGAATTCTAGAAGAATCACCAGATATCTCCAAGCCTCCAACCATCCTAATTCCCAAATAAGAAAAAGAAAAAAAAACCTATGATGCAAATAAAAAATACAAGATGATTTATCCATGGAGTCAGCAAGCAGCCTGAGCAAAGCACAAGATATCTTGCAAATGTCTATAAAGCACAATGACCATCCTTAGTTAGAACACTCAAAAACCTAAAATCAGAGACATTAAAGCAATTCAAACTTCAAAGGAATATAAACAGTTATTTTGGCACTACTGTACATAAGAATTTGATAAAGCAAGCATTACCTGTAGGGAAGTACAAGCAATTGACACACAGTTGTAACCACTTACTTCCAAGGAGCAGGATTCTGGTTCTTTGGAATAACAAATTCGGACTACCAAATTCATAACACTATGATGAAGTTGATTAACAGGGAAATTTCAGAAAATTGGTACTTAGAAAAGAAATTGGTAATATCCTCCGTGTATGGCTAGGTTGCACAGAGAAAAAAATCATGGAATAAAGTCAAGGCCATAGGATGTACATTCAACTTTGTCAGATTTCAAGGGGAACATGTTGATGGTAGAAAACTTGAAACTTGATTTGCTTATATGAACATGACCCTAGTTTTCTACAGACTTAGATGAGGGATCTACATGTGAAGGTTTCAAATATACTTGGAACATTTATTCCATTGCAAAATCTAACATAAGTTGGATATGGCTTTGCTTAATCTTCATTGCATCATTTCCATCTCCAACTTACTCTTCTTCTCAATTCTTATGACCAAGGTTCACTATCTCGATAACAAACCCCATACTAGTAGCATCATATTATAGTATTGGTACGTAGTTCAATATGGTATAAGATAGCATACCGAGTATTGGTATGGTATGAAATACTATGCTGGCTCGGTATCGGTGTGGTATGGTAAACCTTGCTTATGATAGTTCTCCTTTAAGGTTGTACCTAGAACTAGGTGTTAGTATGATTTTAGATAATCAGATATTTTTTGGTGATCACATGATTTTAAGGATCACATGACAACCCATAATATTTTTCTTTGTTAATGTGGTCCTATAATACTTTACTTTATTAGCATTATTCTATATCATTTTTTTTTTGTTAGCATGATTCTATATCAGCTAATAATTAATATCAGGGTTTGCGGTACAGTCCCGTACCGTCCGATACGGGCGTACCATACTGTACCGACCAAGAATCAGTACAGTTCACATATAAAAAACAGTCCGGCACCCCGAACCGTTAAAAAAATTTAAAAAAATAAATTCCGTACGATACGGTACTGTAGCGCACCATACCGTACCGCCCGGTTCGGGCTTGGTTTGGCTCGGTTCAGATCTGGTTTAATAATCTTTACTTGAGAGGGAGGAAGAGAATTTTTTATCATTTTTAAGTCTCGATACACGTACCGGTATGGTATGGTACGGACCGTACCGTACCGGCAGCTGACCGATACGGGTCCCAGTACCGGTTCAGCGATCCTGGTACCGGTTCAGCGATCCTTGATTAATATTATTTTCTTTGCATGAAGTTTGTGCACCAGCACATATAACCCTTGAGATCTACCGAGTGCAATTAAAATTGAGACAATAAAACCCTATTTCTCTGTATCTTTCTCCTTTGTTTTTCCTCTTCTTCCACAAATATTTTAGCATGGTATAAAAGCCACCGATCATCTAATATGTCATTGTCACCTATTGTGGTTGTCGTTGCCATATCTAGAAGCCTTGAAGATCTCCATTATTGATCTATTGATCTTTGTTTCCCTGCAAATCCTCTATTGTTCAATGGATCTACATATTCTCTAATTTTTAGTAGATTAATAATCGAAGTTTCCTTATTTTCTAATAAATTCATAGCTTCTTTCCACTGCTTTTCTCCTTAGCTTCAAATCTTCGATCTCTCCTTATCGCTCAGCAAATTTCTCTTTATCATCAGCCTTTAGCAACCTTGTCTTTGAGCATCGGCCTTCACTTCTATAGCATTTTTATCCGTGAGGATCATTGACCTTCGGTGTGTCATCTCTTTGAGCACCGGTCTTCTCTTCTATGGCATTTCTGTCTGCAAAGATCATCAGCCTTTATCTACCTTGTCTTTGAGCACTAGCTTTCTCGTATATGATGTTTTTGTTTGAGGATCATCAGCCTTCAGCTGCCTTCTCTTTGAGCATCGACCTTCTCCTATGGCATTTTTATTTGCATGGATCATTGGCCTCAGTTGCCTTCTCTTTAAGTGTCGACCTTATTGCGACTACCACGTTCTATGTCTTCTCCTAGTTATATCATCTAAATTAGCCACACTAGCAAATGCACCAATTTATCATGCTAGTTTTTTAGTACATTCGTGATTCAGCTTCCAAACTTAAGTATGCACCTATAGTATCACCTTGAGTTTGAGGGAGAGTGTTAGTATAATTTTAGGTAACCACATGATTCTAAGTGATTATATGATTTTCGAGATCATAAGATAATCCATAATATTTTTCTTTCTTAGCATTATTTTGCATCATTTTTCTTTATTAGCATGATTCTGTATCAACTAATATTATTTTCCTTGTATAGAGTCTCTACACTAGTATATATAACTGTTGAGATGTACCAAATGCAATTGAAACAGAGACAATAAAACTCTTTTTCCTTCTTTCTCAGTTTCTTTCTTGTTTTTTCTCTTATTCTATAAATATTTTAACACTAGATGTACAATGTGAACCCAAATCATTCCTGTTTTTAAATTACTGGACTCTTCTCAAAAATTATGGATAGTAGGTAAAGAAAGCTTCTAGTAATCAGGCATATCTACATAACAACAGAACTTGCAAGCTGTAAAGGGAAAGGAACCAAAAAAATGGGTAACAGAAAAAGGCCTGATCTGAATGTTAAGGTAAAGAAACTAACTTCAGAACTCAGCAAGGTCCACCAACACTACAGAAAGTCTAGAAAGATAGCTGAGATGGAGTATGAATCAAGAAGTTGTTGACAACAATATTTGGACTTTGGAAGACAAAATTCATGAAGTCCTTAGTAGCAATGTAAGGCCTTAATATGAATCATCACCAAAGAAGGAATGAAAGATTGCAAAGTGGTAGGAGGTTAGTAGGATATGGTTGTGCTTTTAGACTTTTAGTAGTTCCCCGACACCAATCTGTGGTTGTCGGAATAGTCTTTGTTGAAGAAAAATAGCCAACCTGACCTAAACTATCAAGCGAAAGGATCTTTATATAGGCAACATAAGTAAAATATCTTCCTAAGTTACCCTTGTTATGATACAATAATATAATAATTACTCAAAGGTAAAATAGGTAAAGAAGAAATAAATAACATAAATAACTAAATCTCAACACTCCCCCTCAGGCTGGAATATATAGATCTCGTAGACCTAGCTTGAAGCAACAATTCTAAAAGGAAGATTTGGGTAGAGCTTTCGTGAAAATATCCATAGTCTAATCAGCTGAAGGCAAGGATCGCTGAACCGGGACCTGTACCGATATGTGTACCGATATTATTTTTTTAAAAAATAATAATCTTCTCCCCCCTCTCAAGCAAGGATTACTAAACCAAACATGAAATGGACCCGAACCAAGCCGAACCGAGCCCGAACTAGGCCGAACCGAACGGTACATATCAGTACGGTATCGTACCAGTACATAATTGAATTTTTTTATTTTTTAATGCCGTATCGATTTTAATAGCTGAACTGGTATGCTATGCCCCGTACCGGACGGTACGGGATGGTTCCGTGCAAGGTTCCCGGTACCGGTACCTGTACGGTACCATACCGTGCCGACACACGGTACGGCGTGGCGTACCGGTTCAAACCGGTACACCCATTTTTTTTTGATTTTTTTTTTATATTTTTTGTGATTTTAAGGTTTTTATTTTATTTTTTAAAGGTTTAGGGTTTAGGGAGAATTTAGTATTTAAAAGTTTTAAATGCTTGAAATTTTAAATTTAAGATATGTCTGATTTCAAGATTTAGGACTAAATACTAATATTTAGGACTATTTTCAATTAAAATAAGATAAAAAATGATAATTAAACTAAGATTATCAGCAATTAATGAAAGTGAAATGTAGTATAAACATATAATTACAGACCAATGTCTAGAATCGGGTAAAGTGACGATGTCCATAAATATAGGGATCATGTATGTACTCTGTAGAAAAATTGGTATATCCCTCCTGCCAGGCAGCATGATACTCCTCTAAGCTCATCCCAGGAGGTATGCATGATGGATCATAACTAATCGTAGATCCCTCTCTGATGTCCCGACTCTGAGAACTGTCCAGAGACCGATGATATGATAGTGCAAAGGTCCATCCAAATATACCAGCAACAAAATCAAATCCATAAGATGTTCTGGACTACATGGGATAATAACCACTAGATGATGACGTCTTAGATGCACCATATGAATCATATGGACCAGAAGCTGCCGGTAGCTGTGGATAAGAGGATCCTGAATATGAGGATGACCCAGATACATCCATGGATCCTACTCCACGTGCAAGAGCTACAGCTATATCGTGTCCCGAACGACCACACGGAGCACGTCGCCTATATGGAATCGTATCACCACAGGGTCTATGAAATGTAATCCATGATCTGTATCCTGCGTGGCATGGCTAAACTGCGACTCTCCAGTGAATCGAATATGAATAGGTGGCTGCGATTCCTGTCCTCCTGCCCCTCCTTGATCACTAGATCCTCCACTATTTGAATTGGGCTCCATCTTATATATAACATTGCGTAGGGCAGACATAAAATCCTCATCCATGGTAATGTCCGATACGGAGTACTGAAATCTCGGATTTAGATAGTAAGCTGCACAGATATTTTAAGAATTAGTCAAGCGTATTTATATAAATCTAATTGAAACTTAATTTTTAGGGACTTCATAAATTACTACGTACCTGCTAGATGCAAATCCGAACTCATTTGATAACTCCACCGTCCATCAATGATCTGGATATACTTAGATGTATGTGATGGATCTACCTCCTGGATCTTTTTCTTTACCCTTTGCATCATGAAATATAAAAAATCCATCTGAGCATACCTCTCGGAGTCCACGGCACAAAATACCTCATATAGAAGCTTGATAGCCTCTACTACCCTCTCAGCCAGCTGCCAGAATGTCTATCTCGTCACTAAATTTTTCATATTGCTTCCCTCGGTATTTGCCCTGGCATATCTGCTTTACTGCCACTCCTGACTGACAAACATCTGACACAGCTCTACTTTCTTGCCAAGAAGACTATCAAGTGCAATGTAATTAGTAGCAAACCGTGCGACCCCCGGTCTCAATATTTCTCTCCCTGTAAAGCTCCTCATCAATGATAAGACCCATGTATGGTTATATATAAATCTGGTGATAGACTGTGCTAGCTCAACAATCTTCTGCACACTGCGGATTTTTTCAATATCCATCAACATGAGGCCCGAAACGCTGTCTATGCATGGTTGCCTCCTCTGGCTCCCTCTGCTCATACAAGCTCGACTGAATAGCAGCCTCCATCTGTGCCTCCTCATCAGAAGGAATAGATGCTTCCTCTGACTCCCTGGAGTAATAAGGTGATTCTGCGGCTCTGCGGTCCACCTCTGCCTTCTTTGCTGCTCTTTCATTCCCAGCTTTAAAATCAGCAAAGTATTTCTTCATTAACTAACGGACCTCCTGTGGACACTGTCGACATGCAGATATATCAGGATAGCCGCCAGCCAAGTGCTGCTTCAACCTTGTTAACCCCCTACCTTTGAATTCAATATTGCACCATTTATAACTCCAGTAATGCCAACTCGAAAGTATCTCTCCATATAACTAGCCAATGTCCCGCTCTGGATCCTTCCTCCTTGATGGATCCATACCTGAATATTTAAATTACATATAAGGTTAATAATAATTTATTAATTAATACTTTATTAATCTAATTTTTAAAATTTAATTTATTTTTTATTTTTTATTTAAAAAATTCAAAAAATAAAGAAAAATAAAAAAATTTAAATTTTAGATTCATGTAGGATTCTATCATACATACTACATATATTTTTTTAAGATCCTAGAAATGCATTAAAAATCGATTTTTTTCAATTTAAGACCTACGGCACTATTCATGAGATGCATCAAAACTTGAATAAATCGACATGAAATTTATAGTGAGAGTAGCTTACAAGCCCTAGATTAATAATTTATAATTATAATTTTTTTCTAATTATTTTTTTAATTAATTTATTAATCTGAAATTAATTTTTAATTTAAAAAATTATATACTTAACAAAAAATCAAGATTTTAGTATCATTGTGTAGATCTATCCTACATTTACCACATACCCTAAAATCATAGCCAACAAATAAATTTTGACAGCATTTCTTCTTAATTTTCTATTTTGCATGGATTTTAATCAAAATAATGATACGAAAGAGGGAAATACGGAAAAAGAAAGGTATATGTATCTTGATTCTACCTTCCTCTTCAACTTCTGCAGGTTTGATTGAGTTGAAAAGGATTAAGGCAATTTTTTTTTCGGCGTTTTTGTTTCCGCAGGTCTGCAGCAGAGAGCTCTCTACCCTTTCATTCCTTAAAACCAAAGGCAGCCCCCCTCCCAAAGCAGTCACATAGCTACAGTAGCCATGTGACAAAAATAAAAAAAACAGCCCCCACCCACCCGTACCGAGCCGAACCGGGTGGTTCGGCCTCATTTCGACCGATTCAGCACCGGTTCGACCGGGTTCAGTACGGTAAAAAAAATTAATTTTTATGGGGCCGTTTCGATTTATATGGCCGAACTGTGCCGACCAGCCACCGGTCCAGTTCGGTATGCCCGAACCGGCCAGTTCGGCATGGTTCGGAAAACCCTGGTTCCATGAACCCTGGCTGATGGAACGAATGGAGTGGCCATAATTTTCTTGAGAATAGCATCACGAACAAAGTGACAATCAACTTCGATGTATTTTATTTATTCATGAAAGACTAGATTGGCAGTAATGTATATAGCCGATTAATTGTGACAACATTTTCATAGGGTCAAGATGAGAAAAACCAAGTTCAAGCAATAGTATCTTTAGCCACAAAAGTTCACCAACTGTATGAGCCATTGCACGATATTCTGCTTTTAAACTAGAACGGGCAATTGTACTCTATTTTTTACTTTAGCAAGTCACTAGATTTCCATCTAAAAAAGTATCATAGCTGTAATGGAGCATCTATCGTTGCAAGAACCAGCCTAGTCAGCATCAATAAAGACAGTGAGCTAATAATGACCACTTTTCTTGTGAGTAATTCCTTTTCCAGGAGAATTCTTTAGATACCGTATACCCTAAGCAACTTCCAATGATGTCATCTGGATGCATTTATAAATTGGCTTAGAACACTAACAAAAAAGAGATCAGACCTAGTTACTATGAGATAGATCAACTTTCCAATCAATCATCTATATCGGGTACGATCTCCAAACAAGTCATCTTCACTAAATTCCATTTAAAGAGTAGAGTCCATTGGAGTATCAGCAGGTTTAGCACCAAACATGCCAATCTCTTTTAATAAGTCAAGGGTATACTTGCATTGAGAGAGATTGAGCCGATTTCTAGTGCGAACAACTTCAATATCAAGAAACTAATGCAAAGTTCCAATATCTTTTATTTGAAATGCATCCTTAAGCCATTTCTTAGTCTAAGTAATCAGTTGCACATTATTCCGTCACAATGATGTCATCAACATATACCACAAGTATAACCATATCGCTACTTGAATGACAGACAAAAACTGAATGATCTGAATAACATTGGATAAAATTAAATTTGCCTACAGTCTTGCTGAATTTATCAAACCAGGCCCTTGGGGACTGCTTGAGACCATAAATAGCTCATTATAGTTGACATACCTTTCTTTCCTCCCCCTTAACCACATAACCTAGAGGTTGGTCCATATACACTTCTTCCAACTCTCCAGAAAGAAAAGAATTTTTAACATCTAACTAATGAAGAGTCCAATCTAGGTTGATAGCAAGTGAAAGTATGACTCGCACAGAATATAAACGAGCTATAAGGAAAAATGTTTTAAAGTAATCTATCCCATATGTTTGTATGAAGCCCTTTGTTACCAGTCTTGCTTTTAATCTTTTGATAGATCCATCAGGAAGGTACTTGATAATGTACACCCATCGACATTTTACCGCCTTCTTTTTTGGAGGTAGTCAACAAAGATCCAGGTGTTTCTAGACATTAAAGCCTTCACCTCATCATCCATAGCATCTTTCCATCCTGGTATAACACAGCCTCGGCAAATATCTTGGAAATAGTAATGGAGGATAAAGAGGATACAAAAGACTAATACTCTAAGGTAGATGAAAGGTAGAAGTATAGTTTGATAGAGGATAAGTCACAGATCTTTTACCTTTCTCAAGGCAATGGGAACGTCAAGTTCAGACTGAGTTAAATCTATAAGATTAGGAGGATCAATGGAGATATGAGTAGGTACCTCAACTTCAGGAAATCTATCACAGTTAATTTTCTTGAACCTAGAGTAAACCTGCAGAGGTTTTTTAATCTGATTTGATGACTTTGCAGCCTTCAAAGTAGGGTCTTCTACATCCATGAAGGTAACAGGCAAGGGAATTGGACTAGAAATAATAGATTGATTTAATGCTTCTTGCTTAGATGAGTAATAGGGTATGGTTTTAAAAAATATGACATCAAAACTAACAAGTGTTCTCCTATTTACAGGATCATAATATCTATACCCTTTTTAAGTTCGAGAATATCCGATAAAGATGCACTTAACAGCCCTAGAAGACTTGTTTGGGACATTATGTAGATGAACAAAGCAACAATAGTCACAACTTTAGGTGGAATTGAAAAAAAAATTCTTTAGGGAAGACAATTTGGAAAGGAGATTTTTTCATTCAAAACGTGTGAGGGAGCATGATTAAACAGGAAACATGCAATAATTAGAGCATCACCCCAAAACATCTTAGGAACGAACATATGAAATAGGATTGTTTAAGCTACTTCGAAAAGATGACAATTTTTACATTTTACTATCCCATTTTGTTAAGGGATATAAATACAAGATATTTGGTGGACGATACCATAGTTTTGAGAGAAGATCGCCAATTCATATTGAACATACTCTAAAGCATTGTCAATTCTAAGAATTTCGATGAAGACACCAAATTGAGTTTTTATTTCATGATAAAAAGAGATGAATATTTCAAGCATCTTAGATCGGCTTTTCAAAAGATAAAGGCATGTCATCCAAGAGTAATCATCTATAAACGATACAAAAATAATGATGACCATGGATAGAGGAAATCCGTAATGGATCCCATATATCAAAATGGATGACATCAAACGGTGCAGAACTTCTAGACCTAGTACTACTGGGATAGGACTGATGTGTTGTTTGCCTAGTTAACAGGCTTCACACTCGATAGTAGACTCACTAGATACAAGGAATCACCTGACGAAGAATAGAATAGATGGATGTCCCAGATAAGCATGCCATTGAAGGGCAGATACATCATACTAAGAAATTGATCTCTTGAAGTTATCAAAATAGTAGTCCTTTCTCATGGCCTCAACTAATTGTCCTCTGTCTTGATATCCTGAATGATACAAGAATTAGGAAAAAAAGTCATACTATATCCTAGAGATTTAGTTAGCTGACTAGCAGATAATAAGCTGAAATGGAAACTTAGGAATAGAACAGAGGGCAAGGACAAAGAAGATGACAAGAAGATGTCCTTATAGCCGGTTACAATGGAAGTAGATCCATCGGCTAGATATACACTACGATAGGTAAGACTTGGATTGATAGAGGAAAATAGTTCCTTTTTACATGTTATATATGTAGTGGCTCTAGAGTCAATGATCTAATGAGATGAAGATGAGGTGGAACAGAGACATGAATCCTTGCTTGCTATACCTGAGTGGGCAATTTGTGATGTAGAACTCTGAGATGTAGATATTTAAGTTTGAAGTCCCTGAATGATTTTATTCACTTCCTCCTTGGTGATATAGTCAGGAATGGGCTCTATCAAACTATTACTTGTAGTAGAGTAGCCACCAATAGGGTTGGAAAGATCTCCCTCAGCAACATAGTTTGTCCAAGAGGGCTTCCCATGTAATTTCCAGTACTTATCCACCATATGATTATTCTGATATATTTTGATTTCGGATAGAAGATGGGCTGACTCGGGCTTGACTCGAATATGATTGGAGCTGAGATGGCTGCTGATGTAGAGCCGGGTCTCGCAAGGTCTATCATTGGGAGTCGAGTCCTCAAAAACAAAGAAGACTAGAAAGTCCACACATGGTGGGGGCCCTGGGGGTTTTTCAGTGGTGGACCCTCCAATGTCTAAGTCAGTCTTTCAAAAATACAAACAGAGAAGGCTTGGAGTCTCCTATATTCTTAAAGTATAATAGAGGGAAGAGTCGGAGGGAGACAAATGAGATCTGAGGAAGGGATTCTCGGTGCATATGAATCCCGCTTCCGGGAAGATGGCACACCAATGAGTTGCGGAGGCCAGAATACTTTGTGAGAGATGGAAAGTGTGTAAAGTGACCTGCAAATATCTTGATGAACACTCAGGATAAGGGTGTGCTTTGAGAGCAAAAAAAAGGTTTCTTTTATAGGAAGGGCTTTTAGGAAAGGTGTGGGCTCTCGGTTCTGCTTTGCCTTGCCTCATTTGTCCTTCTCCCTTTCTTCCGGCCTTCAAACTTACCTGAAGGGTCCCGGGGAAGAAGTTTATAGGTATGTACCTGATGCCTGAAAGAGGTATGGTGTGCACTGCACGGGAGTGGCATCTAGCAAGTCCAAGTTGCTGCAAGCATGCCCGTGGCAAAAGCCATACCATGGTTGGTGGTGCAGAGAGTGGAGATTAGCACGTTCCTACGATGGGGCATCTCTCAGGCTATAAGCATTAGTGGCCACTGCTCTTGAAGCATATGCGAATGGAATGGACGGGGCAACTCGGAAACGATCGATGTCCAGTAGAGGATTGGTGAGTATGCGGTTTGATATCCAGGTGGCGAGGTGTTGAGAGCTGGCCCGGTCGTCCAGGCTAGTTGACATGTGTCTGGCATGGATTGAGCTTCGGTACCATGCTAGACCAACAAAATCCTGATATATCACAAACACGAGGAGACCCATCAAACCCCTGCCTCTATCTCTTCCACCTCTACCATATGAGAAAGTTGATCCAATAAGAGCAAAATTATCCTAGAAGGGAATAGAGGATAGCTTTCCCTGATCCCTAGCTACGCATTGTAGTCTGCCAAAGACTCCATTCATAGAAGGAATAGAAGATTCGGCCAAGATATGATCTCTGATTGGATGTAATTCTAGACAAGGTTTTAAATCTCGTGGAATGGAGGTGTCTTGATTTTTTCATGAAACGAGACGTGCTGACATCCTGTCCCATCCCGACACTTGGGACATGAGATGTCCCAAGGCATCCCAATTGGGATGCTGGGACATTGGCGGGATGTCGTCTCAAACCATGGGATGGTACCCCGTCTCGATATCCCATGGGATGTTCTGCCAGGACCTGAATCCTTGATTCTAGATTTAGCCCGTGTAAGAAGATGGAGACATACAGTTTAGATCTCTGCTATTTTAATTATTCCAGATTGCTAGTCAGAGGTTGATACAGACTGAGCTTATCTATAATACTTTTCACATCGCTAAAATACTTTGTTAAAGATCTATCTTCCTGGAAGTTGCTGAATGCCTTCTTATGAAGATCAAAAATTTTACTTTGATTTTTTTCTCGAGCAAAGGTAATTTTCAAATCTTGCCATAGAGATTTAACACTATCATGAAACATAAAAGAAACAGCAATATTTTGTTCCATACTATTCCAAAGCCAGATGATTGCCTGATTATTTTTTTCCTCCATTGCTCCTAGGCTAGATGAGTAGTGCCTAGAGGGTCATCATAGATATAATTAAGTCTATTTTTAACACTCAAGAATTTTTCTACCGCCTTTGACCATAGCAAATTGGACATCCCAACAAGTTTAATAGTAGTGATTTGAAATACCTCATGCTGCTAGATAGAAAGCTGAATAAAAGACAAGGTAGTAGTCTTGTCGTTAGCCATGCTCTTCATAATAGGGAATAATAACCCAATAGCAAGTGTCTGGAGATCCAAGAGTTTTTTTCAAAATTAGAAGATCATCCAGAAATTCAGAAACAGCGATAGAAAAGAAATTCAAAGAACATAAACTTGAGATAAACAAATAGTAACAGAAGACTCTCAATCAGATAGGTAAGTAAGTTAAATAGGCAACACATGGGATCATCAAGAAAGCCGGTGACAGTTTTTTTTTGGAAGGGAGAAGAAAAGGTCCAACAGCAACATTTTTTTTGTTGTTGGAGAAGGTCCAGCAACAGTTTTTTTTTATTGTTGGAAGACAGCACCAAGCAGCAGCAGCATTTTTTTTATTTTATTTTATTTTATTTTATTTTATTTTGGTGGAGAAGAGAGGAGAAAGAAGAAGAGAAGGTAGCAGCAGCAGCAGGTTTTTGTTTTGAAGAAGAGACGGAAGGAGAAGAGAAGAAGGGAAGAAGATGGCTGCTAGGGCAAGAGAGTAGAAGAGAAGGCAGTAGAGAAGCAATGAGAAGAAGATTGCGGCTAGGGTAAGAGAGGAGAAGAGAAGATGGCGCTTAGGGCAAGGGAACCTGCTCTGATACCATGTTGAAGAAAAATATCCAACCTGACCTAAACTATCAGATGGAAAGGTCTTTATACAGGCAACATAAATAAAATATCTTCCTAAGTTATCCTTGTTATAATATAATAACATAATTATTACTCAAGGATAAAAGAGGTAAAGGAGAAATAAATAACATAAATGACTAAATCTCAATAATCTTCAACTGAGTCCTACCATCAGCACTTGCTTTCATTTATTTTTTAACTCATTTTCATCTTTTTACATACTCTTGGAGAAAGCAAGATTTTCAGTTATGATACTGGGCCATGCATGGAAGCTTACTGTTATGGATTGGTTGGTATGTCACCTCCTGTACCAACATAGTATGCTGCTGGATGCGAAAGAGCAGTTGTATTGTACAATGTATAAGTACAGTGCCAGCCCCCTTATTGTATTGATAACTTATCAGGTTGGTATAATATGCATGGTACCAGGTGGCACTGGTTATACATAGAACATTTGGGAGAAAGCACAAAGTTTTTAAATGTTCTTAGAAGAGCTGCAACATAAGTAATCAGCAACTTGAGCTCTGTTTTATGTAATTCAAGTGGTTCTAGCCTTTAAGGATATACATTTTTTTGGATAAAATTTAGGATATACCTTTATACAGGAATACCATATACCCGTATTTTGCATCAAATCTTGAAAAGAGGAAAATGTTACAACAGGAGCAAGGAGAAGCAAATTTATAACTTTACAACTGTACCAATTCATTGGTTGCGCCCAAGCATCCAGGTAAAATTTATTAATCATATAAATATCACTTAGGACAGAAACATGGACTGATTATCAAAGAGGATATATAAGACTAAAATCTGATGGATTCAAATAAAAGCATGCAACAAGGTGAGCCTTTTGCTCCTGCAGATATCTTAATCAAGTCAGAGCATCAGTTTCAAATGACAAAATTAATTATTTTCATAGTATGTTTAGCACACAGAGAACACAGAATTTGGGACTAAAACATGCCCACAAACTTCATCATATTTAAAATTACATGGACAAAAAAGGTAAAGGAAGCCTGAGCCTAGCAGCTGCATGAGTTCTGCATTCAGCAGATGTATTTGCATGTATAACTGCAGTCAGTGAATAGAAATGGCAATATGAAATAGTTGTTTGACAAAACTACCAGCAAAATATACAAAAGATAGCAACCCCGTGTACCTGGTGGAAATATAATTCA
The DNA here is from genome assembly GCA_021397845.1 of Areca catechu. NCBI lineage: Eukaryota > Viridiplantae > Streptophyta > Magnoliopsida > Arecales > Arecaceae > Areca > Areca catechu. The sequence continues at coordinate 68,222,020 of CM038045.1, forward strand.
AAGGTATGAACCGCTCTCTCAAATGTATATGTTACAAAATCATCCCAGATCAGAGTGGATGCTAATAAAGAGCAGCCGCCAAATTCATTCAGCTCTATCTGTGAAAAGAGCATCTCAGTTTTAAAAGCATGAAAGCATAAAAAGAAAATTGTATCATCAAAGGCCAATTCACAAAATAAAGTATCAACCCAAAGACTTAGAAGATGGTCCAATATTATAACCTAGAGTCTATGCCACCATCAAGTATCAATAAGACTACATTGAACAGTTTCTGCACAACATAAGCAAGCAACATTTCGATGGGAATGTTGAAAGGAAAGATGATAAGATGGCAGCATACAAAGAAGCACTTGAATATAAAATATAAACCAGGAAGAAGAGATCTAGAAATAGTTTGCAAAGAAAGCTAATCCAAAGGACATATAAAAGAAAGTGAAGCTAAACATGTAAGATATTTTAGCCATATGGACTGTAGGCCACTGGTGCCTGGGCAAGGAGGTCAGACATTCAAGTTGGGGAGTCCAAAAACTAGAGGAGAGATCCAAAGTAGACTTGCATGAACCAACTGGGATTTATCTTCAGAAAACCTTCTAGTTTAATTTAGTTCCATGTTATTTGAATTTTGTGATGGTTAGTGGAAACTGTTTGCAGAATAGGGGTGGGGGAACCAGATTTTCTTAACACGGAAGCCAAAATCATTGAAAGGAGGTGATAGGAGGGAGCAAATGGCATAAAAGCACTATATTGGTGGCATAGTAGTAGTTATGACATGTAAATGTGAGTAAGCACCTAATCTGTACCACAATTGCCCCAGTAGGGAGCAGAAACTTTTTTAAAAAAAATAAAAAGGTGAGAATGCAAGAAAACAGGTAAAGTTATTATAATATTGAAGTCACCAATAAGTAAAAATGGCATGGAATTCATTAGTTTAAAATTTTAAATGAATAAATGAGGGTTTTCCGAACCATGCCGAACCGGCCGGTTCGGGGCGTACCGAACCGGACTGGTGGCCGGCCGGCACAATTCGGCTTTAAAAAACGGCACAGCCCCTAAAAACCAATATATATATATATATATATATATATATATATTACTTACCGGACCCGAACCGCACCGAACCGTGGCAAACCGGAGCGAACCGGAACCGAACCTGTCGAAACGAGCCCGATCCGGCCGGTTCGGGTCGATACGGCTGCAAAAGGGGGAGGGCAATTTTTTTTGGAATTGTCACATGGCTATTGTAGCCATGTGACAGTGGGGAAGGGGGGAGGGGCTTTGCTTGGTTTTTAAGCAAAGAAAAGCAGAGCAGAGCCGTGGAAGGAAAAAAGAGGAAAAAAAAATTCGTGAATCAATTTAAATCCAATCCAACCTGCAAAAATCGAAGAGGAAGGTAGAATCAAGGTACGTATACCTTTCTTTTTCCGTATTTTCGTCTTTCATATTGTTAATTTTTGTTAAAATCCGTGCAAAATAGAAAATTAAGAAGAAATGCTGTCAAAATTTATTTGTTGGCTATGATTTTAGAGTATGTGGTAGATTTATGATAGACCTATACAATGATACTAAAATCTTAATTTTTTGTTAAGTATATAATTTTTTAAATTAAAAATTAATTTCAGATTAATAAATTAATTTTTAAAAAAATAATTAGAAAAAAAAACTATAATTATAAATTATTAATCTATGGCTTGTAAGCTACTCTCACTATAAATTTCATATCAATTTATTCAAGTTTTGTGGATCTCATGAATAGTCACCGTAGGTCTTAAATTAAATAAAAATTGACTTTTAATGCATTTCTAGGATCTTCAAAAAATATATGTAGCATGTATGATGAAATTCTACATGAATCTAAAATTCAAATTTTTTTTTATTTTTTTTATTTTTTGAATTTTTTAAATAAAAAATAAATTAAATAAATTAAATTTTAAAAATTAGGTTAATTAACTGTTAATTAATAAACATTATTATTGACCTTATATATAATTTAAATATTCAGGTATGGATCCATCAAGGAGGAAGAAGGATCCAGAGAGAGACATTGGCTGGTCACATAGAGAGATGATCTCGGGTCTGTATCACTGGAGGTGTAAATGGTGCAATATGGAATTCAAAGGTGGGGGTAACAAGGTTGAAGCAGCACTTGACTCGCGGCTATTCTGATGTATCTGCATGCCGACAGTGTCCACAGGAGGTCCATCAGCTGATGAAAAAATACTTTGCCGATTTTAAAGCTGGGAAGGAAAGAGCAGCAAAGAAGAAGGGAGAGGTAGATCGCAGAGCCACAGAACCACCTTCTTATTACTCCAGGGAGTCAGAGAAAGCATATATTCCTTCTGATGAGGAGGCACGGATGGAGGCTGCTATTCAGGCGAGCTTGTATGAGCAGAGGCAGCAGGAGAAGGCAGCCAGGCATAGACAGCGATTCGAGCCATCAACTTTTGACTCAGGATCGGGATCCGCTTCTGCTAGTGCTCCAGGAAAGTCTGAGACAGTTTAGGAGGACCTCCTCAGTCAGAGAGCCCGTCAGGAGAGGCACCGGCCGTATTGCATCCATGTTGGGAGCATTTGGCAGTAGGAGGAAGTCTTCCAGGGACATTCCAGACGGAGCCACTATCCATGATATCGGCATTTTCCAGTGGAGATTCCAAGCAACAGAGGATTGACACAATGTTGAAAAAGGATAAGAATAAGGATATGTGGCAGGCCATCTCCTGGTTTCATTTCAGTCATATCCCAGCCCATGCAGCAGACAATCCATATTATCGTTCTGCTATTTCATCTATGCAGGCTGCTGGTGCAGGTGTAGATCCTCCATCATCGAGGGATATCTATGGTCATCTTCTGAACAGCAATAAGGAGCTAGAAGGATGGATATCCTCATATCAGAGCAAGTGGCCCATGTATGGATTGACGGTGATGTGTGATGGTTGGACTGGTCCTACTAGACGGAGCATCATCAATTTCTTGACTTATTGTAATGGGAAGACTTTTTTCCAGAAATCTATTGATGCTTCAGATCAGGTGCATGACGCCAGTTATATCCTCATATTGATGGAAGAGGTGATTGATCAGGTGGAGAGCATAATGTCGTGCAGGTCATCACTGATAATGGACCATAGTACAGGGCCGCAGGGCAGATCTTGATGGAGCGGCGGCCGCATATTTTTTGGACCCCTTGTGCTGCACATTGTATAGACCTCATATTAATAGATATTAAAAAAATTCGTAGGGTGCAGAAGATTGTTGAGCTAGCACAGTCTATCACCAAATTTATATATAACCATACATGGGTCTTATCATTGATGAGGAGCTTTACAGGGAGGAAAATATTGAAACCGAGGGTCATACGGTTTGCTACTAATTATATTACACTTGATAGTCTTCTTGGCAAGAAAGCAGATAATCTTAGTTTAATTATCATTTTTTATTTTATTTCAAATGAAAATAGTCCTAAATATTAGTATTTAGTCCTAAATCCTAAACTGGTCCACCCTAAACCCTAAAGGCCTAAACCCTAAAGCCTAAACCCTAGGGCCTAAACCCTAAACCCTAGACCCTAAATACTAAATTCTTCCTAAACACTAAACCGGTACGCCACCCTAAACCCTAAACCCTAAACCTGAACCCTAAACCCTAAATACTAAATTCACCCTAAACACTTAATTCTCCCTGAACCCTAAACCCTTAAAAAATAAAATAAAAACCTTAAAATTACAAAAAACAACAAAAAAATATAAAAAAAAATTTGGGTCATACCGTGTCGGCACGATATGGTACGGCACCGTACCGGTACCGGGAACCTTAGAATAAATTATATGTTTATTTTGATTATTTTAATTATTTAGATATTTCTTCTACTCCTGCTCATGTGAACAAGTTTATCATGAAAGAGGTTCCATGCTAGGCAACAAGTTATGAATGAGGTTCCTAAGAAGCACCAATACCAAATACCAATAACAGAAATGTGCTCATTCAGCTTATGTGAATCAGAAACTAATGACACCACAAATCATTATGATTTAGACAACCATGATCTAATAAAAAATGCTAGTATGAATAATCTTTTTACCGTTACAATTTAAGCAACTCATATTCAAATAAAATATGGTGTTACTAAAAAATGTTTGCAAAAGCAATTGTACCTAGAGCAAAAACAAGACTCTGAGATGAGTGTCTTACTATAGTTGAAAGATGAGGGTCACAAACTAGTCTGATTATTTAGGAACTTTAGTGATATATTTGGTATTTAGTGACATCAAGAATAGTAACATTAACTTTTAGGTGGCATTTGGTGAGCCAAATAAGATCACTATAGTGGTTTTAAATCACTAATGTCCTCATCCCAGGTAATCTGATCCTCAATAATGTAAGATCACCATCTTTGGTATGCTATATGGCAGTGATTAAAGATCCCCGAGTATCCATGATTAACCTATTTGGTATACCATGGAAATCCAAGATCACCGACCATGTAATACCAAAACTACCCTTAATATATTCCATATATTTCACAACTGTTAAAAAGAATTTTTAAATAAATCATAGGAAAACACACAGGACCATAAATCAAATTATCAAAACCAATCATTTTAAACCAATTTAACAAGACCAAAAATCAATCAAAACCTATCAAAGTAACTCCAGGGGATTATCAAACATTCCCAACTAGAAGAAGTCTTTTATGGGATTATCAAACCCTTCCTAACTAGAAGCTTTTTCTTCTAGAATCGGCATTTTTGGAGACACTTTTCCTGTGTTATTGAAGGGCATTTTTGTCCCAAGATTTCAGCCAAGCTACCCTGGGGTGATCTTGGAAACATGTCCTCAAGGATAGGTTTAACATCACTGGTTGGGTGGTGATTTTAAGAGTGGGGGTGCTTTGGGATCATTGTCACATAGGATCGCTAGGTGCAATAAAACATGGTGGTCTCATCACCCCAACCCACATCACTATTGATCTTGGGGCCATCACCACATCTAAGTTTGATTGTTCTGGCTTTAATGATTATTAATATTAATTCCTTAATATATTGATGATGTTTGGTTCTATAATCATGTGATTTTCTACAAATACTTGCAACTTAGAGATCATGTAAGAAAATGATTGAAGTTTACACCCCCAACATTTTTTTTTAATAAAAAAAAACTTTTATGTGATAAAGAAGTGTAAACCAGGCATCTGCCATGTTTGTGAAAAAATTCAATTAGTACATTTTGCTGGTGCTTTGAATATATCCTAGTTTAGCTTTATTTTTTTGGAGAAGAAAATAGCAACTAAAATATGTACAAGCAGCCAATCACACGTATATTGCAGTAGTTAGAGAAGTGCTAATTTCACCTGTGGTATAAAGAAGAAAAATGAACCAGGTCTATCCTCCATCATGAATGATTCCTTGTTATAATGGATACCTATGAACCCATAAGCTCTTATCAGGGGCGAATCAACTGAAAGGTATCTGCATAAGAATCAATTGTTGTGCCGCTTATTTTTGCTAGTTGCTCTTAATATCAGTTGCTGTTACATGTTTCTTTTTAGAAATATATTCCAGCATATGAAACAAGCATGGGTGTGGACAAAAAGAATTAAATTTTTAAGTCAAAAAGGAAAAAGATTCATATATTACAATAATATAATTATCATGCCTCAAAATCAGAAATCAGTTGATGAAATTTCATGTAATACCACAGTCTAGTTAAGTGATTGCAGACAGTAAATTTAACCAAAGGACCATAGAAGACTAAGAATTACAAGAAGATTTAGTTTATCTAACTTCTGTACTTGTAAGGGCTCTCCACCTCAGAAGTCCACGTAAGCAAAGAATAGATTGCTATGTGGCCTGTCAAAAGGAAATATCTCTAACATTGCTTAACAGTTCATCCAATATGTAGTACATGACTGTTATATTTGAATGCTTTATATATGTCTGTGGGAATCTATCATAAAGGAAAACTTCAATTTGTTCTTTACATGCACCTTGTTGCAGGTTTGCAAAATGATTGCATGATTCACTTAGGGGACAAAAAAACTAAGTAGATTCAATGAAAAATGATTAGTTTACGTAATCATTAGAAGGTTCATCTTAGTATAGTTTCAGTATATGATTTTCCAAGTTTAAATTTTTAATAGACTTGCTGTTTAGAAATGTTATATCCCATTCTAGAATTAGCATATTACAGAAACCAAATGGTTGATTTTCAAAAAACTGCTGCACATTGTTAGAGCTATCAGGTACTGAACTCTTACATTATATTACAGATTCACTGTTACTTGTACATATATTCTGCTGACCAGGGTTTTCGGAACTGTCCCGAACCACCCGGTTCGGGACGTACTATACCATACCAGCCAAGAACCGGAATTGTTCAGTCCTAGAAAACAGTTCGGGACCTAGACCATAAAATATGACCTGAACCGGACCAATAAGGGTCGGTTCAGTATGGTACGGGTCAGTTCAGACTTGTACGGCTCGGTTCAGTCTGGTTCAGGCTCGGTTCAGCCCGGTTCGGGTCCAATTCAGCGATCCTTGCTTGAGAGGGGGGAGAAAAATAGTTTTTTCTCAATTTACCATGACCAGTACATATACCGGTATGGTACAGTATGGTACCGGTCGCTGACCGGTACAAGTCCCAGTACCAGTTCAGCGATCTTTGCTGCTGACATTACATTTCAATAGCACATCCTACTCCTAGTGTGATTGCATATACTGTTATTGCTCCATTTGAAAAGAATGCAATTTGCAATGATCCAACTTTGATCCTCAAGTTTAGCACTAGCATGTCTGCTGGAGGTCATGGAGAAAACAGTCCAGGTCAAAAAGTTCATGGTGGCATTTGTCCCAATCATTTTCAAAAAATGCTACATGCCTCTTCCCCCTTCCTTACCAAACTGTCATTTTCCAAGGCTGCTCTTGGATTTTTCATCAAGCAAAGGCACATCTGAATGACCAAACAATATTTATTTCAGCAATGGTAATCTGTGTTTTTGTATAGCTGCTTCCCTACTGCCTTCATCAAAGGATCTCCTGTTGCTGAATGGAAACTAATGCATTTATAATCCATATTTCACAAGCAAAAGCATAGACAGTTCAGGGGGTCTTTTTTATTTTGTCAACATAGATTTTCACAAATCTATATAGGAATCAAAGAAAGAAAAAGAAAAAAAATAGAGAAAAGATACCCACTTCAGTAGCTATGTGTTCAACATTGCTGTAAGAATTATTTAGTGAATCAAAAAAGAATCTCACCTTGCTATCAAATTACATCCTTTTTGGGTAGGTGAAGAGCCATGAACATAAATTGCTGTCCCAATACCAGAAACTTCAACCATTCCATTTAATGAAGCCAATTCAAGAGATTGCTCAAGAGTTTGTCTTGCTAAAAAATAGAACTGAGGATACACTAAGAATTCCTTGCATTGACAACACAGCCAATTTAAAGCTTTTGTACTGGGAGGCACTGTAACCTGTAGAAATGCAATCTGGACACCTCAGATTCTACTCTCAAAGACTAAGAACAGACAACTAGGAAGACAGCAAGATGTAACAACATGTATTTCCAAGAAATCCAAAATTTACAACAAAATGAAGAAAAGAGAGTAAAGAAGCACGGAAATAAACAAAGCTATACTGCTTCCTTAGCTTCTTGTGGAGTACCAAGCAAGCTTGCTAATGTACATGAATTAGAAAGGTCCACAATTCCACATATTTATCCATCCAAGATGTATTAACAAAATGCAAAACTTGTAGCCTTTTTTTTCACAAAAAAATGTCATACGATAAAGAGGAGATGGATTTTGTATTGCTCCAATTGGTTAGGCACTTAGGCATCATAAATCAAAATAATATAAATCCATAATGCTCTTCAAAGTCTTTATGATAATTATGCAATTTCATATGGCAACCATGGTTCTCAGGTTAAAGTGGAGGAAATAGTGTCTACATCTCAAGGTAGAGGAGATGAGGATCTTTTTATGCAAGACTGAAGAATTTTCCAAGAAGAAGAAGTTGCCCAACCATTCAAGTCAGAATTAAAGACCAATACGGAAGAGAAGATATTTTATTATTTCTAATTTGGATGTTCGTAAAACTCAATATTACTAATGAAAATGACTTGCAATGTACCTTTTTTAAGCAAGTTCATCCACCAGGGATCAAAATTTTGACATTCTAAAGTCTAAACTCTAAACTATTGGAGTCTCAGTGAATCAAAATATCCAATGTCCTCTAAATGATGGTTCAATGATATCTTGGCAATTCCTATCTCTACTATTGCATCTGAGTCTACCTTCAACGGTGCTGGCAAGTTTTGGATGATTTTCATTTTTCATAGTATCATATCCACGATATGGTTGAGGCATGATATGCATGCAAGATTGGCTTCGAGATACCTTACCTCATTTTACAGGTTCAATTTCCAGAACATCCAAAACTTTTATCATATACTATTGTAGTAAAATTTTACAATTTTTAATTTTGTAATTTTTCTCATATGTAGATGGCCCACTTTCTCAAATAAAGTACAAGGTTGAAGATTATGAAATGGCTATTGTTATTAATGCTAATGATTAGCTTATGCTGGTAACCATCATCTTCATTGCTATGCTTACATTATTAAGAACATTTGAATTTTATACATAATTATCTATAGATCAAAGGAAAACAGGATTTTTATTTTGCAGCTATTTTCTATTATGTCCAATCAAGATTGTGGTTCTACTTTGGTAATTGATTGTTTTGAATATCTAGATGTATGCACCCCATTGTTATATAAATCAAGTGAGTTCAGTTCTTTGTGAAATGTGATTTCTTCCCCCCCCTCCCCCAACAAAAAATTCTTCATGAAATGGAACTGAAACTTGATAGCTGTTTCTTTGGTAAAGTGAAAGGTATATGCATGATATTATGTTTCTTGTTTGCAACCGCGAAGGTGAGACTTTCCTAACCTTTTTTATGTTTTTATAAACAATTAATTCAGATATAGTTGCTTATCCTGCCACTATCATTGCAGGTGTTTGCCATACAAAAAGATGTTTTTATGAGCAACCTCAGAATTTGTGGCCATAGACTGGTCACGTGTAAGAGATCATTTTTATTTAAGGATTGTTTATTCATATTTCTGGTAGTTCATATTTTTTATTAAAGTTGACAATGTGCATGTTACATTTGAATTAACATGACGCAATCATTTTGATCCAGCTTTATTGGTCATTCAAGATGTATATGTATGTGATCTTACATCAGCCAGAAGTTGTCTGGTCAAAAAGAAAAAAAATTTTGTAGCATATCTTAAACTTTTTTGTAGCCTTTGCCCTTTTGTGATGTTGTTGTCTATCTTCCAATAGCATTGGCAAAAGTTGCACCATATCAGCCAACTAGCAGATAGCAGGTCATGCTACAACATTTGTTTGCCGATGATGCTTATTGTCTATTGCAATGAACTATGAAGAGTTTATTTTTTTCTCATTCAATAAAAGAAATCATAATTTTTTAAAGATCTTAAACAATTAAAGGATACTTTTAAACAATAAGGAGTTCTAAATTGATGTTGACAATGCATATTTGTATCTATGCGATTGCCAACAACCTTCCATGATAATGCTTCTTGAAACATCCAGGGTATCACTTCCTAAAATTTTTATGCTTGTATTGTAGTGCAGTTGAATGTGTTATTGCAATCTAGAATTCAAATGCCGGATCTGTGATCTTTGATAAATTTTTGTAGACTTTCATATGCTGTCCTGATCCAAGGCATTGTCTTCTGTGGAGCATAGGCATTTGACTAATCAATCCCAAATGTCTGAAATGGATCATGACCAAATCTGGAGTCATCTGTGCCCAGATCCTTGCCTGAAATTGGGCACCTCTGTCAATTCCATGCGTCTACATGCTCTGTTGGGAGAATGGGTGGGTGTTTTAGGCCCCCATGCTTCTGCATGTTAATAAATGAATTCTATATAAGCAAAACTATGGAGACTCAACAGCATCATACTCTTTGTACTAGATTTCTTTTCAGTGAAGATAAGATGCTCCTATTTCATGATGTATGGATCTTTTAGACAAGAAGTTGTTTCCATACTGTTGAGGCACACAACTGCTCCCTTGAGTTGCTATTAACTCCAGACTGTGATGGTCTAGAGTCAAGACAATTAACAGTAGCATCTAGACTATGTTTACAAACTGAATTTTTTTTGAATGTACAGAACAAGAATTTTGGATATCTTTTATCAGTTGGATTTATTAGTTATTGAAATTTGAGTTTTAGTTTCTTTGATTTATTTCTGCTGCAGTATATATGATATCATCATGGAAGCTTTGGATGCTTGTGGGGGATGTGCCCTATGAGTATGCAGCAATTGCCACATCCTTGACTTGTGATTTCAAGTCGACGGCATGACAAAAATTTGAAGAAAACTCATTTTTCCCTTATAATTAAATGAATCTTAGCTTGGTTGAACAGCAAATTTAGAGACTAAAACAACAATCCTAATACATGAATATGACTGGTCAAACTTCTATAATTTATAAAATCAATGAGTAGCATTATTATTTTTCCTATAAAATTCCCCAAGAAAAAATGAACTAGCCTTTGGTTCTTTCTTCAATCCTTTGAATGCAATATTTTCCACTTGACACAACTTGATACTAGTAAATGACAAAGTGGGAAACTTATGAGTTTGAGTAAGTTTGATTTGAGCCAGACTGACTCACAACATGGCACACTAGACCAACATGTTAGTTAAACAGGATACAACACTACTGTCATTACAAACCTTAATGAGAACTTCCATTAACATATCCAAATCCAGAATGCAATCATCATTTAAGTGTTGACGTTATCTTTAAAAAATAAATAAAAAAATAACTTTTCCCCCACCCGCATGCAAATGCTCGTGTGATCCATGCACGGGTGGGCGTGCTACTGGCCCAGCCACGGGCACCACACGCAGGTCAGGCCGCAGCCCATTACGCGAGCGGGTCAGGCCTGTTCAGCCATTTTTTTGCATTTTTTATTTAAATTTGATTTTAATGCCTTAAAAAATCCACGCACGGGTGGGCGTGCTACTGGAGGATGTTTTGGGGATTTCGTTGGGATTTTGAGCCTATAAATAAGCCTCTACCCCAGCCATTCAATCCATCCAAAAAAATCTTTCAAGAGCCTTTAAATCTCTCTCAAATCTCTCTCAAATCTCTCTCATTTTCCGATATTGTTATTTTCCATTTGATAATTTTTGGATTGGAGACGAGTCTGATTGGCGTATGTTCGAGATCGTGCCACCGATGGGCATTGGAGCATTGACTTCCGGGTTGTATCTTGGAAGAGAGTGAGAGGTCCAGTAGTTCTTCGCACGAGAAGGGAGCCAAATCTTTTTTAGGACAGTGGTTCCACCGCTCCTAAGCCAAGTTCCGCTATATTTTAGATAATTATTTGTCACATCTTTACTATTTCACACCTCACAAAAATTAATTTTCAAGTATTTTCAAATTTTTAAAATAAGAATATTTTCCATATAAATTAAATTAACAATTTAAAGGAGATTTAGTAAATATTTTTATAGTGCATGCATATAATTTTATATTAATATAATTATTTGTATTTGATTATAGTTTATTTGCCTTGCATATTTTATATTTATATATATACATATAGATATTCAAAAAAAATTTATTGGTTATCCATAGCATCATATATTCTTCTTGTATTATGCAAAATTAATGGAAGATCCCCACAAAAACTATATTGTAGCATGCAAAATTAATTTTTAAAAGACAATACAAACAAATTAATCAAAACTTTTAGGATTTAGAGATGAATAAATTAAATAAAAATCTTAACAAACCACGGGTCTGATCACTTTGATGATCATTTTAATAAAACTTTAAGTTTTAAAAAAAATAAATCATATGACATTTTAGAAACATATACCAATAATAATAATAATAATAAATAAATAATACAATTTAAAAAATTTAAATAATAAAAATTATTTAAATAATTTTTTAAAAAATTTATTTTTATTTTCAAGATCTTCTATGAACCTGACTTGAATCTAATGACAATCCTTAAGAATAACACCATTAGCCTAAAACTAGAAAAGTTTGTTGGATCCCACTTTAGGAGTGCAAAGCCAAAAAAAATTTTTGCTAACCACCTTAGATCTTTGATCAGTGATTGACCAGTCCTCTAGTTCTTCTAGTTCAACTACCCTACTATCCTTGAAGAGAATTAACTTTGTAAAAGTAGAATCCTTAGTGCCCTTTTCAACTCACTCTACGATATTTACTTGTCAATTAAGAGTGCGAAGGAATTGTGAGATATCCTAGAATATGAATATGGCCTTGATAATGCTGGGTTGGACGATTCAACACTACATTCCTCAGGTATAACGTGATAGAAGATAAATCCATAAATAACCAGCTTCACTAATTCCAAGAGTATCTTGCAAAGCTTCAAACCAATGGGTATTCTCAAAATGATTTAAGATCTCTAGCCTTCTAGATAAGATGCCTCCTCCTTGGAATGGCTTTGTCAAAGATCAGCTCCGAAAGCAAGGAGAGCTAATCCTAGTCCAACTTCTAAACTCAATTAGAATAGAAAACCAACATAAGTCCAAAACCTAGTAAACCAGAGTCCCAAGTGCCCAAACTAACCTAACCCAAAAATACCATACCAACAACAATACCAAACCAAAATCGAAATCTAGATTTCAATCAAACCAATAATATCAGTCAAACCAACCTAACCGTCCTAACTCAAATAAGTTCAAACCTAAAGGTAAAATCTTCAAAACCAATAATAATAGATTCAACAAGCATGTCCAAGATCCAAGTCAAGGTTCTGCTTTGTATATGGAAGGACAAACCATCTTGCGGGAGATTGCTTTCATCGAAAGAAAGAGTCTTTTTGTAAACCTTCTAATTTCTTTGGATCCCAAGCTCATATAGTTAAAGGTTCAGAATATACCACCTTTAGGTCAATAAGCTTAAACCCTAAAGTTAATATTACTTTTTCTAACATTGATTGGTGGTTGGATTCAGGAGCCAATGTTCATATTTATTTTGACCGCTCCTAGTTCACTACTTTTCACAACTCAAGTACATAAGGTATGATCCTAAAAAATAACACAGCTGTCAGGATCATGGAACAAGATCGAGTCAACTTGAAGATGACATCAAGAAAAGTCTTCATCCTAATGTGCTATATATTCCAGATCTAAGGAAGAACCTTCTTGGTAGGTCTCAACTGGTTCAAAAGGGATATAAAATTATCCTTGATTGTAATAAAGTTATAATAACTAAGAATAATACCTTTATAGCAAGGTTCCAGGTATCGATACTAGGATCCATACCGATGGCCGACTAGTATGGTATAGTACCAGTACCATATCATACCAACATGCGATACGGTGAAGCGTACCGATCCAAATCGGTACACCAAAAACTGTTTTATTTTTTTATTTCTTTTGATCTCAACTAAATTTTTAGGATTTATTAAATATTTTTAGATCTAAATAGATGTTTGTTGATGCTAATTAATATCTGCATCACTTCAAAATATTATGAAATGCTATCTAGCCTCCAACTATGCTCATTATTTTTTAAAAAAAATTTATAAAGTAAAATTACCAGCAATTAATTGAAAAGAAAGGAGAAATATAAACATAATTATGTACCGGCAAATATACCATCAACAAAATCATATCCATAAGATGCTCCAGGCTGCATAAAATAATTATTAGAAGATGATGTCTCGGATGCACCATATCCATATCTATATGAATCATAAACTGCTGATGCTTGCGGAAAAGAGAATCCAAAATACGAGGATGATCTTGATACATCCATGGATCCTACTCCATGTACGAGATCTACAGCTACATCATATCCTAAACGACCTCGCGGAGCCCTTTGCCTATATGGAATCATATCATCACGGGCTCTACCAACTAATGCACCATGGTCCATATCTTGTGTGGCATAAGTAAACTGTAACTCATTAGTAAATCGAAGATCAATAGCCAGTTGTATCTCCTATCCCCTGGCCTCTTCCTGATCACTAGATTCCCGACTATCAGAAGAAGCACTAGCACTACTCTTCCTAGTATCTGAATCTGAATGAACTGAATACTCCAGTGGAAATACAACTGCTTTTCATTTTTCTCTGTCTCTGGACCGAATAGATGGCAGGGAGGGATGATGTGATGTATCTACTGGAGCCCTGTGATGAATATTACTTTTTGTCCGTTGTTCAGCATCCATCCCGGTCTTGCCAGCTATAAAACTGGCTGGTCGAGGAGGCGATCCTGACTCATCAAGCTCTTGCTCTTATTGCTGACTCACGACCCATCCAATCATCGGATCTTCATCCTCATCAGCATAATTACTTATAGTCAAATCGAAGTATTTCAGTTCAACTTCCTTCTCAATGCACTTTAGTCTCAACCTTAAATTATAGTGTATATATATATGATTGTTGAAACAATTATGTTTGAAACAGTTCCTCTGCTTGGAGTAAATAAGGCTAAAAATAGGCCGGTTATGCTTACATCCACTAAATGACACCGTCTAAGAAAAGATCTTGATAGCAAGATTTTTTAAATATTTTATCGATCCACCAAAATACACCCATCATTCAGCTACAAAAGATATTAAATTATTTAAAATTTCAAATTCAGCAAAATCAAAAATCACTTTGAATCTAATATTAGACTTATTAGTACCTACCAGGATTCATCTTTGATTTACTTTTGATAGCTACATTGGATTCAAAAGAATCTATGCCCTCCCTAAAAAATTGTTGTTATCATGTGTTACTTGTTGAAGTTACTGATAACACTCAACAATTTCAACCTAGCTTACTTGTTCTAGGTACATAGCCACGACATCTGGATCGGGCTCCATCTTATATAGAACATTGCATAAGATAAACATAAACTGTTTATCCATAACAATGTCCGGTATGGAGTACTGGAATCTCAGATTCAGATAGTAAGCTGTACATATATTTTTAGAATTAATCAAATATACTTGTAGAAATATAATTGAATTTAAAATTTTAGAGCATTCATGATTTACTGCTTACCTGCTAGATGCAAATCCAAACTCATTTGATAACTCCATCGTCCATCAATAATCCAGATATACTCATTGGCATGTGCTAAATCTATCTTTTGGATCTTTTCTTTAATCCTTTCCATCATGTAATAAAGAAAGCCCATCTTAACATATCGCTCAAAGTCCACGGTCCAAAGTACCTCATATAGAGGCTTGATAGCATCCACTATCCTCTCAGCCTGAAGCCAGAATGTCTATCTCATCACTAAATTCTTTACAGTGCTCTCCTCAGTATTTGGCTTGGTATATCTACTCTACTGCCACTCTTGACTGACAAACATCTAATGCAGCTCTACTTTCTTGCCAAGAAAACTATTAAATGCTATATAATTTGTAGCAAATCATGTGATCCCTGGTTTCAATATTTCTTTTCTAATAAAGCTCCTCATCAATGATAAAATCCATGTATGATTATAGATGAATCTGGAGATAATCTGTGCTAATTCAACTATTTTCTACACCCTACAAATCTTTTAATATCTATCAACATGAGAACAATACAATGTGCAGTACAAGAGATCCAAAAAATATGTGATCGCTGCTATATCAAGAGCTGCCCTACGGACCTATACTGTAATCTATTATCTATGATGATCTGCACGACATTCTAGTCTCCCCCTGATCAATCACCTTCTCCATCAGTTTAAGGATATAGCTGCTATTATGCACCTGATCTGAAGCATCAATAGATTTATACAGATGCTTCGTCTAGTAGCACCAATCCAACTATTATACATTACTATCAATCCATATATAGACTACTTACTCTGATAGAAGACAATCCAATTTTCTAGCTCCTTTTTATTACTATCCAAAAGTTGATCATAAATATCTCTCGATCTTGAAGGATCTACACCTGTATCGGCAGCCTATATAGATGCAATAGCAGAGTAATAATATGGGTTGTTTGCTACGTGCGCCGGGATATGACTGAAATGAAACCAAGATCCGATAGTATACCATATATCCTTCTTCTTATCCTTTTTCAGCATATTATTAATCCTCTGTTACTTGAAATCTCTGCTAGGAAAGGCATGTGGATTAACGTCATGGATGATGGCTCCTGTTGGAATGTTCCTAGAAGACTTCTTTCTATTACCAAATGCTCCCAACATTGATGCAATATGGCCGGTGCCTCTCCTAATGGACTCTCTAACTAAGAAAATCCTCCTAAACTATGACTTAAACTCTCCTGCAACACTTCTAGAGCCCGATCCCGATCCCAAATCAAAAGCTGATGACCTGAATCAAAAGCTGATGATCCAAATTGCTCTCTACCTAGGCATCTCCTCTAGCTGCTTCTGCACATATAAGCTTGCCTAAATGGCAACCTCGATCTATGCCTCATCAGAAGGAATACATGCTCTCTTAGACTCTCTGGAGTAATAAGGTGGTTCTACAGCTTTATGGTCCATCTCTGCCTTCTTTAATATTTTTTCTTTCCTGCTTTGAAATCAGCAAAATGCTTCTTCATCAACTGATGAACCTTTTGTGGACACTATCAGCATGTAGATACATCAAAATAGTTACCAGTTAAGTGCTGCTTCAATCTTGTTACCCTACCATCCTTGAATTCTATATTGCACCATTTACACTTCTAATAATACCGACCCGAGAGCATTTCTTCATGCGCCCAGCCAATATCACATTCCTGATCCTTCTTCCTCCTCAATGAATCCACTCCTGAAGATTTAAAAAATACATAAACTCAATAATTACATAAAATTAATTAATATTTTATTTATCTATTTTTTTATTTTTAATTAAATATATATATATATATATTATAATTTTTTAAATTTAAAAATATAAAAAATTATAATATTCTAAAAAAATAATTTAATCTTAAATTCATATAAGATCCTATCATGGATGCTACATATATTTCTTTAAGATAGTGGACATGCATGAAGGCCACTTTTTTTAATATTAGATCTAGAGCACTATTCACAAGACGCATCAAACTTGGATAAATTAACACGAAATTTATAATGAAAGTAACTTACAAGTCCTATACGAATAATCTATTATTATAGTTTTTTAATTAATTATTTTATTTTTATTAATTTTTTAATCCAAAAATATTTTTTAATTTTAAAATTTATATACTTGATAAAAAAATATGATGTTAGTATCTTTCATAGATCTACAACATACTCTAAAATCCTACCAAAATTTTGATAGCATTTTTTTTATTTTCATGAATTTAAAAAAGAGGGGAGAGGGAGAAAGAGAGAAGGATTACATACCTTAAATCCATGTTTTTTTCTTTGATTTTATGGTATTTGAATGGCTTGAAATGATGAAAAAAGCCTTTTAAAGAGCCTCTTTCCCTCTTTTTGTCAAAACTGAGAGCCTCTTGGGCTCTCAGTTACTTAATAATAAATCCCCCACCGCACCCTACTGTAGCAACAGGCTCTCAGTTACTTAATAATAAACCCCTCATCGCACCTTACTATAGCACCCAAATCGGTGCGAATCGGTCCGAATCATGCCCGAACCTGGCCAGTTCGACACGGTTCGGGTTGGTTCAAGCCCGATTCGGGCCCGGTTCGAAATTTTTTTCGCGAAGGGGGAGAATTGCTGGAGAACCAATTTTTTACCAAAATCGTGCCAATTGGATGCCAATACAATTAGGTTCGAAGCAAATCGATCAGTTCGGCATGGCTCGAAGAACCTTGCTTCATAGAAAAATGATATGTTAGTAAAGGCTTATTCAAATTAAATGTAATAAATCATTTTATTAATAAAGCGAGAATCAAGTTTACTTTGTGAATGAATCTAAATAAAATCTATGGCATGATAGGTTGGGTCACGTATACTTAGAAAAAGTTAAATATATTATGAAGTTAAAACTAATTTCTAAATCAAACTTAGATACATCTAAGTATGAAATATGTGCTAAATTCAAACAACCGAGAAAACCGTTCAAATCAGTTAAAAGAAATTCTTCAATCTTGGAGTTGATACATAGTGATGTATGTAACTCCACCAAGACTGCAAACCATGGTGGCAATGGTATAAAGTGACCTTTATAGATAACTTTTCTAGATACTGCTATTGTTATCTAATTAATCCTAAAAATAAAACCTTCAATAAGTTTAAAATTTATAAAAGTGAAGTAAAAAATCAACAAGAAAGGAAAATTAAGATTCTTAGATCTGATAGAGAATGGGAGTATACCTCGAATGAATTCTCTCAGTTCTGTCAAGAAAATAGTATAATTTATCAAGTGACTGCTCCTTACTCTCCACAGTCCAATGATGTACCTGAGCATAAAAACTGTACCCTCTTGGATATGATAAATGCTATGCTTATCAGTTCCGGCTTACTTGAGAACTTATGGGGAGAAGCTCTTCTATCATCTTACTTCATCCTAAATAGGATACATGTTAAGGATAGTGGCAAGACTCATGAATTTTGGAAAGGCAGAGCTTCTAACATGGATTTTCTTAAAGTGTAGGAATGCCTAGCCAAGATTAATATTCCTAAACCCAAAAAAAGAAAACTAGGATCTAAGACTATAGATGTGTTTATAGGCTATGCCTAAAATAGCAATGCCTATAAATTCTTAGTAAGGTTCACCGAACTGTGCCGAACCGATCGGTTTGGCCCGAACTGAATCGGAGCTGCACCAAACCAGCACGGTTCGGATATAAAAATTGATTCTTCCCAATTATATATATAAAAAAAATTAGGAACCGGTCCAAACTGGTTTTTATTTTTTTGCTGTTACTGTTTGGTTTTGGAGGGAGTTGATAAGAACGAACTAAGAGCCCGAGAGCTCTCAATTTTGATAGTAAATTTGAAGAAAAGCTGTAAAACATATTTTTCTAGGATTTAAAGCCAATCAAGCATCAAAATAGCAACAAAGAAGGTGGATTCAAGGTACACATATACTTTCCTTCTCTCTTTCTCCCTCTTCCCTCTCTTTTTTAAAAATTCATGAAAAATAAAAAAATAAAGGAAAATGTTGTCAAAATTTTTTTTGGACATTATTTTAGAGTATGTTGTAGATCTATGAAAGATCTACATAATGATGCTAAGATCATGATTTTTTGTTAAGTATATGATTTTTAAAATTAAAAAATATTTTTAGATTAAAAATTAATAAAAAATAAAATAATTAATTATAAAATTTTTAATTATAGTTTATTGTTATAGGGCTTGTAAACTATTTTTACTATAAATTTTATATCGATTTATCTAAGTTTTGATACATTTTATAAATAGTGCTCTAGGTCTAATATTGAAGAAAAAGTGACCTTTTATGCATGTCCACTATCTTAAAAAATATATATAGCATCTATGATAAAATTCTACATAAATCTAAAATCAAATAATTTTTTATAATATTATAACTTTTATATTTTTTAAATTTAAAAAATTAAACAATTATATAATTAAATAAAAAAATTAAGTAAATAAAATACTAATTAGTTTATGTAATTATTGAGCTTATGTGCTTTTTAAATACTCAGAAATGGATCTATCGAGGAGGAACAAGGATCTGGAGCGTAATATTGATTGGTTGCATGGAGAAATGGTTTCAGGTCGGCGTCATTGAAGGTGTAAATGGTGCAATATAGAATTCAAAGATGATAGGGTAACAAGATTAAAGCAGTAATTGGCTGTCGGCTATTTTGATATATTTGTATGCCAACAGTATCCACAAAAGGTCCATCAGTTGATGAAAAAAAATATTTTGCTGATTTCAAAGCATGAAAGAAAAAATTATTGAAGAATGTAGAGATGAACTGCAGAGCCGCAAAACCACCTTCTTATCACTCCAAGTCAAAGAGAGCATCTTTTCTTCCGATGAGGAGGCACAGATGGAGACTGTCATTTAAGCGAGCTTGTATGAGCAGAGGCAGCTAAAGGAGATGGCCAGGTATAAAGAGCGATTTGGACAATCAGCTTTTAAATCGGGTTCGAGATCGGGCTCTACAAGTATTACAGGAGAGTCTGAGATAGTTTAAGAGGACCTCCTTAGTCAAAGAGCCAATTAGGAGATGCACCAACTATATTACATCCATGTTGGACGCATTTGGCAGTAAAAATAAGTCTTCCAAGAACATTCTAGCAGGAGCCACTATCTATGATGTCGATCCCCATACCTTTCTTAACAGAGAATTGATGGCATGCTGAAAAAGGATAAGAAGGGTATGTGATGGGCTATTGGATCCTGGTTTCATTTCAGTCATATCCCAATGCATGCAGTAGACAACCCATATTATCGCTCTGCTATTACATCTATACAGGCCGCTGGTGCAAGTGTAGATCCTCCAAAATCGAGAAATATTTATAGTCAACATCTGAACAGTAATAAGGAAAAGCTAGAAAATTGAATTGCCTCCTATTAGAGTAAGTGGCCCATATATGGATTAACAGTGATGTGTGATAGTTGACTGGTCCTACTAGACGAAGCATCATCAACTTTTTAACTTATTGTAATAGAAAAACTTTTTTTTATAAATCTATTGATGCTTCAGATTATATACACGACAACAGTTATATACTCAGATTGATGGAGGAGATGATTGATCAAGTGGAAGAGCAGAATGTCATGCAGATCATCATAAATAATGGACCACAGTATAGATCCGCAGGACAGTTTTTGATACAGCAACGATCATATATTTTTTGGACCCCTTATACTGCATATTGTATTGACCTTATATTGATAGATATTGAAAAGATCCGTAAGGTACAGAAGGTAGTTGAATTAGCACAGACTATCCCCATATTCATCTATAATCATACATGGATCTTATCATTGATGAGGAGCTATACTGGAGTTCATATTGAAACCAGGGGTTACACGGTTTGCTACAAATTATATAGTATTTGATAGTCTTCTTAGCAAGAAAGTAGAGCTGTATCGGATGTTTATCAGTCAAGAGTGGTAGTAAAGTAGATATACCAGCCAAATACTGAGAGGTGCACTATGAAGAATTTAGTAACGAGACAGACATTCTGACAGCAAGCCGAGAGGATAGTGGAGGCTATCGAGCCTCTATATGAGATAGTTTGAACCGTGGACTTTGAACGATATGTTCAAATGGACTTCCTTTATTACATGATGGAAAAGGCAAAGGAAAAGATCCAAAAAATAGATCCAGCACATGCCAATGAGTATATCCGGATCATTAATGGATTATGGAGTTATCAAATGAATTCAGATTTGCATCTAGCAAGTAGGTAGTAAATCATGAACGCTCTAAAATTTTAAATTTAATTATATTTATACAAGTATACTTGACTAATTCTTAAAATATATATGCAGCTTATTATCTAAATCTAAGATTTCAATACTTTATACCAAACATTATCATAGATGAACAGTTTATGTTTGCCCTATGCAATGTTATATATAAGATGGAGCCCGATCCAGATATCACAGCTATGTGCCTAGAACAAATAAGGTTAACATTATTGAGTGATTTTATTAATACTAATTTCAACAAGTAACACATGATAACAATAATTTTTTTTCCAGATAATTTTTTGGGGAGGGCACAGAATCTTTTGATCCAATGTAGCCATCAGAAGTAAATCAAAAATGAATTCTAGTAAATACTCTAAGTATAATATTAGATTCAAATGAATTTTTGAATTTTGGTGAATCTGAAAATCTAAATAATTTAATATCCTTGGTAACTGAATGGTGGGTGCATTTTGATGAATCAGCAAAATATTTAAAAATTTTAGGCATAAAGATCCTCTTCCAAGCGATGTTATCTAATGGACGTGAGCGCAACTGGTCTACATTCAGCTTTATCCACTCCAAGCAAAGAAACTGTCTAAAACAGAAATGCCTCAATGATCTTATTTATGTACACTATAATTTAATGTTGAAATTAAAGTATATTTAGGAGGAAGTTGAACTGGAATACTCTGAGTCAACTACAAGTAATTTTATTAATAAGGATGAAAAATCTAATGATTAAATGGATCATGAGTCAGTAACAGGAGCCAGAGCTTGATGAGCCAAGATCGTCTCCTCGACCGGCCGATTTTTTAGCTAACGAGGCTAGGATGGATGCTAAACAATGGACAATAAACAATATTCCTTATAGGACTCTAGCAGTTACATCACATCATCCCTCCCCGCCATCCATTCAACTTAGAGATAGAGAAAAAGGAAAGGTAGTTGAATCTTCACTGGAGCACTCAGTTCATTCAGATCCAAACACCAGAGATAATAGTGCTAGTACTTCTTCAGATAGTAAGGGATCTAGTGATCATGAAAGGACCAGAGGATAGAAGACGTAGCTAGCTATTTCATCTTCAATTCACTGTGAGTCGCAGTTTAGTCACACCATACAGGATACAAATCATAGTGTACCAGTTGGTAGAGCCGATGGTGATACGATTCCTATAGGCAATGAGCTGCACGAGGTCATTCATGACACGATATAGCTACAGATCTTGCACATGAAGTAAAATCCATGGATGTATTAGGATCATCCTCGTATTCTGGATCCTCTTATCCACAGGCACCGGCAATTTATGATCCATATAGCTATGGATATGGTGCATCCGAGACATCATCTTTTAATGGTTATTATTCCATGCAGCCCGGAGCATCTTACGAATCTGATTTTACTGCCGGTATATTTGAATGGATCCCTATATAGCCATATCATCAATCTCTAGATCTCTCAAAGTCGGGATCTCAGCGAAAAATCTGTGATGAGTTATAATCCATCACGCATATCTCCCGGGATGAACTTATGAGATTATCATGCTGCTTGGTTAGAGAGATTTACCGATCTTCCTACTCAGTATATTAATGATCTCAATATTTATAGACATCGACACTCGATCCGATTCTAAATATTGGTATATAATTATGTTTATATTTTATATTTCACTTTAATTAATTACTGATAATCTTACTTTAATTAGAATTTTTTAAAAAATAATATATCATGACCGAAGGCTAGACAACATTTCGTAGTATTTTGAAATGATACAAATTTCAATTAGCATCAATAAACATTTATTTAGATCTAAAAAAAATTTATAAAACCTAAAAAGAACAAAAAAAATGGACGTGCCGGTTTGGACTAGCATGCCATACCATATTGTACCAGTCCAGTGCCGGTACGAGTCTCGATATCCTTGGTTCTTAGTAATAAAATTAAAAGTTAGTGATATAGTAGATAATACAATCTTAGAAGTCCGAGATGTCTTTTTTTTTTGAAGATATATTTCCTTATAAAATTAGAATTCCTAGTAAGATAAACTTAGACCTTCAGAGTCTAAATCAGTAAAACTTCAACCTAAATCTGAAGTTAAACTTGAATTACAAAAAGGTAAAAGAAAAAGAATAGAAAAAGATTTTGAAAAGGACTTTTTTATATTTTTAGTAGATAGTGAACCTTCTATATATGATGAAGCAATGTCATCATCAGAATCATCATATTAGAAAGAAGTTATAAATAGTGAAATTCAATTAATCCTAAAAAATATAACTTAGATTTTAACAAATTTACCTCCAAAAAATAAATCTATAAAAACAAAATATATTTTTAAAAAGAAATTAAAGCCGAATGGAACAATAGAAAGATATAAAACTGGTTAGTAATAAAAGGATTTAGTCCAAAGAAAGAGATAAATTACTTTAACATCTATACTCCTGTAGCTAGGATAGCAATCTAAGAACTTTAGTAACTTTAGCCTCAATTCATAAATTAATAATCCATTAAATGGATGTAAAAACTGTATTTTTAAATAAAAATTAGAAGAAGAAATCTATATAAACCAATCTTAAGGATTTGAAGTACAATAACAAGAATATAATGTATGTAGACTAATTAAATCACTTTATAATTTAAAACAAGCTCCTAGATAATAGTATATTAAATTTGATGAAATTATTCTAAAAATAACTTTAAAATAAATAAATATGATAAATATATATATTATAAAAAGCAGGATACAAACTTCATAATATTACATTTATATGTAGATAATATTTTATTATTTGGGATACCAATAAAAGTAATTCAAAAAACTAAAAACTACTTATCAAATAATTTTGATATGAAAGATTTAAGAGAAGTCGATATAATTTTAGGAATGAAGCTTAAATAAGTAGATAGAGGAATAGCAATAAGCCTGGCACATTTAATAGAACAATGCTTAAAATGTTTGAATATTTTAATTTAAATCCTATCTCTATCCCATATGATCATAGTTTTCACTTAATTAAAAATTTAAGAGAGCTTGTTAAACAATTAAAATATTTTCAGATGATAGGATCCTTATTATATAAATAGAATCCGTCCAAATATAGCTTATGCAGTAGGCAAACTAAATAAATATACTAGTAATCCTAGTGAAGAATATTAAAAAGTTTTAGAAAGAATTTTTAAGTATCTTAAGAGAATCTTAAATTACTCTTTAATATACTCAGAATATCCAAAAGTACTTGAGAGTTATAGTGATGCTATTTGGATAACACATAGCTTAGACATTAAGTCCACTACTGGATATCTCTTCTTATTAGGAGAAGCAGTATCTTGAGATTCTTGTAAATAAATAATAATTACTAGAAACACATTAGAATCAGAATTAACTGCTCTAGATACTGCATGTAATGAGCATAGTGGCTAAATGATCAAATAAATGATATAAAAATTCTTCCATCAAAAATTTTTAAAATTTTATTAAATTATGATTGTAGAGCTCTAATTGATAAGTTAAATCAACAGACAATTAATAAAAAGATGAACAATTATATCCTGATCAAGTATAAAATTGTAAGAAATAAAATAAAAATGTGATATCACTTTAATCTGTAAGATCAAGAAATAACTTAGCTGATATTTTAATCAAAGGCCATAGGCTGTGATATTTGAGACATCAAGGAGATAGTGCTTAAGCCCATATATTAGCCACCATAGTAGACCCCTACTATCATGATAACCCCATGATTAAGGTTTAAAAGAAAACGACTTCTAAGATGACATTTGGAAGCACCGGTTCGGAGTCTATCTCCATTCTATCCTTCTAATAAGGTATTCTAGTATGACAGTTAGATTGAGTATGGCTCTTAATGAATCCAAGACTATGAGTTTAGCAAACGATTATGTTATACGTATCCTTAGAGAATCTACCTTAGTAAAAGTAGTCATAGACTGTGACTATGGAACCGGGACGAATCCTTAGTAATTATTATGAAAATCAAGACAAGCGTATGACCTAAATATCGCTATTCCGCATTATGATCAGTTCATCTTCATACTATATATATTTTATACTAAATGTAAGTTCAAACCTAGAAGGTACTTGCACTATGCATAGCAAAAATCCAAAAATTTTATTATTAAAATTATTTACTGAGTTTAATAATATTAAAATTTTATTTTTTTATTTTTTATAAATCTTTAAAAAATTAAAAAAATATTTTTTCTCCACCCACACGTGAATACTTATGCGATCCACATGCGGGTGGGCATACTACTGGCCCATCCACGGGCACTGCAAGCGAGTCAAGCCACGGCCTGTTACATACATAGGTCAGGCCTATTCAGCCTTTTTTGCATTTTTTATTTAAATTTAATTTTAATGCCTTAACAGTCAGTAAAGGATGTTTTGGAGATTTCGTTAAGATTTTGAGATTTTGAGCCTATAAATAAGCTTATACCCCGACTATTCAATCCATCCAAAAAAAATTTCAAAAGCCTCTCAAATCTCTCTCATTTTTTGATATTATTATTTTTTATTTAATAATATTTGGATTGAAGATAAGTCTGATCGACGTCCGTTCGAGATCTTGCCACTAACTAGTATTGAAGCATTGGCTTCCGGGATACCTTAAAGGAGAGTAAAAGATCCAGTAATTCTTCATACGAGAAAGGAATTAAATATTCTTTAGAACAGTAGTTCCATCACCTCCCAAATCAGGTTATGTTATATTTTAGATAATTATTTATCACATTTTCTCTATTTCACATACCTAACAGAAATTAATTTTTAAAATATAAATATTTTCATATAAATTAAATTAACATTATGGTCCAAACTCGAACAATATAGTTGCATAAGGATATATCTACATAATTCATCAATTCTTGTTCCATTAACTTGAAAAAGATTTTTTTTTTTAAAAAAAAAAAAAACCCTAAGCTGGCCCTTTTTTGTTTCCCATTTTTTTATATATTTAAGTTATGGTTTCAGTCACCAGGAATTTAAACTTTTCCCAAATAGTATGACTAATGCGACCGATAAATAAAAAACCGCACCTGAATCCTCAAAACACCGCTCCTCGAACACGGTGGATTCGCCTTGAGTTTCTCGATCGCCTCTTTCATCTTATCAAAACCCTCTCTGAGTGTGAGAGCGGGAGGAAGAGCTCGAGTCACAGAGAGCTCCACCGGTAAATCCATGTCCCCCAGTTCCAAGAACTCATCAGCAGCAATCTCCAATCCACCATAACAACCATCCTCCGCATTAATCTAACAGCACAAATCAGAACCTTCGTAACCAGATAAAATAAATCCAAGATCCACCGAGGAAATGCAGAAGGAGAGGAGCGGATTCGGTACCTGGAAGTTTGTTTTCGACTGAAAAAGGAGAAGATTAGAGCGGCGGAGATTGAGACTTCCGAGAGAATGCCGCCGTGAAGGAAACGATGGTTTGGAGAGTATCTTAAGGCGGATTGGTCGCGAGAAAGAGAGGAGATGGGGAATGGAGAGGGAAAGAGGCGAGGGTTTAGAGTGCCGGAGGCGATCGGCTCGCATCATCATCACCGGAAACAGGAGATCACGAAGAAATGGAGGGAAGCGACGAGGCGCATGAATAACGCAGGCGGATAAGATTAGGTGGGCGGGCCAACGCACGTAAGGCGTCTACCCCAAAAACGGAAAAAAAAAAACGAGCCGCGAATAGTCTGATTGGATCTTTCTTGACGGCAACTGGATAGCATAAAAAACAACTTAAAGCCAGTGCAGATATGGCGATGCTTTGATAATCATGTGCGTTGAAAATAATGCGATGCACCTGATTACTGCTTTGAAAGAAAATCGTCCATCCATGCGAAAGACACAACTCGTTTCCATTTTCTAACTCATTTTTTATCTGCCCTTCTCCCTATCATATTTCACTTATTCATTTCTTTAACATTTTAATTTATTTATCAAATATTTTAGGGTTGTTGGTGCGATTGAAAGAGATCTTTCTAACAGCTGTTAGCATTTAATGTTCGAAAGCCATACAATAATTCAAAGTTAGATAACGATTAACAATATTTTATATATATTACCTTAAAATGTTAAAATAATTATATATATATATATATATATATATATATATATATATATATATATATATGTTTCATAAGTATATATTATGATTGTCATATTATGATAATAAAATTATGTATAATATATAATCTATAATGTAAAATTGTTTGATAAAATGGAAAACTATAATTTTTAAATAGTAAAATAAATACCATAGTGAAATATTAGTGAAATATTTTAATAATTATCAATGCTATATATTAATATTGATACGTAGAGGTAATTAATATGCATTAAACAATGTTGTTATCGAGGTCAGTCTGGCTAGGTCACGGAGCTAGAAGATGTGTTGGAGAACTTAATGAGATGGCTCAAGGGTCCAAGGAGCTGGCCAAAGTATTGTACTAGTTCCTTTAGCAACTTAAAATGACTTACTTTTATTTTATCACTCGGAATAGATTATAATTAAGATGATAATATAAAACTAAAACTCTTTTAAGATAAAAATAAATTTAAATTAAAATAAAGGACTGCACTACAATTATACTTCTTTGATGAAAAAAAGAAGTTGAGTTAAATTCGAAAAGAATCCCTGGTCTAACCTATATAATATCCTATGACTCTCTATTAGTTCATAGATTTTTTTAGATACTCTGGCCTAGACTGAAAGCACTCTTTTTATGATACAAGCAAGATCCATACATACTTTTCAAAATCTTTGATCGATTAGACTTGAACATCAATGACTAGAGGTATGTTTTGTTTCCGCATCACAAATTAAATTTCTTATAGTAATGGTATCAAAGTTACTTCTATGCTATTTTATTCGGTCTATATAATTTTTTTATGAATAGAGATCTAATCTGCCATTTTGCTCAGTTGCCTACGATCCTGGTCATCACAATCAAGGGATGTTACTAGCAATCTTCCTTGTTAATTTAGTTTTATTTACTTTAGAGAATCCATGAGATTTTATTTATTTACTTATCAAATGCCTTAATATAATTTTAAAGTCCTCTTATTTGTTTAGTTGATAAATAAATAAATAAATTGATATTTGGGATGGTGTTCTTAAGGTCTTGCCATCATCCCCTCCCTCCGAGGATAAGTCAGAGGATGAGGACCAACATCCGGCAACAATTTAAGGGGAAGCAGAGAAAGGTGATGGTGGATCTCTCGCTAGCATCCTTCCTTTTGATGTGGTTCTCCTCCTATCTCCCGATCTCCCATGAGGATTAAAAGGAAGAGGGCCGGAGGGTTGATTTCCCACCATTGCGCGCTTCCCTCCTTAGTTGGCTGGACCTCCGATTCACCTTCGGTAGCCATCATGCTGAGCTGTCGCACTGGTCACTGCTCTCCAATGACCATCCCATAATTCAATTAAAGGATTTTAGATTTATCTTAAAGGACCTACATTGAAAAGATTTTGAAAAGGTTTAAGATGATATATTGTACTCCTATAACTGCACCCATTTAAAAGATGACAAATTCAATTAGAATCAGTATCCACAAAATGAATTAAAAAAAGAGTAAATAAAGGATATCTCATATGCATCTATAATGGAAAATTTGATATATACTCAGGTTTGTATAAGACTTGTTATTGCATATGCAATAGAAATTTGGGATGGACACCATTATTTACAGATACACTGATCACTTGAAAGTGATTGCTTATTCGGATCCAAATTTTGATGAATGTGTGGATACAAGAAAGTTACAAGAAAGTCTACTTTACGATATGTTTTTCTTCTTACTAGAGGTGTTATATCTTGAAGTAATAAACAAATCATAATTGCATCATCTATCATAAAAGCTAAGTTCATCGCATGCTATACTGCTATGTCACAGGCATTATGAACAAGTAATCTCATTTTTGGTTTGAGAGTTATTAATTCTATTACAAGGTCAATAAAGATTTATTGTGATAACTTCATAGTAGTTTTCATTTATAAGAATGATAAAAGTAAAAATCACAGCAAGTATTTCGCTGTTAAATATCATGTCAAGAAGTATGAAGTGGATATTCGACATATTAGCATTGAACTTATGGTTACAGATCTCACGACTAAAAGATTATTAGCCAAATAATTTAAAGAGCATGTAGATCATATAGGAATCATTAGTTCAATTATTGTTTGATTTGTTTCTTGTATAAAGTTATGATATTCTTAAAAATAAATGACATGTTTTTTGTTTTATGCATATAAAGTTCATGATGTGGCAAGCCGCTGACAAGACGCCCACATAGGATCTAGCTAGGCGATGAGGCAGCAAAGAGCACCACCTGGCCCAGCTAAGGTCGAGCTCCCGTCCGATGTCGAGCTCTCAGCTGAGATCGAGCTCCCAGCTAAGGTTGGGCTCCCGTCTGAGATCGAGCTCCCAACTGAGGTCGAGCTCCCATCCAAGGTCGAGCTGCTATCCAAGCCCCATCCTTGCAGGTAAGAGGGTAGCAGGAAATGAGATACGGTCTCACGAAAATGGGGAAGCCTTGGATTATGACATGAAGACACGGCATCATCGCCGGGTAGGCCACTGGAGGCGCGTGCTCCACTGGGGGCACAAGCTTTGGTGTGCGCCACTCGCGCCCCCTGCATAGCGTATGATCCGTCGAGGCTCCAGGTCCTAGAGCACGCCGCCCACACCCTTTGGCAGGCACATGTTCTATCGGGGTTCCAGACCCTATAGCATGCTACCTGCATCTTCCACAAAAAGAGCGCTCTGCCAAGGCTCCAGACCCTGTAGCACATTACCTATACCCCCCAAAGGTGGAAGTGCTCAATTATAGTACATGCACCTATAGCACGCTATCTGTAGGGGTCACTCCACCGGGGAGACAAGTCCTGTAGCATGCCAAGCGCACCCCGCACATAAGGACTCTCCCCCTTCGGGGGGAGACCCAGGGGAAAAGTTTGTACTCCTCCCATAAGAGACACCCAGGAAGGAACGATTCTTATATAACCGCAAGAAGGACCTCCAGAAGGAGAAGGAGGTAAGAGAGCAAAGGGCAGTAAACCAGATAGCGAGAACTCTCCCAGGCTCTAATTTCTTGTTTTTGTCCTTCATTTTACTTTTCCTCTAAGTGGGGGGGACCATGAGCCCCCATCACTGAGGATCTGTTCTTCTTGATCGTCCTAATAACTTGATCATCGAAGTGCCCCCACTGGGATTCCCGGACCGTGTCTCCTCTTTTCTTTTACAAGAGTAACCAGCCATGAAGACGAGGTGAGGAAGAATTCAACGAGCCCGAGGAGGATGACTCATCCGAGCCATGCTAGAGATGCAGGCCACAACAACCTAGGCGACAATAGTTTGGCACACCAGGTAGGGGGTTCGATGAAATTGCATGGTCATCGATCCATGATACAAACCACTCCTCTATAAAGCATCTACGAAGTTCGGTGGTCCTATGGTGGTGATCCAAGTGCGAGAGGCCTCAGTCAGCTGCATGGGGAAACCATCCCATCATGATGATTGGTGCAGTCCAGAGGCATAACCCCTACTCCGCTACCACCGTCTCCAATAGACCCATAGATTTCCGCACTAGCCCAACAAGTCCAAACCCTGGCTATGGCGGTGCACCAGTTACACCATCAGCACCGGTCCTTAGCGACCTGCAACAACCAGGCACCCTGGCGGCCCAGGCCATCAGACCCGTGCCAGCCTGAGATCCTTCCAAGCAAGGCCATCGCACCCATGGGCAGCATCCTACCCGTGAGGGAGCTTGAGGATGGTCGAGAAATGGTGTTGGGATGGATCGATTGACTGGGAAAGCCATTCCCCAACCTCGGACCATGGTGCCATATCTCATCGCAGGCATTGGCATGGCAAAGGGTTGAAGAACGAGCTCTTCCGATCCTTGCCTCCCTCTCCCCTGACGGTCACGGTGGAGGGGTCGACTGACAAGGCCATCCGACGATGGGCCAAGAGGTGCCTGGAGGAGTAAAAGCGCAAGCTGGCTGAGCTCACCCACCAGTTCACCGACATGCAGGGCTCCCCAAGCGAGCCCACGGGCTACGACGCCCACCCTCCTTTCTTCTGCAGAGTCTAAGAGGAACCAATTCCCAGCCAGTTCCGCTTACCATAGGTGGACTCCTATGATGGGACCACATATCTCCTAGACCACCTTGAGAGTTATAAGGCTCTCATGTGGGTTTAAGGGGCCATCGACATCCTCCTTTGTATTGCCTTCCCAACTATGCTCCGAAAGGTCGCTCGAGTTTGGTACTCCCACCTCGAGCCAAGAAGCATTGACTCCTTTGAGCAGCTGAAGAAGAAGTTTGTGGCATACTTCGATGCATGCCAAAAAGTGCCACGCGAGGTCAATAGCCTCTTTTTGATTTGACAATAGGATCATGAACCCCTCCTGGACTACGTGTCCTACTTTAAAGTTGCCATCCTAGAAATCTATAATCTGGATGAGCTAATTGCCATGTTGGTACTAAAAAGAGGGCTCAAAACCTCCCGATTCACCTACTTCCTTGATAAGAAGCTCTCGAAGACCTACTCTGAGCTCCTCCTCCATGTCCATAAGGACATTCATGCGGAGGAGGCCGATCGCACCCGGAGATAGTTCGATGGGAGGCCCCTGAAGAAGCAAGCACAGGGGGAGCTAGGCGAGACCCACGGACCCAAGATCATTTTGAATCCCCGTTTGGGTCCCAAGCCGAGGAACGCCCCTACCAGGGATGAGAAGTATACCCCTCTCCTCGTCCCAAGATCCAAAATCCTGATTGAGATTGAAGGCGAATGTTATTTACATCGCCCTCCTCCACTGCAGCCATTCGGTGGCAATGACAAATCCTGGTACTGCCAGTTCCATCGAGACCATGGTCACGACACCGATGAGTGCCGCCACCTGAAGAGAGAGATTGAAAATCTAATCAGGAGGGGCTATCTAAGAAAGTTCATGGATGGAAGAGCTTCGTCTGGGCCCTAGGGCATCGAGGCCCTTCCTCCCCCCATCGATAATCAGCCCATAGAGAAGCTGGTGGGAATGATCTCCTGGGAGGCAGGGCAAGAGCTAAAGAGAGCCAGGGCGAGGGAGGGAGCTGATGTTGTACTCCCCTTTGTGTGGGGAGCTGGGGTAGAAAACCCAAATAATGATGCTGTTGTAGTAGAAATAACGATAGCTAAGTACCCTGTAAAAAGAATCATGGTTGATAGTGAAAGCTTAGTCGACATCCTTTTTTATGATATTTTTGCAATGATGAAATTGTCCCCTGATTTAATAAAGTCGGTGTTCACACCTCTTGTGGGCTTCACCGAAGATTCAGTTTGTATGGAGGGAGAGGAGGGAGAGGTTACCCTCTCGATCATTGCTGGAACACCACCCTAACAATGCACCATAATGGTGACCTTCACTATTATGAGGCTTCCCTCACCTTACAATATGATCCTGGGGCCACCCTGACTCAACATGCTCGATGCCACCATCTCAACTAAGCAGCTTCTTCTCAAGTTCCTGACCCCGTGGGGGATCGAAGAAATGAGGGAATCCCGACAGCCAGTCCAGCACTGCCTACAAGCCATCCTAGGAGTCCGAGAGGTCGAGCAGGGCCCAATCATTGACTAAACAAGCCAGACAGAGCTAGAACCGAAGGGTGGACTGGTTGAGCCACTGTTATCATTCCCCCTGGGCGAGGACCCCTTAAAGATGGTGCAAGTGGGAGCCTTACTACCTAAGAAAGAGAGAACTCAAGCTACGGGCCAATGCAGACGTCTTTGCCTGGACCACAGTAAACATGCCCGGGATTCTTCCAAAAGTAATCACCCACAGGCTGAACATCGACCCCAATAACCGCTTAGTCCATCAGAAGAAGGGACCTTCACCCTGAAAAGGTAGAAGGTGATCGATGAGGAGGTCGGGAAAGTTCTCATCGTAGGCTTCGTCTGCGAGATGTGGTACCCTAGCTAGTTGGCAAACACAGTAATGGTCAAGAAGGCCAGCAGGAAGTAAAGAATCTACATGGACTACATCGACCTCAATCGAACATGCCTGAAGGATAGCTTCCCGCTACCTAAAATTGACCAGTTCATGGATGCGATCTCAAGGCACAAGCTACTCAGTTTCATGGATGCATTCTCTGGGTACAATCAAATCTACATGCACCCGGAGGACGAAGAACATATGGCATTCATAACCAACAGGGGTACGCATTGTTACAAGGTGATGCCCTTCGATCTCAAGAATGCTAGGGCGACATACCAGTACTTGGTCAATAAGGTTTTCAAGGACTAGATAGATCGAAACATGCAGGTCTACATGGATGACATGCTCGTCATGAGTGGCCAGGAGTTGGACCACATTATCGACCTGATGGAGGCTTTCGATAACCTCTGTCTCTACTAAATGAAGCTGAATCCGGCCAAGTACGTATTTGGTATCGCGATGAAAAAGTTTTTGGATTTCATGGTCATCCAGCAGGGGATCGAGACTAACTTAGAAAAGATCCGAGTGATCACAGACATGAAGCACCCTACATCCAAGAATGAGATCCAGTGCTTGATTGGATGCATCGCCACCCTAGGTCAGTTCATCTCATGCTCTACCGAGCGCTACCAACCATTCTTCAAGACCCTGTGCAGGATGCATGACTTTGCTTGGATGAAGGAGTGTCAAGAGGCATTCGAGAGACTGAAGAAGCTTCTCACCTCTCCCATTACTATCCAAGCTTGAGATCGAAGAGGAGCTTCTTTTATACCTGGCGGTCTCCCTGAAAGTAGTCAGCTCGGTGCTAGTCCGCACCAGCAAGGATGGTCTCCAGCGACTGGTCTATTACACCAGCAAGCTGTCCGCGATGCAAAATTCAGATACACCCTATCTAAAAAAATTATATTTGCACTTATCATGTATGCGCAACATCTTAGGCCTTATTTTCAAGCTCATCCGATTGTGGTCCTCACTGACCAACCCCTGAGGGCTATCCTAAGCTGCCCGGATATCTCGGGGCATCTAGCTAAGTGGGTGATGAAGCTCAGTGAATTCGACATCTCCTACCACCCGAGGTCATCTCAAAAGGCCCAGGTTCTAGATGATTCCTGGTGGAATGCACATGGATGAGTGAGGACCCAAAGGAGGTTAGCAAACTGGCCAAGGTTGAGCAGGACCTGGCCTTAGGGAAAATGGCATGGATTCTCCATGTCGACTGTGCATCCAACACCGGAGGGAGTGGAGCCAGACTCATTCTTGCCAATGTCAATAGGGTAGTTGCCAAGTACGCACTACGCTTCCTCTTCAAAGCAACCAATAATCATGCCAAGTATGAGATGCTCCTCGTGGGACTGAAGATGTCCCAAGAGCTGGGCATAACGAGCCAGAGGGTCTTCATAGACTCCCAGCTAGTGGCGGGCCAAGTCTCGGGTGAATACAAAGCCAGGGATCCCATGATAATGAAATACCTGGACCGAGTATGCTCATACATGGCAAACCTCTGGTACTTCAAAATTTTTCACATCCCCCGTGGGGAGAATGTCCGCACTGATATACTCTCCAAGCTTGCAACCCTACCGGACTCATTGCTGGGACATACCTTCATCGAATACCTAAAGGTCTCCAGTTACGAGGTTATGGGTAGGTCCAATAGGTTGCCCCCGAGGCAAGCTGGATGGACCCATATGTCAGGTACATTTCTGACGGCATCTTGCCAGAAGATCGCATGAAAGCCGGCCTCTTAAAGTGAAAGGCCGCTCGTTTCATCCTCATGGATGGACAACTCTATCAAAGATCCTACTCCTATCCCCTACTGAAGTGTTTGAGACCCTCAGAGGCCCTCTATGCCCTATAGGAGATACACGAGGGCATTTGCGAGAACCACATGGGGGGCAGGACATTGACTTATAAAGCCCTTCGGTAGGGGTACTACTGGAAAACCATGCACGAAGATGCTGCCGAGTTTATGCGGAAGTGTAATCATTGCCAGAGGCATACCCACATCTAACAGTAGTCGGCCTCCTCACTATCCCAGCTCTCTTCTTTGTGGTCTTTCGCCCAGTAGGGGATAGACATCCTAGGATCTTTTCCCCCGGTGTCTGGTCAATGGAAGTACCTGATCGTCACCATCGACTACTTCACCAAATGGATGGAAGCGGAGCCCCTGGCCCAGATCACTGAAGGCAAGGCGAGGTCCTTTCTCTAGAGGTCGATCATGTACCATTTTGGACTTTCTCATATTATCATCATATATAACAAATGGCTAATCGACAACCAGGTCTTTGAAGAGTTCTACGCTGACCTGAACATCCGACATCACTTCATGTCAATAGCTCACCCCTAGACTAACGAAGAAGCCGAGGTGATGAACTGGACCATCCTTCAAAGACTCTGCACCTGTTTGGATGTGGCAAAGGGCCGGTGGGCTGACGAGCTCCCCAGTGTATTATGGGCTTACCACACCACACCCCGAATGGCAACAGGCGAGATACCCTTCAGTTTGGTTTTTGACCCGAAAGCCATGATCCTTGTCGAGGTAGGCCTGCCTATGCAACGGGTCCAATAGTATGACGAGGCCACCAATTCCATGTGCCTCCTCACCTCAACCTGCTGGATGAAATGAGAGACAAAGCATGGCTCCGTATGGCGGTATAACGACAGCAAGTGGCCCACTACTACAATTCTCATGTGAGGCCCAAGGCCTTCCACCCGGGCGACCTCGTGCTCAGGCACGCGAAAGATTCCCAACCTAGCTAATGTGGTAAGTTATCCCCAAACTGGGAGGGCCCCTACAAGGTGGTCGAAGCCTTGTCCTAAGGAGCATACCGAATTGCCAGCCTAGACGGAGCTGCGTTCTCTCGAATGTGGAATGCCTTAAACTTAAGGATGTACTATTAGTGATGTATGCTCTATGTCTGAGAATGGAATGAAATGCTTTTTTGATAGCTCAATTCGCCCCTATCTTTCTCGAACAGACTCATTTGCCGATCCCCAGGTCTGGCGAAGAAGCCGGGAACCTCAGTGCCCCTATTCAAGCAGGGAGCCTCAGCGCCTGCACTCATCCGCCAGTCCCCAAGTCTGGCAAAGAAAGTCGAGAGCCTCAATATCCTGCATTCAAGCCGGCAGCCTCAGTGGCCTGCACTCATTCACCGGCCCCAGGTATGGTGAAGAAAGCCAGGAGCCTCAGCACCCCACATTCAAGCCAGGAGTTTCAGTGCCCCATACTATCTACCGGCCCCCAGGTCCAGCAAAGAAAATCGGGAGCCTCAGCACCCCACACTCATCCGTCGGCCCCCAGGTCCGATGAAGAGAGCCAAGAGTCTCAGCGCCCTGCACTCATCCACCGGGCCCCAGGTTTGGAGAAGAGAGCCAGGATTCTCGGCATCCCGTACTCACCCGTTAGTCCCCGAGCCAAGTGGGCGAGGTAGGAAACATCAATCCCGAGCACCTTCCTACCGGTGAGGGAAGCCAAAGGCCTCGCTATCATCTGCCAAGCCCTAGGAAGAGTGTAGCTGGATCCGGCCAGACCCCGATGCTTTCGGTAATCTGCCCAACTCCCATAGCACTCAATCGACTGAGCAGAAGACGAGCGCTCATGTAAAGCAAAAGGAGAAGGGCAAGAAAAAAAGAGAAAGAGCTCAGAATTGGAAGGCTAATGTATTTTATTTCATATGGGAACCGAGTTCACTTACACATGAACCTCCCGATAGACTGGGGGTTCAGCAAGATTTTCCCAGAAAGGAAGAAAGAAAACAAAAAGTAGTGCAAGGGACCCTAAGGCTCCTATGGAGGCAGCACGCTACCCAATCCCATGGCCTTCATGGCAGTCTCTATCAGCTTCCTAGTCTCCACCATGGTCTACTCCATGGCCTCCCTCACAGGGCTCTGTCGGGCTAGTGCCGAGTCGGGTGTGACTAGTTGGGATGTTAGAGGTGGAGCAGGCAAGGTGACGATAGTGGCTCCTGCCTACTCTGGACTCGGGAGCTCGACCGGGGCAGCTCCAGCTGGCACTCTGCATCGCTTGAATCCTCCTCGGGCTCAATAGGGACAATGCCTCGGAGGTCGGGGAGGTGGAACAGTTGCGCCATCTTCCTTTTGCATTCCTCGAAGCCCTTGATGAAGGCATGTAAACTACCTCATGGATTTCATCCTCGAACTCTGTCGAAGCATTGTACCACCGAACGGAGTCGATCGCCTCCTTTTTGTAGCCTCTATTACTATGATGGTAGTGGTGGTTTTTTTCTTCCATCATCGTGGCTCACTCCTCTGCTGCCCTTTGCCATATCTACAAGCTTTGCAGCAGCCCATCCAAGCGGAGAGTGTTGGTGGTGGCCCTGGCGAGTTACTCTTCCAGGCTAGCTACATACTCCACTCTCTTGGCCAGCATAGCTTCGTGGCCTTTAATATGCATCTCTAGGTCCCCCACAGTGTCTCGGGCCTCCCGAAGTTTAGCCTCCAAGCTCCTGATCTGTGCCTCCATGTCCGGCAACTGCCCTGTAATGACTTGGGCTCGGGTTGTCTTGATCAAAGAAAGAGCTTTTTATTTTTTGAGGGGGTGTTAAGCTTCGGGTTGTTTGGCCGAATAAATGTCATTGCCTCATGCATTTCCCACATGATTGGTAGGACATGTAGCAAGTAGCAATGCTCTTTTTTTGGTAATTTCTATATCTTTTAATGGATCGTATGTGTTGCCAATAAATGCATGATTTACTTAAAATTTAAAAAATCATTAGAGAATTTTTTTAACACCAAATTATCGCTTTGAGGTAGATAATATAAAGATAGTGCTTCTACATGCTTGTTTTGGCTACAAAATACCAACCAAGCCCATCATGGATCAATATCTTTAACTCCAAACAAAAGGTACCGACTAGCTCTCTTCTCATCAACTTTCTCTGGTTTTTTATTCTTAAAACTTCTTAATATTTTCTTTTTGCAATGAAAAATAGATATCCCGTTTGATATCTTTAGTATGCAGTATGTAGTTAGTGAATCAAAAAATATATATTGCTATAAAGAAATGCTCATGAGAAGAGAGTGAGATCATACATGGTTTGAACTTTCCAAAACACCAATATAATTTGACATGGTGATTGACTTGGGATATAATACATATTTTATAATCTATACCTTAATATTTTTAATCTAAATTTTAGCCATCGCTACTATTTTTTTTTGTAGTTGATCGGTGAGAATAATGTCCCATTCTTACAGGTAAGGTAACAAATCCTTCCACCTGGATCGTATCTCCAATAAAACTGACCAAGAGGGAGCTGCTCTTTCTAGCCCTTTAGGAAATATTCTCATTTTGACAAAAGCATTATAATACAAAACATCGGTTGAGCTTCCATTATCTATAAGGATGCAGTGTATAATATAGTTTTAAACATTCAAAGTTACAACCATCGTATCATTATGCAGGAACTGGACCCCTTGATTATCCTCCTCAATGAAGATTATTGGCTCTTCAGCTCGCCTCTTGGCTATCCTTTCCTCATCACCGAAGCCTCTGTTGCGGCACCTCTCAGTGATGGTGTTCACTGTCTCCGATGGAGTTGGGTCATCCTTTTCTTGGGGATTAGACTGCTATGGCTGTTCAGTTGGTCAAGGCAACCTTGACCGATTCCCTTGCTTTCATCAATGTCAGATAAACCAATTGAGATGGCCTCATTTGATAAGCTTCTCAATCTCATCTTGAGTAGGATACACTCTTCGATATCATAACTATGGTCATGGTGATACAGGCAAAATTTGTTTGGATTCCTATGAGCTATTGGGACTCATAGTTTTTCGAGCTTCTAGGAGTTTCCCTTCGATCTCTATCAACACTTTTACCCTTGGTATGTTTAGTGGAGTGTAAGTATTGAACTTTCTTAGTGCTAATGCCTAATGACCTTCTTCACAAGGACTCCTAGGTCAGTGGTGCCGGAGGATTTCATTTTTCCACTACTGAGATAGGGATTTGGAGCATGGCCAAATTCTTTCCTCTCATCTTAAGAAGTGTTTCCTATCATCTTATAATTTTTCACCATGCACCCCCCAATGAAAAAGTGGTAGGAGCTTTTTCCTGTGCAAAGGCATCCTCCATTCGTGTGTATCTCTACCCAGGCCAGTATATTAGTAAAGTCTTGAGAATATGTCTTGATTAGTAACTTCTTGAGGTCATTGTTTTGCAATCTATTTATCATAGTAGACATAGTGACTAACTAATCTAAGTCGTAGACCTCCAGGATAGCCATATTGAAGTAGTTGATAAAGGCTCGAATCGACTCACCTTCTTTTTGTTTAAGACTATGGAGATAGTTTGACTCCTTTTGTTATCGTCGACTTTTGACAAAATGGTTAGCGAAGAACTGGCTTAGCTATTCAAAAGAATGCACTAATCTTGGCTTCAAGCTTGAATACCGATATCAAGCAGCTCCCTTCAAAGTAGATGGAAAGGCTCAACAAAGGATGATACAGTGCTCCATGAAGGAGTTTCATTGTCTTGAAGCTTTTCAAATGATTGACCGGGTCGGACATCCCATCATAACTCTCCAGCTAAAGGATCTTGAAGTGTTAGGGAAGTGACACCTGTATTTTTTAGCATCAAGAGGTAGGTCATTGTTAAACCCATCATGTAGTGTTGGGAAGAGGTTGTGGATTGCTTCAATTCGCTTTTTTAGCTTCCTAAGCTTCTGCTCAACCTCGAGATCTCAGATGATAGGGGCCTCCAATCATTGAGGGGATCATTGGCCTGGGATTGAATCATGCCTAGAGCAGGGGCTTTGAGACCGTTACCTCCTTGGTTCCAAGCTCCTGGGGTGATGATGGTGGAGTCCTTTCTAGATCCCTAGGAGGGACCTGCAACTACTCTGATGGTGGTGGTGGTGTTTATGGCATCGGATAGTGCACTGTATTATAGGAGGAAGTGCAAGAGTTGATTGAACTGCAGGTTAAAAGACCACGAGTGGTGCCATTAGATGAGGTTGTACCCTAGGGAGTAGTGCAAGAATGGCTTGAATTGCCTAAACGGCCATCACCAAGTTCTAGACCTGTAGAAAGAACAAGTTGAGCTGCTTT
This sequence comes from Areca catechu, assembly GCA_021397845.1. Taxonomy (NCBI): domain Eukaryota; kingdom Viridiplantae; phylum Streptophyta; class Magnoliopsida; order Arecales; family Arecaceae; genus Areca; species Areca catechu. The sequence continues at coordinate 68,262,381 of CM038045.1, forward strand.
GAACTAACCGTCACCATCCTGCGAGGATGGAGAGGCCCCTGCTGGTACTGGCAGGGGTTGGTTGTTAGCTTGGCTCTCCATTGGGCAAGAAGCAATGGTGTTGGTGTAGTAGGATGTAGCCTTCTTAGGTGGCATTGTTAGTCTACCTCTAGGTTGTGCTTCTCAAAGTTGTATCAACCCATCCTCTCTTCTATTGGTACCAAAATCCATCAAACACTGAGATATTGGAGCGAGTTGTATGGGGAGATCTCCATAAAGTGGAACCTACAAGAAAGCTCTAGTCAGAAGGTGTTCTGACATGGGCCCTTTGATGCTCAAGTCAGTATCTTGGTATGGCAACAGTACGAGGAGCGTGAGATAGAGTTTTTTATATGCCTTAGAAGTTCCCAAGGGCCCCTTTTTATAATTGGGAGATAAGGGTTTTTTCAAAATGGAGAACATCTCACTGGATTTGGTGAGAAGTGATAAGGCTTATCACACAGCCTAGAGATTTTCTTTTGTAAAGAATATCTATTCCATTTTAATTAGAATATTATCCTTTGTATGGACTCAGCCATGTTTTTTAATTATGATATTGACCACTGCATGGATTCAGGCACACCTCTCTTAATTATAGAGATATGGTGGAGATTAGTGATCATAAACCATGATAAGACCCTTTTGCTACGAAATCGGGGGCATAGAAGTGTGCATCAATTGTGTTGGCCTCCGAAGGATCCAAGTGGACATATCGCCTAAGGAGTCACTTGCTATTTCAAGGATCGGGAATTGATCTGAGAATTCCTATTGAATCTTAGGCATGGTTGGCTAGAAGACTCTTGATTGGATGGACTTGGTCCAAGACGGGACATGCCGATGGCCTTTAGATCATCCGACTGATGGGAGGCATGTTGCTATTGTGGCTAGGTCGAACAAAGGTAATTGACAGGCAGCACTTGGCTTGATCTAGCTGATCTAAGTGTCATTTTTTTCCAATGAGACAATGAATGGATACGAAGAGGAGCACTCACGTGCTGAGCATGCGATCGAGCTACATCCAAGTATATTGGAGCAAAATTGTCGAACGATTTTGATGAATGGTTGGTGAGTGCATGTTGATAACTTTCAAGATCGGGTGATAAGAGTGCCAGTTACTATCAAGGCCTGCTTGGATGAGGGTACTTAGCGGTTAGGCACTTTGCTGGATCCAATTGATCAAAAGAGGTGTCAGTTTTTTCTAATAAGATGATGGATAGACAAGAGGGCCGCCCATGCACCGATTGTGTGATCGAGCTATGCTTGAAAGCACATTCGATATCGAGGCTTGCTCGCATGGGGGTTCTCGATAGTCTGGCACTTAGGTGGACTTGGTTGGCTAGGAAAGACACCAACTTCTCTGAGAAGGGGTCGGCAGAGTGATGGAATCGACCATGCACTGCTCATGTTGCATTGCCCGACAACATTGGGGCTAAGGAAGAGTTCTCTTCCGATCGAAATTTCTATTCGATGAATGGTCAATGACATGTGCGAAGGCCGTCTGATCAACATGTTGATTTATCCAATAATACCTTAGCCAAAAAGTAGTTTCTTGCCAATCAAGGCCCTTATCTAAGAAACAGTTGGAAGGCATGCTGTGGGACTGGCTGACCAGGCTTATCATCTTAGGTTTCATATCCTTGGCGATGAGTGATCGGTGACCATATAGCTCGGTGGATCGGTTGGGCCTATTAACTTGGGATTTATATCCTTGGGCCCAAGCACAATTTCCTTAAACATATAGTATACGTATTACCAAATATTCTCCAAATAAATAGGTTACTTGATTAGTATCCCATCTTCTCTCCCCTACGAGGAATAGCTCATACACTAACATACTCATCATTGCTTGCATGCTAATTGTCATCGGCCACCACCCTAGGGGGAGATCACAGAGCCATGTATTATAGAAGATGTCCATTGAGCTATTATATTCGATCAAGCATCTTATGTGTGCCACTACCTTCTCTCTCTTTATTGCCTATTTAGTATGGATGATAAACCCCAATAAGCTTTACTTATGACTCAGGTCAATCCTACCTTAGTTCTCCTCTAGAGGACCTAATTAATATGAAAATATTTTTTGATTATTAGACTTGATCCTCCGTAGAGATGTTGGGACTAAGAATTTTAGTAATTAAGCTAATTTTTAGCTAAAAATATATCATTTGTAAATATAAGACTTTCAAAGATTTTTAAAATTAGTTGGATTTATTAGCTAATTATATTTGCAAAGTAATGTAACTATTAATCTAGATTTATTGATAAATTATAAAAAATTTATATTAATAATTATGATTCAAATTATTTATGATTTATGAACTTGATGCTTAGAGTTTTATTGTTGCATATGCATCCTTTTAGAATATTAGATGATATATGATCTAAAGTATTGATTTTATTATAATTATGCTCGATTTATTTTGATACTATATGATTTTATGTATTTTTTTAAATATAAAAAATATATATATTTTAAAAAATATTTGATTCTAGATGATTTATGACTCTCAAGCTAGCTGGATAAGAAACTTGTTAATGAGTGTTAAATATTGGCATATAAATAGTTTCAAAGAATTTATGTTGCATAAAGGATGACACATTGCAAGAAGATGCATGGCATAAGGATTCTACCAATGGCGGTTAAACATTGGCAAAGAACCTCACCAATAGGGGTTAAACATTAGTACATGATCATTATGAAGGACTTTCACCATGAAAAGGGCCCTGGCTGAATATGATGTTTTGTAAAAAAAAATAGTTTCACGAATATAAACTTGAATTTTAAGAAAGATTGGATTTACATATATAATTTTTTTGATAATGCTACATATCTGGATTTAATTTTTGAAATGATGTATTCCATATTTTTTTAAAAAATCAAAATACTGCTTTTCAGATTGTTTAACTCATTATTTGATATCTTACTATTTTATAAATTTAAAAAACTAGAGTAGCATGGGATTTATTTTTCTATTAAAAAGTGATTAGAAGCAATATTATAACTTTTTTTTATCTTGTATTAGATTTCTTGAAATTTGATATAAGATCTTTAGATATTGTTATGATATCCCGATTTTAGTCCAATTAATTATTTTTCCTCTTATTTTATTGGTCACATCAATGGTAAAAGGAGTCTTCGGTTTCATATTACCGTCTTCTCATTATTAACTCTAGGTCTTCGGTTTCGCACACTCACCTTGATCCGAAGACTATGCCTAATATTCATGGTTTCATATCTATGATCCAGGATATAAGTTTTTACTCTATGTCTTCGGTTTCGTATTATTAAATCGGTCTGAAGACCATGCTCAATATTTATGGCTTTATTTGTTCCGGAAGATATTATTAATCCTGGGTCTTCGGCTTCGTATACCCACCTTGATCCAAAGACTATGCCTAATATCTATGGTTTTGTATCTATGATCTAGGAGATAAATTTATTTACTCCATTGTCTTCGGCTTCATACAATTGTCTTGATTCGAAGATCTGACCTCCCAGGCAAATATCTTCGGCTTTTCTCCCTCAATATGATCCGGAGACTGTGAGTATTTATTTTTGTTACATTCAAAAGAATCCTAAGTGCTAACATTCCCTTCAGGAGCACTACTAAAGAGAATGTAAAGCTCACTTCGGATTTATTCTTTAAAAAAAGAAGATTCTGGAGCATGTGGATTTTTGGACAAACAGTTAATCTGTTTGGATTGTTGCAACCACCCACATGGTCCGAAACCTCAGATTGAACAAATCCCGAGTGCAACGACTTTTCTGACATCCACTACTTACAGTTATGAGGTGGTTGCATTCGTCAACCTCCATAACTGTAAGTAGTTACGTTGGAGCCTATAAATACTGGTAAGAGGGGACACTCAGGGGATCTTCTGCTCTTTTTCTCCTGGCATTTTTGAATTTCTTTTTTCCACCTTGCTTCCAAAAACTCTCCATTCTGCTGTTTGTCTGAGCTCTTTCTGACTTAGGCATCGGAGTGTCCCCCGCCGGAAAATCTCCGGTCAAGGACTTCTTTTGCAGGTACCGGTCGACGACGATCCAGCAGAAGAACCACTCCATCCGGTCAACAAAGGTTCAATATCAACAAATTGGCGCACCAAGTAGGGGACAGAAGTTGGATTCCTCTATTTTGAAAGAGAGTTTCTGCTAGGCAAGAATGGTGAAAGGGAAAAACAAGAATGCTTCTACGAGTTAGGAGCAGCAGGCTCCTCCGTCAAACGGACCTCCGGTCAGCACTCTTCCGGTGGCTCAGGGATCACCACCTCCTATGATAATGGTGGAGAACCAACAATTCGAAAATCTTATGAACAAGGTAGAAACCTTGATGGCGCTAGTGCAGCACTTGCATGAAGCTGCAGCTCAAAAATAATGCCCTCCCTCTGTTCCACAATCTGGCTGTCCACCTGAGAGGGAGCAGGATCAACACCGAGAGATCACCACCAGCTTCTCACAGATCCGGTCATCTCGTGGCCGCTACATCTCTCCGCCAGATCGACAAGCAGAGGATCATATTGAAAGAAAGAGGGTCCGGCGATCTCCCTCTGTTTCTTCTAAAAGCTATGTGCCAGAAAATTCAAAGCAGAAGGAGATCAATCATGAAGTGTAGGAGAAATTCAAGACTATGCAAGTACAGAATTTCAGAACTGAGAAGAAATGACGAGGTTGTGACCTTCAACTCTCAACCCCATTTTCTGATGACATTATGGATGAAATTATCCTAGGCATTTCAAGATCCCACAATTGGAGGCCTATGAGTTCAGCGGAAAGGTGTTTACCCTTCTTCAAGGTTCTTCGTCAAACTCAAAATTTTTAATGGACAGAAGATTATATAATTGCCTTCGACAAGCTGAAAGAGTATTTGGAGAATCCCCCTCTGCTTTCAAAGCCCTATGAAGGAGAGATGCTTTATTTATACCTATCAGCTACAGATGAAGCAGTTAGTTCGGTTATGGTACGAAAAGATGCCAATCATTTATAGAAACTGATTATTACACTAGTAAAGTGTTGCATGAAGCTGAAGTCCGATATCCCAGAGTGCAAAAGATTATCTTTTCTCTAGTGGTTGCAGTGAAGCGTCTTCGGCCTTATTTCCAAGCCCATTCTATTGTAGTTCTGACAGATCAATCCTTAAAAGCTATACTTCGTTGTCCTGATACTTCGGGGAGGATAGCTAAATGGGCTATTAAATTAGGAGAATTTGACATTGAATATCAGCCCAGATCATCGATAAAGGCACTATTTTTGCCTGACTTTATAGCTGAGTGCACATGGGGATCTGAAGAGGACCAACCAAGAGCCGAAGAGGAAGGAACCGAAGACAATCCGAAGTTTGTTTGGATATTGCATGTCGATGGCGCTTCGAACGCCAATGGTTGTGGTGCAGGTTTAATTCTTGCAGGTCTGAACGGGCAGGTTATTGAATATGCTCTTCGATTTTCTTTTCAAACATCAAATAATCAGGCAGAGTATGAAGCACTCATTGCTGGACTTAGAATCTCCTAGAAGTTGGAGATCAAAAGGGTCAAAGTTTTTTTTGATTCACAGCTGATGGTGAATCAAGTGAAGGGTGATTTCGAAGCTCGAAATCCAAATATGATCCAGTACCTAGAAAAGGTCCGAAGCCTAGCTTCTGGGTTGGAATATTTTGAGATTGTTCATGTGCCAAGGATAGAAAATTCTCGAGCAAATACTCTTTCTAGACTTGCAACCACTGCACCGGATTCTCTTGGGAGGACGTACGTGGAATATCTTGAAGACCCCAGCATATCGGAATCCCCAACTGAAATATGTCAAGTTGAACACGAATCTTCATGGATGGATCCAATTCTCAAATTCTTAAGAGAAGGTACCTTGCCCGAAGATAAGTTAGAAGCTAAACAGCTTCGGTGGACGGCCTCTCAATATGTTATCTTGAATGGAGCATTGTATAAGAGGTCTTTCACACAACCTTTGCTGAAATGCTTAGGCCCATCCGATGCGGATTATGCACTCAGGGAAGTGCATGAAGGGATATGCGGAGACCATTTGGAGGGCAGATCTTTGGCATACAAGATAATCCGTCAAGGTTATTATTGGCCAACCATCCAAAAAGATTCTGCAGAATTTGTTCGAAAATGTGATCATTGTCAGAGATATGCCAATGTGCAAAGGCGACCTGCCAATCAGTTGACTTCGTTAATAGCTCCCTGGCCTTTCGCACAATGGGGAATGGATATTCTTGGTCCATTTCCTCAAGCTTCCGGACAGCAGAAATTTCTCATTATGGCTATTGACTATTTCACTAAATGGGTCGAAGCTGAAGCATTAACACAGATTACTGAGGCCAAGGTTGAAAGTTTTGTAAGAAATTTCATCATCTTCCGTTTCGGAATTTCCTATTCTATTATAACTGACAACGGAAGAGTTTGACAATCCGAAGTTCAAAAACTTTTGCACCCAGTATCATATTTCACACAAACTTATTTCGGTAGGGCATCTCAATGTAACGGAGAGGCCGAAGTGACCAACATGACTATTCTTCATGGTTTAAAAACCAGGTTAAATGATGCTAAGGGATCATGGGCTGATGAGTTGAATTCGGTTCTTTGGGCATATCGAACTACTCCCAGAATAGCCACTGGTGAATTTCCATTTCATCTTTCTTGTGGTACTGAAGCAGTCCTTCCTGTAGAGGTCTCTTTGCCTCTCTTCGGATTGATCACTACGAGAAACCCGAAAATTCTGAACACCGAAGAGTTGACCTGGATTTACTGCAAGGCACACGGCTCCAGGCACAGTTAAAGATGGCTATGTACCAGCAAAAAGTTGCAGGATACTACAATTCTCGTGTAAAAGAACGGGTCTTTCTTCCTGGAGATCTAGTCCTATGAAAGTCCGAAGTGTCAAAGCCAACAGAACAAGGTAAGCTTTCTCCTACATGGGAAGGGCCATACCGGATCAAAGAGGTCGTTCGACCTGGAACTTATCGGCTGGAAACTTTGGGGGGTATTCCATTACCTCGACCTTGGAATGTACAAAACCTCTGAAAATATTATCAATAAAGGTTTCATTCAAAGTCATCAATACAGATTCAACCTGTTTATCTTCATTCTATTTCTTAAAGGCATTATGATAATCTCCGTGATCTACTATATGAAATGCCGAGGTAAGCATACCTAGCCTATCTTATTTCTCTTAAAGGCATGAGGATGATCTCCAGATCTACCTCACAAAGTGCCGAGTTGAGCTCAAAATAGTCCATCTTAATCTTAAAGGCATGAAGATGATCTCCGGATCTACTTCACGAAGTACCGAGGTGGGCATGATCAGCCTGTCTTAGTCCCGATACAAAAAGGCATGAGGATGATCTCCAGATCTACCTCACGAAGTGCCGAGGTAGGCCCGATCAGTCTATCTTAATTCTTAAATGATTCAAGGAATTCTTTTATCCTAAGTTCGAAGACTTAATGTGAATTCAAGTCCAAGAGACTTGATCTTTATTTGGTATTCTTTTATCCTAAGTCCAAGAGACTTGTTTATTATTTGGAATTCTTTTATCCTAAGTCCGAAGACTTAGCGTAAATTCAAGTCCAAAGACTTGATATTTATATTTGGATTTCTTTTATCCTAAGTCCAAGAGACTTGATTATTATTTAGAATTTTTTTATCCTAAGTCCGAAGACTTAGCGTAAATTTAAGTTCGAAGACTTGATCTTTATATCTGGATTTCTTTTATCCTAAGTCCAAAGACTTGATTCTTATATGGTATTCTTTATCCTAAGTCCGTAGACTTACTGAAAATTTGAATCCGAGGACTTGGTTATTATCTAATATTCTTTTATCCCAAATCCAAAGAAGTTATATTTTCCAGATCCAAAGATTCGGTATTATGTGCCTCAAAATTCTTAATTATCCGAAGACTTCACACTTAAGAAATTTCTATCCAGCCACATGCAATTGGAAATTTCAAAAGGAGTTTTTCATTGATGACACTTTTCTTACATTCTTTTCAAAAAAAAAAAGAAGAAGAAGAGAAAAGTTACAAGTTTTCTGTTGGGGCCTCATCGGTTAGATCAATCGGACCGGCCACCTCTTCAGTCATTGTTGGTACTTCAAGGTCCGTTTGGGGTTCAAGCATAGTTGGACTCTCAAGATCAAACAGTTGGATACCTGAAATATCCAAGTCTGGGTAGAGTTTTTGCACCTCCTCCACTCTATCGTTGAAGCCTCCTTGATAGCTATGAGTCCCTGCTTCAACCATTTCGGTTTCAAAGGCTGGAGATGCTTTGTAATTCTCTATTGCCTTCCCCAGTTGATCTTTTAAAGATAGGTTTTCTTCGATGGCCTCTTCCCTTCTTTTGGAAGCTACTTCGGAACGTTCGGTAGCTTCCTTAAGTGAGGCTTCCAATGACTGAATCTTGATTTTCCTCTTTTTGAATCTCGCCTCTCGTTCAGAGTGCTCCGATCGAACTTTTTCTATTTCGGCTTTCAGATTCTGAACCGAAGCATCACTCTAAGCGAGCTTCTCCTCCATAGCATGCTTTTGATCTTCAGCTATGGCCTTCTCGGCTTCGGCCGTTTTTACTTTTTCTTTCATTTTTCTATAAGTCACTCTGAAGTCGAAGATGCTTTCTTCCATATGAGTGATATCACGCATCATCTGCAATAGCAAGTGAAAAACATAGTAGTTATATACCTAAGTTTAACACAGTAAATGGATATTTACCTTCAGAGCGGATGAAAACACCGAATCTGAAATTTCTTCAATGCACCGGGACTTGACTTTGTCCTAGTCTTTCGGAAGAAGAGTGTGCTTCATCAATTCCCTTGACAACTCGGGATCCTCCAAGCCCTCTTGATCCAAGAAAGTGGTGAAATCCATATTGCATCCCCCCTCTGAGGTGGTGTTCTACCTGGGATCGTCTTCGGATCGATACTTTGATCTCTCTTGACTCTTATTCTTGGGAGGGGCAATCACGAATTATTTATTAAAATTTACATCGCGATGACCCATAGTTGGCATTGGTCGAGGACTCTTCAGACGGGGTGTCCTCGAAGATGGACTTCTGGCAGGGTCAGGTGGAATCGGAGCAGGAACATCTTCATCTGATGCGGGCCTCATCGAAGGTGCGCTGGAACCCTCCTCAGCCCTTCTCTTTTTTCTAACTTCAGTCGCTGAAGGAGCAGCCATTGCTCTCTTCCTAGAAGCTTGCCGAACTTTTTCAAATTGGGGCTTCATCTTCTTACCTACAATTAAAAATAAGAATTTCATCATATACGTATGCATGGAGAAGGGAAGCAAGAAGAGTCCGAAGACCACTAATTCTATACCTAATATCGAGACTTCGCTGATATGAGCACGATGAAGGTTCTCCTCCTTCAGCAACTCTTTGAAAGAAGGAATTTCTGGCTCTGACAGAATTTCAAAGTCCCTCATATCAGCTTTCAAGACTTTTTTACCGGCGTTTTCATCCAAATGCAGGGTTTTTCATTCGGTATTAAATCCCCAGTGGGTGTAATACACGAAAAAGAAGTAAGGCTTCCACCCATGTATTGCACTGGGAGTCCCTTTTATTAGTCTTCGGCCTGGTCGAGGACCTATGACCCACCACCCTTTACCGTGAAAGTCTCTTTTCAACATAAACAAAGAGGTAAACAGGGAAGTCTTCAGCTTATTTTTCTAAGTTTGCAAAGAACTATAAACCCACAAATATTCCTAAAACTATTTGGGGTCAATTGAGCCGAGACTATTTGGTAGAGGTTGAAAATTTTTGTGAAGAAAGGGTGAAGTGGAAGCCGAAGACCAGCCTTGAAGTGGTCTTCGTATATAGCGATGGAGTGCATCGGAGGTTTATCTACCCTTTCTTCGGGTTTTGGAAGAACCGTATGAAAAGTCCGTGGGATATGGTAACATTGCTTAACTTCCTCTATTTTAGCAAGGGAAAAAGAACTTTTAACGGAATCTGGTGATCGTTCCGGGCTCCTTTTCCTACTAGAACCCTTCCTCCCATTGGTTTCACCTCCTGACGGATCCCTACCAGCCCCATCTACCGATGAGTTCCTGCCGGTTTCTCTCTCCAGCTATTTCCTATTGATCTCACTTCCCGGTGAGCCTCTACTAGGACTAAAAGAGAGATTCCTAGAAGTTTCTGATATTCTAAAGAAGGAAGCAGAAGGAGGGAAGAAGGACCTCTAACCTGTGAAAAAATAAAAATGGTGGACTGCGGGGGAAGACGACGGACTGCAAGAGAAGACAGCAGATTGCAAGGGAAACAGGGATTCCAGGGGCACCGGCGCGAAGAAAAAATTTTCTCTCAAGTTCTCTCCCCTTTTTATAGGTGAAGGAGTTGGATCTTTGAGGCGGTTCGGAGATCTGTACGATAGTGCGCCGTATCGGCGGTTTCGATCGTGGGTACGGTCTTTTAAAAAATTCATTAATGAGAAGTGGTGGCGATCCGTGTGAAATCTCGTTACTGGCTGAGATTACGTCAACAAGACTTCCGTACTCTGGATGACTGCCACGTGTTCGATCCCTGTTGAATAAAAATCTCTTTCCCGGGAATTTTCCAAGACTTTTTCGGAATCGAGACGTTTCTCTTGAGGCAGCCCGTGGTGGGGTGACACGTGTCTTCGCCATGTTTTATCGTTCCACCAGGCAGTTATGGCGAAAGACGTGTCAGGACTCAGTGCCATCATTACTTGATGGTTATCACTAGAAGGCAAATTTAAAGTACTCCCATTCTTCGAAACTTAATCATTTCGAACTTGGGTGTGGGGGACAGCTGTTATGATATCCCGATTTTAATTCAATTAATTATTATTCCTCTTATTTTATTGGTCACATCAACGGCAAAAGGAGTCTTCGGTTTCATATCACCGTCTTCTCATTATTAACTCTGGGTCTTCGGTTTCGCACACTCACCTTGATCCGAAGACTATGCCTAATATTCATGGTTTCATATCTATGATCCAGGATATAAGTTTTTACTCTATGTCTTCGGCTTCGTATTATTAAATCGGTCCGAAGACCATGCTCAATATTTATGGCTTTATCTATTCCGGAAGATATTATTAACCCTGGGTCTTCGGCTTCGTACACCCACCTTGATCCGAAGACTATGCCTAATATCTATGGTTTCGTATCTATGATCCAGGAGATAAATTTATTTACTCCATTGTCTTCGGCTTCATACAATTGTCTTGATCCGAAGACCTGACCTCCCAGGCAAATATCTTCGGCTTTATTTCCTCAATATGATCCGGAGACTGTAAGTATTTATTTTTGTTACATTCAAAAGAATTCTAAGTGCTAACATTCCTTTCAGGAGCGCTACTAAAGAGAATGTAAATCTCACTTCGGATTTATTCTTAAAAGAAAGAAGATTCTGGAGTATGTGGGTTTTTTGGACAAACAGTTAATCTGTTTGGGTTGTTGCAACCACCCACATGGTCCGAAACCCCAGATTGAACAAACTCCCAGTGCAACGGCTTTTCCGACAGCCACTACTTACAGTTATGAGGTGGTTGCGTTCGTCAACCTCCATAACCGTAAGTAGTTATGTTGGAGCCTATAAATACTGGTAAGAGGGGACACTCAGGAGATCTTCTGCTCTTTTTCTCCTGGCATTTTTGAATTTCTTTTTTCCACGTTGCTTCCAAAAACTCTTCATTCTGCTATTTGTCTGAGTTCTTTCTGACTTAGGCATCGGAGTGTCCCCCGCCGGAAAATCTCCGGTCATGCACTTCTTTTGCAGGTACCGGTCGACGGCGATCCAGCGGAAGAACCACTCCATCCGGTCGACAAAGGTTCAACATCAACCGATATTATTGAATTTTATGAAATATTGAAGTTTGGATTTTAATTATTTTAATTTAAAATTTGAACTTTTGTTATTTAAATCCGTTCCACTACTTGATTTATAATATCATGATATAATGTCTTACATATTTGACGAAAAAGTTTCTAATGGGTTTGTAGTGATTGCCGCATCCCTTATGATTCCTGATAGGATACACGACACTCTTGGGGCCTACCGTGAACAAGCATGCCTAAGAGGGCCCATTACCATGGGCCGGATGGGCTCCATTTAACCAGGGGACGTGTTAAGCCGCATGTGGACCGTCTCTGTGGTCTTTGGGCCTTCCTGTACCCATCGACGTTGCAGGGGATGTAGCCTATAGGGCCTCCAGCTGCAGTGAATTGCTAATCACCAGCAAATTAGCATAATCTAAAGGAACTTGAAGAACTCGTCTTGGATCAATTAACGTAGTCCACGGAACTCTGAGGAGGCATCTCGGAGTCGACACCGTAGCAATTGTTCGACACGTGGAAGTGCCACATTCGTCATTTGGTAAAATGTAAAGTTCCTCCACGCCACCTGCCAACGTCTCCGATAATGCTAAAATGACAGTGATGACAATGGTGGCCTCTTTACCGTTGCAGTCTCTCAAATAATCCAAGGGCACCTAATTAGTTTAATTAAGAGGCCATGTAACACCTTTATTTTCCACATTGTTAGTGGATCAAGACCATATTATTCCAGAACGTAAGCCTTTTTTTTTTTTTTTTAACATGCGGGCAAATTCGCATCACTCTTGAAGCACTCAGCATTATATATCAAACTCGATAGCACGCGCACATATCCAGAGAGTCCCCTCAAAAAACCGCCTAACGTTACCAAAATTACAATGCGTGGATCTATCTTTACGTATACGTCCACGACATCAACCACAAACCCAAAAAGTAAACACACTATCAAGAGATAAAGACCTCGTTATTAACATCCAGCTGACTAAGAGAATTCTGGTGGAACGAGAGAACCTACCCTACGTAGCTAGGGGTCTAAGGCTTATCCTTTCCCAGCCGATCCTATTAGTTTAATCCAGAAACTAAAGCATCTAACACATAACATGGTAGTATTGTACGTGAACCACCCAAGAGGTGGTGGGAGTGCTTTAATTTGGTGATTAAAGAGGTGGGGGTCAATAACACTCGTATGGTGCAAGTGGTGTACCACGAAAACTGTACCCTCCCCGTTAGAGAGACAGATTTAATTCGTAGGGGAGAGTGAAGGGAAGAAGTGAGGGTGTCTTTCGTAGTCACGGGGGAATGAGGTAAGGCTAGCGGCGCAACGGTGGGGTATGTTGGAAATAATCTTTAATTCCTAAAGTCCAAGGGTTATAAAGTCATAATAATGTCTTCGTGTGAAAATTTAAAAAATCAAGTTCGAGGAGTCATGAAATTTAATTAAAGTTTAAATATAAAAGTTTAAGAATCTCATTGGAACTATATGTTATGCAGGAGCCAACAAATTTTTGTATTAATGAGTGAATATGAAGGGTACCTTCATATGTCTGGACATAGAGTTTCATATTTCTTAGAGTAGTTTGGAATAAAAAAAAATATTATATGATATTATGTCCTCTATTCTCCAAGTTAGTTCTTGAGCATTGTCTATCATAAAGTACTTCCAAATCCTTTCCAACAAATTGGTATCAGAGCGCTTCCAAATATTCAACATTTGGTATCAGAGCATTCCAAATCAAATTGTTCCAACAAAAGACATCCAACATTTGGTATCAGAGCTAGGTCGATCCTAAAGAAACTATCAGAGCCAAAAGAAACTATCAGAGCCAGAAGAAGCTCGTGAAGAAGCTGTTCATATCCCTCAAGGTGTCAAGTTCTCCAGGTTGAAAGGAACCTGTACAGAAGTGTGCAAGTCTAGGAAAGGACTTTGCAAAATAGAATAAAGGAGGACTAGAAAAGTCTTTAGAGATTAAAGAAAAGAGACCTCGTTATCAACACTGAAAAATGGATGATGAAAAATTAGTAGTTGTCGTTACGCCATTCAAGATAATCTCAAAGAGGTACTTGAAAAATTAGATCTTTCACCAGCAAAGTACATTTATAAGAAGACTGGACCAGATTACTCTCCAATCTTCGTGGCAACGGTTGAATTTGAAAGTTCGAATAGAAGATTTATGATCGATAGTCATGCAACAGCCGAAAATGAAGCAGCTATGCAGACAATCATTTATTTTAAAAATATTTATAATATTATTGTGAATGATGTTTATTTTCAGGAAGTTGAAGAGTTGAAGGTTGTAGTAAAAGATCCGAGTAAAAGCTACGAAGATCTGAAAAACAAGTTTGAAGATGTTGTCAGAAAGTTGAATGATTTGAAGCTTGAAAGAATGATCGAGGAAGAATCAGCAGAAATGATCGAAGAAGAAACTAAAAGAATTATGAAAAAAGATGTTGGAAATTCTTCCCATAGATCAGTAAGAAGACCCGGTGCAGTGCGAGACTTTCCTCCAAGATGCGGTCCAGTTTATTGACTAAAGAAATTATAAATTAAGGAAGAGTGTTGGAAATAATTTGTAATTCCTAAAGTCTAAGAGTCAAGTTCTAAGAGTCATAAAATCATATTAATGTCTTTAACATGAAAATATAAGAAGTCAAGTTCTAGGAGTTATGAAGTTTAATTAAAATTTATGTGTGAAAGTCTAAGAATTTCATTAGAACTATATGTTATGTGAAAGCCAATAAATTTTTGTATTAATAAGGGAAGATGAAAGGTACCTTCATATATCTATATAAAGGGACCTAAAGTCTGATATTTCTTAAAGTAGTCTGGAATAAAAAAAATATATTATATGATATTATGTCCTCTACTCTTCAAATTAGTTCTTGAGCATTGCCGATGCTTCCAAATCATTTTCAATAAATTGATATAAGAGCGCTTCCAAATATCCAATATTTAATATCAGAGCATTCCAAATTAGGTTGTTTCAACAAAAAAAAAAAAAAAAATCCAATAGGGAAGTGCGGTGCACCCGGCACCGACGGGCTCCTACCCGCTGGCTCACGTGCAGCTGGGGCTCACCAAACTGGCTGGTGCCCTTTCGTGGCAGCCGGCCATCAGCTTTTTTTTCTTTTTTTCATTCGGTGAATTATTTTGCTGTTACGTTCCAAACAGCGATGGAGCTGTGTGGGCACTTTTACGCCGTCGTCAATCACATAGTAATTATGCAAGTCTCGTCAACGCTGTGATGGAGTCTACATGCTTTAGTGGTCTCAAGCTCACAATTTATATAGTTTTGACCACCACTTTAGATTTCTGACCGCTAGACCATAGCCTTCCCCTCCTGGACATTAATATATTTTAAATTTTGACCCATTTTTTGAGCGTGCATGAATAGATATAACCGTATGTCCTAACAGGCAATATTTCTTTCATAATTCCTTGGTTTCAAGGAATGATCCTAGCTGAAGCTTGGCCGCTAACTATAACTATAACCAATCACAGTCGGAAGGCAACTAATTTCTACAAATAACTTAGATTTAGACCTACATTAGTATAAAATTGAAAAAAAAAAAAAAAAAATGCAAACCATAGATTATGTCCCAACTTCTGAATCTCTTGAAGCATTTCCTTTAGAATTTCATGTAGATATTTAATTAAAAAATCTTCCTCCCCTCGATACAAATTAATTACTTGACCTGACCAACCTATATATGTTTCATGCATGGTTTATCGATGATCGTGGGTGCAATATTCATCAATTGATACGTACAATTATGGATTTTATTAACATATGCCACTTGGTCATTGCGTAAACCAAATCCTCAAATATCATGATGAACAGGGCTACCAAATGAGCGAGAGTAGCAGCTCTCTGGTATATTTGCAAAGCATCCCTCGTATTTATATTTGATACTCTTTTTTTGGTAGAAAAAAAAGGGATGGAAAGGGATAAATCCCAGTATAGCTATCCCCTCGGGTTCCTGTCCCGTCAGACAAAATCCGATTCAAGATCTTTATACGATCTTTTCTCACTGTCAACGATAAGTACATCAACCTGACATCACTAAGATGCTGAATGATGGAACGAGATGTCCCTGCTAAGATGCTTTGATATGCAGGAACCTACTGGTGTATGGCATTGGTGTGACAAAAGACTAAGCACCGGCCCTAGCTCCTAAGAATCAAATCTTTCAATAATATTGTCCTTTAGACATATCTCATCTATCTATATGTGAGACTCACTTTTCATGATTTCGACATGACATCATGGATGAGTGGACAAAATGGCTTTAGGAGGACAATTCTTATGGTAGGCCTTGCCCCACACAAAAGGTTAATACGCAAGCATCCAGCAACCATCAAAGTAAAGCTAACTTTTGGCAATCGGTTAGAACAATAATAAATTGTTTAAGTATATAAGTAGCTTTCTGCTTGGTTAAACAAAATAATGTTATGCAATTTTCCCCCAGGTCACTCACAATCCAACCAGGTATAAGACTCTTCTTCTGCTAAATGCCAGCACAAATTGGAGCTGCACAAACTACTAGATTGAGATGCTGCACGGGCCCAAACCACATAAGCATCTTCCACCATCAATCACTGTATATTAAGTTAACTACGTACATTCATGGACTTTTAACATTAAATGATTCGATATACCTTGGAACATTGAGGTTGTTATCTGTAAAAGATTTTCATAGATTGGCAAGGGAGTTTGAGTCTAGGTGGGGATTGCAAGCAGGCCAAGTTAGATTGCATATTAACTAGATAAATCTAAACCAGTTCCTATAATTTGAACTGGATCAAATTTTAAACCCAAGTCTCATCAATTAATAGCTAGATCAAGTTTTTTATTCTTTTGGTCTACTCATCAAGCACAAATCAATAACTACGTAACATAAATCACAAGAAACACACAAATTTTGTTTTAGTATAAGTAGATAATGTTAAAAAAACAACAAATAAGCAACTTAAGCATCAGCGACCATATATTTTTCAAAGAAATTTTTTTTAAAAAAAGGCTGCATGTAAGTTATCACTAATTAACTACAAAACTTACTGCCCAACAATATAACAGCTTCTTAAATTCAAGACCAGCCTAGATAAATGGTATGGTTATAATGGACGGTCTTCTTCAAGTCAAATCTTATGTAATCCATGTGCAGCCCAATTTACATTGTTCATTTATTCTCTATGAAGATTTATTCTATATGAAGCTTCCCTGCCAATCATGTAGGTTGTTACCATTGTTTTGCTCCCAAACGCCCGCAGCCACAACCAACAAAAGTCTTCCGCATCCTTTTTTTGATCCATGCACAGGAGAGCGCTTCTGCTAGCCCGGCCCATGATGCAGGCGCGCGAACGTGCATGGGCTTGGCCCAGCATGTTGCGGCAATCGCGCAGAGCGTTTCCGCACGCGTTTCGCGCAGCGCATAGTTTCTTCCCTTCGGTCCATAGCATGGCAAGTTTTTGGCCATCCGATCGCGCGATCGGACGGCCACGATTTGATCTGGCATTGAGGCAGTGTTTTGCACAGATTGTGGCTCGATTTGAGCCGTTGATTTTTTATCTGATGGCCTGGGATATTTTTGGAAGGCATTGGACTTGTTTTAGGTCTCTTTTGACGCAGTTTCCGATGGTTTTTAAACCATAGAGACCCCTGCGATACAAGACACCGAAATATTTTTCTGAGATGCAACAAATAGCTACAGAAGGTCCAGAAAAATATTGAAGATGATCCAGAGAGTAAATAAAATAACAGAGAATCTATGACAGGATTTGGCGAGGCTAGAGGCCTGGTATTATATGATCTCTCATGTTTTCTTTTTCCCTTTCGATTTGTTTGCCTCTTTATGATTAATCTGCAATTGTTATTGGGATATTTGTATTTCTTTTGTGCCCAATTTTGGAACAAATTATAGTGGATTGCTCCTTCCTCTGTGTGGATGTAGGCAAATTTGCCGAATCACGTTAAATCTCGCCTTTCCTTCTGATTTGATATCTGCTTGTGTAATTAGTAAATTACTAAAGTGAGTAAACAGGAATTAATTGGAAACCTAAACCGGTTCAATCCGCTGCGCGCATCCTAATAATTGGTATCAGAGCACTAGGATGGCATCTGATGGGCAACCAAGTTCTTCTACGGCTCTTGAGGCAATTATTTTTCATTCTACTATCTCTAGGCATAAGGTAGCGATATTTGATGGCACATGTGATTTTGTACTATGGAATGTGAGAATGAAATATCTGCTGGTCAAGGAGGGCGTGTCAATAGCCTTTAAAGGTATGGATGCAATTCCAAGTGATACAGAGGCTGCAAAAGAGGAGATGAATGAGGGAGTACTTGGGATTCTATTTTCGGGACTGAGTGATAAAGTTCTCCGTAATGTGGTGGATCTTGTTACAGTTAAAAGTATATGAAAAAAATTAGACACTTTGTATATGCCAAAATCTCTTACAAATAGGCTGTATTTGAGGGGCAAGCTACACACATTCCGTATGACGGAAGGGACCTCACTCAAGGATCACTTGGATGATTATAATAAACTCCTGCTCAATTTGGCGAATATTGGTGTTAATGTTGATGAGGAAGACAAGACTTTGATCCTGATTTATTCTTTGCCTAAGTCCTATGAAAATATTACTGCTACCATGCTCTATGGAAGAGATACTATAAGTCTCGATGAGGTTGAAGCCACTTTATTATCCAATGAGCTCAGGTTGAAAGTACAGTTGGAGCATCAGGCTCCAAATCCGGTACAAGGACTTGCTGTCAGAGGTAGAGATGAGCAAAGAACAGGTGGACAAGATAGAAACAAGTCCAAGACAAGATCAAAGTCTAGGTCTAAAAGACCCGGAGTTTGCCATTACTGCAAGAAGCCAGGCCACTAGAAAGATGAGTGTAGACTTCTATAATCCAAGAAAGAGAAGGAATAGAAAGAAAAAGGAACAATCTCAGATTCGGCATCAGTTGCAGTTACTTCAGCAGATCACAGCAGTGTTGCAGATGATGTAGTATTTACAGTTGCATGCAGTGTCAGTCAGGCTGATACCTGGATCGTGGACTTTGGAGCATCTTTCCACATGACACCCCATAAAGAATGGTTCACTTCTTTTAGATCCTGTGATGGAGGCTCTGTTCTTCTTGGAGATGATGTCATATGTAAAGTGGAAAGAATTGGTATAGTTCAGATCAAATCTCATGCAAATACTGTGGTGACTTTGGATGATGTCAGATATGTTCCCCAATTGAAAAGAAATCTTCTCTCGATAAATGCTCTTGATATTACAGGTTTTGAGGGCATATGGGATAGAGGATCTATTACAATTAGTAAAGATGCATTGACTTTGTTAAGAGATAAATTGAAATGCACTCTTTATTATTTGGATGGCACTACAGTGGTTGGTGAGGCTTCTTCAGCATATTCCTCTATTGTTCAATTGACACAGTTATGACATCAAAGATTGTGCCACATGTCAGATAAATGTTTACAGGAGCTGAGCAGACATGGTCTACTAGGAGGTCAGAAAGTTGGTGCACTTGGATTCTGTGAGCATTGTATATTTGGAAAATAACATAGAGTCAGCTTTACTTCAGGCGTGCACAGGACAGCAGGTATATTGGATTACATTCATTCTGACCTATGGGGACCTGCCCTAGTTACATCCAAGGGTGGATCTAGATATTTGCTCACTTTGATTGATGACTACTCCCGCAAAGCCTGGATTTATACTATCAAAAATAAAAGTGATGTGTTTCCCACTTTTAAAGGATGGAAGGCTATGGTTGAGAGGCAAACTGAGAGGAAAGTGAAAACCTTCCGGACTGACAATAGATTGGAATTTTGTTCTACAGAGTTTAATGACTTTTGCAAGTCAGAGAGCATTGTCAGGCATAGGACCACTGTGTATACTCCTCAGCAAAATGGTGTGGCGGAATGCATGAATCGCATACTACTGAAAAGAGTCAGATCTATGCTATCAAGTTCTAGATTGAGTAAAGATTTCTGGGCAAAGGCTGCACATACAGCCTACTTTATTATAAATCGATCTTCAGCATATGTATTGAATATGAAGACTCCGGAAGAGATATGGACAGGTAGACGTGCAGACTATTCAGTTCTTAGAGTATTTGGGTGTTCAGCATATGCACATGTTAAAGATGGAAAGCTGAATCCCATGGCTAAGAAATGCATATTTCTTGGATATGCATATGGGGTGAAGGGCTATAGATTATGGTTCACAGAGCCCGGATCCCAGGATTTTCTAGTCAGCGGGGATGTGACTTTTGATGAGTCAGCCACTCCTTCACAGCAGCTACAGCCAAGTTCTTCACCGGGAGATCAGATTCAGGATCAGCTGGATAGGATTGTTGTTGATATTAATCAGACTGTTAGATCACAGCAGTTATAGCCTACAGGTGATATTCAGAATGAACAGCATCAGCAGACAGATCCAGAGTTACAGACTCAGGAGGAGGTTATTGTACGTGGTCAAGTTCAAGATGATAGTATTGCCACTCAAAAAACTAGGCGACATATCAGAGCACCTTAAAGGTATGGTTTTCAGGATTTTACTTGTGCTGAGTTAGTATATTATGCTCTGAATATTGCATACACTATAGGTGATGGCCGACCACATTTCAAGAAGCAATTAGTAGTTCACAGGCTGAGCAATGAACCATGGCTATGGTAGAAGAGCTTCAGACTTTAGAAAAGAATCAGACTTGGGAATTAGTCATATTACCTAAGGACAAGAAGAAAATTGGCTGCAAATGGATCTTCAAGAAGAAGGAAGGAGCTACTCCTCAGGATTTGAAATATAAGGCAAGGTTGGTGGCTAAGGGTTACAATCAAAAAGAGGGTATTGATTATAAGGAGGTATTTTCTCCTGTGGTTAAACACTCTTCTATTCGTGTGTTCCTTACTTTAGTTGCTTCTCAGAATTTGGAGTTAGAACAGCTAGATGTCAAGACAGCTTTTCTACATGGTGATTTGGATGAGCAGATTTATATGCAATAGCCACCTGGTTTTGAGGCTCCAAATAAAGATCATGTATGCTTGCTCAAAAGGTCTTTGTATGGTTTGAAGCAATCTCCAAGACAATGGTACCGCAAATTTGATAGGTTTATGGTCGACCTTGACTTCAAAAGATCTCCATATGATAGTTATGTGTATCATCAACAGTTTTCAAACGGGTCCTTTTGTTACTTATTATTATATATGGATGACATGATAATTGCAGTCAGGAATATGTCAGTCATTTAGAAGCAGAAAGCTGAGCTTAGTACTGTATTTGAGATAAAGGACCTTGGACCGGCAAAGAAGATACTTGGGATGGAGATCATTCGTGATAGGCAATTATGTAGACTATTTGTTACTCAGCATGATTATATAGAGAAAGTCTTGGACGGATATGGTATGTCTACAGCTAAGCCAGTCACTATTCCTTTTGCTAGTCATTTTCGGTTATCTGCCAGGGATTCTCCTCAGACGAGGATGAGGAGAAGTATATGTCTAAAGTGCCTTATACGAGTGCAGTTGGAAGTATCATGTATGCAATGGTCTGCACTTGTCTTGATATTTCACAGGCAGTTAGTATAGTGAGCAGATATATGGATAAGCCTGGAAAAGCTCACTGGTCAGCTGTGAAATGGATTCTTAGATACTTGAAAGGTACTTCTGATTTGGGATTGGTATTCTCCGGACAGAGTGGTTGCACTATTACAGGATTTTGTAATTCAGATTATGCTTGTGACTTGGATAGGAGGAGTCATTGACCGGATATGTATTTACTCTCTCTGGTTGTGCAATTATTGGAAGGCTACTTTGCAATCTACAGTTGCTTTGTCTACTACAGAGGCAAAGTATATGGCATTGACAGAGGCAGCAAAAGAAGCTATCTAGCTAAGAGGGTTAGTACAAGATTTGGGTTTCAAGCATGGTTATTCACAGTGACAGTCAGAGTGCTTTACATCTTGCTAGAGATCAGATGTATCATGAACGCACTAAGCATGTGGATGTCAGTTATCACTTTATCAGAGATTTGGTAGAGGATGGTGATATTCAACTTCAGAAAATTAGCACTGCTATTAATCCGGCTGATTTGCTCACTAAACCAATTCCAGTGGTCAAGTTCAGGACATTCCTGAACTTGATTGGTTTGAGCACTTGGTGATGCCCCTTCGAGACTTATGATGAGAAGGAGGCTTTACAATCCATATTTGGTAGAGGCATTTTTTTTTGGTCGCAAGGAAGAGGATTGTTACCGTTATTTTGCACGCAAACGCCCGCAGCAACAACCGACAAAAGTCTTCCATGTCCTTTTATTGATCCACGCGCAGGAGAGCGCTTCCGCTAGCCCAGCCCATGATGCACGCGCGCGAACATGCGTGGCCTCGACCCAGTGCGTTGCGGCAGTCGCGCGGAGCGTTTTCGCACGTGTTTCTCGCGGTGCACAGTTTCTTCCCTTCGGTCCACGGCATAACGAGTTTTCGGCCATCCGATCGTGCGATCGAATGGCCACGATTTAATCTGGCATTGAGGCAATGTTTTGCACGGATTGTGGCTCGATTTGAGCCATTGACTTTTTATCTGATGGCCTGGGATATTTTTGGAAGGCATTGGACTTGTTTTAGGTCTCTTTTGACGCAGTTTCTGATGGTTTTTAAATCATAGAGATGCCCTGCGACACAAGACGCTGAAATATTTTTCTAAGATGCAACAGAGAGTTGCAGAAGGTCCAAGAAAATATTCAAGACGATCTAGAGAGAAAATAAAATAACAGAGAATCCACGACAGGATTTGGCGAGGCTAGATGCCTGGTATTCTGTGATCTCTCATGTTTTCTTCTTCCCTTTCGATTTGTTTACCTCTTTGTGATTAATCTGTAATTGTTATTGGGATATTTGTATTTCTTTTGTGCCCAATTTTAGGGGCATATTATTGTGGATTGCTCCTTCCTCTGTGTGGATGTAGGCAAATTTGCCGAACCACATTAAATCTTATCTTTCCTTCTGATTTGATATCTACTGGTATGATTGGTAAATTGCTAAAGTAAGTAAACAAAAATTAATTGAAAGTCTAAACTGGTACAATCTGCTACGCGCATCCCAACATAGGTTAGTTAACATGGATTGGTGGTTATTGATCTTCTTGTTTTATCATCTATTATCTTGGCATAATTTCTATCTTAATTCCATTACCCTCCCACGTGCATGGTCTCTCGAGCAAGTTTTTTCTTCATGTACATCATCTGAGTGCTAAACAAAGGATCCACGGTTAAAAAGGTTTAGGATCCTACCTTTTATGGATAATTGATTATTTTTTTCATGATGCCAACCATTGGATTATAGCTTTTAAATTATTCCAACCTCTTCCTTCCTTCCATCCATAGCACTGACCATATCATACTTTGAAAGATGTGCAATATATAATCAAATGATTAATATTGTAAAAAAAAATCAATCTTTCTTTTATGCTAAAATATAATTTGAATGCATTTGAAAGAGATCATATTTTTGATCATTTTATAATTAATCCGAAGATGGTTTAAATCCTTTTCCAAGTTGCCACCTTTTTTTTTTTTTTGGATCGACGAGCACAACCCACGTACAATCGAATTTTTTGTTGCAGAAATAATTTGGCATAGAAAAAATACATCACCAAATATCATTGGGCCATAACTCCTCCCTCCCTTTTTGTTTCATCAAAAAATATATATATATATCATTGGGCCATATAAGGACCATATAAGTCCCGCTTTTCAATGCACATTTAAACTTGCAGTTTTACCTTTTTATTAAAAAACTTGAATGACAAAAATATCTTTTCTTATAACAAAATTATATTACTGGTTGGTTTGGATTATAATATCTCTTGATTTGGGTTATGACATATGTTATACCTGACCGGCTTACCACCAAACTGGACCAGCCTCTTGCTGTGGTCCGACCGAACCTCCTCCGGTGAAGTTCGACGGGCACTCTCCTTCGAAAGTCCGACCCACTGAAGCAGAGGTCCAAATGACCCACTTATGCTGGGTCCGGCCATGGCTCTCCTCTGGTGAAGTCCGACGGACACTTTCCTTTGAAAGTCCGACCCATTAAAGCAAAGGTTCGAATGACCCACTTCTGCTAGGTCTGGCCACGGCTCTCCTCCAGTGAAGTCCGATGGACACTCTCCTTCGGAAGTCCGACTAGCCCTCCCCGGTCGAGATCCGACTAACCTGCTTTCGGGAGACTCCAAAATCCTCTTCCAACTGGTACCAAATTCTGTTATAACGGAATTCTACCATGTCAGCACCACTACTCAACTATTCCCACAATGTTGCCCTATCCGGGTGCCACGTGGCCACTCTCCAGATTCTCCTAGGGGCAGATCAGTCTTTTTCGGCTTCTTTCCTAACGGATTTTGGACTGTTCCGCGCCTATATAAGGTAATCGGGATATAAGGTAATCGAGGGACCTCATTTTGGGCTAAGTACACTCTTCCCTCTCCATATGCTGTTTCTTTGATTCCTCTATTTTGTTGCCCTCAAGCTCCTGCTAACTTGGCATTGGAGTGTCTCCCACCGGAATACCACCGGCCCTTGGGGACCTTTTTGCTGGTCGACCAGGAGAAGAGCGCTCCAGCCCAGCCGACCGAGCCCGGTTCAGGAGAAGTTGCAACAACAGATTGGCACTAGAGGAAGGGGCCTACCCTTCTCTAAA
The DNA here is from genome assembly GCA_021397845.1 of Areca catechu. Classification (NCBI taxonomy): domain Eukaryota; kingdom Viridiplantae; phylum Streptophyta; class Magnoliopsida; order Arecales; family Arecaceae; genus Areca; species Areca catechu. Next base: position 68,286,901 of record CM038045.1, read on the forward strand.
AAGAGAAATCTGCCCACTTAGTCACTCAATGGCTAAGGGAAGAGCCCAGAACACCTCCACTAGGAGAGGTCACTCCCTGTTCAGGTCCGAAGGACCTCCCAGGGAGAATGATGCCACCACCACCACGGTCACCAAATCCACTATCGTTGTAGGGCTTCAGCAGTTCCAGATATTGCTGAACCGCATAGATACACTCACTACTGCGGTTCATCATCTTCAGGAGGCGGCTAACAACCGGCAGCAGCCGCCCGCTGCATCCTGCACCAACCATTAACCCGCTGCTGAGGGAAGCCGATGGCCAGAAGTCCCTTAGCTTTTCTCTTACGTTGCTTCAGAGCCCCGAAGGTCCTTGGAAGCTCGCGCCGATGGCAAGAGGGCGAGGTCCGCCTCACCCTCCTTCACCGACTCCGTCCCTGCTGGTGCTCGGCACCTTGCCGAACTCCTGAGAGACTACACCAGCAAGATTCTACGCATGGAGGAGCGCATTGTTGAAATTGTTGATCGATAGAAAGCCAAAGGGGGGCAGGTATACGACTCCCACTGCCTTTCTTCGATGAGATTTTGGGAGAAACGATCTCCCGTCACTTCAAAATCTCCCAGGTAGATCCCTACGACGGTACCACCGACCCGCTGGACTATTTGGGCATCTACAAGGCCCACATGATGGTGCAGGGCACGTCCGACGCCCACCACTGCATCGCCTTCCCTGCCATCCTTAAGAAGGCCACCCGGATATGGTTCTCCACCATCCGACCAGGTACGATCCACTCTTTTTCCCAACTTGAAAATCTTTTTCTCTCTCATTTCAAGACCTGCAGTCAGACTTCGAGGAACACCGACTGCCTCTTCCTCATACTGCGAAAGGATGGAGAGACTTTCCAGGATTACATGGCCCGCTTCAACTCAGCGGCCATGGAGATCTCGGATTTGAACGAAGACATAGCTATGTCGGCCTTCAAGAGAGGGCTCTGCTCGTCCAGGCTCATATTCTCCCTAGATAAGAAGTTCCCGACGAGCTACTCAGAGCTGCTGGCCAGGGTGCAGAAATACGCCCTGGCAGAAGAACAAGCGGCGAGCCAATGCCAGAATGAGGGGAGGTCAGCTCCCAAGAGGCAGAGTGACAAGGCTCCCGAAGTCCGACCTTCCAGCGATGGCAACCAGTCCGCCCAACGCCGAAGTCCGAAGCCGAAGGACTTCTCATGAGGTTTGAGACCTATGCGCCCCTCTCCCTTCTGAGGGAGAAGATCCTCCTGGAGATCGAGAACGAGACCTTCCTGCAAAGGCCTCGTCCGATGAGGGGCCCCTCTGCATCCAGAAATAAAGACAAATATTATCGGTTCCATAAGGACCACGGACACAATACCGAAGAGTGCCTCCAGCTGAAGGATGCCATTGAAGACCTCATTCGGAGGGGGTTCTGCATAAATACATCCGACCCCGCAGGGATCGGGCCAAGGCCTCAACTGCCAGAGATCCTCTCAAGGAGGCAGAGCTTCCCAACCAGTGCCCGACCGGTGGGGATGTGGGTATGCTGCATCGATGGTCTGACTGGAGGTATGAAGAGGACCTGGACATTATCGAGAGGTCAAGGGGTTCCAATGTAATCACCTTCTCCGACGAAGACCTCCTAGAATCCCATGTTTTTGAAAATGATCCTGTAGTCATGTCGGCAGTAATTGCCAACTACGATGTAAAAAAGATTCTTATAGATAATGGAAGCTCCACGAAGGTATTATTGTATGATGCTTTTGTAAGAATGAACCTGCCTTGGTCAAGACTGCAAGAATCCCCATACCGCTGACGAGCTTCGGAGGAAACTCCGTCGGAGTTGAAGGGAAAATAACCTTACTTGTAATGATTGGGATGGAGCATTTTCAAAAAACCCTTCCCATCAACTTTGTGGTCGTACATACGACCTCAGCCTACAATGCCATTTTGGACCGACCGGCCCTCAACAGGTTTCGGGCCATTGTATCCACTTACGATTTGTTGGCGAAGTTTCTGACCAGGAACGGGGTCGGAGTTATGAGGGGAGATCATAGGATGGCTAGACAGTGCCTAACTATTCAAGACCGACAAGCGGATGGCCGTCCTACTCTAGAGCAACTTGACCCAAGGGCTGAAGCCGACAGCCACGGCCAGCCAGATGAAAGAATCCTATTTGTTCCCCTTCGGGAGGACGACCCAACCAAAGTTCTCCAAATTGGAAGTACCCTCAGCGAAAATGTTAAGTTGGAGCTGATCGACTTCCTGAGAAGAAATGCCAACGTCTTTGCTTGGTCGGTGTCGGACATGCCGGGCATTCTATCGGATGTCATCACCCACCAGCTTAAGGTGGATCCAACCTATAAGCTTGTCCGACAGAAAAAGAGGAGCTTCGCTGTCGAAAGGCAGAGGGCTATTGATGAAGAGGTAAAGAAGCTCTCAGACACCGGCTTCATCAGGGAAGCCCACTACCCTGAATGGCTAGCAAAGTTGTCTTGGTGAAAAAGGCTAATGGGAAGTGGAGGATCTGTGTGGATTATATCGACCTCAACAAGGCTTGTCTGAAGGATAGCTTTCCCTTGCCAAAAAGTGATCAGTTGGTGGATGCCACAGCCGGCCATCAGCTTCTCAGCTTCATGGATACTTTCTTTGATTACAACAAAATCAGGATGCACCCGGAGAACGAGGAGAAGACGGCCTTTGTCACCGACAAAGGATTGTACTATTACAAGATGATGCCCTTCGACCTGAAGAACACCAATGCCACTTTTCAAAGATTGATTAACCGGGTCTTCGAAGGGTAGCTCGGGAAAAACATGGAGGCCAATGTAGATGATATGATAGTCAAAAGCCTCTGTGGAGCTGACCACATCAAGGACTTGCAGGAATCCTTTGATGCATTGAGGTGCCATTGGATGAAGCTGAATCCTGCCAAGTATACTTTTGGGGTGACTTCCGGAAAGTTCCTCAGCTTCCTGGTCACACAGAGAGGAATTGAAGTCAACTCCGATAAAATCAGAACTGTTATTGAGATGGGACATCCAACCAACAAGAAGCAAGTGCAGGAGCTAACTGGCCGGATAGCATCTCTGAGCGGTTTCATCTCCCGGTCAGCTGAGAAGTCCCTACCATTTTACAAGACATCGCACCATTCGGATTGTTTCAATTGGACTGACGAGTGTCGGTCAACCTTTGAAGCCCTGAAAGATTATTTGAAGAACCCTCCGTTGCTGGCCAAGCCTACGGAGGGGGAGCCTTTGTATCTCTACCTGTCGGCATCGGACGAGGCAGTCAGCTCCGTACTCGTACGAATGGGAGAAGACGGTCAGCAGAAACCTATCTATTACATTAGTAAAGTTCTCCATGATGCCGAAACAAGGTACCCTAAAATGCATAAGCTAGTATATTCTCTGGTCATAGCGGCCAAAAGACTCCGACCCTACTTCCAGGCACATCCGATCGTCATGTTGACCAATCAACCTCTCAAGATGATCCTTCAAAGTCTGGACACCTCCAGTCAGCTCGCAAAGTGGGCCATCAAACTTGGCAAGTTCGGCATTTCTTTCAAATCCCGATCAGCTTTGAAGTCCCAAGTAATTGCTGACTTCATCGCAGAGTGTACCTGGAAGCAAGGAGCACCTTCTCAAACGGCCGAAGCACCTGAAGCTGACTCCATCTACGAAGCTCAGCCCGCTTGGACCCTTCATGTGGATGGAGCATCCAACCTAGCTGGTTGCAGGGCCGGCCTAATCCTGGCCGACCTCGATGGAGAAGGCTTGGAGTATGCTCTGCACTTTTCATTTCAGGTGTCAAATAATCAGGCGGAGTACGAAACCCTTCTCCAGGATTGCGAATTGCCAATGAACTGGGCATCAGCCAAATCAGGGCCTTCTCCGACTCCTAATTGGTGGTCAATCAAGTGAAGGATGAATTCGAAGCAAGGGATCCGACCCTGGCCAAGTACTTAAATAAGGTACAATGCCTCATCTCTCGACTTAAATTCTTCGAAATTCTCTATATACCTCGACTGCAGAACTCCCAGGTGGATGCTCTGTCATTATTGGCTACGACCATCACCAACACCTCCGATCGAACCTTTGTGGAGCACCTGCAGTGCCCAAGTATTAATGAAGAGCCAACCGAGGTCCACCAAGTTGAACAGGAAGCTTCTTGGATGGATCCAATCCTTACTTTTCTTGTTGGAGGCACTCTCCCGGAAGATCCGACTGAAGCAAAGCATGTGTGTTGGGCAGCCTCTAAGTATGTCGTCCTCGATGGCGTCCTCTATAAGCGTTCATTCTCGCAGCCACTGCTGAAGTGCTTGGGACCGACTGATGTGGACTATGCACTCAGAGAAGTCCATGAAGGCATCTGTGGTGACCACATTAGAGGAAGATCCCTAGCCTACAAGATCATCCGGTAGGGATATTATTGGCCTACAATTCAGAAGGACGCATCAGACTTCGTCCGAAGGTGCAACGTATGTCAAAGATATTCCAATATTCAAAGAAGGCCCACCAGCCAGCTGACTCAGCTCACAGCACCTTGGCCATTCGCACAATGGGGGATGGACATTCTAGGGCCCTTCCCTCTGGCATCCGGCTAGCAAAAACTCCTTATTGTAGCCATTGATTACTTCTCCAAGTGGGTGAAGGCCAAGCTGCTGGCACAAATTATAGAGGCCAAGGCAGAAAACTTCATTCGGAACTGCATCATCTTTCGATTCGGCATTCCACAGACAATTATCACCGACAACGGAAGGCAATTCGACAACCCCAAATTCTGAGATTTCTGCCAGCAATATCACATCACTCATCGGCTCACATTAGCCGGCCACTCCCAGTCCAACGAAAAAGTTGAAGTCACCAATCAGACAATCCTACATGGACTGAAGACCCGATTGAATGAAGCCAAAAGTCTTTGGGCAGAAGAACTTCACTCAGTGCTCTGGGCTTATTGGACAACCGCCCGAACAGCGACCGGGGAGACTCCATTCAACCTGACCTATGGAAGTGAAGCAGTCATCCCCGTGGAAGTCTCTTTGCAATCCCTGCATATTGATCACTTCGCCGAGCCAACCAACTCAGAGCAACGGAGGGTTGATCTAGATTTACTCGAAGAGACCAGGCTCCGAACAAGCTTGAAGATGGTGACCTACCAACAGAAGATGGCCAGATACTACAACTCACGGGTCATGGCTCGAACTTTTCGAGTCGGTGATCTGGTCTTGCGGAGGACGGAAATTTTTAGACCGATTGAGCAAGAAAAACTCTCCCCCAATTGGGAAGGTCCTTATCAAGTCATTAAAGTAATTTGAGCCAGAACCTATCAACTCGAATATTAGATGGATGACAAGTGGCGCGTCCATGGAATATAGACAATCTTCACAAGTATTATCAATAAAGGCCACTTCTTTTACAAAGCACTTCCGAAAGTCCGACTCTGATCAGTAGAGGCTCTAGGACAGCCCACTTTCGAAAGTCCGACTCTGATCGGCAGAGACTCTAGGGCAGCCCATTTTTGAAAGTTTGACTCTGATCGACAGAGGCTCTAGGGTAGCCTACTTTCGAAAGTCCGACTCCGATCAGTAGAGGCTCTAGGGCAGCCCACTTCCGAAAGTCCGACTCCGGTCAGTAGAGGCTCTAGGGCAGCCCACCTCTGAAAGTTCGACTCTGGCCAGCAGAGGCTTTAGGGCAGCCCACTTTTGAAAGTTCGACTCCGGTCGGTAGAGGCTCTAGGGTAGCCCACCTCCGAAAGTCCGACTCCAGTCGACAGAGGCTCTAGGATAGCCCACCTCCGAAAGTCCGACTCCGGTCGGCAGAGGCTCTAGGGTAGTCCACTTTCGAAAGTCTGACTCCGATCAGCAAAGGCTCTAGGGCAGTCCACTTTCGAAAGTCTGACTCCGATCGGCAAAGGCTCTAGGGCAGCCCACTTCCGAAAGTCCGACTTCGATTGGCAGAGGTTCTAGAGCAGCCTACTTCAGAAAGTTCGACTCCGGTCGGTAGAGGATCTAGGGCAGCGCACTTCTGAAAGTCCGACTCCGGTCGGCAGAGGCTCTAGGGCAGCCCACCTCCGAAAGTCCGATTTCGGTCGGCAAAGGCTCTAGGATAGCCCACCTCCGAAAGTCCGACTCCGGTCGATAAAGGCTCTAGGGTAGCCCACCTCCGAAAGTCCGACTCCGGTCGGCATAGGCTTTAGGAAAGCCCACTTTCGAAAGTCCGACTCCGGTCGGCAAAGGCTCTAGGGCAGCCCACTTCCGAAAGTCTGACTCCGATCGGCAGAGGCTCTAGAGCAGCCTACTTCCGAAAGTCCGACTCTGGTCGGCAGAGGCTCTAGAGCAGCCCACTTTCAAAAGTTCGACTTCGGTCGGCAGAGGCTCTAGGATAGCCTACCTCCGAAAGTCCGATTTCGGTCGACAGAGGTTCTAGGGCAGCTCACTTCCGAAAGTCTGACTCCGGTCGGTAGAGGCTCTAAAGTAGCTGACGCGGGACACGAGCCCTAATCTATAATTATTCTAGGAGGTCGGACCATTGGTCATTAAGAAACGACCCTAGGCTAGGTTAAATCCAATTTATTTTTTCAATATTTTTTATTCAAATAAAAAAACCACTTTTTTTATTTTCATACTTTTTTCTTTCATTTTTTTTTCTCTCTTTTTTTATTACTAATAAACCCATCTTTTTTTGCCTCACGGTCTTTACCTTTTTCCCACATTTTTCTCTCTCTTTTTTTATTTCTTTTTTTTTTCACCTTTTTCTAAAGTCGGCAGAGGAGGATCGACTCTACACCTTTTTTTTGTTTTTATTTTTCCTGCACTTGAAATCGGCTTCGAATGCCGATTAGGCATTCACGTTTGTGCGCGAGGGAGGCTTCTTCTCTCGGTCCGATGCCAGGTGGAACAGGGGACCGGGCGGAAGGGCAGATCCGGCGGGATCTTACCGGTGACGGTGCCAGGGAGAAAAATAGTGGCACGGGAGGAGGGTTCTAGCATCGATCTGAGGCGTTGCGAGCGGAGATGGCGGATCGACCGGCAGTGTCTCGGCGGAAGCGACTGGCGACAATGGAGCGGAGGAGTTCCGGCGGGAGCATTGGATCGCGTCATGCGGATCTGGTTGAAAATAGAGGGCAGGCGGAGGGGGTCCTTTGGTGGGATCTTCCGGCTGCTCGAATCGATTGCGGTCAAGGGTGATGGCGCGCTCGATCTCAAACAGAGATGGGGGCTGATGTCGGTGGTGTGAGATGGTGGTAGTAGGGAGGAGTCCAGTGGAATGGCTCGGTGATTGATTACGGAGAAAGGAAACATAGAAGAAGGGAAATCCAGGAGAAGAATCCAGAGAGAGGAATAGAGAAGGAGGGTGAGGGAAAGTCCAGGAAAAGAGATAACAAGGAAATCTCAGAGAAAGGAGAGTAACCAAAGGAAGAAGAGAGAAAGTAGAAGGAGGAGGAGGGGGGAGGAATCGGGACACACCCTGATTTTTTTCTCAAATAATTCTTCTTCGCTAATTTTATTCATGAATAACCAAACATCTTAAATAGACTAATCTAAGATATCCGATATCTTGATCAGATACCCCTAATAAATTCAAACTAATCCAAGAATAAAGTAAATCCTAAAAATAAATAATCAAACTAGAGAACCGATAAAACTAATCCTAAAATTTCAAGATATCCAATCCCTCGTACACCCATAAAAATATATTTATCCTGTTGTGTACTTCAGGATTTGTGCTGCATCAAGATTTGAGATGCATCGACTTCAGGATCTTGGGCCCCTAGGGTTTGGGATGGGCTTGGCTTCAGGTTCTGGACTAGCTTCTGGGTTTGGGTTGGGCTGGGCTTCAGGTTTGATCTGGACTGCTTCAGATTCTGGGCCGATGTCCCCATCAGCAGCCCACTTTTGAAAGTTTGACTCCGGTCGACAAAGACTCTAGGATAGCCCACTACCGAAAGTCCAACTCCGGTCGACAGAGGCTCTAGGGCAGCCCACTTTCGAAAGTCCAACTCCAGTCGGCAGAGGCTCTAGGTAGCCCACTTCTGAAAGTCTGACTCCGATCGGCAATATCCTCGGGTTCGGATGAGCCGACGAGCCAACACTTGGAAAGAAACTCCTAAGTATCTTGGTTCGGCCCGAGCTACCGTCCAGCGCCTACTTCAGTAATTTTCGGGATCAAACGAGCCGACGGACCAACACTTGGAAGAAATTCTTAAGTGCCTTGGTCCAAACTGAGCTACTGCCCGGCTTCTACACCTAAGTCCCTCGGTTTTGGACGAGCCGACGGGCCAACACTTAGAAGAATTCCTAAGTGGTTTGGTTTTGTTCTGAGCTACTATCCGACGGCCATTTTAGAAGGTTCGAACGCACGTCAAACAAGCCGACGGACCCATGCATCGAAGGATTCCTAAGCTATTAGTCCTACACTAGGCTACTATCCAGATACCTCGGGAGGGCTTCCAGCCCTGACATGTCGACCTGCAATACTTAGGAATATTTCAAAGGAACTTCAGTCAAACCGACCGACCCATACAAACAAGCACAAAACATTGAAGATATGACAAAGGAAAATTTTTCATTAAAGGAGTTCTTTTACAAAAAGTGGTTCAGTCCTTTGCAAACTGTCTAGGTCTGAACTATCGGAAGTACATCAACCACTCCGGCTTCAGCTCCGTCAAGCGCCGCTGGTGCTTCAACTTCGGCTTCAGTCTTTACAGGTAAGGCCGGAGCACCCGCTAAAACGTCCGACGCATCCACGTCGGCCCCAGTCTGTGGACATCCAGTCTGGCCTCCTCCGCGATGGCTTCAATCTAGGGTTCGACCCCTCCATCGGAGGCCAGCCTCTTCTTCGGCACCTTCCTCTTATACTCGCTCCGGCAGTCGCAAAGAGGAAAGGTCAAGCTCTGGGAAGGTGGCATTGACCTTCTCCAGGCATTCTTCATATCCGAAGTCGAAGCTATAGGAACCGGCCTCGTTCATTTCTGCCTTGAACTCCTCTGAGGCCTTATAGTTCCTTACTGCTACTTTGGCCACCGATTTCATTACTTCTTGGGTCTTCTTCAGCAACCCTTTATATCTCTCGACTTCGGCCTGGTGCCCCCTCGAGCACCTCTCTGACTCGAACAGGCGAGCCTTCTCCTTGGCTACCCAACGGGCTAGGAACTTTGTCCTCTTCCTTTTGCTCCTCAGCTTAGCATCCCGGTCATCCTGCTGAGCAAGCAATTCTGTGATTTGGTTCTTCTGGGCCTCTGCCTTCGCTCGCAAGGCAGAGTGCCCTTCCTCGGCCGCACATAGGACGGACAATTCTGCCCTGGTGACCGTCAGTGCTATTTCTGCAGCATCCTTCACCACCTCGGCTGCCTTGACTCTCTGGACTGAGTGCTTCTTTAGATCCAGCAGAGCACCCAGGCCGTCGTCCATCAGCAACATATCTTAAAGGAGCTGCAAATAACAAAACTAAGTTAGTCTCTTAAGCCAAGACTAAGAGTTCGGATGCAGATGACTTACCCCAATCATATGGTAAAAGGAACTCCTCGTGACCTCATTCATCGACCGTTAACCGGATCTGTTCTAGTCAATGCCCTCAACAGCCCTCATGAGCAGGTTCCTGACCTACTCAGCCTTATGTATGGCACGTTGTGTCTGACGCGCCTCATCACTGACATCGACGGCTTCCCTCTCGTCGGCCGTCTTCTCTTCAGCTCCTATCTCCCCTTCGGCCACCGGGGGAATCTCCTCCGTCAACTCAATAAGCGGAGAGATGGGGTCTGTTCTCTCGAAGGGTGGATGCGGTTGTTCTTCTCTTGCCTGGGCAACAGAATGCCCGATTGAAGACGAGCACTCCACCGGCTTCACTGCTAAGCTCTCCGATAGCAACACCTCATCATCTCCGGACTCGGCAGAGACAATGGCGACGGCCTGTTCCTTTATCCATCTTTTTGTCGGCTTTTCGGATGCCGGTTCCTCTGTCCACTATCTCTTAGCTTTCTGAGTCGCCGGCCTCGTAGTCTGAACGGCCCTCCTCTGGGCCGCCAGTGCTGAAACGGTCGACTGGTCCGGCTTCATTTTGCTGCCTGCCAGAAAGTAAAGGTAAAGTTAGCAAAAACAAAGCCGACAAAGGAAGTGAAGTTCTTCAATGTGGTTATCTATCCTACCCAGCTGTCGGTGCTGGCTGATCCCAGCCCGATGGAGGCTATCCTCTCGGAGCAAGAAAGGTATGAACACCGGATCCTCATCATTCAGTTTATGGAAGTTGGTCTCGTCGGCCCTCAATATCTTCCTCCCGTCGACGGCCTTTGGCCTGGGTTCCCTCCATGCAGACTCAAACCTCCAGGGCTCTAGGCTATCTATGAAGAAGTATTGGGACTTCCATCCGTGGATGGCCGAAGGAAGCCCCCTAGTACTTTCCGACCAGGACGGGGACTAAACATCCACCATTCCTGGCTTCGGAAGTCTTGCTTTAAAAGAAAAAAAATTAGAAAATAGGGTCAGCCTCAGCTCGATTTCGGCTCCCGACAGAGGACCAGGAAGCCACAGATGACCTGAATACTGTTCGGGGTCAGCTGTGAAGGGGTAATCCTATAAGAAGTGAAGACTTGGATGAAAAAGCTGTGAAGCGAAAAACGAAGGCCGGCTTTCAGGTGATCTTCATACAGAGGAAGGGCCCCTAAACTCAACGGATCGTTCACCCTTCCCTCCCTATTGGGGACGGTCAGGTGCAACATGGACGGTATGCTGTAGATGGCCCTAAGGCTCTCTACCCTATCTCGGGTCATGGTCGTGGGGATGTTATGGGGACCTGGTTCCCTATTCCCGCGGGCCAAGCTCCTACCACCAGAGGCCATTTTAATGGAGGCTAAAGGAGGGAGGGAGGTCAGAACTGACCTGGTTTCCTAGTGGAGCGAGAGCCGAGGGGAAGGGATTCTTTCTTCTCGAACACGAAGGTAGCATAAAACTCCCTCCTGGTTTTCCTTTTCTCCTTTTATAGGTGCTGAGGGGCCGCTTCCCAACGCCTCTCGAGCACCGCGATCCAACGGCAGACGACGCAACTTCTCGATTCGACCGGAAGCCGAGGGGACGCGCCGGATCATGTCCAATCATGATCCGCGTAACTGCCCAATCAACGGTGGATGGATCATTCTGGACATTGCGCCAACCGCTCGGATCATGCCACGTCGCCCACGTCGCGTCAGGAGCTCGACAGGCATGCATTTCAAGTTGGCAGCCATCATTGCTTTGTACCGGCATTAACTACTTCACCTGCCACCGCCAATGCGGTGCCGACACCTATCCAGGGGTAAAAATTCAGAGCAGAAGATGGCCGGTCACAGCACGCCGGATCAGATTCGCCATCATTTCAAGGATTGGCTCATTAACTACCAAATAATGCTCTCGTCCTTCGAAGCTGCAGAACCGCTCAAAGACCAAGAGCAATGGGGCAACTGCTATACCCGACCGGCTTACCACCAAACTGAACCGACCTCTTGCTGTGGTCCGACCGAACCTCCTCGGTGAAGTTCGACGGGCACTCTCCTTCGAAAGTCCGACCCATTAAAGCAGAGGTTTGAATGACCCACTTCTGCTGGGTCCGGCCACGACTCTCCTCCGGTGAAGTCCGATGGACACTCTCCTTTGAAAGTCCGACCCACTGAAGCAGAGGTCCGAATGACCCACTTCTACTGGGTCCAGCCACGGCTCTCCTCCGGTGAAGTCCGACGGACACTCTCCTTCGGAAGTCCAACTGGCCCTCCCCAGTCGAGATCCAACCAACCTGCTTCCGGGAGACTCCAGAATCCTCTTCCAACTGGTACCATAATTCTGTTATAACGAAATTCTACCACGCCAGCACCACTACTCCACTATTCCCACGATGTTGCCCTGTCCGGGTGCCACGTGGCCACTCTCCAGATTCTCCTAGGGGCAGATCGATCTTTTTCGGCTCCTCCCCTAATGAATTTTAGACTGTTCTGCGCCTATATAAGGTAACCAGGGGACCTCATTTTGGGCTAAGTACACTCTTCTCTCTCCGTATGTTGTTTCTTTGATTCCTCCATTTTGTTGCCCTCAAGCTTCTGCTAACTTAGGCATCGGAGTGTCCCCCGCTGGAACATCACCGGCCCTTGGGGACCTTTTTGCAGGTCGACCAGGAAAAGAGCGCTCCAGCCCAATCGACCGAGCCCAATTCAGGAGAAGTTGTAGCAACAACATCCATGTATTATAAAGTTGAGAGATATTTTTATTATTAAAAAAATTTAAATATTTTTTAATGATAAAAATATCTTTGATCTTGTGATATTCTGTAAATAGGGTTATGACATCCTATTCATAAATAGATGATATAAGATAAAAGTATTTTTGCATTCAATTTTTTTTAAAAAAAATAAACTGCTGGCATTAAATATATTTTTGAATAATAAAAATATCATTCCCTTATATTCCTTTGTAGAATATTATAAGGTCGAGGACATTTTTATCATTAAAAAGTTTTTGAACTTTTTAATGACAAAAATATTCTCGGCCTTATACCATCCTATGAACAGAATTGTGACATCCTATTCATAAACGGGTGTCATAAGGAAATGATATATTCGTCATTCCAAATTTTCAATAAAAAATAAATTATAAATATTAAATATATATTTGAATGACGAAAATACCTTTCATATACGATATTTATTTGTGAACAGGATATTATGATCCTGTTAGGGCTGGAAATCAGCTAGGTTGTACCGGGCCACACCCCTACTCGAACACGATCCGAAAAAAAATTTGGACTTCGAGCCTGGCTTAGGCTCAAAATTTTTTCAAAACATCAGGCCTGAGCCTGACCCAAGCCTAAGTCGATTGGGCCGACCCAAATAAAAAGCCCAAATGACAAAAAAATTGTTTGACCGGAGCATGGGAGCCTGAGGACGCTAAAACCCGGGGAGTGAGATCAGAGCCGGGGAGGGGGGCCGCGAGGTTGTGCGGGGGGCAAGGGGTCGGGTGGGGCGCCGGGGTCAGGGGAGGGAGATCGAAGCCCGAAAGGGCCGTGGGGTGGCACGGGGAGCGAGGCCATCGGGTGCGGGCATCGGGGCCAGAGGAGGGAGATCGGACCAAAGGGGGGCCGCGGGTTTGCACGGTGGGTAGAGGTGTTGGATGCAAGCATCGAGACCGGGGAAGGGAGATCGGAGTCGGAGGAGCGAGATCAGAGCCGAGGGGGGCCGCAGGGTCGTACAGGAGGCAGGGGCATTGAGTACGATCGTGCAAACATTGATCGGGGGAGGAAGATTGGAGTTAGGGGGCAGCATCACCGTCGAGTGGCAAGGGCGATGCCGGCCAGCGATGGACTTGGAAATGAGAGAGAGAACGGAGAAAAAATGGAAGACGGGAAGGAAAAAACTGAGAACTAGACTAGGCCGGGTTTGGGTCGGGCTTAGTCTGGGCCGGTTTCAGACCAGTTCAAGCTTGGCAAAAGAGGTGCCCGAACCCGGCTCGAAAATTGAATGGGTTTTAATATAAGGCTTGAAACCTGGCTCGATTTATTTGAAACCTGATATGAAGCCCATCGGGTCAGCCCGACGTGGTTCTCGTCTTAGATCATGTTCACAGGATATCATAAGACGAGAAATATTTTAATTATTGAAAATTTTAAAATTTTTTAATTATAAAAATACTTTCCAACCTTATAATAAATGGAAATTGTAATTCAAATTAAGAGATAGCATAATCTAAATCAATACATACCATAATAGTATTAAAAAAATATTTTTATTATTTATTTTTTTAAAATAAAATTATAATATTAAATATATATTATAAAGTGAAATTCATATGGTACAAAGATTTCCTCTTTGTTAGAAGGAAGCAGCCAAGCTCACATCGGAGACCACATCCGACAGGGGAGGGTGCGGGGTTAAATCCAGTCCCCTCCGTCCGGCGCCGCCCCTCCAATAAGTTGCTGCCGCTGTCCCTCAACCTGCCCCTTCCTCGTCGGAGACGCCAATCATTACTCCCTCTCCCTCCACTGTACCACCCCCAAACGGTACTTTGCCTCGCTTACCTTCTCTCCGTTCAAACGCCATTTTATCATCCGTAGCTCCTCGTGCACAACCTCTCTGTATCCGTAACCCGTACCGTCCCATCGCTCCCCGGGCCCCACCGCATCCCCATCACCTTGCGCGCATCTTTGTCTCCTTCTGCGACACGCAATCAACGGTGACTAAGAGGACACCAATCCAACGGTTTACGCGGTTGAGGGACACCATGGGCTTTATATCACGCCATTCCCCCTATATTCTCTGTGTCTTGGACTCGTGGAGTCAAAAAAATTCAAAAAGGCCAATTAAAGATGCTGATGTCGATGTGCGCGACAAATAGTCGTTTCTGCTGCTCCGCGGGAATTACTTAGGTCGGAATTGTCATTGCCACGCGTCAGCTCGTACCATCCCGGGTCTATCTAAATGGATGCCACGTAATGCGCCGTTCCGCGGAGGCCAAAACGCATTAGCCAAGATTTTCTTGTCTTTCAATCCACCTTAGAGGCCAAAAAGCATAGCCCAGATTTTCCTGTCCTCCATCCAAATCCAAATGCAATCGCCGTAGACCTTGTTTGAATGTATCCAGGGAGCTACTCTTTGGATGGCAGGTGATTTTGCGTGGATTACGAAGGGGGCAGAGGTGCTGGATGGTGATGCATAAAACGACAGACCTCAATAATAGCATCGAAAAAAAACCCACTGTTTTTTTTTAAAAAAAATTTAGTTAAGGAAGATAAACCCACCTAATTTATTAAATAAATAAAGTACAAAGAGAGCGTTTGCTTTATACCGTCGGGAGTGTTCCCCTTTTTTTATGTTTATTTTTTTAGTCACGCTGTTATTTTGGTGAAGTTACGCTGTTAAGAGTGTTTGAAAGGAAAAGCAAATATGAGAAAAAAAAAGAAAGAAAAGAGATGCGACTTTGACGTGTAGGTGTAGGATGGAGCATCAGTTTGAATATTTTCATGGTATTTAACTGAAAATTTTATAAAATTTATGAACTAGACTATAAACTCTGTATCAAACAAACAGATAATCTAAAATTTATGGAAAGAAAAATAAATCTACAGTTCAAATTTTGAGTTGGATATGGACAAGTTTTTAGGAAATACATGTTAAATAGATCAACAAGACATCATGAAACCATCAAAACTTTGTATCATCTCATTGCATCCGTGAAAATAGCTAGCAGCTAAGCATTACTATTTCGTGTCTGGTTGCATCCATGAAAATAGCTAGTGGTTAAGCATTATTATTTGGTCCTCCGGCATGAATTCATAAAAGCTCTCACATGAGCAGATAAGATGATTCATGGAAGTGGTTTGGCTCGCCACTGATAGTGAGTGCCAACATTAGCAATTAGCGTGTGAATTGTACACCAATGCAAGTTGCATAGGGTGTAGTCTACAACACGCACGCTCGGGCCATATCGTCTAAAGGATTGGGTCGCAAATCCTGTGGCTGATAACTGGTAGTTCAATTTTTTGAACATCAGAATAGCTGGCTAGTAGGAATGGTAGTCGCTTGTTTTCCTGCAAATATATAAATATAGCTAGGCTGGCGTACTCATCGATCGGTGAGAAAGGTATGCAAAAAAATTACAACCTGTTTCGAGCAAAGACCTAGCAGGCTGGGAGCCAGAATGAAGAGCTACACCGAGATAAATCCCCCCTACTTTTTTTTTCTATAAAATATATATATATATATATATAAACATAGCTAGCATAATAGACCCAAGGAAGGAAAGACAAAACAGAAACAAACTGGTATGAGTAGGAAAAATTAATTTGGGCATATGAGAGAATGTCTGTTGCTTTATCGACGCGCATGCAGCAATAAATAAAATGGGTCTCCCAAAGATGTGCAAAACTGGATATATGCATTAATAGAGTACGTGATTCAGATACTTCTGCAATAGTTGGAGAAATTTAAGAAGAGCGATGCACATAGTATAGGGAGAGGATAAAGAAATTAAAAACCGACTAGAATTTTGCATAGCTTTGTGCAACAAAAGTTAAGCAGATCTGTCACAATAAAACAAGCCTTTGAAAAAGAGAACCACCTCAGCAAGATCTCAGATAATCCAGCTACTGTACAAACTTTGGGGCAATGTGCTTTCTATTTTATCCTTCCCAACACAACCAGAGGGGACAACAGAAATGGATCATTTTGAATCATCATACATTTCATTTTCACTTTTGACAAAGTGACTTTGAATTGCATCAAACAAGACGGAATTAAGAGCCGTGCTGACAGACACGGAAAATAATCCAACATACCCCCTCATTATCTCTTATTCCCCCTCCTTCCCTTGTTCCCCTCAAAATATCCCCCTGGCTCAAAAATGACACCCCATGCAAACGAACTGTACCTCCCATCAAGCAATTTAATCCCTCAGGGGACCCACATCTCGCATTGCTTTACCAACTACATCATGCATGCAGTATCCATGATCCAGTGTTAGCCCGGCCAGCATCAGCGTTCCAGCCCTCTCACTTGATAAATAATGCTTGTCAGTGTTAGCCAACCAGCACCCAGCTTAATGGCCGCAGCACCTGGTGGACATGATGTTATCAAGAGCCATCATTTTCACATCGATGTCTGATCGAGATCGGACAGTCCTGATGGAAATTGTTGTCCAAGACGTTTGGTGGATGTATATATATATATATATATGGATGTTGATCTCATGGATGTACATGTCTTTGTTTCTACCTTTAATAAGACGAGGAACAGCTTAAAGTGGGCCTTCACACCACCTCTCGCTCTCACGCGCCTATAAATCACCCTACCACCCTTTTGTGCTTCCCTCCCTAATTCTCACAAACATCTCCAGAAGCAATTCATCCTCTCCTCCCTTCCCCAAAAAAACCCTGCCTTCCTACTCTTCCTCGAAGAGTAATAACCATGCAGCCAAGTGATGTTGCCAGCATTAGTTATGTTGCGCCTCCAAATCCTCCTCCCTTCCAGGCTCGCTACGACATGGAGCAGAACAACAACCCCTCCTTTCCTTATCGCAGCATCCTTGGAAATTATGCTACGGACCAACTCCAGGCCATTCCTCTGATCCATGATATCAGCCTTCTGGGTTCTTGTCTCGGCAATAACTCGACTTCAGATGAGGCAGATGAGCAGCAACAGAGACTAGCTGAGGAGAGGAGGAAGAGGAGGATGATTTCCAATAGAGAGTCGGCACGCCGGTCACGCATGAGAAAGCAGAGGCACTTGAATGAGCTCGTGTCGCAGGTCATGCGTCTCCGAGCTGCCAACCTCAAGCTTCTCGACGAGTTGAACCAAGTGATGAGGGATTGTGGTCAGATCCTCCATGAGAATGCCCAGCTTAGAGATGAAGAGTCCGAGCTTAGAAAGAAACTCGAGGAACTTCTCGTGGATGACACTGGTGGTGCTCTGTGAGGTCTTGAAGAGCCCTGCAACACTGCTCGCATTAGAGATGAACGCAAAGACCAACGGATCACTTCATCCTTGAAGCAGCTTCACGGAGGGAGATTTTTTTTTTCTTGTTCTTAGTTCCCTCATCGTCCTCTCTTTGTTCATGTCGTGTGTGAAGAAGATTAGCCTCTTGATCAGAATTCCACTGTATTTAAGCTGCATGAAGAATAAAAAGGAAAAAAAAAAAATGATTTTGCATCAACTAAGTTCAGAGTTTCAACTCTAAAATATGAAGGATATCCGAAAATCCCTGAGTCGAACTATTATTAAAATTCTATGCGATTCTGGCATGATTTTCACAACATTCCACATAAAAAAGCAGCAGCTTCGTGAACGTTTAGAGAATTGGCTTCAGGGTCTATTTATGATCTTCTATATTTTCATCTATCATTTTAAGAAAATAGAGAATCTAACAGAAACTTTGAGTGAGAAAATAGAATTGGATATTGCTGAAAAGAGAAGTACGTAGAACAACACCTGAAATACTTTTGGACAATAATGCAATCATTTCAATTATTTAACTAGGCATATGAGAACGAAGGAAGGAGTGTCGGTCGAAGATGGATAGGTCATGCAACATAATTACCTCAAAAGGAATCTCACCAAGCCCTCTTTTTGTCGAGGCACAATAACATGCAAGTGGTCGCAATTAGTGGTGGTGGTGCTTTCCCTTACGAAGCAAACATATGAAAAGTCCCTGCACTATAAGAGGAAAACGCTGTTCCCTCTCTTTTTCACAGAGCAACAATGCTTATCCTGGTTAGTTTTTGCCCAGTTCCAGGTTACACCCTGCAAAATGGGGCTACCCTGCTGCTTCTATGTACACACACCTACCTTTCAAGGCTGTTCTTGGTTAGTTAAGGACTCAAAGCCATTCCAAGTATCATGAACCTCTCCACGGTAGGAGAGAAAGACCAGGCCGGAATCCAGATTCATATCAAGCTCAAGTGTCTACAAGAGCATGGCTGGGTGCAAGCACGGCTTTACATGTACATGAGTATGATCTTGAGGACTTAAAGAGGCACTTTATATAATAGGAAACTTCTAACTTCCAATGGATAGACCCCCCTAGAGAAGTGATTCTTCCAAAGGCTGAGAAATGTCAAGATATGGTGATGCATGCTATAATTTTTAAAATTTGGAAACAGATCCCAGAGTAAAGATGATTTTGGATAGAAACTAGTGATTCTCTCTATCTCCTCCCATGCTCCCTCGCTCCATCTCTCACTCCCTCCCTCCCTCCTGATAGAGTAATCGAAATGCCAACTTCTTTATTCCCCTGATCCTCATTTCACATTGAACATGAAGAATCTTCTAGTAGATCTCAACATTAAAGGGTTCCCCAGAAGTGGTAGGATGGATGTGGTGACAAAAAAGAAACAGCTGCAACCCTTATAGGGCCATCTCCATCGACATTTCTTGGATATTTCCCAATAGGATTTAATGTTTTTGATATTTTCTAATGCATGTGTGTGGTGTAACTTATCCATCACTTGTATGGTATCATAGTCTGAATCAGTGAGAAATTTGCAAGAACTCTAAAGATACATCATCCAGGATCCAGGACTGCACTCACAAATTCAATAGTTGGATCAGACACTTGCATCAGTGCACCACTGCAATTGTTCATGAGCATTCTCCATTCATTTTGGCCTAACCATCACTGAACTACAGAAGTTTTCAGGTTCTAGCATGACAGAGTAGTATATTATGCTCCTCATTGATTTCCAATTCATGGTCTTTGATCATTATCTGGAACCACCAACCTAAGGAGCCATCTCTCCATGTTTCCACTTCTGGCATTACAGTTGAAACAGTCCAATTCAACCTGTTATTCTCATTGCTGCATAATTTGAGATTTTGGGAGCAGATGTCATGTGTTCCGGAAGACCAAGACCCATAGATAATGCAACAAGATAAAGGCCAATTCATCTTCCATTGTATTTGCTTCATTGCCTCCTAAAGCTTTCTTTCTTACTGCTTCATTGTTTTCAGAATTTTGAAGGTTCTAGCACACTTTGCCAATGATCTTTTGATGGTTTGTAAGGGCTGATCAGAAATAGTAGCATTCCCACTAGACTCCATTATTTTTCTTATTTAAGCTCTTTAAACCCTAATTAAACTCTGATTTAGCTCTAATCTTATACCATTTTATATTTGATTTATGTATTCAGAACCTATTTTCGTAGTTTTCCTCTTTTTTTTTTTTTTTCTTTTTTTTTTTGTTTTTGTGTGTGTGTGTGTGTGTGTGTGTGTCCAGGACATGTGCAGGGGATAAACTAGCATCCAGTCTGTTGACTGAAACAAGAATTCCACCACCAGCCAATAGCAAACACTGCATGCTCTCTTTCACCCCCATTGTTAGCAATTTTGGGGATTTACATGAGTTTGTGTCTCAGGAACCATGCAGCAACTTGCTAGCTCCTATGCTGCACTTAAATTTTCCATCATTTGCTTGTAAGTGCTTTCCAGTGCCCCCTCACACAATAGGACTTGGATGAAGGTGATACTGAACTTTCTTAGACAAGTCTTGTGATATACTTTTAAATTCCTATAACAGATGTGTAAAAACATCAAGAGTTGTGAAAGACTAGAAACATTGATTATACATAAAATAGATGAATACAGAACAGCGAAGCTTCATTTATGGCATCCAAGAATCTGGTTTACACCTTACATTGATCATAAGGCAATGATCTTTTCATATCTTAATTTATATACTTGCAACCCTCTCATGCCAAAACAATTTCAGCCTCATTTCACCATATTAGACACTTGAAAAAATGAGAAAAACATAGAGAAGGATTTGCAAGTAATCGCATTCTGAACATCCTAAACAAACCACAATATGCCACTGCATGTGTGCAAATCCAGTTCTTGTCTGAGGTAGAAAAAAGAAAGAAGAAACAAATTTATTCCAATCAGTGAGTCAGAAGAGACGCGGATCCTGTTCTTGATGTTGTTTACTCTGAAAATCTCCAATCCTTTTAGCAGTATTAGATGACACTCAATTGCTATTGATAACAAGTATAAGGATTACTTATATCATCAGTCAAAAGGGGATACAGGGATATGGAAATCTTTCTTTTTCCCAGAAACTAGGACAACAATGCCTTAATAAGGAGAAATTGCTATGCATCATACATAAAAAAAAGTTTTCTGGTCAGCTTCATGTGTGAACAGATAAACCTGATTGGATCACAAAATTCACTACCCACATTATACAATTTAAAATATTAAATTTCAGTTCAGATCCTATACCATGGTCTGATCTGAATATAATACTTTTCTTGATCTAATTTTTTAATATCCGGTCCACAGCTTGCAAGATCCTGGCTGCACGATCATAGTCCATACTCCCATTTTTACTGGATCGACCAACCTTCAGTTGGTCTTAAGAGTTACCATTACCAGTTTTAGCCTACAACATCCTCCCTTGCTAGTGATTAGCTCCTTGCATGGTTCTCACTAACCCCTAGCTACACAGTTTGTTCGGATAGCATCGTGGACCTATGTTATTAGAGGCCTGGGGGTTTCTGCACACTTCTATTTGCGTCATCAAGGTTACACCTTGCCTGTACATCAAAAGAACACCTTCCCTGCATCTTTAGCTATGCTGCCTCAAAATATTGATCAACAAAAGAAGCTTATATTCTCACCTTCCTTATCCTGAAACTCCCAATTTTGGATCTTCTGTTCAGTTGTTGTTTACTGCCCTTTACTGACAGTATGGTCACTACCATTACATCATTTACTAGGATTTCAATGTAAGCTTGTCTGGATCATCATGGTGTTGCTACTCATTGCTATACTTATCTCTAACTACCAAAATCAAATTTCATCTTGACTTGGTTCTTTTCTCCTTTTTGAAGCCCCACCTATTCATGTTTCGCATCATATAACTTTGATTCACCACAGCATTGCATATCGGAGTTGCATTCCTTGTCCTGCCATTATTGCCTTGGCTTAGAGACTGACTTTTGTTCTTGCACCTTTGTCACCTGCAACATACAAGCCATCTGACCTTCTAAATTCTATTCATCTGCTGTATGGTCCATTTCCTTTTGCATTGTGCTCTTGGACTGCTTGCTTATGTGATATTTCTAAGTAGCAATGCCTATTATCGGCATGTGTCAATCTACACTGCTGCCAAAGGACTTCACCAACTAGCCTGCTAGTGTTAGAAAACTACATCCATTTAAATTGGAAATGGAGTACTTTGATTTTTCTATCTGAATTGGATAACTATATGTCCTCTTTAGAAGATTATGGATTTCTTATGATGCAACCATCTTCAGCATGATAACTATCCCCCAGAAACAAGGATGACCTATAGAAGCATGAAAGATGGAACTATTATAAAACTAAAGGATGAGTTTCCTCCTAAAAGTGGGAATGATAGAGGTTAACATTGAACCTCACAGTAGTAGCCTTAATAATAGGAGAGAAGGTTTCCTTAAAGTTTTGTTGCTGCTTATATCCCTGTGCCACAAGGTGAGAATTAAGGTGCTCAAGTGAACCATCAGCATGAGTTTTGACTTTATAGACCCATTTGCATCCAATAATGTTAGCATGAGATGGAGGAACAAGATTCCAGGTACAATTTGATATCAAAGCATCATATTCTTTCTGCATTGTAGTGACCCAACCAGGGTGCTGAGAGGCCTCCTTGAATGTCGATGGTTCTTGCAGAAGATCAAAACTAGAGGAGACAAGCAATGCAAAGAGGATTGCCAAAAAAGAGGACTGATGTCTAAGAATCATATGATGCGACCATTGTAGAATAGGATGAGGTTGTCTAGGAGATTTGGAAGTAGCAGCAACATTGGATTGGGTAGAATTTACTTAGGAGGGTGTGGGAACCAGAGTAGATTCAGGAGTCCATATCCGAGTGCATTGATACACAATCTGAACTAGTGGCCAATCCACATGACTACCAATAGAAAACTCTGCAAAACCATTAGTATCCATAGTAGGAGCAGGAGAACAAGTAGCAACAATACTAGGTGAATCTAGGACTAGACCAGATGTAGATGCAATTGTAGTGATGTTATCATTGATATCAAACTATGACATGTGAAATACTAACTTAAAAATGGAGGAAGTAGTAGAGGGATCTAAATCATGTTGTGGATGTGAGAAACAAATTCAATTTATTTAAGTCATCAGCAATAGGCATGTCATCTGATTGCTTAGAAAACGACTATAAACAAGTGTAAGGAAATACAGACTCAAGTACTCAACAAACACAACATGATGAGAAATGAAAACTTTACTAGAGGGAGATGCAAATAGCGAAATCCTTTGATACTTAGAAGGGCCAAGAGGCAAAGACAATGGATGAAGTTTATGCGATGCAATATCCTGAATGCTCGATAACAAAGACACCTAAAAACTTTGATAACATTAACATCAGGAGAAGAATATCCATGTGATTTTTGATAAGCAGTTGAGCCATTCATAACAGTTAATGATGGAGTGCGATTTAAAAAAATACATCATAGTATAGGGCTTCAACCCAAAATTGTACTAACATAGCATATTGAAATAAAAGAGTGTGAATAACATTTACTATATATTTATTTTTGTGCTCAGCAATGCCATTCTGCTAAGACGTATAAATACATGATAATCGATGAAAAATACCATTAGCACTCAAAAAATCAGTAAAAGCCTTATTAACAATCTCCTTTCCAATGAAGTAACAAATATTTGTTTTGTAAATATTTTTCACTAATGCATGAAATTTCACAAATTTATCATAAACTTCATGTTTAAATCTAAGAGTATATAACCAAACATATTGAGAAAAATCATCAATAAATAACATATAATATCAATATCCAGAGGGAGAAAGAATAGGTGATTGCCAAATATTAGAGTGAATTTGTTCAAATGGATAAGAAGATTTTGATGGAAAAACATTAACAGATAATTTGACATGCTTTCCAAGATGACAATCATTACAATTATTGAATCGAACAAACTTAATAGATGCATGTGAAACATTATTAATATCTTTCAAGAAATGAAGCAAAACAACATTACTGGAATAACCTAATCTTCTATACCAAAGTTCAGGTTCAACTGGATAACCGCTAATACTATCTTATTCTTAACACCGACAGCGAAACTTAAGAAGTAACAGGGTAAAGTAATGAGCCAGGACTGTTGCAGTGAAGAAGCTCCTTGTTCTCAAATCCTTTATAGAAAAACTAGATGAATCAAATTCCATAGAAAAATTATTATCATGACAAAATTGTCGAATAGATAACCATTTTTTTAAAGAAAGAAACAACTAAAATATTATGCAAAACAAAGTTAGTATGAGGTGTATGTAACTTGGATTTACCAACAGCATGAATAGCAATTTATTCTCCATTTCCTACTAGAATATGATCATTATTATGATAAGATTAAGAGTGCAAAAATATACCTGAATTAGCAATCATGTAGTTTGTCGCCCCTGTATCAGGGTACTACACCTCCTGATCAGACTCATCTTGTGAAATACTCATAGTAGCAAAGGATTGTGGTATATTATAGGATATATAATTATGATTAAAGTATTGTCTACATTTAAGTGTCGTGTGATTAAATTTACCACATATCTAGCATGTCAGGCCAAGTTGCTTCTGAAAAAGGGAAGGATTAAAAGTTTTGGAAGGTGGCGGGGCTCGGTAGTGTAGATGTTGCTGCTGGTAGTAGTTGAGTTGAGCATCATATTAACAATTAGTTATCTATCCTGGTCCCTCGTATCATCCTCCATGATTGCCTCTGCATCCACGAGATTGATCGATCTCTACGGCTACCTTGATTGCCTGGCCACCACATGTAGCCACAAAGGCAGTGGAATCGCTGGTTGGGGGAGCAGAACTATAAAGAGCATTGAAGCGTCGATCTTGCTATTCCTACTAAAGAAGTAGCAGGTGAAGTTCTTTAAGATCAGGAAGATTACCATGTATAGTAATAATGGTAATGAAATTCCTGTACTCCTCAAGAAGAACATGAAAGGCAGCCATCACAAGTTTACGATCTATGCCATGACTACCAATGGAACAAAGACTCTGACCAATATCCTTGATTTTTAGGATATAGTCAGAGATAGACATAGTGCCCTTCTTTAAAAGGCGAAGCTCACTTTCCAACTGAAACTCTATAGTGGTTGTCTTGTCATGAAAGTGCTTCTCAATGGCAAACCAAATATCCCTAGCAGTGTTCTCAATACCAAAAAGAATGTGTTGAAGCATAGTTTATGACATGGTGAATGTGCTGTCCTTCTCCTGCCAAGTCTCAAATGTCAGATTAGGAAGACGATTTTTTGAATCATCTTCAATAAACACAAGAGGTGGAAGGCTGGTACCGTTCACATGTCCTAACACCTTAAAGGTAGAAAAAACTTTAAAAAAAACCTTCTTTTAAAGTAAGAAGTTGTTCTCAGTTAGCTCGATGCTGACAAGACTCTTGATGTTAATGACAGGAAGAGCCGTAGTAGTGGAACTAGAAACCATGGCCAGGACATAACGACGCAGCCCGAGACGAGGCAGTGTGGCAGTATAGTTGGGATTTAGGGCTTGAGCCTTAAGGCTCTGATAGTATGATAGGAGAAGTGAATAAGAGAAAATTAGAAGCAAGAAAGTGGGAAATATTTCTTCTATATCTTTCACTATGATATGTACATTCTTATGTAAAGGTGAAGAAGAAAAAATCAGGCAGGTAATCACAAGATCCTTCTAATCCCATAGATCATGTAGAATATTCTAGTAATCTCAAAGATCATGTAGAATATTCTAGCAATCCCAAAGATCATGTCTAAGAATATTCTAGACAATATACTTCCTAATATTGGAAAGCTAGCTAGGTGAATCTTGACAACTAATACAAAGCTGTCTAACAGACATCATATAGGAACATGTATTAATATCTTTCTAAGTTCCAATGTTAACAAGTAGTTGGAGTTTCATCCATATGCTTTGGGAACAAAAAGACACCATAAAGATTCTTTTAAGTTTTAATATCATAAAAATTAGAATTGATCAAAACAGAGAATGAAGTTTGGAAAAAGCTATAAAATTATATAGTTGATTCATTCCCATGAAAGAAATTACTGATTTTCAGGTGGTGGTCAGCCTCCCTTAAATGTAATGGCATTGTAAAGCCATCTTGATATATATACCATTATATGGGTACAAGTTATGTACCACTAATATCATACCTATCATATTTAGAGAGCTTTTGTGATGCGGGACGACTCTAAGATTGCTAAAGATGCAGGAAAAACAGTAAACTAATTTTTTTATGATTTTTTATAATTTATGTTTGTAGGCTAAATACCCAAATAAAAGTAAGAACTAGCAAGAAGAATAGCAATGCATAGAATCATCATGATCGCAGGCAAACTCATGCAAAAATAATAAATTCCAGGACCCGAGAATTGAGAAACTCCAGGATTAGGATAGTTTATCTTCATCAAAACAGATATCAAGAGAAGGGAAGGTTTCTTACCAGTTAGAGATTGAAAACTTTGCAGTGGAAAGGATCACTCACACTCTGATTGGAGCTTGGAAGAAGAAGCTTCAGTTCCTTGAATCAGATGTCTGATCTGGACCCGGTCTGAAGGCAAGGAAAGCCTCCTCTGAGGAGGTGAAACACCTCGGGGATCCTGCAAGCATCAGGGGTCAATCAAAACAGCAATTAAACAAAGGAATAAAAACTAGGGTTTAGAAGGAAACAAAATTAGGTTTAGGTGTGGGTGTCCTGGGGAAGAAGCAGCCGCTTAACTAGGGCAGCAGCTAGGGCGTCTTCCTCTAGATGTGGCTGATCTCTCGGGATGCAGAGGGAAGCTAGGGCAGCAAGGGTTTGGCCAAGGGACACAAGGAGAGCACTCAAGAATAAGAACCAAACACAAGAATAAGACAATGTCTCAAAATTTCAGCAAATTGTATTCATAAGGAAAATTGATTACAAGAGGGGGAGGGGTGGGGTATTTATAGAGTTCCCATGCCCTCTCTAACTAGGGTTACACTTAGGTTAACAAGCCTTTTCCTAGTTAGATTACATGTCCTTTCCTAACTAGGTTAGAATTACAAAGCTTAAAAGAACTAGGAATCCTAACTAGGTTTAGAACTTTGACTAGTCTTCTCCTCTTTGCTTCATGCTTTGACTTGGTCAACTCCAAGGATGCCTAGGATAGTGTGTTGGGCTTCTAGGAGCAGCAATGGGCCGGCCAAAGGGTGAAGGGTGCATGGGCTTGGGCCTCCTGGAAGTTGGGGTGCCCTGGATGGAATATTCTTGGAATAAAAAGAGCATCTTGGTTCTGGTGGGCTTGGGCTTGGCGCCTAGATTTGATTTCCTTGGACTGGGATGCAGGTGGACCTTTGGAATCATGGATGCCCTGGTTTGGGAATATGCTCTGGTATCTAGAGAGGAATCTGGGCATCTGGAGGGCATCTGGAAGGAATCAGGGTTTCTGGAAGCATCTTGAATCCTGGGTTGTCACACAAAATCCAATAGGCTGATGTAGTGGCCTCCGACTCCTAGATGTGGCCTGATGGAACTCCAAAATAGGATAACCTCCTCCAAGGTTCACCGAACCGTGCCGAACCGGCCGGTTCGGGGCGTACTGAATCGGACCGGCGACCGGCCGGCACGGTTCGGCTGTAAAAAATGGCACAGCCGTCTTAAAAACCAAAAAAAAAATGAATCGGGCCCAAACCGGGCCCGAACCGGTGCGAACCGGACCCGAACCGGTCAAAACGGGCCCGAACCGGCCGGTTCGGCTCGGTACGGTTCCAAAAGGGGGACTCATTTATTTTTTGTGTCACATGGCTACACTAGTAGCCATGTGACGTCCAAAGGGGGGGCCTTGCTGCCCACGACACAGAGAGCTTAAGAGCTCTCCATGTGTTCTCTGCAGTGATGCACGAAGGAAGGAAAACCAAGAAAAAAAAATACGTAGGGTCAATTTCAACCCAATTCAACCTACAAAAATCGAAGGGGTAGGTAGAATCAAGGTCCGTATACCCTTCTTTTTACTTTCATTAATTGCTGATAATCTTAGTTTAAGTATCAATTTTTTTTATTTCAATTGAAAATAGTCCTAAATATTAGAATTTAGTCCTAAACCCTAAAGCGGTACGCCATCCTAAACCCTAAATCCTAAACCGGCCTAAACCCTTAAAAAATAAACCCTAAACCCTAAACCCTAAACCCTTAAAAATTAAAATAAATACCTTAAACTTACAAAAAAACAAAAAAAAACAAAAAAAATTTTTTTTGGGCATACCGGTTTGGACCGGTACGCCCCGCCGTACTGTGTCGGCACGGTATGGTTCGGTACCGAACCGGTACTGGCCGGCCATCGATACGGCATCCGGTACCGGTACCGAGAACCCTGACCTCCTCTCTTGTACAAAAATTGGGTTCATACTAGACTCATAACTGATGTACAGGACTCAATATACTGACTAGGTTGAGGGTTGAGACAAATCAACTAATCTCAACTATTACAAGACTCAATCTTAATTGATTATAAAATTTTCAAAACTTTGACACATGACTAATTAAACCATATGAGATCCAGGGATCTGTGTCTGATCCTGGTGTCCTTACCACTTTGTAGTTTAATTAAGGGCCAAGTAATTCATTTAGGTGTGCGTTGATTAATTCATTCTTTTGAGTGAGTGATTCTTGAAGTCACTTCCCTTCATTCATTCTTATTTTTCATTTTATTTTTATCCTATCATATCATCAACATTGCTTTATTTTTCTTTTTATGAATTTTCTTATTTACTTCTCTCCAAAAATCAAATCTAATAGATAAAAATCTGAACATTATGAAACTATTACTTCCCCAGTAATCAAGAGTAGTGTGACTATATAACATTGCCCTGTCTCATTATCTTCATATTTACTTATGGTCTCGTTGGATGCTGACAATTAACTGATGCTCTATATTAATCCTTAGGCGACTATAATAAATATTATATACCATGAAAGGGTCTTTGATAATACGTAGAACGGTAGTTTATGCTATCAAATGGTTTTAATTTCATAATGTCATCTTATTTAGCAATTTTTTCCCTTGCACCTTTAAAGGGGAAAAATTATCAACTTCTTGATCTCCTCACTTCTTTCAAGGTATCAGAACCTCTGAGCTAGGCATTTTCAAGCCTCCTTTTTATTTAAATATCATAATACAACTCAAAAATCAAGATAACTCGTTATCTATTACTATATGTGTAAAATATGATGTTGTGAATTAAATTGCGATGCTAAGGTTTGAGAAAGAAATTTATCAAATGAGGTTCATAGTTTATGGTAAAACAAAATGTGCCATCTTCCTAAATCTTTTTCCATCATGCACATCAGAGAAATAAAGATTCTATGCTATTCAAAATAAACAACCTAAACATACTTTTGAGTATTGAATAAAAGCCATGTGGCATACAGAAAAAAAATTCCTAACATGGAATGGAACGTCTTGCTTGCAAACTCATGGTTATTGTGATTAAGAAAGCATATCCTTAGCTATGGTCATCATTAATGAATTCTTCATCTCTTTTTGATGAATACAACAGTAGGCCACACTTCTTGTTTTCTTTAGCTTAACATTTCAAATTTTATCCATGTAAACATGCTTAAAATAGGAAAAATTGTCTACATCAACATCTTGGACCAGGGTTTGCGGTACCATCCTGTACCACCCGATACGGGGCGTACCGTACCATACCGGCCAAGAGCCGGTACGGTTCGCCTCTAAAAAAATGGTCCAGCCTCCGGACTGTTAAAAAAATAAAAAAAAAATATTTTCCATACTGGTACGGTACCGGTCTGATGCGTACTGCCCGGTTCAGTTCGGTCCGGGCTCGGTTTGGCTCGGTTCGGGTTTGGTTCAGGTTTGGTTCAAGATTCTTGCTTAAGAGGGGGAAGGAAGAGAGTTTTTTTCTCAATATTTTAAGCCCGGTACAGGTACTTGTACAGTACGGTATGGACCGTACCATACCGGTCACTGACTGGTACAGGCCCCAGTACCGGTTCAGCGATCCTTGTCTTGGACTCTGTTACCTCTTCATTAGAGAGGATATCATCATGAGATATGGAGATAGGATTCTAATCACAAGGAATATACACTTTTTATATGCTTATATTTAGATACATTTTTTTCGCAGCTCAGGTTCGCTTGTCACCAATTTTTCCATGCACCCTAGCTATATGAGCCTATGACTAGAAGGATTTTATACAGAATTAGTATCAGGGATCGCGGTACTATCCCGTACCGCCCGGTACGGGGCGTACCGTACCGTACTGGTAGTTAGCCGGTACGGTTCAGCCTATTTAAATGGTCCGGAGTTAAAAAAATAAAAAAATTGATTTCCGTACTGGTACGAACCGGTCAGTTCAGCCCGGTACGGGCTCGGTTCGGCCCGATTCAAGTCCTTTTTATGTTTCAAATGCTTTTTTGGGAGGGGGAGGATGTTTTTATATTAAAGAAAAGGGTCGGTACGCCTGTCGGTATGGTACGGTACGGACCGTACCAGCCTCCCATCGATACGGCTCCCGGTACCGGTACCGGGAACCTTGATTAGTATACTTATTAAGAATTGTGTTTATCTAATTTCATCACATAATAAACAAGAAGAATCATCCTTACAGCTCTACAAACTGAATCACCTTGTTGTTAAGGCCATGTCTCCATTTCATCCATATTTGAGTGCCAGGACAAGTTCAACTTTAAGAACAGAATTCTATGTAAACCCTAGCTAAAGATAGCATCTTATATTTAAGTCCTTTCCACTAAGTCTAATCTGGAGTGTCTCAGCTAGTTCAAACTTGAAATAAAGATCATCAATACAACTCCCTATAAATCAGAATTATTACGTGCAGCTTCCTACTATACCTGTATATCATCATGTTTTTTCTCAAAAAATGATTCATAACACCAAAGTAAGGTTTTACTGTAAGCACTTATTAGAAGCATGAAAGAAAATCTACACAATTAAATAATATAATGATGTATGACATAGTAAAGGCAAGAGTTTTCCTCAAACTTTATAGTGTTTTTCATTCAGAACATGATGACCATGCTATTATATAAATAAAAACTAGCAGTGTCCATCCAATCTTGAAATGTAGTTCAGTTTGGAAGTTTAAAGAGAAAAAGAAAAAAAATAGTAATATTTTGGCACATTATTTAGTTCCATGTATATGATCCTTGCATGACTAAGCAGTTGGGTGGACAGAAATGAGTGGGTAGTGCAGAGAGAAATTGCTTGAATGAAGATAATATCATTAACCAATAGATCACATGTTCCAAGAGTTATTTCACTAAGGAATATCATTTTTTGGCATTATTTTTTTCCAAAAAAAATCATTTCCGAGATGCGCATAATGGTCAACTGTCTGATCAACCTCAAAGAGAGAAACTCATCATATAAAAGCTTCACTGACTAACAGTGAATCTTGTTCAAAAATCTTGAGTGACATCAGTCTACATTTATCCCATTCTGCATGAAAGGCCTGCAGTTTTGTGAGCAAAGTTAGAGAGGGTGATGTCTGCACCAGCCTGTCTGATGCACAGCAGCGACTCTATCATAACCTTCTCTTCACCAACCATTTTGTAAGCTCCACCAGCTTTGATCATAAAATCCTCACCAAAAACCTTTGACAAAGGGAAACAGAGTAGATCAATTCCAGAAACTTGTGGATGCCAAAGAGAACAGAATATTTAGCAAAAAAGAATGTAAGCATGCATTTGGCTACACGTGAGCAGAGTGATGGTTGTAGTACAATGGTTACATAAAAGAGAAAATTATAATAAATTATAGTAAAATATAGTAGCTTCAGGGAAAAAAAAGCCCCCATTCTTATTCAGCTCTTGGAAAAAGTTTACATGCAATTTAGTAAATTTTTTAGTGGCCCATAAGCTAGAAAACAAAAGTCTTGCTGCAAGTAGCAAAAAATAATTGGAAAGATCTTCCTGTAAAGTAGGATCCCCAAAAGTAGGAATGGCAATGTTCACAACTTCTCCAAGGCACATTAATACATACCATAGTTTGGTCCATCCAGATTAGGCTTGTTTGCCTGTTTCAGATAACATCCCCTGCCTGCAAATTGACCAATATTTGTCCAATGAAATGTTTTCACTATTTTATGCTTAATTACATGAGTCACTAAGAACAATTTCTGTTTCGCTAAATTCTCTTGTGAGTTGTGACATGAGTTGGTAATAAGAAGACTTTTACCGCCCACAGACCAGTTGAAGTGTTCCAACTACCACGCATGCTTCAAGAGACACATGGAGAGGCTTGTTGGTTATCATGTAGGATTCAATAACAAAAGAAGAAAATTGAAGCCTAGGCATCGAGAGTTGAGTCTCCTTGCTATGACCTATTCATCAAAGAAACAAAAAGACAGCAAGTAGATTGATGATACAGCCACTTGGGAAAAAAATGTAGAAAAGTAGGTCAACATCATCATCAATGAATAAATCTGCCTGTCAACAGAGTTTCCTGCATCCAACTAATAACTAGACAGCAAATTAATCAAGACATGAGCTGTTCTTAGTACAGTAAAACACTTATGAGCAAAACATTCAATGTGCGATGAGGAAGATAGTAAACTAATTCTTAAAAGATGTATGATGAAGTGATCTGCCAATAGCACATACCAGATATGCAACAATATGTAAAGAAAAGTTATCACGAAGAAGACATGCAACATCCAAATATGGCATTGCTGGTTTTACCTGTCAAAACGTACAAGTTACTTGGATCTTAAAGACGACAGCTAAAGACATAATAATGAAAAAAATCAAGCCTATATGTTATGGGAAGAAATTCACCAAAAGAATACCCGCTCCATCCTCATCTGCCTCAGTTTCAACACAGGCTTCTCTATAATTTGCTGGGTTCATCTGATAACTTTTATCAAATAAGTCAGACAAGCACCTAGGACTGAACAAAAAGATGAACCAAGCTCAATAAATCCCATCATGCTATTAATGAGATACACCCATTTTCTTGTCCCCAAAGCATGGATTGGAATCTAAAGCTTCTCTAAATGGACCAAAATATGAACAAGCATACCTGGTCAAAATATATACCATGTAAATAATGTTTAGTGCAATATTCATGAATCACATATTGGGCCAAGATTTTATAAGTAGTGACAGTGGGTGACATACAGAGAAGTTGAAATCTTAATATAACAAACTTAGCAGTGTATGACATAATGGACACATCATGAAAGCCTTCAGCATCCAGATCTGCTCATATTGCTGCAACTCAGCCATCCATCATGTCACTAGGACTAACAACATCAGCACCTTCAAGGGCCTATTTGCCAAATTAATATGCATCAACTAGCAGCACAGTTAGTGAAATGGATAATCTAATAATAGCTACAAAATGTTGGGAACTACAAAGTATCTGAGAAACAGCCTGTTTACACAACTGATGAACAGTTTCATCATTCATGATTACTCCTGAAGAAAGGATTATGAATGTGGTCAGTTCTATGTTAATAAACTGATAATAATAAGCCTCTATGAACAAAAACTGTATTACATAGACCTAACAAAACAGGTAAAGGATTTAGGTCCCGGCAGGGCATCCCATGGAACATCGGGATGGGATATTATCCCATGTGTCGGGACAAGACATCCCGCTAGCATCTTAATGTCCCAATCAGGACACCTTAGGACATCTCCTGTCCCGAGTGTCAGGACGGGACGGGACACTGACGCGTCCCGTTCCAGGAAAAAACCGGAACAGCCCTATCCCACAGGATTTAAAACCTTGCTTAAGACTATCACCTGACCTTGTTTTTAGTCCATCATTTTATATTTTAAAGTTTATGATTTTAAATAGTGTTCATCATGTTGCTCTCAAGTATCCTGAATGTGATTTTCTAGACCATTTATCATGACAGTATCTTTTGTCAGATTAAACAATGATAATTATGCATCGGGACATTTGTCCTCACTTAGGGAATCAGGCTAAGATTGCTACTAAATTTTCTTCTGAAACATTTCAACTTGGACCACCCCTTAATCATTGTAAACATATGGCCTCCACAACAATGACCTAGCTTCTTAATTTATCAAAGCCTCAAGTTCACTTTCTATTACCACTGGTTTCCTATCAAATAGTTATTATTTTCTGTATCATCATGCTCTGGTACAACAAAACTTTTTTAATTACATAGGATTCAATGATTTGAGGGTGAGCGTTGGCGCAACGGTAAGGTTGCTCAAGAATGAGCTAGAGGGCACAGGTCTGAAACATGGAAAGTCTCTCTACTTACAGGGATAAGGTTGTATACATTTGACCCTCCACAAACCTTGCAATGATGGGAGCCTCATGCACTAGGCTGCCCCTCTCTTTTAGACAAATTGGTTTGGTTTTACATTTTGGTGTATTTAATACAAAACACTTTCTTAAATAGTTCCATGATGTCCTCAAATATAAATTGTTTTAGACAACTATTTTGTGATTAGACATTTCAATACCCACAATTTTTCTAGACATGACTACTTTTGGAGTACTAATGCATGGCACATGTTTGGCTAGTACCATTTGCATCAGCATCAGCCATGAACATTATGTTGAATAAGATCTCTCAAGAGGAAATGCAAAAAAAAAATAAAAGCAAAAAAGAAATAGAGAAGAAAAAAGAGGAAATCTCAAAGGACAAATACTTCCCTCCCCATCCTCCACACCCCTGAAAGCCCCAGCTTGAACCCCTGATGCGTTCACACGAATGCGCTTACTTCCGTACCTCCACATCTAATGCCAGATCATCCTCCGGAAATGCAAAAAAAAAATAAAAGCAAAAAAGAAATAGAGAAGAAAAAAGAGGAAATCTCAAAGGACAAATACTTCCCTCCCCATCCTCCACACCCCTGAAAGCCCCAGCTTGAACCCCTGATGCGTTCACACGAATGCGCTTACTTCCGTACCTCCACATCTAATGCCAGATCATCCTCCAATACAATGCAGCCACATGTAGTTGCACAAGTTTATATAGTTCAGAGATACAATAATTTTCGTTATTGACAAAGTTAGCCAACAAGTACAAGCCCTATGCCATCTACATAGGGCATGGACAAGTAAAGTGTATGAACATTTAAGATTCTCTCTCAACCTGACAACAACATTTGTTAATTGGTGCTTCTTTCCTTGCAAACAGAAGTTTTAACAAGAGGAATAAAACCTAAAAGGCCTTCTAGGCTTCTACCATGTGAAGACTCAGCTTATTGCTTATAATATTTATACTGAAATAGGGAATCATCCCTATAAGTCTCTCTCTTGGAAAAGAGTACAGGGAAAAGTAGATAAACACA
Source organism: Areca catechu (assembly GCA_021397845.1). Classification (NCBI taxonomy): domain Eukaryota; kingdom Viridiplantae; phylum Streptophyta; class Magnoliopsida; order Arecales; family Arecaceae; genus Areca; species Areca catechu. The sequence goes on from CM038045.1 coordinate 68,321,690, forward strand.
TAAGAAGCTGTATCCATTCTAACCCATGGATTATAGGCCAAAGATCCAGATTGTAATACGAATCCCAGCTTACATTTTTTTGTCACTGACCACTGCAAATATTTTGTTAACAGATGTATGTTTTAATGTATACATAATACATTCTCCCCTTTTGCCACTGTTCACCAAAAAGGATATTTTTGGTGTTGTTTAAGAATGTTAACAAGCATTTCAAAATTCTCAAGATACCATCAGGATATATGCTTATGTATTCCTTTTTCTTTTTCTTCTTTCAAAAGCAAACTTTGAAGCAACATTTTAGTATGAAGGAATGCCAATGTCATAACAGCACAGTATACATATATATGTTGGCTTGCTGATACAGGGCCACATATGCTCTGGTGTGCCTTGGTAGCGGTAAGGGTGGCAAGCACTATGGTATGATTGGTTCATCAAACTGTGTTCAAATGTTAAATGAATCAAGCTTGAACTTGATGCCAAAGACACAAGTATGACATACACAATAATGCTAGTCTCTTCTTACAAATTCAGAAAGGAGCTTTATGTTGGGGTTAAAGCACGATCACAAATAATTATACCCAGGACAAATTTTAACCCTTGTGTGCTAATTAAAATAGGCAATCAATCCAGCAAAAGCAAATCAAACCAATCACAAGAAAACTGGATTTACGTGGAAAACCCTCCAATATGGAGGTAAAAACCACGGGGCTTGAAACCAGATCAAACTTCCACTATAATTAAATAATGGGTGCAGCAAGGTTTTTCTCTCTAACAAACTAGAGACTCTCCAAACATGATATGATGATCATCTCAGTATAAAATATATATATTACTGAGGAATACAGGAAGAAAACAGGGAAGATCTCACCAGAGTCAAATATTTGCCGATTACACGAGGAATCACAGCGATCCGAACCGTTCACTTTGTAGAGCTCGCTGCCGTGAACAACATACTAAAATTTCATCTTGATCGGGTTTTGAATTGCCGTCCGATCAAGACCTGGAAGGATCAAAATATATTTTTCCTCTTTTGTTTCTCTCTCTCGGCGCCGCTCTGTTTCTTTCCGCTGTCGCACGCTAAAAAGAAACTCCCGTCTCAAAGCCCTAAGCCCTTTTAATAGAGCCAGGCCCCACGACATGGGCGGGACCCACAACAATTCTCCCCCTCACGTCCATGTGGGTAGGACCAGCAAACCAGCACTAGCTCTGCAGGCTGCAAGCTTCTCTGCAGGTAATGGCTTAGTCAGCATATTTGAAGCATTATCATCTATATGAATCTTTTCTAACAGTAGCAACTTCATCTGCAAAGCATCTCGTATCCAGCGATACCTCACATCAACGTGCTTCAACCTCGAATGAAAAGTCGAATTATTGTTGAGATGAATTTCACTCTGACTGTCACAATACAGGATAAATCTTTCTTGCTTCAGACCAAGTTCTTTAAGAAACTTTTTTATCCACAATAGCTCTTTGCTGGCTTCTGTCACTGCAATATACTTTGCCTCTGTACTTGACAGAGCAACACATTTCTGCAGTTTGTACTGCCACGAGACAGCGCTCCCCGAAAATGTCATCAAGTATCCCGATATAGATTTTCTAAAATCAACATCACCTGCCAATGTTGCATCTGTATATCCATCTAATACAGGTTTATCTGTACCAAAGCATAGACATATTCTAGAAGTTTCTCCGAGGTACCTGAGAATCCATTTCACTGCAGTCCAATGCTCCTTCCCAGGATTAGAAAGAAATCGACTGACGACACAACAGCATGAGCAATATCCGGTCTAGTGCATACCATGGCGTACATCAAACTGCCAATTGCGGATGCATATGGAATGTTCTGCATTTTCTCCTTTTCTTCCTTACTAGTAGGACACTGTTTGGAACTCAATCTGAAGTGACCTGCAAGTGGAGAGCTAACCGGCTTGGAGTTGCTCATCTGGAACCGCTCTAACACCTTCTCTATGTATTTCTCCTGGGATAGCCATAGTTTCTTATTCTTCCTGTCACGAGCAATCCTCATACCAAGTATTTGCTTTGCTGATCCCAAGTCTTTCATAGCAAAGCACTTGTTCAATTCAGTCTTCAAGTTCTGAATCCTCTTGGCATCGTGACCAACAATCAGCATGTCATCAACATATAACAGGAGAATAATAAAATCATCATCACCAAATCTCTTTACAAAAACACAATGGTCAGAAGTGGTTCTGTCATACCCATGATCTACCATAAAGGAATCAAATTTCTTGTACCATTGTCGAGGAGCTTGTTTCAAACCATATAAGCTCTTCTTCAGTCTGCATACCAGGTTTTCTTTGCCTTTAGCTATAAACCCCTCTGGCTGCTCCATATAGATTTCCTTTTCAAGATCACCATGAAGAAATACTGTCTTCACATCAAGCTGCTCAATCTCCAAATTCAGACTGGCTGCCAAGCTAAGTACAACTCGGATCGAAGACATCTTGACCACGGGTGAAAATATCTCTTCAAAGTCAATACCTTTCTTTTGATTGAAGCCCTTCACAACCAGTCTTGCTTTATACCTTGGTTGTGAGCTGTGCTCCTCTATCTTGAGTCTGAACATCCATTTGTTCTTCAATGCTCTCTTCTCCTTAGGCAGCTCCACTAGATCAAATATGTGGTTCTTATACAAGGATTTCATCTCTTCTTGCATGGCTTCAAACCACTTTTCTTTTTTGCATGACATAGCCTCCTGAATACATTCTGGCTCTCCTCCATCAGTCACCATTACATACTCATGTGGAGGGTATCTCTGAGAAGACCGGCGCTCTCTGGTAGACCTTCTCAACTGTTGTTCTGCCATTTGCTGTGTAGGACCTGCTCACTATGCTCATCTGTTGCACTGTCACCATGTATAGGCTCATCATCCATTGCATCACCATCTTCTATAGCCTGTCCATCATCATCTACTCTGGCTTGAGACATAGGAGAAGGGTCAACAAATAATTCTGTAGTAGACTTTGCTTATTTTCATTTTCCACATCCTCAATGGTTTGATCTTCAAAGAATACTACATCTCTGCTTCTAATCAGCTTCTTCTCTATTGGATCCCATAGCCTGTATCCAAACTGCTCATGTCCATATCCAAGAAAAACACACTCCTTTGACTTGCTGTCAAGTTTTGACCGTTCATCTTTTGGAATATGAACAAAGGCCCTGCATCCAAATACTTTGAGATAATTATAGGAAATTGATTTTCCTATCCATACCTTCTCAGGAATATCACCATCAAGGGCATATGAAGGAGAAAGATTAATTAGATCAACTGCAGTCCTCATAGCTTCATCCCAAAAGGAACTAGGTAACTTTGAATGAGAAAGCATGCACCAGATTCTTTCAACAATGGTGCGTATCATCATCTTTGCCACTCCATTTTGTTGAGGTGTCTTAGGAATAGTCTTCTCCAATCTAATGCCATGTTGTCTGCAGTATCTCTCGAACGGACTCCGGTATTCACCACCATTATCTGCTCGGATGCATTTTAGTTTTCTTCCTTTCTCCCTTTCAACACTGGCACGGAATTCTTTAAAGACATCTATTACCTGGTCTTTAGATCTCAAAGCAAAGGCCCATAACTTTCGAGAATGATCATCAACAAAGGTGACAAAATAAAGTGCACCACCAAGTATCTTTGTGATCATAGAGCATACATCAGTGTGAACTAAATCTAGCACATGCGATCTTCTATAAAAGGGGAGCTTATGAAATGAAACTTTATGCTGCTTGCCATGTAAACAATAAGTGCAAGGTCTCAGGTGCGTACCTTTTAAAGGAAGCAGGTTGTGCCTGGATAGAGTCTCAAGTCCCTTCTCACTCAGATGACCAAGCCACCGATGCCACACATCTGTGGAGGTTTCTTCAACTACATTTACCACTCCACTGCGTACTTTAGCCTGCAATCTGTAAAAGCCTCTTTCTTGCCTTTTGCTACAACCAGGGAACCTTTGGTAAGCTTCCATTTTCCTTCGCCAAAGTGACTGGAGTAGCCCTCATCATCTAGGATACATGCAGAAATCAAATGCAATCGGATATCAGGAACATGCCTTACATTTCTTAACAACAGTCTGCACCCGGTATTGGTCTCCAAACAAACATCTCCCATGCCAATATGTTAGCTACTGTATCATTTCCCATCCTAACATGCCCAAAATCACTTTTGGAGTAGGACGAGAAGAAGTCTCTCCGAGATGTAACATGATATGTGGCAGCTGAATCAATTACCCAACTGGGTTCTTGACATGTGAGGTTAATACATGCATCATCACATGCAATCATGACCTCATCATCAAATGCAACTGCAGTCGTACTCTGTATCTCTTCTTTCTTTCCATTAGTTTTATCCTGATCCCTTTTGTATTTTTTGCACTCTCTTTGAAAATGTCCTGGCCTTTTACAGTAGTAACAAGTAACATCCTTTCTAGACTTTGACCGACCTCTGGATTTTCCATGGTTATTTTTATCATGGGACCCATCATCTCTTTTACCGTGGAAAGATCTATTTTTACTTCTCCCCCTCTGCTCTGTAACCAGTATCTCAGAATTTGTATCTGTCAAACCCTGCTCATTTTATCTGTTTGCTTTATTCAATATACTATCCTTGACCATAGTTAGGATAAGTTTATCACTGGCAGTGGAATTACTCAGTGTCACCACCAGCGTCTCCCAGCTATCTGGTAAGGAACTCAGCAAGATCAATGCCTGCACCTCGTCATCAAGAAGCAACTTCATTGTAGCTAATTGATTCAGGATCTCCTGGAAATTATTTAAGTGCTCTGAAGCATTTTGCCCATCTTTATACTTCAGGTTCACCAGTCTTCTGATCAGGTAGGCTTTATTCTGTGTATTCTTTCGCTGATATAAATCTTCTAACTTCTTTTAGACCTGATAAGCATCCGTTTCTGTCGCAACATCATGGATCACACTCACATCAATCCATTGTCTGATCATAGCCGTGGCTTTCCTGTTCAACCTTTACCACTCATCAACTTTCATATTGTTTGGCATTATTTCCTGCAATTCAATTAGCTCAAACAGATCTCGGCAATATAATAAATCTTCCATAATCATCCTCTGTCACTCCCCGAATCCAGCACCGAAATCGGCTACGCAACCAGCCGCATAAATCCTAGAATACCCTATAGAATTCATGCAAGGCCTAGGTACACAAGAGTCACTTATCTCAAAAAAACTCATTCATCACCAAGCCCGAATATCCGCACAACTCTGGAAAAAGAAACAAATAGGGATTGTGAGCTTTACAGCCCAGTAAGGTTTCCATATGATCACACCAGTAATAATATAATTATGAAAATAGCATGAACATACTAGTATATCATATTATGCTGTCAAACAACTCAAATATCATGTATGACAAAACCATGAGAAACCATATTTTTCTTTGCCAATTTCCATTAATCAATCTTTATCTTTAGGATTCTGGACTAGCAACGGCCATGTACCAGCCCATGACTGGCAACCGCAAAGCGACCATGCATACTGTGGTCGGTCCTGCTCACATACTAAGCCTGTGGCTCGGTTGTTCCACGTACTAACCGCCCGTGGTTGGCTCCCACGTACAAAGCCCGTGGCTCAGGCTATGTAACCACGGTGCTACCGTAGCATGGCTAGTCCAAATACTGTATTTACTTTATTAACACTTCATTATTGTAGTCAAAACATGTCTCTCATGATTTCTTAGTAATCGATGTCATGGTCCAATCCATTCGATAACCGGCATCGTGGTCCAACCCACTCGATAACCAGTGTCATGGTCCAACCCATTCATAACCGGTATCATGGTCCAACCCACTCGATAACCGGTGTCATGGTCCAACCCATTCAATAATCGGTATCGTGGTCCAACCCACTCGATAACCGGTGTCATGGTCCAACCCATTCAATAACCGGTATCGTGGTCCAACCTACTCGATAACCGGTGTCATGGTACAATCCATTCAATAACCGATATCGTGGTCCAACCCACTTGATAACCGGTGTCTCTTTCCTTTAAAACATGGTGTATGAAATACAGACTATAATAATAATAACAACCACAATGTCCATCACAAGAAATCAACTATGCCATGCGAGATAACACTATACGTGCAAATGTATATATATATATATGCTCAGATCAAGCCAAGCCACGTAAAATACATGCATAAATACGTGATCAATACAGAATTCTTTACATTCAAGTGCTAAACTAAAATACTTGGTATCAAAACCATGCAATGTAAAATAATATGTGGAACTGGTGATCATGTCCAAAATCCTTACCATCCTAGAGCCAATCCAAAATACCCGAATCAGTTTGTATCCGGAGCTCGCTTAACACCTTCCTGCTCAGAAGGCTGTCCCTTTACAGGTATAATAACAATTTTTTTATCAAAAATCCTAGGATAATTATAAACCCAAACCTTTTATCCAAAATCCTTTTACGATCCATCCGTAAATCCTGATCTCACGAATTTTCCAAAATAAGACTTTTCGACCTCCCTTCCAATTTTTATATATATTTTTCCTCCTCTTTCTCTCTCTCCTCATCTTCTCTCCTCTTTCTCTCTCCCCTTTCTCTCTCCTCTTTCTCTCTCCTTATTTATTTATTTTCTTTTTTTTCCCTTTCATGAACCGACACAAAACTTTTTTTTTCTTTTTCTTTCTTCTCCCGTTCTCTTCTCTCCTCCGTCTCCACCGAACTCCCCCTCTCTCTCTCGGCTCAACCGAGCCGACCTCCTTACGGTTGCCGACGACCAAAAGAAGTGATCGCCGAGAGGAGCTCGGTGGACCGGAGCGGACGGCGTCGCAGCACCGGCAGTCCATGGCCCCAAGAGTTGAACAAAAACCCAACCAAAATCCTCCTAAAATCCCATTAATCTGCCCAAAAAATATTAACTAAAAGGAGAAACTCACCGGCTGGCGTTGTAAAATTCCAGATCGCTCGTCAGAGAGGGAGAAGATGCATGAAGGGGGCTCGATAAGGCGACAGTGTGGAGAATTTAAAGATAAAACAACGACGACTTCCCTCGACGTTTGGGAAACAAACTCCGCCCGATCGGAGTTCTAATCCCTCACGGACTCATCGCCGACCAGTTCCCTCTCCCCTCACGACCTCTCCTCCATCTTCACCGGCGAGCTTCCCGATAGGATAAGGGAGGAGGATGAGTCCCCTGTTCCGCGGCCTCTCCGCCTTTTTTTTTCTTTCGCTAGGTTGAAGTCGGCTGGGCCTACCGACTTCAGCCTAACGGCCCAATTCTCACATTCTCCCCCCGTTAAAATAATTTCGTCCTCGAAATTAGCTCGATTGAGATATTAAACCTTAAAAATAACCAACCATCAAGTCATTCTCAAACTCCAAATTTGTCTTCCTCATAGGGCACTTGTTTCTCAAATCTGAATCATAACGATACCATATAATACTCAAAACTTGATCCTTTCCTTTCCATTTGCAATACATATCAAATTTCCTCGAGCTCTTCAAAAAGAACACTTATCTTTCGATATCACTATAATTAATTATCCTTGATTAATTCTATAGAATTTCATGATAGCCCAACCTTAGATATACATAATTTAACATCATCCTCAAGCTTTTATATGATTCCTTTCTTTGATTATTTTCTTCATAAGTCCATAACAAAATTATACCATATCTCAATTCTTGCTCCTAATGATTTTATGGTACATACAGAATTCTCTTAATTTCTTCCAAATGAACATTAATAAATCAACCTCAAATTAAAATATAAAATTCTTTGCTCCTGAAATTTATTTCTCTTAATTAAGCTCCACATGAAAATCATAATCGGTCTACTCTATTCTTAACCAAAAGTTAGAAAAAAAAAGCGTGAGCATTAGATGCTTGCCATGGTCTTTAACATTCTTTCTTCTCTTACACCTCTTTATGACTTTACAATCAATCCTTAATCTTATGGAAACCTCGAGCCTTCCTTAAATGGAGAAATTATAATGTCAGATGCCACAAATATTCCCAATCCAAATCGGGTAAAGGACCATCACTTCTTTATTATAGATTTTGTGATGTCTAAAATTCTTGTTTACTATAGTCCTCTACACCAGGGAACCCATTGAGAAAAATTGTCTAGCAACATCTATGACTAGCCCAAGGATCATCAACATTATCTTTTCATTTTGTTAATGAAATTCAAATCAGTACTTTCCATTACAATACTTCTAAAATTAAAGTTAACATTTATAATTGATTTCAGGATAGCTCAAACCACTATACTTCCACTGCGCACTCTGATAAATTTACTAAACCTTTTAGGTTCACCAAATGAATCCCTCCAAACTTATCTTACATTCGTACCAGGAAGATCTCAAGTTACTTAAGTAAAGCTTTTCAATATCTTTATCATGTCCCTACCTTAAACATATCCTTTCAAGAGTTACCCAAACCCAATTTCCGTATTGGAGGTCCTTGCATAAATTTCATCATCCCTTTTACGTACCAATACCTCTAGTTCAAGTCCGGATTAATCATACTCTTCTTAACAATTCAAATAGACAATCTAGATCAATTTTTCTCTTGAAAAGTTATCATTAATTCTAACGAGATAAATGACTTTCAATCAATGCTCTTATGATTAGAATCAATCATCTTATCGTTCATAGAACGATCTTACCATAACTCTTAGCATCAATTAACAAACTACCTGAAATATTGTCCCTCATAGACTGAATCCATATAGATCTTCCAATACCAAATTCTCTACTTACTATAATTCATATAAGTCATCCAACACCAATTTCTTTGCTCAAAACAACATCAGCAGTAAGGTAACTAAAATCTTTTCGTAGATCTTAAATTTAACTTAAGTTAGACACATCCAAAAATCCTCAACAATTATAAGGATGGTAGTTCAATCCAAGACTACTAACTTAACCCATCAAAGATACTACCAAAATGTGCATGGCATGCTCACATAATATCATTGACTCCACTAATTGCAAATCTATGCATTATGCCAAACACATTTTCCATTTTATAATTTCATTAATAATCCATGTACAAATTCATCGAAAGAAAAATTTTCTTCTTAATATTGTAAACTCTTTCATAACCTACATCCGAAATATCTTCTTGCAAGAATCTCCAACGATTATAGGGTAGACTCAGTAATCCAATCCAAATTGCAAATATAGGCTATCAAGATTCTATCAAAATAATACATGCCAAGTCATCACGATATAATCTAATCCACCAATATAGAGTGACAAGCTATATATCATCCCAAACATATTTTTTCTTTATATATTTTCAATCATAATCCACATTCAGATTATCAAAAGCATTTTATTTCTAATGTCATTGAACTCTTTCATAACTTATATTCTAAACATTCTCTTATAACAATTCCAAAAATTTACAATCTGACAATTAACAACAGAACTAGCATATTATCATCATCCACATCCACACTATGTTCAAGATTCCAAAATCATCCAATTAACAATTGAACCTACTTATTCAGCATGACCTATTAACATAACATGCTATAATTCCTAGCCAGTACCCTTAATGCTTGGGTCAAACCCACTCATCGAAGGCAAGGATGCATTCCATCCAAATCTTCTATATCCATTATATGCTTACTTATCATGATTAAATAGTACAATCATCCAACCCTTTACGTTTATCCTAAATCAATCCCATTACTTACTTTATAGACCAAACATCGTGTTTCTCTTCGGTACTAATCATATGCCGGATCTTAAACATAATACCTAAATATTAGAATTCAACCTTCAAATCCATTTTCTTTCCAACTTCATATCTTGACTGGTCATGACACTAAATTTAAATATCTCTTAAATCACAGTCCATATTAATCATAACTCAAATTTTAATATCATTCAAGTTTTATCCCAAGAACTTATATCACAATTCCAAGTGGTCATAACTTAAATTTTGATATCATTCACATCATATCCCAATCACTTATGTCACAATCCTAAGGGATCATCCTCTGGCTTCGGTATTATTCATATCATGTCCAAACTATTTATATCATAGTCCAAGTAATCATAAACTAAGGTTCAACATCATTCATATCATGTCTTAATCACTAACATTACAATCTTTCGTAAACATGAGCTAAGCTTCAATATTCCCCATGTTATATCTTGATCACTTGTGTCGTAGTTCCAAGTAATCATAACCGAAATTTTGATACGATTCTGCCATGTCCTAATAATCATCACGTTATTTCCTAACTACATGTACCACTATCCCAATGATCATAAACTAAACTTTGATACCATTCTGTCATGTCTTACTAATCATCATGTTAATTTCTTAATCTCTTATATCATAGTCTCAAACAATCATGACCTGAATTTCGATATCACCCATATCTATTATAATTACTTATGCCACAGTCCCAAGTCACATAACCTAAGCTCTGACACTATTCTCGTCATATCCTATTAATCATCGTGTCATTATTATTTTAATCACTTATATCACTATCCCAAATGATCATAACTTAAGCTCTAATACCACTCTGTCACGCTCCGAATCCAGCACCGGAATCGGCTACGCGATTGGCAACATAAACCCTAGAATACTCTCTAAAATTCATGCAAGGTCTAGGTACACAAGAGTCACTTACCTCAAAAAAACTCATTCATCACTAAGCCCGAATATCCGCATAACTCTGGAAAAAAAACAAATAGGGATTATGAGCTTTACAGCCCAGTAAGGTTTCCATATGATCACACCAGTAATAATATAATTATGAAAATAGCATGAATATACTAGTATATCATATCATGCAGTCAAACAACTCAAATATCATGTATGACAAAACCATGAGAAACCATATTTTTCTTTCCCAATTTTCATTAATCAATCTTTATTTTTAGGATTCTGGACTAGCCATGGTCATGTACTAGCCCATGACTGGCAACCGCAAAGCGACCATGCATACTGTGGTCGGTCATGCTCATGTACTAAGCCCGTGGCTCGGCTGTCCCACGTACTAACCGCCCGTGGCCGGCTCCTACGTACAAAGCCTGTGGCTCAGGCTGTGTAACCACGGTGCTACCGTAGTATGGCTAGTCCAAATACCGTATTTATTTCATTAACACTTCATTGTAGTCAAAACATGTCTCTTATGATTTCTTAGTAATCGGTGTCATGGTCCAATTCATTCAATAACCGGTATCATGGTCCAACCCACTCGATAACAAGTGTCATGGTCCAACCCATTCAATAACCGGTATCGTGGTCTAGCCCACTCGATAACAGTGTCATGGTCCAACCCATTCAATAACCGGTATCGTGGTCCAACCCACTCGATAACCGATGTCATAGTCCAACCCATTCAATAACCGGTATCGTGGTCCAACCCACTCGATAACCGGTGTCATGGTCCAATCCATTCAATAACCGGTATCGTGGTCCAACCCACTCGATAACCGGTGTCACTTTCCTTTAAAACATGGTGTATGAAATACATACTATAATAATAATAACAACCACAATGTCCATCATAAGAAATCAACTATGCCACGCGAGATAACACCATGCGTGCAAATGTATATATATATATGCTCAGATCAAGCCAGGCCATGTAAAATACATGCATAAATGGGTGATCAATACAAAATTCCTTACATTCAAGCGCTAAACCAAAAAGCTCGGTATCAAAACCATGCCATGTAAAATAATACGTAGAACTAGTGATCATGTCTATAATCCTTACCATCCTAGAGCCAATCCAAAATACCCGAATCAGTTTGTATCCGGAGCTCGCTCAACACCTTCCTGCTTAGAAGGCTGTCCCCCTACAGGTACAATAACAATTTTTTTTATCAAAAATCCTAGGGTAATTATAAACCCAAACCTTTTATCCAAAATCCTTTTACGATCCATCCATAAATCCTAATCCCACGAATTTTCCAGAATAAGACTTTTTAACCTTCCTTCCAATTTTTATATATATTTTTCCTCCTCTTTCTCTCTCCTCTTCCTCTCTCCTCTTTCTCTCTCCTCTTCCTCTCTCCTCTTTCTCTCTCCTCTTCCTCTCTTCTCTTTCTCTCTCCTCTTCCTCTATCTCCTCATCTTCTCTCTCCTCTTTCTCTCTCCTTATTTATTTTTTTCTTTTTTTCCCTTTCCTGAACTGAAACAAAACTTTTTTTTCTTTTTCTTTCTTCTCCCGTTCTCTTCTTCTCTCCTCCGTCTCCACCGAACTCCCCCCCTCTCTCTTGGCTCAACCGAGCTGACCTCCTTACGGTCGTCGGTGACCAAAAGAAGTGATCGCTGAGAGGAGCTCGGTGGACCGGAGCGGACGGCGGCGCAGCACAGGCAGTCCATGGCCCCAAGAGCCGAACAAAAACCCAACCAAAATCCTCCTAAAATCCCATTAATCTACCCAAAAAATATTAACTAAAAGGAGAAACTCACCAGCTAGCGTTGTAAAATTCCCGATCGCTCGTCAGAGAGGGAGAAGATGCGTGAAGGGGGCTCGATGAGGCGACGGTGTGGAGAATTTAAAGATAAAACAATGACGAGTTCCCTCACCGTTTGGGAAACAAACTCCGCCCAATCGGAGTTCTAATCCCTTACGGACTCATCGCCGACCAGTTCCCTCTCCCCTTATGACCTCTCCTCCATCTTCACCGGTGAGCTTCCTGACAAGATAAGGGAGGAGGATGAGTCCCCTGTTCCGCGGCCTCTCCGCCCTATTTTTTTTTTTTTTCACTAGGTTGAAGTCGGCTGGGCCTGCCGACTTCAGCCCAACGGCCCAATTCTTACATCCTCCATAAGGAATAATTTGATGAGGTTAATTTAACCATACTGGATTTCTCCTCTATTTTAATTAGCACAATTATTGCCTAACCAAGCCTTGATACCAGTTATTGGGGTTAAAGCACGATCAAAATAATTATACCCGGGATAAATTTTAACTTCCGTGTGCTAATTAAAATAGGTAATAACTCAACAATATCAATCCAGCAAAAACAAATCAAATTAATCACAAGAAAACCGGATTTACGTGGAAAATCCTCCAATATGGAGGTAAAAACCACGGGGCCTAAAATCAGATCAAACTTCCACTATAATCAAATAATGAGTACATCAAGGTTTTTCTCTCTAACAAACTAAAGGCTCTCCAAACATGATATGATAATCATCACAGTATAAAATATATATATTACTGAGGAATACAGGAAGAAAACAGGGAAGATCTCACCAGAGTCAAATATTTGCCAATTACACAAGAGGAATCACAGCGATCCGAACCGTTCACTTTGTAGAGCTCGCTGCCATGAACAACATACTAAAATTTCATCTTGATCGGGTTTTGAATTGCCGTCCGATCAAGACTTGAAAGGATCAAAATATATTTTCCCTCTTTTGTTTCTCTCTCTCGATGCCACTTTGTTTCTTTCCGTTGTCGCATGCTAAAAAGAAACTCCCGTCTCAAAGCCCTAAGCCCTTTTAAATAAAGCCGGGCCCCACGACATGGGTGGGACCCACAACACTTTACAATATGAATTAAGCTTTAGATTAAAGCTATTATTTATGATTGACAAACAGCCACTTGTTTTTGTAAGCCTATAACTAATGAAAAGGCTTCCTAAGAGAATCCATTTTCAGCTAGCCATTGTAGTTCAAGAATCTTCTTTTGTTTTCCAAAGCAGGCAAGTGATGGTTTCTTTGAACAACCAAGAGAAAGTATCTTCATTACGAATCCATCTCCCCATCCATTTAGCACAAAAAAACAAGAATATTCTTTGGAAACAAACACATAAGGGAATCTAAGTTGATTAATTTTGACATGGAGATAAACATTTATGAGTTTGATTTTATAAAAAAACCAAATGATAGTACTGAAATGGCTTATCATCTTCCCTCACAATACCATCTTGCCCATCAAAGGCGTAAGAATCCAGGCAACATCAGAGTAAATAACCTGGAACATTTTGAATTTTAATAAAGCACTTGTTGTCAAAAATGAAAAAACTGAACATCCAAAGATCACTCACAATGTCGGGGCATTTGTCCTTCAGGAGGCATATTGCCTGGGGTAAAACCATTGTCATTGAATGCTTCATCTCCTGTTTGTGACTGGATGAACAAAAGCATCACATACTTTACCATTCAAGATAAAAAAAATAATAGATGAACTTGCATAATAAAAATGACCTTCAATGCATCAGGAATTTTTGCGAAGAGCACAAAACTGTTCACACCAATAGCTCATGCCTTGTAGTTCTGCATAGAAGTAAACATTTTGGCTGTCTTTATTATAATATATAAGCAAGAACCATACTTTATTATCATTAATAACAGCAGCAGCACCCTTAAGGTTTTAAGGTATATGAACAGGAAGAGTAAGAAAGTTTTAAGTCTTCAATTTATAGTACATCAACTCAATCAACAGTCACAAAAAGTCATGCTCATAAAGTCTTAGTTTAATCACCTCTTCAAGAAGACCAAATCTCCAACCCAACCTGTAACCCTGGGCATGGCTCCAACCGGAACGTCTACTTCACCTAGAAATACAATAAACAAATAGTTGCTCACGCATACAAGCATGCTCACCCACACAAGCACGCACACGCACACACAAATGACTATTTTATTCAGCCTGTACTCCACACCAAGGATTCAAGTTCGGCAGGACATCCCGTGGGACACCGGGATGGGGTACCATCTAATGTGTTGGGACAGGATATCCCGCCAGCATCCCAGCATCCTAATCGGGACATCTTGGGACATCCCCTATCCCGAGTGTCAAGACGGGACGGGACGCCGATGTGTCCTGTTCCATGAAAAAACCGAGGCAGCCCGTCCCACGGGATTTAAATCCTTACTCCACACTACTCCTATTCACCCCTCTTTTACTCTTTTGTTCTCTTGTTAACTAACAGTGGTCCCTCCAAGCCACCTTTTTTAGTATTCCTCTTCTCGTTCCTAATGAATTGGTGCTGGATTTGGTGATTGTGATCAACTGAAAAATGTTCCAACCCTACCGAGACAGAAGGAAGCCACCAAACAAGAGAGCTCCTTAATTTCCACCAATCTGCATGAATAAATAGTGGAAACATTAAATTTGAGGGTGACAAATTTGTTTCCTAGAAAGCGGCTCTTAATGTGGTGATATTTTTCAGTTATGATGCAGGCAACTAGTAAGTGGCGGGAGAAAATAAGGGAAAAATTAGCATGAAAAGCATCAAGAAAGATAGAAACCAACAGCAACAAATCCTCAACCACGGTCAAATATTATTTCAATAAAAAAAGTATCTTGCATATTCTTCAACATCAAGAACAGGTTCATTTCCACGTAAAAGTGGTTTTACGTCTGGAGTTCCTTTTGGCCCTGATGGCATTCACCAGGGTGGAGGATCAGGAAAATTCCAGACACAGCAGCAGCTTCACATTCCATGATACTTAAACCCAGAGTATTCACCGATGTCTCTTGCTGACCGCTTCTCTAGCAATCAAAGAGTGTTGGAGCAAAACCGCTTCACGGAATGCTCGAGATCCTTTTTGATGCCGCCATGGTGGAAAGATAACGCATCAGGTAAGGGATGGAGCATGCCGTCCGCTCCTGTCACGGAGGCGTGCCCCCATGGGGTTGCATGCACGAGAGAGAACCAAGGAGATTAGAATAGAAGGGAGGCTAGGGTTTTGGAGGAGAAAAGGGACCACGTCTTATTATTCCCGACGTTCCAGACATTCTTTATATACAAAACAGATATATATAACCCTAGGTCACAACCGACCTAGTCCTAAAAAACTCTCCCCTGAGTCATATGAGAAAACATTCAAACCTAAGCCCACATACATCCATGTCTCACATGTTCTCTCTACCCTGGGTCAAGACCCTGACCCAACATGACTCAGAGCCCTGAGAACTTATAAACCAGCTCCCAAACCTGTGTGACTCCACTCAAGACTTGGAGCACCACATTTGCCCCAACAATCTCCACCTTGGTGCTATAAGTTTTGACAAGCTCCGCGTGACCGTTTGCACCCTTCCTGCTGTCTCCAGAATTGACATCTCCCTGTTGAAGCCACCTCGCCTCCCTAACTAGAAGATCAACCCGTGCTCCACAGCTCCTGAGACTCGTGCTCCACCGCACTCCTGACCTCGAACTGATGTCTTCCTGCTCTGTCCCCGTGACTGCAACACCAACCCGTGCTTCTGCAGTACACCTAGACAGCTGTGCAAACCTAATGCCAATGTCAGACCTCTTCAGCTTCTGAGCTCTTTAGGAGGCCTTTGGGATGACCGCCTCCTCAACTGAAGATCAGTACAAGTTCCTTGGGACCAATCTGTACCTGCTCCATAGCACCAACTTAAGATCTCTGTTGTAGGCTCCCTTCTGCTAAGCAGCTGCATCACTCATCCTAGACTACCTGGAAAGACTTGCAACGATCCTGAACCGACACTCGTTGCACCTAGAGCCCCACCTGACACCATCTCCACAGAGCCACGCCAATCTCTGCACACTCTGCTCCACCTGGCTAAGTGTACCCCTGGCGCTCGTGCTAGGATCTGGCCAGTATCCTTGCACCTCCTGCTCTGAACTCATGCAAAGCTCTCTCCAGCCGTAAACACACCTCCAACCAATGCTCTACCTAAAACCAAAGTCCACCTGATGCCGCAAAAGTCCCATCGAGGTAAACCTCCCAACGCTGCACTGCTAGGGTATGTCCCTGCACCTCGATACATCGTCGCTACCTCCTTGGACCCTTCGCTCACTGTGAACCTCTTCGAGATCGTTTCGGATACACTGCAAACCCCGCAGGAACCTCCGAAATCCAAGAGCTCATCCCGACTCCTCTGCTAACCCAGCGACTGAACCGAGCAACCATCTCCAGCGGCTACTACATCATGTCCCAGCCTGTCCCTACGGCCAATCACGCCATACCAAGACACTCCCGGCTGCATGATGCCCCTGGCACTCACTGAGACCTATCCACGGGTCTCCCTGAGCTGCAGCCCTATCAGCTCCAGTCTTTGTCCCTAGGCCAATGCTGCCATATCGGGACACTCCCGACTGCACGATACCTCCCCGGCTCTCCCTGAGACTGTCCCCTGTCTTCCTGAGCTGCCTCTGGCACCGCCTCTGCGATGTACTTCATCCTGAGATATCCATCTTCCGAGACCCATCTCCAACCACGCGGGATACCACACTCACGTACAGCTCCATCACAATCAAGGTAGTTGGAGTACTACCGATCGCTCTCCTCCACAGTGACCAAGAGCCTGGTCGACTATTGATGGAGCTACCACTCATGCTCTACAAGATTCCCGGTATGTATCGCTCCACCTATGCTAAACCACAGATCACCTGGCCTGCCACTGCTCCATAGCACAGGACCCGCAGCTCTGCACCACTGTTGCAAGCTCCTGCACCACCGAATCCATCATCTTCATTGAGATCCGCTCCGCCAGCAGACCTCCACACTGCTCCCGATACCTCGAACCTCTGTTCTCCTAGAAAGTCGAAGATGGAACAATCCAGCTCATGTTGCCCGCACACACGGTCGCTGCACCACGATCTCTACATACACATCACCTATGATCTGACTCCATCACCGGATCCATCCTAGTTCAACATAAAGAGCTCGAAAAATAGAATCCAACAACACAGACGGGGCTCAGATCCGAGTTCAATTGAGCCCAGAATCGCCGAAAAACAGTTAGCACACATTTTAGAGCAAAGTCACTTGAGATGCCGGTCCACCATGAACCGATCCAATGGTTCACGCATGCCAAGCTGGTCCATAGCTGCCATTGCTGCCGGTCCATGGCAGAGAACCGTGGACCACAGCCTTTCCCGGCCACCACCGTCGCCACCAGCCGCCGCACCGCGCCTCCGGCGACTGCGCACCGCCGTGCCGTGCCTCTGGTGGCTGCCCCTCATGCTGTGCCACACCATTGGTGGCTGCTCGCACACCGTGCCATGTCCAATCCGCTCCGATCAGGACCGTGCATCGCCTCTAGCGACTTCCCGCCGCCATACCGTGCGAGATCTGTAGCCGATCGGATCCACTGCTTCCGCAGTGCCTGGCATCGACGAGCCCGCGCTGCCGTCATCTCCTTCGTCGAGCCCGAGCCCCTGCACTGCCATGTGACTGACGAGCTCGAACCCGAGCCCATCCACGGAGCTCGCGCCATCCGCCGAGCCCTGCAACTGACGAACCCGTGCAACGTCTCTGCCGCTATGCGCTGCCATCGTCTCTTCCGATGCCCTGCATCATCCTCGCTGCCATCGTGTGACCAGCAAGCAACAGCCTCCCTCTCAAGAGGCCTCCACGTCCGGATTTTCTCCATCCCACAACGAGGACCGGATCATCGTCACTACGCCATCAGGACCGACGAGGGCGACGCCCTCAAGTCTTCTCCGCTGGTACTCTACCCAGACCAGCGCCATCGACGGACTCTTCTCTCTCTGTTGCCAGGGAGGGCAACAGGCCCTCACCTCCAAATCTCGGCACCAGAGATCTGCACTACCACCGCGAGTCCTCTTCCCTACTTCCTTCACGCCACCGCATCAAGATCGGCTATGATACCAACTGTTGGAGCAAAACCGCTTCACGGAACACTTGGGGTCTTTCTTGATGCCGCCATGATGGAAAGATAATGCATTAGGGAAGGGATGGGGCACGCCGTCCGTTCCCATCACAGAGGCATTCCCCCATGGGGTTGCACGCACGAGAGAGAACCAAAGAGATTAGAATAGAAGGGAGGCTAGGATTTTGGAGGAGAAAATGGATCACGTCTTATTATTCTCGACATTCCAAACGTTCTTTATATATAAAATAAATATATATAACCCTAGATCACAACCGACTTAGTCCTAAAAAACTCTCCTCTTTGAGTTATATGATAAAACCTCAAATGCGAGCCCATGTACACCCATGTCTCACATGTTCTCTCTACCCTGGGTCAAGATCCTGATCCAATAAGACTCAGAGCCCTGGAAACTTATAAACCAGCTCCCAAACCTGTGTGGCTCCACTCAAGACTTGAAGCATCACATTTGCCCCAACAAAGAAGTCATGCTTGAGTTCCTTGTAATAAAGAAACTGGTTGCTGAGCGTCACCGGCTTCAAGCAGACATGCCTCTGAACATCTAGACTTACTGATGACGCTAACTTTTATCGGCATGAACGAGGTTACAGTAGCCCTGATCAATTTAACTGCCAAAACTCATTGGCAGCGAGGGGAAAAAAGATTATCTAAAGAACAAATAGACAAAAACTAGGTAGGGACAATATAATTCAATTACTTCACATCAGATACTGAAATTAGACAGCGGCAAAGGAAGGATAATTCATAGATCCTATCTATAAATGGATGACCGTAAATAAAATGGAAAAAAAGCACCCCAATCGGCCGGTCGGTTCGCAAATGAGTTCTGGGCAGAATAAATCAACAATTACATGAGAAAACTAGAGACATCTGTTCGACAAAAAAAAAAAAAAAAAAATCGAGCACAAACAATAATTAAAGCTGCGATCCACCAAATTGATGGGCCTAGTTTAACAGGCACGTCGTAGTTTAACAACACTAATCGAGTGAACCATAGCGCATTTCAAGGCACAAGAATGCCGATGGGAAAAAGTGCAACTTTCACACGATATGTGAAATCGAGAAAACCATTTACAAAACTATTAGATAATTTTAACTGAAAATCCCAGCAATGCCTGAAACAAGGGAAGAAAACTCGTTTTTTGTGGCGAGAAGGCCAATTTTTTCGTCATTTGGAAGAAAAGAAGACATACCTTGATGAAGAGTGGCGAAGAGGAACTGAGGTCTGGTTTGTTGCGCGGGAAGTGGAGGGAAAGCGTGGTCAAAGGGTAGCGAAAAAATTCTGCTTTAGTGGAGGTGGAAAGGCTACGTATCTCATGTTGAAGTGTAATAATGTACTCATTATATGGAACTTTAAGTTCACATCCATTATAATGAAAAGTAATTGGATTATCTTTGTTATCGTTCTGTTGTTGTAGTACATATTTTCTAATGAAATGAAAATATGTTGCTCACCGAGTAATCCAAGAAGGATAATGAATTAGATTTTAAAAAACTTTTATAATTATATGCCAATTCAAAAATAATTTAGGTACTAGTGAATTATAAATATTTGTGTGCTATTCAAGAGTATGAAGTGAAAATAAATTAGTAAGTGCAAAGTAAATAAGAGCAAATAATGAGAAAGCAAATAATTATAAATTATTACGGAACAGATCGTAGTGAAATATAAAATTCACAGGGAAGAGAAAAAACCTGGCAAAAAAAATAAATCACAGCACAAGCAAACACAAGGGATTACGTGGTTCGGAGACTCCTGCTCCTACGTCCACGACCGCACAAGAACAAATCTCCACTATAAAATATTTACAGGAAGTTTACAAGATACTCACCCCAGCCCTCGAACAAGAGAAGAAAAGAAGAAAACAAAAATAAATTATCCCCAAAAAATATCTTCACCTGGAAATAATTTTTTGGTGGAAGATCTATTGCCTCCCCAATTTTCTCGATTTCTCTGCCTTTTTCTCTCTAGGAAAAGGTCTTCAGGGCTGTCACTGCTGCTCTCTGCATCAATTAATCGCTCACAGGTTTACTATGGCTTTTAAAGAGCCGAACAGAAAAAGAAACCCAACTCCAGAAGACCTAAAACACCCAAAACCAACTCCAGCCATCCGATTGAAGATCAAGAGCCTAGATCGTGCCAAAAATAGCACCAGATCAAGCCCAAAAGAGGTTGGATCCATCTCAGCCGTCCGATTGAGCCATCGAACAGTCCAGATCAAAAGAAACGCCGTGGATCACGCGTACACCATGCGAAATGCACGGGGAAACACGGGGAAACATGGGGAAACGCCCAAGGGAGCCACCACTGCCGCTTGGGCTGGGCCCAAGCGCGCCCGCGCGCGCTGCACATGGGCCTCGGCCACGCTTTGCACGCCCGCGTGCCGGGCCTGGGCCGGTGCGCCCGCCTGCGCACACTCGCCCGTGCGCGTGCCCGCGTGCGCCCGCATGTGCTAGGCCTAGGCCTGGGCTCCACTCGCTCGCCTGCACATGCCTGGGCCGGGCCTGGCCCAATCCGGCCGATCCAATTCCTTTTTTTTTTTTTCTTCTTGGGCTGGGCTTTTGGGTGTTGGATAAGGCTCCACGCCTAACAACTCTCCCACTTGAAGACTTAAATACAATATCAGCATCCACCTGAAAAACAAAACAAACTTCCAAAACAAAAGTTAGTATCTTGTGCGGCGCCTCCAATCAACTAGCTCTAGAGGCCAATTGAGGCTATACACAGCCCCAATTTCTCTGCAGTGACCACCTTTGTCATCATATCTGCTAAATTCTTTGAGCTATGAATTTTTTCTAGTGACAAACATCCATCTTCAAGCAATACCCTGATGAAATGATATCTCAGCTGTATATGCTTCGTTCTCGCATGGAACATCGGATTCTTCGCAAGATGAATAGCACTCTGACTGTCACAGAACAGTACATTGCAGCTCTGCTCTCTACCAAGCTCCTTCAGCAAATTTTGCAGCCGGATCATCTCCTTGCTAGCTTTAGTGATTGCCACATACTCTGCCTCGGTGGTGGAAAGAGCCACGATCTTCTACAGTTGCGAGATCCAGCTCACCACTGTCCCGTCAATGGTATACACATACCCAGTCATGCTCTTCCTCGTGTCGGCATCGCCACCCAGGTCTGCATCCACATATCCCTGTAAAGTCAAACTGCCCCTCCTGTAGCATAGGCCGACATCCTGGTACCTTTAAGATATCGCAGGATCCATTTGACAGCTTTTCAGTGTTGCTTGCCCGGATTTGCCATGTACCTGCTCACAGCTCCCACTGCATGTGCAATATCCAGCCTCGTGCAAACCATCACGTACATCAAGCTGCCAATGGCTGAAGCATACGGAACCATGCCCATTGTCTTCAGCTCATCATCAACCTTGGATGACTGTTCCTTCGAAAGCTTGAAATGTGCGGCCAAAGGTGTCTTCACTGGCTTTGCATCTGACATGTTAAATCTGTCCAACACCTTTTCAATATAGCTACTCTGAATCAACTTCAGTGTGCCCGCCGCTCTATCTCTTTCGATCCTCAACCCAAGTATCTGCTTTGCTGCGCCCATGTTCTTCATTGCAAATTCTCTAGACAGCTCTCGCTTCCATCTTTCAATCTCTTGCATGTCTGGACCAGCAATCAACATATCATCAACATACAAGAGTAATATCATGAAACTGTCCTGGAGTATCTTGAAATAACAGCAATGATCCTCCTGGCATCTAGCAAAACTATTGTTGATCATGAATCCATTAAACTTCTTGTACCATAACCTGGGGGCTTGTTTTAAACCATACAAGCTTTTCCTAGCTTGCATACTTGATCTTCTTTATCAGGGACCTCGAAGCCAATAGGCTACTGCATATAAATATCTTCATCTATCTCACCGTGCAGAAAGGCAGTAGTAACATCCAGTTGCTCTAGGTGTAGGTCCTCCGCAGCTACAATGCTCAGAACAACTCAAATGGTAGAGAGCTTGACAGCAAGAGAAAAAATCTCGGTATAATCTATACCCTCTTTCTATTGGAATCCTTTCACAACCAGCCTCACCTTGTACCTCTTACTGCCATCAGGTTCCTCTTTGACCTTGTAGACCCATTTATTATGCAGTGCTTTCTTTCCATTCGGTAGTGTTCTGAGCTCCCACGTCTTGTTCTTTATCAAGGATTGCATCTCATCCTTCATCGTCAGCTCCCACTTGATTGAGTTTTTGCTCTCCATGGCCTCATCAAAGCACACTGGCTCCCCTCCATCTGTCAACAGCAGGTAATGTAACGAGGGTGAGTACCTTATACGTGGTTTCAGGATCCTTGCAGATCTTCTCAATTGAGGTGTCTTTGGCTCAGGCTCAGGAACTCTTGCTCCCTCAGCAATGTCCTCCTCAGTGATCTCTTCCAACTCTACTTGCTCTTTCTCCTTATCTGCCTCTTCTGCTCTATTTAGAACACCTTGGTCATTGTACAGGCTTCTCTCATTGAACACCACATCCTTGCTTTTGATGATTTTCTTGTCCTCCTCGCTCCAGAGCTTATAACCAAAATCATCAGTGCCATAACCAATGAAGAAGCACTTCTTCGACTTTGCATCTAGCTTGTCTCTCTTCTTTGCATTGACATGGACATAGGAGACACAGCTGAAGACCTTCAAGTGAGATAAGTTTGCTGATTTACCTGTCCACTCTTCTTCAGGGATCTTAAAATCAAGAGGGATAGAGGGACCTCTATTAATTTGGTAGGCAGCAGTGCTAACTGCCTCAGCCCAAAACATTTTGGGCAATCCAGTCTGGAGAACGAGAGAGCGAGGAGCCTCATGCTCCTCGCTCTCTCGTTCAAGGGACGGTTCATGCGCTCAGCTATCCCATTTTGTTGTGGCGTACTCGGGATAGTCTTCTCCATCTTGATCCCATTAGCTGCGTAGAACTCCTTGAACACAGTACTATTATACTCGCCTCCATTATCTGACCTTAGGTACTTGATCTTTTGTCCAGACTCATTTTTCACTAAGCTTTTCCACTTCCTGAAAGTGTCAAATACATTAGATTTATTCTGCAGAAAATAAACCCATACCTTCATAGTGGAATCATCGATAAATGTCACATAATAATTTGGGCCTCCAAGGGATGCCACCAAAGAGGGACCCCACACATCGGTGTGAACTAGCTCCAGCTTTTTCGATCTTGGTACTCTGCTTGTCTTGATGAAGCTGACTCTCTTCTACTTCCCAATAACACAATGCTCGCAGAAACCAACATCCGTTGTCTTCAGACCAGCTAGCTTGCCCTTCTTCTGTAATACTTGCATTCCTTTTTGCCCCATGTGATCCAGACGGTAGTGCCACAACTCCGAGTCTGCCTGTGCCAAAGCCACTGCATCTTTCATGTTACCAATCATATAGAGGGTGCCCAACTTGCTTCCACGTGCTATCACTATAGCACCCTTGACGATCTTCTAGGAGCCGCCAACAAAAGTTATGACATAACCCTCCGAGTCCAGTTGCCCGACTGAGATCAAGTTCCTCTTTAAACCAGGGACATGTCTGACATTTTTCAGCTTCCATACTGATTGATTTGGCATCTTGATATGAACATCATCTCTCCCCACGATGTCCAAAGGCTCATCATCTGCTAGATAAACCTTTCCAAAATTACTAGCTGTATAATTTCTCATGCATTCCATCTGTAAGGTAGAGTGAAACAAAGAACCGGAGTCTAGGATCCATGACTCCATCGGACTGTCCGCACTGAGAAACAAAGCATCTTCAGTATTCTCGGTCGCTGCATTGACTGACTCTTCCTTCTGTCCTTTGTTCTTCCTTGCCCAGCAATTTTTTCTGGTGTACCCCTTCTTACCGCAGTGCCAACAGCCATCACCCCTAGGTCTTGATTAGCTCCTCTGCTTGGATTTGGATCTTCCGCAGTTGTTGCTACATTGTGCAGTCCTCCCTCTACCTTCTTGGGTCGTCAAGGCAGATCCAGAGCTCCCATTGGCTTCTTTTCTCCTGATATCTTCACTGAGAATCAAGTTCCGGACCTCTTCAAATTTCAACTTGTTTGATCCGCAGGAACTGCTAACAGCTGTCACAGTTGCACCCCAACTCTCGGGCAAAGATGATAAGAGGATCAAAGCACGGACTTCATCCTCAAAACTGATGTCGACAGAACTTAACTAACTGATAATCAAAATAAACTCATTGATATGATCCATGACAGACGCACCTTCTCTCATCTTAAGATTAAACAGACGACACCTAAGATAAACTATGTTGGAGGATGAAGGCTTCTCATACATGTCGCATAGAGCCTTCATCAAACTTGCTGTCGTCTTCTCCTCCAGAACATTGAACGCAACATTCTTGGCCAACGTTAGCCGAATAACTCTCAAAGCCTAGCGGTCCAGCAAATCCCAGTTATTTTGCCATACATCGGCAGGTATTACACCCTACAGCGGTTGGTGAAGCTTCTTCTGATATAAATAATCCTCTATCTGCATCTTCCAGAAGCTAAAATCCTTTCCATCAAACCTGTCGATCTTAACATTTCCTTCGTCTCCTACCATTGCTCCCACTGAAACCTGGTTCTCTGATACCAGTTGTTGCGGAACAGATCGCAGTGGAATATAAAATTCACAGGGAAGAAAGAAAAAACCTGGCAAAAAAATAAATCATAGCACAAGCAAACACAATGGATTATGTAGTTTGGAGACTCCTGCTCCTACGTCCACGACCGCACAAGAACAAATCTCCACTATAAAAGATTTACAGAAAGTTTATAGGATGCTCACCCCAGCCCTCGAACAAGAGAAGAAAAGAAAAAACAAAAATAAATTATCATAAAAAAATATCTCTCACCCGGAAATAATTTTTTGGTGGAGGATCTCTTGCCTTTCCAATCTTCTCTCTTTCTCTCTCTCTCTCTTTCTCTGCCTTTTTCTCTCTTGGAAAAGGTCTTCAGGGTTGTCGCTGCTGCTCTCTGCATCAATTGCATCAATTAATTGCTTACAGGCTTCCTACGGCTTTTAAAGAGCCGAACAGGAGAAGAAACCCAACTCCAGAAGATCTAAAACATCCAAAACCAACTCCAGCCATTCAATCAAAGATCAAGAGTCCAGATCATGCCAAAAATAGTGCTAGATCAAGCCCAAAAGAGGTTGGATCCATCTCAGCCGTTCGATCGAGCCATCGGATGGTCCAGATCAAAAGAAATGCCATGGACCATGCGTACACCGCGTGAAATGCACGAGGAAATGCATGGGAAACACGGGGAAATGCCCAAGGGAGCCACCGTTGCCGCCTGGGTCGGACCCACGCATGCCCGCGCGCGCTGCACATGGGCCTAGGCCGCGCTCCGCGCGCCCGCACGTTCCTGCGCGCCCACGCACGCTCGCCCGCGCGCGTGCCCGCCTGTGCCCGCATGTGCTGGGCTCCGCTTGCCCGCTTTCGGACGATCCAATTCCTTTTTTTTTTTTTGCTTCTTGGGTGGGCTTCTGGGTGTTGGATAAGGCTCCACTCCTAACACAAATATAAAAATATATAGTGGTTCGGTGTATACCAAAGCACCTACATCCACTTCCAAGGTCCACTTGGTTATTCCACTATAATCTTCCTTGATTGCAGTCGATCAACTTTCCGGACTCACTAATCAAAACCTAATTTATTTTCACCGGAAATACAAGTTAAAATCTCTTTGATTTTATGGGATAACCAAAACCTAGTTGGTTTTGTAACTTAGGCTCACCAACAATCTCCTTGGTTTTATCACTTAGGCTAACCAAAAACCTCCGTTAGTTTTAACACAAAAGCTCACTAATAAACCTCAACCCTAGTTTCAATTCCCTTGAAATTAGAAATAATAAAAAGATTCAAGTGTAATTTATGAAATACAATAAGCTTTCAACTAAAAGCAAATATCTCTTTGAAGTTCTTTGATTGTTGTTGGATAGGCTTGTCTTAAAGTTGTTGAAGCCTTAATCAATGCTTGAATAGTTAGACTTGAATGCTCTTGAATGCTTTGAATGCTTGAAAGCTCAACTTGACTTGAAAGTAGTTGTTCTTCAATGAATATTTAAGTGAATGTACTTAGCTTCTCATCTCTCTCTTCCCTTTAGAGTTTGATCCACTATAAATACCTTTCCAAGCCTTAAATGACTATTTTTGACCGTTGGAGAGGTGAAAATAGCCGTTGGAGATGAAAAGAATCAATTCTGTATTTCAAAAAACTAGTCATTACTATTAATCAAAACTCCAAGTGTCAATACTTCAGGTCATAAGTCGATACATGAGTCGACACTAGTTCAAAAAAGTCTTTTGAAGATCTCTAGAATGCACTAGTATGTTGATACTTTTTCTGGTGAGTCGACACTTCATCTTCATGAGTCAACACTTAAGAAAAGCTTGATTTCAGTATATTCTGTATCATTTTTATCTCAGGCCTTGAGTCGACCCTTGAGTCGACACTTGAGCTCCATGAGTCAACACTTTATGCATGCCATCTAAAACTTCTTCTGTGTATTAGTTCAAGCTTCTATGAGTCGACATTATGAGTCGACACTTCACTTTCATAAGTCGACACTTTGCTGAAACTTTCTTGAAATTCTTTTGAAACTCTATTGAAACTACTCCAAACTAAAGATTTAAATCATTCGAGGTCATTCTCATGTACCAAGGTCCATTTAACTTGAAACTTCATCTATAAAACTGACTTCTTCAACAAGATGACAAGCAATTTAAACTTTCAACAAGTGAGTACCCTGTTCTGATAAACACACTTTTAACATACAATTAGTACTCAAATATATTTAAATATTTTGTTATCCATCAAAATCAAGATATGATCAACAATATTTTTCTTTTTGATAATGACAAAATCTTTAAGTATATACATATAGTAAGCTCAAAAGATTTATAATAAGTATTGGAGCATTAATAAAGATTTGCAATATAAAGCATTTGGCTTTAAATATCAGAGCTAATGATGAAGAGTATGAGTCTAAATTTTTAGAGATTGTTAATAGCTGAGACTCATTTACAATTTATTAGAGCTATAAGTATGTATGAAAAGGAATTTAATTCATATAGCTTCAATGTCAGAGCAATAATTATAATGTTTCATAGCTGAAAATTGAAATAAATCATAATTATGTACTCATACTAGATGTTTTCATTGTGTATCAGAGCTTAAAATGAATTTGAGAAATAAGTATTAGAACAATACAGGTTGAATCATAAAGAGTATCAAGGCATGAAACATGTCAGAGCACATTAGAGCAAATAATAAACCAAAAAGATGGAAAGTATCAGAGCAAAATTGTTAGAGTATGAAAAGTGTCAAGGTATGAAAACGAAGAGTATCAGAGCATATTAAAAAATAGGCATAAAGAGTATCAGAGCATAAAAACTAAAATAAATAAGGTTAATAATGAGTGTTAGAGCATAGAATTGAATGGTATATAATATAAGTGATAAGGCAAAACACTCCCCCTAAATACATGATCTGAAAACTAATTTTCAGAAAATACTACTTTAGTACTTTTCTTTCTTACTCTTCCCCTTACTCATTGCTTCTTTCTTTGCTTCAATTCTTGCCAATTCATTAATAGTTTCATTAATTCTTTCATTAGTTCTCCCTAATACTATTAATTCTGCACTTTCCATTGATTCTTCCAATTATTCCCCCCCTTTTTGTCATCATTAAAAAGATAGGAAATTGAACAAGGTAGACATAATACATTGCATTAAAGTAAGAATGCACACAGATAAAGTCTGAAAGAGTCAATATATATATAAATTTCAAGGTTTATACATTAGATTCAGAATTTGATACACAAAACATAGAACTAATACAGACACAAATACAGAAAACATAATGAGTACTGAAATACAGACTAACTAGCATACAAACCAATCCTAAGGGATACTTTTCTTATCAGAGGAAGACCCGATCTCAAGAATAATCGGCCCGGTAATCCTAGAAGGTTGGGGTCGCGGCCACATCGGTCAGAGATCAGAAAGTCTAGTCCTAGTAGGTCAGGATGCATCGCCACAGCCTCTGCGTCTGGTATAAGCTCGTCCTCTAGCTGGTGCTGACGAGGAGGAGGCAATATCAGGAGCAGGAGCATTAACTGTGATGGGATCAGCAGCTGTATCAGTGATCAGGGGTGTGTCATCAAAAATAGGACCTGAACCAAGAACATGGAAACTAGGTGTATAAAACACTAGTTCTCGGATCAAGGACGATGTGGAAGGAATAGGTGAAGTCCTAGTGGGGACACTAAGAGTAGGAGTCGATAAATCAATAGAAATGTCAAGGAGGTCAGTATGAAGTATAGGTATGGAAATAAAAGGATTAGATGGGTGAGGAATGGTTGGTGTGTTGGATAGAATTGGAGTCTAGATAGATGATCTAGAAGTATCTAGAATAGGAGTCCTCGTAACATCCGCAGCAACATCTAGCTCGAGCTTTGCCATATAATCTGCAATATCAAACTCTATGGAAGAGTCGACCTGGCCATCTCCTGTGTCTGGTGCTGGGGCTGGGGTGCTGGTAGTGCTGGTGGGGAGTCTGATGATGAAGGAGGTGGAGGTGCTCTGGCAGAAGTCAGTCTCTAAAGCATGGCCAGAACAGCTAAAAAACCATCTTTAAACTCCTAATGACTCGCTCTTATCTCCAAGTGCATTTGATCGACCCACTATCTGATGATCATAGTGTCTATCTCCAGTCAGGCGATCTTGTCCTCAATGGAGTCTCCAGGAGCTGGCACCTCAGTCTGTGCCGGAATGGAAGGCTCGAGCTAAGTATCTGGAATATCCCTCTATGGCTCAGATGGTCCGGCCTCATCAGTGTAGATCCGCTCCTCCTCAACAGCATCCTCATCTACATCAGTAGCCTGTCCGGAGATCCTGCATCTCCACTATCCTTTATGCAAATGATATCCCATCATGTGTAAAGATGCTCATCATAGACATCTTTGTGAAGTAACTGCCTGTATGGCTCTCCATCTATGACGACACCATATGCTCGAAACAAGATAGTCAAGCCCATGCCATAGGGCAAACACAGTCTCCGAGTAGAAGCGGCCTCTGTCATCTGGTGTACCATAAGGACAAAAAGGCTGACTGGAGTCTTCTAAATCAATGAAACTATAACCATCAGCTCTCGCTCTATGATGAAGTCAAAACATCCGGTCTTCGATAGAAGAATCCGGACGACGATGTGATGTAATAGTCTCATCTCCGGTGAGAGTCTGGAGGCTACCACTGTGGCTCCCTCCCTCAGATCATCAGTCTCAAAGATGCAACAAAGTCCGCTCATTTGGTCCACTAAAAAATCTACCACTGAACCTCTCATGGGAATCTCCCAAGCTCTGCTTAAAATCTCGACGGTGAGCGGAATCTCTATCCTTTGACCTCAGCGATCCATCCATCTACTCCTTTGGCCAACGTACCATAGAACTCTCGTATCAGGCCAGTATAAAATCTCTCTGACAATGAGCAGAAGTGGGCTAGCCCAGCATCTCTCAACCAATCTCCAATATGGAAATGGTGCTAGTCCACGAAGTCGAAATCAACCCGCCGTCCTCCAACTATGACCTTGGAGGCCATCCTATCTGCTGCAAGGACGGTCTATCTGACAGGAATCTCTGGCTGAACTGGTATTTCTACTGCCTGATCCTCATGGCGCGCCTTTGTGTGCTGCTCTAAATCCTCTGCAAACGGACAAGGTCTCCTGACAACTTGCTTCCTAAGACCCATCTATCAGAGAAATGGGGAATGAAGCAATCTAGGTTAAAGTGGACAGGAATTTCACGATAAAATCGTGAGAAAATTGTGAAGGAACAATGGAAAATGAGGAGAAAATTGCTTCAAACAGTGAATCGGGCAGTTAGAACATAGATCGGAGAGAAATGGAGGGTTGGGACACTATTTTTAGGTGAGTCAGCTCAAGGGTTTGGAATAAAAAATATAAAAAATTGCTTGGTTTTCCCTATTTATTCTCTGGTTCCCACCATTCAAGTGTCGACTCACGACATTAGGCTAAGTGTCGACACTTGGAGGTGTCGACACTTCGACAAAAATCCAAAAAAAAGGGGAAAAACATAGAAAATCATATAAATTGATTTAAAAGATATTTTATAATTAAACATGATATTCAAAGATATTTGATCAAAAAAATTTTAAGGTGAATTTGAATGGTCATAAAAAGATCGAAATTCAATCGAAAGGATTAATGATCCATAATTCTCTTCTAATCATACAGAATTAATCTTCTTGAAGAGGTTTGGTCAGAATATCAGCCAATTACATTTCAGTGCAAATAAATTCAAGCATAATATCATTATTTTGAACATGATCACTAATAAAATGATGTCTAATTTTAATATGCTTACTTCTAGAGTGCTGAATAGAATTTTTAGTTAAATTTATAGCACTTGTATTATCACATCTTATGGGTGTCTTAATTAATTTGATTCTAAAATCTTAAAGTTATTGCTTAATCCATAATATTTGAGCACAACAACATCCAGCTACAATATATTCAGCCTCAGCTGTAGATAATGCAACCAAAGTTTGTTTTTTGCTAAACCATGAGATTAAGTTAACTCCAAAAAATTGGCAAGTTCTACTAGTACTTTTTCTATTTAATTTACATCCAACAAAGTCAGCATCAGAATAGCCAATTAATTCAATTGATGAGTCTCTAGAGTACCACAGTCCAATACCAATAGTACCAGATAAAAATCTAAGAATGTGTTTAATAGCCATTAAATGAGATTCTTTAGGAACAGACTGATATCTAGCACACATGCAAATACTAAATATAACATATGGTCTACTAGCAGTCAAGTACAGTAATGAACCAATGATATCCCTGTATAATTTTTAATCAATATTTTTACCACATTCATCTTTATAAAGTTTACAAGAAGGGCTCATAGGTGTACCTATTGGCTTGCTTGTTTTTATCCCAAACTTCTTTAAGATTTTTTTGTATACTTGGTTTGGTTGATGAAGATCCCTTCTCTAGTTTGCTTGATTTGGAATCCGAGAAAGAAGTTTAATTCACCCATTATACTCATCTCGAACTTTTCCTGTATTAGCTTGGCAAATTTTTGATAAAGTGTTTCATTAGTAGCACCAAAAATGATATCATCAACATAAAATTGTACTACTAAGAGATCATCAGTTTTCTTTTTCAAAAACATTATATTATCTATATTTTTTCTAGTAAAACTATTTTCAATCAAAAATTTACTGAGTCTTTTATACCATGTACAGGAGGCTTGTTTTAAATCATAAAGTATCTTATGCAGTTTGAAAACATGATCAGGATGTGCATGATTTTCAAAGCCAGGTGGTTGTTCAACAAAAACTTCTTCAGCATTATATCCATTTAAAAAAGTTTGAAATCCATAAAACATACAAATGCTAAAAGTAATCTAGTAGCTTCAAGTCTAACTACTGGAGTAAAGATTTCATTAAAATCAATTTCTTCTTCTTGATTATAATCCTTAGCTACCAGTCTAGCCTTGTTTCTAGTTACTATACCATTTTCATCTAGTTTATTCCTATACATCCATTTTATACCAATTATTGAAATATTAGATGGTCTTTTTATTAATATCTAAACATTGTTTCTTTCAAATTGATTTAGTTTCTCTTGCATTGCAATTATCCAGTTAGGGTCTTTTTCAGCTTTCTCAATACATTTAGGTTCAATTTGAGAAATAAAAGTAATGTAATAACATTTATTTCTAATAGATGATCTGGTTCTTATCCCTCTCGATGGATCTCCTAAGATTAATTCTTTAGGATGTCCATGAGCATACCTCCACTCTTTGGGTAGGTCTTTGTGATTTGGTATGGATTTTGTGGCTTCTTCTTCATCCTTCTTGTTTTGATCTTCTTCATCTTCTTTGGAAGGGAGATCATCCAAAGTAAGCTTCTTTAGTCCTTCAACACCTGTATATACATCAGAAGTATCCTCATTTCTAGAAAACTTGTTAGTAGATTCTTTAAATACCACATGCACTGATTCTTCTACTACTAGTGTTCTTTTATTAAAAACTCTATATGCCTTGCTAGATGCAAAGTATCCTAAGAAGATATCTTCATTTGACTTGTCATCAAATTTGCCTAAGTTATCTTTTCCTTTATTCAAAATAAAACACCGGCAACCAAAAATCCAAAAATATTTCAAAGTATGTTTTCTTTCTTTCCAAAGTTTATAAGATATTTTCTTCAAAATAGGTCGAATTAAAACATGATTTAAAATATAACAAACGGTATTAACAGCTTCATCTAAAAATATCTCAGAAGATCATTTTCACAAAGCATTATGCATGCCATTTCTTCTGAAGTCCTATTCTTTCTTTCTACTATCTCATTTTGTTGAGGTATCCTGGGTGCAGAAAAATTATGATCAATTCTTTTTTTATTATAAAATTTTTTGAAATCTTGGTTTTCAAATTCAGTACCATGGTCAATTCGAATACAAATAATAGAAGTACCTTTTCATTTGAAACTTTTCGATAAAACTTCGTGAAAGCTAAAAATGATTCATCTTTATGAGCTAAAAATAAAATACATGTAAATCGAGAGAAATCATCCACTATAACTAATCCATATCTCTTATCTCCTAGGCTTGTAATCCTAGTTGGTTCAAAGAAATCCATATGAAGTAGCTCTAATGGCCTAGTAGTTGAAACAAAATCTTTTGATTTAAAAGATATTTTTGCTTGTTTTCTAAATTGACATGCTTTACATATTTTATCTTTTTTAAAACTAAGTTTTGGTAAATCTCTTACCAAATCCTTTTTGCATAATTTTGAAAGTAGATGCATGCTTGCATGACCTAATCTACGATGCCAAAGTCAACTAGTCTCATTAATTATAGAATTCATTGCAACTAGACATTCACCATCATGTAAAGGTAAGTTGTCAAGATCAACAAGATAGATGTTGCCATGCCTATTTCTAATGAATTTCACTCCATTATTATCAGGACTAGCAACCATGCAAAGAGATGATTCAAAAATAGCTTTAAAATCTTTATCATAAAATCGATTAATACTAAGTAGATTATATTTCAATCCTTCAACTAATAAAATATTATTAATAAAAATAGAAGGAGAGATGTAAATTTTACCGATACCAATAATTTTTTTTTTACCATTATCTCTAAAAGTTACACTCCCTCCATTTAGTATCTCAAGAGAAGTGAATTACTTCATATCTCCTGTCATGTGTCTTGAGCAACTACTGTCAAGATACCACAATCTCTTCTTTTCTTTGGTTGCAAGACATACCTGCAAAATAAATTAAGTTTTCATTTTAGATACCCAAGCCATCTTGGATCCTTTAGGATTAGTACTAATGGTGGTTCCTTTTGGAATCCTAATCTTTCTAGAATTATTTATCTTTCTAAGATCACACTGGCATCCTTTATACCCAAATCTTCTACAACTAAAATAAGTAACATGGGATGATGCAAGAGCAAGAAATTCTTGAAAAACTTATGTTTCATTTGCTGCTTATAACCAAGTCCTACTTTGTCAAATACGGCTCTTTGATTGTTTAATAAAAGATTTAGCTTTTCAGAATTATATGTAAATTTTTTAATAAATGGTTTAACTTTGTGAAGCTTATCTTTGAATTTCTTATTTTCTATCTCAAAGTCTTTATTTTTCTTTAAGAGTTGATCATTTGAAACAACAACCTTGGATCTTTTCAAAATCTCTATTTTCATTAGTAAAGCATTTTTTTTATTTTTCTAAAATATTAATCTTAGTCTTTAAATCATTATTTTTATTTGTAAGATTGGTATTTTCATGAGAAAATGAATTTGTATGCTTTTTCAACTTTTTATTTTCAATTTTTAGCAATCTATATTCATACATGAGCTCATCAAATGCATCTCTAAGTTTATCAAATATAAATTTAGGACAATCTACCTTGAAGTGTCCAGGCTTCTTGCATTCGAAACAAATTGGTAGTTCCTTCTCCTTTTTTTCTTTTCTTTTTCTTTTTCTTTGGTAGGCTAAGGCTTCTTCTTGTAAGGAAATTTCTTTCTTCTCATAAATTTTCTGGATTTTTTTGCAATAAAAGCCTCTTCATCCTCATTTTCTCCTTCAGATTCTTCACTTGAGGACTCATCTTGTGTGATAGATTTGAATGCTATGGTCTTCTTTTTTTTATCGATATCCATTATCTTTTGCTTCAAGTTTAACTCATAAGTCATGAGTGAACCTACAAGTTATTCCAAAGGAAGTATCTCAACATCTTTGGCTTCTTGAATTGCTATCACTTTCAGATCCCAAGATGTTGGCAATGACCTGAGAATTTTATTTACAAGATCGGCATTAGACATAATCTTACCAAGACTTCTCTTATCATTTACAATATTAGTAAATCTAGTATACATATCAGTAATAGATTCATTAGGCTACATTCTAAATATCTCATATGTATGTACAAGCATATTTACTTTAGTATTTTTTACTTGATTGGTACCCTCATGAGTAATATCAAGTGTGTCCCATATTTTCTTCACAAAGGTGCATGAAAAAATTTTATTAAATTACTAGGATCCAATGCACAACAGAGTAGATTCATTGCTTTAGCATTTATCTTGGATTGTTTAATGTCATTTTCATCCTAGTCCTCTTTAATTTTTGGAATGTAAATGCCATTAACAACAACTGAAGGAATATGCGGACCTTTATCAACTACTTTCCATAAATTGTAATCAATTGAATGTATATAAATTCTCATACGTGTTTTCAATACGTGTAATTTGTGCCATTAAAGTAAGGAGGTCTATTTGATGTTTGTCCCTCAACAATACTAGAACCAAGTGGGGCTACCATAGATCTTTAACTCAAGATAGTTAGACCTATAAGCTGAGTAGGTGGTTTTGATACTACTTGTTACCCAGCAAGCAACCAAGAGGGGGGTGAATTGGGTTTTAAAATTTTTTTGCAAGTATGTGCCAATTCAAAAATAATTTAGGTGCTAGTGAACTACAAGTATTTGTGTGCTATTCAAGAGTATGCAACAAAAATAAATTAGTAAGTGCAAAGTAAATAAGAGCAAATAATGAGAAAGCAAGCAATCATAAATACAAAGATATATAATGGTTCGGTGCACACAAAGTACCTTATCCACTTCCCAAGGTCCACTTGGATATTTCATTATAATCTTCCTTGATTACAGTCGATTAGTTTTCCAGGCTCACTAATCAAAATCTAACTTGTTTTCACGGGAACACAAGTCAAAACTCCTTTGATTTTACGAGATAACTAAAAATCTAGTTGGTTTTATAATTTAGGCTCACCAACAACCTCCTTGGTTTTGTCACTTAGGCTAACCAAAAATCTCTGTTGGTTTTAATACAAAGGCTTACCAATAAATCTCAACTCCAGTTTCAATTCCCTTAAAACTAGAAATAATAAAAAGATTCAAGTATAATGTATGAAATACAATAAGCTTTCAACTAAAAACAAGGATCTCTTTAAAACTCTTTGATTATTGTTGGATAGGCTTATTTTCAAGTTGTTGAAGCCTTAATCAATGCTTGAATGGTTGGACTTGAATGCTTTGAATGCTTGAAGGCTCAACTTGACTTGAAAGTAGTTATTCTTCAATGAATATTTGAGTGAATGCACTTAACTTCTCATCTCTCTCTTCCCTCTAGAGTTTGGTCCACTATAAATACCTTTCCAAGTCTTAAATGATCATTTTTGACCATTGGAGAGGTGAAAATAGCCGTTAAAGATGAAAATGATCAATTCTATGCTTAAAAAAACTAGCCATTACTGTTCATCAGAACTCCAAGTATCGATACTTCAAGTCATGAGTTGACACATGAGTCGATACTTAAGTCGATACTAGTTCAAAAAAGTCTTCTGAAGCTCTCTGGAATGTACTGGTGCATCGATACTTTTTCTGGTGAGTTGATACTTTGAATCGACACTTCATTTCCATGAGTCGACACTTGAGAAAAGCTTGATTTCAGCATATTCCATATCATTTGTCTCAGGCCTTGAATCGACCCTTGAGTTGACACATGAGTTGACACTTGAGCTCCATGAGTCGACACTTCATACATACCATCTGAAACTTCTTTTGCATATCAACTTAAGCTTCTATAAGTCGACACTTCACTTCCATGAGTCGACACTTGGCTGAAACTTTCTTGAAATTCTTTTGAAACTCTGCTAAAACTTCTCCAAACTAAAGATTTGAATCCTTCAAGGTCATTCTCATTTACCAAGGTCCATTTAACTTGAGATTTTATCCATAAAACTGACTTCTTCAACAAGATGACAAGCAATTTAAACTTTCAATAAGTGAGTACTCTGTTATGATAAACTCACTTTTAACACATAATTAGTACTCAAATATACTTAAATATTTTGTTATCCATTAAAATCAAGATAAGAGTCAATAGAATCTTTATCCTCATATTCAGAAAGGATAGTTATATTGTTGGTCTCCCCTCTCCTTAACTCTATTTTTATCCTACCAAAAAAAATTCTACTTTGGGTGGAATTTTCAAAGGAGTTTTTAAAAATCATGCCAGTTATGAATTTCTAAAATTTTCATGGTATAGAAATTAAAGATTTTTTTATAAAAAAATTAAATCATCAAAAGATTTAAAGCTGAATGAATATTCTATCATAATGTCTCAAATTCTTCTCCACCATGATCCATGGCAAAAAATATTTTCAACTATCATAATTTTTTACTTACAAACAATGGTAACATGTATAGTAAATAAGATTTCCTCATGCTAAGAATATAATAAATATTGTATATATATATTTTAAAAAATGAATGCTCAACCAACTATAAATTATTTTAGATTAAACTACTTTTTCATAGTTAACCAAATATACTAAAATAATTTTTTTAAGTATCATATTTTCAAAAATTAATTTTTCAAAAATAATATTGACAAAAATTCTTCTCGTGAACCAAACAAGTCATGAAGGAAAATGAAAGGGGAATGGGAGGGGAAAGAATTAGAAAGCTTGAAGGATCTATTTGGTTTGCAAAAAGAAATTCTCTCATTATAATGGTTTTATTAAAAACCAATTCATAAGATTATTATATTTGAAAAAATGACTTTGGTATTGTTGCCGCCTATACCATCGTGGCTTGTAGCTCGGGGATGGCGCCGGATGTTGACCTCATCGCCTGGAATCCAGCTCGTATGCTCAGACCTGCAAAATAGAGGAGACCCGGGCCTGGGATCCTTGCGGAGGCATTCTGACGATTAAGTTAGTGGCGATCTAGGGGAACAGATCCTCCCAGGTGGGCCCCTGATCGGGCCTCATGCTTGGAGGAGGAGGTTTTGCTTTAGAAGAAGAGTTGGGTGAGAACGGCAACGGTGGAGTAGAGCTTGAGCTATGGTGGCTGTGCCCGTCGAGACTCTTCCGGCCAGTTCTCCGGTAGTCTCAGAATGCTCTGTCTCTTGCTGACTCCCCTTTCGCTTGCCTTTTCTCGCTTACCTCATTTGAAGGCCTTTGGGAACCCTTTTTAGGCTATGGATCCTTTCGGCTACCGACCTCGGGTCCCTCCCTCTCTACAGGTGCCGGAAGGTCAACGATCAGCAGCATCTCGTGCCGTGCACCCCCGTGCCTTTTCCCTTTCATGATAGGAAGTTATGTCACGGGCTCTGACCTCCCAGCCGGTCGCTATACTTCGAAAAATTTGGCAAGGTCTCGATTTGGGGGCGGCCGCCCCCTGGTTTGAATCCTCTGGTATGGTTTCTTCTTTCGGGTGATGCAAACGGTCGGCTGGGAAGTATAGTGCCTTGGCCAGGGCGCCTTTTCCTATCTGGTGTAAATAGTGGCAGGAGAGATCATGGCACCCTGGGGGTGCCTCTCTATGGTCCTTGGATGGCGTGCCGCCATCCAAGGAAGGT
This sequence comes from Areca catechu, assembly GCA_021397845.1. NCBI lineage: Eukaryota > Viridiplantae > Streptophyta > Magnoliopsida > Arecales > Arecaceae > Areca > Areca catechu. The sequence continues at coordinate 68,360,215 of CM038045.1, forward strand.
GGTGACATCCTCTTCTTTCTGCTTCTGAATCCCTTGAAGAGCTGTGGACTGCCTCGGCTGCTGGAGCTCTCGTCCGAAGAGAGCTTGGTCCGAGAAAAAGGAGCTCGACTTCGGTCAGGACGGGATCGACCTCGAGGGAGCCGCCTGACGAAGGAGCTCGAATAGCGGGGGCTCGACTTCGGCCAAGGTGGGCTCAACCTCGGGGGAGCTGCCCGGCGAAGGAGCTCGAAGAGTGGGAACTCTACTCTGGTCGAGGCGGGCTCGATCTCGAGGGAGCGGCCCGGTGAAGGAGCTCGAGGAGTGGGAACTTGACTTCGGCCGAGGCGGGCTCGACCTCGAGGGAGCCCCCCGGTGAAGGAGCTCGAGGAGCAAGAGCTCGACTTCGGCCAGGGCAGGCTCGACCTCGAGGAAGTCGCCCAACGAAGGAGCGAGAGCTCTACTTCGACTTAGGCAGGCTCGACCTTGAGGAAGCCGCCCGACGAAGGAGCTCGAAAAGAGGGTCTGACATAGCAGCTTCTGCCAGCATGGCATTCGGCTGGATCCGGCTGGGACTCCGTGTCAGCGGTCTTGCCATATCAGGTATATTTAATTGATTGTAAATGAACGTATATTTCAAAATGCGGAGCATCTTCTTTTCTAAAAATGCTAAGCAAAATATCTATTATATATTTAATAAAGAAAAAGATTTTATCACATTGCTTTCAAGGACACTTTTGGAAAAAAGAATGGATTTAAGGCATAGGCCAAACCTACAAAATGAAGTTGATAATAGAGTTATTTTGAATTTTTAAAATAACTCCCATTTGAAATGAATTTATTTAAACAAAATTATTTGAATTTTCATTTTTGAAAATTAGAAAAACTATTGAAATAAAATTCTCATTTCAAAAACCGTTGGCAAGAGGATTTGAACTCGCGCTATTTGGAAAAGCCACCAATAGGCTATTTGTGAGTGAAAACTAAACACAAATCTTTATTTCTTTATTATTTTAAAATATCTAGCACTCATATACAAGGTTTTAAATAATGGTTGTTACAATGGTTTGGAAGCTCTTCATCGTATTGCACATATAATTGACAAGTGATGGTCAGTTGTTTGGCATTAATACAACATGCCAAAACACAATGCATCATCTCTCTCTCTCTCTCTCTCTCTCTCTCTCTCTCTCTCTCTCTCTCTCTCTCTCTCTCTCTCTCTCTCTCTCTCTCTCTCTCTCTCTCTCTCTCTCTCTGTTTTTTTAGTATGAATATATCATACATATCCGATATGAAGATATCATACATATCCGATATGAAGATATTCATGAGAGCCAGAAGAGCCAAAAGCTAGAAAGGAACGATGGAAGTAGTCCCATGGTGTAGCCTCTGCATGATTAGCTATATAAACAGTCTTCCAATCAGTAGCATTGTTAGCTTTTCTATATATATATGTGTCATCCTAAAGGATAAGGATAGCTATCATCCGCTTGGTAGATGAGAATCAGAATTCTAGATATCTGGCTACTTTATCATAATAGAATATCACTCTCTAAAATAATGTGGGATGCCCTTGAAATCTTTGTAGCATATCCTGTTGCTGCAACTTCTCCCGGACCGGGCTCGGTTGGCTATGTTGGAGCGCTCCTATCCCGGTTCCTGCAACAAAGTCTCTAAGGGCCGGTGGTGTTCCGGCGTGAGACACTCCGATTCTTAAGTTAGCGAGAGCTTGAGGGCAACAGAATGGAGAAATTAGAATGGAGATAGCATATGGAGAGGAAAGAGTGTACTTAGCCCAAAACAAGGTCCTCCGGTTACCTTATATAGGCGCGGAACGGTCCAAAATTCGTTAAGGGAGAAGCCGAGAAAGACTGATCTGCCCCTAGGAGCACCTGGAGAGTGGCCATGTGGCGCCAAGATGGGGCAATATCATGGGAATAGTGGAGTAGTGGTGCTGATATGGCAGAATTCTATTATAACAGAATTCTGGTACCAGCTAGAAGAGGCTTCTGGAGTCTCCTGGATCCTTGAAGTAGGTCGGTCAGATCTCGACTGGGGAGGGCCAATCGGACCTTCGAAGGAGAGCGCCCGTCAGGCTTCAATAGGAGTGGATGGGCCAGAACTCAGTAGAAGTGGATCGTTCGGACCTCTACTTCAGTGGACCGGACTTTTGAAGGAGAGCATCCACCAGAGCTTGAACAGGAGCAGGTTGACCGGACCTCGACAGAAGTGGGTTGGTCAGACTTCCGAAGGAGAATGTCCGTCAGACTTCAGAAGAGCGGCCCGGTCGAACCTCCGCAAGAGTGACAGTCTGGTTTGGTGGTGAGCCGGTTGGGTATAACAGTTGCCCCCTTTCTCTTGGCCTTCGAGCGGTTATGCAGCTTTGAAGGACGAGAGCATTACTTGGCAATTAATGCGCCAGTCCTTGAAATGATTGTGAATCTGATCCGGCGTGCTGCGACCGACCATCCTTCACTCCGAGTTTATGCCCCTGGACAGGTGTCAGCATCGCATTGGTGACGATGGGAGAAGCAGTTATTGCCGATACGGCGCAATGGTGGGCTGCCAGCCCGAAATGCCTGCCCGTCGAGTTCCTGACGTGACGTGGATGACATGGCAAGATTCAAGCGATTGGCATAGTATCCAGAGTGGCTCATCCGCCATTGGTTGGGCGGTCACACGGATCGTGATTAGACATGATCCGGCGCGTCCCCCCGACTTCCCTGTCGAATCGAGAAGTCGTGTTGTCTGACGTTACATCGCAATGCTCGAGAGGCGCTGGGAAGCGACCCCTCAGCGCCTATAAAAGGAGGAGGAGGAGGCCCGAAGGGAGTCTTTCGCTACATTTGCGCTTCGAGGAGAAAGAGCCTCCCCCTCTCGCCACTCTTGCTCCATTAGTAAACTAGCCAGTTCCGCACCCGTCCTTTCATTCTTCTGTAACTTCCATTAGAATGGCCTCCGGTATTCGGAGCTCCGCCTACGGGAATAGGTAACCAGGTCCGCATGATATCCCATCGAGGATGACCCGAGAGAGGGTAGAGAATCTTAGGATTATTTATAACATACCGACCACGCTGCATTTGACTGTTCCCAATAAAGAGGGAAGGGTGAACGGCCCGCTGAACCTAGGTGCCCTTCTCGTGTACGAAGACCATCTTAAGGCTGGCCTTCGGTTCTCGCTCCATAGTTTCTTTGTCCAAATTTTTAATGCCTATAGAATTACTCCCTCGTAGCTGATCCCGAACAGTATTCGGGCGAGCTGTGGCTTCATGATCCTCTATTAGGGGGCTGGAGTCAAGCCGAGACTGTCCCTCTTCTCTAATTTTTTTCTTCTAAAACAAGACTTTCGAAGCCAGGAGTGGTGGATGTTCAGTCCCCGCCCTAGTCGGAAGATACTAGGAGGGCTTCCGTCAGCCATCCACGGATGGAAGTCCCTGTATTTCTTTGTAGATAGCCTAGACCCTTGGGGCTTCGAGCTGATGTGGAGGGAGCCCAGGCCGAAGGCCATGAACAGGAGAAAGGTATTGAGGGCCGACGAGGCCGACTTCAATAAGTTGAGTGATGAGGACCCGGCGTTTGTGCCTTTCTTGCTCCGAGAGGAGAGTCTCCATCGGGTTGGGATCAGCCAACATCATCATCTGGGTAGGATAGATGTCTCCATCGAACTCCTTCTTGGTGCGGGCACCAGACTCAGAAGAAGACTTCAGGGCTCCATCTGGATCTCTGATTGACATTGCCCGAAGAATTAGGGTTTTCTAGTTTTGTAATAAGGGTTGACTTGGTCAACTCAATTTTAGTTTGAGTCTGTATTTCCCTGCAATTTAAATTTTGTTGAGTCATGTTGACTCAATACAAGTCCTAGTAGTGGTCTAGGTCTTCTCCAAGGTGCCACATTTTCTCCCAGGATCAAGCAAGTAGGCGCCACACTCCCAGCCACATGCCAGAGTCCAGGAGGCGCCACATCTCCATCCAGTGTGCCTTGGTCCCCACACCACAAGAAAGCAGGTCCCTTCTTTCATGCGCCACTTGGGGGAGAAATCCATCAAGATACCTCAATCCAAGGAGGAGCCAACTTCTTTCCAGATAAACCCAAGCCAGGATGGCAAGAATTTTTCTTGAAGAGAGGATCAAGGAGGTGCCCCACAATGTTCCATAAAAACCCAAGTTATAAAAGGGAAGAGAGTATGTCTTGGGGAGAAAATCAAGGAGGCACCCAAAAGTTTTCTAAAGTGCCAAAGCCATGAAAGGAAGAAGCCTAAACTTGTGGAGCAAGACTAGGAGGTGTCCAAAAGAGCCAAACCATGAAGGGAAAATCCTTGATTCATGGAGAGATACTAGGAGACACCCCCATAACCTGCCATTTGGAGCTGATTTTCAAGTTTTCTTGGAGTTTTTGGGCTGCCCACTCATGGAAGGAGTCTTGGGAAGAGAATTTGATGCCTAAAGTGTGGGTTAGTCCTATTAGTCCCACATGGGAAGTGTATGAAATTTTATTTCTTTGTTATATCTATATATTCAACTCTATGTAACTCTTGAAAAAAAAGATGAATGAAAGAAATTTTTTTTATGAGCAAACTTGTGTTTTCTCTTTTCCGCACTTGCTTCCAGGTGTTGAGCTCCGTGAGGGAGTAAATCCGGGTTCCCCTGGAACCTTAAGGAGGTGAGAGATCTCCAAAACCCTAAACCCTAGGTTAGCCACTCAATTCCCAAACCCTAGCCGCCATCACCCTTCTCTTTCCACCAAGCCCAAGTCTTTTCCTCTTCTCACGGCCACCTTCTCCAAGTCTTGGCCGACCACCAGCATCCGACTCCAGTCCAGATACTGCAGGTCTACAGCAATTCTAAGAGGAAGTCAGATCGGCCTCCAGGAGAATTTGATTTCAGCAACTTCAGCTTTCAAGTTCTTCAACCTGGTAAGATCTTTTCTTGAGTTTCTGAATTCCATCATTTGTTCCTCTTCTTTTCTAGATCTTGAGTCCAGGAGAAGCCGACCAAACCACGAGACCAGTATTGAAGGATCCATTGTGAAGATAGCCGACTCCGAGGATCCCACAATCTGCTCGAGAGAGTTCTTCCACCAGAATCCTGAGAAGATCACTGTCTGGTGAGTAAACCGTCCCTCCTCTCTATTTTTGTTCTGTTGAAAGTTCAGAGCGAAACCCTAGGTCTGGGAGTTTCTTAACCCCCAGCGATCCGTTACTTCTGAACTACTCTGATAATTTGGTTCCTTCTAAACTGTGCTTTCAATCTTTACTTAGTTTCCTTCAACGTAGTTTAGCTTTACTTTGAGTCAAAGCCAATTTTTGAAATATATATATATATATAAAAAAAAGAATTAATCTTAATTTTACTTCCGCATACGCTTCTTTGTTCTTTGTTCTGCATCACTTCTACTTCCTCTATCGGCCTCATTATTATAGCTAACCCTACCTTTGCTTTCCGGCAGGCGACAAAATGAAGCCAGACCGAGCAACCATATCAGCGCTGGTGATCGAGAGAAGGGGTGTTCGGACTACTGAGTCGGTGACCCAAAAATCGAAGAGGCAGCGAACAGAGGAGCCAAAGTCCAAGAGGCCAACAAAGCAACGGGCGAAGGAACAGACCACCACCATTGTATCGATAGAGTCCGATGACGATGATGTGCCGTTATCGGAATGCCTAGCGACGAAGGTGGTGGAGCGCTCATCTTCGATCGGGTAGTCGGTTGCCCAAATAGGAGAAGGCCGATCATCCCCGGCTGATCCAGAGATAGCTCAGTCTCATCCTATGGCGAGCCGATCGAGGAGGTTCCCCCCAAGGTCGAAGTGGAAAAAGTGGCCGAAGGACAAGCGGCTGAAAGGGGGGAGGCTGGCGAAGATGATGACAAAGAACATCAGAAATGGCGCGACATTCACAATGCCGAGCGAGTCAAAGGCCTGCTCAAAAGGGCCATTACGGACATCGATCGGTGGTCAGTAAACAAGGCCGCCAGGAGTTCCCTCCATCACATGTTGGGGGTAAGTCACCCGTATCCGAGCCTTTAGTTTTTACATATGAGGCACTAACGTCATCTTGTCATTTGAAACTCCTCCAAGATATTCTACTGATGGATGATGGCCTAAGCGAGCTGCTCGATCTGAAAGAGCACTCGACCCAGAGGGCCGAGGTAGTTGAGGCGGTGAGGGATGCCATAGAAGTGGCACTGACGGCCACCATGGCAGAGTTGTCCATCCTGCAGGCCGCCGAAGAAGAGTTATCTACCCTATGAGATGAGACAGAGGTTCAAAAGGAGCAGGTCGTAGGCTTGTTGGCTCAGCTGGCCGACTAGGAGGCCAAGCTAAAGAGCAAGAGGAAGAGGGTGAAGTTCCTGGCCTGCCAAGTAGCCGAAGAGAGGGCACGCCTGTTCGAGTCTGAGAGGCATTTAAGGGGGCACCAGGCCGAAGCTGAAAGGTATAAGGGGTTGCTGAAGAAAACCTAAGAGTTGATGAAGTCGGCGGCCGAAGTGGCTGTAAAGAACTACAAGGTCTCAGAAGAATTCAAAGAAGAGATGAATGAGGCCGGTTCATATAGCTTCAACTTCGGGTACAAAGAATGCCTGGAGAAGGTCAGCGCCACCTTCCCGGAGCTTGACCTTTCCTCTATATAGCTACCGAAGTGGGCAGGAGAGGAGGTTGCCGAAGAAGAGACGGGTCCAGCTGACGGAGGAGCCGAAGTCCATACTGAAGCCGAGGCGGAGGAAGCCGGACCTGATGCCCAAGCCGGATCTGATGTGAGGGCGGCGGATGCCCTGTGGAAGCTTCGGCCATGGCGGATGGGGTCGAAGCCGAAGTAATGGATGTACCTCCGGTGGGTCAGACCTAAATTGTTTGTAAAGGTCTGACCTCCCTTTTCGTAAAAGAACTCCATTAATAAAATATCATCTTTTTGCCATATATTCAATGTTTGTGTGTCTCAGTGTATGTGTAGGTCGGTCGGATTGACCGATCGACTTGGTAGGATCGTAAGAAGTAGCTGCCGAACAGTAGCTTAGTCCAACGCCAATAGTTTAGGAATCCTTCAAAGTGTGGGTGCGTCGGCTCGTCTAAATGGGCAGTCGGACCTTTTGAAGCAGCTGTCGGACAGTAACTCAGTCTGGACCAAGACACAGGAATTTTTTCTATGTGTTGGTCCGTCGGCTCGTCCAAAGTTGAAGACTGCTAAGGTAGCTGTCGGACAGTAGCTCAGTTTGGACAAAGATACTTAGAAATTTTTTCCAAGTGTTGGTCCGTCGGCTCATCTGAACCCGAAGAAAGTTGATGTAGCTGCCGGATAGTAGCTCAGTCCGGGCCAAGACACTTTGTAATTTTTTCCAAGTGTTGGTCCATCGGCTCGTCTAAACCCGGAGCTGGATCTCCATGTGGATCATTTTGAAGCTGCTGTCGACCGGAGTCGAACTTTCGAAAGTGGGATGCCCTAGAGCCTTTGCCGACCAAAGTCGGACTTTCGGAAGTGGGCTACCCTAAAGCCTTTGGCGACCGGAGTTGGACTTTCGGGAGTGGGCTGCCCTAGAGCCTCTGTCGATCGGAGTCGGACTTTCGAAAGTGGGCTGCCCTAGAGCCTCTACCGACCAGAGTTGGACTTTCGGAAGTGGGCTATCCTAGAGCCTCTGCCGACCGGAGTCAGACTTTCGGAAGTGGGCTGCCCTAGAGCCTCTATCGACCAGAGTTGGACTTTCGGAAGTGGGCTATCCTAGAGCCTCTGCCGACCGGAGTCAGACTTTCGAAAGTGGGCTGCCCTAGAGCATCTACCGACTGGAGTCGGACTTTCAAAAGTGGGCTACCCTAGAGTCTCTACCAACCGGGATTAGACTTTCGGAAGTGGGCTGCCCTAGAGCCTTTGTCGACCAGAGTCGGACTTTTAGAAGTGGGCTTTCCTAGAGCCTCTGCCGACCGGAGTCGGACTTTTGAAAGTGGGCTGCCCTAGAGCCTCTACCGACTGGGGTCGGACTTTTGGAAGTGGGCTGCCCTAGAGCCTTTGCCAACTGGGGTCGAGCTTTCGGAAGTTATTCATGGAATAAGTTGTGGCCTTTATTGATAATACTTGCGAAGGTTGTCTACATTTCACGGACGTGCTACTTGCCGTCCGTCCAAATGCTCAAGTCGGTAAGTTCTGGCTCGGATAACTTCAATGGCTCAATAAGGGCCCTCCTAATTGGGAGAGAGTTTTCCTTGCTCGGTCGATCTTGATATTTCTGTCCTTCGCAAGACCAAGTCTCCGACCGGAAAGTTCGAGCCTTGACTCATGAGTTGTAATATCTGGCCATCTTCTGACGGTAGGTTGCCATCTTCAAGCTTGTCTAGAGCCTGGTTTCTTCAAGTAGATCTAGGTCAGCCCTCCGTTGCTCTGAGTTGGTCGGCTCGACGAAGTGATCAATCCGTAGGGATTGCAAAGAGATTTCCACGGGGATGACTGCTTCACTTCCGTAGGTCAGATTGAATGGGGTCTCCCCAGTCACCGTTCGGGCGATTGTCCGGTAAGCCCAGAGCACTGAGTAAAGTTCTTCTGTCCAAAGTCCTTTGGCATCATTCAGGCGGGTCTTCAGTCCATGCAAGATGGTCCGATTGGTTACTTTAGCTTTTCTGTTGAACTGGGGATGGCCGACTGATATGAGCCGATGAGAGATGTGATATTGCTGACAGAAGTCCAAGAATTTGGGGTTGTCAAACTGCCTTCCATTGTCGGTGATGATTGTCTGTGGAATGCCGAATCGGAAGATGATGCAATTCCAGACAAAGTTTTCTGCCTTGGCCTCTATAATCTGTGCCAGTGGTTCGGCCTCCACCCATTTTGTGAAGTAATAATGGCCACAATAAGGAACTTCCGCTGGCCAGATACTGGGGGGAAGGGTCCCAGGATGTCCATCTCCCACTATACGAATGGCCAAGGCGCAGTGAGCAGAGTCAGCTGACTGGCAGGCATCCTTTGTATATTGGAGTACCTTTGACATGCATCGCACCTTCCGACGAAGTCTGATGCATCCTTCTAAATTGTAGGCCAACATTACCCTTGTCGAATAATCTTGTAAGCCAGAGATCTTCCTCAAAGGTGGTCGCTGTAGATGCCTTCATGTACTTCCCTAAGTGCATAGTCTTATCCGTCGGCCCCAAGCACTTCAGTAGCGGCTATGAGAACGATCGCTTGTAGAGAATGCCGTCAAGGATGACGTTCCTTGAAGCTGCCCAGCATACATGCTTGGCTTCAGTCGGATCCTTCGGTAGAGTTCCTCCGACAAGGAACGCGAGAATTGGGTCCATCCAAGAAGCTTCTTATTCAACTTGGTGGACTTCGACCGGCTCTTCAGCAATACTCCGGCACTGTAAATACTCCACGAAGGTTCGGTTGGAGTTGTCGATAACGGTCGTAGCCAATCGTGACAAAGCATCCGCTCGGGAGTTCTGCAATCGAGGTATATGGACAATTTCATAGAATTTAAGCTGAGATGCGAGGTTTCGTACCTTATTCAGGTAGTTGGCCAAGGTCGGATCTCTCGCCTCGAATTCATCCTTTACTTGATTTACCATTAGCTGAGAGTCGGAGAAAGCCTTGATTCGATCGATGTCCAACTCATTGGCTATTCTTAGCCCTGCGAGAAGGGCTTCATACTCTGCCTGGTTGTTTGACACCTTAAACAAAAAGTGCAAAGATACTCCAAGCTTTCTCCGTCGGGGTCGGCTAGAATCAGGCCGGCCCCGCAGCCAGCAAGGTTGGACACTCCATCTACATGAAGGGTCCAGGCGGGCTCTGCTTCATCACTAGCATCAACTTCAGGTGCTTCGGCTATTTGAGGGGATGCTTCTTGCTTCCAGGTACACTCTGTAATGAAGTCAGCAATTACCTGGGCCTTCACAGCCGATCGGGACCGGAAAGAGATGTCAAACTCGCCAAGCTTGACGGCCCACTTGGCAAGCCGACCCGAAGTGTCTGGGCTTCGAAGGATCATCTTGAGGGGTTGGTCGGATAGTACGACAATTAGGTGCGCCTGGAAGTAGGGTCGGAGCCACTTGGCCGCTTTGACCAAGGAATAGATAAGCTTCTACATTTTGGGGTACCTTGTTTCGGCGTCATGAAGGACTTTGCTGATGTAATAAATAGGCTTCTGCTGGCCATCTTCCTCCACTCGCACGAGGACGGAGCTAACCGCTTCGCCCGACGCCGACAAGTACAAGTATAATTCCTCCCCCTTCGTCGGATTGGCCAACAACGAAGGGTTCTTCAAATAATCTTTCAAGGCTTCAAAAGTCGACCGACACTCGTCGGTCCAGTGGAAGCGATCCGACCGATGCAAGGTCTTGAAAAATGGTAGGGACTTCTCAGCCGACCAGGAGATGAAACGGCTGAGAGACGCTATGCGGCCTGTAAGCTCCTGCACTTGCTTCTTATTAGTCAGATGTCCCATCTCAATAACGGCTTTGATCTTGTCAGGGTTGACTTTAATTCCTCTTTGTATGACCAAAAAGTCGAGAAACTTTTCGGAAGTCATCTCAAAGGTATACTTGGCAGGATTCAGCTTTATCCGATGGCGTCTCAGTGCGTCAAAGGATTCCTGCAAGTCTTTGATATGGTCGGCTTTGCGGAGGCTCTTGACTATCATATCATCTACATACGCCTCCATGTTTCTCCCGAGCTACCCTTCGAAGACCCGGTTGATCAGCCTTTGGAAAGTGTTATCGGCGTTCTTCAAGCCGAAGGGCATCATCTTGTAATAGTACAATTCTTTGTCAGTGACAAAGGCCATCTTCTCCTCATCCTCCGGGTGCATCCTGATCTGGTGGTAGCCGGAGAAGGCATCCATGAAGCTTAGAAGCTGATGGCCGGTCGTGGCATCCACCAGCCGATCAATCTTAGACAGGAGGAAGCTGTCCTTCGGACAAGCCTTGTTGAGGTCGATGTAGTCCACACAGATCCTCCACCTTCCATTAGCCTTCTTTACCATTACAACATTTGCTAGCCAGTCGGGGTAATGGGCTTCCCTGATGAAGCCAGCATTAGAGAGCTTCACTTCCTCATCAATAGCTCTTTGTCTTTCGAGAGCGAAGCTCCTCTTTTTCTATCGGACAGGCCTGTAAGTCGGATCCACCATAAGCTGGTGAGTGATGACATCCGACGGAATGCCCAGCATGTCCGACGCCGACCAAGCAAAGACATCGGCATTATTTCTCAGGAAGTTGATCATTTCTGACTTAACTTCTTCACTGATGGTGCTTCCAATTTGGAGGACTTTGGTGGGGTCGTCCTCTCGAAGGGGAACAAACAGAATTCTTTCAACTGGTTGGCTATGGCCGTCGGCTTCGGCCCTTGGATCAAGTTGCTCCAAAGTAGGGAGACCATCCAACCGTCGGTCTTGAATAGTTAGGCACTGCCTAGCCATCCTGCGATCTCCCCTCATAACTCCGACCCCGCTCCTGGTCGGAAACTTTGCCAACAGATGGTAGGTAGAGACGATGGTCCGAAACTTGTTGAGGGCCGGTCGGCCGAAAATGGTATTATAAGCAGAGGTCGTACGTATGACCACAAAGTTGATGGGGAGAGTCTTCTGAAAAGGCTCCGTCTTGATCATCACAGGTAGCGTTATTTCCCCTTCAACTCCGATGGAGTTCCTCCCGAAGCCCATCGCAATATAGGGGATTCTTGCAGTCTTGACCTGGACAAATTCATTCTTACAAAAGCATCATACAATAATACCTCTATGGAGCTTCCATTATCTATAAGAATCCTTTTTACATAGTAGTTGGCAATCACTGTCGACATGACTACAGGATCATTTCCAGAAACATGGGATTCCAGGAGGTCTTCGTCGGAAAAGCTGATTACATTGGAACCCCTTGACCTCCTGATAATGTCCGGGTCTTCTTCATATCTCCAGCCAGACCGTCGATGCAGCATACCGACATTCCCATCGGTCGAACACTGGTTGGGAAGCTTTGCCTCCTCCGGGGGATCTCTGGCAATTAAGGCTTCAGCCCGATCCTTGCGGGGTCGGACGTATTTGTGCAGATACCCCCTCTTGATGAGGTCTTCAATGGCATCCTTCAGCTGGGGGCACTCTTTAGTGTTGTGCCCATGGTCCCGATGGAACTGGCATTATTTGTCTCTATTTCTGGATGCAGAGGGGCCCCTCATCGGATGAGGTTTTGCAGGAAGGTCTCGTTCTTAATTTCCAGGAGGATCTTCTCCCTCGGAAGGGAGAGGGATGCATAGGTTTCAAACCTCCTGGGGAAGTCCTTCGGCTTCGGGCTTCAACGTCAGGCCGAGTTGTTGCCATCGCCGGGAGGTCGTACTTCAGGAGCCTTGTCGCTCTGCTTCTTAGGGGCCGACCTCCCTTCGGCCTGGTGTCGGCTTGCCGCCTGTTCTTCTGCCAGGGCATACTTCTGGGCCCTGGCCAGCAACTCGGAGTAGCTTGTCAGAAATTTCTTGTTCAGGGAGAAGGTGAGCCTAGACGAGCGTAGTCCTTTTTTGAAGGCCGACATAGCTACATCTTCATTCAAATCCAGGACCTCCATGGCCGCTGAGTTGAAACATGCCATGTAGTCCCGGAGGGTCTCTACCTCCTTTTGCAGCACGAGGAAGAGACAGTCGGTATTCCTCAGGGTCCGACTGCAAGTCCTGAAATGGAAAAGAAAAATGTTTTCAAGCTGAGGGAAAGAATGGATCATACCTGGTCAGATATCGGAGAACTACATCCGAGCGGCCTTCTTGAGAGTGGCGAGGAAGGCAATGCAGTGAAGGGCATCGGAGGTGCCCTGAACCATCATGTGGGCTTTGTAGGTGCCCAGATGGTCCAGCGGGTCGGTGGTACCATCGTAGGGGTCCACCTGCAAGATTTTGAAGTGACGAGGGATCGTCTCCCCCATAATTTTAGCAGAGAAAGGTGGGCGAGAGTCGTAGACTTGCCCCCCTTATGCTTTCTGCCGGTTAGCTAGTTCGGCGATGCGCTCCTCCATACGCAGGATTTTGCTAGTGTAGTCTCTCGGGAGTTCGGCAGGATGCTGAACGCCCTCAAGGATGAAATCAGCGAAGGAGGGTGAGGCGGACCTCGCCCTCTTCCCATCGACACGAGCCCCCAAGGACTTTCGGGGCTCCGGAACAACATGAGAAAAGGGCTGAGGGATTTCTTGCCGTCGGCTTCCCTCAGCGGCAGGTTGATGGTTAGTGCAAGATGCAGCAGGCGGTTGCTACCTGTTGTTAGCCGCCTCCTAGAGGTGATGAACCGCGGTAGTAAGTATATCAATGCGGTTTAGCAGCATCTAGAACTGCTGCAACCCCAGAATAACAGTGGGTTCGGGGGCGGCAGAAGCATCATTCTCTCTTGGGGGTCCGTCGGACCGGGACTGGGAATGGCCTCTCCTAGCAGAGGTGTTTGGAGCTCTTCCCTTAGCCATTTTTCGACTTAGTGGATGGATTCCTCCTTTTAGAGAAGGGTAGCCCTTCCTCTAGCACCAATCTGTTGCTGCAACTTCTTCCGGGCCGAGCTCGGTTGGCTATGCTGGAGCGCTCCTCTCCCAGTTCCTGCAACAAAGTCCCCAAGGGCCGGTGGTGTTCCGGCGGGGGACACTCCGATGCTTAAGTTAGTGGGAGCTTGAGGGCAACAGAATGGAGAAATCAGAATGGAGATAGCATATGGAGAGGGAAGAATGTACTTAATCCAAAATGAGATCCCCCGGTTACCTTATATAGGCACAGAACGGTCCAAAATTTGTTAGGGAAGAAGCCGAGAAAGATTGATCTGCCCCTAGGAGTACCTGGAGAGTGGCCACATGATGCTAAGATGGGGCAACATCGTTGGAATAGTGGAGTAGTGGTGCTGATGTGGCAGAATTATGTTATAACAGAATTCTGGTACTAGCTGGAAGAGGCTTCTGGAGTCTCCTGGATCCTTGAAGTAGGTCGGTCGGATATCGACTGGGGAGGGCCAGTCGGACCTCGAAGGAGAGCGCCCGTCGGGCTTCAACAGAAGCGGTGGGCTGGACCTCAGCAGAAGTGGGTCGTTCGGACCTCTACTTCAGTGGGTCGGAATTCTGAAGGAGAGCGTCCGCCGGAGCTTGAACAGGAGCAGGTTGACCAGACCTCGGCAGAAGTGGGTCGGTCGGACTTCCGAAGGATAACATCCGTCGGATTTCAGAAGAGCGGCCCGGTCGGACCTCCACAAGAGTGACAGTCCAGTTTGGTGGTAAGCCGGTTGGGTATAACATATCCCAACCCTTCCCGTGTCACACGAAGTCGGTACTGTAATATTAAAAACCTATATACCACCGACAGCAATAAAAGAGCAACCATGACTCTTGACGGCCAAGCCTGCTCCACCATAAACTCCTCTCCTCTGTCATGCATGCTGCTCTATATCAAAGTTGAACTTAAAGGACCAAGGGTGGTGGCTTCCAAGTGACCAAGGTCACATACGGAAATGGAGAATCTGCAAAGGGGGAACCACAAGTTTCCTCTACCATCAAAGATCCCTGGGAAGCAACCACCTGGATGAACTCATTGGCGTAGAAGCCTTCAAGACAATCAATCTAGTACTCGTAACTTGGAAAATGCATTCATTCCTAGCAAAGTTATATGGTAAGCAATCTAACAAATCATAATATATACCCTCACTTCTTTGCTTTTTTGGAGAAATTTCTCTTCAATGAACCAGAGTAAAGCATCAAGGAGAGCACTAGGGTGGTAGATTACTTTCGAAGGAGGGGTTGCTCCATACTTGAGCAGCTAGCCTCCACTCCAAAATGATATATAAAGTAGATTCTTGCACACCAGGGCAAAGATAGTAGTGTGGTAAAATATGCAGTTTGCATTGTTACAAAATGGTACGATATGGAAGCCGATCCCAAGTAACTTTCTGCATGGAAACAGAGCAATCATCGGGTGGTTATCAACTCTCGAAGCCCTATCAGCTTTTCAGGTCGAATGAGCTATGAGGAAAAAAAGTCCATAGAGTGCTATCATGACCAGAATACCATCACCGTGAGGATCAAATAAGAGGACAGGGCCTATCCTAATCTATCAACACCATTGCTGCTCAAAACTACCATAACTAGGACTACAAGCCAAATCCTCTATGAAGAGTTGATAAACGGGGGAAGAGTTCCAGCACCTCTTACCAGCCTCCATGAGGTTCCTTGGTACTAAGCATGTAGCATGCTAGTGTTGACCGAAGCCCACCACAAAGCAAGGAAAATGGAGAAAATCGAGAGTCACAAATCACATCAACGGAGGTTCTGTTATCAATAGACGATAGCCTAGTTGGAGGCATGAGTCCATGGATAACTCGATTAAATTCAGAAATTTTCTGGATCCCGTGATCGGGGTGTGAATGAGAGGCTAGGGCCGAGGTCCGTTCTACCAGCTTGCATCTTAGTGATGTCAGGTTGACGTACTCACCATTTGATAGGAAAAGATAGTTGTATTGTATCGAATATTACCTGGCGGGACAGGGACCGAAGGACTTATCCCCCCTCCCCCACAATCCCTTTTTTTCCTATCAAAAAAAAAAAAAAAAAAAAGACACTACTGCTTTGAGTCAACTCCGAAGGGAGGAGAGAGACTAGGTGCCATATTTCACTCATGAGCGAGCACCAAAAGATGTCTTAAACTAGCATACATGTTACTGCATGTTTCTTGCAACAAAAGGAGGAATCCATAGACCTCTGTTAGGATAGATTGACATACCCATTCCCAAGAGGGCAGATGCACCCTCCTCAAACTATTTGAGAAATCCCATAGAAAATTCCTCATGATGGACTATAGTCTCTATTAGACGCCCTTGAGGATGATTAAATTAGTCATCAGATAGTTGGGTAAGATGGATAGCACAGCTTTGATAAAGATCATTCAACTCATCATAGATTATTCTTTCTACTCCCATCCCTCTAGACTGCAAGGAATTGCTGCACCAACCAGCTATGCTTCGCAAAGGACGGTCTCCTCTCTATAATGAGAACCTCCAAATATTGCCAAGTGCCATCCACTTGCATAATATAAAAATAGCCCTTGATCTGGTGCCTAATCAATAGGTTAACCTTTACGTTGAATCTAATAGCTGATTCTCAAGGTTTACCCCTAAACTATAAGCCTTGCATTACTTACTGACAAGTGAAAAGAACCATAATATTTGGCATAGTAGCATGCAAGGTTTTACATACCGGCAGGACTGGGTGCGGGATGGCCGTTGTATCCTAGTTTTAATGAAAAATGAGACTAGGACTGGATCAAGACTTCAAAATTCATCCATGCAAGAAGAGAAGAAGAAATAGAAAAAAAAATAAATAAAGGGAAAAAATAAAAGAAAAAGAAAAAGATAAATGAAAGAAATTAATATGTTGGTATATTAAGTGATGTTAACTGTTATTACCATATGAGTCATTACTGTGATGTAGCGGCATTGTATAATTTTCAATATTTAGATTATATATTACAAAGAGAATAGAAATTTAATATCGCAGACCACCTACTTCATGTGTTTGGATTTTCAACTGCTTCATGGGAATTAGATTTTCAACTCTTCAAATGTTGCTTCTGATGCGATGAATTATTGCAGCAAGTTATTCTACACTGCTCAACATCTTATTGTTCACCGCGCAACATCTTATTGTTTATGAAATGATCCTATTGTTTATGAAATGATGTTGCTTCTTTAATAATATTTAAATGTTGCTTCTTTAATAATCTTCAAAGAAAGAGACCAAATGGAATCCAACGAGAGGCTCCTTAGCTTGTAGTTCAGTGGTACGCCCTATGTTGCCTTACAAGCGACAGCTTGAGGATTTGAAGCTTGATGTTATCCCTCAAATATTTCGGGCCATATTTAAGATAGTTTTGCATGCATTAGACTCGATCTACTACAGATACCTAGAATAAGACAGCTTTTGGTTGGGGGGGGGGGGGGGGGTTTGAGAGAGAGAGAGAGGATGATGTTGTAGAGGTTCTTTCACCTCAAGTCATGCGTTGTGGGGACAATTGAAGCCATAAAGAAAGAAAATTATCCCACAAGTCTCTGAATTTTCTACAGCCATTCAAAAAGTGGAACATGGTATTTCTTTTCCCCCTCTTATGCACTTTTTCCCGGCCTTTGAATTTTCTACAGCCACATAGTCAATTATTAAACCCCAAGAAACATTACAGCACACCGCAATTACATCAATCCACCTCCCAGCATCAGTAGTAACCAGCTTACTTCAACTCACCCATGTCCTTAATTTAGCTTAATCCACTTAAAGCATCTTAATTATGTTAATAATTTAAGCACCCTGTCCTTGTTTAGCTAATAGGGAGGCAAGTGTCCTTTCCTGGACGGTGCCTCATTGTTGGCCGAGTACAAGAGGAGCACTTTGTTTCTTCGTCATTCTATCATTAAACAAGCACAGGAGACGTGGATTGTGTTGTTTGCCTGCGCTGTCTTTGAATTTTGAAGGATCCGAGAAGCCTTGTCTTATCATTTTGAAGGATCGGACAAAACCGGAGCGCTCGTTGTCCAAAAAGTCTAAATATCATATTTTTTAATATTTAAATATTATACAGATATTTAAAGTTTAAAATTATTATTTTATTTTTTTAAAAAAAAATAGAATTTTCGATGTTTTAAAGCAACGGGAATAAATTTTTGCGATGCATCGAAAATAACTTTATTTCCAACACTTTATTACCGACGCTTTAAAGCATCGAGAATAATCTTGTTCCTGACGCTGGTAATTCTTGATGCTTTAATGCGTCGGGAACGAAGTTATTCCCGATGCTTAAAAGCATCGGAAAAAACCGCCCGACACCTTTTGGAGCGTCGAGAAAAATCTCCTTCCACTCTTGCTCTTGCAATACCCGTAGAAGCGTGGGAAGGACTTTTACCAACATTTTAAAGCATCGGTAAAGGCCTAAAATAGCATCAGAAAAATGGATTTCAATTATGGTGCATACACCTACTCCATCTCTAGTTTTATAGCTGCATAGTTGTATATATTATAGGCTTTGTAAAGATCATGCACAGTTTTTTGCACCACTAGGATATTATCAGAAATACTTTTGCCCTCAATTAAAGTTCCTTGATCCAAATTGATGGAGAGTTTAGCACATGCTACACTTTATATAAGGTGGTACACAAATTGATTAGCTAAAAATGAGAGGGAATCATAGCATTTGAACTCTTGGGAATCAAAGTAGTGATTATGTGCTTTCAATCTTCAGCCATCTTATGAAAGAAAAAAAAATATTGTCACAAATAGGTTAACATCTTTGCAAACTATGAATTAGCAGTGCACAAAGAAGAGAGGATGAAATATATCTAGGTTGAGAGCCGTATCGCTTGACATCAAGTGTAGCATATCCTCAATTTCTCTATCAATGATCTCTCTTGACCACCTCTCATTTATGCAGCAGAATGGTAGTAGATTTGAGGATCCTATATTATAGTACATAATATAGATACCTTATTTTTTTACTATAATATTATATACTATATACTATATTATATTATATATCCTATAATATATTATACAATAATGATAAATTATTTTATAATAATAGATTAATTATAATAATATAATATACTATAATATATTATATTCTAATATTATAATAACATAGTATATTATCATAAAATATATTATATTAGTATAATACTCTATTATATATTATTATATTAGATTATGTTACATATAATATAATATATAATAATATATCATATAATATAGTATATATTATATTATGATATATTATATTATATTATATTATATTATATATCATTATTATATGACTATTATTATTATATGGTTAAGGATATATTGGGAACAAAATCAAAAGCTTACTTCTAGGCTCATGGAAAACTGATTAACCCACCTCCCAGGTAGATAAAACTTTCCACCTTTTTAATGGATAAATGATATCCATGAGAAAATCATTTACTTAGAAAAACATGGATAAGTTCATTAGTGGATAAGTTGATCGACTTTTTCATGATATTTAGCTACCAAGAAATAGACCCTTGTGGATATTTAGAAAAGGATCGCCTCTCTATGTACCTAGGTGTATGTAACCAAACTAGTTAAATTTCAAATAGATCTAAACCAGTTATTTTGGTTCAATTTGGTTCAAGTTTTTTCAAATATAGTTTAGTTTAGTTTAGAAATTTTAGAAAGCAGAAAAATTAATTCAATTTTAATTTAAGTTTTAGAAAACATAATTTAAACTAAACTAGTCCACGTGAATATATACACACACTCACATAAATTAGTTCACTATCCCCAATTCAGTTCATTTCCTACCATGACATGCCCTAGCCCCCGAATTCTCCATCATGCTTTTAAGTCTCTCCTCTCCTCCCTCTTTAGCTTCACCCGTCCACTATATGAGGTCTTCCTTCATGACCATCAACTCTCCTTGCTCGTCGAGATCCCTCCTCGATCCCAATCCATGAACCTCCTCTTGCCACCAAGGTTGGTTAGGCAATCCATTGCTTTTTGTTCTAGTAACCCATTTCTTTTCCTTTTATTTTATGGGACTTGTTTGAAGATTTATACTATTTCATTGGTGGATCCTTTGTTTGGCTTTGTATCCACACATATATTGTTTGATGGAATAGATATTGGGAGATCCCTTTGCACTGCATTATGTTACTTTATATAACGATGAAAACAATTTCTTCTTTGATGTAGATTCAACAATTTGATATAATATGTGTTATTTAGCCAGTTCCAACTAAGGTTTTTTCTTTTGTTTTGTTGTGGCTTTAATAATTTCTTTTTTGATGTGGCTTTAATAAAAGGAAGTTTTCTGATAAATTCTAGGTTTAAAAAAATCAGAGGAAAGGTAATAAGAAAGAGGATGCTTGAAAAGGTTAAAATTTATTGATAAATGCTCTGTTAAATGCTGGATATTTCAATAAGGTTTTCTGCATCATGTTAAATATCTTATAAGGAAGAGAATAAATGATGCTATAAATATTATGTGATGTTGTGGCTGTTAATGTGGACCCGAAGGCCTCTTGAACCATCAGATTCCTCACCATCTGTGGCAAACTATGATGTTCAGTTTAACATAGATAGGTCGATGGTTGCATCCAAGATGCTGAGACCGACTAGCCCATCATCCATGGATGACTAGAAGTGGGACCCACCAGTGGACTGATCCCATCCAAGCCTACTAGTCAACCCCAAGTCGAGTAGCAGGAAGCAACTATAATCGTCTAGTATGACATCCCCGCTCCTAATCTCGCCAATCTCCTATTCGACTTCGTCAACTAGTCAGCTATGCCGATCTGGTGAGCCCTAGCACATGAGCAAGTCTCCCTTTCCACCTAGCGACAGTGTCACCTGGGTAGCCATTGATTTGGCCAATCATAGTTATCATGGCATAAATCATGGCGAACATGATCCAAATAAATCTTGGTATCGTAACGGAAAAGATTTCTTAAATTGACATGATAAAGAACATGATCTCACTACCTTAACCAAGTTTATTATACCTATCAGAGATTGACACCCCCATGATAACATTTTGTTATGCCACATAACTATATAAATAGGTAAAAGAAACCTCTAGCCCAGGTATGCCCTGAACATTCCCACACAGTTGCTCACTCAATCATCAAACCACCATACGCTCTCAACTCTGGCTACTATAACCTCACGTTTTCCAATTACTGACTTGAGCATCGGAGTATCCCATAAGAAATCTTGATCTAGGGACCTTTTGCAAGTCATTGGAGTTAAACAATCCTCGAAGGCCCTTGGATCCTTTCGGAGAAGATCGGTGTGCTCTAACTCCATTGCCGGAGTTCAATGATAGGTGAACAAACAATAATAGATTGATATGCCAGGTAGGGGGAGATTAAATAAGATCACCCATGATTGCAAGCAGGCGATAGCGAGTCGGCAGATATCCACTCATCGAAGTATAAAGCCATGGTGGTGACGCATGCTCAAGACGCCTCCACTAGCCATGTGAAAAATCTTTTGTGCTGCATTGATTGGTGCAGTCAAGGGGTGGAGCTGGTGTAGTCAAGAGGTGGAGTTGCCAGCTCCACCACTTCCACCATCATTAACCCAGTAGGACTAGCTTGTCATCCTTACTTACAAGTTGAAATGCTGGTAACAGCGATCCAAGAGTTGTAGCACCAATAGCATTCTATGGCCACACAGCAACAGCCAAGGATCCCGACCATCCATGCCGCCATTGCTCACATTAGCAATCGATCCTTTCAAGGAAGGCCCTTCCATCGATAGGACCCCCTTTGTTTATTGTTCCCTTCATCTTGTCAGTAGAGCCCTCTTTATCGATGGTCCCCTTCACCCTATTGAGTTGGTCATCGGGTCTCTTATGGGAGGTCTCAGCACCATCGGACCACCTATAAGATGCGGTCTCCTATGCCACATCGGGATGGTCCCTCCTACTAGGAGTGATGATTGGGGAAAGAGCACAAGCACAGGCATCCCCAATCTTCATCTACCTTAACCCTGAATTCTTATGAAGAAGGATCAACTGATGAGGTGATTTGGTGTTTAGTTGACTAGTGCCTCGACAAATATGATCGCAAACTAGCTTATCTCAGCCACCAGTTTGCCAACTTCTAAGGTGGGGACTGTCAATTGATGGATTATGAAGCCCATCCTCTTACCCATTGAATTATGGATGAACCAATTCCTAGTTGGTTCAGGATGCTCCAGTTGGATCTGTATGATGGTACCAGGGATCCACTAAACCATCTTAAGAGCTACAAAGCTCTCATACAAGTTCAAGGCACCTCTAACACCCTTCTTTGTATTGCCTTCCCAACCATGCTATGCAAGATGGCTTGAGCTTGGCATTCCCGATTCGAGCTGAGGAACATAGACTCCTTTAAGTAGCTAGAGAAGAAGTTCATGACATATTTCGATGCTTACCGAAAGATGCCATGAGAGGCAGACAACGTTTTCTCCATTCGATAATAGGACGAAGAGTCACTTGGAGACTATGTAGTGCAATTCAAGTTGGCCATGTTAGAAGTCTACCATTTAGATTAATTGATGGCCATGCTGACCATGAAAAGGGGGCTTCGCCCCTCCTGCTTCACCTACTCCCTAAATAAGAACACCCCAACTTCTACTCGAAGTTGCTGACCTACGTACAAAAGTATATCCGCATGAAAGAAGGGGACCAAACCCGGAGGGAGTTGGATGGGAAGCCCCAAAAGAAGCAGGCCTGCAGAGAGTCCAGTGGAGCCCAGGCAGGGAAGTCAAACCTACCTAGCCAACAAGACACCAAGCTAAAAGTTTAAAAGTCCATTAGAATCTTAGCTATAGAGGGTGAGCAGTACCTCTATAAGCCTCCTGCATTAAAGTCATCATCTGTCAATCAGGATAAAAATAAGTATTGCCATTCCATCGTGATTATGGCTATGAAACTGAGCAATTTTGTAATCTGAAGAAGGAGATCGAGGACCTTATTCAGCATGGCTATCTTAGAAAATACGTATGCCAAGGAGCCCAAACCAACCCCCAGAGTTTCGGCCAACAGCAAGCTTAGGCCGAGGTCGACAATGCCTTGATTTAAAGACCAGTCGGCATGATCTCCGGTAAGGCCAGCATCAAAAAGGCTGAGAGGAGAGGAAAGAGTTAAGGCTATAATCCTTTTTCTGGTAGGGACCTTGTCAGCGTTCATAACCCCGATAATGATGCTGCCATCATAGAAATTACAATAGCAAAACATCTTGTAAAAAAAATTATGGCTGATAGTGGAAGCTCTACAAACATCCTTTTTTATGATATTTTTGTTCATATGGGTCTACCTATGAACTATCTCAAACCAGTCTCCATGCCTCTAGTTGACTTTATAGGAGATTCAGTTGGAGTAGGAGGGAAAATTATATTGCTAGTCATTACAGGAACATCACCTAAACAAAGCACTATCTCCATAACTTTTATAGTCGTCCATCTATCCTCATCATATAATACTATTCTTGGATGCCCCAAATTAAATCTCCTGGATACTGTCATTTCTATCAAGCACCTCCTTGTTCGCTTTCCAATAAAAAATGGAGTCGACAAAATGCATGAGGACCAATTGCTAGCCAAATAGTGCTACCAGATGGTGCTTATGATATAGAGGATTAATGAGATGCCATCCATAGAATAGTTGAACCAATGGAAACTCAAAAAAAAAGGAAAGCCAACTAAGCAACTACTCTCTTTTCCACTAGAGGAAGACCTAGCCAAGTTGATTCAGGTTGGTGCCCTACTGCCATAAAAAGAAAGGAATCGGCTACTTGACTTCTTGTGGGACAGTTCGGATATTTTTGCCTGGTCAACGTTGGACATGCCAGGGATCCCTCCAGAGGTGATCACTTATAAGTTGAAATCGACTATGGGTTCAAATCAATTCAGCAGAAGAAGAGGTACTTCAC
Source organism: Areca catechu (assembly GCA_021397845.1). Lineage (NCBI taxonomy): Eukaryota > Viridiplantae > Streptophyta > Magnoliopsida > Arecales > Arecaceae > Areca > Areca catechu. The sequence continues at coordinate 68,383,571 of CM038045.1, forward strand.
TCTAGAAAGGTAAAAAGTAATTGACGAAGAGGTAGACAAGCTACTCATCGTTGAATTCATACGAGAGGTGCAATATCCCAACTAGCTTGCTAATATTGTTATTATTAAGAAAGCCAGTGGAAAATGAAAGATTTGCATCGACTATATAGATCTCAATAAAACCTATCCAAAAGATAATTTTATGCTATCAAGGATAAACTAGCTAATCGATGCAACATTTGGGCATAAACTACTAAGCTTCATGGATGCCTCTCAAGCTATAGCCAGATCAAAATTGCCATGAAAGATGAGAAGAACATTGCCTTTGTGATTGACAAAGGTATTTATTGCTACAAAATAATACCTTTCGATCTGAAAAATGCAGGGCCACCTACCAGCAATTGGTTAACTAAGTCTTTAAAGACCAAATCGACCATAACATGGAGGTTTACATCGATGATATGCTTGTCAAGAGTGCCAAGGAGAGTGATTACATTGTCAACTTGAAAGAAGTTTTTAATAACCTTCATCGCCATTGGATGAAACTGAATCCAAATAAGTGCACGTTCAATGTCATAGATGGTAAGTTTCTAGGCTTCATGGTCATTGAACATGGCATAGAGAACCGAAAAAGATCCAAGTAATCTTCGACATGCGGCATCCAAAACTTTAAAAAGGAAGTGCAGCAGCTAACTAGCAGAGTCTCAGCCCTCAGTTGGTTCATATCCAATGCGACAGAATGTTGCCTACCCTTCTTTAAAGTTCTACGAAAAATGTATAATTTCACATTGATGGAGGAATGTCGACCAGCTTTTAAGGAGCTAAAGAAGTTCCTTACTTTACCGTCTCTACTCTCTAAGCCATAAGTTGGAGAAGAGTTTTTCTTATACCTTGCCACTACAATAGAAGCAGTCAACTCCGTGCTTGTCTGAATAGATAACCAAAGGTCCAGAAGCTCATCTATACACCAGCAAGGTGCTTCATGGTGCGAAGACCAGGTACTCCAAACCTGAAAAAATTATTTTTGCCTTAATTATCTCTGCCTAGTATTTTAGGCCTTACTTTTAAGCCCATCCCATCGTCATTCTCATCGACCAGCAGCTCAAAGCTATTTTGCACTAGCCGGACACCTCTAGAAAACTAGCGAAGTGGACTATCAAGCTCAACAAGTTTGATAGCTCCTATGACCCAAGGTCGTTCATAAAAGCCTAGGTCCTGGCTGACTTCCTAGTGGAGTGCCATGGTCGGATGATGAACCTAAGGAGGTGCTAGATGAACCACCCAGTAGTCCACCTAAGGTGGAGTCAACTTAGATCCTTCATGTGGATTGTGCCTCAAACTCGTAAAAGAGCAGAGCGGGACTCATCTTAACAAACTTGGAGGAAATAGTTGCCGAGTACATATTGCACTTTCAGATTAAGGTGACTAACAATCAATCCGAGTATGAGGCCTTGCTAGCCAGACTGAAGTTGGCAAAAAAACTTGGGATACAATGCTTGAGGGTCTTCACTGACTCATAGCTTGTAGCTGGTTAGGTCATCGATGAATTTGAGGCTCGAGACCTAATAATGACCAAATTGAAAGAAAAATGGTGCAGGTGATTTAACATGGTCCTACACTAGGCATGCAAACAGCTGCGGGAGCAGAAAGGATTTTAAAAATATTTTTAAAAAATCCGCGCAGCGAAAAACTGCTCCGCCCAGAACCTAACATATTCATGTTGCATGAAGGCATATATGATAATATAAAATATTTGCAAAACATTCAACAAATAAATCTATTCATGCATGATTAAAAAAAAAATAATTTTCCATACCTTTATTCTGCTTGGAATAATTCTGGAATAAACCTGGAATAGGCTGGAATAGCTGGAATAAAACTATTCCAGCCTTCTTCTTCCTTGGGCTGATTGAAAACTCTATTTTGAGCTTGAAAAATGTCGCCGGAACGATGGCTTCCGAACCTCCGTTTGCTCCCAAATTTGAGCAGCAGCAAGGTGGACAATTGGTATTCGATTTGCCACCGATATCTGCAATCAAAACAAGCTAAAACAGGTGTATAAAATCCCCAAATTCTGCTTCCAGAAATTCTGCAGCAGAACAGGACAGTAGCTTCTTTCTTCACGTTTGGAGCAACAGCAGCAAATCTGGCTTGCCTTGCTTGCTCCCAGGAGTAGAAGAGTACTCCCTCTAGAGGGGAGACATGCCGGAGGCCCTCCGATCCCTCTCCACACACGGTGCTAGCCGCTGGAAGAACAAAAAGCCACAGTGAACGACAGCAACTTGGCTTTACTGCAGTCCTGGGTTTGAGCACTCTAAGGGACAAGGAAAAGGTGCCTTAGACTCTCCCTCTCACCCTCCAAAACCCAGCCTATGAGTACCCAAAGGAAGCAGGCAAAAACTCTCTCAAATGGGCCTCTCTTCTCATGGTGAGATTCTCTCTGAAAACAGGGCTGACTGCTGGTATTTAAAGGTAGCAGGGGAAGAGGGAAATGGAGAGGTGGGGAGGCCAAGAGGCAGCAACTGCCGATCTCCATTTAACCAGCAATTAACAGGATGAATAAACCAGCCAGTGGAGGAGAGGAAGAGATGCCCAGCGGGTTCGACTTCTGATGCTAGGCCTTCAACGGACGCAAGAAATTTTTCCCAGCAAAATTACCGTGTTAAACGGTCAAGTGGAGAGAAAAACACCGGTCCATTAAAACTGGTCCAAAACCAGTTAAACCAAACGGTTCAATCCAATTGAACCTGGTTCAAGACCAAAAAAAAAATGATTCAATTGGTTCACAACCAATTGGAGGCCGAAACGAACTCCGAATCAGTTCAAAACTGATTCAGAAAAATCTTGGGACAGTCCTGGCCAGCCCGGAACAATTTTCGGTTGACACAGACAAGGGCAAGATGGGGAAAAGAGTGCTAAAAAATACTGTGACCATAAAATCGAGATGATTTCCATTCGTAATCGGTATCCGGATCAGAGAGTAATCCTCTGTGGCGTGTGACCTCATAGGTTCGAACCTAAACGGTAGCACTGGAATAATTCTAGTACCAGCACAGGAAACCATCTAGCAATGGGTCCCGGCGTCCGGATAGGTCGAAGATGCGGGAGCAAACTATCGAACCTCTGGCATATGGTTACCGTATAATTCATCCCTTTGACCTCTAATGCTCAGGACAACTGAGATTGGGCTGCCAACCCAGACTGAGTCAGTCAACTACGTGTCTCAACCTTGCAAGCCCAGTGACTCTTTACTAGGGCTGCCCCGGCCGAGGATTTGCTAAATTGAGATACTGCGAGACATTCAATCCAAACTGTTTGGACAGGTCAATTCCATCTTGGTCCATCACTGCTCCACAAGTACTTGCCTGTACCCAGAAACCTTCCGTCACCGGATTAAAAATCCGGGTAGTCCGGCACCAAAGCACAGGGAGTTGCTTGCAAGCTACCATGATGACCTCAGGTTAGAGGGACACATATACCCATATCCAATCGTGAGTATCCCTTTGGCAGAAAGGGGCTGCACGGAGTCACGTTCAATGAGATATCATATATCACACTTGTAGATCACATCAGTGTCACCACACTCGTTTGGTCAAGAGGACAACCAAACGATGTGAACTACAACAACCTATACTTGATATATTGCCATCCAGTATAATATATCCTTTGGTTGTGAACAGGGTTTAAGGACCACTCGATACATCCTCTCTGTATCGAAGTCAGTGTAGTCCTAAGGACTTCATCATATGGAAAGAGTTCATTTCAGGAAAATTTAGTATGTGATGAGCTGCCAATAAAAATATTTTATTAATTCAAAGAAAAAGTACAATACTTAGCTCAACCGCCTACAACCCAGGCGATTGGCTTTAGGACACAATTCCCAACACAAATATCTCGACAAAGTGCAGATCCTCACATCGGCGCTTCAACACTTTATCATCTCCCATATTCCAAGGGGAGAGAATAACCAAGCAGACACTCTCTCCTGACTTGTGACCTCAGCGGATAATGTTCTTAGGCATATATATGTTGAGTACTTGGAAACCTCCAGCATCGACAGAGCCAAGTAGGTTCAACAAGTCACCCATAAATTAAGCTGGATAGACCCGTTCATCAAATATATCACCGAGGAAATTCTGCTTGCAGATCGCCTAGAGGAAAAGCTCCTAAAATGAAGGGTTTTCCGGTTCATGCTACTAGATGGATAACTTTACAGGCAATCCTTTTCATACCCACTATCAAAATGTTTGAGGCCCACCGAGATCGATTAGTCCTCAAGGAGATCTATAAAGGCATCTATAGGAATCACCTAGGAGGTAGGTCTTTGGCCTACAAGGTACTTAAGCAAGGATATTATTGGCTTACCATATGAGAGGACACCATGGAGCTAGTTCAAAGGTGCAACCGGTGTCAGGAGCACGCCAATAGTTAGTGACAATCGATAACCCAACTCTCCCAGCTTTTATCACCTTGGCTATTTACCCAATGTGGGATAGATATTTTAGACATATTCTCTCCAACATCTGGTTAGTGAAAATATCTACTTGTCATGATCGACTACCTTATCAAATGAGTGGAGCCAGAGCTCCTGGTGAATATCCTAGAGAGCAAAGTAAAGGCCTTATTCTAGAAGTCGATTATTTGTGGGTTCAAACTTTTCCATACTATCATTACCGACAATGGCAAGAAATTTGATAATTGAACCTTTAAAGAGTTCGGTGATGACCTGCACATCCAACACTGCTTCACCTCTATTGGTTACCCTCATGTGAATAAGGAAGCAGAGGTGATGATTGAACCATTCTCCAAGGTCTCAAGACTAGACTGGATGAAGCTAAAGATAAATGCGCTGCAGAGCTTCCCAGTATGCTGTGGGCATACTATACTACTCCATGGACTTCAATAAATGAAACAACTTTTGATCTAATTTTCAGCACTAAAACGATAATACCTTCGAGATCAGCCTTCAACCATGAGAATCGAGCACTATGATAAACTAGATAATCTGATCTAGTTGAGAGCCAACCTTGACCTACTCGTAGGGACCAGAGATAAAGCCCACATTTATATAGTAGTGTATCAATAGAGGGTTGCCCGATACCACAACTCCCACATGAGACTGGAAGCTTTTTATGTTGGAGATATTGTTCTACATCGTGCAAAGGTCTCTAGGCCTACTGAGTAGGGTAAACTATCTTCGAATTGGGTAGGACCTTACTGGGTCATGGAAGCCTTGCACCGAGGGGCATACAGGATTGAAGAGCTTGATGGGATCCTGATTCCTCAGATATGGAATGTAGAAAATCTTTGAATGTATTGTTACTGATGTACCTGCTTCATCTGAGAATGAAAAGAGTTCTCTTTAATAGGGCCCCAAGCCTTCCTCTAATTTATAGAATTCTAGGCCAACTAGCTCTATATTAACTTCAAAGACAGGTCACTTGCCAGCATTGTATCTTATGGTTGACTAGCCATAGGTTAACTTCAAAGATGGGTTACTTACCAACACCATATCCTATAGTCAACTAGCCATAGGTTAACTTCAAATATGGGTTGTTTGTTAGCACAATACCCTACGGTCGACTAGTCATAGGTTAACTTTAAAGATGAGTCGCTTGCCGGCATCATATCCTGTGATCGACAAGCCATAAGTTAACTTCAAAAATAGGCTGCTTACTAGCACTATATCCTATGACTGACTAGTCATATGTTAACTTCAAAGATGGGTGACTTGCCAGCACTGGACCCTATGGTCAACTAGCCATAGTTTAACTTCAAAGGTAGGTCACTTACCAACATCGCACCTTATGACCAATTAGCCATATGTTAACTTTAAAGACAGATCACTTGTCAGCACTATACCCTACGGTCGACTAATCATAGGCTAACTTTAAAGATAGATCACTTATCATCACCATACCCTATGACCGACTAGCCATAAGTTAACTTCAAAGATGAGTCACTTGCTAGCATCGCACCCTATGACCGACTAGCCTAGGTTAACTTCAAAGATGGGTCGCTTACTAACACTGCACCTTACAGCCAACTAGTCCTGGGTTAACTTCAAAGATGGGTTGCTTACTAGCACCATACCCTATGGTCTACTAGTCATAGGTTAACTTCAAAGATGGGTTACTTGCCGCCACCGCACCCTATAGCCGACTAGCCATAGGTTAATTTTAAAGATAAGTCGCTTGCCAGCACCACACCCTATAGTCAACTAGTTGTAGGTTAACTTCAAAAATGGATCGCTTACCAGCATCGCACCTTATGGCCAACTAGTCATAGGTTAACTTCAAAGATGGGTCGCTTGCTAGCACCGCACTCTATGGTCAACTAGTCATAGGTTAACTTCATCGATGGGTCGATTACCAGCATCGTACCCTATGGCTAACTAGCATAGGTTAACTTCAAAGATAGGTAGCTTGCCAGTACTGCACTCTACAACCGACTAGCCATAGGTTAACTTCAAAGATGGGTTGCTTCCTAGCATGACATCCTATAGTGGCTAGCCGTAGGTTAATTTCAAAGATGGATCGCTTGTCAGCACCGCACCCTACGATCAACTGACTGTAGGTTGACTTCAAAGATAGGTTGCTTACTAGCACTACACCCTATGGCCGACTATCTATAAATTAACTTCAAAGACGGGTCGTTTGCTAGCACTACACCTTATAGTCGACTAATCATAGATTAACTTCAAAAATGGATCACTTACCATCACCGCATCCTACGGTCAACTAGGTGTAGGTTAAGTTTAAAGATGTATTGCTTGCTAGCACCACACCCTACGGTCAATTAGCCATAGATTAATTTTAAAGACAGGCCGCTTATCAGCACTGTACCCTATGGCCAACTAGTCGTAAGTTAACTTTAAAGATGAGTCACTTACCAGCACCGTATCCTATGGCTGACTAGCATAGGTTAACTTCAAGAACAGGTTGCTTACCAGCCCATCACCAATATCAATCTAACCAAAAATTAAGGCTCAATAGCTCCATAGCTTGCAACCGATTTCAAGGGGGGCAATAACTAACAATGGTGATTCAGTTAGTGGTCGATTTCTACTAAGCTTGGTCCTGTTGGTTGAAACTTCATCCCCTAGAACCAATACTCAACTGATTAGAGACAGCAAGCAAAATTTCCTAAGGAGCTTCTTATAAGATTAAATTCACAACATCCAAGTTACTGATCGATGTCAGAAATAGCAATGTCCATCTACTCTAAAGAAAATCCGAGATATACTCAAGTAGTGTGAGGTCAAATACAAGATTGAATTAATGGTGACTTCTTCTATTACTTAATAAGAATTTTTACAGAGTGAGAAGACTCTGCAAACTAGGAAGTCTTTATAAAATGGAACCCCACCCGTATACAAAGCAAAAGGAAAAATGAGAAAAGCTTGGAGATCAGCTACTAGTGGAAGATGTGGAGGAGTCAGCTTTAATGGCCTTCATCATGGCATTGATGATCGCCTTCATTTTGGCCACCACTTGAGAAATGGCCTCCTGCTCAGAAATGGCATCTGCTACACCTTCCTCGGTCCCCCCTTCTTAAGGACCTCCACCATGATGTTGAGCTTGTCCTTCACGATGACTGCCTTAGCCATGATAGCCTCTAGTTCCTCTCTATCCTTGATGGCTACGGTCTCTACGATAGTCAACCTTAGCAACAGATGCCTTCTCAAGGATTTCGGCCTCATCCTCCATGTCGCCTTTCTCTTCCTCTCCATAAGTTAACTTCAAAGATGAGGCCTCTTCTTTTCTCAGCCACCTTCCTAAGTTTTTGGCCAGCACTCATCTTCTGGCCAATGCTTTTGATATCCTCTATTGAGAACCTCATGTCTGCAAAACATCTAAATATAAATTTCCATTAATGGTAGGTGACTTGGCCAAAATGAAATGTAGAGGTTCTCACCTAAGGCCCGCACTGGACTAATCCTGGCCTCACACAAATTTTGCTCTGACAACAACTCTTCCTCTTTCAAGATGTTTAAGTTTAGAAGTTGCTCATAGACCTCCTCGTTAGCAGGCTCCACCTCATATTCTTAGTTGGGGGACTTGTTCGAGTCACTCCAAACCCAATTTACCCTCTTGAAAAATACAAAAAAAAATATGCTCTTCTATCCCTTGATGGAAAAAGGCAGATCAAAAAAGACAGTCCCCTGGCAGGAGATTATAATCTAAAATGAAGATCGACCTAAACAAAGAAAACCTCAGGACAATCCTATGAAAATAGCAGAGAACCAGGAAAGAACAGATGATCCGAAAAGAGTTTGGAGTCAACTGAGCAGGGATGAGGTGGTATCAGTCAAGCAATGTAAGGATAAAGGGTAAAAAGGTAGGTGAAGACCCGCCTATAGGAATGCCTCATATATGGCAATCCCCCTTCCGAACTGGAGGTTATCCTATCATCTGGACTAAGGATACTCATCCTTATGTGATCCAAAATCCCATATATGCTACAGAGGAGAATGACGGTTGGTGTAGACACCGTTGACACCATGGTCGTCGGACAGGCAAAGGCATGAATTGGCATGGGAGCCAGAACTGGCACATGGACCAGGACCAGGATGAACTTGCTGATCTGCCATACTATCCTAAAGGAGGACTTCTCCCCCTCATGGTCTAAAAGGCCAGGCCTATACAAATAAGGTTCATCTGGATCCAAAAGATTAGAAACTTGGTCCGCTAGGTGATCCTCACCCTCGGACAAACTCATGGTGCTAAAAGGAGAAGGGAAAGTAGAACCCTAATGGAGCAAAGGACCTAGAGAGAAACCAAGGCTGTCCCACATGGTCTTAACTAGAGAACTCTAAAAAAACCCTAAGGAGGATGGAGATAAAAGGTGAACGATGAGAAGAGAAGAAGAACAACTTGTAGAAGAGGGGACTTTCGAAGGTGAGCTAGGGTTTAAGACCTTTGCAAATCAATGGAGGAAAACCCTCAAAGCAGTGCCAAAGATCCATTTTAAATCAAAGCCTCCGACGGTCTAGATTTTGCTTGTCCCAATATATACTCCTAGATTTTGATGCATGGTACACATCCAATCGCAAGCATCATAATGCCTCAGAGCACTCCAGCTTCTTTTAATGCTTGATCCCGAAAAGCATGATTGAATCATTTCAAATCGTCACCTTTAGGACACATGGCAACCTGTCACTCGCTCAAGGGAAGATGTGCGAGCCACCCTCTAAGGGCAATTAAAAATAAACCCTTTGAGTGTGGCAGGTCAGCCCCCCATCTTGCAAATGAAAGCATCCGAGCAGCTGGCCACACCACCCAGTGGGTCCATCAACATCCAGGTAGTGTCCATGTCAACTCGAAATTCGACTACTCCCACCGTTATAAGAGAGCAAAGGAGAAGAGTTTTCTGAACTCGAGAGTTGGGGGCATTTTGATGTGGCAGCTGCTGACATAGATCCAGAGGCCTCTTAGACTATCATATTCCTCACCATCTATTGTAGACTATGATGTTCAGTCCGACATGGATAGGCTGATGGTTGCATCTAGGAGGCTGAGGCTAACTAGCCCATCACCTATGGGTGACTAGAAGCAGGACCCATCAATGAACTGATCCCATCTAGGCCAACTAGTCAGCACCAAGCCGGGTAGCGGGAAGTGACTACAATCATTTAGTGTGACATCCCCACTCCTAATCTCATTGATCTCCTACTCGACTCTGTTAACTAGTCGGCCATGCCGATCTAGTGAGCCCTGGAGCATGGGCAAGTCTCTTTTTCGCCTAGCAACAGTGTCACCCGGGTAGTCGTTGATTTGACCAATCACTGTTATCATGGCATAAATCATGATGGATATGATCCTAGCAAACTTTGGTATTGTAATGAAAAGAATTCCTTAAATTAACATGCTAAGGAACAAGATCTCGCCATCTTAGCTAAGTTTGTTATGCCTGTCAAAAATTAACACCCCCTCGATAATATTCTATTACGCCATGTAACTATATAAATAGGTAAAAAGGACCTCCAGCCTATGTATGCCCTTAACATTCCTATACGATTGCTTACTTAGTCACTGGACCATCACAAGCTCTCAACTCTAGTTGCTATAGTCTTATGTTTTCCTATCACTGATTTAAGCATCGGAGTATCCCGACTGAAAATCTCGGTCTAGAAACTTTATGCAGGTCATCGGAGCTAAACGATCCTCAAAGGCCCTCGGATCCTTTCAGAAAAGACCGGTATGCTTTAACTTTGCCGTCAGAGTTCGATGCTAGGCAAACGAACGGCAATACTATGTTTAGAAAATCAAAGGGGAAGTATTCTTAAAATTTCTATACAAAAGAAATTTACAAATGAGGTCCAAGGATTTTTAAGACAACAACATTATCTTTTTAGCCCATTTAGCACGGCTCATTCACAGAAATAAAGTGAACCAAATCGAGCTTGGTCACTTTGAATCGATTTTTTAAAAGGTCAGCTAAATTTCAATTTTAAAAAATTAGTTTAAATTAGTTCAGACCCAAAAATAATCCTAAACCAATCCAATCCAAATCGTGCATACCCTTACCCTTATACGTACCCATTACCAAGGGGCCTTTCTATTATAGCATCGTATAACAAATATCATATGGTGGAAAAATTATTTGTACACCGTTATAGTGAAAAAATAATACATCGTATAATATGATTGGATCATGTAAATCTCATTTTTCAAAATGCATTCAATGCTCACAGTTTTACTTTTTATTAAAAATTTTAAATGACAAAAATATCCCTTCATTATAAAAAATTATAATATTCTGTGTTTTGGATTATAACACCATCTTGGATTATGACACCATATTTATAAAACTAAAAAATATTTTCATCAAAAAAAATTTAAAAATTTTTTAATCACAAAAATACCCCTCAACCTTATAACATCACCTCTCTTTTTTTTTTCAAACTTGACCATGAAATATCATTAAAAAAAAATATTTTCATCATTAAAATACACATTTCATTACTACATTTTACTTTTTGTTAAAAAATTTGAATGATGAAAATACCTCTACTTTATAAAAATATTATGATATTCTGTGACTTGAATTATGATACCTAATGACTTAGATTACAACATCCCATGTCATAAAATCAAAAGATTTTTATCATTAAGAAATTTAAAAAATTTTCAATAAAAAATAAATTCTTAGCTTTATAATATTGTATGAACTGGATTATGATATCCTATATATATAAACGATAGTAGAACATCATAAAGAAAAAGATATTTTTATCATACATTTTTTAACGAAAAAAAAATTATAGATATTAAACATATTTTTGAATGATAAAATTATCCCACCCTTTTATAACATCCAATGATCAAGCTTGTAAACAATATTTTAATTCTATTCACAAGATGTCATAAAATTAAAAAATATATTATCATTAAAAAAAATTTAAAATTTTTTCAATGATAAAATATTTCTCAATTTTATAATATGAAATATTAAAATCCAAATTATAGATGTCATAATCTAAACCACGAAATAAGACAACTTTTTCAATAAAAAAAATAATTTTATTATTATAAATTTTTAATAAAAAATAAACCAACAGACGTCGAATACGCATTGAGCAACAGGTAATATTTGGCGATGTTTTTTTTTTTTATTTTTTATTACACCGCCGCCGGTTGACAGAATTACTCCCACGTGGTGACATCGGCATGACATTCTGGGAAGGAGTAGCTGGTCTGTCAAAATATCTTAACATGGGACGACATTTCAATGAGCACTTTTCTGTTTGAAGGAAAACAGCATGCCGGCGGAGCACATTAAGCCATGGTCAACCAATGTTCCACGTAAGCAATATGAAGACCAATAGCCAACTCGCAGAACCGAATTTGAACACTCAATACAGAGATCATCTGTCATGCAAAACCTTGTTGGCTTTGGCCGTGGTGCTGTAGCCATTTTCTCCATCAAAACAGAGATCGTTTGGATACATAAAGCGCAATACCAACCCCACCCAAAGGACCGTCTCAGGCCAACCTACTAGATCACCAAATCATCTCACTTGAGAAAAGGAAAACCAAGATGAAATAAAAGATTAGAAAACATCTCTGTTGAGTTTTAACTGAGATTATGACCCAAGGAAATTCACTTCATGAGATGGTTTAGACTGACATATGGCATCTAGTCATTTGTATACAGAATCCATGTAAAGCAACGAGTCAAGGATTCAGGCACCCTTCCTTGGATGATCATGGCTGCTTCCAGAGTGAACAGCCTACTCCTCTCACCATTCCAGGTCCCGGTTGCAAGAGCCTAAAAAAACACAATAGAATTAACGTGATACACCACATTTACAATGGCTTTATGCTACACTAATTAGATTTTATCTTAATCATCCTTTAAGAACACACATTAAGAGCTCTTCTTAGATGGATGTTTCTTGCCAGGTGCGCTTGATGTTTCTTCTCCAGGTGATGCAGACTGATTCTGTTCTTCAAAATATCGAATAGGATCTGCAAATGGACTTGTAAAATGATACCTGAAAGAGGTAGCACATAATAGGTTAACTTGTGAAATCATTTAACATTGTACATATGATTTTTCCTACCTGCTTGACTTTATGGTCTCATTTTCAATAATTGTCTCCTGGTCATACACGTTCCCTGTGCTAAGAATAAAGGAACAAAACCATCATTGACAGAATAAAATTATAGGAGAGCAACAGTGATGATGACATATTAGTGAAATGGCACATTGGTGTCTATCTAAGCTGCCATCAGGAAAGATGCATGAATAGGGCAGCTGAGTTCCGAAGGAATCCTGTAGAAACTCCAGAACCCAGAAAGATATTTATAACCTCTAAGCATCCAATGACAGATGAATGACCACATACAAAATCAATTACAATAAGTGCCCTTTTCAATCATTTGCAAGCAAGAACCAAATTTGGATGCAGAAAAGGAAGGATTTCTGCGAAGATTCCATAAGTGTACAATGACTATGTCAATTATGTATTAATGGCAACAACATTAGACGAATGATTTGACCCGAGACATGAGAAATATATATACTATATAGGTTTCTGCGCATGCACACATGCACATGCACATGCACACATGCACGTGCACATGCATTGATAGGTCTTCATGCATGCAAGGGCAGAAAGACATTAGACCTATAAGGTCCAAAATGCGTATTTGATGGTCAATATTATCTCAGTAGGTAAAGATGCTGAAACTAAAACCACAGCCCATGATAAGCTAACATCTACGATGACAAAGCCCAAGAGGAAGATCGGAACAGTCAGAGATCTGTTGGTTTTTCCAGGCGCATTCTTCATGCTTTAAGGACAGAGAGTCATGAGACCTACAAGATCCAAAATGAGTATTTGATGGTCAACATTATCTTAAGAGGAATAGATACTGAAACTAAATCCACAGCCCATAAAGAGCTAACATCTACCACGACAAAGCCATTCATCTGTCATTCGATGTTGTTTTCAAGAAGGAACCAGTTTTCTTAAGTTCTAATATTTGACGTTCAGCTGTAATATTATGTCTTAATTCCTAAAACCATGGATGCTGCAACAACCAAACAAAAATTAAATAAACACTAGTAAACCAAATCTAAATCCCAACCTTACATAGGGGACTGGAACTGTCATCTTTGTTGACGCTGATCATTTTGTCTGAGAATGGTTAACTGGCACCGGATTAGCTAAACAGGCTGCAATAAGTAGAGATGGTAGGATTCCATTAAGAGGCTATCTACTGAGGAATTTGAGAGTTCCAAGGGTGCTATCTCTAGTCTCTTCATTGTTAATATAACTTTTAGTTGCCAGAATCATGAGTGCGCATGGAAGCGGATACACGAGAATGCATGGGGAAGCAAAAATTTTAGAAATGCTCTTTAGAAGCAGGTGCAGGTTTGAGATTCCAAGAATATTCCAAAGCGGTTATCCTAGCTAGAAGATTCCGGTTACCAAGACATAACTAATTATCTACAAGAGGAATTTTGTAAAAGCAGAGAGAGGTCACAATAGATAAAACATAAAAAAAGAAATCCTCAAATTAGCTCTAAGGCTCGGGATATCATCTTTACATGTATAGATGTTCCAAAAGAAACATAAGATGATCAAAACTCATCATTTTGAAGGGATATATCTGATAATTATATTAAATAAATATTAATTTAATAATTAATACAACTTTATTTAAATTGATACTTCTATGCAGTGATTTACAAAAAAAAAGAGTTCATGGATGGAAAGATCTCGATTTTTAGAGTTCAACAACGCAAACGACACTCAAATCAAAGTTGAAACAAGCTTGAAATTGAATTTTGAAATTCATTAAATGATTTGCACAAAGTATAAAGTAGCTAGTCCATGATGGACCGACTGCTTGGTTCACAGGATGCCTGCTCAGTCCATGGCAGCCATTGCTACCGATCCACAGATCTGTTCCATGGATCATCAGCCTTCCAAAGCTGATTTGTCGCCGAAGAAGCCGTGGCGCCCTTCCTCTCGCCGCCGAGAAGCTGCCAATGGCCAGAAAATCGCCGAACACCTGTCCATGATCAGAAAAATCCAATCCAAGCCACTGGCCGTGACCCACTTCCCTTCCAAGCCACTAGTCCACCTCCCTCGCCGCCGGAGCCACCCATCGCCATGGACTCTTCCTTCCGATCGAAGAACTTCACCGAAGAAGATGCCATTGCCAGCCAAGACCATCTCCAAATGTCCCAGGCTCGGTTCCATCTTCAAAACCAATGCCATTCATCGTGGGAACACTGGAATCACCGCCCTATCCCTCCATCAGCAAGCAAACCCATTGACCGGCCATCATCTCTGCCCGATCTGTAGGGCTAGAAGTGGGCCGAACCGGGCCACACCCCTACTCGAGCCTGGCCCGAAAAAAATTTTGGGCTTCGAGCCAAGCTTAGGCCTGAAAAATTTTCAAAATATCGACCCAAGCCCGGCCCGAGCCCGATGAGCCAGCCCGAACCGAAGATGGCCCCTTAGATCATTGGAACCAAACAAAAAAACTCTAACCTCTGGGCATCACCCGTCAGGTGCAATCATCGGAGCCAGGAGATCGGAACAAGGGGCTCGGGGTTGCACAGGGGGCAGGGGCATCCCATGTCAAGTGTGGGCGCCAGGGCCGGGGAAGAAGATTGGAGTCGAGGGGGGCTGCAGGATCATGCGAGGGTGGAGGGGGCATCGGGTGCGTGCACTAGGGCTGGGGAGGGAGATCGAAGCCGGGAAGGGCTGCGGGGTCGTGCCGGGGGAGGGGAGGGGAGGGGGCATTAGGACCTCGGGTGCGTGCACCGGGATCGGGGAGGGAGATCGAAGCTGGGGGTGGGGCGGGCGAAGGGCATGTCGGGCCGATGCGCCGGGGCCAAGGGAGGGAGATCGGAGCTTGGGGTGGTGGCGAGGTCACACGGAGCCAGGGGTGGCGATGGGGTCGCAGGAAATCGGGGACGGTGGCGAGGTCGCACGGAGCAGAGGGATCTTGAGGGTGAAGGGTCGAGTGGGTGATTGAGGGTGACACGAGAGCCTGAGATCGATGACTGTGAGACGTTTAATTGATTAGGCTCGGACCAGTCGGGCGGGCCTGTTTCTGGGCTGGGTTCGGGCCGGACCGAGCCAGGCCAAAGGGGTGCCCGAGCCTAACCCGAAAATTGAATGGGCTCTGCTACAAGGCCTGAAGCCCGGCCCGAATTACTTAGAGTCTGGTCCGAAGCCCAACTTGAATTCAGGCCGGCCCGAAACCCATCAGGCCAGCCCGCCAAGTTCCAACCTTACCGATCTATCACCAACCGTTCCCCCTCGCCGGTTCAAGAGCCCACCATGACTTCCATCTTCCTCCACCATGGAGCTACCGTGAAGTCACCATCCATGGATCCAACTGTTCCGATCCACCACCGTCCATCGCCATCAGCCATCCATCTTCCTCACTGGCTGGAGAAGCCAGCCAGCCACTCTCTCGGTCCCCTCTCTCTCTGTTTCGAGCCACCGTGCATTCCATCCCTGCTGTTGTTCACCTTCTTCACAAGGCATCATCTCAGGCCGCTCCATCCTAAGCACTAGAACGCCACCGTCCAAGCCATTCTTCCCTTCCACTGTTTCGGAGACACTTCATCCCCGATGGCATAAGCATTGCTTGTCCTCGTCGAGCCAGCACACCACCCTTCGTCCAAGATGCCACCATCAAGCTGTCGAGATCGGGAGCTAGACAGCGAAGCAATGATGTCCGAACAAGAGGAATGGTCGAAAGTAAGAATTACTATACGGACTTCTGGGTTGTTTGACAAAACAGAACGGAGTTTAATTTTTATAAATAGTTCAATGGAATGGTGCTGGATAAGGGATAACAACAAACGCGAGATGCGATGGTTGAGCGAGTGCGATGGATAAAGGATAACTCATACGAAATCGAGGGTTGTTGGGATGAATTGCGATGGAAACCAATGCAATCCATACGCTTCTTTCCTCTGCCTTTAAAAGAAGCACCGCAACCTGAGAGAGGGGTATTCGATTCTTCTCTCGATAGCCCTCTTCCGACTTCCCATCCACTTCCATTTCCCCTCCCTTCTGACTTCCCATCCACCTCCGACTTCCCATCCAGAGATCTGTCCTGTTTTCCCGATTTCCACCACTGCTCCCTAGTTCCCCGGTTTTCACTGCACCACCATTCCATCTGCTCCATCTTCCGATCTACTGCCTCGGCTTCTACTCTGCTGCTCCATTAAGATGACGACAAGGAGTTCACCCATGGAAGGCTAGATCTCTAGTTCCTCGAGGTTTCACTGTATTACATGAACAGGCAGTGTTATTTTTATTTTTCATTTATACTCGTTCTCTATGAAATAAAATTGCTTCTTTTATAATCCTCTCTATACGAATGATTTATATTTTTTAGATGAATCGTGCTCTATAGATCCGGATCATACTCTTAGAATAGATTATTTTAATATAGAAATTTCTTTATTTTATATATCTTATCTGGACTAATCAGTACTTCAGGAGAACAGGTCATGATCGAATAGGTACGGATCACGATCTCCACAGACATTATATCCTGATAGGAGTTCACATAGGAAAAGAGAACCAGTTGTCTGCCAAGTAGTATGTTGAAATCCCGAAGCCTTTATTATTTGCTTTTTTCAATTAATTAGTTTAATGTTTTTGCTATCATTGCTCTTTAAGATTATTGTTGAAATGACTGCTGAAAGTCTTTATGGATTCGACCCTTACTCCGCTACTCAACATAAGAATAGTGAAAATAAGATATTATAATCAATGCATAGCGATACGTACCATAATTTTTGGCACCGTTACCGAGAACTTTTGGCGCGTTATTTTTTAAAAAAAATATCAAATCAAAAAAAATAAAAACTAAAAATCAATAGTTATTTTCTTTCAATATTAAGTGTCCTGAGATAAGGTTGCCTAGCATAGCTTTAAATTATGTTGAACGGTTGTCCTAGGACACAAAAAGGTTGATTTGACTTAAAAATTTCTAAACTCTTAAAAAAATAAAAAATTTTAAAAAAAAATATTGACATCCTCATAAATTATTAGGATATTAGAGACTTAACCATAAAATAAAAAAGTAATTAATTTAATTTTGCTTGTGTGATAATCATAAAATTTTTGAACATCTTATCTATTACATTGCATTCATCCATAATTAACTTTAAGGGCATAATCCATTAATCAAATAAGGTTGGAAGTTGATTATCCTTCCTTAGCCCACAAATCATCACCCTGCATTTATATTGACCAAGGCCTTAATTGTTAAAATCAATTAGATGTCAACTTTAAGAATTTTGAGCTCAATAGGACAAGAAAATCCTAGAGCTGGACCGGGCTCAGATTGATTAGTTGCTCGGTATTTAAGGCAAGTGGTTCGGGGATAAGAGCCCGAAAAAAGGTGGTTCTTTAATTAGTTCCATTCACTTACCTGGCTAATTTAATTGATGTCTAAGGCAAGCAACGGGGGGACCCACCAACCTCACACTTACCTAGCCGAGTCAATTAATTGATCTTGAACTTGGAATGCTCAAAGGTAACCTTGGAAAAGTTAGGAGTTATTAACCCTAGGATAGAGTTAATTTTGATTGTATCACTTGTTTGAAAAAATAAATAAAATAAAATAAAATAACTCTCTCATCTTTTGTCTTTAGTTTAGGACTCTTTTAGGATTCTTCTCTTTTGACCTTTTCTCATTCTTCATTTTTTAAAAAAAATAATAAAAAAAAATATAAAAAAATTGAACTGTTGTTTGCTTTAGCATACTAATGTAGGGTGTATGCTAGGTCGACGATCATTAGAACCTGACATCGTATCCCTAGATCCAAAAATAGACCGAACTTGTAGAGCAAACAAATTATGAATTATGGACCCCAATCACGAAACTAATCCACCATGGCAATTGAAGGACTTCACTCCTTCAAAATATACATACTCTCCTTGTATTCAAGTACCTCCAGTAGAGGTAGTCCAATATAAAATTAAATCCAGTGTAATTCAGATGCTACCTTCTTGTTATGGACTTGCAAATGAGGACCCTTACAAACACCTAGACGAATTTCTTGAAATATGTTCAACAGTAAAAATCCAAAATTTCTCCAATGATGCTCTTGGATTTAAGTTGTTCCCTTTTTCCCTTAAGGATAAAGCCAAGTATTGGTTAAGCTCCTTAGACACTGTAATAATTTCAACTTGGGACTGACTCCAGAGGGAATTTCTTAAGAAATACTTTCCTATAGAAAAAACTAATCAAACCAGAAAAGCCATAACAATTTTTTCCAGATAGATGGAGAAATGTTTCATGAGACACGAGCGATTAAAAAAATTAATTAGGAAATGTCCACACCATGCCTTATCCAAATGGCAATTGGTCTAGTATTTTTATAACGGTTTGTCAGAAAGGCACCGGCAAATGGTTGATGCCTCATATGATGGAACATTTATACTTAAAAAGAACATGAGGCATGGCAGCTTTTCGAAACTCTGAGTGAAACCTCATTGCATCACATGTCAATTGCCCATAGAAATCCTCCCTTAAGACCTAAGAAAAGAATGTATGAAGTAGGTCATTCTATAGATATCTATAACAAGATAGATAAACTGTCTTAAAAGCTTGACCGAATTCTACAAGTTGGACATACCTCTTCTCCACCTACTCAAGTTCATGATGTTTGTATTATTTGTTCAAGTACCAACCATTCGATAGGTGATTGTCCAGCTGCATACTAATTTCCTGAGCTTATTCAGAAACAAGCCCACCAAGCCCAAATCCAAATGGCTCCTAGACCAGGAAATGATCCATATTCCAATACCTATAATCTGGGCTGGCGAAATCATCCAAATTTTTCTTGGAAACCTCAACTTATTGTCAATCTAGCATCAATCAACCCAATCATCAGGAGACCTAATTTAGAAGCATGCCATATTCTTAATACTCAAGTGCCCCACAACCCTAACCGCTGTCAAGTAATCACAATTCTACCTTTGAAGAAAAACTGCTCCAAGCATTTAAGGGGCTAGAAATGAACATAACTCCTTCACTCACACAGTCTACTACAAAGCTAGAGACCTAGATAGGTCAACTAGCTCTTTCAGTAGGAGGAAGGCAAGCTACTTAGCCAACCTATCAGTAATCCAAAAGGGCAGTACATGGCTGAGAGCTCCACTAGTCCTGAAACTTTTCCTGAACATGCCAAATTAGTCACAACCCTTAGAAGTGGGAAAACTTTAAGTCGGCCTAACATAACTCAAAAACTAGAGTTGACTAAGCTAGAAAAGAAAAATATTGAAGGGAAAAAGGAACCCATTAGCCAAGCACCTATATCTAAGGCTCCATTCCCTAGTGCTTTAGAATCCCCTTTATCTTTAGATAAGAAGGATCTAAAAATGAATAAGATGCTTGAACTATTTAAACAAGTTCAGATAAACTTACCTCTTCTTGATGCCATTAAGTTGCTGCTTATGCTAAATTTCTTAAAGACTTGTGCACACAAATGAAAATCTAAAGCACACGTACCGAAAAAGATCCAGTTGATTGAGCAGGCCAGCTCAGTCTTTCAGCAAATAATCCCACCCAAACTTAAAGATCCTGGTGCCCCAATTATATCTTGTGACATAGGAGACCTCACAATTAAGAAAGCTTTATTAGATTTGGGTACAAGTATGAATCTTATTCTAAGTTCAGTGTATAACTTATTCGGATTTAGAGAATTGAAATCCATGACAGTGACTTTATAATTAGCAGACCGATCAATTAAGATATCCCGTGGAATGTTGGAGGACGTGTTAGTGAAAGTAGATGAATTCTACTTTCCTGTTGATTTTCTTGTATTAGATATGGAATCTAATGGTAACCCCGACCAAATACCCATCATCCTTGAAAAACCCTTCCTAGCAACTGCTAATGCTTGTATAAATTATAGCACAGGGTTATGGATGTATCTTTTGGAAACACGAAGCTGAGGTTAAATGTCTTCAATGCATCTCAAGGACCACCTACATATGACCATAATGAAGTGAATATGCTAGATGAAGTTATAGATGATAAAATCCCTATTTTGCATCCTTTACAAGCATGTCTAACACATTTCAGAGTGGATGATTTTGATATTGATGGGTGTACCAAAGAGGTAAATGCGTTATTAGAGCCACCTAATTTTAGCATCACTCCTTGAACTACAAAGTATGAATAATTACCGACTCAATCGAGCCCTTTAGTACCATTCTTAGAAGCACCACCTATCCTAGAGTTAAAGCCGCTTCCTGCCAAGCTTAAATAGTCTTTCCTTGGATCCAATGATATCCTCCCGGTAATCATTGCATCTATCCTAACCTCTGATCAGAAAGATAAATTGGTGGATGTACTTAAAGAACACAAAGAAGCCATTGGATGGATAATTGCCGATCTAAAGAGTATTGATCCTTCTATTTACATGCATCACATTCATTGTGAAGCTAAAGCCAAACCACATAGGGACATGCAACGGAGGTTGGATCCAAATAGGTGAGTTATGAAAAAATAAGTCATAAAGTGGCTTGATGCTGACATTATTTACCCAATTTCGGATAGCCAATGGATCAGTCCAACCCAGGTAGTACCCAAAAAGTCAGGTATTACTGTAGTAGAGAACGACTAGGGTGAGCTGATACCTACCCATACAACTAGTTGGAGAGTGTAAATTATCGAAAATTGAATGCCGTCACTAGGAAAGACAACTTTCCTTTACCTTTTATTGATCAAATTTTAGAACGGCTAGCAGGACAATTTCTTTTGTTTCCTGGATGGATATTCAGGATATAACCAGGTCCCAGTATTTCCTGCCGATCAAGAAAAGATCACCTTTAAATGCCCATTTGGAACTTTTGCCTTTAGATGCATGCCATTTGGTCTCTGTAATGCACCAGCTACCTTTCAGCGATGTATGTTAGCCATCTTTTCTGATATGATTGATCAATTTCTTGAAGTTTTTATGAATGATTTTTTGGTGTTTGGTTTTCAATTTAACGACTGCCTCCAGAACTTAACTAAGGTACTTAAACAATGTATGGAAACAAATCTGGTTTTAAGTTTGAAGAAGAGTCATTTTATGGTTCGTGAGGGAATCATGCTCGGACATATTATTTCCGAGCGAGGGATTGAGGTAGACAAAGCTAAGATCGAATTAATCTCAAAACTATCTTCCCCAATCTCAGTTAGATAAGTACAATCCTTCCTTGGCCATGCAGGTTCCTATAGACATTTTATCAAGGATTTCAGTAAAATCTCACGATCCTGGTGTAATTTGCTTATCAAAACAATTCTTTTGATTTTAATGAAGAATGTCTAATTGCTTACAATATTCTTAGAACTGTTTTAACCACTGCACCAATTATTAAGCCTCTAGATTGGACCCTACCATTTGAAATCATGTGTGATGCTTCTAATTATGTTGTAGGGACAGTTTTAGGGTAGAGGCTTAATCGAAGATCGCATGTAATTTATTATGCTAGCAAAACTCTATCGGATGCTCAATTGAATTATACTACTGCTGAAAAGGAGTTACTTGCAGTTGTATTTGTCCCGGAGAAATTTCGATCATATCTATTAATAAGGTTTAAGGTCTTAATTTATTCTGATCATGTAGCATTGAAATATCTACTATCCAAAAAGGGTACTAAACCTAGATTGATTAGATGGATCCTTCTATTACAAGAATTTGATCTGGAAATTTTAGATAAAAAGAGTTCTGAAAACGTGGTAGCAGATCATATTTCTAGGATCTTGGTAGAATACAAGAAAATAATTGGAGATAGGTTCCCTGTTGAACCAACTTTTCTCAATTTCTAGTCTTCCCTGGTTTACCCATATTGTTAATTACTTAGCAACAGGACATTCTTTCCCATTGGTCCAAACAAGAAAAAGATAGATTTTTCTCACAGATCAAATATTATTTTTGGAAGGAACCTAAACTGTTTAAGTGCTGTCCAGATCAGGTGATTAGACGTATCCCTAAGAGTGAATTCAAAAACATACTCACTTTTTGTCATTCTTTTGCCTATGGAGGACATTTTAGTGAAAAGAAAACTGCAGCAAAGTGGATTTTACTAGCCAACCCTATTCAAAGACGCACACGAATTTCGCCGTAATTGCCTATGATGTCAACAAACAAGAAATATTTCACGAAGAGATATGATGCCTCAATCCCTTATCTTGGTCGTAGAAATTTTTAATCTATGGAGAATTAATTTCATGGGACCTTTTCCTCCTTTCGGATTTGAGTATATTTTGGTTGCAATTGATTATGTATCAAAATGAATAGAGACCATAGCAACTCAAGCCAATGATCATAAGGTTGTGATCAAATTTATTCAACGTAATATCCTTACAGTAGGTTTAGGTGCCCAAGAGCTATAATTAGCAATGGGGGTGCACATTTTATGAATAGGTACTTTGAAGGTTTGATGAAAAAATATAGAATTACTCACAAAGTAACTATACCTTACCACCCCCAAACTAGTGGCCAAGTTGAGGTTTCAAACAGAGAAATTAAGCATATTCTTAAAAAAACAATAAGACCTGGTAGAAAAGATTGGTCAGAACGTTTGGATGATGAATTATGAACTTACTGAACTGCTTTTAAAACCCCTTTAGGAATGTCTCCTTATTGGTTAGTGTTTGAAAAAGCTTGTCATTTACCAGTAGAATTGGAATACCATGCATTTTGGACTATTAAGCAATTTAATCTTGATATGAAAAATGCAAATTCCAATAGGAAACTTCAATTGAATGAATTAAAAGATCTACGTAATGAAGCATATAAAAATTTTAAAATTTACAGGGCTTGAACTAAGCATATCATGATAAATTTATTAATCAAAAAATGTTTGAACCTAATCAAAAAGTGTAGCTCCATAATTCTAAGTTACGTCTTTTTCCTGAAAATCTTTGTTCACGATGGGATGGACCTTTCATTGTGACTCAAGTATTTTCTCATGGAGTTGTAAAACTCAGAGATCCTAAATAAGAAAATATTTTTAAGGTAAATGACCATCATTTAAAATCTTACATAGAAGAAATTAATGATGAAGTTATTGAATCCATTGATTTTGTGAAGACAGCATTGTCGTGATGATTGGCATAGTTTGGTTGAAAACTTTAAACTCAGCACTCCTAGGAAGTAACCCAGTTTATGCTTTTATTTTTAAACATGTACTTTTCTTTTTAAAAAAAACCCGATAAGAACAATAAAGTTAAATTGGAAGGAGTATGGCGTCAAAAGAACAAATCATAACACATCCAATGCTCAAATACCTTTCCAGGTGGTATCCTTGTCATTTATTATCCTCTTCCATTAGGGACAATGAAAATTAAGTTGCGGGGATAGTTTAATTAATCATATCCTCGACTAGGATTTTAATCAAGTTTTGTGTGTACCCAACTTTATCTCGATTTGAAGATAATCAAGCTTTCTAAATGATGAATGATTAACGGTTTAAATAATTTTAAAGGTATCGAGGAATGAATTATCAAGGAAATCAAATAAATGGTAAAGTTTGGAGCAATTTTTCTTTTTTTGAATAATTCCAGGCCCTTCTAACTATTGATCTTAATAAAGAATTTACCTTATAATGGTATAGGTGAAAATATCAAAGAATCACAAAGTTTTCCTTAAAGTTTAATAAATAAGATTTTTAGCATCTCACCAAGTAACTGGACCTCCTCGCCTAAGCATTGTTCGCGTCAAAAGGTGAGAATGTAAAAAAACCACTTGTAGAGACAGTCTTAACACGTAGCCTTTTTTTACTCAAGTTAGTAAGCCTGAAGGGTATTCTATACCTAATGCCTAAAGCCAACTGGTTTGGAAGTCATTGGCCTAAAGTTCGCTATAAGGATCAACTAGAAAGCAAAATGTTAGGATATTGCATTGACTCTACATTGATAAAAAAGAAAAAAAAGAAAAAAAGAAGGGGGGACTAAATAAATTGATACTATACCAAAATCAAAGTTAGAGCATTTAAAGAGTGAGGTAGAAAGTTAAGAAAAGAATTTTAAAAATTTTTATGGACTTTACTCGACCACAAAATGGGTAGAATTGATAATCCAATGAAAGATCTTTTTTATGGTCTAACCAG
Source organism: Areca catechu (assembly GCA_021397845.1). Taxonomy (NCBI): domain Eukaryota; kingdom Viridiplantae; phylum Streptophyta; class Magnoliopsida; order Arecales; family Arecaceae; genus Areca; species Areca catechu. Next base: position 68,408,157 of record CM038045.1, read on the forward strand.
ATATCAACTAATTTTAGAATTAACAAAATAATTTTCACTTCTTGGACAAATTAGTACACATGATAATTTATCTACTTTACTCAAGGACAAGCAAAGTTTAAGTTGGGGGTGTGATAATTATATTAAATATATATTAATTTAATAATTAATTCAACTTTATTTAAATTGATCTTTCTATGTAGTGATTTGTAGAAAAAAGAGTCCATGGATGAAAAGATCTCGATTTTTGGAGTCCAACGGTGCAAACGGCACTCAAATTGAAGTTGAAACAAGCTTAAAATTGAAATTTGAAATTCATTAAATGATTTACACGAAGTTTAAAGCAACTGGTCCATGATGGACCGACTGCTTGATTCACAGGACGCCCGCTCGATCCACAGCAACCATTGTTGCTGGTCCATGAATCTGTTCCGTGGACCATCAGCCTTCTCAAGCTAATTTGTCACCAAAAAAGCCACCGATGCCCTTCCTCTCGCCGCCGAGAAGTTGCCCATGGTCGGAAAACCACCAAACACTTGTCCATGATTGGAAAAATCCAATCCAAGCCACCAGCCATGAACCACTTCCTTTACAAGCCACTGGTCTGCCTCCCTTGCTGCCGGAGCCACCCATCGCCATGGACTCTTTCCTTTTGACCGAAAAACTTCACAGGAGAAGATGCCATCGCCGGCCAAGACCATCTCCAAATGTCCCAGGCTCTGTTCCATCTTCTAAACCAACGCCGTTCACCGTGGGAATGCCAGAATCGCCGCCCCATCCCTCCACTAGCAAGCAAGCCCACCGACCGGCCATCATCTCCGACCAATCCGTCACTAGCCATTCCCCCTTGCCAGCTCAAGAGCTGAACCATGACTGCCATCTTCCTCCACCGTGGAGCTACCCCCAAGTCACCGTCCATGCATCCAACTATTCTGATCCACCACCGCCCATCGCCATCAACCATCCATCTTCCTCGCTGACCGGAGAAGCTAGCCAACCACTCTCTCGGTCCCCTCTATCTGTTTTGAACCATTGTGCATTCCGTCCCTGCTATCGTTGACCTTCTCCACCGGGCATCATCTCAAGCCGCTCCATCCCGAGCACTGGAACGCCACCGTCCGAGCCATTCTTCCCTTCCACTATTTTAGAGACACTGCACACTTCATCCCCGACGGCATAACCATTGCTTGTCCTTCTCATCGAGCCAGTGCACCACCCTTCGTCCAAGATGCCACCATCAAGCTGTCGGGATCAGGAGCTGGACAGTGAAGCAATGATGTCCGAACAAGAGGAATGGTCGGAAGTAAGAAATTACTCACCGACTTCTTGGTTGTTCGACAAAATAGAACGGAGTTTAATTTTTTGAAAAATAGTTCGATGGAACGGTACTAGATAAGGGATAACAACAAACGCGGGATGCGATGGTTGAGCAAGTGCAATGGATAAGGGATAACTCATATGAAACTGAGGGTTGTTGGGGCAGATTGCGATGAAAACCAACACGATCCATACGCTTCTTTCATCTGCCTTTGAAAGAAGCACCGCAGTCCAAGAGAGGGGTATTCAGTTCTTCTCTCGATAGCCCTCTTCCGACTTCCCATCTACTTCCATTTCCTCTCCCCCTTTCGACTTCCCATCTAGAGATCTTTATTTTGTTTCCCCCGTTTCCACCGCTGCTCCCTGGTTCCCCGGTTTCTACCGCACCACCGTTCCATATGCTCCATCTTCCGATCTACTGCCTCATCTTCTACTCTGCTGCTCCATCAAGATAATGACGAGTTCACCCATAGAAGGCTAGATCTCCAATTTCTCGGGGTTTCACTATATTGCATGAACAGGTAGTGTTATTTTTATTTATTTTCATTTGTACTCGTTCTCTATGAAATAAAATTGCTTCTTTCATAATCCTCTTTATATGAATGATCTATATTTTTGGAATGAATCATGCTCTATAGATCCGGTTCATATTCTTAGAATATATTATTTTAATATAGGAGTTCTTTTATTTTATACAGTTTATCTGGACTAATCAATAGTTTAAGAAAACGGGCCATGATCTTACAGGTACGAGTCGTGATCTCCACAGATAGATTATATCCTGATAGGAGTATTCATATAGAAAAAGAGTACCGGCTGTTTATCAAGAATCCGTTGAAATTCCAAGACCCTTATTATTTGCTTCTTTCAATTAATTAGTTTAATATTTTTGCTATCATTGCTCTTTTAAGATTATTGTTGAAATAACTGCCGAAAGTCTCTATGGATTCGACCCTTACTCTCACTACTCTACATAAGAATAGTGGAAATAAGGTATTATAATCGGTGCGTAGCAAAGCGTATCAAGCTCCATAGTGATTCATTTAAGATCCACCCACATCTTCCATTCTTGATAATTATTCAAACAATATAGTAATTCCAATCTCATCTGGTTAGACCATTTGTTTCCAAAACTTTTTTAGATCTGTGGTTTTCACCTCTGACATGAGTTACAAGACTATCTCTTCTTTTAAATTTTCAGTCTCCATGCCTATAATTACAAAGATTTACGGGTCTTGCCCATACAAGACAGCCAAAATAGATGAAATATAACACTAAAACTAAAGACAGCATGAAGGCAGCTAAGATAATATAATATTCTTAGTATGATTATCTTTCTAGCCTGAATTTAATCACCATCAAGTTCTGATCTTTAAATCTGTAAAATATCTTTTAATTGATTAAAAGGTCATATAACACGTTATGCCCATGTACAGAACTTAGTTCCCTTTTATTTATTATTTTCGGTTATAATGATTACCGAACATCTCAATTGTATGCCATCATAACTAAATGGAGATACAAAACAAGAGTTAAATTTCGCTTTCTTAAAAGCTAGCATGAAGCTATGGATTTTGGAAACAACTAACACCAGTAAAATTATATCACTTATTAGTAAAGCAATTATAAAGAAAAGATTTATGTTTATATGCATCAGAAACAATAGTAAAACATTATTTGAACAGCAAAACCTTTACTGATCTGGCAAATTTTTCATTAAGTCAGAAATTACACATTCAATAGAGATAAAGCTACATGTACCCACTTATTTTTTGGATTCACAATGAAATTTTGAATAACTAGGTAACAAGTTTCTGTTTAGCCTAATGTATTAAGTTAGCTGCTATGAAATAAAGCTAATATTGAAGTTAAGCATGTCAGTATTCTGATATAAGTGTATAATGTTGACTCCCAAAATGACACTATCAAGTTCTTTCTTCTAGATGACTACTACAAATATTGTTAGAGTTCCAAGCAAATCATAATGATGTCAAATCAGTTTTTTTCCACTTAGATCTATAGTATGATCACTGAATTATCAGCAAAATCAGTGAAAACATATTTTATTGATGGTCCTGATCATAGTGTTTTAACATGGCATTTCTTCCCAGCTCTTGCAAATTTAGCAGGGCTAGTCCAAATAAATTTTTACTCCATCAAATATCCATGACACAATTTTATGGAACTCAAATTAATCCATACCAACTTGGATTTGATTCAATCTCATTTGCTTTTGCTAAAAAGTCAAAGCATCCTATGCAAAGTTCACCGAACCGTGCCATATCGACCGGGTTTGGGACGTACCAAACCGGACTGGTGGCCGAATGGCACGGTTCGACCAATTAAAATGATTTAGTTTATTTAGAAAAAAAAAAATTAAGGAACCGGCCCGAACCCGTCTGAACCAGCCCGAACTGCATCGAGCCGGCTCGGTTTAGCTGGTTCATGACTGGTTCGGTCCGGTTCGAACCGGGATTTGTCTTTTTGTTGATTACTATGGAGGTAGGTGGGGAGAGGGTTTTAACGAGACAGAGAGGCAGAGAGCTCTCTTTGCTTCATTCGCTTCAACGACCGAAAAAAATTTATTCTCTCCATTTCAAGCCAATTAAACACCAAGTAATTCAAGAGAAAGGTAGATTCAAGGATGTATAGCTTCCTTTTTTTCCTCTTCCCTCTTTTTTTGAAATTCATGAAAATTAAAAAATTAAAAAAAAATACTATGAAATTTTTTGTTGGGCATGATTTTGGAGTATATTATAGATCTAGGAAAGATCTATATAATGATGCTAAGATCTTGATTTTTTTGTTAAGTATATAATTTTTTAAATTAAAAATTAATTTCAAATTAAAAAATTAATAAAAAATAAAATAATTAATAAAAATGTAATTATAGATTATTGTTATAGAGCTCGTAAGCTACTCTCACTATAATTTTATATTGATTTATCCAAGTTTTGATGAATCTTATGAATAGTACTTTAGGTCTAATATTGAAGAAAAAGTGATCTTTAATGCATTTTCACTGTCTTAAAAAAAATATATGTAGCATCTATGATAAGATCCTACATGAATCTAAGATCAATTTTTTATAATATTTTTATTTTTTATATTTTTTAAATCTAAAAAATAAAATTATATTTATTTAAATAAAAAATAAAAAATTAGATTAATAAAGTATTAATTAGTAAACATAATTATTGAGCTTATCACTGGTGAGTGGTGCAGTTGGCCAGCTGGCAGGGGTTCGAGTCTTGATTTGGACATATTTCGACGAGAAAGTCCGGGAGTAAAATAAAAAATAGTCCAAAAATAAAATCAAAAAAAGAGAAAAATTAATAAAATAACCCTGGAGCCCCTGTTAGTTGGTGGTAGTGAAAAAGTTAAAGATATATAATAAATCCCGTTCACTCGGCTGACACCAGTGGTAGTCAGGTTGACGTACTCACCTTCGGGTGGGGAACGGCTGCGAAAAAATTAATATGCGCCATGTATCGAACATTCCCTGGCTGGGATTGGGAGACCGTCTAGGGGTGGCCACGCCCGGAGTCTAACTCCTCCCCCCTTTTTGTTCAACAAAAAAAAAAAACATAATTATTGAGCTTATGTGCTTTTTAAATATTCAAGAATGACTCCATTGAAGAGGAAGAAGGATCCGGAACGTGACATTGATTGGTTGCATAGAGAAATGCTCTCGAGTCGGTATCACTGGAAATGTAAATGATGCAATGTAAAATTCAAAGGTGGTGGGGTAACGAGATTGAAGTAACACTTGGCTGGCGGTTATTTTGATGTATCTGCATGCTCACAGTGTCCACAGGAGATCCGTCAATTAATGAAAAAGTATTTTACTTATTTCAAAGTTGGAAAGGAAAGAATATCAAAGAAGAAAGCAGAGATAGATCGCAGAGCCGCAAAACCTTCTTATTACTCCAAGAAGTCAGAGGGAGCATATATTCCTTCTGATAATCTTACTTTAATTATAATTTTATATCTTATTTTAATTAAAATTAATGTATTAGCATTTTTTAAATTCTAAATCTAAACCCTAAACCTTGAACCCTAAACTTTAAACCCTAAAGGCCTAAACACTAAATCCTAAGACCTAAACCCTAAAAAAATAAAAAAAAAATCCAAAATCCATTAACAAAAAAAAAAAGGTCCAGCACGCCCACCGTACCGAGTATTGGTACAGTACGGTACTGGTACTGTACCATACCGGCCTAGTGCCAGTACCGGTCCCGGTATCGGGAATCTTGATCCTACGTATCCATTTATATGTTTTGATGATTGATTATTTAGTTTTGGTTCCGTTAGATGTTACTTGTGTTTGAGCTTTCCTATGCATTCATTCGCTTAGAAACTTGATAACTTCTAAACTGAGTTGCACTTTTGGCTTGTTTGATTGTTTATGCCCTTCCTACCATATGCACTTGGATTTCGATGGGTCCAACACAAGTGTTCAACATGGATACTGATTTTAAGTATTAAGAAAGGTTATAGGCACTTCCAAAATTCATTTGCATTACCTGGTATTATGGTTAGGGATGAGGGGGAGGTTTTTCTTTTCTTTTTCTTTTCCTTTCTTTTTCATGTGGATGACAACATGGATGATGAAATTTAAACGGTGTGATGTTGTATTGTATGAACTATGAAGTATGAACCATGGTCAATCAATTTGAATGATGACTAAATGATGAAAATTTGTGGATGTTGATGTATAAACCACATTTCCATTATCTGTGAACAAGGCTGACTACTTGAGCTAGCTATTAAGGTGCAAAACATCAAGCTTTCAAGTGCCATCCCACATCAGACTAGCATTAGCATGGCAGGGATCAGCATAAGGACAACCAAATCCTTTTTCATTTTTTCAATTAAAAAGAATTTTTTAAAATTTTAAGTTGATCTTTTGTTTCAGCAGGGGTCACGATGTTATATACCATGGTAACAAGGCCTCTGCTAATGGTACTTTAATCCTTGCAAATAACACATTGAACGTCCAGAATTATCTTAAGGATTAAAGTAGAGGTACCTGGTTGATTCACTAGGAAGCTAAAACAATACAATTAAGAATACCATATGCACTTTGGAAAACACAAATATCCAGAAAATACTATTAAGTATTGCTATTATTTCAGGTAAAAGTTTTTGAAGAAACCAACAACTTAAATCTCTCAATTCCAAATGAAGGGAAAATGTAGATTGCATTATGTCCTAACATTTTATGCGCAAGACAGATCTTTTATTAAATCATAGAATGTCCGGTTACGGTTACCTCCATTAAAGGCCTTCCCAGAAAAGTATTTGGCCATCAAACGTCGAGAATATTCAGCATCATATCGAATGTGCTTCTCGTTAAGCGCCTTGAGATAATCTTCATCAAAACTGACACATTTAACAATCATCATTAAACCAACCAACAATCCACTAGAAATAATTGATTAAGAATTGGAGAGTTATAATTAATAGTTGAGAAGAACAGGTATTGACAAATAACATCAATAGGAACCCATCAGGGACTCCGGGATTAATAGCTCTTGTTTTAAAGATGGCAATATAATATTCTACAACAAGGAGGCAGAACCACATCATGCTTTTATGAATATAACGAACATTAAGAGAGAAAACATTGGTACACAAGATAGGAGAATTTGCCATTCCAGCAAGTTTCTGACAACTATTTTAAAATGCACAGCAAGAAAAACTACTACTTTCCTTTGAAGTAACAGTGAATTGGCAAGGCAAAATATGTGGCATGCAACCTTTTTGCGCAAATCTTTCTCTTGAAACTGCCAAAAGAACTGTTTTTGACAAACACAAATGCATAAAAAAAATCATATGCTCATCTAGAATGATCCATCCTGCTGAACTTGCTAAATAAAAGTACCTAGCTTTTATGGGCTTCGCTCTGAAGAAACTGGTCATTAACAAGGATGTCAAGAGACTCAAGACTTTGATGGCTAGGAATTACACACAAAATTTATCCTATCTTATAATATGTTTCCTTCTTCAAAGATCTTAATCCTTAGTAACATCTTTTCTATGATTCTCTTCTACTTTTCCAGATGTGCCAGGGCTTAACATGAACAGAAATATGGAATACTTGATAGATCAGATATTATTCAGAGAAAATGTTATGATCATAAAAAAAAATAACATTTTGTTTAGTATGTTAAAGCTTGTTTGATATAATTAAATGAAAGGCACCTTAAGTGTAGAATATTTAATTTACATTAATGGCAGTACCCAAAAAAACAGACTTCAAGTCATGACCAGCCTGGGCTCCAATAGCATCATATATGGTCACACAACCAAAATAGCAAGGGTGAATGTATTAAGCATGGCTTTCGAAATGTGCCGAACCGTCCAATTCAGCATGTACCGGTCAGTTTGGCTGTCAAAATCAGTTCATAGCCAAACCAATAGAAAGCATGCCGAACCGGGTAGTTTGGCATAATTCCAGGTTGAACCAAGCAATTTGGCCTCATTCAGTCTCAAGGGACTCTTTTAAGGCTATCTGATGGGAGAAGTCTCTTGTGACATCTCTCATCGTTCAAATTGGTGCAAGCTAAAAACAGGGATGAAAAGAAGAAAACATGGAAAAAATGCAGGGAGATCAAGTCCATAAACATGCATAATCTTGTTTCTATCTCTTTTTGTCTTCTTCCCCTCTTTTTTTTGAAAATCCACCAAATTGAAAAAACAAGGGAAAACCATGTTAATTTTTTTTATTTTAGCATGATTTCAACATAGGCTATAGATTTATGGATAATCTGAGCAATGACACTAAAATCATTAATTTTCATTAAGTATATATTTTTAAATTAAAAATATATTTTCAAAATAAAAAATTATAAAAAAATAATAAATTTCAAAAAATAACTGTGAAGTTAGATTGTTGTTTAGGAACTTACAAGCCACTTCGACATAAATTTGGTATCCATTTATAAAAATTTTAATGCATCATATACGTAATAGCCTAGATTTAAACTTAGCATGTCTATTATCTTAGAAACATATATATAGCATCCATGATAAGATTCTAAATAGATCTAGGATTAAATTATTTTTTTAATATTTTTAATTTTTTAATATTTTAAAATTAAAATAATAAAAATATAAAAAATTTAAAAATATTAAAAAATAGGTAAACGAAATATATTTTTTTTACATAATTATTAAACTGATGTGCTTGTTCAATTTTCAAAAATAAATCCACCAAGGAATTAGAACATGACATTGATTGGACCCATAAAAAGATGCCTTTGGATCGATACCATTGGAAATGTAAATGATACAGCATAGAATTAAAAGAAAAAATACAAGGTTAAGACAGTATTTAGCTAGAAGCGTGATATTGGTTGGACCCATAAAGAGATATTCTCGGATCGACACCATTGAGAAAGTAAATGGTGCAGTGTAGAATTAAAAGAAAAGTTAAAAGGTTAAAGTAGCACTTAGCTAAAAGTTATCCCGATATATCTATATGCCAAAAGCATCCACAAAAGATCTATTAGTTGATGAAGAAGCACTATATCAAAGTAGTGAAGAAAAGGAATTTGAAGGCGAAGGTGGACTATCGAGCTTTAAAGCCACATTCCTATCATTATAAGGAGTCGGAGAAAAAATCCATTTCAAATGATGAGAAGGCACAGATCAAGACTACCATTCAAGCAAGCTTAGATGATCGGTGGCAGTTAGAGAAAGTGGCTAAGCAAGAGGTTGATTTAGACCGTCAGCTTGTGAATCAAGATCAAACTCTAGGAGCACTTCAATAGGTCCTTAGTTTAGGACCTCAGTTAAAAAGCCCGTCGGTAAAGGCACATTCCATATTACATGTGTTGGGAGCTTTTACCAGCCAGAAGAAGTCTCCCAGGACATTCCATCAAAAGCCACTATCCATGACTTGGATCCATACACCTTTCCTAACTAGGATTCCAAGCAACAAATGATTGATAGTATGCTGAAGAAGAATATATGATCAACTATTAGATTTTGGTTTCACTTCAACCATATCTCGGCACATGCAACAGGCAACCTATATTATTGCTTTGCCATTGCATCATACAGGCTACTGGTCAAGATGTAGATCCTCCAGAATCAAGGGATATCCATAGTGAGCTTCTTGACAATAATGGACTGGAAAAATAGATTGCATCATATCAGAGCAAGTAGCCGATATATGGACTGACGGTGATGTGCGACAGTTGGACTAGTCATATCAAATGAAGCATAATCAACTTCTTAATATATGTGATAGAAAAATATTTTTTTAGAAGTTTATTAATACTTCGAATCAAATGCACGACACCGGCTACATTCTCAAATTGGAGAAGATGATTGATCAGGTAGAAGAGCAAAATGCCATGCAGGTTATCACTGATAATGGCCATAATATAAGACTGCAAGAAAGATCCTAATGGAATGGTGGCTGCATATATTTGGATCCCGTGTACTGCATATCGTATCAATCAAGGTCCGCTGAACCGGTACCGGGACCCGTACCGGTCAGCGGGCGGTACGGTATGGTACGGTCCGTACCGTACCGTACTGGCATGTGTACCGACATGCCAAATTAAAAAAAAAAACAATCTTTCTCCCCCCTCTCACTGAACCGACCCGAACCGGGCTAAATCGAGCCCGATCAGACCCGAACCGGGCGGTTCATACCAGTACGGTACCGTACCGTACCGGTATGGTAAAAAAAAATTTATTTTTTTTCAACGGTCCAGCGTCTGGACCGTTTTTTAGTGATGAACCATACCGGCTCTTGGCCGGTACGGTACGCCCCGTACCAGGCAATACAGGACGATACCGCGAACCATGGTATCAATTTCATGTTAATACATATTGAAAAGATCCTTAAAGTACAAAATATAATGGACCCAACATAGAGTATCAACAGATTCATCTGCAATCACACATGAAACCTATCATTGATGCGGAGCTATAAAGGATGAAATATATTGAGACCAGGTGTCTAATGGTTCGCTACCAATTATATAACACTTAATAGCCTTATTAATAAGAATGTATAGCTATATCAGAAAAGTAGATATTCTAGGACAAGCACTGAGGAGAGAAGTGCGGAGAACTTAGTGATGAGACAAATAATCTGACAATGTCGAGATGATGGTATAGGCTATCAAGCCTTTATGTTAGGTACTTCAAGCCATGGATGGTGAACAATATCCTTAGATAGGCTTCTTGTATTATTACTTGATGAAAATGACAAAAGAATAAATTAAAAAGACAGATCCTACATATGCTAATGAGTACATCCATATCATCGATGAACGATGGAGCTATAAGATGGGTAGGAAGTTATATCCAGCAAGTAGCAAATCAATGAAAATTTGATTGCTCTTGCATTTGTACGAATAAACTCAACCAATTTTGAAATATATATGCAGCTTGCGATATAAACACAAGGTTCCAGTACTCCAAACCTGGGAATGCAAAGGATGAGGAGTTTATGTCCGTCCTATGAAATGTAATAAAGAAGATGGAGCCCAATCCAGACATCGTGTATATATCTAGAACAAGTTTGGTTGAATGATTTTTATTTCCTTAGCTATATCTTCAATAAGTAACATGTTATAATAAACACTTTTTACGGACAAAACTATTTTGGAAGGGCACTGATTCATTTGGATCTACTATAGCAATCAGAAATAAAAGTTAAAACAAAGATGAATTTAGGTAGGCACTAATAAATCTAATATCATATTCAATCTTCCTTTTGATTTTGCTAAATCTCAATACTTTTGCAACTGAATGATGGGTTCATTTTGATAAATTCGCAAAAAATTTGACGGATCTTGTTATCAAAATCCTCCTCCAGATAGTTTTATCAAGTGGATATGAACGCAACTGATCGATCTTCGCCCTTATTAATAGCAAATAGAGGAACCATTTAAAACAGAAATGCCTCAACAATTTTGTATATATAATTTGAAATTGAGGCTCAAATGCATTCATAGAAAAGTTGAACTGAAGTACTAGAATCTGATTACAAGTGATTTTGTTGATGAAAATGAAGATCCGATGAACGGATGGGTTATGGATCAATAGTAGGAGCCAGAGCTTGATGAGCCAGGATCACCTCCACAACTAGCCAGTTTCGAAGCTAGTGAGAATAGTATGGATGCTGAGCAATGAGCAAACAGCAGCATTCCACACAGGACTCTAACCGATATACCACAGCATCCATTCTCGTGGCCTAGATAGCGTCACATCCCCAACACTTGGCCTAGGCGGGGCCGGGTGTGCAAGCTGGGCAGGGTGGTGCCGAGCCATGGCTGGGCATGCTGGAGCATGTCTAGGATGTGCACGAGGTTGCGCGCGAGCGCGCACGATGGAGAGGCGCGCAGGTGCAGTGGTTTGGCCGGACAATGCCAAGCCACGAGGGGATGTGCGGGTGCATGTCCCTAGGCACTGGGATGTGTGCCCAGTGCAGCAGAGGCCGGACTCAGGCGCACGCGGGACAGGCGCGCAAGTGCAGCGAAGGCCAGATCGAGGCATGCGCAGGACAGGCATCCGCAGGGCAGTGAAGTCCGGGATCCGGGCGCGCGCGAGGTGAGCGCGCGCAGCACAACGGAGGACCGAGCCGGGTGTGCGCGGGGCGAGCGCGCACAGTGCAGCGGAGCGCTACAAGGGCCGAGCGAGTGCGCGCGGGGCGAGCGCATGGCACAGCGGCCAGACCAGACGCGCAGAGTACGCGCGCGATGAGGTCAAGTGCGGCCGGGCCGAGGTGGTGCGCGGGGGTGCGCACAGTGCCAAGGGGCGAAGCTGCCGAGCTGGGCAGGTGCGCAGTGTGCGTGCGCTGCTGGGCATGATGCAGCCTGACCAGATGGGCGCCAGGACCGGACTCGAGTCATTTGGTCGTTGGACTCGAGTTCCAGGGCAGTTGGGCCCTGGGCGGTTGGACGCGAGTCCTGGACGTGTGGGATTCGGGCATGCGCGGAGCATGGGCGCAGCGCGCGGGACGCGGGTGCACGCAGGGCACAGATGCGCCGGACTCGGATCCCTGGCCGCCAACCGCTGGGCGGTTGCCAGACGGTTGTGGACGCGGGCGTGCGCGGAGTGCGCGCAGGCCAGGACGCGCGCAGGCGCGGGTCAGGACGCGCACGGACGCGGGAGCCGGGACACGGGCGTGCGCGGGTGCGTGCAGACCAGGATGCACGCAGGCGCAAGTCAGGATGCGTGCGGACGCGGGCGCGGGCGTGCGCGGGTGCCTGCAGGCCAAAACGCGCGCAGGCACAACCCGGGACGCGCGTTGGCGCGGGCACGGACGCGAGCGCAGGTACAGGCATGCTCGGGACATGGGCGCAGGTGCGCGGGACTCGAGCATACGCGAGTCACGAAGACGCGGGACGCGGATCCTTGGCTGCAAACCGACTGGGCAGTTACCAGACGGTTGTGGATGCGGAGCATGGGCGCGCGGGACGCGGGCATGCTCGAGACATGGGCGCAAACGCACGGGATGCGGACGTGCTCGGGACATGACGCAGATGCGCGGGACTCGACTATATGCAAGTCACAGGGACGCGGGACACAGATCCAGAAGCAGGGGCGGAGGACCCTGCTGGGCAGAGAGAGATCTTCTTGCTGCTGGGCAGCAATGGAAGAGTGCCATTGTTATGTGCAGTGATTCAGGGGAGTTGCTGGGCTGGTTGGGGCCAGCCAAAGCTAGGCGGTTGAGCTTGTCAACCGTATGGCAGTGAGTGCCATGGCTGTAGCAGCAAAGAGAAGAAGGTGTGGGATCCTTCTTGCTGCTAGGCAGGGGTGTAAGCTACCTTAGAGTGCTGAAGAGGGTGTGTGATCCCTCTTACTACTGGGAGCAGGGGGTTGTTCCTAGAGAGACCTTGTTATAATCGTGAGGCTGTTGTAACCTGAGGGTGATCTCAGGGTGTAACCCATTTGGTGAGGAATATCAAAAGGGTTGGGGGTGTTTCCCTATATTTCTGTGTGTTTCCTTGTGGAGTGGTTGTGTGATGGGCATTGAGGGCTGCAGCGGGGTTCTGTAAGGGGACTCGAGACAACCTCAACAAGGACTCGGGACATCAGGACATGGGCTACGGGTTCTGGGAGAGCAGAACCAAACACCACCAGCAGCAAGCCGCAGCAAGAAGCTGCTTACCTGGTGCACTTGGGCGGCTAAGTGCAAGGGTGAAGGCTGGCTAGACAGGGCTTGTCTAGCACCGGTAGGCGGAAAATTCTGGGTTATAGAAGTCCGCGTGACAAATTGGTATCAGAGCCTCGTTCGAGGCCGAGGTTGCTGATTTTGGCGCCAAGATGACGCTAACCGAAACTAAGGAGAGGATTCGGGGCTACAACAATGGGCACAAGACGAGTAGTGGAGGCCACGGCCGGGCCGAGCGCATGCGAAGCAGTGCCAAGATAGGACGTGCGGGCACATGTCCTTAGTGTGCTGGGATGTGTGCTCCCAGTGCAGAGGAGCTCCGGACTCGGGCGCGCGCGGGACAAGCGCGCGGTTCTGCAACAGGTTGGATCCGAGCGTGCGCGGGGTGAGCACGTGCACTGCAGCGGAGGCACAGTAGAGGCTGGACCCGGGTGTGTGCGGGACAAGCACGCAGCACAGCAGGAGGCTGGACCCGGGCGCGCGCGGGACAAGCGCGCGGCACAACAGCAGGCCGGATCCGTGCGCGTGGGTTGAGCACGTGCAGTACAGCTGGGGTTTGTTAGGACCCGATGCTTGGCATAGGAGAGATGCCGGGCATGGTGGTTTGGCCGAACAATGCCAAGCCACAATAGGGCGTGCGGGTGCACGTCTTTGGAGCACTGGAACGTGGGCATCCAGTGCGGCATAGGGTTGCTGGACCCGGGGCGCACGTGAAGCAAGCGCGCGGCACAGCGAAGGCCGGACTCGGGTCACTAGTGTTTGCTTAGGGCCTGGACTCGAGTCCCTGGGTTGCTGGCAAGCTGTGCAGTTGGACTCGGGTTCCTAGTGGTTTTCAGGCATCTGGACCCGGGCGCGTGCGGGGCGAGCGCGCAGCACAGCAGCAGGTGGCTGGACCCGGGCGTGCGCGAGACAAGCGCACGGCACTACTGCAGGCTGGACTCGGGTGTGCGCGGGACATGCGCACGGTACAGCAGGTGGCTGGACCCGGGCGTGCGCGAGACATGCGCACTGCAGTATTGCAGGCTGGACTCGGGTGCGCGCGGAGGTGCGCAGCTGCTAGGCGAGAGTAGCCAAACCGGAGGGGCGGGCGGGTGTGCGCGCGGTGCCGAGTGGGCACACGGGGGTGCGCATGATGCTGGGCGTGAGTAGCCAAGCCCGAGCATAGCCAAGGCCAAGTGTGGGCACTTGGGCTGTGTGCCAAGTCCAGACCAAGGCTGGAGCAGCTGGGCGCAGTGCATGCGACGGTTGCGGAGCGGTTGCAGGGCAGTTGCCAGAAACCCGGACGCGGGTCATGTGATCGCTGGACTCAGACGGACTCGAGTCACTTGGTGACCAGCAGGCTGGACAGTTGGTGGAGGGTTACCGGTGGTTGGCTAGGCAGTGGTGCGTGTCCACTACGTGTGAGGATGGTTAACCTCACAAAACTGCAGGGTGGCAGTTTGAAGATAGAGCGCAGCAGTATTTGGCTAGCGACACGACGAGGACGTCGTCTATCTTGAGTGCGGGGGGTTTGTCACATCCCCAACACTTGGCCTAAGCGGGGCCGGGTGAGCAGGCTGGGCAGGGTGGTGCCGAGCCATGGCTGGGCGTGCTGGAGCATGTCCAGGATGTGTGCACGAGGTTGCGCGCGAGCGCGCACGATGGAGAGGCGCGCAGGTGCAGTGGTTTGGCCGGACAATGCCAAGCCACGAGAGGATGTGCGGGTGCATGTCCCTGGGCACTGGGATGTGTGTGCCCAGTGCAGCAGAGGCCGGACTCGGGCGCGCGCGGGACAGGCGCGCAAGTGCAGCGAAGGCCGGATCCGGGCGTGCGCGGGACAAGCACGCGCAGGGCAGTGAAGTCCGGGATTCGGGCGCGTGCGGGGTGAGCGCGCGCAGCACAGCGGAGGACCGAGCGGGTGTGCGCGGGGCGAGCGTGCACAGTGCAGCGGAGCGCTACAAGGGCCGAGCGAGTGCGCGCGGGGCGAGCGCATGGCACAGCGGCCAGACCAGACGCGCGGAGTACGGGCGCGATGAGGTCAAGTGCGGCCGGGCCAAGGTGGTGCGCGGGGGTGCGCACAGTGCCAAGGGGCGAAGCTGCCGAGCTGGGCAGGTGCGCAGTGTGCGCGCGCTGCTGGGCATGATGCAGCCTGACCAGATGGGCGCCAGGACCGGACTCGAGTCATTTGGTCGTTGGACTCGAGTTCCAGGGCAGTTGGGCCCTGGGCGGTTGGACGCGACTGGACGTGTGGGATTCGGGCATGCGCGGAGCATGGGCGCAGCGCGCGGGACGCGGGTGCACGCAGGGACAGATGCGCCGGACTCGGATTCCTGGCCGCCAACCGCTGGGCGGTTGCCAGACGGTTGTGGACACGGGCGTGCGCGGGTGCGCGCAAGCCAGGACGCTCTCAGGCGCGGGTCAGGACGCGCGCGAACGGGCGGGGCGTGCGCGGGTGCACGCAGGCCAGGACGCATGCAGGCAGGGCCGGGACGCGCACGGGCACGGGCGCGCGCAAGCCAGGATGCGTGCAGGCACAACCGGGACGCGCGTTGGCGCGGGCACGGACGCGAGCGCGGGCACAGGCGTGCTCGGGACATGGGCGCAGGTGCGCGGGACTCGAGCATACACGAGTCACGGAGACGCGGGACGCGGATCCTTGGCTGCAAACCGACTGGGCAGTTACCAAACGGTTGTGGATGCGGAGCATGGGCGCGCGGGACGCGGGCATGCGCGAGACTTGGGCGCAAACGCACGGGATGCGAACGTACTCGGGACATGACGCAGATGCGCAGGGCTCGAGTATATGCGAGTCAGGGACGTGGGACATGGATCCAGAAGCGGGGGTGGAGGACCCTGCTGGGCAGAGAGAGAAGGAGATCTTCTTGCTGCTGGGCAGCAATGGGAGAGTGCCATTGTTGTGTGCAATGACTCAGGGGAGTTGCTGGGCTGGTTGGGGCCAGCCAAAGCTAGGCGGTTGGGCTTGTCAACCGTATGGCAGTGAGTGCCATGGCTGTAGGCAGCAAAGAGAAGGTGTGGGATCCTTCTTGCTGCTAGGCAGGGGTGTAAGCTACCTTAGAGTGCTGAAGAGGGTGTGTGATCCCTCTTGCTACTGGGAGTAGGGGGTTGTTCCTAGGAAGACCTTGCTATAATTGTGAGGCTGTTGTAACCTGAGGGTGATCTCAGGGTGTAACCCATTTGGTGAGGAATATCAAAAGGGTTGGGGTGTTTCCCTGTATTTCTGTGTGTTTCCTTGTGGAGGTGTGTGCTGGGCATTGAGGGCTGCAGCGGGGTTCTGTAAGGGGACTCGAGACAACCTCAACAGGGACTCGGGACATCAGGGCATGGGCTGCGGGTTCTGGGAGAGCAGCGAGAGCAAGCAAGCTGCTTACCTGGTGCACTTGGGCGGCTAAGTGCAAGGGTGAAGGCTGGCTAGACAGGGCTTGTCTAGCGCGGCACGCGAAAAATTCTGGGTTATAGAAGTCCGCGTGACAAGCAGGTGAGGCCAAGATGAGAGCAAGCAGTAGTACTTACATAGGCACAAGAGAGCAGTGCGGCGGCCGAGCGCATAATCAGGAAGAAACTGGGACATGTCCTAGTCTTTAATTCCAGTGAGAGTTACGCACACCATTAAGATGAAACTTGGTCCAAGCTAGTAGAGCCGCACGACACATAGACTGGACCCGGTATTCAGGAACATGCAATTACATATGAGCTCATAAGGAAGTAGGATCCATGTGTATCAGGTCATCCTTTTTAGACCCCCAGCAAGTATAATAGATGCCCTGGAATTGGAACAATGCCAACACATCTTCCGGTGCACTATCTTAGCCGGAGCACCTTTTGGATAGGTTGCTACCGCACGTAAACCCCTCCAAACTATACTATCAACCTCACAACCCTCCAAGTTAAGACTTCAGTGAGGATCTGCAATAAGTTAGACATCACACCTCCCTTAGGAGAATGCAGGATTATAATGCTACTGGTTGAGGGATGAAGTGATATTCCTCCGAGATATGCGCTCTTATTACAGACATCGCACTCGCAGATTTAAATATCAAACATTGTAATTTTGTAATTGATTTGAGCATTTTAGAATTTAATGACATCTAGTCCATGTATTGATTATTTCTAATTCTAAATAAGTCATGTCATGCTTAGATTTGCATCACATGCAATTAAGAATATATTGGAATGATACAAACATCAATTAACATCAACAAACATTATTTGACTTAAAATCATTCAAAAAATCCTAAAATTATTACATAACCTAACAAACCAAAAAATTTAAAAACACAAAACACAAAAATAATGTACCAATTTAACTGACACACGCTCTCATATCGTGCATCATTGGTACCGAACCGGTACTGTATAATACCGACAGTAACTAGTATGGATATTGGTATCGGTTCTGAAATCCTTGGTATTAAGGGATTAAACATCTATACAGTAGGAATTACCCATGAAACTAGAACAATCAAAAGGCACTACATCTACTTGTGATAGTGAAATTACCCATGAAACTAGAACAATCAAAAAGGCACTACATCTACTTGTGATAGTGAAATGGCATTATGACCAAAGCATTAGCTAGGTGGGATGATCCACTAGGCTAAGGTACATGCCAAAGAAGAATCCTCAAAGATGACTTTAAGGTTATATGAACCTTGAGAGACACAACAAAAGTAAATTATATTCATTATCAATGACTAAAACTAGGAGTAACTCAGTTACAGGACTGACACATTGGAGAAAGTTAAGAGCAATAAGATAAAGGTTTTGAAGGAAAGACAATTGGGATAAAGATTCAAGACTTTAAAAATTCATAGATGATAAAAAAAAAAGGAGAAATGCTTTGGATCTTCGAGAAATAACAAATAAGATCAGAATGATGCTTGCACTAGGATCCGGAGTCATAACTTAGGACAGCACACTTAAACTGCTTAATGGAAGAAATTTGTATCTCCACTAACAGGAACAAATGCAAATCAAGAATGGTCAAAGGTGCAGCAACATAAGCTGCTTAAGAAATATAGAATCAAAAGAAAGGGAAGTTGCTCATGGTTCGTAAACCTGAATAAGACTAGCAAGTTTGGGTGAAATGGAGAGTACTACCAAGCCCTTCACAAGATAATGTTTCAACAATTCTATATAGATGGATTCAAGAACCTATTATTATATCTACCTTCCCAATGTTGGTTTATGTCGTGGCACGGGACCAATATAAAAGCTGAAGGACGTATGGCAAGCAGAACTGCTCTCTTGTTACCTTCACATGTTTCCATGAGCAGCAATTTGACATCAATATAGCCATGCAATATAGGATCTGATTAGGTTTGCAATTTATTAGATTTAATTTCAGGGTTTAGTTTCAGTTATTTGTCATGTAAATCAATCCTTGGGGTCAAATTGCATTTTTTTTCTGTTTTAAAACGATCTTTTTATTGAATTCTTAGTAATTTTCTGATCAAAAGTAGGGACTAAATCACTTACATTATCCCATCTTGTAATATTGACTTAAAGCCATTTAATTAACAGTTGCACATGAATTAGTTAGCAGAGGGTTGCAGCCTATAATTGTCATGCCCTGTTTTCTCATGAATGAGCAAAGGGACATCTGGCTTCACCCTAGCCCTGGTACAAAGAAAAGAAAGGAGTTGAGGTGTGGATAAGGTGAAAAGTGGGCAAAGAGAGAGATGAAGACAGGTAAAAGGAGGGGAAGGGGGCAATACAAAGGAAAAATATATGGTCTGGCAGCCTAAATTATCCCAATGGCAATCACCCTTCCCCACTCACCAGAATTATATTTAGGGTTCACTGGATTAATTAGGTCCACAAAGTCCTAGGATTAAAATTGAATCTTTAAAGGGTTATAAAAGGCAAAGAAGAGAACAAGAGGCATGATGCAGTATTTTGATGAGAACAATAAGATCTCTGGCTTTCATTTTGTCAAATTCTCATTTCCTTCTCTTGTTCGCTTTTGATTAAACATCTTCAGTCTCAAGCTTGACGAGTTCCCTGTAGGTAAGTGGATCTATTTCCATTCAGATTTACTGCAAAGATCTACATTTAATTATAGATTACTGAGTTTAATTCTAGATTACTGCATTATGGTATGAACAATCTGGACACAAGCAATCTGACCCTAGCTATAGCCTGCCTTTTCGAGGATTAGCTTAAGCTCATTATGAGCTAGGCCTCCTCGGCTACCATTTTAGCTCAATCTTAGCTTTGTTGGCCTTGCTGCTAAATAGGGAAGGCAAGGGACTCATCAGTGGAAATAGAAACGATTGACAACACAGGTGAAGGAAAAAGGAGAAAGGACTTAACTGCTTGATTTGACCCTCTCTGTTGTTCTTGTCATAGATCTCAACTCCACTACCATCACTCCCCTGGACTTGTCATTGACAATGAGGAGCATAACGAGCATACCCTGATCCATTACCACTTTTGCAGTCAGCCATGTAGAAAGAAAATTATGCAAGGAGACGGGTTGAGTTGAGAGTTCAATAATTTCAAGTGTGAAAGGCTTCAAAACGTCGATGAGTTGAGGCTTAGGGTTTGCAAATGGGAAGCGAGAAGAAGATGGGGAGGGCAGAGGGGTTGCTTTGCTGTGGCTCTTGCAACTGAAGAGAGGGAGTTACCAACTTAGGGTTTTCTGCATATACCATGATCGATTTGGCCTTACATCACAGTCCAACATCCCATATTTATCCTTTTTTTGGCTTAAGGTTTATTTGTTTCAGGAAACCAAGATAACTATACTAATAAATAATAATTAAATTACATATATATTTTTTATATAGCTCGCTGAACTCAACCAAGCTGGCCCTATCTCATGTTTAGCTCATTTATATTTCAAGCTCAAAACTTTAGCTCATAATCGATTCATTTACTAATCAAGTGAGCCAAAGGCTTGCTAAAGTACAAGCTAGACACTAGTGGCTCACAAACAGCTTGTTTTTGTGACAGCCTTGACTACATGTAAAGCAGATCTGAAATAATTATTAGATCCTCGTTACACATAGAAATGTTCCCAAAACTAAATTGAAACAACATAACTGGACATTTTACCCTAGAAATTAATATTAAAAAATAAACTCTAAGATACATTAGATGGCACTAACCTTATGTTTGGTTGGGATCATGAAAGGGAGGATGAATGAGGTCCGAAGGATGAATAGCCTCCATCCATTATTTGGTTCAAAAATTTTAGGAAAGATGGATGAAAAGGAGGGATTGTCCATCCATCAGACCCACCAATTTGCATCCTCCCAAATTGGAAGGATGGATAAAGCATATAAGGGGTGCATTTTTATATTAACAAAATTACCTCAAATTATTTTTTTTAACAAATATAATACTTTTTCACTTTTTTCATTCATATTATTTATATATATTTTCATTTTATCTATATTATTAAATTTTATTACTAATTATTTTAACTGAATACATAATTCTCATAATTATAATTAAATAATTAGAATTATCATCTATTTTTATGTACATCTACTATTTTTAATTAACTATTCATATAAATCAAGTAACTATTTAAATTAAATTATAATTATTTTATTTATTTATATAATTAATATAAAAATAAACTAATTCATTAATAATTAATTTATAAAATCATTTATTTAGTTAAAGTAAATTAAAAGTAAATATTTATATATTTTTTATAATTATAAATTATGAAGATTATAAGTCCATATATTGCTTACTTTTTAGTATAATTAAGAATTATAAATTGATAATAATAATATTTTTTATCAAAGGATAGTTTAATATAAATGTCAACAAACAAATATCATCTATCCTTCCTTTGATTCTTCTTTACACCAATAAAGGAAGAAATCATTTCCATCAATCCTTCAATTTTTCACCAAACAAGTGAGGATGGATGGAAGATACATCCATCGTCTCCCTCATCTATCCTCCTACCTCCAATCCATCCTCCGTACCAAACAGAAGGTAAAGGAATGGTTTATGATAAGGGAACTACAAAGTGACTATTCTTTTAGAACGATGATAAAGCGATCTCTCCCCCAGTTTTAAAGAGAAAATTATTGCACATATTACAGAAATACAGAGCACTATACAAGTTTGAAGCTAGTTTGAACAACTCTATAGTCATTTCTCACTGTTCTGAATAACAGGTTGCAGGAATTCTAAAACATGCAATCTAAGTTTACTTAAAGCAGGCCTGGAAGTACCCTGCTGTGCAGATTGCAGATCAAGGATTAAACATAAGCTCAAGTAATAAGCAGCCTAGACAGCATATTTAATCTCGAAAGTGGGTCAATATTCTTATCTCAATCAATGTTGCATGTCATGTTTACACACCTATTAGCATCAAAGTATGTCCCCCGTTTGCTATCACACACATGGAATGCGTTCCATTTCTATGCAGCAGATGCAATAATGGCTCATTGACAACTATAAAATGTATACCTTGAAGGGTTTTGGAGGGTGTGACTGTCTAAATTGAGGATCTTAGAAAGAAAGGGAAGAAAACTTGGTAGAGGGCAGAGTTATCTTTGGGCTTAAATGCGGAGAACTAAATATGGATGGCAATAACCTCTCTGTCAATTTCCAAAGAAACCATACCAACCTTTCTAGAGACGTGTGCATTACTATGAGCACTCTTTCATGGAATTAAATGGTACTAGCATAAGGCATGTGCAATGCACATGAGGAGCAACGTGGATCAATGGGCTAGCTGTCCTGCTATGACAGGTTTTGGCCAGCTGGACCTCCTTTAAGACACTTCCAGGACTGACACATTGGAGAAAGTTAAGAGCAATAAGATAAAGGTTTTGAAGGGAAAGACAATTGGGATAAAGATTCAAGACTTTAAAAATTCATAGATGATAAAAAAAAAAAGGAGAAATGCTTTGGATCTTCGAGAAATAAACAAATAAGATCAGAATGATGCTTGCACTAGGAGTCCGGAGTCATAACTTAGGACAGCACACTTAAACTGCTTAATGGAAGAAATTTGTATCTCCACTAACAGGAACAAATGCAAATCAAGAATGGTCAAAGGTGCAGCAACATAAGCTGCTTAAGAAATATAGAGCATCAAAAGAAAGGGAAGTTGCTCATGGTTCGTAAACCTGAAATAAGACTAGCAAGTTTGGGTGAAATGGAGAGTACTACCAAGCCCTTCACAAGATAATGTTTCAACAATTCTATATAGATGGATTCAAGAACCTATTATTATATCTACCTTCCCAATGTTGGTTTATGTCGTGGCACGGGACCAATATAAAAGCTGAAGGACGTATGGCAAGCAGAACTGCTCTCTTGTTACCTTCACATGTTTCCATGAGCAGCAATTTGACATCAATATAGCCATGCAATATAGGATCTGATTAGGTTTGCAATTTATTAGATTTAATTTTCAGGGGTTTAGTTTCAGTTATTTGTCATGTAAATCAATCCTTGGGGTCAAATTGCATTTTTTTTCTGTTTTAACGATCTTTTTATTGAATTCTTAGTAATTTTCTGATCAAAAGTAGGGACTAAATCACTTACATTATCCCATCTTGTAATATTGACTTAAAGCCATTTAATTAACAGTTTGCACATGAATTAGTTAGCAGAGGGTTGCAGCCTATAATTGTCATGCCCTGTTTTCTCATGAATGAGCAAAGGGGACATCTGGCTTCACCCTAGCCCTGGTACAAAGAAAAGAAAGGAGTTGAGGTGTGGATAAGGTGAAAAGTGGGCAAAGAGAGAGATGAAGACAGGTAAAAGGAGGGGAAGGGGGCAATACAAAGGAAAAATATATGGGTCTGGCAGCCTAAATTATCCCAATGGCAATCACCCTTCCCCACTCACCAGAATTATATTTAGGGTTCACTGGATTAATTAGGTCACATAAAAGTCCTAGGATTAAAATTGAATCTTTAAAGGGTTATAAAAGGCAAAGAAGAGAACAAGAGGCATGATGCAGTATTTTGATGAGAACAATAAGATCTCTGGCTTTCATTTTGTCAAATTCTCATTTCCTTCTCTTGTTCGCTTTTGATTAAACATCTTCAGTCTCAAGCTTGACGAGTTCCCTGTAGGTAAGTGGATCTATTTCCATTCAGATTTACTGCAAAGATCTACATTTAATTATAGATTACTGAGTTTAATTCTAGATTACTGCATTATGGTATGAACAATCTGGACACAAGCAATCTGACCCTAGCTATAGCCTGCCTTTTCGAGGATTAGCTTAAGCTCATTATGAGCTAGGCCTCCTCGGCTACCATTTTAGCTCAATCTTAGCTTTGTTGGCCTTGCTGCTAAATAGGGAAGGCAAGGGACTCATCAGTGGAAATAGAAACGATTGACAACACAGGTGAAGGAAAAAGGAGAAAGGACTTAACTGCTTGATTTGACCCTCTCTGTTGTTCTTGTCATAGATCTCAACTCCACTACCATCACTCCCCTGGACTTGTCATTGACAATGAGGAGCATAACGAGCATACCCTGATCCATTACCACTTTTGCAGTCAGCCATGTAGAAAGAAAATTATGCAAGGAGACGGGTTGAGGTTGAGAGTTCAATAATTTCAAGTGTGAAAGGCTTCAAAACGTCGATGAGTTGAGGCTTAGGGTTTGCAAATGGGAAGCGAGAAAGAAGATGGGGAGGGCAGGAGGGGTTGCTTTGCTGTGGCTCTTGCAACTGAAGAGAGGGAGTTACCAACTTAGGGTTTTCTGCATATACCATGATCGATTTGGCCTTACATCACAGTCCAACATCCCATATTTATCCTTTTTTTGGCTTAAGGTTTATTTGTTTCAGGAAACCAAGATAACTATACTAATAAATAATAATTAAATTACATATAATATATTTTTATATAGCTCGCTGAACTCAACCAAGCTGGCCCTATCTCATGTTTAGCTCATTTATATTTCAAGCTCAAAACTTTAGCTCATAATCGATTCATTTACTAATCAAGTGAGCCAAAGGCTTGCTAAAGTACAAGCTAGACACTAGTGGCTCACAAACAGCTTGTTTTTGTGACAGCCTTGACTACATGTAAAGCAGATCTGAAATAATTATTAGATCCTCGTTACACATAGAAATGTTCCCAAAACTAAATTGAAACAACATAACTGGACATTTTACCCTAGAAATTAATATTAAAAAATAAACTCTAAGATACATTAGATGGCACTAACCTTATGTTTGGTTGGGATCATGAAAGGGAGGATGAATGAGGTCCGAAGGATGAATAGCCTCCATCCATTATTTGGTTCAAAAAATTTTAGGAAAGATGGATGAAAAGGAGGGATTGTCCATCCATCCAGACCCACCAATTTGCATCCTCCCAAATTGGAAGGATGGATAAAGCATATAAGGGGTGCATTTTTATATTAACAAAATTACCTCAAATTATTTTTTTTAACAAAACTATAATACTTTTTCACTTTTTTCATTCATATTATTTATATATATTTTCATTTTATCTATATTATTAAATTTTATTACTAATTATTTTAAACTGAATACATAATTCTCATAATTATAATTAAATAATTAGAATTATCATCTATTTTTATGTACATCTACTATTTTTAATTAACTATTCATATAAAATCAAGTAACTATTTAAATTAAATTATAAATTATTTATTTATTTATATAATTAATATATAAAAATAAACTAATTCATTAATAATTAATTTATAAAATCATTTATTTAGTTAAAGTAAATTAAAAGTAAATATTTATATATATTTTATATAATTATAAATTATGAAGATTATAAGTCCATATATTGCTTACTTTTTTAGTATAATTAAGAATTATAAATTGATAATAATAATATTTTTTATCAAAGGATAGTTTAATATAAATGTCATACAAATATCATCTATCCTTCCTTTGATTCTTCTTTACACCAAATAAAGGAAGAAATCATTTCCATCAATCCTTCAATTTTTCACCAAACAAGTGAGGATGGATGGAAGATACATCCATCGTCTCCCTCATCTATCCTCCTACCTCCAATCCATCCTCCGTACCAAACAGAAGGTAAAGGAATGGTTTATGATAAGGGAACTACAAAGTGACTATTCTTTTAGAACGATGATAAAGCGATCTCTCCCCCAGTTTTAAAGAGAAAATTATTGCACATATTACAGAAATACAGAGCACTATACAAGTTTGAAGCTAGTTTGAACAACTCTATAGTCATTTCTCACTGTTCTGAATAACAGGTTGCAGGAATTCTAAAACATGCAATCTAAGTTTACTTAAAGCAGGCCTGGAAGTACCCTGCTGTGCAGATTGCAGATCAAGGATTAAACATAAGCTCAAGTAATAAGCAGCCTAGACAGCATATTTAATCTCGAAAGTGGGTCAATATTCTTATCTCAATCAATGTTGCATGTCATGTTTACACACCTATTAGCATCAAAGTATGTCCCCAGTTTGCTATCACACACATGGAATGCGTTCCAATTTCTATGCAGCAGATGCAATAATGGCTCATTGACAACTATAAAATGTATACCTTGAAGGGTTTTGGAGGGTGTGACTGTCTAAATTGAGGATCTTAGAAAGAAAGGGAAGAAAACTTGGTAGAGGGCAGAGTTATCTTTGGGCTTAAATGCGGAGAACTAAATATGGATGGCAATAACCTCTCTGTCAATTTCCAAAGAAACCATACCAACCTTTCTAGAGACGTGTGCATTACTATGAGCACTCTTTCATGGAATTAAATGGTACTAGCATAAGGCATGTGCAATGCACATGAGGAGCAACGTGGATCAATGGGCTAGCTGTCCTGCTATGACAGGTTTTGGCCAGCTGGACCTCCTTTAAGACACTTCCACCAACTTTTGGATTGCACTCCATACCTTTTCTTTTTTGCCCTTAAATAAACAATGTGAAATCACATGAGCAAGAGTACATTGAACATTTGAAGGACACTCAAGAGTCCACATTATGTATTAGTACAGATGTCTGGATCTTAATCCGCCACTTCAACAAAGATCTGATTTGTGACTGATGTATATCCAGCAAGCATAACATGCATGTGACCATGTTAATTAGAAAACATTTTGTATGTTTTACAGCTTTATGGTTAAGAAGTTGATGAATAAGGTGAATTAAGCAATGTACTGAATCCTCTAAGAAATATGCCAGTAAATGCTCACAAAGGAGAAGAGATCTTTTGTACAGAAAGCTGAAGCAAGAAATCCCTATCTTTGCTTTTTTGGTTGGAGCTAAAAAGGGTGGTTCTTTAATGGACATGGAAACTTGGTTTCCTCAATGATAATGCTGATTGAAATCCCAACATGCTGATGATGCGGACTTTTATTGCTTTGATGGGATTATGGGTGTTAGGCTAGAGTTTTGAAAAGCCCCCTTGTCTACCTCAGTGGATCAGTTGCCAAAGAAGTTGATTCTCTATGCTAGTAAAATGTAATTTCGAACAACTACCTATAGCATATTTGCAAGCACCTCTAGAACAAGCTTCTCTTACCAAAAGAGGCTAGCTGCTTATATTGACCAGATGGAGAAGATCCTTGCAAGTTTGGAAAAGTAATTTGCTCTTTGGCTGCGAGAATGACACTTCCAAATGCAGCCATAGGGAACATCCTTTCTTTGTCATGTCTTTCTTCATGCTCCCCAAGTGGCTAAGGAGAAAATTTTTTTAATAAGCTTAGGTATGATTTCTTTTGGTGAGAGATAACCTTGTCAATAAAATCGAAAGTAATGATGATATAAACTTGACAGCTGGAAAGAAAGGATTTTTTTTTTTTTTTGGGGGGGGCGGGGCGGGGGGGGGGGGTGGTTAGGGTTCTCAGTATTCAAGGTATATAATCGGTCCATCTTAGAAAGTGGTGGAGGCTACTTAAAAGATAATGGGGGGATCTAGGCTCAAGTAATTAAACCATCATATTTCAAAAGAGAGTGAAGTCATTGAATGTAAGATCCATAGGTAGTTTTTTCACCTTTCGAAAAAGTGTGGTCAAATAAGGAGAACTTTTGGAAGTGGCTTTAATGCTGATCTGAATGGTTGAGGCACTTCTTTTTAAAATGCTGATCTGAAATGTTTGAGGCACTTAGTTTTAAAAGATGCTAGAGTTGTGACCAAGGAAGATTGTAACGCCATGAACCACCTAGTTTGAAGTATACAGAGCTGTATCGGGGGGCGAATGGGCCCAGTTCCGCCCCTCCATTCGAGAAACCAATGAGGGAGGGGAAGAGGGAGAGGCAAAGAGAGGAAGAGAGAACGGGAGAGGGCAACGGAGGGAGGGGAGAGAGGGCTCTCTCTCTCTCCACTGCCATCTCTCACTCTCTCCCTCCCTCTCACTCTCTCTTTTCCTCTCTCCTTCTCCCTCTCCCCCTCCCTTGCCGACTCCCCTTTGTTGGTATGTGCTGGAACAACACGGCATGGTACTATACCATATCATACAACCGGCCATCAGTATGAATGTTGGATCCAGTACTACAAACCTTGGAAAGGACTCTATTCTCATGGTCCCATTCCTAACCTATTTCATCTTTCTAGAATGGTACCTTTATCTCATCTTACTGGAATTAGAATACCAGTGACCAAGATTTACAAGTTAACTAAAAGGTAATCTACCTCAGAATCTCCAATAGTACAGAAACTTAGTATTAGATTTTTTTTTTTTTTTAAAGATTTTTATCATGGGGGAAAGTGAAGCCTCTTAGATTCATATGGCAAGATCACTCAATGGATTCTTGAATTTTGTGAGAATTACTTTTTTGTTTGTTAAACACTTATAAGGAAATTCTGACTCCCCTGACGGTTAGTGTTTCTTGATATATGGATATCAATAACATTAATAAAAATAGCCTAATAGAAATAAGGTACACAGTAGCCATTCTTGGTGATCGCTTTGATGAATCAATCAATTATCCCTACATTTCATGTTGAAATATCCTTCCAAAATGGAAACGAATGAAGCAACTTTTCTATTTCGAAGGCAAACCTAGTTTAGTTAAATATTTCAAAGCAGCATGGAGAAGAAAATTAAATAAGAGAGATTTGAGGCTAAGTGGGAAACTATATATAACTGTGGCCTTCCAATGTTTCTAGAATGAATGCAAGAATTTTTCTTAGGACTCCACCCATTCACCAAGTCAATTGCTCATGTAGAAGTGGCAGGCTGGCACATTATGATTTGACCACCTCCTCATCAATCCACCAACCACCATGAACCAAACTCTGCAACCGCACAAGGAATTGAAGGGATGAACAAGTAGAACCCCATAGCAAACTCTTTTCTAACACAAGAAAAGGGCAATCTAGGTACTCGTATCAAGTATTTTGGCAGAAAGAATTAAAATTAATGCTGTGTTTCTCCGTAGCTGGATGCAGAAACCGATGACACTTCTGGGACAAGCCAGGATTCCTAAAATAGTGTATTGCTCTTCCTACAAGCCATTGTAGTGGAAGCCTCATGTCTCTTTGTAATATTGTATAATATTCTTTCTTGGTTTCTTCCAAATTGATAGTGGTGTAACATTCTTTCAGGTGGATTAATTATCACTTATCACTCTTTTGAGCTGCTTGTCTCTTTTACATGCATATTGCGAACAAAAATAGATTACAAATCACAACTTTTTGCCTAAGAAATTAGACGAAACAAAAACAGAAAGCATGTTTCTTACAATGTTAGCATTTTGATAAGAAACTACTATATGCATGACCAAAAAACAAAAAAAAACAGAAACACTAAGCACATTGATGGAAATGAAAAGAAAGACAGGCGGGGAACTAACAGGAAAGGATCCAACAAGTCAGGCTTGCTTTCATAGGGTTCTTGTTTTGGTATGAGCATCTTTATTCCTTCTTTGCTGTCATGGGTTTCGAGGGGTAAGGGGACGTCCTGCAAAAATTGAAACCCTAGATTAACCATCCAAAGAATATTGTTATACCATGAACAGAAACGAAACAAAAACGCGGAAGAGAAGAGATGGAGATAAAAGAGTTGGCATGGAGCAAGAGCTGCATTTGTAAACCCTGGAATGGTGAGTGATGGGTTCCAAATTGGAACTAGGCGAGAAGGAATGGGAACAGAATGGAGGGAAAGAAGGGATGGAGAGAGAGAGGAACAGACCTGAAGTTGCGAGGTTTGAGGGCTTGGGTCGACGGCGGCGGTGGACGGCGGAGAGGGAGGGGTTCGCGAGGCAGAAGGTGGCGAGGCCATGGGTGATGTGGAGGGAGGGGTAGAAACGAGTGGAGCGGTGGGACTTTGGAGCCGACGAGGCTGTGAAGTGGGTGGACCCGGTCTGAACTAAAGGCCCTTAATTTATAGTATTTTTTAATGGGCGGGTGTGGATGTAAATGGGCTACGAAGGATCGAGTGCATAGAGGGCATTGGGCAAGAGAATTCTTTGTCCACTATCTCCATATAAAAAAATAAAAATATTTAAAAAACATCATAAATTTTATTTTTATAAATTTTTTATAATTTTAAATTTATAGCTTGATACAATATATTATAATTTTAAATAAAATTATAACATCTAGAAAATCATAATTTGATACAAAATATCATAATTTTAAATAAATTTTTATTTTTATTTTTTTAATAATAAAAATACTTTTTTATGTAGTTTTTAAGATTTTTTATTGGCAGGAAATGTAATCGAATAAATGATCTATTGAAGCAACTATTAGCATTTAAAAAGTGCTTGACTAGGAGCCGATCATTTATTTCATATATAAAATATTAGATAATCAGGAACTGACCACTTATACCAGGCATACGATGCTAAATGACCAAGAGCCGATCATTTATTTTAGACACAAAGTGCCATACAGTTAGACATCAATTACTTATCTGAAACATAAGTTACTTAATAACTCATTAAATAAGTTTCGACTACTAAACCCATCAAACAAGTACCGACTATATAACTCATCAAATAGGTGACAACCACTTGCCTAAGCAAGATACAAGATTCCATAACTTAATTTAACATGAACCACATGTCTTAAAGTCATTAGAGTCGTTATGACAGGATTAATAAAATCTTATCAAGAAGTGTAACAGATCAATTAATAAACTACTTCACAAACTGATATCTTAATGGTCTAACCGACTAAACCATTTTCTTAACGGCGTAACCACCTCACAAATGGTTGTAACCGCGTAACTTGGCCCTCTATTTATATAAATAAGGGGTCAACGAAATCTCCAAAGGATAACTTTTTGAACATACATATTTCTCTATTTTTTTCTTATTGTTCTCCCTATCAAAGCTGACTTAAACATCAAAGGGTTCTCTATTGGAGGAATCCCACCAATTTCTCCAATGTTGAAGACTTCTTTTGTTGGTCAAGGAGTCCATCGAACCTAATCCTAAAGTCATCGACCAACTCTCAAAAGCCCAAAGCCACTCTAGTGTAGTTAGCTTATTCAGCTTGGAGAGGTGCAGCAATAGTTTGGCACTAAATAAAAAGGCCCTATGCTTAAGTCATTCTAGTGGAGAAAGGAAGACCTCCACTCAACCATGCATGTCAATAACAATCTACTTGAAATACTCCCAATCTAGCAGAAGTTAAGATAAGAGATCCTCAACTCATTCCTCCTACTAATTCAAGAATGGACACTTGATTAAGCAAGTCCAACTACTAGCGAGTACTGTCCATTTTTTCCAACAATCCACCATTTGGCCTTCTACTCCACTCGCTAAATCATCCCAACGAACCAAGAAGTTTGGTGCTTAATTCTTCCTCCCAAGGGAAGGAAGCATCACTAACATATCCTGGAGGATTTCCAAGTGGATTCAACTCCAACACATCCTTCAAATCATCGCTCTCAACTAAGGAATGATATTGAGAAGAAGATCTGGGAATTGGAGGCCAGGCTTGAAAAGATCTACAGGGGAGATCGCCATCGAAATAACTTCCATGACTTCAACACCCAATCCCCTTTCTCTAAGAAAATCCTGAATAAGCCATCCTTACCCGTTCAAGATGCTAGTGGTCGAACCCTATGATAGCTCTACCGATCCTGTCGATTATCTGAAAGGATACAAAGCTCTCATAAGGCTCCAAGGTGCATTTGATGCCTTGTTATGCTTGGCTTTTCCATAACTTTGAAGAAGGCTGCTAGAATGTGGTTTTTAAGCTTGCTGCCCGAATCCATTCACTCTTTTTAGCAGCTAAGCAATCAACTAGTGACCCAATTCGGTAGTCATCGACCTCTACCAAAGAATAATGATAGTCACTTATCCCTCAAGCAAGAAGAAGGAGAGATACTTCGGAGCTATATGGTGTGCTTCAATGCAACTACACTAGAGGTCAAAGACCTCAATGAGTCTGTTGGTATATCAGCCCTGAAGCGAGTACTTCAGAATGGTCACTTAGTTTCTCCTTGGACAAAGATTTTTCACGGAGTTATGCCAAACTTCTTGAACATGTAGGAAAGTATGCTCAAGTTGAAGGATTGTTCCTCCACTAGAAGGAAAAGGGAAAGAAGGGAAATGGGAAGAAGCGGCCTTGTGAAGAAGAAACTCATGCTCAAGCCTCCAGACCCATCAAGAGCTCAAAGCCAAACCATCCTACTTGGCAATTTACCAACTACACTTCCTTAATTGCCTCTCAATCTTAGATATTGATGGAGATCGAGAACAAAGATTCCCTGCACTGACTACCACCTATGAGGGGTCCGACGAAGAAGAGGGATAAGAGCAAGTACTGTTGCTATCATAGAGATCATGGACATGATACAAAAGATTACCGATAGCTGAAGTAGAAAATTGAGAACATAATTAAAAGGGGTCATCTCAATAAGTACGTTAACAACCAAAAAAAGAAAAAACCCCTCCAACTCATCCCAAGCAGAAAGCCAAGCTTGATAATCTACCAACTGAAGAGATTGTTGGCATGATCTTGGGCCTCTCCCATGATTGGGAGGTAGGGAGGCAGACGAGGAGCTACCAAGTAAGAGGCACCAGGCAGAGCCAACCACTTCCCAATGTGAAAATGTTATTACCTTATTTAATGAAGATGTAAAGGGGATTCAAACCCCTCACAATGATGCGGTTGTCATCTTTATGATGGTGGCCAGACATTATGTAAAAAAAAAATTAGTTGATAATAAAAGCTCTACTATGTCTTATTTTATGATGCTTTTCAGAAAATAAAACTACTACATGAAATATTGAAAAAGGTGTATACTCCACTCACCGGATTCTCTGGGAACACCGTCATCATAAAAGGAAAGATTTCTTTAATATTAACTATAGGCCAACCACCAAGACAAGTAATAGTTTAATTAAATTTTCTGGTAATCCAAATACGTTCGATCTACAATGCCATTCTTGGATGACTATAGTTGAATGCATTAAAGGCAATAGTCTCAACCTACCACCTGCTTGTTCGCTTCTCGACTAAATATTGGGTCTGAGACATGAGAGGAAATCAAATCTTGGTAAGACAGTATTTCCTCATAACTATCAAGATCCTGAAATAGATTAGGACCTTACAGACCAATGAGTTGGATGTTAAGGAAGACACCACTATAAGCAGAGGGAAATTTGCTAAGCAGTTGATAAGCATCCTTATAGGAGATGACCCAGATAAAGTAGTATAGATCGGTTCTTTTTTATCTCCCGAAGTTAGAGAATGACTGATCCTCTTCCTCTGAGCCAACACTAATATCTTTGCCTAGATGGTGGATAATATGCCAGGTATTTTTCCTGACATTATTGTAAATAAACTTGTTGACTCTTACTATCCTCCTGTTAAGCAAAAGAAGAGAAGCTTTGCTCTAAAAAGGCAAAAAGCCATTAAAGATAAGATAGATAAGCTTCTAAAGGCTAACTTTATCAGAGAAACTTATTATCCTGATTGGATAGCTAATGTGGTTATGGTCAAGAAGGTAAATGGCAAATAGAGAACCTGTATTGACTATGGAGATTTCAACAAAGCATGTCCAAAGAATAGCTATCCTCTGCTAAAAATTGACCAGTTGGAGAATGCTACATTTGGATATGAATTGCTTAGCTTCATGGATACTTTGTCAAAATATAATCAGATCTGGATAGTAGAAGAAGATGAAGAAAAGATGGCTTTTGTTACGGATATAGGATTCCATTGCTACAAAATAATGTCTTTTGGACTAAAAAATGTTAGAGCCACCTATCAATGCCTGGTCAACAAAGTCTTTGAGAACTAGATCAGAAGAAATATAGAAATCTATATAAATGATATGCTTATTAAGAGCACAGAAGTTAATCATCATATCGCTGATCTAAAAAAGCTTTTAATGAATTAAGGCATTATCAAATAAAGCTTAGCCTAAACAAGTACACAAGTACACATTTGGTATCATATCGAAAAAGTTTTTAAGCTTCATGGTAACTCAAAGAAAAATCAAAGATAATCTTAAGAAGATCCAAGTGCCTACCATTCTTCAAAGTCAGTCGATTCATCTCCCAATCAGCTAAAAAGTGCCAACAATTATTCAAAGTTATAAAGCATATTGACAACTTTGAATAGTCAGATAACTGTCAATCAGCCTTGAAGGACTTGAAAAAGTACCTTGGCTCTCCTTCATTGCTATCAAGGTCGATAATGGGTTAGCAACTTTAGATTTATTTATCTATTTTTTCTAACACCATTAGCTTTGTTTTGGTGAGAGAAGATGCAGATGTACAAAAGCATATCTATTATACCAGCAAAATTTTAAAAGATATAGAAACTAGATATTCTAAGGCAAAAAAATGATCTATGCTTTTGTCACTATTGCTGCCTAGATCGCTGTGGCTAGTAGCTCTTATGTGGCCTGGGTGAGTGGACTCCCTGCCAGCATCACCGGGCTCGTCGGTCGGAGATGATCAAGGGGAACATAGTCGTAGTTGGGATAAAAGGGGCTTGGTACTGTGATGGTCCTCCTGTGAGCCTCTCCGTATCGTCCCTCCATTTGGCGGATCTGCAAAACAGGGAAGACCTACACCGAGGATTCCGGCAAAGACACTCCGACGATCAAGTTAGTGGGACGATCGAAGGAAATAAGAAACCTCTGAGACGGAGAGCTTGGGGGACTCTCTGCTGCCAGAGGGTGATAGAAAATGGACGATAATGTAAGAATGAAGAGAGTGTGTTGTCTCTTACCCCTTCTCACCTCTTCCTGCTATTCTTATGTAGACGAGTGGCTCTTGGTGTTTAGAGAGGCACGTTCTTCTTGGTATAGGACTGTGAGGCTTCTGCAGGCATGGGAGGATTAGATATGTTGGTCAACCTTCTCCTTCCAGGTGGTTCAGCCGGTTGGTGAAGGAGTACAGCGCCTTGGATTGGGCACTCCTTCCTGATTGGTATAAACTACTACTCGGGGGCTTTAATATAGCCTTTCTTGTAGGAGGCGCACTAGGAACGATGATTTGACATGTCGTACTATCATGGTACCTGCACTTTGAGAAGCGTACCTGAAACGATGTTAGATGGTTGTGACATGCGGATCAAGAGGCCCTCGAATACGCAATGCGCGTTGCCGGGCATGCAAAGTCCCTCGCGTGCGTGAACCGAGGCGAGGTAGGAGAGGCCCCTACATGCGGTTCGAGGCATGCCACTACTTCGGGTGGAGCCGACCGGAGTTGGCAGATCAGGGCCAGAGACGGGCTTGCAAATGTGCCGGACCACGCGGAGGCACATCGGACCGGCGCGGGGGAGCCATACGGAACCGGACCAGAGCCGGGGTGCATCGCTGGCAAAGGCGGAGCTGCTGCAGGCATGCCGCAGGCACGGAGTAGGCGCGGACGCGGCTAGGGCCGCTGCGGGTGGAGCCGAGGCCATTGGAGTCGGAGTTGGTCCGACACGGGCGGACGCAGGGTGGAACTGAAGTCATTGGAACTGGTTTGGGCGCGGGTGCAGGCCCCTCACGGGGGTGCCACGGGCAGACCCCTACGGGTGACCGGCCGCCAGAGCAGAGGAAGTCGGGGTGGACCGGTGCTGGCGGACCTGGGTGCCGAGGCAGGTACTGCCGAAGTGCACCAGCGCTGGGGCGTGCCCTGGCACGGTTGCCGGTGGTCCTGGGAGCCAAGGTGGCTGTTGCCGAGGTGGGATTCCCACGGGCGGACGCGTGCTGCGGGCAAGCGGGTGCTCCATGCGGGTGCTGCCGAGGTGCACCGGCGCACGGTGCAGGCAGACCTGGGAATCGAGGCGGTAGCTGGCGGAGGCGGAGCTGAGGTGCGCGGGTAATCCATGCGGGCACCACCGAAGTGCATCGATGCTCGGTGCAGGCAGACCTGGGAGCCAAGGCGGTCGCTGGCGGAGGCGGAGCTGAGGTGCACGGGTGCTCCATGCGGGTGCGCCGAAGTGCACCAGGACCTGGGAGCCGAGGCGGTCGCTGGCAGAGGCGGTCGCTGGCGAAGGCGGAGCTGAGGCACGCGGGTGCTCCACGCGGGTGTTGCCGAGGTGCACCGGTGCTCGGTGCAGGCGGACCTGGGAGCCGAGGCGAAGGAAAGGTGACCT
Organism: Areca catechu; assembly: GCA_021397845.1. Classification (NCBI taxonomy): domain Eukaryota; kingdom Viridiplantae; phylum Streptophyta; class Magnoliopsida; order Arecales; family Arecaceae; genus Areca; species Areca catechu. Next base: position 68,444,052 of record CM038045.1, read on the forward strand.
TGGATGCACCAGATCGGAGAGAAACGGGCGTACCGAACCGATGAAGGCGCGGGCGAGGTCGCGCCGGCTCGGGAGAGGGGCTGCCACGGGCGAAGGAACTCCATGCGGGCATGCCGAGGCTCGGAGGAGGCGCGGACGTGGTTGGGTTGCCGCGAGCGTGCTAGGGTGCTAGACCAGGCGGAGGCGGACTGCCACGGGCGGAGGGGCTCCCTGCGGGTGGAGCGCACGTGCGTTGGATCCAAGGTGGATGCGTGCCGAACTGGGCAGACGCGTGCCGAGCTGGGCACGCATGCCGAACTGGGCGGACCCGCGCCGAACTGGCTCGGGCATGGCGCTGGAGCTGATCTGGTCGTGCCATTGACTTGCCAAGCTGGAAATGGGTGCGTGCCATGGGCGTGCCGTGGGCGTGCCGAGCTGAACTGAATGGTCGAAGTTGGACTTCTCATGGTCGAAGTGAGGTCGAGGTACTAAGATTCCCCGTCGAGGTGGGGCTTTGCCGAGCCGAGTGGAACCCCCAAGTGGCTGAAGTGGGACCGAGGTGAGGTTGAGGTGGAGAAGTGCCTAGCCGAGGTGGCAGAGTATGTGGCCAAGCTGAGGCCGAGGTGAGGTCGAGGTAGAGAAGTGCCTAGCCGAGGTGGCAGAGTATGTGGCCGAGCTGGGGCCGAGGTGGAGAAGTACATGGCCGCGCCAGCCTATAAGAAGGATGCGTGTCAGGGCCGAATGAATCTTGTTTACTACTGTAACAGTTACTATCTCCAAAAGACTTCGGTTATATTTCCAATCCCATACTATATTCATCTTAACTGACCGGCCTTTGAAATATATACTCTGAAGGTCAGATATATCGGGACATTTAGCCAAGCTATTGAATTGAGAGAGTTTGATATTGAAAAGAGATCGGAAGAAGAACCAACCACTCCATCTTGGGTCCTGCATGTCGATGGTACCTCAAATTTCTAAGGAAGTGAAGCTAGATATTATCCCATAAATCTTAATGGGATAGTGATGAAATATATCCTGAGATTTGATTTTCACACTACCAATAATTGGGCTAAATATGAAGCTCTAATAGCTATCTTAAATATAGCAAAAAAAATTGGTATCGATCAAATTAAAGCCCTCTCCTACTCATAATTGGCTAGCGCACAAGTACAAGAAGAATATGAAGCCACAGAGCCAAACATGGTCAAATATTTTCAAAAGATAAAGAAATAATCATCAAAATTTAAAGTTCTGGAAATCCAGTAGATACCCAGATATGAAAATATCCGAGCAGATGCTCTATCACACCTTGCTATATCGAACTACTCAAATCTTCCAAAAGGAGTTTTTGTTGAACACTTAGAATCTTCTAGTATAGAAGAGCTCCAATCATTGTCCAAGTGAAACATGAACCAAGCTAGATTTATCTGCTTATCAGATTTCTTGATAAAGAAGATCTTCCTATAAATGAAATGTTGGGATGTGCGCAGCGGATTAAACCAGTTTAGGCCTTCAAATAATTCCTGTTTACTCACTTAGGCAATTAACCAATCACAACACAGGCAGATATCAAATCAAAAGAAGATGAGATTTACGTGGTTCATCAAAATATTGCCTACATCCACCAAGAGGAAAGGAGTAATCCACTATAATCTGACCCAAATCTAGGAACAAAAGGAATACAAATATCCAAATAACAAATGCCAGATTAAAAACAAAGAGACATAATAAATAAACAAAAAAGGATGAAAGAAGCACGAGAAAAATCCTAAATACCAGGCCTCTAGCTTTTCATAGTACCTGGATCGAAGAAGAAATCTCTCTAAAATTTTTCTGGATTTTTTTTCTCTCTCTTGTCTCTCTGTGTATCAAAGACCGCAAGCTCTCTGTGGTTAAATAACCATCTGAAACGGCATCCAAAACAGACCTAAAACGAGTCCAAAAAATTCAAAACACTCCCAAGCCGTCAGATCAAAGAACAAAGGCTCAGATCATGCCAAAATCCATGCAATATATCCTCATATCAAGTCTAATCAAGCTCGGATTAATCTCAGCCATCCAATCGATCGATCGGACAGTCTAGAATGCAAGAAATCGCATGGATCGTGCGTACACTGCGAGAAACCAAGGGGAACCGCATGGGAAAACCGGGGAAACGCCCCAAGGGGGGCACCATAAGCCGCTGGGCCGAGCCCACGCGCGCGCGCACGCCTACGTGTTGGGCTGGGCCAAGTCGGGGGCTTCGTAGGAGCGATCTTCATGGCTGGGTTTTTAGGAGAGCAAACGATAACAATCCTTCTCCTTGCGACCCAAAAATAAATGCCTCTATCAAATATGGATTATAAAGCCTCCTCCTCATCAAAAGACCCCGAAGGGGATCACCAAGTGCTCAAACCAATCAAGTTCTGGAATGTCCTGAACTTAACTACTGGAATTGGTTTAGTGAGCGTATCAGCCGGATTATTAGTAGTGCCAATTTTCTAAAGTTGAATATCACCATCCTCTACCAAATCTCTGATAAAGTGATACCTGACATCAACATGCTTAGTGCACTCATGATACATCTAATCTCTGGCAAGATGTAATGCACTCTGACTATCACAGTGAATAACCAAAGAATTCTGCTTAAGACCTAAATCTTGTACTAACCCTCTTAGCCATATTGCTTCCTTTGCTGCCTCTATCAAAGCCATATACTCTGTCTCTGTAGTAGACAAAGCAACTATAGATTGCAAAGTAGCCTTCCAGCTAATTGCACAACCAGAGCGAGTAAATACATATGAGATCAATGACCTCCTCCTATCCAAGTCACAAGAATAATCTGAATCACAGAATCCTGTAACAGTGCAACCACTCTGTCCGAAGAATACCAATCCCAAATCAGAAGTACTTTTCAAATATCGAAGAATCCATTTCACATATGACAAGTGAGCTTTTCCAGGCTTGTCCATATATCTTCTCACTATACTAATTGCCTGTAAAATATCAGGACGAGTGAAGACCATTGCATACATGATATTGCCAACTGCACTTGCATAAGGTACTTTAGACATATACTTCTCCTCATCATCAGTCTGAGGAGAATCCTTGGCAGATAAACGAAAGTGACTAGCAAAGGGCGTAGTGACTGGCTTAGCTGTAGACATACAAAATCTTTCCAAGACTTTCATAATATAACTATGTTAAGTAACAAATAGTCTACATAATTGCCTGTCACGAATGATCTCCATCCCAAGTATCTTCTTTGTCGGTCCAAGGTCCTTCATCTCAAATGCAGTACTAAGTTCAGCTTTCAGCTTCTGGATGACTGACATATCTCTGGCTGCAATCATCATGTCATCAATATATAATAACAAATAACAAAAGGACCGGTCTGAAAGCTGCTGATGATACACGCAACTATCATATGGAGATCTATCAAATTTATGGTCAACCATAAACTTATCAAATTTACGGTACCATTATCTTGGAGACTGCTTCAAACCATACAAAGACCTTTTGAGCAAGCATACATGATCTTCTCTATCCTGAACCTCAAAATCAGGTAGCTGTTGCATATAAATCTGCTCCTCCAAGTCACCATGTAGAAAAGCTGTCTTGACATCCAGCTATTCTAACTCCAAATTCTGAGAAGCAACTAAAGCAAGAAACACACGAATAGAAGAGTGTTTAACTATAGGAGAAAATACCTCTTTGTAATCAATACCCTCTCATTGACTGTAACCCTTAGCCACCAACCTTGCCTTATATTTCAAATCTTGAGGGGTAGGTCCTTCCTTTTTCTTGAAGATCCATTTGCAGCCAATTTTCTTCTTGCCCTTAAGTAATCTGACTAATTCCCAAGTCTGATTCTTTTTCAAAGACTGAAGCTCTTCTACCATAGCCATGGTCCATTGCTCAGCCTGTGAACTACCAATTGCTTCTTGAAATGTGGTCAACTCATCACCTATAGTGTCTGCAATATTCAGAGTATAATATACTAACTCAGCACAAGCAGAATCCTCAAAACCATACCTTTGAGGTGCTCTGATATATTGTCTGGTTCTTCGAGTGGCAATACTGTCATCTTGAACTTGACCACGTACAATAACCTCCTCCTGAGTCTGTAACTCTGGATCTGTCTGCGATGTTGTTCATTCTGAATATTACCTGTAGGCTGCAACTGCTGTGATCTAACAATCTGATTAATATCAACAACAGTCCTATCCTACTGATCCTGAACCTGATCTCCCGGTAAAGAACTTGGCTGTAACTGCCGTGAAGGAGTGTGTGACTCATCAAAAGTCATATCCCTGTTGACTAGAAAACCCTGGGATCTAGGCTCTGTGCACCATAATCTGTAGCCCTTCATCCCATATGCATATCCAAGAAATATGCATTTCTTAGTCCTGGGATTCAGCTTTCCATCTTTGACATATGCATATGCTGAACATCCAAATACTCTAAGAACTGAATAGTCTACAGGTCTTCCTGTCCACATTTCTTCCGGAGTCTTCATATTCAATGCAGATGCTGGAGATCGATTTATAATAAAGCAGGCTGTATGTGCAGCCTCTGCCCAGAAGTCTCTACTCAATCCAGAACTTGACATCATAGATCTGACTCTTTCCAATAGTGTGCGATTCATGTGTTCCGCAACACCATTTTGCTGAGGAGTATATACTGTGGTTCTATGCCTGACAATGCCCTCTGACTTGCAAAAGTCATTAAACTCTGTAGAACAGAATTCCAATCCATTATCAGTTCGAAAGGTTTTTACGTTCCTCTCAGTTTGCCTCTCGACCATAGCCTTCCACCCTTTAAAAGTGTGAAACACATCACTTTTATTTTTGATAGTATAAATCCAGACTTTACGGGAGTAGTCATCAATCAAAGAGAGCAAATATCTAGATCCACCCTTGGATGTAACTGGGGTAGGTCCCCATAGGTCAGAATGAATGTAATCCAATATACTTGCTGTCCTGTGTACGCCTGAAGTAAAGCTGACTTTGTGTTATTTTCCAAATATGCAATACTCACAGAATCCAAGTGCACCAACTTTCTGACCTCCTAGTATACCACGTCTGCTCAGCTCTTATAAACATTTATCTGACATGTAGCCCAATCTTTGATGTCATAACTATATCAATTGAACAATAGAGGAATGTACTGAAGAAGCCTCACCAACCACTGTAGTGCCATCCAAATAATAAAGAGTACTACTCAATTTACCTCTTAACAAAGTCAATGCACCTTTACTAATTATAATAGATCCTCTATCCCATCTGTCCTCAAAACCTGTATATCAAGAGCATTTACCGAGAGAAGATTTCTTTTCAATTGGGGAACATATCTGACATCATCCAAAGTCACCACAGTATTTGCATGAGATTTGATCTGAACTATATCAATTCTTTCCACTTTACAGATGACATCATCCCAAGAAGAACAGAGCCTCCATCACAGGATCTAAAAGAAGTGAACCATTCTTTATGGGGTGTCATATGGAAAGATGCTCCAGAGTCCACGATCCAGGTATCAGCCTGACTGACACTGCATACAGCTATAAATACTGCATCATTTGCAATACTGTTGTGATCTGCTGAAGTAACTGCAACTGATGCCAAATCTGAGATTGTTCATTTTTCTTTCTATTCCTTCTCTTTCTTGGATTGTAGAAGTCTACACTCATTTTTCCAGTGGCCTGATTTCTTGCAGTAATGGCAAACTCTGGGTCTTTTAGACCTAGACTTTGATCTTGTCTTGGACTTATTTCTATCTTGTCCACCTGTTCTTTGCTCATCTTTACCTCTGATAGTAAGTCCTTGTATCGAATTTGGAGCCTGATGCTCCAACTGTACTTTCAACCTAAGCTCATTGGATAACAAAGTGACTTCAACCTCATTGAGACTTATAGTCTATCTTCCATAGAGCATGGTAGTAGTAATATTTTCATAGGACTTAGGCAAAGAATAAATCAGGATCAAAGCCTTGTCTTCCTCGTCAATATTAACACCAATATTTACCAAATCAAGTAGGAGCTTATTATAATCATCCAAGTGATCCTTGAGTGAGATCCCTTCCGCCATACGAAATGTATGAAGCTTTCCCCTCAAATATAGTCTATTAGTGAGAGATTTTACCATATACAAAGTATCCAATTTTTTCCATACACCTTTAGCTGTATCAAGTTCCACTACATTGCGGAGGACTTTATCAATCAATCCCGAAAACAGAGTCCCATGTGCTCTCTCATTCATCTCCTCTTTTTTAGCCTCTGTATCCCTGGAATTGCATCCATTCTTTTGAGAGCTGTTGCAACGCCCTCCTTTACCAACAGATATCTCATTCTCACCTTCCATAGTGCAAAATCACCTGTGCCATCAAATATCACTACCTCATGCCTAGAGATAGTGGAATGAAAAATAACCGCCTCAGGAGCCGGAGAAGAACTTGGTTGCCCGTCAGATGCCATCCCTTTACTTTGATACCAATTGTTGGGATGTGCGCAGTGGATTAAGCCAGTTTAGGCCTCCAAATAATTTCTATTTACTCACTTAGGCAATTAACCAATCATAACACAGGCATATATCAAATCAAAAGAAGACGAGATTTACGTGGTTCGACAAAATATTGCCTACGTCCACCAAGAGGAAAGGAGTAATCCATTATAATATGATCCAAATCTAGGTACAAAAGGAATACAAATATCCAAATAACAAATGCCAGATTAAAAATAAAGAGACATAATAAATAAACAAAAGAGGATGAAAAAAGCACGAGAAAAATTTCAAATACTAGGCTTCTAACTTTTCCTGGTGCCTGGATCGAAGAAGAAATCTCTCTGAAATTTTTCTGGATTTTTTCTCTCTCTCTCTGTCTCTCTGTGTATCAAAGACCGCAGGCTTTCTATGGTTAAATAACCATCTGAAACAGCATCCAAACAGACCTAAAATGAGTCCAGAAAATCCAAAACACTTCCAAGCCATCAGATCAAAGAACAAAGGCTTAGATCGCACCAAAATCCATGCAAGATACCCTCAGATCAAGCCTAATCAAGCTCAGATTAATCTTAGCCATCCGATCAATCGATCGGATAGTTCAGAATGTGAGAAATCGCGTGGACCGCGCATACACCGTGAGAAACTAAGGGGAGCTGCACGGGGAAACCGGGAAAATGCCCCAAGGGGGCGCCGCAAACCGCTGGGCCGAGCCCACGTGCGCACCCGCACGCTACGCGTGGGCCTGGGCCACGTGCACGCGCCCGCACGCACGCCTGCGCGCTGGGCTGGGCCGAGCTCCCACCCGCACCCTGGGTCGCGCGTGGGTCTGGGGCTTCATGGGAGCTGTCTTCGTGGTTGGGTTTTTACGGGAGCAAACGATAACATGAAAGGAAAGCCTAGAGGATCAAATAAGCTCTATGGTATATCCTCTTAAATATACAAATTTACAAAAAGTCTTTTACAATACCTCTACTTCAATGAATGTATCCTTCAGAGGTTAAATATGCCCTCTGAGAAGTTCATGAAGGCATTTACAGTAGTCACATCAGAGAAGACTATTAGCCTATAAAATCTTCAGGCAAGGATTTTACTAGCCTACTATTCAAGAAGATGCTATATATATACTTTGTCCAAAAATATGATCGATGTCAAAAGTTTGCTAATATTCAAAAAAAAAATATTTGTGCCGATTACTCATATTCTGGTCCCATGGTCATTTGATATGTAAGGAATCGATATCTTTGGATCCTTTTTTATGGCAACTACGTAAAGAAAATTCTTACTGGTTACAATCGGCTACTTTACTAAGTGGGTAGAAGCAAAATCCTTTGCCTATATAACTAAGAAGAAAGTCAAGACTTCATCGGGAAGTCCATTATCTGTCAGTTCCGATTGTCCAAATATATTATCTCTGATAAATGAAGACAATTTGACAACAAAAGATTTTAAAAATTTTGCTCAAATCTATATATTGAACAAAGGTTTATATCAGTGAGACACCCATAATCTAACAAGATAGAAATAACTAATTAGACCATCCTTGAAGACCTGAAGTCCAAATTAGACCAGGCAAAAGGCCTCTGGATCGATGAGTTAGATAGTGTTCTCTGGTCCTACCGAACAACTTTTCATGCTTCAATAGATAAAACATCTTTCAAGTTAACCTGTGGGACTGAAATAGTCACCCTATCAAGATCAGCTTGGTTTCTGATCGAATAAAGGAGAATAATAAAAATACAAATCAAGAAAGATTGCGAGCAGCTCTTAACTTTCTAGAAGAACCTGGAGAGAAAGCTTACATTAGAATGGCTGCTTATAAACAAAAGGTTGCTCGATACTACAACTTCAAGGTTAAAACTAAAATCTTTCAGCAATGAGATCTTATCCTTTTATGAGTTGAAGTTTAAAAGCCATTGAAATAAGGAAAACTCTCACCAAATTATGAAGGGCTTTATTAAATATCAAAGGTTTTTAGACATAGGGCATATAACTTGAAAATTTTAAATTGGAACTCTAATTTCAAGATTATAGAAATTTGATAATTTGAGAAAATATTATGAATATTTTTTTTTCAAGAAAATATCTCCTTATTATCTTTGTTAAAGTAATCGAAGGAAGGCACAGGTTTGTCCAAAAAATAAATATATTTTTTCCATCACCCGATCAAGTATTTTTTATTAAAATGATCATAGAAGGGCACGGGTATACTCGAAAAGGGAACAAATTTTTTCAATCTCTCAATTAGGTATTCTTTATCAAAGTAACAGAAGAAGGACACAAGTTTATCTAAAAAGGGAACATATTTTTTCAACCTCCCAATTACGTATTCTTTATCAAAGTGATCGAAAGAAGGCATAGGTTTGCCCAAAAGATAATAGATTTTTTCAACCTCCTGATGGGGTATTCTTTATCAAAGTGATCAGAGGATGGCACAAGTTTGTCCAAAGGGGGAATAGGTTTTTTCAACCTCTCGATCAAGTATTCTCTATCAAAGTGATTAGAAGAGGATACTGGTTTGTTCAAGAAGGGAACAGGTTTTTCGACCTTCCAATCAAGTATTCTTTATCAAAGTGATCAGAGGAGGATATAAATTTATCCAAAAAGGAAACATGTTTTCCTGATCTCTTGATTAAGTATTCTTTATCAAAGTAATCAGAGGAGAGCATATGTTTGTCTAAAAAAGAAATAGATTTTTTTGACCTCCTATAAGGTATTCTTTATCAAAGTGATCAAAGAAGGGTACAAATTTATCCAAAAAGGGAATAGATTTTCCTGACCACCTAATCAAATATTCTTTATCAAAGTGATCGGAGGAGGGCACAAGTTTGTTCAAAAAGAAAATAGGTTTTTCCAATCTCCCAATTAGGTATTCTTTATCAAAATAATTGGACAAGCATAGATTTGTCTAACCTTTCATCAAGTATTCTGGCACTTTTTATTAGAGTGATCGGACATGCATAGGTTTGCCTAAACTTCTGATCACTTATTCTGGCATTCTTTATTAAAGTGATCAGATAGCCATAGGTTTGCCTGAACTTTCGATCAGGTATTTCGATATTCTTTATCAAAGCGATCGACAGGCACAGGTTTGCCTGAACTTTCGATCAAGTATTCTAGCATTTTTTATCAAAGTCATCAAATAGGTACATGTTTGCCTAAACTTCTAATCAGGTATCCTAGTACTATATACCCAAAATGATCGGCCATTCTATAATTAAGTGATCATATATTCTTTATTCATTATGAGTAGGTATTCATCATCAATGTGATCCGATAAAAAAGCACAGGTTTATCCAAAACTTCTTGTCAGATATTCATTATTAGATATTTTTTATCAAGTATTCTTTAATTGGCATTCTTAATCATATACTCTATATCAAAGTGATTAAAGTGATCGAAAAAAGCTTGAATAGCTTACATATTCTCTAAAAAGTGATCAGAAAGAGCTAATAAAGCTATCAACAACCAATGACTACCTATATTTCAGATAGACATTTTAGATAGAAATTTTAAAGCTAAATGAAGTAGTTTTCACTTTTCCATATGCAGAAACAATGAAGACAAAAGGTTTAAAACTTTTTTATTGATTTCAAAATGTTTCTTATAGTATCAAAGGGATTCTTCCATTCCTATGGATTATATCATTATAAAAAAAGAGAGAGAGAGAGAAGGAAAGTATGTATTTATTTTTTTTTCTCTTTGACCTTGGAGCTCTCAAAGGTTTAGCAAATGAAGAGCTAGGATCCTTATCCACCTCATTATTTGGAGGTGGATCATCTTTTTTTGCTGGAGGGCCAGAATTAGATATTTCTAATCCTACATCTAAAATGGCATTAGTTGCTTCTATAAAAGAGTATAGGTCTCCTCCCAACACCTCCTCTTTCAGTGACAAGCAACCAGGTCAGTTAATTTTAAGAAATTTGTATCTAAGTTTGGAAAAAAATATTTTATATTTTGGATACATCTATTAAAGCCTAATTCAAAAGCAAAGAAGAAAATTTTGAATTCTCAGCAATTATAATATATCTTCTAGCTATTTTTCAACCTTAGAAGCAATGGCTTCTCTCTTTGCCTACACCTTAGCCAAAGTCTTTGGAAGGTCGCTAACTTCTTTCTCGAGTATTTCCTTTATCAAGTTAATCACCGATAAAGGTCCATCGACCCCATTTCCAAAGTCCTCGAGAGGAACTTCAAGCTGTTCTCCAAGCACAAGCAACAGTTGATTGCCTTATCTATAATGATAGCCACCAAGTTGCTGCAAATAAGGCAAGTAATCCTATATTTCTTATACTGCTACATACATTCTCAAAATATTGGAAAAATGAGAAAAAAGGAAATACTAATTCAAAAAATGATGATTTCATTGCTTCAAATATTCTTCTACAAGTCATTACCAAAAAAAAAAACATTCTTTTACAAGTAAAAAATTTTTAAACTTTCAATAGGAGGAATACAAGTTAAAAAAGTAAAAAGGAAAAGAAAAAGTGTATACTAAAAGATAGGCCCTCATACTTCTACAGCTTGATCGGCTGGAGCTTTTGGTTGGGCATCTATCAATACTTCCTGCACCTCAGCTGCTATCATAGCCTCAGAAGTGGTTGGTAGAAGAGTTTCAATTGCTGCACCAACATCCTTAGTAATGTCCTCAGCTACTATTGTTGCCTCTCTTACCACTTGGATGGCAATCTTGGGATGAGTAAAGTAGCATTGAAGTCTTAGAAGAATTATTTTACTTTCTTCCTGTAACCCTTGAATCTCTCATGAAAGATCCTAAGCGACTCATCGACAAGATCATTCAAAAACTGATTGGATGACTTGCACACTTTTATGGCCTTTTCCTTGGCCTCTACAAGCTCCTTCTCCAACTTTTCTTTTTTTTTTTCTCGAAGCTTTCGGATGGAGACTCAACTTATCTCTATCTCCTTATTGGAATTGGAAAGAGAAGTTTTTAGTTTATTTACTTCTATAGAGGTCGTGACCTTCAGTTCAATATTTTTGGCCTCAATAATCTTTTTCTGGGCCTTTATAACACTTTCTTAGCCTTTACTGCACATCTCTGAACCTCGATAACATCTCTTTAGGCTTTTGTAGCTTTTTCCCAAGCATTAGCTACTTCTAGCTCATCGACCGCCTTCTTTGCAACTTCCTAGGCCTCCAATAATTTTTTATTCAAATTCTTTTTAACCTCATCATAATTAATGAGGGAATGTTTAAGATGGCTGATGTAGGAAAAAAGCTAAAATAAAAGAAGAAATGGAAAGATTAATATGAGAGAGGTGGAGGAAAATAAAACAAAGTAAAAATAAAATTACCTGGTAAATTCCAAGGCAGCTATCACTGATCACTTAGAAAAGTGGATGTGTTTCTTGCTATCTTCTATCAGTAGGAAGCATAATCATCTACAAAAGCTTCTAAGCGAGCCTTGGATCACTATAGACAGAATTAGACACCCTCAGCTCTTTTTGAAGAATGAAGTACTTTCTTTGAGCATCCAAGGATAAGTTTGTGTCAGAGGGATGGCAAGGTGATTAGGCAATCCCTAATGGTATCATGGGATTGACCGGAGAAATTGATCGGGTAGCCTCCGATGACACTACTGGGCTAGTTATCGGACAACTTCGAATGACCTAGTCAAACTGGTCATCGAGGAGCAGGTGCAGGTATGATGCCTCTACTGGCATAGGAGATTGGTTCCTTCCAATAGTAGGAGTGCTCGTAGAAGACCTCGATAGAGAAGCCTCCTTGAGCCTCTTCTTTTTGGCTTGTAGGGAACTGTCCATCCCCTTTCTCTTTGCAGCCTACTGAAGTCTCTCAAAGTTGATCTTCCCATCCCTGGATATATAATAATACAAGTCACTATCAAGGGATCGGCAAAATTTGATGACTTTGTAAAAAAAGGGGGTACAAAATGGTTGGACATACTATGGAGACTAACCAGACTAATGCCTGCACCATACAAGACCTGGTTGATAGAAGAGAGTTGAACTCTGAGACCTTAACATTAACTAGCATGTGAAAATGCTCCAAATCTTCTTTTAAAGGGATTTTATTATGGTTAGGTTCAGTTTGGACTCTATCCCAGGAGGATTTAATGCCTAATGGCTGATCAAAAGAAATAAAGAATCTATTCTTCTATCCATGGATGGAAGAAGGAATACCTTCTATAAGCTTGCAAGATTGTCTATGAACAAAATAGTACCAATCCTTATTATAAGGATGGGATTTCAATATAAAAATAGTCCAGAATAAAGAACACCTTGGCCAAGAATCGATCACTTATTCCCAGCATAAAGTATCTAATGGCTAGGAGTCGATCACTTATTCCAGGTATAGGATGCCAGATAGCCAGGAATCGACTACTTATTCCAAGCACAGGATACTAGATGGCTAGGAGCCAACTACTTATTCTGCGCATAGAGTACCAAATGGCTAGGAACTGATCATATATTCTAGGCATAGGGTGCCACATAACTAGGCACTGATTACTTATCTAAAACATAAGTTGCTCAACAACTAATCGAACAAGTGCCAACTACTTAAACCTTCGATAAGTACCAACTACATAACTCATCAGATAGGTGCCGACCACTTACCTAAGCAAGTATAAGATTGTATAAATTCATTTAACATGAAGTATACATCTTAAATCTTTAGAGCCATTACAATAAGGTTAATAAAGTGGTTATCAAGAAGTGTAATAGATCACTTAATAAACCACTTTATAAATTGACATCTTAATAGCCTAACCGACTCAACTACTTTTTCAATGGTGTAACTATCTCATAAATGATTATAACTGCCTAACTAACTTAGCCCTCTATTTATATAAATGAGAAATCAAGGGAATCTCCAGGGGATAACTTTTTGAACATATACTTTCTCTCAATTTTTTTCTTACTATTATCTCTCTCAAACTGATTTAAGCATTAAAAGATCCTCCATCGAGAAATTCCACCAATTCCTTCAATGTTAAGAAGTTCTTTTGCAAGTCAAGTAGTCCATCGAACTACTCCTAAAGTCATCGGCTAATTTCTTAAGAAGTCATCAGCTAATTTCTTAAGAAGTCATCAGCTAATTTCTTAAGAAGTCATCAGTCAGTCTTTTGAAGACCCTTAAAAACCCAAAGCCATTCCAATGTAGTCAACTTATTTAGCTTGGAGAGGCGCAGCAACAGAAAGCTATAATTTAGCTATAAGATGTCATAATTTTTTTTCAAGATGTCATAAAAATCATATAAGAAAAGGCAGTTTCATTATTAAAAAATTTAAACAAAAAAGCTGCACAAAATTTTCAATGATGAAAATGCCCTTCATATCTTTTTAAAAAGATAAAGATATCCTGTCTCAGGATATCATAATTTAGTCATGAGATATCATAATTTTTCTTTCAAGAAGTCATGAAAATCATATTAAAAAAATAATTTTATCATTAAAAAATTGATAAAATTTTTTAATAATAAAAATGCCCCTCCCTCATCCTGAAAAGACAAAGACATCCTATCCCAGGATGTTATAATTTGATCTTGGATTGTCATAATTTTCTTTCAGGAAGTCACAAAAACTATGGAAGGGGAGGGGAATTTTTGTTATTAAAAATTTTAAATGAAAAAGCTGGATAAAGTTTTAGATTTTAGATTTCATATTTTCATCTCTCATATGAACTAGATCTATTATGTGTTCATAGATTAGATCTATGCATGCTCATAGGATTAAAATAGTTTTAATCTGTTCTTCCGCTGCAAATCAATTTTTTTAAAAAAATCTACATGCAAGCACCTATGAAAACTATCACTTCTAAGACTAGGTAGATCTCCTTGACCTTCAATTTCCATTGGCATCTAAATCCATAATGCATTGAGCAGGGTGTAATTTCCAAACCTCTAAGGTGGGGTTCAAGATTGATAGCCCCAAGGCGAGGTCATTGTTTGGTTATGACAAAGAGTTCAAATTGGCACGACCAGTCCCAACCGTCTTTCACCTCTGTGACCTTTGCACTTCATCCCTGCCTGTATCCCCACCATCTACTTTCTTCTCCTGTAGCTTGCTAACCGGTGATTTTTCATGCAAGGCTATTACCTTCGATGATTTTTCATGCAGGGCCATTGCCCCTTCAATGTTCACATACTTCTTTATCCTAGCCAACATTTCAGCAAAGTTCTTAGGATAACTTTTTTTCAAAAAGAAGAGAAAAGAGTTCTTACGGAGCCTGCCTTTAAGAGTAGACATGGTGACTGATTGATCTAGATCACAAATCTCTAAGGTGGCGGCATTGAAGTAGCTTATGTATTCTCAGAGAGACTCACATTTCCTTTGTTTGATGTTGACTAGTGAGTCTTAATTATGGCCCTATCTTCGACTATTGATGAAGTGTGCAGCAAATATCCGGTTGAGCTACTTGAAGGAGTCGACTGAGCCCGGCTAAAGGCTCAAATACTAGTATCGAGCTACCTTTTGTAGAGTGGATGAAAATGCTCAACATAGGATGCCATCAGTGGCTCTAGTTACGACATTTTGAACTAAGATGAAATCAATTCATCCATAATTCTTATGGTGAACAGGGTCTCGACATGAGGTTAGGCTCCCTATTCTACTACTAAGCTTAGCTATATAGTGCCTCAATCTATCACTACATCTTTTGAAACCTCCTATACACCTTTGCATCTTGGATAGTGTGATGATCCGAGTGTTGAGATGAGGAGTGTCCCAGGGTGGACTCCTTACCTGACTGTGGAATCGGGGACCATATCTGGTGACTTTGGTTAGAGTTCCTTGGTCAGTTATGTTGACTAGGGTACCCTTACCTCGGGCTATGAGGAGTCTGCTACTTTGGAGGCTAGACTTGGTCTTGCCACAACACAATGGACAGCAGTTGAGTTGTGGTCACTTGCTGCATCCCTTACACCATAATGGTCAAAGCTTGCACCTGCTGAACTAGATGGTCAAATTGCTTATTGGTGACTGTCGACATCGACTAAGAAGGGGATGATACTTTAAGAGGTTTAGGTGCGGCGATATCCAGTTGGGTGTTGTTTGGCTGAGTGTCATTGAAATAGCATGAAGCATTCAAAGCTCCTCTTCATGTCTCATAGTATCAGGGTAGGTCCTATCTCTCTTAAATTAAGCTTTCATCACCTTTTCTCTATGACCAATCTATTACTATCAATCTTTGAGCTGGCATTGAGGTCTGCCTAGAAGCAGTGAGCCAAGGTGAGGAAGTCATCTCCAAGCGAATATCAAACCTGCAAAAGGAAGTCCCAAGTCAAAGGTGTTTCTAATGGAGACCCTTTGATGCTCAAATCAATAATTAATTGGAGAGCGGAAAGAGAGGGAGAGTAGAGGAGTAGAGAGAGGGTGAATAGCGGCCTTTCTCGTCAAGGGCAGTGGCCATTATCGAAAGATGTGTGCGAATCATGCTATTAAAGATTGCATCCGATGTTTATGACACAGAGCCACATGGTTATTGACTAGTTGCTATATTGATCATTCCGAGTGGTCATGGATTCTTTATTTGGTTCTCTCACCATTGGGGAAGAGAATATGTTTCAAAATTGGTTACTTGTTAAATCTAGGGCTCATTTTCTCCTCGTCTTTAGCATAGGTAGGCATTACTTGATCTCAAACATCCTCAGCTTAGATTGAGATCTAGATCGACCGAGGTTAAGGTTTTGAAACCCATATCATATATTATAATAATATTATTAAAAATATATAAATTTAAAATAGGCTCATGATTTTTGAGTTGAGTATCTTATTTTTTGAGTTTGATTCGAAAAATCATTCAAGCTATTCGATCTTGATAATAGCCAAGTCAAATTGAGCTTGAATAGCTCGCGAGCAACTTGATCAACTGGTTTGCACTTTTAGCCGAGCCCCTTTTTTGTTTAGAGTTCAGACTTGCATTCACATGCTCCAAGATTCTATTAGCATTTTGCAATTAAGAATCTTTATTTATAAAATATTTATACTATTTTGAAAAATAAATATGTGCCTATATGTACCGATTTGCCCCATACATCTTGCTTCTTATGAAAACTTAAGAATTGTTTGGAAAAAATAGGACTCAGACCAATCCTATATGACTTAACAATTCTTAGCATCAAAATCCAATATAAACTAACATCGAGTGTTTGCCCATTTGGATGATTAATTATCGTGATTGCTATCCTATAAGAATATACTTATTCCAATAAAATTCTTAGGGTCAAAAGCTCTATCTTTATAGACACCTAGAAAACTATTGCAATAAGCGAGCTTGAATTCCATAGAGGAAAAAAAAAAATGCTACAAAAATAGGCCTAGCTAGCCCAGCTTGATTTAGCTGGTTGTATTGATCTAAGTCACAAATCCCACCGGATTTTGAGTCCTATCATTCAAACAGACCCTCAGGAGAATATTTTTTTAATCCTATGGTTCTTGAGATCCTCCTCTAAGCACCTCTTACTGCTGGCTCCAACATTGGGCTGCCTTTTGTGCCCATCTCTTATATGCATCATCAGGCTACATCCATCCTAGATTTGAGGTCAAGGTATGGTTCCCCAGCGAGATCTCTGACCCTTCCATGGTGTGCGTGGCATGCATACTGGGCAGCGGCTACGTCATAATCAATGTCATGCTAATTTTTACGTAAACAAAATAATCCTAAGATGAACACCTAGTCTCGAGATGCCAAATTTAAAACACTTTGGGGTAAAGATAAAAATATATGATAAAGATACAAAATTTTATAAATATCGTAAAAGATAAATTCCAACTCCAACCCCTCTCTAAGCTCATCATCATGAGGTATAGATAAAATTTTATTCGCTAACTCTTTAAAAAAAAAAAAAACACTTGTACTAGATTGATTCTATTTATATCCATTAGATACAATAAACTCTTTACTCGTAATACTTTCAATTACTGGAATATTAACTAGAGCTGGCCATCATGATAGAAATAGAAACATAATCAAAAATCTTAAATCATATTTATTGGTGCACCATCTACCATGCATCATTTAATATTAGGCTCGATATTCTTTTGACTTCGCCATCATCGGTTTCACGATTTTTTTTTCTTCTTATTTTAGTTGGCTTTATATATTTATTTTTTCTTTTCTTTTCTATTATTTTCGAATCCCTTGGCCTTTAACTTCAGAGCTTTTTTTTTTTTTGTCAATTTGTTATCTGGCCAAATAAAGGAATAATTAAGGCTCAGCCATTTGTTTGACCGCTACTCAGATAGCAGATTTGTGTGATAATTCGTTTTAAGTGCAACTCCAACTGAACGCTGTAAGGGTGCATATGGAAGCTAACTTGATTCATTTAGCTTTCAAAACGTGCATGCCCAATATATATATATAAAGAGTAATTCTTTGTATACAGGAAGTAGCATGGAAAAAATATAATACTACATATGATTGGACTATATAAGGATCATATAAGTTTTATTTTTCAATATATATTTAATTTATATAATTTTATCTTCTCATTGAAAATTTTGAATAATGAAAATATCTCTTTCTCATCAAAACATTATGACATCCATTAACTTGGGTTATGACATCCTGTGACTTGAATCTTGACACCTCGATGGCCAGAGTATCACAACCCTGTATATATGATGTCATAACGTTGAGAGACATTTTCATCATTGAAAAAATTTTAAAAATTTTCAATGATAAAAATATCCCAGCCTTATAACATCATGTAAATAGAATTATAATGTCTTATTTATAAACTTGGCCACATGGTATCATGAAGGAAGAACATTTCCATCATTCAAAATTTTCAATGAAAAATTAAATTACATGCATTAAATGTATATTTAAATGATAAAAATATCTCTCCCTTTTATGATACTCTATGGTCAAGTTTGTGAACATGGCGTCATAACCCTATTCACAAAATATCATAAGATTGAGGGATATTTTTTTCATTGAAATTTTTTTGAAAATTTTAAATAACAAAAATACCCATCAACCTTATGATATCTTGTAAAAAGGGTTATGACATTCTGGCCACGGAGGTATCATAATTCAAGCCACGGAATGTCATAATCCAAGCAAACGGGTATCATAATTTTTTATTAAAAAAAAATTATTTTCATCATTCAAGATTTTTAATAAAAAGATAAAACTGCATACATTAAATATATATTAAAAAATAGAGCTTACGTGGCCCAATCAGGTTGCCGGGTTTATTTTTTCTCCATCAAGGACGATGTACAAAGAATTTCTCATATATAAATCATCCATCTTCACAAAATCAAATAATTTTCTAACTAGTTTTAAGGAAAAAAAAGAAAAGATTTGTTCTTCCAAGATAACAAGACATCCAAGATGCCATCTTTACTTAATTAAATAATATTTAATTAATAAAAAAAGAAATCTTGCCTTCTAGTCCATGTAGGGCTGGAACTGGACCAAGTCGGGCCATACTCCTATCCAAACTCAGCTTGAAATAAAATTTGAATTTCGAGTTGGGCTTAGGCCCGAAATATTTTGAAAACATCAGGTCCAACTCCGGTCCTAGCCCGATTGTGCCGGCCTGAATCAAAGCTATCCTAAAGCCTGAACGACCAACAAGAAAATTAAAAAAAATTGCTGATCGAAGCCACGGGGGCGTTGGGTGCGGGTGCTGGGACCTGGGGAGAGAGATCGGAGCGGGGCGGCCGTGGGATCGTGTAGGGAGATAGGGGTGTCGGGTACGAGTGCTGGGGATGGGGGAGGGAGATCGAAGCCAAGAAGGCCACGAGGTCGTGTAAAGGGCAGGGGCATTGGGAGAGGAGAAGAAGAGAAATATGTTAGGATAGGAGATGATACAGTCGGCGACAAAGACGAGGGTGCTGGCGATAGGCAACACATTGCCTACGAAGCCGCCGATGGATGTGCCCATGCCCATCAGGACAATCAGCATCATCTTGTATGACCTCCGGAATTACAGGATTCACTGGTAAACAAGCAGCAAATGCTTGGTTAGAAACCTAAATAGAAGAGGAGTTAAGAGATGACATGTGTACCTTGGGATGGGAAAAGGCGGCTGAGCAAATGACGCGAAGGTTAGACAGAGAACGGGCTTTGAAGATGGCCAGGGAAGGAAGGGATGGACAGATGGAGGCTCTTCCCTAGTGGAGCTGATAGGAGTAAAGGAGTACCATTTGGTAAGCGAATGGAAAGGGAGAGATGAATTATAATAGACTTGACGGGAGTGAGAGTCGGGCTTGTTCTAGGTTAGTTTCAAGCCGAACTAGGTCGGGTCAAAGGGATGCTCGAACTTGGCCCAAAAATTGAATGGACTATATTATAAGGCCCGAAGCTTAGCCCGATCTACTTGGGATATAGCCTGAAGTCTAGTCTGAGCCTAGTTCTAGCCCTACATCTATATCATCATAATTACTTTTATATAGAAGGAAAATAAAATATCTAAACTACCTGTTGCTAGAATGGTATCACACTCAGATGCTTATCACTCTTTTCTTTTGATTTGGTTAAGATCAGCCCTTAAGTGACTTAAGTAGGCATAGAGTAGAAGGTGAAAATTAGCATGCCCTAGTTTTAAATTAAAAAAGAGAGGTGCTCGAAAACGTTAAGAGAGTGCTTGAGAGCATGAAGCTCTCTAATTGGCTCCATATTTCAAGGTCTAATAATTTTACCTTGAATGCGGAAGAATTTTATCAGTTTCCTTATTAAAAAATAATCTAAAATTTTAAGGCATGCACCAATAATAGCTTTATACATTCAACTAATAATAGCTTTATACATTCAACTGGAGGGCTGAGCGGCTGAAACTCCGGCGTCATAGTGGGGTTAGGCTGACGTACTCACCCAGTTGATGGGAAGGGCACGCGAAAAATTTACGGTCCGAATCGAACAAAGGTTTAACGGGTTGGGGCCCGAGGTGGAAGCTCTACTGGGGGGGTTCACCCCCCTCCCCTCACCCTTTTTTCTATCAAAAAAAAAATGATAATTTTTATGTATTTAAAAATTATTATTTTGTTTATGCAAATCAATATATTTATGCAGTAATGGTAGAGTTAATCATTCCTTGGAAATAGTTGTCATATAATGTTGCTAACAGTTATTGTTTAACACTTACTATATCTATGATATACAATAATACATCTTCAGTTCAAAACTTTTTATCTAAAAAATATTTGGTTGATATTTTAAAATTATATTAAATCAAACAAGTTGTGACCGGAGTAAATTGGTAGCATTCTGGTTTCCTAGACTCGTCAACCATCACAATAGTTATGATTTAATTCATATTTTAATATATATATATATATATATCAAATTGATAAAAAAATTATTGTTCATATTTATTTTAATAAGATATAGAAATGAATTAAATATTAAACATATGCATAGCTATTTTGAATTAATTAGATATTATTTATATCTATATTATTCTATTCTAATACTGATATTAGTCGGATGTTGTTCAAATATAAACTAAAATGTTACCAAAATTTAGTAATAAAATCTAATATTAATCATATAATCATAAAGAACAAGAATATAATTCAACATGTAGATTAGATATAACACATAGATGATTAAGGATTTAAGGTATGGTTATTAGATGAACATAAAAATCAACATGGTTAAAAGTCTAAGTTACTGGTTTGATTGAATTTAGATATAAAATATTACAAAATAAAAATATTAAATATATAGATATCATATAAAAATATCAGAATTTTTATGTAAAAATTATTATTATTTTTGTAGGAGAAAGATTTGTATCATAGTTAGGCAAATATTTTTGTAGTTAATGGGCTCGTAGTGCTTGAAGAAGAGAGAGGGCAATTTATCTAGGTCAAAAGCTCTATTACCTTACATTGAGCAAAAGGTATCTTGATTTTTCTTGTTAGTGATATCTCTTAATAGCCTTTCATTTTTAGGCCAAAATGGTAGTGGATTCACTATCCTCACCATCTATGTTCTAACTGGATCTAAAAGTTTGGAGCAACTCACTTCTAATAGCAGCTTCATCCTCTATGAAATTTCTACTAGATTTTTCGGAAACAAAAGGTTATCATTTTTATTTATAGTCTCTCTCTTTAAATAATTTTTTCTTTCAAAACTTTAACTTTTTCATTAATCTTCCTTTTAGAGATTGTTCAAGCCTGAAAATTATTTTTATTTATAATTGATGATTAAAAATAACATTATTAGGACATATTGATTTCTACCAATCATTTATTATAATAATAATTATTTTAATATTAAATATTTAAAATATCACATTTTAAGTAAATCTTGACTAATATAATATCTATATTTCAATGAGGATCCACAAAAAGATATTGTCATTGAAAGTTGAAACCTTGGTAGTTAATATATATATATATATATAGTCCATACGATTTATCAGTGCGGCAAGGATACATTGTATGCATGGATCTGTGACATGGAAACCAATATCTTTATCGATCTTATGATGTCATGCGGTCTGCTAGCTGCGAAATGCTACTAGAAGAAAAGATTGGGAACCAAAAAAGGATTGACCTTTGAAACTAAAAGGCTTCCTCTCCTATCTAATACTGGTTATATAATTTGTGCTGGGAAATAAAGAAGTGAAAATGTGAAATTTAAAAGGGTGCCAAGGAATGTAGTTGGTAACGTCTTTAGAATAGGTACCGCCTTGAACTCGTGTCTCGCTCTCACTCCCATTTCGGTTAGGATTTCTCCCATCTTCTCAAAATGTAGTACAAGACAGTCGGATCAACACAACTCTAAGGTTTGGTTATGGTATTTAAACTAAAAAACTTTTTGTTTGTTATTATTTTTTTTTTTTGGGATAAAAGTTGACCATATATCTTGATGATAAAAGTTAGAACATTTTGTTGACAATACTACTATATCACCAAATTTTTTTTTGGGACAGTCTGAAGCCATCCTACTATATCACCAAATCATCTCAATCGAGAAAAGCAAAACCGCCATGAAATCAAAGATTAAAAAACATCCCTTTCAAGTTTCAACTGAGATTATGACCAAAGTAAATTCACTTCATGAGATGTTAAAACTGACATATTGCATCTAGCCATTTGTATACGGAACCCATGTAAAGCAACAAGTATAAAAAATTTATTTTCTTTTGGTTTTACCATTCAAGGATTCAAGTATTCTTCCTTCAGAAAGATGATCATAGCTGCTTCCAGAGTGAACAGCCTACTCTCACCATTCCAGGTCCCAGTTGCTCCGATGGCTTTATTCTACACTAAAAAGATTTTATCTTATCCTCTCAAGTATTCATATCAAGAGCTCTTATTAGATGGATGTTTATTGCCAGGTGCACTTGATGTTTCTTCTGCAGGTGATGCAGACCGATTCTGTTCTTCATAATGTCGAACAGGATCTGCAAATGAACTCGTAAAAGGATACCTGAAACAGATAGCACATAATAGCTTAACTTGTGAAATCATTCAACATTATATGTATTATTTTTCATACCTGCTTGACTTAATAGTTTCATTTTCAATAATTGTTTCTTGGTCATACACGTTCCCTGTGTCAAGAATAAAGGAACAAAACCATCATTGACAGAACAAAATTATAGGAGAGCTACAGTGATGATGACATATTAGTCAAACAGCACATTGGCTCCTATGTAAGCTGCCACCAGAAAACAAGCATGAATAGGGCAGGTGAGTTGTGATGGAATCCTGTAGAAACTCCAGAACCCAGAATGGTATTTATAACTTCTAGTATGCAATGACAAATGAAGATTCCAAGTGTGTACTAGATCATGATTATCAAATAGTAGCAGTTCATTTTCAACCAGTCTAGTGTCCATTATGTATTGATGGCTACAACACTTGACAGAAATGGTTTGACCTGAGACATCAGAAATACATACATGCATACATATTGATAGTTCTTCATGCGTGCGAGGGCAGAGAGTCAACAAGGTCCAAAATGAGTATTTGATAGTCAATATTATCTTAAGAGGTAAAGATGCTGGAACTAAATCCACAGCCCATAATGGTCCAACATCTACCATGACAAAGCCCAAGAGAAAGATCAGTCACAATTCTATTGTTTTTCTTTTTCACATGATCACACGACATTCCAGTGATTCAATATGAACGTACACTATTCTACCGTTCTAGTAGAATGTTCCACTTAGAGAAATTGTTTCTCTAAAGTTTGATCAGGCTGATAGAATCATTTTAAATTGTGTCATTTCAGTTAAGGGTCTGGGGGCAACGTCTCTTCATCACAAGGTCATTACTTGACCTTGTTTTCAAGGAGGAACCAATTTATTTAAGTTCTAATATTTGATGTTCAGCTGTAATTGAATAACAATTAGTAAAAAGAATTTAATTCCAACCTTACCTAGGGGATTGGAACTGTCATCTTTGTTTACACTGACCATTTTGTCTCAGAACAATCTAATTGGCACCAGGTTAGCCAAACAGGCTGCAATAAGTAGATGTGGCAGGATTGCTTTAAGAGACTATCCATTGCGGAAGTTTAAAGTTCCAAGTTCCAACCAGGATTTACGGTACCATTCCGAACCACCCGGTTCAAGATATACCATACCGTACCAGCCAAGAACTGGTACGGTTCAGTTCTAAAAAATAGTTCGGGATCCGAACCATAAAAATTGACATCAATCGGATTGGTACAGGTTGATTCGATACAATATGGGTCGATTCGGTATGGTATGGCCCGGTTCAGTCCAGTTTGGGCTCGGTTCGGCCCGATCTAGGTCTGATTCAGCGATCCTTACTTGAGAGGGAGGAAGAAGATAGTTTTTCTCAATTCACCAAGCCCGATACTTCTACCGATACGGTATAGTATGGTACGGTACTGTAACATACCAGTCGCTGATGGTGCGGGTCCCGGTACCGGTTCAGCGATCTTTGATTTCAACAGTATTATGACTGGTCTCTTCATTATTAATATAGCTCTTAGTTGCTAGAATCATGAGCGTGTGCGGAATCAGAAGCATGTGAATGCATGGGGAAGAAAAAAATTCAGAGATGCTCTTAAGAAGCGGGTGCAGGTTTGAGATTCCGGGAAGACTCTAAAGCGGTTATCATAGGTAGAAGATTCCAGCTACTAAGATGTAACCAATTATCTAGAGAGGAATTTTGAGAGAGAGAGAGAGAGAGAGAGAGAGAGAGAGAGAGAGAGAGAGAGAGAGAGAGAGAGAGAGAGAGAGAGAGAGAGAGAGAGAGAGAGGTTGCGATAGAAAACTCAAAAGAAGAAATTGTCAAATTAGCTCTAAGGCTAGGGATAACATCTTTACACAAATAGATGTTTCTGAAGAAACATGAGGCGGTCTAAACCCATCGTTTTGAAGGTGTAGCTCCATAGTGATTCATCTAAGTTCCACCTACATCTTCTCGATAATTATTCAAACAATGTAGCAATTCCAATCTCATCAGTCAAAATAGATGAAATGTAATACCGAAACTTGTGAGAGCATGAAGACAGCTAAGATGATAAAATTATCTTAATATGATTATCATTCTGAACTGAATTTAATGATCATCAAGTTCTGACCTTTAACATGGCAAAAGATTTTTGAATTAAATAAAAGGTCAGATGACACATTATGCCCACGTGAATAACTTACTTTCCTTTTGTTTATTATTTTAAGTTATCATCATCACTGAACATCTCAATTGTATGCCATCATGAGTACTTAGAGTTACAAAAGGAGAGTTAGATTTCACTTCCTCAAAAGCAGGCATGAAGCTATGGATTTTGCAAACAACTAACACCAGTAAAATTATATCATTAATCAGTTAAGCAATTAAAACAAAAAGATTTCTGTTTACATGCATCAGAAACAATAGTAAAATATTACTTGAAGAGCAAAACATTTACTGATCAGGCAGATTTTCCATAAAGTCAGAAATTACATATTTTAATATTGATAAAGCTACATGTGCCCACTTATTTTTTGGATTCACAAAATGGCTTTGTGAATTTCTGAATAACTAAGTAACAAGTTTCCGTTTATCCTAATGTATTATCTTAGATGCCATGAAATAAAGCTAATATTGAAGTTAAGTGTGTCACTATTCTGCTATAAGTGTATATGTTAACTCAGAATGACACTATCGAGTTCTTTCTTTGAGACAACCACTAAAAGTATTGTTAAAAAAAAGTTTCAAGCAAATCATACAGATGTCAAATCAATTTCTTTTCTGCTTAGATCTATCTTATGATCATTGAATTATCAAAAAATTCAATGAAAACAATTTTTATTGATGGTACTGAATATAGTATTTTGCATGGCATTTCTTTCCAACTCTTGCAAATTTAGCATGGCTGTTCCAAATAAATTTTTACTCCATATCCACCAGACATTTTTATGGAACTCTACTTGATCCATACCAACTTGGATTTAATTCAATCTTATTTGTTTTCAGTAAAAACTCAAAGCATCCCACATATCCATTAACATGTTTTGACAGTTTATTATTTAGTTTTGGCTGCTATAAATATAATATGTATTTGAGCTTTCCTATTCATTCATCTACTTTCAAGCTTGATGACTTCTAAACTGAGCTGTACTTTTGGCTTGTTTGATTTTTTATGACCTTCCTACCACATACTGGGGTTTCGATAGGTCCAACATGGATACCTATTTTAAGTATTAGAAAAAGTTATAGGCACTTCTCAATGATAAACCACATAGACAGTGAAATTTAAACAATGTAATGTTAATACTATTGTAGAAAGTCCAGACAATGATCAATCAATTTGAATGATGACTAGATGATGAAATTTGTGGATGCTGATGCTATCATATGGAAGATGAACTATTGTGATAATCCATTTTGTCTTATCGATGCTTTTTTGCTGCATATATGTAGAAAATATTTATTTATTTATTAACATAAGCAATGGTATCGTATCTTAACTTTTCAAGACTTGCAGCATCGTGTCATCTTATCCACATCCAGAATCCAAATTGATGCTTCAAAATTCCAGTATAACAGATATATAAGCTAAATTTCCATTATGTGTTAAAAAGGGTGGGCAAAAAATGAAGCTTTCAAGTGCCATCCCATGTTGGGCCAATACTAGCATGGCATGGATCGGAACGAGGACAACAAAATATTTGTCATTTTTTCAATTAAACAGATTTTAAAAAAAAATTAAGTTAATCTTTTGTTTCAGCATATGTCACGATGTCATATGCCCTGGTGACAAGACCTGTCCTAATGGCACTCGAATCCTTGCAAATAACGCGTTGAACATCCAGAGTTATCCTAAGGATTAAACAAAAAGTATCTTGTTGATTCACTAAGAAGCTAGAACAACATAATTAAGAATACCATATACACTATAGGAAACACAAATATCCAGATAATGCTCGAAGTAATGCTATCATTTCAGGCAAATTTTGAACGAAATAAACTAAATCTCTCAATTACAAAAAAGGGAAAATGTAGATTCCATAATGTCCAAACATTATATGCACAAGACAGATTTTATATTAAATCTTAGAATGTCTGGTCACCTCCATTAAAGGACTTCCCAGAAAAGTATTTGGCCATCAAATAACGAGAAAATTCAGCATCATATCTAATGTGCTTCTCATCAAGCGCCTTGAGATAATCTTCATCGACACTGAAACATTTAACAAACAACATTAAACCAAAAGATGTGGCAAGCAGAAGATGTGGCATACAACTTTTTTTGGGCAAATATTGCTCTTGAAACTTCCTAAAAAAAATATTTTTGACAAACAAATGCATAATTACAAAAAATCATATGCTCATCTAGAATGACCCATCATGCTGACCTCACTAAATAAAAGTAGCTAGCTTTTATGGGTTTTGCTTTGAAGAAACTAATCATTAACAAGGATGCCATGACTTTGACCAGGGTTTTCGATACTGTCCTGAACCTCCCGGTTCGGGGCGTACCATACTGAATCGGCCAAGAACCAGTATGGTTCAGTCATAAAAAATGGTTTGAGATTTGAACCATAAAAATTGACTTGAACCGGACCGGTACGGGTCGGTTCGGACCATTACGGCCCGATTCGGTCCGGTTTGGGCTCGGTTCAGCCCGGTTCGGGTCCGCTTCAACGATCTTTGCTTGAGAAAGGGAAGGAAAATAATTTTTTTCTCAATTCACCATGTACTGGTACGGTATGGAATCGTATTGTACCATGCCGGTCGCTGACCGATATGGGTCCCAATACCGGTTCAGCAATCCTTGACTTTGACGGCTAGGAATTACAACGAAAATTTATTTTATCTTATAATATATTTCTTTCTTTGAAGATCTTAATCAAGGAATGTCATACTAGTCGATACCAGCATGTGCTAACCATACCATACCAATACTGAACCAATATATAGTATAGGAGGCATACTGAGTGTCGATACACCCAACAGTCCCCATACTTGGCTTCCAACATAGTAATAAATTGATATCGGTACAAGATCTGATACCAAGAAGGTATACTTCTTAATACTTAGCAACATCTTTTGTAAGGTTCTACTATTCAGAATGTGCCCGGGCTTATCATGAATGGAAATATGGAATAGACCTGAGACTATTTCATGATAAATCAGATATTATTCAAAGAAAAAGTTATGACCATCAAACAAATAAATATATTAAAGCTTGTTTGGTATAATTAAATGAAAGGGACCTTAAGTGTAGATATTAAATTATTTACCTTAACTGTAGTACCAAAAAAAAAAAAAAAACAAACATCAAGGCATGACCAACATGGCACCAATAGCATCAATTATGGTCACACAAGCATAATAGCAAGGGAGAATGTTTAATAATGATTGACACCATATACAATGAAGCCACAAGCAACTATTGGGTGGAGAAGAGAGGAGGGATGGTGGGATTGTACTTTGTGATTATGACTCATTGAAGATTATGGGGATTGTGATTTGGTGATAGCCTATGCTGAATAGTACACAGACCTTATAGTAGGGTCAAGGCTCATAACAGGCCTGAATCAGTATTAAGTAAAGGATTAAGCATTTATACAGTAGGAATTACCCATGAAACTAGAACAATCAAGAAGACATTGCATCTACTTGTGATGGTAACATGACATTATGACCAAAGCATTATTTAGGTGGAATGATGCAATAGGCTAAAGGTATATTCTAAAGGAAGAATCCTCAAAGATGGCTTCAATGTTTTATGAACCTTGAGAGACACACAACAAAAGTTAATTTATATTCATAAAAAACGAGGAAAAACTATGAGTAACTCAAAAGTTACAGGACCGAGACATACAAGAAAGTTAAAAGCAAGAAGATAAAAGGTTCTGAAGGGAATGACAATAGGGATAAAGATTCAAGACTTCAAAAATTCATAAGCGACCAAAAAAAGGAGAAATGCTTTGAAGCACAGGGAAGGAGACAAATAAGATCAGGATGATGCTTGTACTAGGAAACATAACAAAGGACAACATACTTAAACTGCCTAATGGAAGAAATTTTTATCCCCTGTAACAAGAACAAATGCAAATGAAGAATGATCAAAGGAACACCCACATTAGCTACACAAGAAATATGGAGCATCAAAAAATAGAGAAGTTGTTTATGTCTCTTAAACCTGAAATAAGACTAGCAAGTTTGGGTGAGACTGGAAGCATTATTGAGTCCTTCGAAAGATAAGGTTTCAACAATTCTACACTAGGGGCATGTTTGGTTGAGGGGACTTGGACTCCGGAGTGGGAGTGGGAATGCATAAATTGCATTCCAGCTATTTAGTTGGGGGTAGTTCCATTCCCATTCCCATTCCGATTCTAGGGGCAATGGGATGCCCCGATCTCCCAAAATCTAATACCTAATCTCTGCTAATATTCAAATCCCATTTCAATTCTAATTCCAGTCACAAACCAAACATGTTAGGCAATATGGCCATCTGATCCTCATTCCAATCCATTCTGATTCCAATTTCAATCACGAACCAAACGCACACTAGATGGATTCAAGAACCTATTATCATATCTACCTTCCCAATGTTGGTTTATGTTGTGGCACAGGACCACATAGAAGCTGAAGGAGATATGGCAAGCAGAACTACTAATTTGTTACCTTCACATGTTTCCACAAGCAAAGACTTGACATCAAGATGGCCACAGGGTCTGATTAGGTATACTTTTATTAGTTTTATTTTTTAGGGTTTTATTTCAGTTATTTGTCATGTAAATCAATCCTTGGGGTCAAATTTTTTTTTTTTTTCTGTTTTAGGGATCTTTTATTGAATTCTTAGTAAATTTTTCAGTCAAAAGTAGGGACCAATTCACTTTCATTATCCTATCTTGTAATGTTGATTTAAAGCCATTTGGTTAGCAATTTGCACAAGAATTAGTTAGCAGAGGGTTGCAGCCTAAAATTGTCATCCATGTTCACTCATGAATGAGTGAAGGGGACATCTGGTTTCACCTGGTACTGAAAATAGAAAAGAGCTGTGAGAGCTGTGCCATGGATAAGGTGAAAAATGTGAAAAAAGAGAGAGGAAGTGAAAGGAAAAAGGAGGGGAAGGGGGCAATACAAAGGAAAGACATATAACCCTGGCAGCCAATATTATTCGAATGATTCTCACCCTTCCCCACTCTCCAGAATTTTTTTTTTTTGGTTCACTTGATTAATTAGGTCGCAGAAAATTCCTAGGATAAAAATTGAATCTTTGAAGGGTTATTAAAGTAGAAGAAGAGAAGAAGAGCCATAATGTAGTCTTTTGATGAGAACAAGAAGATCTCTGGCCTTGACTTTGTCAACTTCTTGTTTCCTTCTCTTGTTCACTTTTGATTCAACATCTTCAGTCTCAAGCAAAACAAGTTCCCTCTGTGTAAGTGGATTTGATTTCCATTCAAATTTACTGCACAGAACTGAATTTAATTCTAGATTACTACACTAGGGCATGAATGTTCTAGACACGAGCAATCTGACCAGCTACAACCTGCCTTGTCGAGGATCAGCTCATGCTCATTATAAGCTAGGCCTCCTCTGCTACCTTGTTAGCTCAACATTAGCTTGGTTGGCCTTGCTGCTAGATAGGGGAGGAAAGGGTTTGAACAGCAGAAATAGAGAAGAATGACAACAAAGTTGGAGAAAAAAGGAGCAAGGACTTAACTGCTTGATTTGGCCATCTCTGTTGTCATTGTTGTCATAGATCTCAACCCTACTGCCAATACTGCCACCGACTTGCCGTCGGCGACGAGGAGCACGACGAGCATGCCCTGATGCAATACTGCTTTTGCCATCCGCCATGGAGAAAGGAGTATGCAAGGAGAAGAATTGAGGTTGAGAGATTAAAGATTCAAGTGTGCAGGGCCTAAAAATGTGAATGAGTTGAGGCTTAGGGTTTGCAAATGGGAAGGGAGAAAGAAGATGGGGAGTGGGGAGGGGTTGTTTGGCTGCGGCTTTTGCAATTGAAGAGGAGGAGGTTACTGGCTTAGGGCTTTCTGTGTAAACTGTGACCGATCTAGCCTTACATCGCAATCCAACGTCTCATATTCATCTTTTTTTTTACTTAAGGTTAATTTGTTTTAGGAAACAAAAATAACAATATTAATAAATAATAATTAAATTGCGTATAATATATTTTTTATATAGCTCGCCGAACACAACCAAGCTGGCCCTATCTCATGTTTAGCTCCTTTATATTTCAGGCTAAAAACTTTAGCACATAACTGGTTCATTTATTAATCAAATGTGCCAAAGGTTAGCTAAAGTACAAGCCAAATGCTAATTGGTCACAAACAGCTTATTCTTTTGACAAACATAACTACATATAAAGCAGATCTGAAATAATTGTTAGATCCTCATGACACATAGAAATGTTCCAGGAACTCAACTGAAACAACAATGTAAATGGACACTTTACCCTAGGAATTAATATTACAAAAATAGGCACTAAGCTGCATCAGATGGCCCTAAAGGAATGGTTTTTCGTAAGATAACTACCAATGTAACTCTTCTTTTATATACATGATAGAGCAATATCTCCAGAGTTTTATGGAGAAAATTATTGCATATATTACAGAAACACAGAACACTACACAAGTTGGAAGTTAGTTAAGATAACTCTATCAACACTTCTCTCGATTCTGCATAGCAGGTTGCAGAATATCCCAAAACATGCAATCAAAGTTAAGTTGAAGCAGGTCTGCAAGTACCATGCAGTGCAGATAGAAGATCAAAGGTCAAAGATAAGCTCAAGTAATCAGCAACCTAGAAATAATCAGCAACCTAGAAAGCATCTTTACTCTCAAAGGTGAGTCAATATTTTAATCTCAATCAATGTTGCATGCCATGTTTAAACACATATTAGCATCTAAGTATGTCCCTAGTGTGATATCAGATGCATGGAATGTGTTGCACTTTCTATGCAGCAAATACAATAATGGCACATTGACAACAATAAAATGTGTAAGATGAAGGGTTTTAGAGAGTCTGTCTATCTAAAATTGAGGATCTTAGAAAGAAAAGGAAGGAAACTTGGTAGGTGGCAGAATTATCTTTAGGCTTAAATGCTTCTAAATATGGATGGCAATAGCCTCTACGAGCAATTTTCAAAGAAACCATACCAACCATTCTAGATAGGCATGTGCATTACTATGAGCACTCTTTCATGGCAATAAATGGAGACCAAGATGTTATACTTAGTGAATACTAGCATAAAGCATGTGCAATGCACATGAGGGACAATATAGATCAATAAGCTAGCTGTCCTGCTATAACAGGTTTCAGCCAGCTGGACCCCCTTTAGACACTTTTACCGACTCTTGGATTTTACCGACTCTTGGATTGCCCCATACCTTTTCTTTCTTGCCTTTAAACAATCAATGTGGAATCACATGAGCAAGAGCACATTGAAGTATTGAACATCTGAAGGACACTCAAGAGTCCACATTATGTATTAGTGCACATGTCTTGATCTTAATCTGCCCCTTCAATAAATATCAGATTTGTGACTGACATAAATCCAGTAAGCATAACATATATGCGACAGTTGATTAGGAAAACATTTTGGGTGTTTTACAGCTTTATGGCTCAGAAGTTGATGAGTAAGGTGAGTTAAGCAATTTATTGAATCCTCCAAGGAATAATGCCTTGCCATAAAGGTGAAGAGATCATTTGTACAAAAGGGCGATCATCTGTACAAAAGGCTGAACTAAGAAATTCTTATCTTTGTTTTTTTGGTTGGAGTAAATTAAGGATGGTTCTTTAATCGCATGGAACCTGATTTCCTCGATGATAATGCAGATTGAAATTCCAACATGCCAATGATGCAACCATTTATTGCTTTGAGAGGATTTTGGCTATTAAGTTCAAGTTTTGAAAAGCCCCCTTGTTCTACCTCAGTGGATCAGTTGCCAAAGAAGTTGAATTCTCTATGCTAGTAAAATGTAATTTGGAAGAACTACCTATAGCCTATTTGCAAGTACCTCTCAAACAAGGTTCTCTGATAAAAAAAGGCTGGCTGCTTATATTGACCAAATGGACAAGAAACTTGTAAGTTTGGAAAGGCTATTTGCTCTCTCTGGCTGAGAGAATGACACTTCCAAACTCAGACCATATAGAATATCCTTTCTTTGTCATGTCTTTCTTCTTACTCCCCAAGCAGCAAAGGAGAAGAATTTTTTAGTAAGCTTAGCATGATTTCTTTCGGTGAGAGATAAACTTGTGAGTATAATCAAAAGCAATGATGATTATAGACTTGTCAGCTGGAAAATAAAAGATTTTGTGTTTTGGGTGGGGGGCTTAGGTTTCTCAGTATTCAAGGTATGTATTTGGACCATCTCAAAAAGTGGAGGCTACTTAAAAGATAAAGGGGAGATCTAGGCTCATGTAATTAGAGACCATCAAATTACCAAAGAATGTGAAGCCTTTAAAATATAAGATGCATGGGTGGTATTTTCACCTTTTGGAAAAGCGTGGTCAAATAAGGAAAACTTTTGGATATGGCTTTAAGATGCTGATCTGACATGGCTGAGGCACTTCCTTTTAAAAGCCACTAGAGTCTGGACTCTGTTCTCATGATCCCATTTCATGACCAATTTCATCTTGCTGGAATGATGCCTCTATCTCATCTTACTAGAACAGGAAGATCAATGACCAAGATTTACAAGTTAACAAGAAGATAATCTGATTTAGCAAATCTCGGAACCTCCAATAGGTACAGAACCTTAATGTTAGATTATTTTTTAAGATTTTTATCATCATTGAAAGTAAAGCCCATTAGATTCACACAGTAAGAGCACTCCATAGATTCCTGAATCTTGTGAGTAGCTAAGCACTTACAAGAAATCCTGAACCCGCACACCCCCCCCTCCCCCCGTGGCGCACGGCACGACAGTGCATGCTTTTTGCTATATGGGTATCAATAACATTAATAAAATTAGCTTAACAAAAAGAAGGTGCATGGTAGCCATTCTTGGTGATTGCTTTGACAAGTCAATCAGTTATCCCCACATTTCTTGTCGAACTATCCTTCGAATAAGGAAACAAAAGCAGCAACTCCTCTATTTCGAAGGCAAACCTAGTTTAGTTAGATATTTAAGAGAGACATGAAGAAGAAAATTTAAAAAGAAAGATTTGAGAGTCAGTGGGAAGCCAGATATGGTAGTCACCTTTGAATGTTTCCAGAATGAATACAAGAATTTTTCTTAACAAAAATGCAATAGGACTTCACCCCTTCACCACGTCAATTCCTCATGCTGATGTGGCAGGCTGGCACATATGATTCGACCACCTCCACATGAATCCACCAACCACCCTGAATCAAACCAATCCCTTCATGTTGCAACCACACAAGGAATTGATGGGATGAACAAGTGGAGCCCCATAGCACAAGGGTAATTTAGAAACACAAATCAAGTATTTCGGCAGACAGAATTAATTAATACTGAGTTTCTCCATAGCTGGATGCTGAAACTGACGACACATCTGGACAGGCCAGGATTCCTAGAATAGCGCACTACTCTTCCCTACAAGCCATTGTAGTGGAAGCCTCGTTTCTCTTTGTGATATGGTATGATATTCTTTCTCGGTTTCTTTCAAATTGATGGTGGTCCAACATTCTTTCAGCTGGATTATTTATCACTTATCACTCTGCTTGTTTCTTTACATATCGCAAACGAAAACAGATGAAAAATCCCACCTTTTTGCCTAAAAAATAGAAGGGAACAAAAACAGAAAGCATATTTCTTCTAACGTTAGCATTCTGATAATAAGCTACTATATCCACGACCCAAAAAAAAAAAAAAAAACATACCATCCAGTTCATAGATGGAAATCTAAAGAAAGACTAGCGGAGAACTAACAGGAAAGGATCCAACAAGTCAGGCTGTCTTTCATGGGGTTCTTGTTTTGGTATGACCATCTTTATTCGTTCTCTGCTGTCATGGGTTTCGACGGGCGGGCCAATATCCTGAAAAAATTGAAACCCTAGATTAACCCTCCAAAGAAAATCGTTATACCACGAACAAAAACAAAACAAAAACGTGGAAGAGAAGAGATGGAGATGAAAGAGTTGGCACGGAGCGAGAGAACCATTTGGAAACCCTAGAATGGTTAGTGATGGGTTCCAACTTGGAACCAGGCGAGACGGAATGGGATGAGAATGGAGGGAATGAAGGGATAGAGCGAAAGAGACAGACCTGAAGTTGTGCGGTTTGAGGACTTTGCTCGGCCGCGGCAGCGGAAGCCGGAGAGGAAGGGGCTCGGGAGGCAGAAGAGGGCGAGGCCATGGGTGACGTTGAGGTAACCGCAGAAAGAGGGGAGCGGAGCGGTGGGGCTGTGGAGCTGACGAGGCAGTGAGTAGGGTGGACCCTGTCGGACAAAAAATCCCCTAATCTATATTATTTTTTAATTATGAATGGCAACGTATCGGATTTCGATAGAATAATCTAAAATTTATATCGATCCCGTAAAAAAATTCTATATCCCATGTCCATCTTAAATCCCTTATAGATCGAATATAAAAATATCATGTTTGGATCGGATCAGGTCGAATATATCTGATCTCATAAAATTTAGTTTACATAAAACAGTCGGATCGAATCGGATCGAGCCGAGTATATTCGTTACATATCTAATTTACTTAAATATTTTATAAAAAATATTTTTTAATATATAAACGGATCAAGTTTGGATTAGGACATACTATTATACATACCCGATTCGAACCCAAGTCGGGTTTTTTTATCTAATCCATATATATTTATAAATTAGGCTGGTTGGGTTTTACCCATCCCATTAGGATCGGATCGGGTTAGGTATCCACCGGGTTGGTAAAAATTACTATCCCTATTTCCAATGATCCGGGCTAAGGCTGCAAATGGATTGGGTTGACCCGTGACCCGATCCGATCCATTTAAACCCGATTCAACATATTTTTATGGATTCATAGATCTAGGTCGAGTCCTAAAATTAGACCTATTTCATTTTCTGGATTTGATCTGGGTTTATTAAATTTGGACCCGATCCAACCCGATCCAATTCGAATATACTAATACTATTAGGATCATATATATATATATATATATATATATATATATATATATGGATCTTTAAATTATAATTTAACACTTATATGAAATTTATTTTTAACATAAAAATAGAATTATAATTATTTTTATATCTTAATTTATTTTAAAAATAGTATTATTTATTATCTATTTTATATTTAATAATAGTTAGTTATGTAATAATTGAAATATAGTTATCTATATTTTATTTGGGTCATATTTAGATTCAAATTTTTTAGATTAAAATCAATTTATTTATGGATCCAATCCAACCCAACCCGAATGATCCGTTAGATTAAAAATTTTGATAATGAACCCGATCAATTCAGTCCAATTTTCTAGTGAATTAGATCTGTATCTAATATTAGAATCCAATCAAAAATTGAATCGAATCGGAATCACTTAGGATCCAATCCGACTTGATCAATTTGCGCCCCTAATCCGGGCTTCGATGTGAATGGCCGTTGAAGGTCCCAGCGGGTGGAGTGCATGGGCATCTCACCTACGACGCGTTGAGGGTCCTGTACCTGCAACTTCTCTGTTACCTTTGACATGTTAATCTGCTTCTCCATCCAGAATTCGAATCGCATCCACGTACCATAAGATGTAATCAATATGTAAGAATTTCAATTCATGAAATATTTTATACTATTTTGCAAAACAGAATAAGATGTAATCAGTAGGTGAGCTTTTTATTTAGTCCTTGAGGCAGATAAAATATAATTGAACATTATAAAATGCAACTTCTAGATGGACCGGAAGTCCAATGGTGAGATTCACCAGCTAACTAATCTTTGCATCCAAATAAACTTAGTGCCTCCAACTCTTTTTGGAATAAAAAGTCCTTTTTGAAAGATCTTGGATGTACCTCCCTTAAACTAGAATTTTGAGCATGGACAAAATTAAGACGGATGCCAACCGAATCCTAAATGGACTAGGAGTCAGCAGCAACTTCAAGTGCTAACAACCTAATACTAAACTTCCTTACGCCATTTCCTCCCTTCTTCTGATTAAAAGTCCTTCTGTTTGGGGTGTCTTAGATGCCCCTCTTGCAGCAATCTAGGCTGGTTAAAACAACATATAAGGTGGAAGAAAGAGAGTCCTTGAGGAGAAGTCTTCTTGGTGCTATTCCTTCCTATCACTCACTTTGTTTTTTTGGTGCTGCTTCTCTTGGCTTTGAATTCCTTTGACATATAATACTTTAGGGTGGTGTGAGGAGAGAAAGGCTCAAGTTTAGAAAGAGAATAAGTTAGTATCGATTATATATACTTAGGTTTATATGATGTGCCCTTTTATAGGTTAAAGCATATGCTTAATCCAAATAAGAATAGAAACAATAACCTAAATCCTAACTGAAACTTTTTTTAAGGCTAATCCAATTAGGAGAGCACTCATCTAAGCCCATGTAGACTTATGATTTTATTCACTCTCACACCCATTTGGATCCAAACTTGATCTAATATGGATTAGTCCCTTCACGACCCAAAATCCTAGACCTCGAGCACGTGGAGGGCCGAACCTCCATCCTATGACCAAACCAATCATAGCGTTAGGATCCAAACTGGTCATAAGCTCTTGGAGCCATCGCCAAGGCTCCTCTCCTAGCCTTCCAAGGCTTGGGAGCACCATATCCACACCAACACACCTGGCCCATTAAAGCCTATCAGGCTTATTAAAGCCCAACGGTTGATTGATACCCAATCGATAAAAGTGATTGACTAATAATTGATTATCTACACTAGGCCAAGCCCACTGGCCGATTAACACCCGATCGATAAAGATAATTGATTAACAATCGAGCATCCAAACTTTGCCCATTGAAGCCTGATGAGCCCATTGAAGCTCATCGGGCCCACTAAAGCCCATCAACCAATTGATACCCGGCTAACAAAGGTA
Organism: Areca catechu; assembly: GCA_021397845.1. Taxonomy (NCBI): domain Eukaryota; kingdom Viridiplantae; phylum Streptophyta; class Magnoliopsida; order Arecales; family Arecaceae; genus Areca; species Areca catechu. Next base: position 68,481,891 of record CM038045.1, read on the forward strand.
ACTGATAAACAATCGATCATCTGTACTTGGCCTACTAAAGCTTGCCAGGCTTACTGAAGCCCATTGTCCAATTGACACCGATTCAACAAAGGTGATTGATAAACAATCAATCATCCACACCAGGCCCATTGAAGCCCAACTGATCGATTGACACCCGATAGACAAAGAGAGTAATTGCCGAGTTAGTTGCTTGACATCCAATTAAACTACGGTGACAACCAAATGGCACTCGTTTATAAGGTTCCAGATAATTGATCAATACTAAGTCGTTAGAAGAGAACCATATCAAAGTTAGTCGGACTGGGATGACACATGTTAATTAACAGCTAGTTATCAACAATTATGATGATTGACTATACTCAATCATCCAAAGAAGCACCGACATGTTTAAGCAATAATCAACTTTCTACCATTGAATGAAAATACATCAAGTCCCATTTTTGGAGGTCCTATGCCAATGATTAGGAGCTAGTGCATGATAGAGTACCTAACCGACTAAGAGACTTGGGCGAATTTTGTGGCCGAAGGATTACTTATTTGACTAAGTTCCGAAGATAATGTTATTTGGCCAAGACTACCTTTCTAATTAAGGGACTTGGTAGAAATTCACTCATATTCAAGGAGCACATAAAGATGCAACATTGAAAAGTAGTTGAACTTTCATTGATACATGTAAAAGTTTTTATAAAAGCCGGATATAGTCTACAAAGTAGAAGATTACAAAAATAAAGAGAACTTCTAAGACTGGCCTTGGGAGCAACGACCGGTTCCTCGGGGCCCTTAATAGCGGCTACCTTGACTTCAGTATTGGAAATCGGGATAAAGTTTCATGCATGTATTTTTTTTTAATTTATAGTAAAAGCAAATCATATTAAAACTACTTTTAATTAGAAAACATACATTAGAATAATTCTAAAAATTCCTACTAAGGATCTAAAACATGATATGCAAAGTACTAAGTGCTAAAATTTAAATCAACATGTATTGATCTCATCGATGCATGCTGTAGATCAAATTTATACTACTTTTAAGATCAAATCTTATATCTGAGCATAGGTTACTGATCTTCACTACTAATGGTATATGAAAAAGGTTCTTCAGGTCATCTTGTAGCTACACATGATATCTGGCCTCTACAGATCGTCTACATGGAACCCTAAAATGATTGGCCTTCCTGGAATGCTAGTTCCATGCGAAGGCCTTTAGATAGCTGATTTTAAAATTTTTCTTTGGAACTTATTGAACCCTCCAAAAAGATTAAGAAGAGCAGGTCTAGAAGGATTAGATAGTGGAAAAAAAACTATAGAGGCTCTTCTCCTTGTTTTTCATTTTCTTTTTCTCTTCCTTAAAATCCTAGAACCCTAGTGCTAGAATTAAGAACCCACGCCCCCTTGTTTTCACACCAACACAGCACAATTATTTTTCTTTGATGATTTATTATCCCAAACTCATAATAAATCCTTCTCTTTTTTAGTGCATAATCCCAAAAAAATAGATTAAAATAGGCATCTAAAATAATTTTAAAAAAAGTGGAAAGAAGGGATAGATAAGGATAAGTGGTGAGGACACCAGAGTTAGAAAGAAATGTCAGATCACTTCCAGCTCCTTGTGGATCACCAATGAATAATCTATCTTAATTTTAATTTCAGCATGAGTCATTGAGTCCTGTAATTAAAGTTTAGCCTATTTCAATTTTGTAATTTGGTCAAATTAGGTTCAATTTGATCAAGTTAGGTTTACTTTGATTGAGTCTTGAATTAGTCAAGGGGTTTACAAGTCAAGGGGTTTACAAGCTAGCCAAGACAAGATATTTGATCAAGCCGAGTGGAAGGATGCCCAAGGGAGCATGCCATGTCACCTCATCATCACCATGCCACGTCACCTCATCATGCTACATCACCACCCCACTCTCCTTGGTCGGCCGAAAGTCATGAAGGGAGGGCGTCTACTTATGAAACATTCAAAATTCAAATGTCAAGAGGATTGTTATCCATTCCAACAAAAGCAAGTTTGAAATCAAGAGAAGTTGGAAGCCCACCTTTATCCACACTTATCCTTATCTTATCTAGTATGGATAAGCCTTATCATGTATTCAAATGAACCTTATCTTATCTAGCATGGATAAGCCTTATCATGTAGTCAAATGAACCTTATCTTATCTAGCATGGATAGACCTTATTATGTATTCAAATGAGCTTTATCCTTATATTTCTATTATGTAAATGAGGGTCTATAAATACCACCCTCATCGCCCCTTGTAATCAGATTTGATGATGAATGAAATTATTTTTCTCCAACTCCTTTGCTGTGAGCTCATTATCATATGTGAAAGAGGGCGTGAGGTCCAAGTTATCTTCCAACTATCAACCACCAATCCAAAGTCCCAAGATGCCATCAAGCCACCTCTTTCCCTTTCTCCATTCTCCATTCTATTCTTTTCCATTCTTCTCTCACCCTCCATGACCACTAACTGATTCTTTTGTAGGACCCCTGGTATCTACAATATGAAGTAAAGATCTTCCTTGCCTTGGAACCATCAATATTGAGGATCTACTACACCCGACGAACGGGAGTCTCAAGTTCAGTTGCAAAATCCTGAGTGCAAAAATTGATTCTACTTCAAAGGTGCGATACATCATTGTTGGTGAGTAAATCCAATCCTAAACTCTCTAGATCTGATCCTTTGAAGTTGATCGTCCTAGTTTAGATAGTTTCTCAACCATTGAATCCTGATCTCTTCATTTGATTGTATGAAATTTCATTGCGGGTATCTTAGCAGTATTCTAATAGTCTTCTTAATTAGTTCTATTGATCTCTTTTTGCATGAGTTCGCTGAAATCTTAATGTTCATTGCTTCTTTAAAAAGATAGGTTACTAAATATTAGAATAGCATCTCTTTCATCCCACATCATTATTGGTATCAGATCATGGTTAGACTAGGGCATAAAAACTAGTCGCTGAAATTTCCGCATTCATCCTAGGACTAGATCTCGAAAAGCTCTTCTAATAGCTCTTCGGATCTTAGTTTACTTTGCATGTTTTTTGTTAGTGATTTGTCCATATCAAATCAGATCTGAAATCTTATCTCATAGATTTCAGATCTAAAGTTTTTCAAAAAAAAATTATTTGTTTTTCTTAGTCTACTCTCTAGTGGAAGGAAATCATGCCTCCTGAGCGGGTATACGAAAGTATATTATCATGACCCATGAAAATAATGAGCCAAGACCGGACGTGATAATCTGATATTGGAGAGCCCGTTGTATGTAGTGTATGCTTGCATGATTGGCTAATTGATTGTTTAAATTGCATGTTTAATCTTCTAAGCATGACCTAGGTCAAGATTTCTAGCACATCTTGAATTTTGAAACTATCTAACCGAATCTCAAACATTTAAACTTTAACTTTTGAATTTTAAAATCTGAAATTTAAAAATTGAAATTCAAAATTCAAAATTCAAATCTGAAATTCAAATCTAAAATTTGAAATTTAGAAGTTTAAATTTTGAATCGTATGTTACTTCTATATCTTCTAACCTATTGACTAGTTAGATTGGTTGTGCATTCATTCATTTGAAAATACTTAAGGGCATGCTATCATAAAATAAGGGAAGGGTTTCATCACCTTTCCTTGGCCCAAAAATAACTAACCCCATCTTGCATTGTCCTAACCTTAATATAAAACCGAGTAGAAACTTAAAAACTAGGGACACTCACAAGTCAGGTTCATATTCATGTTGAGCCCTAGTAGTGATTGATTCTGTGTGTGCTTCTGAATATTGGTATCTAAGGCTAGGGGTCAACGGCAAATGCCTTAAGCAGATTTGTGGTTCTTTAATTAGGATCTCACGAAAGTGAGGGGTGCCTCCCACATCCCACCTCTTACCTGGCCAGTTGAAAGAGTACCTACAGTCTTGGTTATTACTTTGTCGATTCATGCTATATTAAACTTCTAGGTCTAGGAGCCCTAGAAGCTAGGATTGTATTGCATGACCACTAGAGCAGGAACTCCATATCAACAGCCCCAAACCCAAACAAGTCCCACCATTTATCCAAATCTGGAAGCCTTGATGAGATCTATGATCGAACAGTTTAGGCAACTCAACACTAGGTTTGACCAAATGGAGGACAGAATGGAGAACCTTGAAAAGTCTCATATGACTCATCCTGAGCCTGAGTTTCCTAGACCCACTCCCCTAGGTCCAAGAGCCCAACACCGTGAACTCATCCCTAAACCTAATCCTAGGCATCTCTATCAATATGTTAATGACCAAGAGGAAAGAGTCCTTAGGAACATACGACTTGATGCACCTACCTTTGATAAAAACTTAGACCCTAAGGTGTACACTGATTGGGAGAGTGACATGGACAAGTATTTTGAGTGGTATGAGATGTCGGAAGAAAGAAAAGTCAAGTTTGCTAAGCTTAGGTTAGTCCAATGGCTAGATTGTATTGGAAAAATGTTGAACACATTAATCACCAAAGATGAGATTTGCCCATAGTTACATGGAGAGCCATGAAGATTAAACTTAGGGAGAAATACCTACCCTTGTCCTATGAGCAAAGACTTTTAGACCAGTGGCAGAAATTGAGCCGAGGCAACCAGACCGTGTCCGAATACATAGCCAAATTTGATGAATTTGTCATGAGGTATCGTGTAGTTGAGTCGGAGGCTATCACCTTATCTAGGTTTCGAGCAGGACTACATGAGGAGATTCAGAGAGAATTGTTTCTAAGAGAAGTCCATGATTTAGATCAAGCCTATCAGGTTGCTATGGACTGTGAGAGATTCCAGAGAGGACCCATTACCTGTTGATCTGAGCCCAGCAAGTTTAGTATCCCTGGACGTAGGCCAAGTATAGGCCAGTTTCCCAATAGCCGATCCAAACCTACCACTCCACTAGCTCGTAAGGATGACAAAGGTAAGGCACTTGAAGTGCAAAAGGATACAAACCAAAACGTGCAATGCTATAGGTGTCATAAAGTTGGCCACTATGTTGGTCAGTGCCCTGCACGAGCCTTACACATAGGAGAGCTTGATGAAGAAGACCTAGAAACTATTGAAGAATGTGAGGAGGAAGTGTATGAAGCTGAGCCAAATCTAGCAGATGAGTATGAAGGGGACGAGGAAGACAGAGTCATCTGATTTATTGGGAGTTGTTAGATATATTCTGACTCAGACTAAGAAAAATGAGGACTGGCGTAGGACTAACATCCTACAAACCTTTATTAAATTAGGAAAGAAAGTTTGTAAAATCATCATAGATAGTGGGAGCTGTGTTAATGCCATTTCCACCAATGCTGTTAAAAACTTAGGTTTATCTATAGTTCCCCATCCCAACCCCTATAAGTTCTCTTGGATTGACTCAACCTCTATTCCTATTAGATTGAGATGTCAGGTTACACTCCAAGTCCAGTCATATCAGGAAAAAGTCTGGTGTGACATTCTTCTAATGGGGGTTAGCAGCATTATTTTAGGAAGACCCTGGTTGTATGACTATGATGCTATCCTTTACGGTCATTCCAATTTATATTCCTTTAACCACCATGGTAAAAGGATCGTCATAAATTCGACCCCACCTAAGGATAACATCAAGAGAGGGTCTACTAATCTGAGGGAAAAGAAGCCAGGATTAAACCTGATCACTGCTAAGGAACTGGAGCATGAGATTACTAGAGATTCGCCAGTTTGGATTTTGACCACTAGGAAGAGTCCATTTGAAATTATCCATGGGTATAAGCCAAGAAAACCTTTAGACCTTATTCCCTTACCCATGCATGCACGCATTTATGAGTTTGTAGAGTCACACGCACATCATATTAGAGAATTGCATAAAGAAATTAGTAAAAAAATAAATGAGAGCAATGAATCAATAAGCATATGTCTAACTCACGTAAAAGACTCAAAGAATTTGATGAAGGAGACTCTGTTATGATCAGGCTTTGACCTAAAAGGTTTTCACCTGGAACCATGAAAAAATTATTTGCCCGTAGTGCAGGACCATACAAGATCATAAAGAAAATTGGATCTAATGTCCATGTACTAGAGTTACCTCATGAATTAGATATTAGTCCAACCTTCAATGTTTTAGACCTTGTTGAGTATAAGGAACTAATGATGATATCTAGTGAGCCATTTGGGCATGATTCTATTTTTAAGAGTGACCCTACCCCTGAGTGTCCACTAGCCAAAATACTAGAACGGAGAAATAAGATTGAGCAGATTATGGATGACAAGACTATCACTACTCGGAGTAAAGATTATCAACGTTACTTGGTTTGTTGGCAAGGTCAACCTGAATCTAAGGATTCATGGATCACTCGAGAGGATCTCCAAAGGATAAACCCAGACTTGCTAGAGCATTATTAGAGTCATATTGACCCATACTCGACAGGGTTGAGTTCTTCCCATCCCGGAAGAATTGGTGAGGACACTGGAGCTAGAAAGAAATGTCAGATCACTTCCAGCTCCTTGTGGATCACCAATGAATAATCTATCTTAATTTTAATTTTAGCATGAGTCATTGAGTCCTGTAATTAAAGTTTAGTCAATTTTAATTTTGTAATTTGGTTGAATTAGGTTCAATTTGATCAAGTTAGGTTTACTTTGGTTGAGTCTTGAATTAGTCAAGGGGTTTACAAGCTAGCCAAGACAAAACATTTGATCAAGTCAAGTGGAAGGATGCCCAAGGGAGCAAGCCACGTCACCTCATCATCACCATGCCATGTCACCTCATCATGCCCCATCACCACCCCACTCTCCTTGGTCATTCAAGAGTCATGAAGGGAGGGCGCCTACTTATGAAGCATTCAAAATTCAAATGTTAAAAGAATTGTTATCCATTCCAACAAGAGCAAGTTTGAAATTCAAGAGAAGTTGGAAGCCCATCTTTATCCACACTTATCCTTATCTTATCTAGCATGGATAAGCCTTATCATGTATTCAATGAACCTTATCTTATCTAGCATGGATAAGCCTTATCATGTATTCAAACGAACCTTATCTTATCTAGCATGGATAGGCCTTATCATGTATTCAAATGAGCCTTATCCTTATCTTTCTATCATGTAAATGAGGGTCTATAAATACCACCCTCACCCCCTCTTGTAATCAGATTTGATGATGAATGAAATTATTTTTTTCCAACTCCTTTGCTGTGAGAGCATTGTCATCCGTGAGAGAGGGCGTGGGTCCATCGGGCATGAGGTCCAAGTTATCTTCCAACCATCAACCACCAATCCAAAGTCCCAAGACGCCATCAAGCCACCTCTTTCCCTTTCTCCATTCTACTTTCTATTCTTTTCCATTCTTCTCTCACCCTCCACGACCATTAACTGATTCTTTTGTAGGATCCCTGGTATCTACAATTTGAAGTGAAGATCTTCCTTGCCTTGGAACCATCAATATTGAGGATCTACACCCGAGGAATGGGAGTCTCAAGTTTAGTCGCAAAATCCTGAGTGCAGAAATTGATTCTACTTCAAAGGTGCGATACATCATTGTTGGTGAGTAAACCCAATCCTAAACTCTCTAGATCGATCCTTTGAAGTAGACCATCCTAGTTTAGATGGTTTCTCAACCATTGGATCATGATCTCTTCTTTTGATTGTATGAAATTTCATTGCGGGTATCTTAGCAGTATTCTAATAGTCTTCTTAATTAGTTCTATTGATCTCTTTTTCATGAGTTCGCTGAAATCTTAATGTTCATTACTCCTTTAAAAAGATAGGTTACAAAACATTAGAATAGCATCTCTATCATCCCGCATCAATAAGGCTAAGAGTTTCAATCCTATTGAAACTCTATAAATTTAAATTCAAAACTAATTCAAATTTAAACCAAACTTATCCCTTACCTAATCTACTTCAAGAAGAGAGAAAGAGTGGGCAACAAATAATTTTTGTCATGGAGAAATTCACGATATTCCCAGATCAGCATGGAGAATTTTTAGGAGAAAAATTAGGAGTGGCACTAGGTTTGAGTTTAAGACATGATTTGATCTAATTTAAATGCAACCTAATCAAATTAGATTTGACCTAATTAAGACATCTAAATCTAATCTAATTAGGTCCCTAATAGTTTAATTAATTCCTAATCAAATAAAAAATTAATTGAGTCCAAGTATGAATCAAAGTAGAATTAAAATTTCTTAGTGATTAGATCATCATTTAACCTAATCGGAAGAAACCTAATTGAACCAAATTTAATTAGACTTGACCTAAATCTCTTTGCTTAATCAAATTAAGTCAATTAATAGTATAATTATTAATTAATCATTCTATAATTAATTAATACTTAATAAATTATTTCATTATAATACTTATATAAGGTTAATTATCAATCATATTGATAATATTCCTTAAATGATTTTCAATAGTTAATCAGCCATCATAATCACTTAGAAACTTCTATTGTATATGATCCCATAGGTTCGAATACTAATTTAATAAGTTTATGAACTAATCAATGTGACTATCTTGTAATAGTACCCGATGTCCGGATAGGTCAAATGATTGCAAAGCAACATTCAACAACCCAGGTATATGGTTACCGTATAATTCATCTCTTTGATCCAATGCTCAAGATGACTTTAGAGTTAACTATCAATTCTTAAATAGTGCATCCAGATATATCTTAACCTAATAAATCCTATGACTCCTCACAAAAATTATCCTGGCTAAGATTTTGCTAAATTGAAACATAGCAAAGTAGTATCCCAACACCTTGGAGTGGTTGTTGACTCATATCTTGATTTTGATAAATAACAAAATACTTAAGTTAATTTGAGTACTAATTATGTGTTAAAAATATGTTTATCAGAATTAGGTACTCATCAAAGTTAGAGTATGCTGTAAAGTCGAAATGCCTGTCAGTCAGTTGAAGAAGCCACTTAAGTTAATGGATTTTCAAGTAACATGGACCTTGGAACATAAGAAAGACTTTGAAGAACTCAAATTTTGAATTTGGACAAGTTTCAGCACTGTTCCAGCCAAGTGTCGACTCATGAAGACCAAGTGTCAACTCAGGTGTCGACTCATAGAAGCTTGAGCTGATACGCAAAAAAATTTTTAGCCAGAATGCAGAAGTGTCGACTCATGAATAGCCAAGTGTTGACTCAAGTATCAACTCATGGACGGCCAAGTATCGACTCAAGGCCTGAGACCAAACAGTATACAGAATATGCTGATTTCAGGAATTTGGTCAAGTATCGACTCATGAAGATGAAATATCGACTCACCAGAAGAAGTGTCGATGTACTGTGCATTCCAGAGAGCTTCAGAAGACTTATTTGAACTAGTATCGACTCAAGTATCGACTCATGGACTAAAGTATCGATACTTGCAGGTCTGACAGCACAGTAATGGCTAGTTTTCTGAAGTACATAACTTTCTCATTTTGTGTCTAACGGCTATTTTTTCCTCTCTAATAGCTATAAATGATTTTTTAAGATTTGGAAAGGTATTTAAACATCACTAAACACAAGAGAGAAGTAACTAATGAAGAACTGATTGCATACACCAAAAGCATTCAATACTTTTGAGAGAGTTGAGCCTTCGAGCACTTAAATTTCAGAAAGAGCATTCAAGTCCATATTTTCAAGCATTAATTAAGACTTCAACAACTTGAAGACAAGCTTTTTGACAACATTCAAGAGCTTCATCGACATATTTGCTTTGATTTAGAAAGCTATTTGTATTCTCATACTTGTACTTTAATTTTGTTGTTACTAGTTTCAAGGGGATTGAAACTAGTATTGAGGTTGTTGGTTAGCCTTGTATGAAAATCAATTGAGGTTTATTGGTGAGCCTTGAGTGAAAACCAACTTGGTTTGTTGGTAAGCCAAGAGTGAAAAATCAACTAGATTTTTGGTTAGCCTTGTAAGTAAAAATCAAGGAATTTTGATTAATGATCCCAAAAAACTAATCTACTATAATCAAGGTTGGATTATAGTGAAATTCTCAAGAAAAGATTGGGAAGTGGATGTAGGTACTTGGAGTGCACCAAAATACTATAAATTTCTATGTTTGTGATTGCTTATTATTCTTTCTGCATTTACTTCATTACTTCTACTGCATATTATTATTGAGTATACAAATACTTTAGAAACACACTAGCACCTAATTTAAACTCATTCAGAAAAATTTTAAAATTCAATACACCCCCCTCTTGGGTTGCTTCGCTGGACAACAGTGATCAATTCCATCTTGACTCACACACCAACTTTACAAGTACTTGACTGTATCCAGAAACTTTCCATTACTGTATTAGAAACATAGGTTGCCTATCACCAAAATATACTGAGTTATTTGTATGTCACCATGATGATCTCAGGTCAAAGGGATACTTATACCCATATATTTCTATGAGATACTCTTGACAGTAGAGTACTCTATAGAGTTGGTCACATTCAGTGAAATGTACTCCTACACTCACCTTCATGCAATTCTAGTGTCTTCACACTCCTTGGTTATGAGGACAACCAATCTACATGGCACACAATGACCTATACTCAATAAACATTGTCATCCTAGGTAACAACATATCATTTGATCATGAACAGGTTTAAGAACTATATAACAAATCCTTCTTTATCGAATAGAAGTAGTTCCAAGAACTTCATCATAAAAGAGTTCAACTAAAGGAACATGTACAAAAAAGATCAACTACCAAAATAACTTTTATTAATTAAAAATTTATATATAAATTATAATGAACTTAATCATCTATAACTCAGATAATTAGTTTTAGAACACATTTCCTAACAACTCTTACTTGGACTAGAGCCAATCAAAATAACATCTAATATCCATCTTCCATTTATGATCATTGAACTCTTTGATTCTAAGAGCTTTAGTAAATGGGTTATCCAAGTTCTCCTTTCAATCAATCTTCTGAAGGTCAACATCACCTCGATCTATGATTTCTTAGACAAGGTAGTAGCGACATAGAATATGCTTGGTCCCTTAATGTGACTTTGGTTTCTTTGCTTAAGCTATGCTCCAATTCTATCACAATATAGAAAAATTAGACTATTAATAGAGGGTGCCACTCCTAACTTGCTGATGAACTTTTATAACTAAATAGCTTCCTTTATAGTATCAGATGCCGCAATGTACTTTGCCTCGCGTACTAAATCGATCGCAATGTACTACTTAAAATTTTTCTAGTAGATTGCTTCTCCATTCAGGATAAAGATATATCCCGACATAGTCTTATTATCGTTTGTATTTGACTAAAAATTGGAGTCAGTATAATCCATAATTTCAAGTTAGAATCTTCATAAATAAATTACTGGTCCTTAATATTTCTTAAATATTTAAGGATAGTCTTTACGACCTTTCAATGGTCCTCACTTGGCTGGATCAAATTAGTATCTACTTACTATCCCTAGTGAGTATGCCACATCTAGTATTGTACATGTCATGAAGTATATAATAGATCCCACTGTCGAAATATATGAAATCCTACTCATGCACTTTCTCTCTTAAGAAGTTGTCAGACAATTCTTCTTAAAGAAAGTAATTCAATGACTTATCAAAAGATGCCATTTTTTGAATTTACCATGCTAAACCGCTTTAACATGGTTTCAATGTACGTGGACTAGGTTAAACCAAGCGATCTTTTAGATCTATCCCTTTAGAACTTAGGATGCTTTTTCTAAGTCTTTCACGGAGAAATAAGAAGACAACCATATTTTTATTCTCTGAAATGCAGAAATATCATTTTCAATTAAGAGAATATCGTCTACATATGAAATAAGAAATACGACTATTAAACCATTAGCCCATTTGTATATGCGGGATTCTTCTCTATTCTTAACAAAGCTATATATTTTGATTATCTTATCAAAATACATGTTCCAACTCTGAGATGCCTGCTTCAATCTATAAATGGATATCTAAAGCATGCACACCTTTGATTCATCTATGAATGTAAACCCTTCAGGTTATATCATACATACCTCTTCTTCCAGCTGTCCATTTAGAAAAATGATTTTAACATTAATTTGCCTAATTCTTAAATCATGATGTACCGCTATCGCAAACTTAATCTGAATGGACTTGAACATTGCCACAAAAGAAAATAACTTATCATAGTCAATATCATAATCCGATGTATAACCAGACGGGCTTTATAGGTTTCTACCTACTCGTCTGTTCCCTTTTTCTTTTGAAAATCCACTACACCCTGTGGGCTTAACCCCCTTTAAGTAGATCAACGAGTATCCATACATTATTGTCTTTCATGGACCCCATTTCGAGCTTTATGGCTTCAAGTTATTTTTCATAGTCGAAACTCTGAATGGCATCCATGTAGGTAATCGGATCTTCATTATTTTCATCAAGTTCAATATGATTACCATCCTGAACTAAGAACCTAGTATTTATCTGGCTGATGCGGTGTCTACCAGATCTTCTTAAGGATGACTCTACAATAGACTCTGGGTTTGAACTAATCAAATTTTATTTTGAGGGTTCAGTTACTTGAGTTGGTTCTTCTGCCTAGCAAATTTTTTCAAATTCAACCTTAAAGGCATTAGAAGGAACACTTTTTCTAAAAAGATTACCCTTCTACTGATGAACACCTTTTGTTCATCAGTATGGTAGAAGTAATAATTCTTAGTCTCTTTTGGGTATCCTATAAAGATACACTTGTCAAACCTAGATCTGAGCTTGTCTGTTTTCAAATATTTGACATAAGTTGGACATTCCTAGATCCTAAAATGTGAGATTACTGAATTATGCCCTATCCATATTTTATATGAAGTTTTATCAACAGACTTGTTGGAAACTCTATTGTAAACATAACAAGCCAACTCAAGTACATATCCCCAAAAGGAGATCGATAGACTTGCAAACCTTATCATGGAGTGAACTATGTTTAACAAGCTTTGATTCCTCCTTTCTAATATTCCATTATGATGAAGTATCCTAGGAGGTATTGATCGCTATCATAGATGATCAAAAATAATTTTATCAACTCAAACTATAGTTTAGGTGAGTCGAGATCATATCCTTAGGAATTAGTTGGGGTTATGTTCAGTTTCAGGATTTGTTTTGTTAGAGTTTTAATTAAGTTAAAAAGATAAAAGAGGAAAAATATCTTTATAACTAGGAATAAGAATTAAATTAAACTAATAAGCAAAAGATTAACAAGAATATGAAAGATGTCTTGGGTTTCAGTTCAGTATTTAGTATTATATTAAGTATTTTTTAATATATAATTATTAAATTATGATTGATCCTCGAGTATAGCCTATCTCGCTGGATATGGACCTTGATCCACTCCTACATAGTCATAAAATATTCAAAGTCTCTAATCATGAAAATAAAGTTTTCTATAATCAGATTTTAAGCATAACCCATCTCGCTGAGTACAAATCATATCCTAGGATCATGACTTATCTCTACATAGTCATAAGCAATTCTAAAATTAATTATAGTCTAGACATGAAGAACACAACTTGAAATAATGCAAAATAATTTTATTCATGAAAAGCAAACTATTACAATCAAGTACTAATTATATAAAAAAATTATAAAATATAAATACCAAAAATCTCATATACTCCCTAAAGATAAAACTCCTTAGCTACATATGATCTTCTCTTCTTATCTCTCTATGCAAGGCTCTAAAAGGATTCCAAGTGTTGATGCCTCAAGGTGAAGGTATGGAAGCCCTTTTATAGGTATTAGGAGGGAAGAGGCTTATGTGATTTTTCAATATGGGACTATGAGAAAAGAATCATGAATAACCAAGATTTATTTTTTACAAAATCAATGATTGGATGATGAACTGAATTCAAGTGGAAATAGACTTAAAATCCTAATAGATTTGGCCTTCAAATCCTTCTAATCGATATTTGACTAAAATGGAGCTTTTCTGCCATTGGGTTGTCATTGGATGCTTCAAATCAATGCCAAAATCCCCACCATGATTAGTGCAAACCAGCACCAATCGAGCACTAACTCCTGGCAAAGGATGATGGTTGAGGATGGTGGCGATGGCGGTTACACCCTGTTCGTGCCCCTCTTTAGCAGTAAGGAGCAGCATCGAGCTGAGGATGGCAAGCATGAAGGTGGCTCGGAATGGTGAAAACATGGCAAAGAATGGGGATAGAGAAGAGGTCGATGGTGCTTGGTGAGTCATGGCGACGACAGGGTGAATCGTGAGGAGCAACCGATGGAGTGGATCTCGAGAGGTGGCAATAATGGGCATGAGTTGTGGCATGGTGGCTCCGAGTATGACGACGATGATCAGGCGAGGAGGATGGCCCGTCGATGACACAGGAAGGAAGCGACGGGCAACCTAGATCAGGCTGGTAGCTTCTAAGGAGGCAGCAAGCGGTTCGAGAGGATGGCAATGATGGAAGGATGGTGGTGGCTTGGAGCGGTAGCTTCTCAGTAGATGGCAAGCAATTTGGGAGGATGGTGATGATGGAAGGATGGTGGTGGCCCGAAGAGGCAGCAAGCATTGCTGGTGGGTAGTGAGGTGGTGGCAACATCTCCTTCAACCGGCGATGGGCATCTCAGGAGGGAGGAAGATGGCTGGTGATGGGAAGGATGGCATCGGGCAGTGAGTGGCTGGAATGGGAAAGATGGTCTATGGGAGGTCTGTGGATCAGGCAACCAGTCCATGGTGGACCGGCTGCTCCAAAAACTATACTGACTTTGCTTTTCAATTGATTTTGGGCTCATTTGAACTCCTATTTGGATTCGGTTTGCATTTTTTAAATCCATAAATCAAGCTCTTTGAGTGGCATGTATCTTTTCTATAAAAAATAGATAAAAGAATCAATTTCTAAAGAATATGGATAAATTAATTTATAAATTATTATTTTTATAGCGATATTTATAGGACTTATTATTGCTACTAAATCACCTTTGCTTGAAGCTCTGATGGGGTCAGAGATCTTATTGATTCCTCTAGTGAGAAGGGGCCTCTCTTCTAGATGCTCCTCTTGGACAGAGACTTGCAAAGAAACCTAGGCTAGGGTACTAGTGGGGACACTCCGATGCTCAAGTTAGTGGCATGATTTGAGCAACAACTGGAGCGAAGAAAGAAGATGGCCTGAGAGCCAGAGATGAGCATATAGTAGCTTGCATACCTTGGTTGGAGGTCCTTCTTACTTATATAGAAGATGGATGCCATGGAGCGAGGTCTAAAGTCCTAGCAAAGCACTCCCTTACGAGGGGTGAAAGTTTGGTAGAGCTCTATGGGATAGGGCCTGGAGTCCTGGTAGAGCACTCCCATGCGAGGCATAGGTTTGGTGGATCACCACTCCCTACAGGGTGTACCTTCCCGAGCATCGCAACAGGATCGGTGGGGATGACAACACCATGCTTCCAGGTCACTGTCAGGATCCCCTCATCATGGTGTCGGGATCATGCATCCTGTACCCTTTCCATTGGTGGCAGCAGCTTTTGTTAAGTCATTGTCCACCATGGCTCGTAGAGAGGTTCGCTCGGGCCCAGAGGTTCCTCTTACCTATTTATGAAATTACTCCATGTAACTGCCTGTCATTTGGGGAGGTGGCCTCCTCTTGACACCTTACAACAAATTTTGGTAAAGTATTAGGATCTTATCTCCTGTATCTTTTATTGAGATATTATATACCATGAGCCATAGAGAAAGCCCTACTAGGTCGTGAGGCTCTAGTAGACCTGCTCTAGTAGGCCTATAAGGCTCTGATAGGCTTATGAAGTTTTAGTAGACCTGTGAGGCTCAGATAGGCCTATAAGATTCTAGTAGACCTGCGAGGCTCTGATAGGCCTGTGAGGTCCTAGTAGACCTATGGGGCTTTGATAGGCCTATGAGGTCTTGGTAGTCCTGTGGGCCTCTGATAGGCCTATGAGGTTCTAGTAGACCTGGGAGCTCTACTTGGCTTGGGAGCTCTGCTCAGCCTAGGAGCTCTACTCATCCTGGGAGCTCTAGTCAGTCAGGAGCTCTACTCAGCCAAGAGCTCTACTCGTTCAAGAGCTCTACTCAACTAGAAATTTTACTCAGCTAGAAGCTCTACTCAACCAGGAGCTCTACTCAGCTAGGGAGCTCTAGTCAGCCAGGAGCTCTACTAAGCTAGGAGCTCTACTCGACCGAGATGCAGCTCACAGGCACCATGTTAGTAGTTAGCCACATTAGAGACTTGCTACCTTGGATGTGCTTTGTCTTTGCCAATCAGACCTTGTAATCATGTTGGGGCCAAATAGATCTACTATCAATGCTATAACACTTATCACATCCCGCAACTTGAACTTTGCTCATCCTTGAGTAAAGCAAATAAATTAGTAGCATGTACAAACTCATTCTAGAATTAAAAGTTATCATAGACAGTCCTAAAGGCAGTTGATACTCAGCTAAACCATTAAAGAGGTACTTTATTAGATCACTAAGTTAACCTAATAATGGTTTAGACCAAAATTTTTTTGGAGGTCTTCCTTTACCATCCTTCCAACCTACTCTTTAAATCATCTAGCTTGATTGGATTTGTTATATTTTTATACTTTAGTCCTCTTATTATTATTTTTTTATTTTTAGAAAGAAGTCTAGTGAATGTCCTAACCTCTTATGCTTTAGCATCCTTAACTTTCAATGCAAACCACAATCTTACTTAGGCGAAGGATCTCGGTTACTTTGTGAGGTACCTTGCTTAATAGATCTCTTGGCCTTCTTATATTTTGATGTGAAACACAACACTTAGACGAAGGGGCCCAATTACTCAGTAAGAGTTTAAAAAAAAGTTGCAAGATGAGATTGACTCTTTAATAAGTTTTTTGGCATGCCACTTTTTGATACAAACCATAATGTTTACTTAGACAACGGAACCCAGTTACTAAGTGAGATAATATCAAAATTCTTTTATTTATTTTTTTCTCTTTTTTTAGGACTTTTTATATATTTTGACCTTTCCACCGTATCCTTAACAAGCAAATTTTTTATTGAGATAAGAAGGAAGAGAGTCTTAGAATTACTCCTAAAATTTGGTTTGATCAAAATCCTACCATTTGTTGGGTTTGCTTAGTAATTTATTCCTTAGTATCTCTAAAATTAACTGGATTATTAATCATTCATTAATTAGGATGCCTAATTAACTTCAAATCGAAACCTAATTAACTTCAAATCAAAACAAAATCTAGATACACAAAACTAATTACTTCTAGTCATACTTGAAGGCTTAATTTGATTAGTTATTGTCCTCCCAACTTAATCGACATTGTCCTTAATAGAGAAAAAAATAAAGAGTGCAATAAAAAAAGAACAGGAAAGAATATACTTGACTCAATATATTCTCGATCCAGTAAGGATTTTTAGTTATTTTTGAAGATTTGGTTATCCCTCCAATCAAGTAACCTATCCTAAAAAGAAAATAAACAAACTATAAAGTTAAGTTCAAAAGTTGGGTAGCCTCCTAGGAGTGTTAAATTTAAAGTCTTCAGCCATACTTAGTGGATCTTTTAAATTATGCCAGTTGATACATCCACTAAATTATAGGGGCACTTAGCCATGATAGATAGTTAGACGAAGTCCAATCAATAATGTTCTATACTAGATTTCTATGATATTCTTTATGTGCACCTACATAACGTATCTCCTGATAATTGGTACCAAGAAGTGGCTTTATTTATAGGGTAGGTGTTTTTCTAGTAAAGGGGCCAAGTAGATATCAGAGAACTCTATAAATTACTCATACTTTGGCATCCAAGGTGGATCTAATAGGTCACTCAGCTTCTCTACATTATTAATTCTAGTACAATTCAGATATTTGCATGAAGGGTCCTCAGTAAAGTTATCAAGGCTATCTTGCTTCAAGACTATATTACTTGGTTCTTGAGGTAATATTTGGGTTGGGTAGTATATTAGTGATTGTCTCTCCAATAGCTTTTTTGGATTCATTTTGTAAGCGTACAAGTTGGGTTTCCTGATCAAAGATTGCATCATATTCGAAGAATAGATCTATTAACATGATTAGCAATGGCTCTTGCTCCAATGTAGATAGGGTCTCCAATGAAGAAGCTATTGGTGTATTAGAGGGAGGGGCCATTTGCTCTATTTTATGGTCCATGGAGAAGTAGAACTGGGTAGCTCTAACAGTGCATTCACTTCGTCTATGTACCTATCTATGTCAAAGCTATTCATATTAAAATGGGCTAGAGTATGTTAAGAGTATGTATCCATCTATGTCAAAGCTGTTCATATTAAAATAGGCTTGTAGAAGGTCTTGCAAGAGTATGTTAAGAGTGGTTTCTTTTACAAGTTCCTCTATCATATTTACTTCATTCAACTCATCACTTTACGATCCAATAATAGCATTAAATATATTCAACCTTAGCTTTTTATTCCTAAATAATATGTCCATGGCTCCCACCCTATAGTTGATACAAGCATTGGCTGTTGCAAGGGTCGACCTAAAATGATTGGGATTTGGCTAGGATCGCTTCCTGATTCCATATCCAATATAATAAAATCTATAGGAAAGTAGAATTTGTCCACCTTGATTAACACATCTTCAATTATCCCTAGTGGTATCTTAAGATATCTATCATCTAGTTGTAGGGTTATCGACATGGGCTTTAGTTCTCCAAATCCAAAAAATTTATATACTGAATTAGAGAGGAGATTGACACTTGCTTCTAAGTCTAATAGGGCTTTCTTAAAAGTTAGGCCCCTTATAACACAAGAAATGATAGAGGTACTAGGGCCCTTGAGCTTGGGTGGAGTTGTGTGTCGAAAGATTGAGCTAGCTTGCTCAATAAGGCAAACTTTTTTTGGAATGTGTGTCTGAGATCTACATTTTTGGTACACAAATCTTTCAAAAACTTAGCATAGATTTGGGACTAGCTTGATGGCATCTAAAAGTGAAAGGCTGATATAAACTTATTTCAATAATTCGAGCATTTCATTTATTTTAACTCCCATTTTACCTGAAGATAGAGGTTTTTCTAGAACACTTGAGTATGGAAGTCTAATTGCAGGTGCTGAAAAAATTGTTTCATTCATCTTCTTAGGGTCTTCCTTATCATCAGGTAATTCGGATTTATTTTGAGTTTGGGTTCCTATTGTATTGGTCCCTTGTAGCTGCTCTAAAATCTTTCTACTTCTAAGGATCATTATAGATTCAGCATGCTCAGGAAGGGGTTCATGAACATTGGAGCTCTCAGCCCTATATTATCCCTTTGGATTGTTAATAGGTTGGTTAGGTAGTTTCTCTTCCTCCCTCTTGCAGATGGTTGTAGCTAGTTGGTCGATTCGGATCTCTAGCTTGGCTATAGATTGTGCATGGGAATCAAGGGTTTAAGAGTTGGTTTCTAGCCTAACTATAGCTTGTAGAACTTTCTTCTTAAAATTGGAGTTATACGTACTAGGAGAAGGTTGTGGGGCATCCTGAAACTGAGGGTATGATATGTTATTGAACTGGTAATTAGGTATGTAAGAAGCTAGGTTGACCACAGGTTGTTATTTCCATGAGAAGTTTTGGTGATATCTAGCTTGGATTATACATATTTGAGTATGGGTCATTTTTTGGTTTAGAAGTAGTATGGGTTTGGGTTTGGTGGGCTTGTTCCTATACAAGTTCAAAAAATTGAAGGACTACTAGGCAATCACCTATAGTATGAGTAGGACTCGAACAGATTATACAAACATCTTGGGACTATGCACATGGGAAAGAGATATGACCGACTTGTAAGAATTGATTGAATTTTTGGGATAGTGCACCCACAATCTATGATAGTTATGTATCCACCTTGCTATAGATGTCTACAGAGTAGCATACCTCATATATTCCACCTCTTTTAGGATTTAACCTAGGGTTTCTCTAGATATGGTTGTTGAGATTCCTAGGCACTGATAGCACTTGTTGGGAATCCGGACCAGCGCCTAAGCCACAGAAGCAGTGAGGGAGAGATCTTGATTTCAAGAACCCAACCTTCTTGATCAAGAAATCAACAACAATATGTTCTTGGATTCAATATGCAAAGAAGTAGGAGAAGAGATGTAGGAGAAAAGAGAGATTGCTTTATTATTCCTTGGAGAAGAATCCTTGATATAATCAAGACACCCGCCTCCTCTCACAAACCGAGAAGAAGCCCCATGCATGAAGTCCCCATGCGTATCCCTTCTCCAAAACCAAGAAGCTCAACATGATCAAGACCAAGAAGAAAACCTCCATGTGAAAACCCTCACGTGCCCTCTTCCTTTTTATTTGACCCGTAGGCCTCCTAAAACCGTGAAGAACTCCCATAGTCTCTCACAAGCCCAAGCCCCCTCAAGGTCCTCTCTTTCATCGAGGACACTCAAACCATTGACCCCTCCTTCCTTTATATTAGGGCAGTTTGAATTCTTGATTCTTGTTGGGTGTTGGCTTCTTGTTGGATGCGGTTAGGACTTCTTGAAAGGTCCAACAAACTGGTTAGGACTCCTTAGTTAGTTAGGCCTCCTAAGTGGTTACAACCAACCAGTTAGGATCCTTAGGTAGTTGGCCTAACCAACTAACCAACTAACCAACTAACACCTGGACCTAACCCCACAACCCAATTCGATTATGTTACAATCTCTCAAAAAACTCTCCCTAAGAAATTAATGTGAGAAAATACTCAAACTCCGAGTCCATGTACACCCATGACTCACATGTTCTCTCAACCTTGGGTCAAGCCCCCTGATCCAACATGACTCTGGGGCCCTGGAAACCTATAAACCTAAGCCCTTAAACTTGTCCATGAATACATCATGAACCCCCTGAAATACCTCTAGGACCTATGGAACGCCTCAAAAAATTGCTTGGCATGCCTCCAAGCACCCAAGGATCACCTCGAACATCTTTGCCATGGCCTTCCAAGTATCTCCAAAGCTTGGGAGTACCTCACAAAATGCTATAATCCCTACCTTGGTGCCCCCAAGCTTTCGCAAACCTGGCAATGTCCTCCTGTACAACCCTGCTGTAACTGCATGTCCTGACAGCCTCTTATACAGACCTCCTTGCCTCTGCCAATATCCTTTAGCTACTGTGCACCCTTGGAGGCCTTTGGGATGACCTCCTTCACAATTGAAGATCCTTACTTATACCCTGGCACCACCATTATAGCCTTCCTTCTGCCTGGTAGCTGCATCAGTCTTTTTCTTTGACTTTCCTGGAGAGACCACAGCGATCCTGAGCCGGCACTCACTGTAACTGGAGCTTTACCTGATACCATCTCCACAAAGCCACACCAATCTCTGCACACTATGCTCCACCTGGCTAAGTGCACCCCTGGCATTTATGATAGGATATGGCCAGTATCCATGAACCTCCCGCTCTAAACTCGTGCCGAATCCTGCTCTATCCATGAAGCCACCTCTCCCCGGTGCTCCACTTGAGACTGAAGTCCCCCTGATGCCACGGAATGAAATCCCGAGGCTAGCCACTCAACGCTACCTTACTGAACCTGCCACTGTACCTTGTACCCCGTCGCTGCCTCCTCAAATCCTTTGCATCTCGCGGATCCCTCCGAGACCGTTTTGGATACACTGCACCCCGTAGGCTCCTCTAAAACAACCAAGAGCTCATCCGACTCTTCCTTTGACCCAGCGACTGAACCTGAGAAAACCGAACTTTTTCTTTCTCCATCCTTGCACTCCGTGTGACCGTCTACACCCTTCCTGCTATCTCTAGACCTGATATATTCCCGTCAAAGCCACCTCGCCTCTCCAACTGGAACATCAACTGGTGCTCCATAGCTCCTGAGACTCGTGCTCCACCATACTCTTAACCTCGAACTGATGTCTTCCTGCTTTGTTCTCGTGACTGCAACACCAACCTGTGCTTCTATAGTGCACCCAGACAGCTGTGCAAACCTAATGCCAATGTCAGCCCTCTTCTTTCTTGGGGATGAACCAAGGAACACGCCTCCTTGCCTTGAATCCTTCTCTCCCAATGCTTGAACAAGGTTCTGATACCAATTGTTGAGATTTCTATGCACTGATACCACTTGTTGGGAATCTGGACCAGTGCTTAAGCCACGAAAGTAGCGAGGGAGAGATCTTGATTTCAAGAACCCAACCTTCTTGATCAAGAAATCAACAACAACTTGTTCTTGGATTCAATATGCAAAGAAGAAGTAGGATAAGAGATGTAGGAGAAAAGAGAGATTGCTTTATTATTCCTTGGAGAAGAACCCTTGATATAATCAAGACACCTGCCTCCTCTCACAAACCGATAAGAAGCCCCACGCATGAAGTCCCTATGTGTATCCCTTCTTTAAAACCAAGAAGCTCCACACGATCAAGACCAAGAAGAAATCCTGCAAGTGAAAACCCTCACGTGCCCTCTTCCTTTTTCCTTGAATCGTCGGCCTCCTAAAATCATGGAGAATTCCCACGGTCTCTCACAAGCCCAAGCCCCCTCATGGTCCTCTCTTTCACCGAGGACACTCAAACCATCGACCCCTCCTTCCTTTATATAAGGGTGGTTTGAGTTCTTAATTCTTGTTGGGCGTTGGACTTCTTGTTGGATGCGGTTAGGACTTCTTGAAAGGTCCAACAAACTGGTTAGGACTTCTTAGTTAGTTAGGCCTCTTAAGTGGTTACAACCAACTAGTTAGGATCCTTAGGTGGTTGGGCTAACCAACTAACACCTAGACCCAACCCCATAACCCAATTGGGTTATGTTACAATCTCTCAAAAAACTTCTCCCAAGAAATTAATGTGAGAAAACACTCAAACCCCGAGCCCATGTACATCCATGACTCACATGTTCTTTTAACCCTGGGTCAAGCCTCCTGACCCAACATGACTCTGGGGCCTTGGGAACCTATAAACCTAAGCCCCCAAATATATCTATGAATACACCATAAACCCCCTGGAACACCTCCAGGACCTCTGGAACACCTCCAAAAATTGCTTGGCATGCCTCCAAGCACCCAGGGATCACCTCGAACATCCCTGCCATGGCCTTCCAAGTTTTTCTAAAGCTTGACAGCACCATACAAAACCCTACAATGGTAGCATGTGGTGTAAGGAGTTTTTGCTCAGGGTCTCAAATAGCTTATGATCCATCTTGCCAAGCCTCGTTCTTGCTTATGAGCCATAATGTCCTACCACAGGAAGAGTCAACCATTTACTTGTATTTTTTTTGACAATCCATCATAAAAGCACCAGACCAATTGCCATTTGGGTATGGCACGGTGTGGATACTTGCGGATGAGTTCGTTGAGGCTCTCCCAATTTCATGGAACATTTTCACATCCAATTGAAAAAAAATAGTTATAGCTTTTTGGATCTGATTTGTTTTTCCTATTAAAAAATATTTCTTGAGAAATTTCTTTTATAGTTGGCCCTAGGTTGAAATGGTCATGGAATCTAATGAACATAGCCAATATTTGGCCTTGTCCTTAAGTGAGAAGGAGAATAATTTCAACCTAAGGAGCTTATCAAATAGATTTTGAATCCTAATGGTAGAGTATATCTTAAAAACTTCATCCAAATGTCTATAAAGGTCCTCTTGACTAAGTCCATAGAAGGATGGAAGCATTTGTATGACATTGGACTTAATCTCATATTGGGTTGCCTCTATAGGATGTGCTTGGACACATGGAGAATATATATATGATGAAGGGATGAAGTACTCCCTCAATTGGCATGGTGGATCAGTTTCACTATGTGTATCCATAGTCTAATCCTAGTTTATGTATTTAATTTTTCTCTTTTTTTAAAGTGGAGAAGAGAGAAGAAGAAAGAAGAAAGCGAGAGAAAAACTTATAGATGCAAACCTAAGGAGTCCTAAAGCTAAGAGGAGAGAGAAGAATTAATTAAGATTTTATATTAATTACAATCAAGTTAGCATACAATAGACTCTTTGTCCTAGGATTCCCTAATTCTAGATCGCTCATAGCTATTCCAAGGTTGCCTTTGAGCCCTCCAAGTCAGAACTAACTAGCCAACTGGCCTGATAAGGGTAAAGTTGGTGAGGGTTTCCCCATTACTTTTCTTTGATATCAAATAAATTGACCAGGTCAGTTAATGAAACTAATTAAAGAAGCACCTTCTTTCAGGGCTATATCATTCTTAAATCTCTTTCTTAGATATCAATCAACTAGCCAGTCCTGACCTGGTTCAACTCTTCTGGATGCCTTATTCTAATGAGCTTATAAAACCTAGGATCAATGTCTAATTAATTTTAATGATAGGCTTAGGATAATGCAATATAAGGGTGGTGATTTGTGGACTAAGGAAGGGTGATGAAATCCCTACCTTATGTTATTTAGGAGTTAGTGCCCTTAAGATAATTTATGTAGAAACAATGCAGTGCAAACAAATGTCAACACAAGTTAGTTTAGTATTCTAGATCTCTAAAAAAGTCTTAATAAATTATGATTTTTTTAATTTAGTATTTTTTTGATGAATTAACCATGCTACTGATCCCGACAACGATGCCAAAATTTAATCACTATCGAGATAGTCAAAAATAGTTTTATCAACTCAAACTATAATTAGGATGAATCAGGATCGTATTTTCAGGGATCAGTTGGGGTTATGTTTACTTTCTAGATTTTTTTGTTAGAATTTTAATTAAATTAAAAGATAAAAGAGGGGGAATATGTTTATAACTAAGAATAAAAATTAAATTAAACTAATAATCAAGAGATTAACAAGAATATGAAAGATATCTTGAATTTTGTTCAGTAGTTAGTATTATATTAAGTATTTGTTCAATATATAATTATTAAATTATGATTGATTCCTGAACATAGCCTATCTCGCTGGATATGGGTCTTGATCCACTCCTACATAGCCATAGGCTATTTAAAGTCTCTAATTATAAAAGTAAAGTTTTCTATAATTCAGATTTCAAGCATAGCCTATCTTGTTGAGTACGAATCATATCCTGAGATCATGACTCATTTCTACGTAGTCATAGACTATTCTAAAATCTAATTATAGTCTAAACATAAAGAATACAACTTGAAGTAATGAAAAATAATTTTATTCATGAAAAGCAAATCATTACAATCAAGCACTAATTATATAAAAAAAATATAAAATATAAATATCAATAACCTCATCTACTCCCCAAAGATGAAACTCCTTAATCGTGCATGATCTTCTCTTCTTCTCCCTTTATGCAAGGCTCTAAAGGGATTCCAAGAATTGATGCCTCAAGGTGGAGGTATAGAAGCCCTTTTATAGGTGTTAGGAGGGAAGAGGCTTGTGTGATTTTTTGATGTGGAACTATACAAAAAGAATCATGAATGGCCAAGATTTATTTTTCACAAAATCAATGATTAGATGATGAATCGAATTCTAGTGAAAATAGACTTAAAATCCTAATAGATTTAGCCTTCAAATCCTTCTTTAATTGATATTTGACAAAAATGGAGCTTTTCTGCCATTGGGTTGTCATTGGATGCTTCAAATCAATGCCAAAATCCCTCTCTTAGTTGTACTCTGTTTGGACATCAGATTGCCCATACGATGCCCGCCATGATTAGTGCAAACCAACACCAACCGAGTGCTTGCTCTGGCAAAGGATGGCGATGGAGGATAGTGGCGATGGTGGTGACATCCTATTCATGCCCTTCTTTGGTAGTAAGGAGAGCGTCGGGCTGAGGATGGCAAGCATGAAGGTGACTCAGAATGGGGAAAATAGGGCAGAGAATGGGGATAGAGAAGGGGTCGATGGTGCTTGGTGAGTCATGGCGATGGCACGGTGAACTATGAGAAGTACCCGGCGGAGTGGATCTCGGGAGGTGGCAGTAGTGGGCATGGGTGGTGGTATGATGGCTCCATGTATGATGATGGTGATCGATGAGGAGGATGGCCTATCGATGACATAGGGAGGAGGTGACGGGCAGTGTGGATCAGGCCGGTAGCTTCTCAAGAGGTGGCAAGCAGTTCAGGAGGACGACGATGATGGAAGAATGGTGGTGGCTCGGAGCGATAGCAAGCATTGCTGGTGGATAGCAAGGCAGCAGCAACATCTCCTTGGGTCGGTGATGGGCATCTCGAGAGGGAGGAAGATGGCTGGTGATGGGAAGGATGGTGTCAGGCAGTTTGTGGCTTGGAACGTGGAAGATGGTCCATGGGAGAAAGTCTGTGGACTAGGCAACCGGTCCATGGTGGATCAGTTGCTCCAAAAATTATACTGAATTTGGTTTTCAATTGATTTAGGCTCATTTGAACTTTGATTCGAGTCTGGTTTGCATCCTTTGAATTCATAAATTGAGCCCTTTGAGTTGGCATATATCTTTCCAATAAAAGATAGATAAAAGCATCAATTTTTAAAGAATACAAATAAATTAATTTATAAATTGATATTTTTATAGAAATATTTATAAGACTTATCAGGTGTCCATTGAGGGAGAATTCCATTCTTTTTTAAATGTATCAAAAACTCACTAGTGAGGTATTCACCTCCTCGATCAGATAAAAAAGTTTTAATATTCTTTTCAGTTTATTTTTTTACTTCATTATGGAATTATTTGAATATTTCAAATGATTCTAACTTATGCTTTATAAGGTAGACATGCCCATACCTTGATAGGTCGTCAATGTATGTGATGAAGTAGTAATATCCATCTATGGCAGAAGTATTCATGGGCCCACATACATCATCATGTATTAGACTTAGAATTTCAGTGGCTCTTTTACCTTTTATAGTAAAAGATGACTTAGTCATCTTACCAAAAAAAGTAGGACTCATAGGTCAACAATGATTCAGAATTATCGACCTTGAAGATTCTTTATTTAATTAACCTATTTATCTCATCTTGTTAACATGATCAAGCCTATAGTGCCAGAGTTAGATATTAGATACATTATCTAATGTTGGATGTTTACTAGACGTGTACGCTATAGTAACAAATTGTGATATCATATAAATATCATTTTTTAATTATCATATATTATAGTAACATAATTCATAATGATATCATAATAATCATCTTTTATTGATAAATGAAAATCGTTCTTAGCCAAAAGGCCTACATAAATTACATTTATCATAAAACTAGGATAATAGCAACAATCATCTAAAATAATGACATTATCATTGAAAATAAACTTGACAACTCTTAAAGCTAAAACTAGAACTACTCTTCTATCTCTAATATTCAGGAATCTCTCATCATCTTTAAATCTTCTACTAATATGAAATCTCGGAAATGAATTATAAATATTAATAAAACTTCTAGTATCTAATACCAAGGTAGATGTATCAAATTAAAAAGTTACAAGTTGTTATTATAAAGTACCTTGTCCAGCAATTCTTACTGATTTTTCTTCTTTCATAGCCTGTTCAGATCTATAGGTAATGTAAAGAGCATAGTTCCTCTTTTAGTAACCTTGCTTCTTATAGTAGAAGCATTCTACTTAATTTTGATCGAACTTGATCTTCTTGGTCTGACCTGGTTGAGTCACCTTAGCATGTTGCACCTTCTTTTTTTTCTTTATTAAAGGGATGATACCCTATCAAAGAAGAAGTTCCCACTATATTCGCCAATTTCTTGTTGAGCTGATGATCATTCTTATAAGTCTATAAAAATTCCAACTGATCATGGTAGTTGACTACAGGCTTAGTATTCTATAATAACTAAGAAAGTCGAGGTAGGAATTTGATAGAAAATTTAGGATCTCATCCTTTCCCACTTGCTCATACAAGGGAAAACTAAGTTTGCTTAGGTGCTTGATATGTTTAATCATGTACAATATATGATTAGTGACCGATGCCCCTTTCCTCATCTTGATTTAAAAAATGATACAAGAATTTTATACCTTTCAACATCATCGAGAGTGTTAAAGGATTCTTTCAATACTTGAAGTATATCCTTCGACTAAGCATCCTCAAATTTGTAATTGAACTCATCATTCATGGATGCCCGCATAGGGATTGCAATTTATGATTGACCCACCAACCCGACCCGTATTCGACCTGCCATAAACAGGTTTGGGTTTGGGATAAACGGGTTCGGGTCATAAATGGGTCGACCTGTTTAATCCATTTAATAAACGGGTTGGGTTCAGGTTTTTTAGGCATAACCTGTTTAACCCATTTAACGTATTTAATATACGGGTCGGGTTAGGTCGAGTCAAGTTAGGTAAATAAGTTATCTATTTATTAAACAGGTTAGGTTATGTTGGATTGGATAAATAGGTTATTCAATTATTAAACAGGTTAAACTGGTCAGGTTGGGTCGGGTTAATAGGTTACCTGTTTAATAAATGGATCGAGTCGGGTTATCTGTTTATTAAATGGATCATATTCAGGTTTTAAATTATAACCCATTTAATAAACAGGTTAGGTTCATGTTGAGACTTTTCTGACTTGACCTGTATATGACCCGACCCATATACGTCCAACCCGACCCGATTGCCACCCCTATGCCTGCATAATGCAATGAATCATGGTTCTGTTATTAGACCACTTTTGATTAGTGTCTCGGACCGGACCTTGGATGTTAGGAGCGGGCTCTTCAGGTACTAGATTTGTCAACATGTACAAGATCTATTCGTGCTCTAAGATAATCTTCAGCTTTTGATACCAACTATTGAAATTGGATCCTGTCAGCTTTTCATTGTCCCACAATAATTAGAGCAATAAAGTGTTGGCCATTTGAATTAAAAAGAATAAGAGAATAAGATCTATTATTATATAAATCATTTAATCATAAAAACTTGGACTTTAGTCTAAAGATTTTTCTACTATTTTGTATAAATTGGTAGACTCTACCTCCAATTTAAGAAATTACATTAATTTCTTAGCAGGTACTAAAATCTACACAGACTGCATACGAGCCCAAGTTTGCCTGGCCAACTCCTATACATCTGTGGGTAGGGTCTTAACCAATTGTTTTCATAAATAATTTCTAGTATTAATTTTGCCAGGCACCTCTTCAACAAGCCTTTGGGCCTCTATTGAAAGTTTTGATTAGGTCCAACCATTAACATGATAAGACTTAGTACTTCTGACCAATGAATGGCTAAATCCAACTTTGGCCAACCCATCTAATCATTATTAAGAAAGTCATAACTGAACCATCATACTATGAACGATAATTCCAATAGTCAAATGAGTACCAGGCCTTTGGACCTCTAATCATCCAAACTATTAGACCTATTATCACCCAACATAATGAGAGACTATGACTTGGTTACTTGGTTATCTCCATAACTTTGTTATTTTAGGGATCTAATAATTTAAAAGATTTTATTAAATGATTAAGAAGAGAAAAGAAGACATGAACCAATTAGTCAACAATCCTTTCACTAACTATACTAAGTTTGTGATGAGGGTTGAAGATAAATTGGTCCAAGGGTACCTAGATCAGTCATGCTGATCAACCTTACTAGCATACATTTACTCAAATCAATGAGCTGTCTGATGAAAAATTGATTGACCACATTGGCCAAGTAAGTAAGATCGATAGAAAGGTTCCATCATTAACCACTTTCCTCAGACACCAATAAATTAGCCAAGTAAGATGTAGCCTCAATTAATAACCATGATCAAATGCCAAACTTATTTTAGATATCAATCAATTCATCAAATTCAATTAAACTAGCCTAATGACTCGAGTCCAACCACAAAGCCATAATTACATCCATTTGATATAATATGAACTTGATCAAGCTATCACTATAGAATTGATTTAGAGAATCCTTGACCTAATCCTAAATAACTTTTAGTTAGGTTAAATCAATTTCTTTAGTAGGTCCATATTAATCAAAATTTTAATCATAGATCTAACCCAGTTAAATGACCTAATTCAAGCTAACTCATAGCATAAGGCTTATGAATTGATATTAGATCTTTAATTCACAAATGTAGACCTAATCTTTGATATCTTAATTTCAGTAATTAATCAAGTTTAATTATGCTAATTTCAGATATAAATAATTTAAGTGCATCTTACATAAATTAAATACTTTTAGATCTATACCATATGATATAATTGTTATGCTAAAATTAATGCTATGATTTATGTTCTAAACATAAAAATAAATTATAAAAACTTAATTTCAGATCATAAATAGTAAATTAATCAAGATTAAAATACTAAAAATCAGATCCAATTATTAGATAATTTTAATAAATTTTTTTTACCTTACTTATTCATGATATGAGATCACAAGTAGCACCCCTACATGCTATAGGAGATCCTATTGAATGGAAAAAGAGAGCCTTTAAACCCTACTTTTCTCCTATGACTACATGGCAATGGTGATTTACCTAATCCAAAGTAGTTGCTCATATTTAAAAATATATCACATATATAAAAAACTACATTGCAAATCATGTCATGCAACCTATTACTCTGATACCACTATTGAAAATCGGGGTAGGGTTTTATGCATGTAATTTTTTTAATTTACAGTAGAAGCAAATCAAATTAAAACTACTTTCAATCAGAAAATATGTCTAAGAATAATTCTAGAAATCCCTATAAAGGATCTAAAACATAAAATGCAAAGTAGTAAGTGCTGAAATTTAAATCAGTATACATCAATCTTGTTGATGCATGCTATAGATCAAATCTAATCTACTTTTGAGATCGAATCTCATACCTGAGTACGGGTTACTGATCTTTATTGCTGATGGTACATGATTCTTCAGGTAGTCTTATAGCTACACAAGATATCTAGCCTCTATAGATCATCCACACGAAGCCTTGAAGTGATTAGCCTCCTTGGAGTGCTAGCTCCATATAAAGCCTTTGGATGGCTAATTTAAAATCCTTCTTTAAAACTTATTGGATTCTCCAAGAAGATCAAGAAGAGAAAGTTTAGGAGGATTAGATGGTAAAAGAAAAACTGTAGAGACTCTTCTCCTTTTTTTTTTATTTTCTTTTTCTCTCCCTTAAAACCCTAGAACCCTAGTGCTAGAATAAAGAACCCTCTTGTTTTCATGCCAACACACCCTCTCAATTATTTTTCTTTGATGATGTCTTATCCCAAACTTATAGTAAGTCCCTCTCTTTTTTAGCACACAATCCCAAAAAAATCCAAATTAAAATAGGCATCCAAAATAATTTAGAATAAAGTGAAAAAAGGGATAGATAAGGATAAGGCTAAGAGTTTCAATTCTATTGAGACTCCATCAATTTAAATTCAAACTAATTTAGATTTAAACTAAACTTATCCCTTATCTAATCTACTTCAAGAAGAGAGAAAAGGTGGGTGACAAACAATTTTTGGCATGCAAAAGTTCATGGTATTCCTAGATTGGCATAGAGGGTTTTTAAGAAAAAATTAGGCGTGGTGATAGGTTTGGGTTTTAGTAGGGCTAGAAGTGGGCCAGGCCGGGCTAGGCCATACGTCTACCCGAGCCTGACCTGAAAAAAATTTTAGATTTTGGGCTAGGCCTATGCCTGATTTATTTTGAAAAAATCCAGCTCGAGCCCAAGCCCGATTGGGCCAACCCGAATTAGGCCTTGATTCGGGCTAGCCTGAATTAAAGCCTGAATCAGCCCAAATTAAAGCCTGAATCGAGTTGGCTCGAACTAAAGCCTGATTCGGGCTAGCCTGAATTAAAGGCATTTAAGGCATAAAAAATGAATTAATTCTTCTATGAGTTATATTGAGGAGTCTGGAATCCAACTTTAGTGTAGCCAAAATAATGCTGATGTGATTATATGGATGTTCTTAATATACATGTGACTAGATAATTGCAAATTTTTTCTACAAAAGATAAAAAAGAATTAATTCTTCATATGCATAGACTTCGGGTCGGGCCTAGTGCGGGCCGGGTTCTGGCCGGGTTGGGCCAAGGACAAGCTCGAGGCCGGACCAAAAAATTAATGGATTTTATTATAAGGCCCAAGTCTAGCCTGATTTGCTTCGGGTCTACCCCAAAGCCCGGCCCGATGTCGAGCCGGCCTGAGCCTACTTCCAGCCCTAGTTTGAGACATGATTTGATATAATTTAAATACAACTTAATTAAATTAGGTTAGATCCAATTAATACATCTAAATCTAATCTAATTAGATCCTTAATAGCTTAATTAATTTCAATCAAATCAAAAATTAATCAAGCCTATATTTGAATTAAACTAGAATTAAAACTTCTTAGTGATTAGGTCATCATATAATCTAATCGAGTGATACTTAATTGAACCAAATTTAATTAGACTTAACCTAAACCTTTTTGCTAAATCAAATTGAGCCAATTAGTAATCTAATTATTAATTAATTCCCATATAATTAATTAATACTTAATAAATTATTTCTTTATAATACTTGTATAAGGTTAATTATCAATCATATGGATAATATACCCTTGAATGATTCTTAATCATTAATCAGTCATTATGATCACTCAAAAACTTTTATTATATATGATCCCATATATTCGAATACTAAGTAAGTTTATGAAGATGTGACCATTTAGCAATAGTACCCAACATTTGGATAGGTCGAATGATTGCAAACTAACATTCAAGAACCCAGGCATATATGATCGCTGTTGTGAGCGGTCAAAATAATTTGCCAACTCAACTCTATAGCTAGGATGAGTCGAGATCGTATCCGCAACGACCTTAGGTCTAAGTTATGATTTTAAAAGAAAAAGGGAGTAATTGTTGTTGCATAAAAATAAAAATGAACAAGAAGTAAACTACTTTCCAAAGCGAAGCAAGTAAAAGGGATTGTTTCAGGAGTTATAGATTGATTTTGCACTGTTAAATTATATTTCTTTTATAATTGAAATATAATTAATTTTAAAAATTTACCTATTTTTTCTCGGTATGCTCTGTATCCGTAACAGATCATGGTGCATCTCCGGGAAGCACTAGGTGTCCAACTTTTCTTTCCTTGGCATGCCCTGTATCTATAATAGATCGCGATACATCTCTGGAAAGCAAGAGTTGTCTCTAAATTTAATTCAATGGTAGAGCATAATAAAGAGCAAATAAAAAAGAATAAATAATAAACTTATAATTGAAAGAATAATCTTTAATTGCATATCAAAGAAATACAAGAGACTAAAGAACAAAAGATCCGCTCTCTACCTTGTACAAAATCTCTTCTTCCCTCCCATACTTCTATACTAAGCTGCTTCTAAGTTGATCCCCTCCTATCCCCCTATGAAAAGGCTTTAGAGGGATTCCAGGGAGTGATCCCCTCCTGTCCCTCTATGCAAAGACTCTAGAGGGACTCCAGAGAGTTGATGCCTCCAGGTAGAGGTATAGGAGACTTTTTATAAGGTTTAACAGGGAAGAGGTCTTCATATTTTTCTAGTATGGGACTAAAGAAAAATACATAAATAGCTCAAATCTATCTTTACATGAAATTAATGGACAGTAGGAAAGAGAAATTCTCGCTTGTGATAGAGGTCCAATCTTGGTAGAAGTTGGCTTTAAAATTCTGTCCAAGTCAAGGTGAAGCATCATTGAAGTTGATTTTGGTTGTTGGATTGTGATCCAACGGTGATTAATTATGCTTCTTCAAACAACCAACAAAATCCATCATCTGATCGCTGATTCCCCTCGCCATTCCCCATTTATTGGATCTCACTAGAGCCATTGCCAAAAGTTCCCTCGCATCGCTTCCACCTTATCGGAACCACTATCGTGCATCACCACCATCTTCACCGTTGACATCTCCTGTTTGGGTGCTTGTGAATGTGTTTTTTTTCTTTCGATCGTTTGCCCAAATGCCATCAGCAAACCTTGGATCTCCACTGGGATCATTGCCGAAACCACCTCGCACCACTGTCATCATCGGAGTCTCCTCGTGCTTCCATCATTATCGTCGGAAAGACTTGCTGTTCACCATCACTGTGGCTTCATCAAAGTTTCTACTATGCAACCATGGACTTCATCATCACTACCGATCGATCATTGCCACTATAAAAAGCCTCATCGGTGCCGCCATTATCGAAGCCAGTGCCATCATTATCGCTAGCGCCGCCTCGTTTGTACACTACTGCCCTTGTGACCATGATCATCACCGAACTGCCATTGCCATTGAATCCAAGTACCATCGCCCTCCTCGCTGGTCCTTAAGCCTCGCTGGAGTCCCTGGGGTGGTCGCCAGCTATCATCCTGGCCGGTGGTTAATAAAATTTGCTTGTGGTCCATGAAACTTAGCCATGGACCATGATTAATGATATCTATAAACTGAGCGGCATCCTGTGAACCAGGTAACCGGTCCACGGTGGACCAGTTGCTTTAATATCCATGCAAATTCTTTAATGAATTTAAAACTTCAATTCCAGGCTCATTCTAAGTTTGATTTGCTTCAAACTTATTTCATTTAAACCCATAAATCAAACTCTTCACATTGATAATCTTTTTTCTTATAAACATATATAAAAATATTAATTTTAAATAAATAAAGATAATTTAATTTTTAAATTAATACTTATATATATGCAATTATCAATATGGTTACCATATAATTCATCCCTTTGATCCAATGCTCAGGATAACTTCAGAGTTAACTGTCAACTCTTAAATAGTACATCCAGATGTGTCTCAACCTAATAAATCATGTGATTTTTCATAAGGATTATCCTGGTAAAGTGATACTAAATTGAAACACAGTAAAGCATTACCACCAATACCTTGAAGTAGTAATCCCATCTTGACCCATATACCAACTTTACAAGTAGTTGATTGCATCCAAAAACTTTTCATTATTGCATTAAAAATACAGGTAATCTAACACCAGAGTATAGTGAGTTGTTTGCAGGTCATCGTGGTGATCTCATGTTGGAGGGATACTTGATGCGGGATGACTCTAAGAATGCTAAATATACAGGAAAAATAGTAAACTAATTTTTTATGATTTTTAGATTTAGGTTTGTTGGCTAATTTCTCAAAGCAAAGTAAAGAACTAGCAGGTATTCAGCAATTCTAAGAATCAACTTATCACAAGCTGAATCATGCAAGATAACTAAAAGACAGGATCCAAAAATTAAGAAATTCCCGACTTAGGATAGTTAATGTTGCCCAGAAATGGAGCCTAAGAGAGGGGGTGAATTGGGTCTTTTAAAAATTAAAACAATTATGTGCAGGCCGTGTAGTATTTGTGGATAATGCACTTAAGTATATGCAGCGAAAAAATAATTAATAAAGAGCAGGAAGTAAAGTGCTAGCAATTAAAGAGAAATAATCACGCACAAATACAAGGTTTATAGTTGTTCGGTGCAAACCTAGCACCTACATCCACTCCCAAAGCTATCCTTGGGAATTTCACTATAATCTCTCCAAAGATTATAGCTAACTTGTTTTACAAGGCTCACAAGTCAAAACCTAAGTTGGTTTTATCACCTAGGCTCACCAACAAACCTTTACACTTGTTTTGTCTTTGGGCTCACAAGTCAACCCTAGTTGATTTTGGCTCACCAACAACCTTACAACCTTCTTTCAAGAAACCCTTGAAAGTAAGGTCAACCAACAATAAATTTAGAATACAAGAATTTAAACACAAACAAACTCTCTTCTTAAAGTGGATGAGGAATCTTTGAAGCTCTTGAATAATTGCTTGATGTGACTTGACTTGAAATCTTCTTAAGAATACTTTTGGAAAGATGAATTGAAAAGAATGTAAACTTTTTTAAATGGAATCTCTCCTTTTTAGCTTTTGGAAGTGGAGTTCTTGAAGAAGGGCTTTAACTCTTGGATATTTCTTTGCTTTTCTCTTCTTTTGCTTCATAAGTGAGTTTGGTGAAGCTTAAATACATGAAAAACATCCAAAAAACCATTTTAGACCGTTAGGAATAAAAAACTAGCTGTTTAGAGCTAAAAACAATGATTTCAAGCTATCAGAAAATAGATCCATTAAGGCTGTCAGAACCCGAGTGTCGACACTTGGCTGTCAGGTGTCGACACTTGAACTTTCAAATGTTGACACTTGACTCACAAGTGTCGATACTTGATACAAAAACTCTCCATGGGCATTTTCTGTATTTTCAAAAAGTCTCAGGCCTTGAGTCGACACTTGGGAACCTAAGTGTCGAACTTGAGTTTCAGGTGTCGACACTTGGATTCTGAGTGTCAACACTTGGTGTGCCATGAAAAATTTCTGCATGCCAAATGCTGAAGTATCGATACTTAGATTTCCAGGTGTCGACACTTGGTTTTGCAATTTTCAGAAATAGGTGTCAATCAAGCCAAAAACATAAAGATTTTATATGAAACTTAAATGCAACATTTATAAATAATAATTGAACTTATTTGTGCCCTTTTTGCATGGAAAAGACTTCTCAAATCACGAAAAATGCTTTGTACCAAGGCGTGCTATGATACTTTAACTTTGAGAATTTGAGGTGCTTGATTCCTGAAAACTCAACTAGAAATAATCATTAGTACAAAATATGTACTCAATATTTTGTTATTCATCAAAATCATAGGATAGAGCCAACAATCTCTCCCTTTTTGATGATGGCAAAACCTTGAGTATAAAAACATTTAAATTCAAATTTTAGATATGATACTTCATAAACATGATCTCAAGTTCAAACAACACGGCTTTAATAGATGAGAGGGATGATTTAAGCAAGTAAACTACATTTACTCTCTCCCTAAGTGAAACAATTCATATCAGAGCAAGTTGAAGTATGAAATGTCAAATTTGAAAGCTTTAAACTAACATTAATATCCTACTCCCCTTTTTGTCAATCATTAAATAGTAAAGGGAGTAAACTCCCCCTCAATAAATGCACTTAGACAAAAAAGGTATTAGAGCTCATACAAGATTTAGTTTTTCAAAAGTAAACAGGTATCAAAGCCAAAGAGTAGGGTATCAAACTCAAGATTGTCAAAGCCAAAATTCAAACAAAGTGAATTCAATGAGTGAAATGAAATACATATATATCAAATAGTATTTTTAGTACAAAATTTGCTGAATCAATCAGCAACACTGAAACATACATGCTACAACAAGAGTACATAATCATGAAGCATAAATGATAGATAGCATACAAGAATGAACATCTATGAGGCTAATCCTCATCAGATGGAAGCTCAAAAGTAATAGGTGCATTAATCCTAGACCGAGGAACTAAGGCTTTAGGAGGACCCGGGGCTAAAACCCTACGACTCCTAGTGCAGGTAGAAGGTCCAAGTGCGGGTACAACCCTAGAGGATCTATTCGATGGAGGTGGAAGTATCTCAGCCAGAGTAACAAAGTCTGGAGTGGAATTGATCTTATCAGCTGGAGGAGGGACCTCAGGAGTAGCTGAAGTAGGATCATCTCTACTTACCATCTGATAACGTCCAGCAAGATCTACACTGTCGTCCATACTATCATCACTAGAACTGTCAATGCAACAAACTGCATCACTGCCGACATCACCACCATCAGTATCATCAGCACCACCATCATCAGCATCGTCATGTCCATCCGGGTGGTCATCATCAACATGTGGGGCTACAGGAGCTGCTAGAGGAAGAAGGGATCTGAGCAAGTCCTCAACACGGGCGAATCCCGCCTCCATGGTGCGATGGAAGTCAGTGTGCTCCAAAGTGGTGTGGGCTCTAAGGCCCTCAATCTCGATCCTCAACTGAGTCGTCCTAACACCAAGTCCAACAATCTCACTCCTCAGCTCAGTGAACTGCTGCCTAGAGTGCTCCTCAAAAGATATATCTTGTAGCAGATAGTGGAGGAGCAAAGGGTGTAGCAGCTGGAGTCACTGGCTCGGCCTCTGATGTAGGACCAACACGGGGAGGCGTACCAACTGGCCCTGATGGCCCGGCCTCTACCTCTCTGAGCTCATCCTCCTCATCTAGCTCCTGACCAGACTCTCTCCGAATCTAACACCCAGTGACCAGTCGATAACCCATCCGGTGTAGGGACCGCTCGTCATACACATCTATGTGAAGTATCTCCTTGGAGGTCTCCCCCTCCAAAGGAACTCGGTAAGCTTGGAATAGACGAGTCAATGCCATCTTGTATGGAAAATAGTGTCTCCTCTAGGTCACAGCATCACGCATCTGAGCCAGCATAAGTGAAGGAAGATCTATCTGTCTCCTCTGAGTCAAGCTCATCATGAGCATCAGCTCCCTCTCTGTAATAAAGTCAAATCGGCCTATCTTCGGGAGGAGAATCCTCACTGTGATGAGATGGAGCAGGCGCATCTCAAAAGACAATTGATTTGCAGTGACCATAGTCACACCTCGAATATCCTCTCGCTCAAGGATGCACCTAAAAGCCTCC
Source organism: Areca catechu (assembly GCA_021397845.1). NCBI lineage: Eukaryota > Viridiplantae > Streptophyta > Magnoliopsida > Arecales > Arecaceae > Areca > Areca catechu. The sequence continues at coordinate 68,520,011 of CM038045.1, forward strand.
TCTCGTCCTCAACAGAAAAAATGCAAATACCTTCGTGAGGGATCTCCCATACTCGACTCAACATCTCCTCAGTCAAGGGAATCTGAAGTCCTCTTACAGTGGTGCCCCATAACAGACGTCGGCAATCGAGTCCTCCATAAAACTCTCATACCAAGTGAGGATAGTACCTCTCCTGCATAGTACAGAAGGGTACTAGTCCAGCATCTGAGAGCGTCTGACGAATCTGAAAATGCTGCCGGTTAAAAAACTCTAGATCAATCCATCGATTGGCTGCCACTGCCTTCCCTGCCATCTTCTCTGCAGGGGGGGACTAGGAGCTGCTGAATTGCTAGATTGACCAATATCGTGCCTGGCCTTCGACCTCCTCTCAGAACTCTGTAAACAATCCCAAACCTCCTCTTTACTGCTAATCTTTCGCGGACCCTTTCGCGGGAATGAAATCAAATAGACTTTTGGAATTAATTGCAAAACATGAAATTGGAGGATAAAAGGTTTAGGAAAATATTTGTAACTGAGAAAGCAAACAATGCCTAATGAAATTAAGATTTTAATAGGTATAAAATAGGTTTAAATGAGGAAAGAATATCAAATGGATGGTTTTTGCCCTAAAACTTCAATCCAACAGTAAAATAAAGTGAAATAAAGGCAAAATGAGGCACTGATTAAATAATTAACCATACAAATCATCTAAATAAGAGAACCCCAAGAAATCAAGGCTTAAGACCAAGAAAACTGAACTTAAATCAAAAAGTATTAGGGTTTCGGCCAATAATACTCAATGCAACAGTAATAGGGTACAAACGGACATTCATGGTGGGAAACCGGTCCAAAAACAAGAAGAAATCCAAGTAAAACACGGACAAAACAATTTCCCACAGATTGCAAAGCCAAAAATGATTCAAAACCATGAAAAACTGGATTTAAATGAGATAAAATGGATGAACTTAAGGAAATCAAGGGTTTACAGTTTGAATGTGATAGAGTAGCGAGAGAAATACCATGAATCGAAGGGGCAATAGGGGAAATCAACTATTTCGGAGGTTAGGGAACGGTAGGGGACCACTGCAGCTCTTGGGAAAAAGAGAGAAATAAAATACAAAAAGGTTCGGACTTGCCCTAAAAAATCTAAAATTTTCACGAGTGTCGACACTTCAAATTCTCAAGTGTCAACACTTGGTCAGGTATCGATACTTCGCAAAATCCAAGTATCGACACTTGGCCAAGAAATTTTCGAGAAAAATAAGAAAAAAAATTGTAAAAAATCAAGGGACTTTTTGAAAAGTTTTGGGACTCAATGAAAGTGATTTTGAGCAAAGATAAATCGGGTAGAGTGGAAATTGAGAGAGTTCCAAGAGAATGGGTCAATGATTCTTAACTCTCTTCTAATCATACAAAATCTCTCTTCACTCAAAGGATTGGTAAACACATCAGCTAATTGATCATTAGTACCAATAAATTCAAGTATAATATTAGAGTTTTGTACATGATCTCTTATGAAATGATATCTTATTTCAATGTGTTTACTTCTTAAATGTTGCACAGGATTCTTTGTTAAATTGATTGCACTAGTATTGTCACATCTTATGGGTGTCTTAGTTAGTTTTATGTCAAAATCTTCGAGTTATTGTTTGATCCATAGGATTTGAGCACAACAGCTTTCAGCTGCTATAAATTCGGTTTCCACCATAGATAGAGCAACCAAATTCTATTTCTTGCTACTCCATGAAATTAAATTAACCTCAAGAAACTGACAGGTTTCACTAGTACTTTTACGATCAAGTCTACATCCAGCAAAATCAGCATCAGAATATGCAATCAATTCAAATAATGATTCTCTAGAATACCACAGACCAATATTTATAGTATCAGATAGATATCTAAGTATACGTTTAACAGTCAAAAGGTGAGACTCTTTAGGGATAGACTGATATCTTGCACACATACAAACACTAAACATAATATATGGCCTACTAGCAGTTAGATATAATAATGAACCAATTATGCCACGATATAACTTTTGGTCTACAGGCTTACCTGATTCATCTTTGTCAAGTTTACATGAGGAGCTCATAGGTGTACCTAAAGGTTTGGTGCTCTCCATTCCAAACTTCTTAAGTATTTTCTTTGTGTACTTAGCTTGGTTGATAAAGATCCTCTCTTTAGTTTGCTTTATCTGGAGTTCGAGAAAAAAATTAAGTTCTCCCATCATGCTCATCTCGAACTCACCCTGCATTAACTTTGCAAACTCTTGATAAAGTGATTTGTTAGTAGCACCGAATATGATATCATCTACATAGATTTGTACTACTAACAGATTATCATTTTTCTTTTTTAAAAATAAAGTAGTATCAACATTACCTCTAATAAAATCATTTTTGAGCAAGAAAAAACTTAAACGATCATACCAAGCTCTTGGAGCTTGTTTCAAACCATACAAAGCTTTATGAAGTTTAAATACATGGTTTGGAAATTCATGATTTTCAAAACCTGGGGGTTATTCAACATAAACCTCTTCTTTGATAAAACCATTCAAAAAGGCACTTTTGACATCTATTTGAAATAATTTAAAATTCATAAAATATGCAAAAGCCAACAATAGCCTAATTGCTTCAAGTCTAGCAATAGGAGCAAAGGATTTTATCAAAATCAATCCCTTCCTCTTGATTGTATCCTTTGGAAACTAGTCTAGCTTTATTTCTTGTAACAATTCCATTTTCATCAAGTTTATTTCTAAAAACCCATTTTGTGCTAATAATTGAAACATTTGAAGGCCTATCTACTAAACTCCAAATATTGTTTCATTTAAATTGATTAAATTTGTCTTGCATAGCATTAATCCAATTACAATCATTTTTAGCTTCTTCAATAGATTTAAGTTCTATTTGAGATACAAATGCTAAATAATCACAAACATTTCTATATAAAGATCGAGTACTTACACCTTTAGATGGATCACCAATGATAAGTTCTTTGGGTATCCATGAGCATACCTTCATTCTTTATGTAAAGGATCAGGTAATGATGCATTTTCACCTTCTTGATATTGTCCTCTTTCATCTTCTTGTTCCTTAGTAGGTTCTTCATTATTGTTTACTTCTTCAGTTTTTTTGGTACCTGTTTCACCATCAAGCATATCTTCTTTTCTAGAAGATTTCTGGTTATATTCATCAAATACAACATGGATGGATTCTTCAACAACAAGTGTCCTTCTGTTGAAGACCTGTATGCCTTGCTAGATGTAGAGTAGCCTAAGAAGACACCCTCATCTGACTTGGCATCAAATTTGCTCAAATTATCTTTACCATTATTTAAGATGAAACAACGGCAGCCAAAAACTCGAAAATATTTTATTGAAGGTTTTCTATCCTTCCGAAACTCATAAAGTGTTTTCTTTAAAATCGGTCAGATTAAAACACGGTTCAAAACATAACATGCTGTGTTTATGGCTTCCGTCCAAAAATATCTAGGTAAATCATTTTTGCAAAGTATGGTGCGTGCCATTTCTTCAAGTATTCTATTTTTCCTTTCTACTATCCCATTTTATTGAGGTATCCTAGGTGCAGAGAAATTGTGATGAATGCCAATTTCACTATAAAATTTATCAAAATTAGAATTTTCAAATTCGGTTCCATGGTGACTTCTTAAAGAAATAATAGAAACACCTTTTTCATTTGAAACTCTTTTATGAAATCTAATAAATGTAAAAAACGTTTCATCTTTATGTGCTAAAAATATAACCCAAGTAAAATGTGAGAAATCATCTACAATAACTAGACCATACTTCTTACCTCCCAAACTGGATGTTCTAGTTGGCCCAAAGAGATCCATATGAAGCAATTCTAAAGGTCTGGATGTAGAGACTACTCATTTTGGTTTAAAAGATGATTTGGTTTATTTTCCAAGTTGGCAAGCACTACAAATTATCTTTTTCAAAACTGAGTTTTGGCAAATCTTTATCAAATTTTTTTTGCTATGTTTTGAAATTAAATGCATGCTAGCATGTCCTAGTCTATGATGCCAAAGCCAACTAGTTTCACTAATCTTGGCATCCACTGCCACTAGGCATTGACCATTTTGAACATGTAGATCATCCATATCTACCATATAAATGTTGCCATGCCTATGACCAATAAACTTGATGCCATTATCATCAAGACTATAAGCAATGCACAAAGAAGATTCAAAAATGATTTTAAAATCCTTGTCACAAAATTGACTAATGCTAAGTAAATTTTGTTTAAAAACCATCAACATGCAAAACATTATCAATATAAGTAGAAGGGGTGATATGGACTTTACCAATTCCGACAATCTTGCCCTTTCCATTATCACCAAATGTCACATTACCACCATTCTGATATTCAAGTGCTAAGACCTGCTCCACATCTCCAGTCATGTGCCTTGAGCAACCACTATCGAGATACCATAATCTTTTCTTGTTGGTTGCAAGACACACCTATAATAAAAATCAAGTGGAGATTTTAAGTACCCACGTCATCTTGGGTCCTTTAAGGTTAGTGGTAATGGTTCCTTTTGGAACCCAAACTTTTCTACCTTTACTGATTTTTCTTTTATTGCACAAATAGGATTTATGTCCTAATTTACCACATGAATAATAGGTAATAGATGATGATGCAGGCACAAAAAAATTCTTGAAAATTTTTTGTTTTGATTGAATTTTGTAACCCAAACTGGCCTAGTTAAAACAGCTCTTTGGTTGGTAAAAAGCATGTTTAATTTTTCAAAACTATATGTAAATTTTTGAACAAAAGGTTTTAACTTTTCAAGTTCTTCTTTGAACTTCTTATTTTCTTGTAAAATTTCATTATTTTGTTTTGAAAATTTTTCAGTTGAAACAAAAGAAATTTTCTTTTTCAAATCTTCTTTTTCTTTTTCAAGAACAAAAACTTTATCATTTAATTTTTTATTTTCTTGAACTAAGCAATTATTTTCAAGTAAATACTTATCATTTGTTTTTACCAAAACCAAATTTTGTTTCTTTAATTCTTTAGATTTTGATTTCAGTTTTTGAAATTCTATAACTAATTCATCAAAAATCTCATGCAGTTCATCAAAAGTAAATTCATTTTCGATTTCGGTCATTACCTCATCATTGTCGGCCATTAAACAGAAGTTTGCTACTTCTTGCTGTTCTTCCTCAGAATTGGAGTCTTCGCTGTCACTCCAGGTTGCCATCATGGCCTTCTTTCTTAATCTTCTTCTGCTCTTTTTAAGTAGGGGGCAGTCTATTTTGTAGTGGCCCGGTTTCTTGCATTCAAAGCATGTGGGCTGCTCCTTCTCTTTCTCCTTTTCCTTCTCTTTGCTAGGCTCTCCTTTTAGAGGTTTCTTATTGAAGTTGAACTTCTTCTTTCTCATGAATCTCCTGAATTTTCTAGCCATGAGAGTCGTCTCATCTTCTTCATCTTCTTCTTCGGACTCATCACTCGACTCTTCCCTTGTGATGGATTTGAAAGCTATCACCTTCTTCTTCTTGTCAACATCCATATTCTTTTGCTTTAGAGAGAGCTCGTATGTCATCAGTGAGCCCAACAATTGCTCTAGTGGAAGAGTGTTGACATCCTTGGCTTCTTCTATAGCAGTTACTTTAGCATCCCATGAAGCCGGAAGAGACCTGAGAAGTTTGTTTACAAGTTCACCATTAGATATAATCTTTCCTAGGCTTCTCATGCCATTCACAATATTTATGAACCTAGTATACATCTCACTTATAGATTCAGTAGGTTCCATTTTGAACATTTCATATGCGTGAATGAGCATGTTAACATTAGTAATTTTCACTTGGTGTATACCCTCATGGGTAACCTCAAGTGTGTCCCATATTTCGTTAGCGGAGAGAGTTAAAAATTCTATTGAATCCACTTGGATCCAAGGAGCAAAACAAGAGATTCATACCCTTAGCATTAAGCTATATTTGCTTAATGTCATTCTCATCCCAATCATCTTTCATTTTGGGAGTGGGAATGCCATTAATCAACATAGTTGGCTGATGAGGACCTTTAACAATTATCCTCCAAAGATTATAATCAATGGCTTGTATGAATATGCGCATGCGAGTTTTCCAATATATGTAATTGGTGCCATTAAATAGTGGGAGACGGTTTGAAGCTTGACCTTCAACAACACCCATACCTATTGGGGCTGTCATGATCTTTTACTCAAGATCCTTGGACCTACAAGAGAGTACTGGAGCTCTGATACCACCTGTTGCCCAGAAATGGAGCCCAAGAGGGGGGATGAATTAGATTTTTTAAAAATTAAAATAATTATGTGCAGCCCGTGTAGTGTTTGTGGATAATAAACTTAAGTATATGTAGCGAAAAAATAATTAATAAAGAGCAGGAACTAAAGTGCTAGCAATTAAAGAGAAATAATCACATACAAATACAAGGTTTATAGTGGTTCGGTGCAAACCTAGCACATACTTCCACTTCCCAAGCCACCCTTGGAAATTCCACTATAATCTCTCCAAAGATTATAGTCGACTTGTTTTACAAGTTTCATAAGTCAAAATCTAAGTTGGTTTTATCACCTAGGCTCACCAACAAACCTTTACACTTGTTTTGTCTTTGGGCTCACAAGTCAACCCTAGTTGGTTTTGGCTCACCAACAACCTTACAACCTTCTTTCAAGAAACCCTTAAAAGCAAGGTCAACCAATAATAAATTCAGAATACAATAATTTAAACACAAATAAACTCTCTTCTTAGAGTGGATGAGGAATCTTTGAAGCTCTTGAATAATTGCTTGGTGTCACTTGACTTGAAATCTTCTCAAGAACACTTTTGGAAAGATGAATTGAAAGGAATGTAAGCTTTTTTTGGTGGAATCTCTCCTTTTTAGCTTTTGAAAGTGGAGTTCTTGAAGAAGGGCTTTAACTCTTGGATATTTCTTTGCTTTTCTCTTCTCTTGCTTCATAAGTGAGTTTGGTGAAGCTTAAATACATGAAAAGCATCCAAAAAATCATTTTAGATCGTTAGGGATCAAAAACTAGCCATTTAGAGCTAAAAACAATGATTTCAGGCTGTCAGAAAATAGATCCGTTGAGGCTGTCAGAACCCGAGTGTCGACACTTGACTTTCAGGTATCGATACTTGACTTCCAGGTATCGACACTTGACTCACAGATATCAATACTTGACTCACAGGTGTCGACACTTGACTCACAGGTGTCGACACTTGGCACAAAAACTTCTCCATGGGCATGTTCTGTATTTTCAAAAAGTCTCAGGCCTTGAATCGATACTTGGGAACCTAAGTATCGACACTTGAGTTTCAGGTGTCGACACTTGAGTTTAGGTGTCGACACTTGGATTCTGAGTGTCGACACTTGGCATGCCATGAAAAATTTCTGCATGCCAAATGCTGAAGTGTCGACACTTGGATTTCCAGGTGTCGACACTTGGTTCTGCAATTTTCAGAAATAAGTGCCAATCAAGCCAAAAACATAAAGATTTTACATGAAACTTAAATACAACATTTATAAACAATAATTGAACTTGTTTGTACCCTTTTTGCATGGAAAAGACTTTTCAAATCATGAAAAATGTTTTATGCCAAGGCATGCTATGATCTCTAACTTTGAGAATTTGAGATGCTTGATTCCTAAAAACTCATAACTAGAAATTATCATTAGTTCAAAATATGTACTCAACGTTTTATTATTCATTAAAATCACAGGGTAGAGCCAACAGTTAACTTCAATCAGATCAGATAATAAGAGAAGATAAGGTTTCATACCAGTCAGAGATTAAAATTTAGTAGCAGAGATATCACTCACAACTCTGATTGGAGCCTAGAAGAAGAAGCCTCGGTTTCCTTGAATCTGATGGCTGATCTGGGCGGTCCGGGCTGCAAAGAAGGCCTCCTCAGGGGAGGTGAAGCACCTCGGGGATCCTACAAGCATCAGGGTCAATCAAAATAGCAAATAAGAAAATAGGAAAGGAATTAATGTTTGGAAAGATTCGGGATTAGGGTTAGAAGACGGCAGCCAGGGAAGAAAAAAAGCTCTTGGACTTGGACGGCAGCAAGGCTTCAATTCCTTGGGCATGACTGATCTCCAGGGCTGCAGGAGGGTGCTAGGGCAACAGGGTATTAATCCAGGAATACAAGGAGAGCACTCAAAGAGAGAACCAAAACTCAAACTAAAGACAATTTATCAAAATTTCAACAAGGTTTATTCATAAGAAAAAGATGCTTACAAGAGGGGTAGGGGTGGGGTATTTATAGAGTTCCCATGCCCTCACTAACCATGGTTACACTTGGGTTACAAGTCCTCTTTCAAATTGGAATACAAGTCCTTTCCTAGCTAGGTTAGAATTACAAGGTTTAAAGGGATTAGGAGTCTTAACTAGGTTAGAAAAGACTTGGTCTTCTCCCACTTTTCCTCCTCTTGGACTTGGTCAAAGCTTTGGATGCCCACTCCTTAGGCGTGTGGACTTTAGGGAAGCAATGGGGGAGGTTGGCCAAGGGCTTGGAAGCTTGGGCTTGGGCCCCCTGGAATCTGGGTTGCTTGATTCCCTGGGCTGGCATATTCCCGGCATCAAAAGAGAATCTTGGTTCTCTTATTTTGGGCTTGCTTCCTGGACTTGAATTTGAAGGCCCGGGGTACCGGGATATCCTGGTAAACATGGGCTCCTGGCATATGGAATATTCCAGAAGCATATGGAGGGAATCTAGCATATGAAATGGCATCCGGAGGGAATCAGGGCACCTGGGTATCGATTGAACTTTCCGAAGATGGTGTAACTACTTCTAGCTTCAGAATGAGTTTGGTAGAACTCTAAAATAGCGTAGCCTCCTCTCTTGTACAAAAAGTGAACTCATACTAGAGTCATACTAGTATACAGGACTCAATGTACTGGACTAGATTGAAAGTTGAGACAAATCAACTAACCTCAACTTATTATAGGACTCAATTCTAGTTGATTACAAAATTTGACACATGGCTAAGTAAACCAAACAGGGCCCAGTAATTTGTGTCTGATCCTGGTGCCCCCACCAATTTTCCCGGGATGGCAGGAACTCGATCCCGTTGAGTGTGGGATAACTTGGCTCTCATAATGCTCGAGTAGGTCTGGGTTGAGGCGCTGCAGATCTCACGGGTGATCAACGAGTCCTCAGATTCTGGCCGACCTTGCCACCGGACCAAATACCTTTGATAGCCTTTATTCTGGATACATATGGCTTGATCGTCTAGGATTCTCTCAATCTTTTTCTAACTATTTGGCCAATTGGTTGGTGGACACTTTGGGGCAGGCTCACTCTCAAGGGAAGGGATAGGTCCAAAAGGCTTGCTGAGAATCGCTGCTGGTTTCCTATACTCTACAAGATCTAAGATGTTCGAAGGTGGAACTAATGCCTAAGTCGGGTGGTAACTCAAGCACATAGGCATTGGGTCCAACTATCTTGATTATCTTAAATAGGCCAGCTTTACGAGCATGAAGTTTCTTTACGGTTCCTGGAGGGAACCATTCAGGCTTAAGCCTGATCATCACAAAATCCTCTGCAGAAAATTTTTTAGCTCTTTTTCGAGAATTAGCCAAGTTCTTAATAATTCATTACTTAGGTTTATCTTTTGGCTAATTTTTTGATGCTATTCCCTAACATGCTGTGCAAAAGACTCAGCTGACTCAGAAACTCGTGCATGTGAGAGTAAGGGGATCAAATCAAGAGGTTTATTGGGTTTGCATCCATGCACAACCTCAAAAAGACTCTTCCCTATGGACCTATTAACAGAACTATTGTAAGCAAATTCAGCTCGGGGTAACAATAGGTCCCAATTTCCCATGTGTTCACCTACGAGGCATCTAAGAAGGTTTCCTAAGCTTTTGTTCACTACCTCGGTTTGGCCATCAGTCTGTGGGTGGTATGCTATAGAAAATTTCAACTTGGTTCCTAATAGGTGCCAAAGGGTCTTCCAAAAGTAGCTAGTAAAGCAAACATCCCTATCTAACACTATTGTTTTAGGCAAACCATGTAATCTAACCACCTGGTCAAGAAAAAGATGGGCTACTCTAGATGCGTCAAAGGTGTGAGAGCAGGGTATAGAATTGGCCATTTTAGAAAACCTATCGACCACTACAAATATTGAATCATGTTTCCTGAGAGTCTTAGGTAGGCCTAAAACAAAGTCCATGCTTAAGTCCTGCAATGGACGGTATGGTATGGGTAGAACTTGTTTTGGTTGGACCTAAAACTAGAAGAGTTGGGTTTTAAGGGTTCAGGTCTCCTAACTACAGGTACTTTCTGGAACCTTTCAACATTTTCAACTACACGATAGGCTTGGGCCATGCTATCAACATCCCTAAGGTATAGCTCCTATTGGATATCTTCTCTAAGACCATTCCTAAACCTAGAGAGGATAACTGACTCATGTTCATCTATGCCGCATCTTAGGGTGCACTCATTAAAGTGGGCTATGTATTCACTCAGTTTTGTTCCCTTGTCTTAATTTCTGCCATTGATCTAAGAGACATTGCTGATAGTATGGGGGAACATACTTAGCCCTAAGATTTAATTTCATGGCTTCCCAGGTGGTAATGGGTAGGTTACCTTTTTGCTTATTGAGTCTTTCTACTTGGTCGCAGTATAATCTAGCTTGATCAGTTAGCCTGAGATAGACAAATTGATACTTTTTCTCATCACTCAAGGCATAAAATTTGAAGTACCTATCCATACCTCCCTCCCAATCTATATAGACTTTTGGATCTACGCTGCCATTGAAGGTGGGTGCATCTATCTTAATGCTCCTAAGAAGCCTATCATCCTGGTCTTGGTTTCCCTTATAGTTAGGCTCCCTAAATTGATCCTGGTTCTGGGGTCTCCTAGGGTTATGCTCCATAAAAGGTTCATGGGTTTGGACTCTTCTAGGGTTGTGAGGGGTAGAAGGGATGGAATCCATGTCTGGTTCAGTGTTGGACTCTTGGGTTTTCTCTACAGTCTCTAGTTGGTTCTCAACTTGGTTAAGCCTATTGGTTAACTGGTTGATCCTAGTGGTTGCTTGGTCAAATTGCTGGTCCACTTGATTGAATCTTTGGTTCATTTGGTCAAGCTTAGTATCGGACTAGTCAAACCTACGGTCTATTTGGGCAAGCTGATTTTGGGGCTGGGTGTTGTATTAGTGGATCTGGGTGGTTAATTGGGCAAAAATCTGTTCATTCATGGCTTTTATGAAAGTCTCAAAATTGGGATCCATGGTTGGATTTGGTTGAGGTTTAGACTTTTGATATCGGGTTCCTAATCTAGTGGTCATGCAACAAATCAAACAATCAAAATAAAATGATGCAACCAAGCATGCAAAAGAGAAAGAAAAGGCTAGTGTAATCTAGGGTTTCCTAGACCTAGAGCCAGAAATTGGGTGGATTAGCTCAACTTACACCTAACCCAATACCTAATCCTTCCACTGGCCAGGTAGGGGGTGGGAGTGTGGGAGCCCCCCCTGCTTTCGCAGGGACCTAATTATAAACCACAGCACCACTTAGGTCGTTTGACTCTGGATCCCCAACCTTAGACACCAGCTTTCAGTATTAGCTAAAGGATTAAATGCACAAGTTGGCCCACACAGCTCGGATCCGACCTGTTGATGTCTCCTAGCCCACTAGGGTGAATTAGGTCTAATTGATTTTAATTAGGCTTGGATTAGTATGAGGATGGTTATTTTGGACCCAGGACAGGTGATGAAATCCTACCCCGATCTGAGATAGAGAGTTGCCCTTAAGATTAGGTTAAGAATGATGGCAATCGATGGTCCTGATGCAATCTAAAATAATCAAAAAAATAAAAATATTTTATGTATATTTATGAAATGACAAATTATATTTAAGTTGATTAGGTTATCAATCAAATTAGGCTTGGGATTGGGGTGTGTGGAAGTTGATTAGGTTAGGTTGAGTCAAGATGCAGAATGTAGCAGAAATTAAAGAATTCGGGTTCAGATGATGCAAAATGTTGACATAGATCCCGATGCAAAAAAAAAGCCAAAAAAAATCTGAAACAGGGGATGGACAGTGATGATGAGACCTACCAAATTCCATGTATAACAAAAATCATATGATGATGCAAACCTAGGGTTTTCTGGACTACTACAAAAATTATCAGGATTTTATTAGGATTTTTATTATGCCATATTTTAGAGATTTAGGGTTTCATTAAAATTAATTAAAAATTTTGATAATTACTAGGACATAACAGAGGACATGCAATGCAAATTTCACAAAAAAATAAAATTTTTAAGATGCTAATATCAGATGGAAACTAGACACCTAATGCAGTGGACAGAATGCAGAATTAGGGTTTGTGAATGCAAAGCAGATAAAAAACTATCCTAAACCAGCTCTGATACCAAACTGATGGGGATGACTCTAAGAATTATAAATATGTAGGAAAAATAGTAAACTAATTTTTTTGTGATTTTTAGATTTAGGTTTGTTGGCTAATTTCTCAAAGCAAAGTAAAGAACTAGCAGGTATTCAGCAATTCTAAGAATCAACTTGTCACAGGCTGAATCATGCAAGATAACTAAAAGACAGGACCCAAAAATTGAGAAATTCCCAGCTTAGGATAGTTAACTTTAATCAGATGAGATAATAAGAGAAGGGAAGGTTTCATACCAGTCAGAAATTAAAATTCAGTAGTAGAAGAGATCACTCACAACTCTGATCGGAGCCTAGAAGAAGAAACCTCGGTTCCCTTGAATCTGATGGCTGATATGGGCGATTCGGGTGGCAAAGAAGGCCTCCTTAGGGGAGGTGAAGCACTTCGAGGATCCTACAAGTGTCAGGATCAATCAAAACAGCAAATAAAAAAATAGGAAAGGAATTAATGTTTGGAAGGATTCGGGATTAGGGTTAGAAGACGACAGCTAGGGAAGAAAAAAAGCTCTTGGACTTGGATGGCAGTAAGGCTTCAATTCCTTGGGCATGACTGATCTATAAGGATGTAGGAGGGTGCTAGGGCAGTAGGGTATTAATCCAGGAAAACAAGGAGAGCACTCAAAGAGAGAACAAAAACTCAAACTCAAGACAATTTAGCAAAATTTCAACAAGGTTTATTCATAAGAAAAATATGCTTACAAAAGGGGGAGGGGTGGGATATTTATAGAGTTCCCATGCCCTCACTAACCATGGTTACACTTGGGTTACAAGTCCTCTTCCAAATTGGAATACAAGTCCTTTTCTAGCTAGGATAGAATTACAAGGTTTAAAGGGATTGAGAGTCCTAACTAGGTTAGAAAAGACTTAGTCTTCTCCCACTTTTCCTCTCCTTGGACTTGGTCAAAGCTTTGGACGACCACTCCTTGGGCATGTGGACTTTAGGGCAGCAATGGGGGAGGTCGGCCAAGGTCTTGGAAGCTTGGGCTTGGGCCCCGTGGAATCTGGGTTGCTTGGTTCCCTGGGCTAGCATATTCCCAGCATCAAAAGGGAATTTTCATTCTCTTGTTTTGGGCTTGCTTCCTGGACTTGAATTTGAAGGCCTGGGATGCTGGGATAGCTTGGTAAACATGGACTCCTAGCCTATGAAATATTTCAGAAGCATCTGGAGGGAATCTAGCATCTGAAATGGCATCTGGAGGGAATCAGGGCACCTGGGTGTCGATTGAGCTTTCCTAAGATGGTGTAACTACTTCTGGCTTCAGAATGAGGTTTGGTGGAACTCCAAAATAGCGTAGCCTCTTCTCTTGTATAAGAAGTGAACTCATACTAGACTCATACTGGTATACAGGACTTAATGTACTGGACTAGGTTGAGGGTTGAGACAAATCAACTAACCTCAACTTATTACAGGACTCAATTCTAATTGATTACAAAATTTGACACATGACTAAGTAAACCAAATAGGATCCAGTAATCTGTGTCTGATCCTGGTGCCCCCACCAATACTTATATCCATATCCTTCTACAAGATACTCTCAATAACATAATACTCTACAAAGTTGATCATATTTAGTGAAATATACTCCAACACTCACTTGCATGTCATATTAGTATCTCCATACTTCCTGGTTATGAGGACAACCAATCCACAAGGTACACAATGATCTATAGTCGATAAATATTGTTGTCCTAGGTAATAACGTATCATTTGATTATGAACAGGTTTGAAAACTACATGACGAATTCTTCTCCGTCGAATAGAAGTAGTTCCAAGTACTTCATCACAAAAGAGTTCAAATAAAGAAAGATATACAAGAAGTAATCAACTACCAAAATAACTTTTATTAATTAAAAATTTATATATAAATTACAATGAGCTCAACTGTCTACAAATCAAACGATTGGTTTTAGGATATATTTCCTAATATTTAGGTCTTTTGATAGTGGATTCTTCGGTCCCGGTAGCTTCCTTTTTAGCTGCTCCCTCCTCTTCTTCTTCAAGCACAGCTTCGACTATCAATATGTTACTCAGGTCTAGTTGGAGACAGGCCTGAGTAACTTTATCTTTGCAGACGTTAAACCTGACCACATAAGCATCCACTATAGCCTTGGCAACCTCTTAGATGAAGTCTTCTATCTTCTTAAAATCTTCGACGGCCCGAGTCGCATGATGGTAGCTTGTTCTTCGGTCACCTTAATTTTCTTGTTGGCAGCCAGAGGAGAGACTCAGTCTTAACTTGCTAGGCTTCTAACTTAGCAATACGCTCCCATTGATTGGTGAGAATTTTCTTTTACTTTGCTATTCGGGCTTTTAGTCCCTAGATAGCATCTTCAAAAAAAGAATGGAGGGTGGTGAGTTCTTCCTTTAATTTAAGCTCTTATGTCTCAAAAGACTTTAGAAGTTCATTGGAGACCTCAGCACGAGCTTCCACTATTTTCACTCGGTTGTCCAAGAAACAACCAAGTTTGGTAAACCTGGTGAACCCTCATGAATAGTAGACATGTCATGAGCAAATTGCTAACAAGAAAAGTACATGTTGGTTACTCAAAAAAAGGTTATTCGATAAAAGAAAGAGTAAAGTAAAGAGATATACCTTGACCAGGGCTGGAAAGAAGTTGGTGATGATCTTGTCCAGAGAATGAGACTTCTGCTCCTCTAGGTCTTGAGGGAGGAGTAGCATTTTTGTCAGCTCCCACACCACCTAAGGTTTGTGCAAGGTTAAGTTATTGAGCCTGATAGCGATCCTGTGGACATAAGAGTTCCCCTCTCTTCTGTGGGTAACAATAGTGTTGATTCTCAAGGGAGTTGGAGGGGCTCTCCCTCAGGATGACTCGATCGCTGATGGGGCCAAGGAAGTTGGAGGAGCCCTCCATCGAGAAGACTCTATCATTGCTGAGACCAGAGGGGTAGTGCCAAGGCACCCTGAAGATGGCACTTGGGAAGTTGCAAGAGGAGTTGCAACCTCCATCACTTCATCATCGTCAGCAGGGGCGATGGTAGCACTTCTTGATTGAGTTGGTCGAGCCTATGGTGGTGAAGCCCTAGCTATTATGGAGGGACCCCAATAGAAGGTCCCGAGCATGGCTGCTTGGTAACAGCCTTCTTGGATGGGCCCCTCGGGGGGCAGTCATCTTCAGGGTTGCTTCTCCTAAAAGCTCTCTCGAAATCTTCATGCTTGCAAACCAGATAAAGAACTTAGCAAAAATTTGAAGGCAAAGAAGGAAAAGAGTGTTCAAAGAAAGCTTACGAAGAGAGTTTGTCGAGCTCAACTCGGCATCAAAAAGATTTTACTCAGAGAGTAGATCCTGTTGTGGAGGAACCTCCACATCACTCAATCTTTTAAAATTTTCCTCATCGATAGTGAAGATTTGATTGTTCTTGTTTAGGGACTAGTTCGACTCCCTCCAAACGCGTACGTGGGCTCGGCCCAGCTGGAGGTGGTCATGCACAGGGGCATTTCCCCTATGTTTTGCATGGTTCATCATGGACCACACACGTTTCACACAGTCCACGAGCATTTCTAGGGATTTTGGATGGATTGTTGATCCGATGGCTCAGATTGATCCCAAGTGAGATCTGGCTTGATCAGGAACTCTTTGACTCGGATTTCGATGTGGTTTGGATTGTTTTTCATCATCCTCTTCTTAACAGGGGATGCCAAAGAGCTGCAGAGAGCTAGGAAGAGTTTTTGCAACCCAGAGAAGTGGTCCAAGGGTTTTCCAAGAGAGAAAACAAAGGGAAGAGAGAGAGATAGAGGGAGAGCAAGGGTTTCTCCTGTACTTATTTATTCTTTCTTCTTTCTTCTTATTGGGTTGGGGTTTGCATCTAGAGAGGGTTCTTTGTTGTAAAACTTCATGTATTCCTTCTTCATAGTAGATATTTGATCCTGTGTGGTCGTCGATGTTGGAGTAAGAGACTCCGAACCACGTAATTCTTGTGCGTTGCTTGTGCTTGTGTTCTTTATTTATTTCTCAAGCTTTCTTTTTTGTTTCTTCTGTGAACTTTCCGGCATTCCACTATGCACCACATCCTAACAGGTTAATGATCCAACCTAGTTCAACTGTCCTGTATGATCTGGTTTTCAATACATTTTGATTTCTTCCTCTTGAAAATATTAGAAATGGGTATCTCTTCCTTTCACCGGCAAAATAATTTTTAGAAAGTAAAAATGATAACAATGGCACTAGACATTTCTTTTCTTAATATGTGATTTTATTTTTGAGATAAAAATAACTTAAAAGAAACTATTAATTTTTATTTTACAAGATAGTAAACTCTATATAAAAAAATATTTAATTATTAATTTTGCAAGAAAATATTACATTTTTTAAAATAACTTTTATGAGGTGGGGGACGGATATTGATTAAATACCCATTATATATTATTGAAGATATGTTTTTCATAATTTGGACATTATATATATATATGTTTGTTTAGATTACCACCTATTTGATAGTAAAATCCAAGTGCAGAAAAATTAGGCCGCTAAGTACATATTTTTCTTTAAAAAATCTAGACTTTTCTTGCAATATCAATGGCTAAATGGACTTTTATACAAAAGACATTGCAAGAAATCATATCATTTCAAATTTAATGCATTTTGAATTATGGTATAGACTCATCTTTTTTTCATATGAAAATTTGAGAAATCAAAGCTCATTATTCAAAAAATTGGATCATCATTTATCATTTGCTTGCCTCATGATTAAATAAGACCTAATAATTATATGTTGCACGATGTTATTAGTACTTTGGCTCCAACTTCTTGATGCTTTTAGTACATTGGCTCCAACTTCTTAAATAGTATGTTCCCAATTCTCACATGAAAGGGAGATATGCCTAGTCTAACAGAGCTTCCTATAGAGCTAGAGCTGTAAACAATTTGAGCTACCTGGATCAGGTAGCTTTGCTTGCAGAATAAATGTGAGGGATAAGAAAATTATGGCATTTTGTTTGAATAAGTGAGAGGAGATATCTATTATGATATTTTTGGATAACGAAAAAAAGTTAAGGGGATAAGTGGGACTTCTTATTGTCAAGACTAAATTGCCTTTTAACTAGTTATTAGAAGATTAGATAAGTATAGAATGCTTATCTCGTAAAAATTAGAAGTATTTATTGGAATTTTTGATTAAGCCCATTCGAATGTGGCCTACACTAATACGAGATTTGTTATATATGTTCATTTGATTTAAACTTTGACTAAAGATAAACTTTCAATAAAGTGATAATGATATATTTGATAGTTATTATGATAAAGTTAAACTCTATATAAACATTGTAGATAGCATCCATCTCAGTTACATAGCTGATTCAGATATTATCTCTAATAGGTGCAGCATGTTATAAAGGACATTCCCAATAGATTTGATCCCCAACTTATTCAAAAGAGCTTATGAGGTCATCCCATCAAAAATACTTGGAGTTGGGATTGAAAACCATGGTGCTACTTGTTGATGGTGAGGAGGAGCACATCTAAATCTTCTCCCTTTTTTTGATTATAGGTAGGCTAAATCCAGAGATCATAGATGGCATCCATGGCTTCTTCATTATGTAAGTTATATTATCCCATAAAGTTTTAATATTATGATATTAGAGTGATATAGGTTATTGGCTTAAAGATTGAAGATTTCATATCTATATAAAGATTTTATGGATATAGATCTAATCAACCATTCTAATCAGTTGCCTATGACCAAAGTTGTCACGATCAGGAGCCATTCCAGGATTCCATATTAACAACTTATTTTATTTATTTGTTAATTTTAGAGGGCTTAATGTTGTCATTTGTTTATTTACTTATTTTAAAGGGCCTTAAAGCATTGTTAAAAAAATAAATGAATAGAAACAAGAGAGAAGAAGATGAGGGATGACATCACCATTATCCCCCTCATGTCTCCTTTCTCATCGGGAGGCAGACTGGTTGCCAGCGATGACTAGGATGGGCCGACAGTAACTCCATGTAGCCACGGTGTCAGAAGATCTTTGAGGTTAATGGATCCAGAAGGGAAGAGGATGTCACCGATTTTTATGGTAGCACCAAACCAGATCAGGCTCCTGGTTCTCTAATTATTTCGTTTTCTTTCCTCTGGCTAATTATCACTGATTCCCATAGAATTGGCTATCCATGGATGGCATAGGGCTCTTGCTCTCTGACAGTAGTTAGGGATTCATTGAGGAACCAGATCTCAGCCTTTCCATTGCACGCAGAGTAGAAGAAATTTCTTGATCACCAGGAAATCGGTGGTGGGTCTTGGGAGATGGTAGCAATTCTTCGATTAAGGCTTTTCGGGAGGCCATCGGCCAGGATTCATCAAGGATGGGCCACGATTTTGGGCCTCTCCTCCATCAAATATCCAAGGAACCAGCCACTCACCAATGCATTGGTGTTGGGAGGAGCTTTTAGGTTGGTCACCACTATTTGGGATTAGTCAGTGTCTTGTCGATAGGGTCTAGTAGGTGAAGGGGCAGTTAAATCCGCCATTTTTGCCACCATGATCTAGAAAAAGATAGGGAGGAGGAAGAGGAAGATGAAAGGGGTTCAGGTTTTGACCTATAAATCTGGATCCATTAAGTACTAAACAATTAGTCCTTTAATAAGTTAACCAAACCAAACCAAATTGAACGTGTTAGTGGAAAATGTGATTGGGCCAAGGATACAAGTCCCAAGCCAACAAACATGGCCCAATTGGCCTAACAGCACAATCGCCGACCAAAGACATAAAGCCCAGGAGTTGGCTGAACAAAACAGCTCAATGGCATGTATCATCCAACCATGCATCGGATTGGTGAAGACAGTATTGATTGCTGACCATGCATCGAATTAAGCCTCCTTGAAGAAGGCAAGGCTTCAATACTGATGGACGATTCTAATGTTGATGCACCGACCTTCATCAGATTGGGTCCCTAATCATGGAAAGTCTAATTCTAATGCTATCGAGTAAGATAACATTGCCGACATTCGGTTAGCCTTGCCATTTGACCAATCCTTCATTGAGGGAAATAATGCATATCTAGCTTGACCAGCAAGGTATTAAGCCTCTAAGTGATCTAGTATGAGCAATGCTTGATCATGCATCTGCTACATGCCTCGATCATTTCATTTACCCACTCACTAGGAAGTCAGGCATCCATTCCACTTGAACAGGCCTAGCTAGGTGCCGAACTCTGAATATGTACATCCAAGTAGGTCTTGACAGCATCCAAATAGCAGGAACCTATCGACCACTCATTGGACCAAATCATGCACTTGGCACATAGCAGCCTTTCGACCCATCCATGAGGGATGCCCTAATTGGCCGACCCACATCGAATGCCACCCATCATCTCCATCTAAGCAGGCCTTGGCAACAATCAATGCATATATCCAAAGACCCTACAAGTACTTGCTGACTGCTTATCAGACATTATCATGTGCCCGGCATGTAATAATCTCATATGCATCCACATGGAAGGAATCCTCTAGCCAATCAAACTATGCTAGACACCATCTACTGATTATCTCCATCCAACCCTCGGCATAGACCGACCCCTATAGCCTAGCAGTCTCAGACAAGTTCCCCGAGCTGACCAAGTCTCAGACAGCATGAGAACACTTCAACTGGCAGAATGCTCAGGCTGGTAGACCTTAGAGAGTATATCCACTCAAAATATCTAAGGCACAATATTTCGACACTCACTACCATAGCTTTCACCATGTGGTTGGACTCTCCATCATACTTTAAGGTCCCTAATCATTATCATATCTAAGTAATTAAGAAAGGTGTGCTTAAACCTATATAATAGTCCATGTCCTCATTAATGAGTTGTGGCAAATCCTTGCAAATGACAAGGTAACATTTAATAGGACATGACATTCTCTGCTAGCAACAGGCTCCAATGACACATGGAGATTCTATCACTTTCCATTAGATCAACCAAGATCTTTATTATTCGAAAAATATCTTTGGTCTCCATCTATAAAAAGAGGCTCCATGCAAGACCCCAAGGTATGCAACCTTCTCCTGTCAATGCTTCTTATACTATTGGCCGATTATTGACTTGAGTATCAGAGTACCCATGTCAGACCCACTTCCGACCTAGGCTTTTTTATAAGTATCGCCTCTCAAAGAGTCGTCTGCACCATCTGCTCCAGCAGCATCTCCATCTTTTCTAGTGCTCGATGATTTTTGGCACCAACAAAAGAGAGAAAGGGCAATATAACTTTGAGGAGCCTAACTTAGAAGTAGATTAAAAATGCCACCCAAGAGAGCTATGTCCCATCGCACCACCGTCACCACCTCTCGATGGGCAAAAAGGATGGTGGAGAGACAAGTAAATGATCCATGCTTGCCTGCACTCTTGAGAGCTTTACCATCCCCATAAACGGTAATGGTCGGTGCAAAGCAGTTCAATTTGCTCTTCACACAAGTTCAAAACTTGGTGGTAGCTGTCCAGGCTATTCAAGCCATCCCTACACCACCTCCTGTAACTCAACCTCTACTAGCAGTGCCACCCAAGGTCTTTCAGCCTACATGTTGGACTGTAGCCCCTAACCACCATTTCAAAAGGAACGTCCCCGTTGAAAGGCTAGAAACTATTATCTTTCAACCGCACCAAAGCCCAGTGGTAAGTGCACTGGCGGGCCTGAGGGGCTTTGCACCTGAGCTGACTCGCATCAAGCCAGATCGCACTCAAGCGGCAGGCTGGGTGGTCAGTCCCATTCATTCCCTTCTGGCTACAGGGTCGAGCCGATTGTCCATCATTTCAAGATCTGAGTCGACCCTCCGAAGAATGCCTCAGTCGAGCAGCCACACCACGTGGCAACCAAACCATGGCTACCCCACCTGGGTCCCATGGGTGTGCATCCCACGGGTGTGCGCTGGCACCCATACAACATTCCCCCCCAGCGACATCCAAGGGGCTACTCTGGATTCGAACCTACAATCTCGCTCTGATACCAGTTGTTGGACCGTAGCCCCTAACCACCATTTCAAAAGGAACATCCCCATTAAAAGGCTGGAAACTATTATCTTTCAACCACACCAAAGCCCAGCGATAAGCATGCTGGCGGGCCTGAGGAGCTTCGCACCTGAGCCGACCCGCATCAAGCCAGATCACACTCAAACAATAGGCTGAGCGGTCAGTCCCATTCAATCCCTTCCGGCTACAGGGCCGAGTCGAGTCTCCATCATTTCAAGATCCGAGTCAACCCTCCGAAGAATGCCTCGATCGAGCAGCCACACAACGTGGCGACCACCCCATGGCTACCCCAACTGGGTCCCACGGGTGTGCATCCCAAGGGTGTGCACCGATACAACACTACAGTATAGCAGACACCATGTTACCTCCTACAACATTCTGTCCTTGCCTGGTAGTTGAAGCAATACCTCCACCATCGAAGCAATCATGAGTTGCCCCTAAGAACCTCAAAAGAATTGCTCATCATCATCATTGCCACCCTAGAATCCTAAGGCCAAGGAGACAATACTTTGGAGCCCCCAATCAGAGCTTGACTTCCCCTAGCTCACTGATCCCCTCGGTGGTTGAAGGCTTTGACCGTTTGAGATCCTGAGATTGAGTGGAAACTCAAAGAACTAGATCGATGAATTGAAGCAATTCACAACCTCTCTTTGACCCCAAATGATAGGTTCAACAATGGCCCAACTTTTGATGATAGAATATGTAGGCATCGCTTCCCCGACACTTCAAGATCTCACAATTAAAGACCTACGATAGGCCCCCTGATCTCGTCATCCACTTGGTAAGCTTCAGAGCAATGATGGCCCTTCACATGGCTTCTGACCCTATCCTCTGTTGAGCCTTTCCATCTACCTTAAAGAGAAAAGCTCAATTTTGGTATTCCAGCTTGAAGCTAGATCGGTGCACTCGTTTAAGCACCTAAGCCAATCCTTCGTTGACCATTTTATTAATAGTCAGAAGCAACAAAAGCATTCGAGCTACCTCCATCCCTTAAACAAAGGGAAGGAGAGTCAATCTGATCCTTTATTGGCCGCTTCATTGCAGCAATCTTGGAGGTCTGCGACTTATATCAATTAGTCGCTATGTCACTCTGATGAGTGACCTACTGAAAAATGATCTCAAGAGGTCGCTGATTAAGACTTATCCCCAAAACTTTGTTGATATGCTAGCTCAGACTGAAAAGTATGTATGGATGGAAGATACCTTTGCAGAGGAGAAAGTTCCCACCACTTCCACACTAGGGGGTGGTGAGAGAATGCGAGCTGATCAGAAGTACTCTTCGAGATAGGAAGAAAGAGTCTGACTGCACTTCAGGTCCTCATAAAGGACAAATAGAATCCTTAGGGATCACTAACCTAGGAGCCCTCAGAGAGAAGCCCGCCATGAATCACCGCCAATAAAGTTCTACACCTATACCCCAATGAATATACCTAGTAAGAAAGTACTGATAAAAATCAAAGGACAAATCTGAGAGGCCTGAAAGCTATGGTCTCCATCAAGTAGAAGAAATCTGAATAAGTTCTGTTTGTATCATCGTGACCATGGCCACAATACCAAAGAGTATATCCAACTATGATATGAGATCAAAGAGTTCATCAGATATGGTGACATCGATCGATTCATCCGACATCACAGGGAATAAGGGGGTTGGCCGAAGTCACCCCAACCAATTGAACAACAACCACAGTAGCCTAAGCCCCCAGAAAGGAATGACCTGCCTCCATCTAGGTTGGTGGGCACCCTCACTAAGGGATGCCATCATCCTAAGTAGCTGACCAAGAAGTGAGCTGGAGTATGGATAATTTTCATAGAAGAAGATAATCAAGGAGTCCAATTCCTGTATAATAACGCGCTTGTTGTAACCTTAAATGTGGAGAATTATGATGTACACTGCATTCTCATAAATAATGGAAGCTAGGTTGATGTTTTATAATATGATGCTCTCTTAAAAATGGGAATCTCCTAGTCGACTGATCCAAATAGATTCTCTCCGATCGGATTCACAGGAAATGCAATTAAGGTCGAGGGGATGATCACCCTAATTATGAGAATGGAACATTACCCTCTCCAATTCATTCTCCAAGTAGACTTTATCTGAGTGTTTTTGGCCTACAATGCCTCCTCGGATGGCCATGTTTTAATGCTTTTCAAGCAGTCATATTCACTTATTGCCTAAAGGTTAAGTTCCCAACAACACATGAGATAGGAGAGGTTCACGGGGACCAAAGCATGGCATGCCATTATTATCACATCGAGCTTAGAGGGACCAAGGCTATCGATGCGTATTCGATCGAAAGGTTTGTAATCAATGACAACCTGGCCAAACAATGAGGAGAACCAACTAAGGATCTCATTTCTATATTTTTAATAGATGGAAATCCAGAACATATGATCCGTATCAGCTCCAACCGCGATTAAGTAACCAAAAATCAGTTAATATCATTTTTATAGGAAAATGCCAATGTCTTCGCCTAAACACCAGTGAACATACTTGGCATCGACCCCTTGATGATCATGCACTAGTTGAAAGTAGATCCAAAGTGTAAACCAATAAAATAAAAGAAACAAAGCTTCACACTTAAGCACCAGAAGGCGAAAGCCCAGGAGGTCGACAAGCTGCTCGAGGCTAGCTTCATCAGGGAGACCACTTATCCAAAATGGACTTCCAATGTGGTCATGGTAAAGAAGATGAATGGAAAGTGACGGATATGTATTGATTTCATTGATCTTAATTGAGCGTGTACGAAAGATAGTTACTTATTACCAAGAATTGATTAGATGGTGGACACCACCTCAAGCCTTGACCTCCTCAGCTTTATGGATGCTTTTTCTAGCTATAACCAAATCTAGATGGATCTCAAGGATGAAGAGAAAACTACCTTTATTATTGATAGAGGCCTTTTTTATTACAGAGTAATGCCATTTGGTCTAAAAAATATAGGTACAATTTATCAGTGCCTGGTGAATAAAATCTTCAAGGACCATATTGGACAAAATATAGAGGTGCACATGGATAATATGCTTGTTAAAAGTAAAGTCACTAGAACCCATGTTAATGACTTTCGAGAATCCTTTCCCATCCTTCAAAAGTATCAAATGAAGCTGAATCCTATCAAATATGCTTTTGGAGTGGCCTTAAGCAAATTTCTTAGTTTTATAATCTCTAATTGAGGGGTGGAAGCCAATCAAAGAAAATTAAAGTTATCTGCAATATGGTTTCCCCAAGGATGATTAAAGATGTCCAACACCTCACTAGGAGGATCGTAGCTCTCAATTGATTTGTCATCGGCCAAACGATGCCTTCTCTTTTCCAAATCCTAAAATAGTCCAAGAACTTTTGGGGATCCGAGGAATGCCAAAAAGTTTTTGAAGATCTTAGAAGCTATCTCAGTTCTCCACCACTATTGGGCATGCTAGACCTGGGCAAGGAGCTGTTCTTATTTCTAGTAGCCTCTCCCTGGTGATGGGTGCAATGCCGATCCAAGAACGGGACAAAGTTTAGAAGCCAATACACTATGTCAACTGAATCCTAAGGAACATAGAGACCTAATACTCCAAACTAGAAAAGTTGGTCTATGCCCTCCTTATTGGTACTCAAAAGTTCCAACCACACTTTCAAACTCATACCATCAGTCTCCTAACCAATCAACCTATTAAAAGCATCTTCTATTGACTTGACATATTTGGATGCATTGCCAAGTGGATGATCGAGCTCTTCAAGTTTGACATTAAGTTCCAGCCTTGGCCATCTATCAAGACTTAGATATTGGCCGATTTCTTGGTTGACTGCACTATTCTTAATGAGCCAATCGATTCAACAGAGGTGGAACCTTCAACATCAATGCATGACCCTGCTCCAAGTCTGACTAACATTTGGGAGATATATATGGATAGATCGTCCAACTCTGAATGGTCGAGAGTGAGGGTAGTCATCATGAACCTTGAGAAAGTAATCATCGAGCATGCTCTGCACCTTGAGTTCCCAGCAATAAACAATGAAACTGAGTATGAAGCTTTGATTACAAGGCTTGAGGTAGCTAGGGAGTTAGGAGTACAAGACCTGAAAGTCTACAGCAACTCTCAATTGGTTATCAGACATATCAAGGGTGATTGTAAGGCCTTGGAAGAAAATATGGTGAAATACCACTAGAGGGTCAAGGATCTGGTTTATGTCTTCTATAGCTTC
Organism: Areca catechu; assembly: GCA_021397845.1. NCBI lineage: Eukaryota > Viridiplantae > Streptophyta > Magnoliopsida > Arecales > Arecaceae > Areca > Areca catechu. The sequence goes on from CM038045.1 coordinate 68,545,550, forward strand.
AAGATTCAGCAAATTTTAAGAGAAGATAAATCTCAAGCCAACTTACCAGCCAAAGCGATAACCACCATACTGATGGCACTTTCTAGAGGAGCTTATTTTCAACAAGTCAAAAGACCGACTACCAAAGAATCATTAGAAGTAATGCAATTAGATAACGAGCCATGTTAGATCGATCCATTGATACATTTTTTAGAGAATGGAAAACTTCTGGCAAATCAGAAGGAAGCCTGCAAGATAAAGTATCAAGCCTCTCAATACCTTATGCATGAGGGAAAGCTCTATAAAAATCGTTCTCTTTACCCCTCAGATGCTTGCATCCACTCGAAGCTAAATACGTGTTAAAGGAAGTCCACAAGGGGATATGCAATGACCACATTGGAAAGAAAGTGCTAGCATACAAGCTACTCTGACAAGGCTACTATTGGCCCACGATGTAGAAGGATGAGAATGACTTTGTCATGTGGTGTGATACCTATCAAAGAAATTTTAACATCTAGCATTTTCTCGCTATGTTGATCACTTTTATATGTGCCATAATATGTCAAAGCTTGGTTAGTCCATGGAACCCAGAGATACAATCATTACTATACAGTGTTAACCAACCTAGATAGTCGGGCCACCTCTTAATATCTCGCCACCTGGATGCCAAACCGTGCACTCACCAACCCATTGCAGGGACACTAGCTATTGCCAGGTCTACCCCCGATCCATTCCAAAAGTGCATGCTCTAGATGCGACAGCCATTAATGCCCACTATTTGAGAGATGCCCTATAGCGGAGACATGCTGATCTTCACTCCCTGCTCCACCTATCATAATATGACTCCTGCCATGGACATGCCTGCAACCATCGGGATGTGTTAGACACCATTCCCCTATAGTGCACATCATACCTCTTTCCTTCTGGGCATAAGGTATATGCCTATGAACTAGTTTCTCGAGACCCTCCAAGTAAGAGAGGACATGAAGCAAGCCAACAAGAAAGAACAAAGGAGGAGAGGCAAAGTGAAATGAGAGACATCTCCCTTTTTGAGAGCCCTACCTTTTACCAAAAAGGAACCCTCTCTCAAGGCACACCCTTAGCTCCTTGACTCAAAGAGCATCCACCTGAGTGTTCATCATGATATTTGCAAGCCTCCTACATACTTTTCATCTTCCATAAAGTATCCTGGCCTCCACAACCCCACTCATCGGTGTGCCATCTCCCTGGAAGTGGATTTCATATGCATCGAGCACCCCTTTTCCACAATGCTCATTCTATCTCCCTCCTTCATCTCTTTTTTAGCTACTCCCTCTACTCTACTTTGAATTCTAGAGGAAACTCCAAGTCTCTTTTGTTTGCCTCTTCAAGAAACTGACTTCGGAATCAGAGGTTTCACCAATGATGAACCCCTCGGTGTGGGCTTTCTGACCTTCTCTATCTTGCAAGACCAACACCCAGTGATAAGATCTTGTAAGATCTAGCTACATGTTAGCAGCCATCTCAGCTCCAGCCATCTACAAGTCAAGCTTGAGTCAGTCCATCTCCCATGATGGCAACAAATTGGTGCTAAAGGAAGGGCATTGTGCCCGTAAACTTCATTAAGATTTGAAATTTGCCTTTGGGCTGTCTTTGTCCTCAGCTTGTGCCATGACCAAGAAAAAGAGGATGATCATGTCTGCTCCCATCGAAGCATCCACAACCTTGGCTACCCAATCTCTAGTTTCTCTAGAGGGAGGAGAGGTGGGCCTGTCGATTGCTCTAACTGTCACTATTGAGTAGTTTCAGCAACTTTTCCAGCAAGTTCAGATGATGATGACCTTGATGCAGGGCCAACAATAGGCCCCATCAAGGTTGGAGGTGGAGCTAGCTTGCCAGCCATCTCTAGTGCATCCATCCTCCCTGGGCGAGGGGAGTACCTCGGGATGCAAGGCAAACCTATGGAGCGAGGCAAGCTTGGGGCCACTCCCACTAAGCCAAAGGTCCTTAGGGTGAAGAGATTAGCCTGGAGTGCAAGGTGAGCCTCCCATAGAGCCTCGCCAGCCTACCGCATCTCCCATAAAGCCTCCCATAGGTCCCCTAGGTGAATTCATAAGGATGTTATTTAGTTCATGTGGTCCTGCGATCGTCGCCACTTAGTAAGGGAGGCATGCTTAAGCCTGCATAGTAGTCCGTGTCCCCTTTAATGAGGCATGGTAAATCCTTGCAATCAACAAGGTTATATTTAAGAGGACAAGACATTCTCTACTAGTAATAGGCTCTAGGTGACATGTAAAGAATTCAATCACTTCCCACCAGATCAACCAATATTTTTATCATTCTAGAAATACCCTTGGTTCTCCACTTATAAAAAAGGGCTCCATGCAAGACTCCAAGGTACGTAACATTTTTCCACCTATGCTCCTCATATCGTTGGCTTGATTATTGACTTGAGTTTTGGAGTGCCCATGCCAAAGCCACACCTCCGGCCTGGACTTTTTTGTAGGTATCTCATCTCGAAGAGCCTCCTGCAACACCCATTCGAATACCATCTCCAGCTTTTTTGGTGCTCGATGATTTTTAGCACCAATAGAATGGTTTGATTTGGTTTAGGAAAGTTTTATAATTTGGTCCTTGATAAAATAATTTATTACATAAAAGTCCTTCTAAAATTGCCTTTTGATCCCTGTAATAAAGTTTATTGTATAAAGATCTCGAGATTATTATTATCCCCTTAATAAAGTTTTATTATATAAAGGTAATAATTATGATAATGTTCATGTCATACGATTTTATTGGATAAAAATCCATAAACTTGCATATTATATGTTTTTATATACCATTTAATTTATTTATGTATAGATAAAGTATTACAGGTCTATTATCATATTCTTGATGATGTATTCATACTATATTTTGTATATAAAGTTTATTGATTCTATTTATAATGAATTAAAGATTTTTGGTTTGATTGATTTGATGCATCATTAAAGTGACCATGAATATGAAAAATCAAGAATTTTTTATAAAGTATACTTTTGGATAAATATCATTGATCCAATAAAGTTTTAATAGTATCATAATTACATATAAGCTATTGAAATATTCAATCGTTTCTAAAAGAGCATCTTCATGTTCAATGTTCAGATGGATAAAATGATAGGGGTGCATATTAGATCAAGTTGGTATTTTTATATCCAAAAATATAGTATTTGCTTGTACCCATCGAGCATGTCTTATTAGATTCACTTGTGATACTGATATATCAGTAAATAAGTATAACCACTAGTATGTTATAAAAGAGAAACATAATGATGTATCTAGTTGCCCATCAAAGTTTTATATAAATAAATTATTTATTTTGAATTAAGTTTATTTAATCTTATTATTTGATAATAACATGAGCATATATTATTTGTAGCATTAATTTACATAATGGTTGCCAGCAATATAAATTTTTTTTTCTTAATGGATTGAATGTTTTATAATGGAAAGAAAAAATAATGCCTATATTAAGATGTACTATCCTTGATCTAGTATTTTGAGTGGATGAACTTTTATCACTTATGAATCAAAGTACAGTAGAACAGAAGAGCTTTTTTGAGAAATAAGAGTGTTTTAATCATCTTAGCTTGCTTCTAATAAAATCCAATATGAAGGGATACATTCCTTTATGTGATAAGGCATATGATTTCCTGAGTTCTATAGAGCAACAATTTCTAAGTTTTGATAAAACAAAGGCCAACATCCTGATAACAAGATTAGTCTCCACAAAATATATGGGCAAATCTGGTATACATGAGCATATTATGGAGATGAGAGATATTACAATGCAATTAAAAAATATTTAGGTTTCCATATCAAATGTATTTGTGGTTCACTTTACTCTCACTTCTCTTTCAACAGAGCATGATCTCATTAAGGTCTCTTATAATACACATAATGAGAATTGGATAGTTAATAAATTGTTAATCAAATGTGTGCAAATGAAGGAGACTTTGATAGGAGAAAAGATAGCATGAATTTTGGTTCACATCAAGTTAGTGAAAAATCAAGATAAAAATAGGGTACATCCAAAGTAAAAGGGAAGAAAGGATTATCTATAATATCCCGTGAAGCCATTAATAAGGTTTCCAAATGCTTTTTTTGCAGAAAGAAGGGGCATCTAACAAAAAAACTACGTAGAGTATAAAAAGTGGCTACAAAAGAAATGTACCATTTACTCTCTTTTGCATTTTGAATTCAATTTAGTAAATGTTCCTAATCCTATCTAGTGGATTGACTTTGATACATCTGCATACATTACTAACAACTTATAGGGCTTCCTATCAAGAAAGCCTTCAACTAAAAGTGAACAATCCATTATCACTGGAAATCAAGAATGTTCACTTGTCAAGGTAAATTTGATGCTATTGGATAGTCTTGGATTCTTGATTTATCTTAGATTTAGATAAAACTTTTTATATTCCTTTTTTTTTCAAAAAACTAGTTTCTATTCAAGCTTTAGACAAAGTATTGGTTTTCATATTTCTTTTGGAAATTCTAAATTTGATCTAATAAAAGACTCTATAGTTATTGGTTTTAGGTTGCTGTTTAATGGCCTTTACAAATTATGTTTGCATCATTCGTTTAAACAATCTTTTTTTTGTAAATTTTTCTTTTGGCAATAAAAGAGACAAAATTAATGAAAACTTCTCTATATTATGGCAATGGAGATTGGGGCATATCTATGAAAAGAGGGTCAAAAGGCTAATGAAGGATGGGATTTTAGAATCATTAACTTTACCAATTTAATGACTTGTGTTGACTAAAAAATGCAAAATAGAATGTGCCAAAATGAGTGAAGAAACTTTGAAAATTATTCATACTAATATATGTGGCTCTTTTTTTTATGTCTAATAGATAAAAAGTATTATGCCATTTCATTGATGACTATTCACAATTGGAGTTATCAAAATGGGCCAGCCTGGCCTGGCCTTAACCCATGTGGGTTGAGATTATATAGATTGGATTAGATTAGGCCCATTTAATAAATGGGCTATGAAAACCCAACCTAGCCTAGCCTTACCTGAGCTATGGGTTAAGGCTGAGCTAGCCACCACAAATTGAATTGATATTATCAACGTCACAGCCCCTCCATGGCTCCACCATACCCTCGGACCCTTGGTGCAGCGTGGAGGTCTGGAGGAGGCAAGATCAGCCAGGGGGAGGGCATGGAAAAGGTTGGAGTCGCTAGAGTCCAGGACCGGTGAGAGTCAAGAAGGGCCTCAACCATAAATATAGGGCAAAGTCAGAGATCCGACATCCGAGATCATAAAGGAAATGAGGATCTTGGATGCAGCAGTGGAGAAGGAAGAAGACCTAGCCCCCCTGGCACCCCCTAACCCCTATCTTCATTGAGAGAAAAATCAAAAAAAAAAAGAATTGAGGACTCATAAGCTTCGAAACTCATTGTTTCCAGCTTGCCGCATGCCGTGAGTCCATGAGCCTGCTCCCTTATCACCATCGATGTTGTCTCGATGCTCGATGCTGGCTCCATTACTTCTCTCCTCCACCACTTGGATGCTAATCGCCTAACCCTATATGCCCAGAGCTAAGAAGAAAAACTAAGATGAGAACTGAGAAGGCATTGAATGGAGGGTCAGGTGGTTCAGGAGCCTCTTTTATTTTTTTAAATAATATTTTGTTTCTTAGCCCACGGGCTAACCCAGCCTTAACTTGATTCAGTCCATGGGCTACAGGGGCCAAGCCAAAAAGCCTGGTTGTTAAATGGGACAAGGATTTTCTACCCGATCCAGACCATTATAGGGCTAAATGGGCTAGCCCATGGGCCATGACCTATTTTGATAGCTCTATTCATAGTATATGTATTTGTACCTTCATTTGATAAGGCTAATATTTTTGAGACATTTAATAAATTCAAAATAAAGGTAGAGAAATGATTAGGAAAAGTGATTAAAATGATCAGATTGATATATATGGCGAATATTATTGTAGACATGCTGAGATGGGATTGAGACCAGGACTATTAACAAAATTGTTACAAGAATAATGAATTAAACCTTAATTAGAGCTAAAAATAGATCGAATATGGATTGGATAGTGATATCTATATTTGTATCTATACTTTTCAACGACTATGGATATAAATATGTATATTAAATGGATATCAAAAATTAATATCCACATTTGTTCTAAATAGATATGGATACAAATCGAATATTGAGCATATCTCTACTTGTTATAAATGAATACGGATACATACTGGATATTAAGCATATCTATAGTTGTTTATTTAGATACATATATAAGTCAGATAATATTTTGGATATTAATCAAGTTTTAAGCAAAATTCAATGATAAAAATATATAATAATGACATGATCATAAAAAATCTAACATAGTCATAGTTATAATCCAAGATAATAATGATTATATGTGAGAGAGATAATTATAATGTAAAGCTCTATTGAAATCAATAAGTAAATCCAAGGACTAGGACTCCAATTATATTAAAAATTGATATCCAGATCTGAATCCCAAAAATTGATAGAAATTTGTATCTAAATATGTATTTGGATAGATATCTGATCAGATTCAACTATATTTCAAATTTGGATCAAATTGGACACGAATATGGATACGGAGAAATAAAATCCAACCCATTTTCAACCCTAACCTTAATATACAATGCCTGGCATACTAGATTAAAATGGTATAGTTGAAAAAAGAATCGAATGTTTAAAGAAATGGTTTAGGTTATGATAAGTTAATCTACTCTGCATATTTTCTGGTGGGATGAGGCTTTAAAAATGATTATACATATCTTAAATAGGATTCTTACTAAGACAGTTCAAAAGACTTCTTATGAGTTATGGACTAGTACGAAACCTAGTTCAGTATATATGTATATATGTGGTTGTCTAGCTAAAGCCAAAGTTTACGATCCATAAGAAAAGGTGTTTGATCTAAGAACAACCAATAGTTTTTTCATTGGTTATCTAGAGAGGTCAAAAGGGTATAGATTCTATTGCCCATCTTATATGCCCTATATGATACAAACTAATAAAGCTATATTTCTAGATGATAACATATATAATGAAAGTGGAGAACCTCGAGACATTGTCTTTGATGAAATACAAAAAATAAATTCTGCACTTGAGAATTAGACTGAAGCGATGATTCCTATTATTATTTCTTGATATAACAATTACGAGGGACCACTACTTCATGAAGTTCCATCTCATGAAGTTTTTATTATTGAAAAAGCAATTGCCCAACCATTGTTATAAGCGGATCAAGGGATAGTTCTCTAGAGATCTATTAGAATAAAAAAAAAAAATGCTAGATCTCTAGATTATATGGTATGTTTGACTGATATAAACAAAAAAGATGATCACACTTTTACAAACCATGAAAGATGAGGATTCCTTACAATTGTTGGATACTATGAAAGAAGAGCTGAGCTTTATGGATAAAAATTATCTCTAGGAATTAGTTAACATATCTAAAGGGATGTGACCAATGGATTGCAAATGGATCTATAAGACCAAAAAAAATCTCAATAATAAGGTTGAACGGTACAAAGCCATACTTGTAGCAAAGAGGTTCACACAAAAGGAAGGCATTGCCTTTAATAAAACACCAGTGTGTGACCCACGCTATGCAACAAATTTTTATTTATACAAATAACATTCTTATAAAGATTGCATTAGTCTTTATCAACGAGTTTTGGATTAAGATTTGGGCTTCTATTCATGTCTCCTCCTTGTTCTCCTCTCCTCTTTTCATTTTTTTCAGGTGTATGAAAATATTATGCTATCTTAGTTGGCAAAGTATGTGCCATCTCATCAACTATCTGTGCATAATCAGTGCCAACTAGACATGTTAGTAGATTTATTACATTACTCATTAGAAGAGCAGAGAGATGCATTTTAATGTATATGATAGATAACCTATTTTTATTCTTTTAAATTTAATTTCAAGCAAAATTTATTAATTAAATTGATCCCTTAGAAATGAAATTTATTTTGCTCATCAAAATTATAGAAAATTTATAATGTATATTATTATTAAAAAACATTAATTAAATGCACAATGCAAGTAAATTATAATATACATTATATTATAACATATTATTACTAATATTATTGTCATACCATAGTTTAATGATAATTTTATATTAAAGTTGAAATATCTTATTACACATATATTTATATAATAATGTACCTATATATATTATTTCATTTCCCATATTTTTCTAATCAAAATAAATATCTATATTGATAAATACTATAATATAACTATAGATAAAAATACTAATTTTTTAATAGAATTAATAGAATTGATAGATATATTTTATGAAATATTTTAACCATTCATATATAATAAATTATGGAAATAATATATATTATATATAGTTAATATATATAATGTTAATATAATATATTATACAATATATATCTTATTTATGGTACACATTATATTATAATATATTCTTAATCATTGTCATACCATAATTCAATAATAATTCAATATTAAAATAGAAATATACTATTGTACATATATTTACATATTAAAAGTACTTAATGTATATTACTTCTATTTGGCTTATTTTTCCAATAAAGATAAATATTTATATTAATAAATAATATACCATAAGTATAAATAAATATATTAACTATATACTAATAGTTTATAAAAAATAACAAAATATATTTTAATAACAAATATATTTTATAATTTATAGAATAAATAAATATTTTTTTATAAAATATATTATTTAATAACATTGCAATGTACATTTTAGTTTTTTATTATAATATATTTCATGTGATTATTCTTATCTTGTATTATAACTTATTTTTATTCTTTAAGTTTAATTTCAAGCAAACCTATTAATTAAACTGGTCCCTTAAAATCAAAACCTATCTTGTTCATTAAAACTATCAAAAATTTATAATGTATGATTATTATTTAAAAAACATCAATTAAATTAACAAGTCAAGTAAAATGTAAGAAAAAATTTAGAAATATTCATATCATAAATATCACAAATATTAATAAAATATGATGACTAAAATTTGCTCTCTATTAAAAAATATTATAATTTTTTAATTTTAATATTTAAAATAAAATAAAATATAATGTATTTTATATTAAAAATATATTAAATTATGTTATATATTATTATAAAATATATTATATAAGATTATAATATAATATATTATATTTATATATTAAATTATTAATATAATATAATATAATATAATATATATAAATATATAGATATATTTAATATAAATATACTGCATTATATTAAATATGTGATATTATATTAAATATAATATAATATATTTTATATTATAAAATATATTATATTATAAATATTTTATAGCATAATAAAATATTATAAAATAAGATAAAAATATATTATAGTAATTTTTTATAATATAATATAATAATATTATCTTATATATTATTATATATTATTATATATTATATTTATTATAAGAGAAAGGAAGGAAGAGGAGGGTAATAATGTCTGAAAGATTATTTGAAATGTGATAATCTAGATTACTATCCCTTGTAGAGATAATCCAAATTATTTCTTGAAAGGTAATCCAAATTATCATATAATCTGAATTACGATAAAAAAATATACCAAACACAGTAATATGGTGGGATCCCTTTAAATTATCAGTAATCTAGATAGATTATATGCTATCAAACATAATCAAAGGATAATGTGAATTGTCAATAATATGGATTGCCAGTAATGTATATTGTAAGTAATTTAAATTATTATATTTGGTACATGTAGGTAATATTGCATAACATAAAATCAAATTTATAAAAATATCTAAATCAAATATATTTTATTTATAAATAATAATTTTTATATTTTATCTATTTAATAAAAATATATTTTTATATTTTATATTAAGTATATTTTTCTATTATATATTCTTATAAAAATAAAAAATATTTTTTATTAAATAAATTTAATATAAAAAAATTATATATTAAATGGATGGTATATTTAATATATTACTTAAATATATTAAATAATATTAAATTAATTATTATATATATATATATATATATATAAATATTATTTATAATATATATATATATATATATATATATATATATTATAAATTATATTATATTATTATTATAATATATTATATTATATTATATTATATGGAAGGGGATGGTAATATTGTCCAAAAGATGGGAGCACTTTCATTAGAAGTTTACCGGCAACTTTTCCTTCTTAGAGGGTAATTTGATAATCTAGATTATCTAGAAGGTGATAATCTGGATTACCATCCCTTGCAGAGATAATCTAGATTATCTCTTGGAAGGCAATCCAGATTACCAGATAGGATAGATTGCCATCCCGTAAAACATACAAAATATAATAATGTGGTGGGGTCGCATTAAATTATTGATAATCTGGATAGAATGCTTACTACCAAACACAATCTATCCTTTAAACTCAACTCTTATATATTACCTAATAAACAACCCTAGCCATCGTTTGACCTTTGCCATCCAGCTGCTCCAAGCATCCCACCTAGTTAGGAAGCTTTCGTATTTGTTGAGCCAAGCATCCCACCTAATAAAGACTCCTCGGGATGGCAAAAATAGAGGAAAAACCATGGGAAAATGAAGGAGAAAGGAAACAAATTGAAAGGTAAGACCTTTTCCCCTATAGATTATTTTTTTTTAAGCTTCTGTATATAGCCGCTCCAAGCATCCCACAAGCATCCCTATTCATCCGGTCCAAGTTTCTCACCCAATAGAGACTTCTCGAGATAAAAAAAATAAAGGAAAAACTGGGGGAGAACAAAGGAAAAACAAAATAAATAGAAAGGTAAGACCTTTTCTTAGATTTTTTTCCTTTCTCGCTGGTTCCCTTTATCTAAGATCTATGGGGAAGGAGAACACTTGAGGAGAACCGAGGAACTTTGACTCTAGGAGTGGGGAGGTGGGTGGGCAGCAAAGGCAGCGAGATGGAACTGGAGCGGGTGGAGGCGGCGAGGAGGGTAACGGTGATGAATCGATGGATATGCGAAAAGGGGTTCTATGGAGATGTGGGGATAACACCTGAAGGAGGTCTCAAATACATGGCATTGATATGGCGAAGGACATGTTAACATGGCATTGTCCACATGGTGTCTCGAGAGCTCCCTCTTGCGCTTTAATATATAGATAGATATTCTCCTATTTCCTCAAAAAAACTCTTTTAGGATTGTCATCACCTTAGTAGCTCATTTCAACTTGGAGCCATATTAAATGGATATGAGAATGGCTTTCCTTAATAGTAATCTAGAGAAGAAATCTACATAGAACAATCCGAGGGTTTTATTATCGTTGGATAAAAGTATATGGGTTGCGGATTAAAGAGATTCATTTATAAACTTAAATAGGCTTCTAAACAATGGTATCTCAAAGTTAATAGGATAATTATTTCTTTTGGATTTAAAAAATACTATTAATCAACATATATACATGAAGATCAATGGAAGCAAGTTCATAAATTTGATATTATATATAGATGATATTCTTTCTGCCAATAATAATATTAGTCTACTTAAGAAAACCAAATAATTTTCCATCATAAAATTTTGAGATAAAAAATATTGATGAAGTCGCTTATGTTATCAATATTGAAATTTACAGAGATAGATCGTTAGGGTTATTTTGACAATCTCAAGGGATTTATATCTTTAAAGTTCGGGAGCAATTTGGCATGGAAAAATGTTCCCTTGAGGGTTCTCCTATTATAAATAGTAATATACTTAATAAACTTCAATGTCTAATAAATGATACTGGAAGAGGGAAAATGTGGTCCATATCTTATGCATCTATTGTTGGAAGTTTGAACTATGGTGAGGTTTGTATGTGTCCAGACTTGCTTTTACTATATCGATGCTGGGGTGTTATCAACATGATTTAGGAATGGAGCATTGAAAAGTTGTAAAGAAAAGCATACGATACATATAAGGTACTAAAGAATATATGCTCATTTACAAATGGTCTGATCATTGAAGTTATCAGCTATTTAGATTCAGACTTTATTGGATACACCAAAAGTAGGAAGTCTACAACTGGATATATCTTTCTACTTGCAGGAGATGCTATATCATAGATGAGTATAAAACAAAATCTTATCACTAAATCCACTATGGAAGCAAAGTATATAGCCTATTATGAGATTTCCTCACAAACCATTTGATTATAAAAGTTTATCATAAGACTTAAAATTATTGACTCTATTAGTAGACCGATCAAGATATATCCTGATAATAATTTTGTAGTAAGGTTCTCCAAGAGTAGAAATACTTGAAAGCATATTGGTGTTAAATACTTTACTCTTCATAAAAGAATAAAGAAGAGCATAGCATTTGTCAAACATATTAGTATAGAGCTAATGATTGTAGATTCACTGACTAAAAGATTTACTCCCAAGATTTTTAGAGATCATTTGGATCATATGGAACTTATTAGCTCATGTTGTGATTGATATGTATTAGACATTATGTACAAAGTCATCATATTAAATTTTATAAAGAAGTTTATTTTATTTATTTTTATGTTGATCAATTATTTACTATGTGATATAAGGAAGACCAAGGAAAATTTATAAAGTTTTGTCTATTCATAAAGTAAAAATTCACATAAAAACTTGATTATGAAGTATAATTAGTGTTGTGATGTGTAGAAGGTCATGTGTTGACTTATAAGCATTTACCTCCATAATTTGTATTGATGAGTATTTTGTAATCAAGTATACATTGTATATCCTATGGAGGAATTAAATTTAAATATGGCCACATCATTTTCCAATTATCAGATCTAGATAAAATTTTATAAAAAAATTAAAAAAAATAATTAAATAATTAAAATAGAGATAATTATGTTAGGTTGGGCTAGTGGGAGAATGTTGGAGTTTACCAGATTAAGCCCATCCAGATGTGATCCGTACTAATATGAAATGAAATTTATTTTACATATTTTTATTTGATTTGGACTCTGACTAAAGATAAATCTTTGACTCAGTAATAAGGATATATTTGGTAGTTATTGTGATAAAGTTAAACTCTACATAGCCATTATGGATAGTATCTTAGTTTACATTATTGATTTAGATGCCTCTGATATGTGAGGTAAGTTATAAAAGGACACACCCATGAACTTGATCCCTAACTTACCTAGGAGAGCTTGTAAGGTCATTCCCATTGAGAATATTCGAAGTTGTGATTGGAAAACCAAGATGTTGCTCATTGACAATGAGAAGGAGAACATCAAATCTTTTTTTTTTTTTTTTTTTGCGATTGCAAGCAAGCCAATTCCAAAGATCATAAATGGTATCAATAGCTTCTTTATGTAAGTTCTATTATCTCATAAAGTTTTAATAGTATCACCTTTACCTCACCCTCCTTGCCTAGCATGAATGGTATTTTTTTCTCAAACAACATAGTTGTTCCTTAGATTAGAAAAATAGGCAAATTTGCCCCTCAAATACTAATTGGAAAATTAGCTAAGCATGTGTCTTTATCTTATGGAAATTGAAAGGAAATATATAGGAGCAAGGAGATGGGTTGGCCGATGTAGTGGATGCCATGAGGTGTTGCTCCTCCAAGAAGGAATTATCACTAAAGAGGTGAGAGATTAGGCCAAAGTAAATGATGGAGGAGTCAAGGTAGGGGATGACCATGGAAGAGGCTCAAGTGGGTAACCCATACTTGACCTCTAGCTGTTTGTGACTTGCTAGGGCTATGGTGCTTGTCAGAGTATGGATGGTGGGAGGAGATGCAACAAGAGAGGGAGAAGAGATTGAATGAGAGGAAGGAGGTGAGGAAAAGGAAAATGAGAAGACCACTTAGAACCTCAAACCTCTTGTACTCATAAACGATAACTAAGGGCAAAAGCTTAATCAAGTGGTACCAGATTTTGGTCATTCCACATTGTACATCTATTCAACTAAGTATGTATTTTCTTGATTTTCAGTCTTGACAATATTGAATTTTGCTCAATTCTGTGTTATACTTCTATTTGACCAAATACATATCTTTTAAGTTTTCAATTTAAAAATAAGAGAGAAAGCTAATGGTCGATCGAGGGGTTTGTGCAGTGTGCCACTAGCCTGCAGTCAAAATTTGAAGAAAAAGAAATTAGTTTTGTATGCCTTAAATCTTTGAGAATTTTGAGAATGACAAAATATTGCCTAAACCATGACAAAACTTAAAATAGAAGAAACAAATATGAAAAATAAGAGTAGGTTTTATTGTTGTGAAAAGAGTCCTCTCCTATTTACAAGCTTTCTTTTATACAACTTGATGAGGCTAGCCGCTGACATGGTGCCCGCATCCAATGTGGCGGGCCTCTGACGTGGTGCCCGCATCTGACATGGCTGATCACTAATGTGGTGCCTACAGGCCATGCCTCGTTTGAGTAGAGCTCCTAGCCGAGTAGAGCTCCTGATCAAGTAGAGCTCTTGGCCGAGTATAGCTCCTAACCGAATAGAGTTCTTGGCCGAGTAGAGCTCCTGGCCGAGTAGAGCCCCCACCTAAGTAGAGCTCCTAGCCATGTAAAGCCCCGGGCTGAGAGGAGCTCCCGACTGGTTTGAGCCTTGGCTATGGGAGAGTTGTTCCCCTATGATCCGAAGTGGAAAAAATAGGTCAAGGATACATTAGAGGGTCACAACCTCGGGCAGGCATGCTCAGCCCCCTAGTTCCAATGTTGCCCGAATGGTGATGGGGAGAGCGATGTCACCATCTCCGTCAAGCCTGTTGCGATGTTCGGGAAGGAACATCCCACGAAGAGGGAGTGGCGTTCTATCGAACCTGTGCCCCTCGCAGAGGCATGCTATGCTAGGATAGCAAGCGCTGTAGCATGTCACCCACATCTAATGCAGGAGGCCCTGCCAGGACTCCAGTTTGTCCCACAGGGCTCTATGAGACTTGCGGCCTTTTCAGGAGAGCAAGCTTTATAGCACGCCGCTTGCATCCGATGAAGGAGGCCCTACTGGGACTTTAGTTTCTGTCCTATAAGGCTCTGTGAAGCCTACACCCTTCTTAGGAGGGTGCACCATAGCACGCCATCTACATCCGATGCAGGAGGCTCTACCGAGACTCCAGTTTCTATCCCATGGGATCTTGCGAAGCCTGCACCCCTCTCAGGGAGTGCACTGCCAGGATACTAGATTCTGTCCAATAATGTCGACTTCTATAAATAAAAAAGAGGGACCTCTAACTGTGGTAAGTGGCAAGCAACTCCCACTGCTTAGATAAGAGAAAATATAAATCTCTTATGCTCCCTCTTCATGGTGGTCATCTAGGCCACTATGATGGAGGATCTATTGTCCTTGATTGCCAAACTAACTTGACCATCGAAGTATCCCTACCGGAATCCCTGACCTGGGCTTTTTTTTTTCTTGCAAGATTGCCTGATGGTTAGGAACGTTCAGAGGCAAGGGACCCGACTCATCTCAGAGCAACTGTCATGGTGCCAGGAACCATAAAGTCTACAGGTAAGGCATGATCTTGGCAGCAATAGATTGGCATGTGAGATAGGGGGTGAATGACAAAGGACGACACCACCAATCGGCTAGCCAAGAAATTATTGCCTCGTTACAATAATCTCATGGTTGTGATACATGCATGGGAAGCTTCTACTAGCCGTGTTGGGAACCCATCCCACCATGAGGACCGGAGCAGTCAAGAGGTGGAGCCTCCAATTCCACCACCACTACTGGCAAACCAGCATGTGCAAATCGCTATGCTTATGTAGTAGGTCCAGTCCCTGACCATAGCGGTACATCACCTACAGCACCAGCATTAGTCCATGGCAATGCAGCAGCAGCCAGGGACCCCCAGGGTCCCTATCGCCATGGCCCCTGTTGCTGATCTCGCCGCCGCGCCCGTGCCTCGGATCCGTCGATCCTACCGGACTGCCTGGCTCCTGGTGTTCCTGGCCGGAGCGGACCTGCAAGAGAGAGGGTCAGAAGACCCTGGCCGGGGATCCCGGCGAGGGAGCTCCGACGATCAAGTTAGTAGATGGCGAGAAGGAACAGTCTCTCCAAGGCGGGCCCCCGAAGGAGTCCCAGACTCAGAGAATTTACTAGCAAGGGAGGTGCTACAGGGACCGGAAGCTCGGCCGGGCCTCCCTGCCGAGCTCACGCCAAGCGATCCCCTCTCGGGACCCTGGATCTTGCTCTCGGAGCGGGGCTCTTGGCCACTGTTCCTTGCTTGTCCCCCAGCTTTTTCAGCCTACTTGGTCGCCTCCAGCTTCCTTCCTTTTATCTCCTCCCGCCGTTCGCCTGTCTTCTCCTCGCGGGAGGCTCCCCCTTCCATCCTTTTCTCTTTCCCCATTTTTGGTGTTGAGGGCCAGGCGGCTTTCCGACCTCGTTCGCCGAGCCCAGCGGGGAAAGGGCAAAGACAGAAAAGGGGGGTGGCGCCGGCAAGGCGGCCGGTCAGAGCTCGGGCCCAGTGAGGGCGCTCTCCTTCCTAAGTGCCGGCACTGTCCGTTTATGGGCCCTGTTTTGTCAAAGCCGCGCCTCTCGACTGCGGGACTTGTCGGGCCGACGTAAGTGGTGTTTCACGTGCCGCCGCCATCCGTACGGGGCACCGCCTGCGATGCGCACAGCTCGAGGGCCAACCTCGGAACCTGCGCCTCTCTCTTTGGGATCTTCTCTGTACGGGCGGCCTGACCTCGGCGGAGGTGGACCCCTCCTGGGTGAACACCTGGCGAGGTGGCAGGAGGTCGCCTGGCTTCGGCCGAGGTGGACCCGTCTCCGGGGGCCACCTGGCGAAGGGGCGAAGGATCAGCCGACCTCGACCTAGGTGGACTCCTCCTGGGTGGACACCTGGCGAGGTGGCAGGAGGTTGCCCGGCTTCGGCCGAGGTGGACCCGTCTCCGGGGGCCACCTGGCGAAGGGGCGAAGGATCAGCCGACCTCGGCCTGGGTGGACCCCTCCTGGGTGGGCACCTTGCGAGGTGGCAGGAGGTCGCCTGGCTTCGGCCGAGGTGGACTCGTCTCCGGGGACCACCTGGCGAAGGGGCGAAGGATCGACCGACCTCGACCTGGGTGGACCCCTCCTGGACGGACACCTGGCGAGGTGGCAGGAGGTCGCCTGGCTTTGGCCGAGGTGGACCCGTCTCCAGGGGCCACCTGGCGAAGGGGCGAAGGATCAGCCGACCTCGGCCTGGGTGGACCCCTCCTGGGTGGACACCTGGCGAGGTGGCAGGAGGTCGCCTGGCTTCGACCGAGGTGGGCCCGTCTCCGGGGGCCACCTGGCGAAGGGGCGAAGGATCGGCCGACCTTGGCCTGGGTGGACCCCTCCTGGGTGGGCACCTGGTGAGGTGGCAGGAGGTCGCCTGGCTTCGGCCGAGGTGGACCCGTCTCCGGGGACCACCTGGCGAAGGGGCGAAGGATCGGCCGACCTCGGCTTGGGTGGACCCCTCCTGGGTGGACACCTGGCGAGGTGGCAGGAGGTCGCCTGGCTTCGGTCGAGGTGGGCCCGTCTCCGGGGGCCACCTGGCGAAGGGGCGAAGGATCGGCCGACCTCGGCCTGGGTGGACCCCTCCTAGGCGGACACCTGGCGAGGTGGTAGGAAGAGCACCGAACCGAGCTCGACTTCGGCGAGGGTGGCAACGTCTCGGGAAGTCGTCTTGCGAGGTAGCCTGGCCGAGCTCGACCTCGGCGGTGTGGGAACCGACGCTGACTCGATCGAAGAAACCTCCACATGGCTTGATTATATCTGACGGTATCTGAGCCCGTCCATGTCATCATTACGGCCGTAACAGCCCCCACAAGCCTCCGATCCTTCTGGGAGGAACCATCATGGGTGCGGGCTACATCATACCCACGCTCCTTGTGCCTCATATGGAAAAGCCAACATGCTCCAGGCGATGGGTGCATGGACGGTTCGATCGGTTGGGAGAACTGCTCCTTGGTATCGAATTGCAATGGCCCCTCGCACCGATGATGCTGGCACGACAGGGGGCTGAAGTGCGAGCTACCCTGATCTCCACCTTTCTCCCCTCTAACGGCCTCGATCGAAGGATCGACTGACGAGGCCATCCGATGGCAGGTCGAGGAGCCCCTGGAGGAACACGAGCACAGGCTGGCCGATCTTGCCTGCCAGTTCACCAATCTCTAGGGCACTTCCTGTGAGCCAGTGGGCTACAACGGCCACCCCCCTCTCTCCCATTGGATTCAAAAGGAACCAATTCCTACTGCATGCCCCAGCTACATCCCTACGATAGGACCCAGACCCTTTGGATCACCTTGAAAGCTATAAGGCCCTTATGCGGGTCTAAGGGATGACAGACGCCCTCCTCTGCACTGCCTTTCTAGCTACGCTCCACAAGGCGGCTCGAGTTTGGTATTCCCGTCTCAAGCCAGGGATCATCGACTCCTTTAAGCAATTGAAGAAGAAGTTCGTGGCACTCTTTGATGCCTACCATAGGTACTGCGAGAAATTGACAGTCTCTTCTCGGTTCGCCAGCAGGATCTTGAGTCCCTCAGGGATTACATGACTCACTTCAAGGTGGCCATCCTAGAAATATACAACTTGTACGGGCCTGTTGCCATGTTGGCTCTGAAGAGAGACAAAAAGCCCCCAAGTCTTACTCAAAGCTCTTGTTCCATACCTAGAAGTACATCCTCGTGGAAGAAGCTGATCATGCTCGGAGGAAGTTTGATGGGAGGCCCCTAAAAAGGCAAGCCCGTGAGGAGCCAAGCGAGCCCCAGGGGCAGAAGTTCACTCCAATCCCCCGAACAAGCCCTAAGTTGAGGGATGCCCCTGTCAAGGATAGGGGGTATACTCCTTCCTCGTCACGAGAGCCAAGATCCTGATGGAGATCGAGGACGAGCATTTGCTATATCGCCCTCCCCCATTGAAGCCATCTAGTGGTTATGACAAGTCTAAATATTGCCAGTTCTATTGAGACCATGGCCATGACACCGAGAAGTGCCACCACTTGAAGAAGGAGATCAAGGAGCTGATCCGGTGGGGCTACCTTGGGAAGTTCATCAGGGGAAGGACTCCATCTGGGGCCCAAGGTAGTGAGGCCCACCATGCCACCATCGACAACTAACCCATGGAGAAGCCGGTGGGGATGATCACTTGAGGGGCAGGGCGAGGGTCGAAGAAAGCCAGAAGTGAGGAGAGAGTGAATGATGTAATCTCTTTGATAGGAAGAGATCTAGTGGGGAAAGAGAACCTGAATAATGAAGTTATTATTGTAGATATGACAATAGCAAAGCATCCTATAAGAAGAGTCATGGTTGATGGTGGAAGCTCATCAGATATCCTTTTTTATGATACCTTTGCAAGGATGAATCTGTCTCCTAATTTGCTAAAGCTGGTCTTCACACCCTTGGTTGGCTTCACCAGAGAATCTGTTGGAGTTGAACGAAAAATCACACTCCTGGTCACGATCGGATCACCACCCTGATAGAGCACGGTCTTGATGACTTTTACTATTGTCAAGCTCCCTTCGGCTTATAATGTGATCCTGGGATGATCTAGGCTAAACCTACTTGATGCAGTCATCTCGACCAAGCGGCTCCTTATCCAATTTCTAACCCCATATGGGATCGGGGAGATGAGAGGAAGTCAGCAGACAGCCCGATACTACCTGCAAACCATCCCCAAGATTCGAAGAGCCGAGAAGAGCCCCATCATGGACCACCTAGACCAGAGAGAGTAGGAGGTGAGAGGGGGGCCGGTCAAGTGCCTGCTATCATTCCCCCTTGGTGAAGATCCCTCGAAGATGGTGCATATGGGAGCCCTCCTGACTGCTCAGCTTTCTATGGATGATGTAGATGTTTTCACCTGGGCCGCATTGGACATGATGGGGATTTCTCTTAACATAATCATCTACAAGCTAAACATCGACCCCAAGTATCAGCCTGTCTGGTAAAAGAAGAGAAGTTTTACACCAGAATGGTAGTGAGCGATAGATGAGGAGGTTAAAAAGCTACTCATCATGAGTTTTATTCGGGAGGTGCATTATCCCCGATGGCTCGTAAATATGGTCATGGTCAAGAAGACTAGCAAAAAATGAAGAATTTGCATGGACTACACCGACCTCAATCGGATATATCCAAAGAATAGCTTTCCACTATCCAAGATCGATCAGCTTATGGATGTGACATCTGAGCATAGGCTACTCAGCTTCATGGATGCATTTTCGGGATATAACCAGATCCACATGGACTCGAAAGATGAAGAGCACACTGCATTCATAATAGATAGGGGGACAGTCTCTTACAAGATGATGCCATTCAACTTGAAGAATGCTGGAGCGACTTACCAGCACCTGGTTAGCAAGGTCTTTAAGGACCAAATAGGCCACAACATGCAAGTCTACGTAAATGACATGCTTGTCATAAGTGGCCAAGAGTCAGACCATATTGCAGACCTAAAGGAAGCCTTTGACAACCTCCACCTCCATCAAATAAAATTAAACTCGATGAAGTGTGCATTCGGTGTCACGATTAGGAAATTCCAGGGCTTCATGGTCACTTAGTAGGAGATTGAGGCAAATCCAAAGAAAATATAGGCCATTATGGACATGAAGCATTCAACTTCGAAGAAGGAGGTCTAGCACTTGACTGGCTACATTGCCAGCCTCAGTTAATTTATTTCACACTTGGCCCGGCATTGCCTGCTATTCTTCAAGGTGCTGGGCAAAATGCACGACTTCACCTCATCGGAGGAGTATAGGGAGGCCTTCAAGGGGCTAAAAAAACTTCTCGCCTCGCCTTCCTTACTTTCCAGGCTGGAGGCCAGAGAGGAGCTCCTCCTCTATCTGGCTATGTCCCTAGGCGTAGTTAGCTCGATGCTAGTCCACATCGACAAGGACGGTATCCAGAAATTGGTCTACTATACCAGTAAGGTACTACACGACAAAGAAACTAGGTATACCTAATCCAAAAAAATTGTTTATGCATTAATTATGTCTGCTCAGCATCTCAGGCCTTACTTTCAAGCTCATCTGATTGCAGCCTTACTGACCAACCTTTAAGAGCCATCCTGAGCCAACCGGATACTTCGGGATGCTTGGTCAAGTAGGCAATGAAGCTTAGCGAGTTTGACATCTCGTACCACCCGAGACCATCCTAGAAGGCCCAGGCCTTGGCCGACTTCCTGGTAGAATGCACATGGATGGACGATGACCTGGGGGAGGCACCCTCCAAGCTAGTGCAATGCCCGCTCGACGAGGGGACAACATGGATCTTCCATGTCGATGGTGCATCAAACTTAGGGGAGAGTGGATCCAACCTCATCCTTGCCAACTCGGAAGGAGTGGTGGTCAAGTATACTCTACTCTTCCTCTTTAAAGCAATAAATAACCAAGTCAAGTATGAGGCCCTCCTGGCGAGGCTGAGGATATCTTGCAAGCTGGGAATCATGAGTCTAAGGGTCTTCACCAACTCACAGCTTGTGGTTGACAAGTCACGGGTGAGTTTGAGGCTCGGGATCCCCTCATGGCGAAGTATCTGGATGAAGTGCACTCCTACATGGCGAACTTATGGCACTTCAATATCTTTCACATTTTTCGAGGGGAAAATGCCTGCACTGATGCTCTTTAGGCTTGTAACCTTGCCCAACTCCTTGCTGGGGCAGACATTTATTAGGTACTTGGAGACTCTTAGCTTCAGAATGGCCGATGAGGTCTAGCAAGTCACCCACGAGCCGAGCTGGATGGATCCCTACATCAAATATATAGTCAAAGGTATCTTACCTGAAGATCGCATGGAGGTCAGCCTCCCGAAGTGAAAGGTCACTCGATTCGTGCTGATAGATAGGCAACTTTATTTTAGGTTCTATTCTTATCCCTTGTTGAAGTGCTTGAGACCTTCTGAGGCTACTTATGTCCTCCAGGAGATCCATGAAGGTATCTGTGGGAATCATGTGGGGGGCAGAGCACTGGCTTATAAAGTCTTGAGACAAGGTTATTATTGGGACACCGTGCGAGAGGATGCAATCGAGTTCGTGCAAAGGTGTGATCACTACCAATGACATGCCTACATCCAATGGTAGCCGGCTTCTCTATTATCCCAGCTCCTCTCCCTGGCTATTTGCCTAATGGGGGATGGACATCCTAGGCCATTCTCGTTGGCATCCAGCTAGTAAAAGTACCTAATCATCACCGTCGACTATTTCACTAAGTGGGTGGAAGCAGAATTTTTGGCACGGATTATTAAGGGCAAGGCAAGATCCTTCCTCTGGAAGTTGGTTATCTACTATTTCAGACTTCCTCATACCATCATCACCGACAATGGATGGCTGTTCGACAACCAGGCCTTCAGGGAGTTCTGTGCTGACCTAGGCATCCACCACCTTTTCATGTCAGTAGGCCATCCACAAGCTAACGGGGAGGCCAGGGTGACGAACCGCACCATCCTCCAAGGGCTTCATACCAGGCTAGATGAAGCAAAAGGCTGGTGGGTGGAAGTGCTTCCTAGTGTGCTGTGGGCCTATCACATTATGCCTCGAACTGTGATAGACCAGACACCATTCAATTTGATCTTCGGCATCAAGACGGTGATACCAGTGAAGATTGGCCTATCGATGTTGCGGGTGGAGCAGTTCGATGAGTCGAGCAACCCAACCCACCTCCTTCTTAATCTTGACTTATTGGATGAGACGAGGGACAAAGCCCGACTTTGCATGGCTATGTGCTGGCAATAGGTGGCTCGCTACTACAACTCCCACGTGAAGCTGGAGGACTTTCATCCAGGAGACCTCATCCTAAGGCGGGCAAAAATGTCCCAGCCTAACAAGTGTAGAAAGCTATCACCGAATTGGGAAGGCCCCTGTAGGATGGTCGAAGCACTACACCAAGGAGCCTATTGGATTGCTGAGCTTGATGGTACCCAGATTCTGCAAACGTAGAATGCGAGGAACTTGAGGATGTACTATTAGTAATGTATGTCCCCTATTCAAGAATGGAATGAAAAAGCTCTTAGACAGAACTGCTCGACTTCACTCTTCTGAAGGACACCTATCCATCAGACCTTAGGTTTGGCAAAGTTCAAATGGATGATCTACAGCATCGTCCTCCTGGATGGCCTGCTCCATAGTACCTGTACCTATTCGTCAGACTATAGTTCTGGCAAAGTTTGATGGGACGCTCTACAGCACCGTCCTCCTGGATAGCCTGCTCCACAGCACCCGCACCTATCCGTCAGACCCCAGGTCTGATGAAGCTCGACAAGACTCTTTATAGCACTGTCCTCCTGGATGGTTTGCTCCATAGCACCCACACATATTTGTCAGGCCCTAGGTCTAGCAAAGCTCGATGAAACACTTTACAACACCATCTTCTTGGACGGCATGCTCCACAGCAATTGCACCTATTTGTCAGACCCCAGGTCTGGCAAAGCTCGATGGAATGCTTCACAGCACTGTCCTCCCATACAGCCTTTTCCACAGTACCTGCACTTATCCATCAGACCCCAAGTCAGGTGAAGTTCGATGGGATACTCCACAGTATCGTCCTCCCGAATGGCCTGCTCCATAATGCCCATGCTTATTCGTCAAATCCTAGATCTGATGAAGCTTGAGAGGATGCTCCACAGCACCATCATCCTGGATGGCCTGCTCCACAGCACCTGTGCATGTGCATATGACCCCTGGGCTTGGTGAAGACCGGTGGGATACCACATAATGTCGATCTACATCACGACACCCAAGCCTGCTTTGTTGGCTTAGCAACAGATAAAGCCAGGCGGGATGCCCTGCAATGCTGCCCTCTTGAAGGTTGCCCCTCTATGCAAATGTCAAGTTGGACAATGGGTGCTAAAAAAAGAAGAAGAAAAATAAAGAAGAAGAGGGATAATGAAGCAAGGAGGCTCAAATTGGCAAAATGTTCTGATTCATTCCTAAAAAAAAATTTACAAGGAAGGAAGCCCCTCGATAGGCTGGGGGACTCAGCAAAATATACAAAATATACAAAAGATGAAAAGGCTCTATAACTACTCAAGGCCTTGAACTTGGAGCTGGGGCACCACCGGACTTGAAGTCTTCCACATAGCATCGATCATCGCCCCCACCTTGGCCATCACTCACATGATGGTCTCCTGCACCGAGCTTGGTTGGGGCGACAGTGCGGCGGCTTTGACAGTTGGAGATGCTTATGGAGGAGTCGAGTCGGCCTCAAGCTCAGTGGCTTCAGTAAGGACCAGTTGGACTGTGGCATCCGTCCTGCTCCACACTCTCGCAGGGTCATTGGCTATGATGTCGTCAAGGTTTGAGATATTGAAGGCTTGTGCCACCTTCTTCTTGCACTCTTCAAAGCCTTTGTAGAAGGCATCGCTTACCACCTACTCACCTTGTCCTCGAACTCCTTCGAGGCCTTATACCGCATGACCGCATGGGCTGCCTCTTCCTTCGCTGCCTTGACCACCACCTCGATGGCGATGGCCTTCACCTCCGCTATCATGACCCGATCCCCCGCTAGGTCCAGTTGCATCTGGAGGGTACGCAGCTGTCCCTCCTAAAAGAGGGTTACGGTTGTGGACTCCACGAGGTGCTCTTCCAAGAGGGCAATGTACTTTGCCTTCTCCGTGATCTTGGCCTCGCGGTCCCCTACCCGCTCCTCGAGCTCAATGATGGAGTCTCGGAAACTCTCGAGCTTGGCCTCCACTCCTTCACTCGGGCCTCCAAGCATGGAACCTGATCCGCAAGGGCCTTGGCCTTCACCTTTGTGATATCGATCTTGCTGCGAGATTTTGCAGCTCACTGTACCAGCACCTGACATATGTCCTTGATAAGGAACGCATCCAGGATGACCTGGAGACAAGAATCAATAGTAAGGCGATCAATTGACCTTCCTATTCCCCTAATTCAAAGCTTAGTGGAAGGATAGGGAACTTATCATGAGCAGCTAAGGGAAGATACCAGATATGGTCTCCCCCACCGTGCGGCCGCTCCTCTCCCTATGATCCCATGGCTGTAGGATGAAGCCTAGCAACCTCTCTACCAGGCTGGCATTGAGAGTCACCGACGAGTTGGGCAGCACCATGGTGGAGACCCTGGCCACTCTAGGGGTTGGGGCCACGAATAAAGAGGGGCCGGCCTATGTAGGGCCTGACGGTTAGACCCCAGTAACTACGGAGGTCATGGGTGGAGTCGCCACCCTCTCTAGCTTAGTGGTGGTGCTCGTGTTAGGGGACAACGGGATGGAGATGATCTTGGGGATGACCAGGGGGGGTTGGGGGAGCCCTTCCCTTGGCTCGACAATCCCACTGGGCCCCGAGACTGCGCCCCTAATCCCCTATGTAGTTGTAGCTGGGGCTTCTTGGACCTCTCTTTCCCGGGCCCCTTTGATGGCTCCCTGTAGGATCTCTCCTTCAGCTCCTCACGGGGCTTCTTCATTAGCTCCTCTTGAGGTTTCGAAGATGACGCCCGCTTATGGGATATCTACCAAATCCTGTCAATGGAGAACTTCATCTCTATATCGGAGGGAGAAACTTTGTTGCCCAGATATGGTGCCCAAGAGGGGGGTGAATTGGATCCTTTTTTTAAAAAAAATAAATAAAGTAATATATGTGCTATCAATTTCAAATGTGAAGAGTGATAGTGCTCAAGTAATTGTGCAACGGAAGCAATGAAAGATAACAACAATTAAAGAGCAATAGAGAGTAAAGCAATGCAAACACACAAAATGTATAGTGGTTCGGTGCACCTAGCACCTACATCCACTCCCCAAGCTCCACTTGGGAATTTCCACTATAATCTTTTCTAGATTACAGCCGACTTGTTTTACAAGGCTCACAAGTCAAAACCTAAGTTGGTTTTGTTACCTAGGCTCACCAACAAACCTTACACACTTGTTTTGGCTTTGGGCTTACAAGTAACCCTAGTTGGTTTTATCAATTGGCTCACCAACAAACCTCGTACTAGTTTCAAATTCCCTTGAAACTAGGCTAGCACAAATAGAGTATGAATACAATGAATAAAAACAAGACAAACTCCTTTTTGAGCAAAAAATAATTCGATATAGCTCTTGTTGGAGACTCTTCAAGTCTTCCTCTTGGAATCTTGGACCTCACTAAATGCCAAAGACTTGAAAGCTGGATTCCTCAAAAATGGAAAGCTTTTGGCTAAGGAATCTCTTGGATTTTTTCTCTTTTTGGCTTAGGATTGATTGAAAGCTTTGTACTTTTACTCTCTCTCTTTTTCACTTTGTCTCCTTTTTCTTTTTGAAGTTAGGTGGAGGTTAAATACTTCATTGAAGCTGAAACAACTCCACAAGACCGTTAGAATAAAAAATATGGCCGTTAGAAATCAAATTAAAAGTTCAGAAAAACTAGTTGTTATGCCATGAGTCGACCTCATGAGTCGACCTCCAGTTTATCTTAGGCAAAAATCCAGAAAACCATAGTTCTGCCCAGTTTGAATTCTCAGGCGATGAGTCGACCTCTGGACAGGTGTCGACCTCAGGTGGTGACCTTTGAAGCGTGCCACTGAAATTTTGCCGTGCCGGCCTTGCTGAACTTTTCTTTTCTTCATGAGTCGACCTCTGGTGGTCGACCTTTGGCAAGGTGTCGACCTCTGGAGGTCGACCTCTGGTATGAAATTTTCTGAAACTCTGGAGAGGTGCGTGCCATGCTTGAGTTTCTCTAGGCCTTTGTTTCTTTTGTCAATTACTTCTTAATATGAAGGTCCAATATGAGAAATTTGATCTTGTTTAAGGTAGAAGAGCTCTTTCCCAAATCAAGCAAGTTTGGTTTCATCATTGTACTCTTGATACTCTTTTTGAATAACCTAAGGCCTGAAACTTTATCTTGAAATGAAACATTAGTCCAAACATATACTCAACCTTTTGTTAATCATCAAAACTAAGGAGCCAAAGCCAACAATCTTCCCTTTTTGATGATGACAAAACCTTGAGTATATATGCAATTAAGTCCAAAGCCAAAATATAGCATTAAAAAATTTTCAAAGAAATCTTACATATATGAGTATATCATAAAAATTTACTTTTCATCTACTCTCCCTTTTTTGTGAAAACATTCTCATGAGTCAAAAAGTTAAGAACCATACAAGCTTTACTCTACTCTATGAAAGAGACATAAGAACCATATATACTTTACTATACTCCCCCTTTTTGTCAAGAATCAAAAAGTGCATTCTTTGTAGTAAAAGATATACTAAAAAAAATTATGTTCCATTGCAATGAAGTACTTAGTTGCATAAAATACATGCTCCCCCTCAATTTGTGCATTCGATATAGCAAAGATATTCTAACTTGAGGGTTTAAAAAGATAAATGCTAAGAGCTGGCATCAGACAGTAAAATACCACAATGTAGATAAATATATGAATGTATTCAGTTACAAAATTGCTTACATAGTAAGCACAAAACACTGATACATCAGAACATACAAAGTAAACTAGTACCTCAGTAAACATCATATACCAAGCAAATCTATGAGGCTACTCCTCATCAGAAGGTACATCAAAAGAGATAGGAGCCGAGATCCTATATGAGGATTTTGGAGTCCTATGAGTGAGACTCCGAGTCCTCAGAGAGGGACCAGACCTAGGGATAGTCCTACGAGATCTATAGGTCCGTGGAAAAGACTCCAAAGGTGTCCTAACAGAAGTAGTAGTAGTAGGAGTAGGTGGATCAGTATGCTGAGTAGACTGAGCTGGAATGTGCCTGCTGACAAGCTCATAAGCAGTGGGATCATCAGTCTCTGTATGCTCATCTCTATCATCTGGAATGCCTGTAATAGACTCAAAGAGTGACTCAGTAATCTCAGTATCTACTGGCACATCTATAGCTAGAGGATCAGTACTAGGAAGATCAGTAGAAGGAGGATCAGCAGAGGGGGGAATCTCTGGAATCGGATCAGCAGGTGGAACATCAGAGCTACCTGCTCCAGGCCGATCTCCATCACTGTCACTACGGCCACTGGAGTCATCATCATCATCATCATCAGAATGTGGAGGAGGCACTGTCGGATCTACAGTCCTTGGTGGTAATGCCAATCTCAATAAGCTGAGGATCTGTCGAAATCCTACATCGACAATAGCTGAGAGAGCTCCAATGCGCATGTCTGTGTGGATCCGCAGACCATGTAGCTCCTGTCGTACACCAGCAATCTCTGTCCAGACCTCTGAAATGTGATCAGTCACTCTCTGCTCAAAGTTTGATGTGCTCACTGTAGTCCTCTGTGGTGTAGCAGTAGCAGAAGGTGCTGGAGCTGATGAGGGTGGTGGCGTGAGTGGCTCAGGCTCCACAGTCTCTGACTCTGGTGCTGGACGAGGAGGTGTACCATGATCAGTAGGCTCTGAAGGCCCTGCCTCAGCTGCTCAAATCTCCTCCTCCTCATCTGGCTCCTGGCCAGACTCCCGTCGCACCCAACGATCACCAATCAGTCGAAATCCCATCCTATGCACGGATTTCTATCCATATGTGTCAGTATGCTACAGCTGACTGAAGGGTATACCATCAAATGATACTCCATACTCCCTGAATAACTGTGTCAGCCCCATGCTATATGGCTGAACTAGTCTCTATGAGATGCTGCCTCTCCCATCTGCTGAAGCATGATCCTGGGAAGGTTGATGGGAGTCCGCTGTCTCAGGGACACCATCAACACTAGCTCACGCTCAGTAATAAAGTTGAACCTCCCGCTCTTTGGAATCAAGATACGGGCGATGATATGATGCAGCACTCTCATCTCCAATGATAGCTGGTTAGCGGCTACTATGGAAATGCCGCTAACATCCTCGCACTCTAAGATACATCTGAAGGCACGCTCTTGGTCGCTGATAGTAGTGGCGGCTGTGCCATGAAGTGGAATTCTCCAAACACGACTGATGACCTCCGGTGTCACTGGAATCTCGATCCCACGAACAGTAGCAGACCATCCAATGCCATAGTGGCCATGGATGCATAGAACTCCCTGATGAGGTTTGGGTAGAATCTCTCAGTCATCGTGCAGAAGTGAACCATACCTGCATCTCTCAGTACATCTCCTATAAAAAAGTGATGCTGATCCCAGAAGGGTATATCCACACGTCTCCCGCTCGCAATGCTCTTCCATACTAAGCTGGCTGGCACTGGTGCAGGTTCCTCTGGGGACGGCTCACGCTCATGTCTGGCCTTTCTTCGTTGCTCAGTACTACCTTGGCCTTGTTCCATTTTCCTTTTCCTTACAGCCAACTGCTTCCTTGGACCCATATGGATGGAAGAGGGTAATTTAGGGAGAAGTAGGATAATGTAGTGCTAAGAAAAAGAAGAACCAAGAATTTGGAGAGGAGAAAAGGAATTCACGATTGAGCAAATGAAGGAACCGTGAAAAGGTAAGTGAGGGTTTGTGAAATTAAAAAAAAAGAGAGCAAATAGAGGAAATGCACGAAATAGAGGGAAGAAATAAGTGTTTTCAATCGAATATCAACCGATAATTGAGGGTAAATAGAGGCAAAAACCTACGGTTGCCCAAAAACGAGGAACACGGTAAAAACCGGTTCAGTCCAAGAGAAATCGTGAGGGAAGGAGAAGATTACCCAAAAAGAGGAGGGAGAGGGTTGGAAATCCACTATTCAGAGCTTAGGAACGTTGGAGGGGGACCACACGAAGGAGAAAAAGAAAAGAAATGGAAGAAATAGGGCTCGCGGACGGGTTTTAAAAGAGGGTTTTCCGACCAAGTGTCGACCTCTCAAAAATTTCAGGGGTCGACCCCAAGTGTCGACCTCCGAAATTTTAAGTGTCGACCTCCGAAAATAAACTAGTCAAAATAAAATTTGGTAAAATTAAAAAAAATTGATAAAATTTAGAATGAATTCTTAGAGAAGCTTTAAATATATTTGAGAATTTATAAATCATTTTTGAGGAATTTTGAAGGAAATTGAAGAGTTTCAAGCAAAAGGGTCAATGACTCCCAATTCTCTTCTGATCATGCAAAATCTATCTTCATTCAATGGTTTTGTGAATATATCAGCCAATTGATAATTAGTACAAATAAATTCTAACAACACATTAGAGTTTTGAACGTGATCTCTTATGAAGTGATGTCTTATTTCAATATGTTTGCTTCTTGAATGTTGTACAGGATTTTTCGTTAAATTGATTGCACTAGTATTATCACATCTTATGGGTGTCTTAGTTAGTTTGATGCCAAAGTCCTCGAGTTATTGTTTGATCCATAGAATCTGAGCACAACAGCTTCCGGCTGCTATATATTCGGCTTCCGCCGTAGATAGAGCAACCAAATTCTGTTTCTTGCTGCTCCATGAAATCTAATTAACTCCTAGGAATTAACAAGTTCCACTAGTACTTTTACGATCAAGTTTACAACCAGCAAAATCAGCATCAGAATAAGCAATCAATTCATATGATGACTCTCTAGAGTACCAAAGACCAATTTCAATTGACCTAGATAAGTATCTAAATATACGTTTTACAGCTAAGAGATGTGATTCTTTAGGAGCAGACTGAAAACGTGCACACATACAAACACTAAACATTATATCTGGTCTACTGGCAGTTAGATATAGCAATGAACCAATCATGCCCCTATATAATTTTTGGTCTACTGATTTACCACATTCATCTTTGTCTAATTTACATGAAGAGCTCATAGGGGTACCTATTGGTTTGGTAGTCTCCATCCCAAACTTTTTCAATATTTTCTTTGTGTACCTGGCTTGGTTGATGAAGATCCCCTCTTTGGTTTGCTTAATTTGGAGTCCGAGGAAGAAGTTGAGTTCTCCCATCATGCTCATCTCGAACTCACTCTGCATTAACTTTGCAAACTCTTGACAAAGACATTCGTTAGTAGCACCAAAAATAATATCATCTACATAGATTTGTACTACTAAGAGATCATCATTTTTCTTTTTCTAAAATAATGTATTATCTATATTACCTCTAGAAAAATCATTCTTCATCAAAAATGAACTTAATCTATCATACCAAGCTCTAGGAGCTTGCTTTAAACCATACAATGCTTTATGCAATTTAAAAACATGGTTAGGAAATTCATGATTTTTAAAACCAAGAGGTTGTTCAATATAAACTTCTTCTTTAATAAATCCATTTAAAAAGGCACTTTTAATATCCATTTGAAATAACTTGAAATCCATAAAACAAGCAAAAGCAAGTAAAAGTCTAATTGCTTACAGCCTAGCAACAGGAGCAAAGGTTTCATCAAAGTCAATCCCTTCTTCCTGATTGTAGCCTTTAGCAACAAGTCTAGCTTTGTTTCTAGTTACAATACCATGTTCATCAAGTTTATTTCTAAAAACCCATTTTGTGCCAATTACAGAAACATTAGGGGGTCTTTCAGTTAAAGTCCAAACGTTATTTCTTTTAAATTGATTTAGTTCATCTTGCATGGCATTAATCCAGTTACAATCTTTTTCAGCTTCTTCAATTGACTTAGGCTTTATTTGAGAAACAAAAGCTAAATAATCACAAACATTTCTGATAGAAGAGTATGTACTTACTCCCTTTGACGGATCACCAATAATTAGCTCTTTGGGGTGTCCGTGTGCATACCTCCACTCTTTAGGTAAAGGTTTTGGTGAAGTTACATTGATCTCTTGAATTTGATCTTCATTTTCTTGATCATCATCTCCTTTGGGCACATCTTCATTGATTGTCAATTGTTCAAGCTTCTTTGTACCTGTTTCATCATCAATTGAATCTTCTTTTCTAGAAGATTTTTCGTTAGTTTCATCAAACACTACATGAATTGATTATTCAACTAGAAGAGTTCTTCTGTTGAAGACCCTATATGCCTTGCTAGAAGTAGAGTATCCTAAGAAGATACCCTCATCTGACTTGGCATCAAATTTACTGATATTGTCTTTGTATTGTTTAATATGAAACAGTGGCAACCAAATACACGAAAATATTTAAGATTAGGTTTTCGATTTTTCCAAAGCTCATATGGTATTTTCTTCAAAATAGGTCGAATTAAAATACGATTTAAAATGTAACATGAAGTATTAATGGCTTCTGCCTAAAAATATCTAGGTAAATCGTTTTCGCAAAGCATTGTACGTGCCATTTCTTCAAGAGTCCTATTTTTCTTTCTACCACCCCATTTTGTTGAGGTGTCCTAGGTGCAGAAAAATTATGACTAATCCATTATCATTACAAAAAACTTCAAAATCATGATTATCAAATTCAGTTCCATGATCACTACGCAAAGAAACAATAGTGAGATCTTTTTCGTTTGAAACCCTTTTATGAAATTTAACAAAAGCTGAAAACGTTTCATCTTTATGAGCTAAAAACATTACCCAATTAAATCGTGAGTAATCATCTACAATTACTAGCCCATATTTCTTACCTCCCAAACTAGTTGTTCTGGTTGGTCCAAAGAGGTCCATATGCAATAATTTAAGGGGTCTAGTAGTAGATACTACACCTTTAGGTTTGAAAGTAGATTTAGTTTGTTTTCCAAATTGACATGCAGCACAAATCTTATCTTTTTCAAATATGAGTTTTGGCAATTCTTTTACAAAATTCTTTTTGCTTAATTTTGAAATCAAATGCATACTAGCATGCCCTAGCCTGCGATGCCAAAGCCAACTAGTTTCACCTGCCTTGGCTTCCCTAGCCACTAGGCATTGACCACTTTCCATGGCTAGATCATCAAGATCAACTATGTAAATGTTTCCATGCCTTTGACCAGTGAACTTGATGCCATCGACATCTAGACTAGACACCATGCACAAAGATGATTCAAAAATTACTTTAAAACCCTTATCACAAAACTGACTAATGCTGAAAAGATTATGCTTCAAGCCATCAACAAATAATACATTATCTACATAAGCATTAGGGATGATATGGATTTTACCAATTCCGACGATTTTACCTTTTCCATTATCACCAAAAGTAACGTTTCCACCATTTATAGCTACTAGTGATGAGAATTGCTTCACATCCCCAGTCATGTGCCTTGAGCAACCACTGTCCAGATACCACATTCTTCTTTTATTTTTGGTTGCAAGACACACCTGCAGAAATTGATCAAGTTGAAACTTTAGGTACCCAAGTCATCTTGGGTCCTTTAGGGTTAGACAAATTGGTTCCTTTTGGAACCCAAATCTTTTCAAAGGTACTTGATTTTCTTCTATTACAAATATATGATTTATGTCCTAACTTACCACATGCATAGCAGGTAATATTAGAAGATGCAGGTATGAAAAAGTTTTTGAAAAGTTTTTGCTGATTCTGTGACTTAAATCCAAGTCCAGTTTTGTTAAAAACTGCATGTTGACTGTTTAAAAGCATACTTAATTTTTCTGAACTATAAGTAAACTTTTCTACAAAAGGTTTCACTCTTTCTAACTCTTCTTTGTAATTCTTGTTTTGAAGCAACAGTTCTTTGTTTTGTTTTTCAATTTTCTCATTAGTTTCAAAACTTCTATTATTTTTCAAAGAATCCTTTTCTTTTATAAGATTGTCCTTATCATTTTTCAAGGTCTTTACATGTTCAGTTAATTTCTTGTTTTCTTGAATTAAATCTTTAATTTCAGTTGAAAACTTGTCTGAGTTTTTGGTAAGCTCTTGATTTAGCTTTCTTAATTTCTTATTTTTCAGTTTTAGTTTTTCATATTCCATAACTAAATCATCAAAAGCATCATGTAGTTCATTAAAAATAAATTCATTTTCAGGTTCAGAATTTACCTCATCATCTTCATTGGCCATGAAACACAGGTTGGCGACTTCCTGCTGCTCTTCATCTCTGCTGGAGTCCTCACTCTTACTCCAGGTAGCTATCATGGCTTTCTTTCTCAACATCCTTCGACTCTTTTTAAGCAAAGGGCAATCCATTTTATAATGTCCAGGCTTTTTGCACTCGAAGCAGATGGGTGGATCCCTTTTTTTTTTCTTTCTCTTTATCTTTATTGTAATCACCTTTTTGTGGCCTTTTCTTATAGAAGTCCTTCTTCTTTCTCATGAATCTTCTGAATTTTCTTGTAATGAGGGCTGTCTCATCATCATCAGCTTCTTCTTCTGATTCATCACTTGACTCTTCTTTTGTAGTGGACTTGAAGGCTATGGCTTTCTTTTTCTTGTCATTGTCCACTGTCTTCTATTTTAGTGAAAGCTCATAAGTCATCAGTGATCCAAGAAGCTGCTCAAGAGGTAGAGTATTGACATCCTTGGCTTCTTCTATGGCCGTTACTTTCGCATCCCATGAAGCCGGAAGAGACCTGAAAAGTTTGTTAACAAGTTCATCATTAGATATAATCTTTTCCAAACTCCTCATACCATTTACTATATTGATAAATCTAGTATACATCTCACTAATACTTTCAGTTGGTTCCATCCTGAACATCTCATACGTATGAATGAGCATGTTCACCTTTGTGGTCTTCACTTGGTGTGTACCCTCATGGATAACCTCAAGTGTATCCCAAATTTCATTGGCGGAAATACAATTTGATATTCTGTTAAATTCACTTGGATCAAGTGCACAGAATAGCAAATTCATCGCCTTTGCATTTAACTCAGCTTGTTTGATGTCATTGTCATCCCATTCTTCTTCAGATTTTGGGTTGATAATGCCATTAACCAAGTGAGTGGGCTGATGAGGCCCTTT
Source organism: Areca catechu (assembly GCA_021397845.1). Lineage (NCBI taxonomy): Eukaryota > Viridiplantae > Streptophyta > Magnoliopsida > Arecales > Arecaceae > Areca > Areca catechu. The sequence continues at coordinate 68,580,118 of CM038045.1, forward strand.
AGTAATTACTCTCCATATATTATAATCTACAGCTTGTAAATAAATGCGCATACGAGTTTTTCAGTATGTGTAGTTTGTGCCATTAAAGAAAGGAAGGCGATTTGATGCTTGACCTTCAACTACACCCATTCCAATTGGGGCGGCCATGATCTTTCACTCAAGATCGTTGGACCTACAAGAGAGTACCAGTGCTCTGATACCACTTGTTGCCCAGATATGGTACCCAAGAGGGGGGGTGAATTAGGTCCTTTTTTTAAAAAAAAAATAAAGCAATATATGTGCTATCAATTTCAAATATGAAGAGTGATAGTGCTCAAGTAATTGTGCAACGGAAGCAATAAAAGATAACAACAATTAAAGAGCAATAGAGAGTAAAGCAATGCAAACACACAAAACGTATAGTGGTTCGGTGCACCTAGCACCTACATCCACTCCCCAAGCTCCACTTGGGAATTTTCACTATAATCTTCTCTAGATTACAGCCGACTTGTTTTACAAGGCTCACAAGTCAAAACCTAAGTTGGTTTTGTTACCTAGGCTCACCAACAAACCTTACACACTTGTTTTGGCTTCGGGCTTACAAGCAACCCTAGTTGGTTTTATCAATTGGCTCACCAACAAACCTCGCACTAGTTTCAAATTTTCTTGAAACTAGGCTAGCACAAATAGAGTATGAATACAATGAATAAAAACAAGACAAACTCCTTTTTGAGCAAAAAATAATTCAATGTAGCTCTTGTTGGAGACTCTTCAAGTCTTCCTCTTGGAATCTTGGACCTCACTAAATGCCAAAGACTTGAAAGCTGGATTTCTCAAAAATGGAAAGCTTTTGGCTAAGGAAAAACTATCCCACCACACCATGGAAATGGCATAGGACATTGAAGGAGCTAATGATCCTAAAGGAGTTTGGATTAAGTTGGGCCAGAACTAACATTTAGTTATCTAAAATAGAAAGGATGAAAGGATGAAGGGGGAGTTGAAAATCAGTAAGAAAGAAGACCTCGTATAGAGTAATCTGGCCTGGCTCACCTAAGGTAACCCGTTCATTCGGGCCTGAGGCCGTGATCTGGATGGACTCCGGGATCCCGTATACACCCCGGAGGCAAAGGGCATCTATCCTGGTCATCGTCGAAGCGATGCTCGATGGACCTGCCAGATCCTAGTTTGAGGATGATGGGGTAGGAGGCAAAGCAAAGATATTGGGGTCCACTGTCCGGTTGGGACCCCGGGGGACTCGAAAGGAAACATCTTCCTCCTCCTCGCTATCTAAGGAAGGAGGCTTAGGCTGAGACAGCTCAGTCATGCTTGGGCGGCCCAGGGAATGCTCTAGGAAGTGGTGTCCATCTATGGAGGAATTCATGGGTGGTGAGAAACAATAAGGAAAGAATAAGACCTAAGGCTATGGATAGGGAACGCTCCCTTGGTGCAGGCTGGAAGGAGGAAAGACAAAGAGAAATGACTAACCTGTGCAAGGCTTCAGGTTGAGGTTTCCAAATATGGGTGAGGATCTCCTCTCTTTCTTCTTTATTCCTCCTCCACTCGATGGTTTGAAAGGATGCGATGGAGCGGGATACTTATCTGAAAGAGATGGCAAAACCCCTCTTGAAGCCATGTCCAACAGACGAATGCGACCTTTCCCTCCACCGGCCAATGGGATTAGGACATGCATCGGCATTCATCGCTCGTGGTGCTTCGGTTCGTGAACCACCGTACCGGAGGGTGCGAAGGTATCATTTCAAATCATCATCCCCACTAACATGGTGGCTCCCGGTTGGTGCAGGCACGATCCGTGAATCGTCAAACATCATGATAATTACTGGCAGGCATGGTAGCTCCATGTCAGTGGCCTCAAATTACTCCCTTTACCCCAAACCCAAAAAGCCATAATAGGCTCTGGGCTCGGGAGTGGGGGGCATCTGATGAGGCTAGTTATTGATATGGTGCCCGCATTCGATGTGGCGGGCCTCTGACATGGCACCCACATCCAACGTGGATGATCACTGATGTGGCATCCACAGGCCGTGCCTCGTTTGAGTAGAGCTCTTGGTCGAGTAGAGCTCCTGGCCGAGTAGAGCTCTTGCCAAGTAGACATCCTAGTCGAGTAGAGCTCCTGACCGAGTAGAACTCCTGACCGAGTAGAGCCCCTGGCCGAGTAGAGCTCCTGATCAAGTAGAGCCCCTGGTCGAGTAGAACTCTTGACCAAGTAGAGTTCCTGGCCGAGTAGAGCTCCTGATCAAGTAGAGCCCCTGGTCGAGTAGAGCTCTTGACCAAGTAGAGTTCTTGGCCGAGTAGAGCTCCAGGCCGAGTAAAGCTCCTAGCTAAGTAGAGCTCTTGACCGAGTAGAGCTCTTGGCCAAGTAGAGCTCCCTGCCTGAGTAGAGCTCTTGGCCGTGTAGAGCCCCAGGCTAAGAGGAGCTCCCAGCCGATCTAAACCTTGGTTGCGGGAGAGTTGTTCTCCTACGATCTGGAGTAGGAAAAATAGGTCAAGGATACATTAGAGGGTCACAACCCCGGGTAGGCACGCTCAACCCTCATAGTTCCAACGTTGCCCCGATGGTGACAAGGAGAGCGGTGTCGCCATCTTTGCTAAACCTGTCGCGATGCTCGGGAAGGAAATCTCACAAAGTGAGAGTGGCGTTCCACCAAACCTGTGCCCCTCACAGAAATATGCTCTACCAAGACAACAAGCCCTATAGCACGCCGCCTGCATCCAATGTAGGAGGCCCTACCAGGACTCCAGTTTCTATCCTACAGGGCTCTATAAAGCTCGTACCCTCCCCAGGAGGGTGCGTCACAGCATGCCACCTGTATTCGATGAAAAGGCTCTACCAGGACTCCAATTTTTGTCCCACGAAGTCCTGCGAAGCCTATGCACCTCTCAGGGGAGTGCACTGCCAGGACACCAGATCTTGTCCAACAATGTCAACTTCTATATATAGTAAGAGGAACCTCCAGTCGAGGTAAGTGGCAAGCAACTTTTACTATTTAGACAAGAGAAAAAATAAATCTCTTACGCTCCCTCTTCACGATAGTCATCTAGACCACTGTGATGGAAGATTTGTTGCCCTTGATCGCTAAACTAACTTGACTGTCGGAGTGTCCCCGCAGGGATCCCTGGCCTGGGCTCTTTTTTTCTTGTAGGATCGCCCGACAATTAGGAGCATTCACATGCGAGGGACCCGACTCCTTCTAGAGTAACTGACATGGCACCGGGATCTACAGAGTCTATAGATAGGGACGATCTTGGCGGCAACACAATCATATTCTTCTTCCTCACTCTATTAAACCACTCTTTAACAATTACACTCATAGGTAATTATGCCCACTAAACCTCTTTCTTATGCTTCCTAGAAATTTAAACTTTCAAATTCTAGCAATTAAAAATTTTCTACCTATGTACAAGTATTCTTCAACCCATAAAGTTACATCTACATACTTGAGTCTATTTGTACTTTGATAATTTCTTGCTTAAGCTGGATCCATTTTGCTGTTAATTGAGGCCGATTTTCTTGGGCCTTTCTTGGCCATTAAGTCATCACCGTATTAATCCTGGTATTTTTAGAAAGTTCAATTATATTTTATAAATTTTTGGATATTTCATGAAGGTTTTTTTGATTTTTTTATTAGTTTTGGGGTTTAATAATTGGTCATGGTTATCATGTTTTTAAGGTGATTGTACAAATGAAAGAAGGAAAGAATCAAGTTTCCATTTTATTTGGTTTTGATTTCTTAGATTTTTTAATTATGTTATTTAATCTTGATTGTTAGATCGAGTTGGAGAAGTATGGGATGAAGGAAACTTTCAGAAGGTGAAATAAGCATGCCATGTGATGGTCAGCTATTGATTTTGGATTCATTTGATTCATTGAAAAAGGAGGAAAAATGTGGTAAATGGGAACATGAAGAAGCCTTATTATTTGATTAGAGTTTTCAAAGAAGAGATTGAAAAGCAGTATTTCTATGAAAATAATATTTTCATATTCCATAAAAAAAGATCCATGTGAAATATGGGTTTTTGGCTTTTCCACAAGAAAAGAATTGGATTTCATGGTTACCATGTTTTTAAGGTGGTTGTACAAGAGAAAGAAGGAAAGAATCAATTTTTCATTTTATTTGGTTTAGATTTCTTGGATTTTTTATTTATGCTATTTAATCTTGATTGTTAGATCGAGTTGGAGAAGTATGAGATGAAGGAAGGAAACTTTCAGAAGGTGAAATGAGCATGCCATGTGTTGGTCGGGTATTGATTTAGGATTCATTTGATTCATTGGAAGAGGAGGAAAAGTGTGGTAAATGGGAACACGAAAAAGCCTTATTATTTGATTAGAGTTTTCAAAGAAGAGATTGAAAAGTAGCATTTTTATGAAAATTATATTTTTATATTCCATAAAAAAAAGATTCATGTCAAATATGGGTTTTTGGCTTTTTCACATGAAAAGAATTGGATTTTTTTTTCTAAAAATGGCCTTAAAATCAGGAATAAAATGGAATAAGATTTTTTTTATTAAATATATAATAGATATTTTATACAACTTTTTCAAATAAATAAATATCTACTTAAATATAAGTAATTTTTAAATATACTGCTTTGCCTTGGCCAACTAAATTTTCAAAATAATTTTTTCGGACATCACAGGGACCAGCTTCTCAAAAAAAATATTCATAAAAAATTCTTTCATGAATCAAACAAGCTTTTTATTATCACAAAATACTTTTTTATCATTTCTCTTTTGGGCTCCTTCGATGGTAAACCTATTCATTTCACGAGCAGCCCAATTGACTCGTCCAAGCTTGGCTCCTTTAAAACAAGCTTGGACCATATCTTTTAGCCTAATGGATCGGTCTGTTTAAAAACGAAGCCTGCTTTTTTAATAGGCCGGGTTCGAATTTATATCGGCATTGCTCGAGTCCAACTCGAATCCGTGTTCCGCTCATAATTCGTTGGATCCTAAGACGGTGTTTGGATACAAAAAAATTATTCTTGAAATATAGATACTAATTTTTATGACATAACTATTTATTTTTATGATTTTAAATTTATATTTGATTAGAAATATGGAATAACAAGTTTATTCTGATATAATTATTGTAGTTGGACCTACTACATAGAAACAAAATTATCTATAATAAACTATTTCATGCTCTATCTAGAATATCAAAAATTAATTAAAATAATTTATTTTTAATGTTCAACTTTGATTTTTATAGTTGTATGGAAGAATAATCAAAATAAAAATTTATTCTGAACCGGAATTTGCATCCAAACACAATCTAAGGTCACCTTCTTTGATCGCAAGAAGAGAAAGTCAGACTGTCACCTTCTTCTTCTTATTTTTTTTTTGATAGAACGGTATATTCATTGAACAAGGCGAGAATGAACATAATGAAAAAAGTCAGACATACAATATCCCTAAGCTATACAGGGAATGACCGCCAATCATACCATAACACAGAAACAGAATGACGGGTAATAAAAGAGGTGACCCAGTCTGCAGCTGAGTTAGCCTCCCTATAGATATGCTGAATAATGATCGTAGTGCATCTCTATAGGAGGAACCCAATATCTCGAATAACATGGTGAGCCAAAGGAAGTAACAAGGACTGTCGGATCCACGAGATGACAGTCAGAGAATCTCCCTCGATGATGAGATGGTCCAAGTGGAGAATCTGATGAGCATATCTGATGCCAGCCATGCGGCATGCAGTTCTATCGCAGAGACGAAAGGGTCGACAAAAGGGACCCCGCCAATAGCACGGAAACCCAAGCCGGAGTCCTTGATGACGAAGGTAGCACCTCCGGATCTGTGACGAAGACTGCCATCAAAACTGATTGCGGAGAAGGACAGAGGAGGGGGTTCCCAAGAGATGAAAACTTGGTGGGATGCTCGAAGAGCGAGGCGGGAACCCCAGAGATCTGTCAATCTTCCAGTCGATCTGTGGAACTCAATAGCAGAAGCAGTGGCACACTGGACAGTAAACCATGGAGAACATCTCACCGAGGTGAAGACAAACTCATTCCCGGCGAGCCAGATATGATAAGCAATGTAGGCCAGGAGAGTCACAGATGGAGTGGCAGTAGCCGATCATAGGATCCGATGAATGAGTCATGAGAATCAGCATCCAAAGGAAAGAGATGAGCTAAACCAGCTAATTGCCACACACGCCTAGCCCGGGGACAGGAGAACAAGATATGATCCTGGGTCTCCGGAGCAATCTCACTAATAGGGCAAACATGGGAAATATGCATGCTCCTAGTAGCCAGGAGGGCTCTGGTAGGAAGGCAGCAATGGACCACCTTCCATATGAAGAGAGAGACTCTCGGGTGCATCGAAATAAACCAGATCCAACCCAAAGGGGTAGGGGTGACAACTTCAGGTGAGAAAATGGCCAGAAGGTCAGACATGGGCACCTTAGGGGCAGCGGAGTGCCTCCAAACTCTGACATCCGGGCCCAGGATGGTTGGCAGGATAATCGAGCAGACCCGGAGGCCGAGAATATCCCCAAAAATGGTTATGACAATATCCTGGTCCCATAATTACTGACCAGGAAGGCAGAGGTCTTAATGAAAATGGAGTCAGGAATATCGACAGAATAAAGGTAGGCCATCTGCAGAGAGGCATCTCAAAAATCCAAGGATCCTGCAAAAATCGGATAGACCTGCCATCCCCAATGACCCAAGATGGATGAGGAGATATAAGAGGAGCTCTAGTAAGCAAGTCCCTCCATATAGCAGAGGAGTGTTTGGTAGGTCGGATAGTACTATCAATAATGGCCGGATAGTTAGCATACCGGGCTCGCATCATGGTGGACCAAATACTATCGGGTAGAGAAAGAGTCTGGCAACCAGCCTCCCAAGAAGCGCCTCTCTCCAAGTAGTGAGAGAATGAATCCCCAGTCCGCCCTGCTGAATCGGTTGAAAATAGCCTGCCAGCCAACCAGATGGATCCTCCGCCTAGATGGAGAGGAGTCCCACAAGAAAGCCCTAATCACCTGCTCCAATATGAGAATTATAGTCTTGGGAATAATGGCATTCGAGAGCAAATAGACCGTAAGGGATGTGAGAACCGAGCGGATGAGGGTGATTCTACCCATAGAGGAGAGAGATCTGCCCTGCCAACCGTTGATCCTCTCACGAATAGACCGAATCATCGGGGAGCACTCCATTCTGGACAGCCTGGATCCAGTATAGGAACACCCAAATAAATGAGGGGGCCACTACGCTCCGCAATACCAAGAATATCCACAATCCTGTGTCGTATCCGAGTCGGGGTCTTGGGGCTGAAATAAATCTCGAATTTATGGAGGTTGATCTTCTGACCCGACGCGAAGCAATAATCCTCCAGAATCCCCCAAAATCCCTGGACCGAGGAAGTCGAAACTCTCCCCAGGTGTAAACAGTCATCTGCAAATAAGAGATGGAAAACAGGAGGAGCACCAGGAGCAGGAGAGAATGGTTGGACAACCGACTCCTGCACAGCAACTCACAGGGCCCTCGAAAGATAGTCAGCGTAAATGATAAATAAGGAAGGAAAGAGGGGACAACCTTGGCGAAGGCCGACAGAAGAGGTAAAATAATCCATGGGAGATCCATTGATCAAAAGAGAAAATGACGGTCTGGACACATAAGCAAAAATCCTGGAGATCCAAGTCGGATAGAACCCGAAGTGATGCAGGGCCCTGAGAAGAAAATCCTAGCTGACTCTATCTAGGCTCTCTTCATGTCGAGTTTGATGGCCATGAGGCTGCGACGAGGAGAAGCACGGCGTAGATCAGCCATAAACTCATGAGCAATAATAACATTGTCAGAAATGGAGCGCCTGCCAATGAAAGCTCCCTACTTCGGGCTAATCAGCTGAGGAAGAATAGGCTTTATCCTAGTAACCATCAGTTTAGCACAAACTTTATATATAGTATTGCACAAATTGATGGATCGGAAGTGGGTCGGCTCGAAAGCATCGGGACTCTTGGGAATAAGAGTAATGAAGGTCCGCTTCCAAGAGCTAGGCATGGAACCTGAAATAAAGAATAACTGGATGCCATAGTGAAGTCCGTAGATATAATATCCCATAATCTCTAAAAGAAGAAGGGAGGGTATCCATCAGGACTAGGGACTTTATCTTCTTCTAAGGACCACAGAGCCAAATGGACCTCCTCCTCTGAAATGGGAGCCAAGAGAATGGAATTATGCAAGGAGGAGACCGTAGTCATCAGAGGGAAGGAATAGAGAGGAGCCATGGGGGTAGCCTCCGTCCAGTGAGAGGCAAAGAACATATAGATCTCCCGCCTGATAGCCTGATCATCCTCAAGCCAGTGGCCATCAGAAGCCCTCAACGAGCGGATTGAGTTCTTGTGCCTGCGTATAATGGTAGCCAGGTGAAAGAAACCAGCATTTCTATCACCTGCCCACAGCCACTGAACTCTAGACTTCTAATGCCAGATCACTTCCTGGTTCTGGAGCAGATAGTGATGCAAAGAGAGCTGAGCACGAAGAGTGTCCATGTTCAGCTACGACAAGGATCCCAACATATCTTCTTCTTCTGCAAATCAGAAATAGTTGCTTCAACAGTGCTGAGCTTGGTCATTACATTCCCAAGCTCAACCCTGTTCCACCTAAGAAGGCTCTCCTAAGTAACTCCAACCGATGAAAAAGCCGATAGGAAGCATCACCCCGAACAGGAATCCTCCACACCTCTTTGACTAAGTCTCTGGCTTTGGGATAAGAGAGCCAAAACTTTTCGTATCTGAATGGAGTAGAACCCCGGCAAAGACATCTAAAGACAAGAGGAGGGGGCTATGGTCATAGGCAATCCTACTGAGGTGACGCACCATGTGGACTGGGTAAAGACAAAGCCAAGAGGGGGTAGCATAGCATCTATCAAGTCTCTCCCAGACTCTCGCTGCACCGGAACAGTTATTGCACCAAGTGAAACGAGGGCCCATAAACCCTAAGTCAACCAGACCAGTCTCCTAAATGAAATCCGTGAAGTCAGAGGAAGCCGTGTCTTCGATAAAGGGTCTACCCTCCCTTTAGTCCTCAGCCCAATCAATAACATTGAAATCCCCAACAACCATAATGGGAACACCCTGACCAATCAACACCGAAGCCTCTGCCCAGATGGTCATCCTTTCCCTATACGACATACTAGCATATATATCGCATAAGAGCCAGGAGGGATGATTCGGTTCGGTGATGACAATAGCCACCAGTTGGGAAGAGCGATGAAAAACATCAATTGTTGCCATCTCTTGATCCCACATGACAATGATACCACCCGCCAGGCACTGAGACTTAATAAAGTAGAATCCCCACTTCCTCGAAAAGCAACGATGCACTCGATCCAAACTCAAGCCCGACAGTCTAGTTTCCAAGAGAATACATAACTGAGGGTTGTAAAGCTGTAAGAATCTACCATAAGTAGACAGGAAAGTGGGTTTCCTCGCCCCCCGCACATTCCATATAAGAGTCTTCATAGAAATTAACAAGAGTTGGATGGTCTAGATCCCTGTCCAGAGACATCCACAGAAGCAGCATAAGTAGCAGCAAGTGTCCCCTAAGGCAGCACCTCACCCTGGGCTTCACCCTGAGCAGCATTCACAAGGGATAAGCCCACCGAACCCAGGACACCCTTCAATTTTAAAGAGAGAGCCTCATGGGTTTCACCTTGACCCTCAGAAGATAAAGAGGAGGCAGCCATTAACAAAGTAGGATCAGCGATCCCCAGAGAGCCCTCTAAAACCAAACCCTGAGTTGAAGGATTAGTCGCTATAACAACAGAGGCCCCAGAAATCGGACTCCTGTCAGTCGAGCCTAGAGGAGGGGGGCTCACAACCAATGAAGAGCTCCCTTCAGCCGAGCCCAGAGAAGATGGGCACACAACCAAGAAAGAAGACCCTGAAACCCTGGAGCGAAGCCGACCCCTGGGACCTTGGTTGCCTAACTTTGACTTCCCAGTACCCCCCAGTGAAACATTCGAATGAGCCAACCCCAAAGTATTAACACCCTGCAACTACACCGGTCCACCCTCCGGGACCCTAGACACATCCACCCCACCACCCTCAGCCCTGTCACCCACAACGCCCACCCTCACCTTAAGACTACTCTTCTCCCCATCCCTAGAAGTTAGAGGCAAACCACCCAAATAAGCAATCTCAGGAGCCAGGGGAGAGCCATCGGAAGGAGGCATGCAAGGCATAGTGGTACTAACATGAGTTGGAGAACCAGAGGCAGCCATAGAAGATGCAGTAGCTACCTTTGGAGATCGAGGGGTAGGGGCCTTGGGTGGGCTTCGACCATGCTTGAGAGAGAGAGCCCCACAGTGGGGCATGCAGTGATCCGTCGGGCCAACAGCAGGCAGAACCACCTCCATACAGTTCGCGAGGGCCCCAAAAGCACCTTTAGATCCACTGCCACCGTCAAAGATGTCCGACAGGCCAGCCTCCGGTGAGTGACGGCGCGCCACCTTAGACGGCTTCTACCAATCGTTTGAGTCCGGTGGTGAGTTTGGAGAGGTGGACGGGGGCGTAGCAGAAGACCGGGGTGGGGAAGACAAAGGCAGGTCAGAAGAAGAAGCCGGGGTCTTACCATAGTCAAGGTCACTGACAGGCATCGGGGAGGCAGTAGCAGGTCTAGGTTGATGAACTTTAGATGTCACAAACCAGGGACCAAAATTCAGACGAGTAGGATTCACAGGCATAGCAGCAGAGGAAGGGGACCCGGCAACCCAAGTGAGCCCAGGTTCCGACCCTCCTCACCCGCCACATCCACCAGATTTCCCGATCCCAGAGGTTGCTTACCAGAAGCCCCCCATTCCGGCTGACCAAGATGGCCACAAGCCTCGACATTATGCCCAATTTTGGCACAGTTAATGCACACTGGAGGTAAATTCTCGTACACAAACTGCTGCCAGAAAACCTTCCTCTGGCCCTTAATCAGAACACTAGGCAGAAGCGGTTTGGCGGCATCCAACTCTAGCCGAACACGAGCATAACCGATCTTTTTTAGCTGATCAGTGAAATTATCTATGGACAGAGGATTTCTTGCCTCACCTGCAACGGCCGTGGTAGCCGATGGGAGCCAATACTCCAGAGGGAGATCAGGAAGTCACATCCAGACAATTGTCTTGGTGATAGGTTGACGAGCCGGCAGGAAGTCGGGAACCCACTTGTCCAGAACCAATAGTTGGCCACCGACAAACCACGGCCCTTCCCCGTTCACCCTGGCACAATCCGTCACCAAGGTCAACTGAACAACGAAATGATCATCACCCACAGGGAAAACCTTCAGCTCATAGCTCAGCTTGAGCTTCAGCAGGACCTCCTTAGACAAACCCGACGGCGAGATCCGGCAGCCTAAACTCTGGAAGATAACCGCAAAGCCCTCCCACTGCCTACGGGAGTCATTGAGAAGCTCCCCCGGTAGCTCGATCACCTTCGAGAAGACCTGCTGCAGGTGATCAATTTCCTCCTTAGAGATCTGGTATGATGATCATGCCGGGGGTCGCGATGCCCCCTGCACAACTTTGGCCCAAGACCACTCTCCATCGGCCCGCTCTGCATTGACAGAGGCCTCCGTGCTTTTGCCTTGCCATCAGTCGCCATGGTCAGATAGGAAACACCACCGACGAGGAGATCAGAAGCCCACAAACGGACCCCACACTTGACGAAGAGGCCAAACCTCAAGAAGAAGTAGAAGACCAAAGAGGCCAAACCTCAAACACCAAGAAGAAGCAGAAGACTGAAGATGTCAAGCCCACGGGAGAGTGGGAAACAGGGGAGAAGAACAGCACACTTGGAGCACCGAGCAAGGCACAAACATAGGAGAATCGAAGGAGAAGAAGCTCAAACCCTCAAACTCGCAGACGAAACGAAGAAGAAGACACTCAGCATACTTCCCAAGTCACAGCACTCAGCGACCGCACTCAATGATCGCAAGAAGAGGAAGTCAGGCTTTCCAAGGTAAAAGGACGGCTCTCTACCGCTAAGGCGATAGCCCGGTTGGTAGGGACTTAAACCACTCACTCACCGATCACGGGTTCGAGGCATGATCCCTGCGAGTGACTCAATTAAATCCAAGATGCGCCTTGGAGCACGTGACCGGGATGGGGGGAGAGCGTACTACTCCATTGGCTTAGCGGTGCAGGCTGACGTACTCATATATGATAGGGAGAGCACGCGAAAAACATGCGATTCGAATCATGGTATGGCGAGAAGGGGGTCCGATGAGGGTAGCTACGACGGAATTTATCCTCCCTCTCCCTCATCGCCTTATTAAAAAAAAAAAAAAAAAAAAAAAAAAAAAAAAAAAAAAAAAAAGCTCCCTATTGAACACGTGGCACTGTAGAGTGCCGTGCGTTCATGGATGGACGGCTATCAAATAATGCGGGCGACGTGTGTCAAAACGGTCGAGCTCGCGCGTGGCCGTCTATCATGTGGCGTCATCCATGGGTGCGGGCGTGCAGTAGGGATTCGCGCTCTTCCAGGCGACCGCCTTGTTTCATCGCGCTTTGAAGGCCGCACCCGCACCGCAGGGATCCGCGCTCTTCCGAGCGATCACCTTGTTTCGTCTTGGGGAAGGAAGCAGCGGCAGCTCTAGGGCTGCTCCTCCCTGACTACTCGCCACCTGCTGGTCTCCTTCCTGGCGTCCCAACCTTTTCCTCAGTCCTCACGTCGTCCCGGTGTCCCCGCCTCCTGCTTGCATCATCCCCATCTCACCTCCTTGCGTCATCCCGGCCTCCTCGTTGTGTCATCCCGGCCTCTTCTTCTTCCACTTCAGAACTACTAATCATGGTACGTATGACTGAGCCTCTTGACATCAAAATCTGCTTGTATAGTTTGAAATTGCAGAGGGAATTGCTTTCGGTATTGTTTTGGCACTCATTTTGAAGTGCAAATTGTTTGTTTTTGGTGATATTTAATGGTATGGTGGAAATTTTTTGCTACTATTTGTCTGTTCACGCTGCTGTACTAATTTTTGCTGGTCAGGGTCAATTGTTTTTGTCTAATGAGACTGAATGAGTTCTTTATAATATTGGTTGCAATTGCTTTTCAGCTACTAGTAAAAGCTAGAGAGTGATTGTTGGCTTGCGATGTTTGTTTCTTGCTGCTTTTGGTATGTGTGCTGGCTAGTTTGGTTTATGTTTTAAATGTCTTTTTGTTCATTATGGCTTTAACAAATTATTGGATTTCTTTTTATTTATCCACTATATCCTTCCTCTTGGCCTCTTTTAGAGGTCCAGTGCAGGATCATCAGCTCTATCAGAAAATGCCAGCTAAAATCCTGATTGGGGTTTCCTTTTATTTTTCTCTCCCTCTCTTTAGAATCATGGTCAACAAAATCTGAAGTCATGAATAGATATCTGTAAGTTGATCCATCACACTCATTTGCACTTGTAACGGATCAGTTAATTGCAGTATAATTATTCTCTTTTGCTGTGTCGGATTTCAGATCAAGAACTTGTCATCGATTGCTAATAAATTTCCGTACTTTGCCAAAAGCATGCAATAGAGTAAGAGGATGTGCTTCCTTTATCATGACTGAATTTGTTTTAGTTCTAGATGTTTTTTAATGAAAAAATTGATTTCTTAAAGTGGGTTTTTTCAGGGACCAAAGAATGGTGCAGATAGGGTACATTTGTCTCAGGCATCCAACAGTTCTCATGGTATATTATTAGCAACCCCCCCCACCCCCCACCCCACCTTTTTTTATCTTATTAGAATATTGAAGAGTGCTTGCTGATGTATTTTATTGCAAAGTAATATCACTTATGTTATTCTTTCTTAAGATGTAACAAGAGTGAACCTGCAGATTTCATGATCGTGGCTTTACTTGACAAGATTGAATTATATAGTTCTTTAAGAACTTGAGATTACTTTAAAGCTATATTTTTGCAGGATCCTTCTATCTGATTGACGCAGATATTTCCTCACACTCTAATGCATGCTTATTCTTGTTGTATTCTTCTGCTCTTTTCTCATTAGGATATTCAGAAACCTGTGGAAAATAAAAAAGGACAAGGTTTTCCAAGGAAGGGAAAAAAGTCAAATCTCAAAACCCACTTCTATATTATTTAATTTTTCTACCATCCAAACAGCTTGAAAACTTGATTTTCTAAAAAATTTAGTTTTCAAAAGCCTTTTCCAACCAACAAAATGTACCCAATCCAACTTCTATGGTAAAGCTTCTGAAACACAGCAAGTCAAGATTCAGAGAGTCTGATACCCATTGATTTTCTAAAAAGATATTATATAAAAGTAATGTGCTTAAGGGGCAACAGGAACAAAGTCTGCAGAAGAGGCTGGCCTTGACAATAAGTCCATAAGGATATAATTTTTAATGGATTTATCATTCATATGTCATACATGTTTCTTTTATGAGTTAATTGTGCCACCTCTTCATACTACCTATATAATTGGTTTCTAGATGTAAGTATTATTTGACTCTTCATAATTGTTATGTCTTTTCTAGAAGCACCAACATGCATAGACATTGGATCTGTATGTGTATGGATGTGTTCTCATGGTTTCCAATGCGCTTTGTTGTAGTTGAGGGCATCTGACACCTAGTATTAGAATTTGACATCAGCACTTACATTATTATCCAAGCAACATAATAGCTTTAAAGTCGTGATCCATGACCTACAAGCATAATCTGAGTTTATGGGCATGTAAGAAATCATTCTCGCTAGTACACATATTCAAATAATATATGATGGGAGGATGCGATAATTTGCAGATTTCAATAATTTTGGATGGAGACACTGTCCAAGGACTGGTTTTGCACAGCAGCAAGTTGTCAATGCACTTCGCATTGGGGATAGAGAGAAAGCTTCTAAGCTGCTTTTGAATATTGGACATGTCAATGGCTTTTTAAGTGTTGATGATTTTGCTTATATTCTGGAATACTGTGCACAAACTCCTGACCCACTGGTAAGAATAGTGGTGAACTGATATTTAAGTTTTATTTTGGACTATGCTATGTAGAAAATTCAAATGATTCAAATTTTTAATCCTGAAGTACCTGTTAGTGATTTTTTATGCACATTGTTCAATGAAAATATTTGAATATGAGTTTTATTAAGCGAAATAAATTATGAACTTTAACCTTCATGGTAAAAACATGTTCGTATATGATTTTTGTTGCATACCTGGATTACTCAGTTGTTGAAAATGTATTGAAGGCCAAAAGCTTATCCTTCATGTTTGCAGTTCAACTTGATTGTCATATAAAGATCCAGCTTACCATAGGATTACCATACCTCTTTTAGCATCATACAACCAAACAGAAGCAAATGCATTTGTAATTATCAGCTACAAGCGAGCAGATAGAAAATAACTTTTGTAATTGCAAAGAGAATTGCTGCATTTTTATTTGCAATTGCAAATCCTTTTGCATGAAAATTGATTCATAGGCAACCTATTCAGAAGCAACCAAACAGCCCCTAAGTGTGAAGATAGCCAGGTAAGGTTGCATTCTAATTATTGAAGTTTTCTACTTTGTTGACTGTCTCAAACTCTGTTTGGAGAGCACTTAAGGTGAAGTAATTTTAATGAAGGTCCTAAGAGGATAAAACTCTGTTTTTTGGAGTCCTTTATAATTAGAAATATAGTCTCGATAAAATTGTGTAGGTGATACCTGATGAAATCTCCTCCTCTCCTTTATCCTCTTAAAATTTGAGCACCTAGTCTTTTTCCTTGTTCATTCTTTTATATATTCTACCATATCAGCGATGTCTTACATTTCAGTGTTTTAAATGTGGTACCGCATGTCCAGCAACCAAGGGTTTTAAAAACTGCTAGAATGGGATCATATAAATGGCATCATACCTTTCCATCATGTTTCCAGCTTTGGTACACTGTTGTTACAGGACATAGTGTCATACCATGTGTTAGTTCTGGTACCATACCATTCTGGCAATCACCCAGAGTGAGATCTAGTACCAGTATTTGAAACATTATGCCCGCATATATGCAATCCCTTGACCCTACCTCATTGCCTATATGCACTTTACATCCTTGTACTGCATGTGGACCAAAATTGCAGTTCACTTAGCATTGTATGGCTGTGTATACTGTTTATTTAGTATTATAGACTGCATTTATGAGCTTGCTTAGCATGTTGGACCCAGATATATAGCTCACTCTTTTGTGGGTCTGTTCAGGTGAAGAGGGTCCGATCTGATGGTTAGGTTTAATATTATCCATCCAAAAAAAATATGAGTATCATTGTTGTTATTATTATTGTATTTAATATATTAGAGTTACTTTTAAATAATTAGAAAAATAGCAATTGCATATGCACCCATATGTCGTCTGCATGTCACATATGTACTATGTTGTCCCTTAACCTCTCACATACTGCAGCTGCTTTTTAACACTATTTTTTTGAATTATTTTATCATCTCTTGGACATAAATTCCATGAAAAGTCTATTTGGAATTGTTGTCAGATATAAATTGGTTTTGGTATGCATTGATGGATATTTCCCATTTTTTTTTTTGTAGTTTGTTATGGAGACATGGGAAGTTATGAAGGATAAAGCAGTAAGCTTGAACAGGAGAAGCTGCAGGTTTATTGTTGAAGCCTTAAGTAAAGGAGGATACCTTAAGGAGGTAATTGAACATTCCGTTGTGATATTATTATGTCAGTTCTTCAAATCTTTTCCCTAGTCATTTAGAAATGGTTAGGCTGTTTCTTGTAAGCTTTGCTAGATTTATTATTATTTATTAATGTTTTATTTTTTATAAAATTCATTTTTTAAGTGAAGTAAAATATCTTAATATGTTCAAATACTCTTTCACCATGACTGCCTAAATGAGTCTTAGAAATTCATGACAGTCTACCATCTCCATTCCTTCTGCTTTTCGATCTTTCTTCAGTACAATCAAGCTAAACATTTGCACTTATTGAAACCATTTTTAGTAGGCCCCATGGCTTTCTACATAGATTTTTTTGAAAGGAAAGCTCTGACCAGTTCAACCTTTAGGGGTTGTTTGGCTGAGGGGTTTTATTAAAGTTGTTTAAATAAGTTGCAGCAAGAAAATGTTCTATTAAGTTACTGTGCAATGGAATGTATAGAAGTAGGAAAGAATTTTATGTTTGTTTAAGCTCCCCTTTGTGAAGCAAGGAAAAAGAGGGGTAAGCTGAAATTGTTTGGTGAGTGGTAGTGTTGGTTGTAGCTGCGACTCTAGAGGGAATTCATTGGTTTCTTTTCCCTTTTTTTTTTCCCCCCTTGTTAGGGATGGGGGTGGGGGCAGGGAGACAAAAGTCATAACCCCCACCCTTTTCTTTAAAGAAAGGCAAGGATTTATTAGGTAAATAGTCAAGGATCCAAATATCATGGGACTAGGGTATCCTGGTTTTTTCTTGGAATAGGATGTGCTGCAACACTTGGGATGGTGGATGTGCCATCTCAAGACTCAGGATGGTGGGATGTCTAGCAATCCCACTGTCTTAATTCCTTGTGAGGGTTTGTTTGAATATTCCTACAAGATTGGGCTGAAAGTCCTGCAGGATTCTTGGATTGGGCCACCCATTTAAGCATGGCTTTATCAACCAAGCACCTTCCAACCGGGATCTTGTGTGAAGGGGGGAAAAAAGACCTTCATCTCGCAGCCCAAAAACTGGGATTGGTGCTGGGATTTGAGCAAGCCCTTAGAAGATACAAGCTGGAGAGGCCAGCAAGCCCTGATTCCTGCAGGATTTTTAAATTAATCCTATAGGAATATCCAAATAGACATTGAATAAAGCTGGTGCTGGGCAAAGAACCCATGATGAGAGATGTAGGGCTGTGGGTGAGAGATGGAAAGGGAACAACACGAGTCTGTGTTATCAGCTTTGGACATTGCATGTCATCAATTTTTGGAGACCTTGTTTTAGGAAAGAACATGGGCCTCTTGTTTCTTGAGAACTAGAATTTTGTGCTTCCAAGATTCTCAGCTACCCAAACACATTTTTTAAAATTCACAAAATGTAATTTTTGGGGTTATTTGTATTTGTCAAACTGGAAAACCAAACAAGCCCTAAGGGTACCGAATAGTGCAACTTTAATAGTTATAACTTTTTCCTCAATAAACACTGCATATGCCACTTTGAGTTCAGGTTGGAAAATGGTGGAGGATTGATGTTAGGTTGACATTCAGTCATGAAGAGCATGTTGAATTGCGAAATGGTTCTAAACTTGGTATTGTGAATGCTAGGGCAGAGGCAGTCAACTACGAAACCTTGGTGAATAAGAAGTGTCAAAGTCCAACCCAAATAATTGGGACAGGTCTTGATCGCTATGGTTTTGGTCATGTGTCCTGTGTCAGGGTCCTTTTTCATCGTAACTGCTCACTTCTGTAACAACATACTAGCAATTTCTTTTCCACATCTTTGCTTCTCAGAACCTTATCTCTTTTTTTTGGGACAAATCCTGAAATGGTCAGAGTTTGTCTGCTGACTTTTCACAATTTCCTTTTATTGGCCATTAAATTTTATGCTTGAGTATAGAATCCCACCATTCTGTGGACTTCTCAAACTTTGCATTGTTGAACACTTAAGGATAGAATATCACCATGTTCACCCTTCATCAACAAACATCATAAGGGTTTTTCTTCACATGGAAACATGAATTCTTGGTAAATTCTTCTGATCATTTGCATCTCTTAATTTTTTTTTGTATTTTTATCTTTTTATTCTCTGTTTAGGCATTGAACTGGGTTACTTCTCTTGGGGAAAATGATCATGATAATGCTGCACTTCCAATGTTTAATATTTTGTTAACTGGATGTGGAAACAAAAAGAGCTTGAAAGATGCTGACTATTGTTTGGAGCTGATGGAGAGCCAACTTGTAGGGAAGTCTGAGATAACCTACTGGGAACTTCTTAAGGTTTGTGACAATCTTGAACTATTTTTCATGATATTGATTACTTAAAGCTATTTAATAAAACACAGCAACTTTTCTGCAGCTTGAATAAGCCATGCAACTTCTGTGTTTTGTTTTTTCAAACTGTTAGTGGATCTTCCTCTGACAAGTTTTACTCATCAACCATTAGACTATCTTCTTGGTCTACCATATATTTATTTTCAACTGACTTCATGTTTTAGCATCCATTAATCCTACCTTTAATCTCCAATAATTATATGGTTGATCTGAGTTATGGATTTGTACAATAATGAAGTGATACTTCTTGTTTACAGTTTCACCCCAATGATGTGTAACCAACTGATGTTCTTATTTTATGATAATCTCATTTGATAACGTGACCCGAATGAAAAAACTCATACAATGTTAAAAAAAAAGAAAGAAAATAAATGAAAGGGAGACGATATTTGTCGAGTTGAATGGTTGCTACACACTCCTCATTTCTTAAATCACAACCATCTATTTAGTGATTTACCTTCCACGTTAGATGACAACAATCCATATGATGTCCATTTCATGTTATGCTAGATCACAACAACCAATGTACACCTTTGGTTATGCATGTTATTCATTGTATGTTTACTACCATAGTTGCTGACCACTATTATTACATGCATGTATATTAGATTGGCCCTTGCTGGTGGATTGGTTGATAGTATGCTTCTTCTTCGCATTGATGACTTGTCTCTAGAGATTGGCTTCTGCCCTTGGCTTCCCCATGTCCCACTTTGATAAATTTATCACCAGAGATAAGCTATAGAGTCTAGAGATAAGCTATAGCTAGATATGCTTGGAAATGTTGAAATAGGATATTTCACAACATAAGTCAATGCAATATTTGATTAAATTACCTTTCAAAAGTTATGTTTGAACGATACCTTAAAACTAGAAATTACTTTTGCTTTACCAAGAATTGAACTAAGATTCAAAAAGTTGAGATAGTTTCTTTGAGGGTTTTTTGGATTTTCTGTATCATTATTTCCTAAAACCCATTTTTCTTCTGATTATTCCTTCTTTGTAAAAAGATCATGGATCAATGGATTGTTCACAAAAATATGGACTCATTGGCTTACTCTTGATTTTGTACAAAGGATAGATTGGAGGAAGGATAGATGAGGGAAAGGATAGATGTGCCTTCCATCCATTCTTGCATATGTTTGGTGAAAAATGAATGGATGGATGGATATGATTCCCTCTTCTGTTTAGTATTGGAGGAATGAAAAAGCGGATGGATGATATTTATATCATATTTTTATTAAATACCCTTTGATAAAAAAAAGTAATATTCTTATCAATTTATAACACTTATCTGTACTAACAAGAACAATATATAAACTTATAATCTTCATAATTTACAATTACATAGAAAATTATGTAATATTTAATTTAATTTAATAAATTAAATTTATATGATTTAATTAATTAATTTATAATTTGATTTAAATAGCCAATTAATTTTATACAAATAGTTAACTAAAAAATAGTGAATATAAATAGAAAAATAAAAGATAATTTAATTATTTACTTATAATCATGAAAATTATGTATTAAAATTAAAATAATTAGTAATAATATTTAATAGTATAAGGTTGATAGAATAGCTAAAATTAAAAAAAATATATTGCTAAGATTTAGTCATTTATGTTATTTATTTCTCATTTACCTATTTTACCCTTGAGTAATTATTATGTTATTGTATTATAACAAGGGTAACTTAGAAAGTTATTTTATTTATGTTGTCTATATAAAGACCCTTTTGCGTTATAGTTTAGGTCAAGTCAGTTACTTTTTCTTCAACATAGTATCAGTGCAGGTTCCTTTGCCCTGGCCGCCATCTCCTCTTCTTCTCTCTAGCAGCCATCTCTATCTTTCTTTCTTACCTTCCTTGCTGCTGCTGCCTTTGCCCTAGCCGCCATATCTTCTCCTCTCTAGTTGCCATCTCCTTCTCCTCTCTCAACATACATATATATTTATAAATATAATATAATATAATATAAATAAAAGTGAAGAAGTACTAAGGTTTTACCAAAAAAATTAATAAGGGTTAATTTTATCAACGTAGAAACCCTTCCCTCACATGCTCCATCCATTATTCCTTGCAAATTGGTGGGTTAGGGTGGATTGATAATCTCTCATTTTCATCCATGCTTCTTAAGATTTTTACAACCAAATAGTGGATGAGGGCCATCTATCCTTCTAACTCCATTCATCCTTCTTCTGATGACCCTAACCAAACATAAGGTTAATGTCAACATGGGATCTCTTTGATATGAAAGACTATTTGGTGCCATGGAATATCATTGGAAGAATTATTAATAGTTTATTGATTATCACACTGCTTTAGTCATCGTCAGACCAATTTCTTGTATAAAGTTCCCTATCAAATTATCTCAGAAGTAGCTAGAGCAATTGTCTTACCTGATCTTTGTATTAAACTTTGTGATGACTGCTCTTTCTTGCTGTTCCATGTATCTGGGCTTTCTAGTTCCAGTTTCTAATGAACATATAGTTATATGATATAGATTTTCTATTGTACATAGACTGAGCCCAATTTGCTTTATAACATCATCAACTTCAGGACATCCATGTTGTATACAAAGACTGTCTTTGTCTGGTGATGATTGAGATATTTGAGCATTCTTCCAATGAATTTGGTATGTGACCAATATTTAGGTTATTTTTTTAATCTTCCACTAGTTCTCCATCATCTGATTCTGGGTGATAATTAAAATTGATAGGACAATTTTCTACCATCCTTCAGCAAATCAAGTGTTTTATTCTGCACATATTTGAAGCTGAACTTTTCTAATCATGCAACCTCAGTATTCCTTGAAGTTTTATGTGGTTGCAGATCTCTGATATCAAAATTATAGGAGTTATTTCTTCAGTTTCATAGTCTTCTTTTCGCCATCTATGGTAACCACAATGTTGTTAGCATAAACAACAAAAATTTGACCTTTGTCTTATCTATCTTAACAAAGAAACTGAATTTCTATGGCTAATTCAATTGTTCGAATTTTAACCTTTCACACAAAAGTCATGAAGAACATTGAAGGCCACATATTTTGACTGGAAATTTCATGTTTTATTTTGGTTTTACCATATTGTGCTTATCTCTTAGTAGAATTATTGAGCGAAAGATCTTAAGAACCCAAAACCAAATTTTGGGGCAGTGCTTGTTAAATATTTTGGCCGTTACCTGTCAGGACTCCCCTCCCTCCCTCCCTCCCTCCTTTATTTTTTTTTTTAGTGTCATTCATGTCTTAACATCATTTACTGTGATTTCTATTTCTGACTATTGCAATTATTTGATCAGTAATTCTAATTTACTTTTTCAATTATTACTAATATCTATCATTTGGTGCTTGATTTATTTGCTTGTTGATTCTTAAATGTTTTCCAGTTTGCAGTTATGCAGGAAAATCTGTCTGCAGTTCATGAGATTTGGAAGGATTGCACTAGGTACTATAGCCCAAGCATTATTACTTTACGGAAATTTGTTTGCTCCTTCACTAAATTAGGCGACCTTGAATCTGCATACAATGTTTTGCAACTAATGATGGATATTGTTAGGCAAGAAAGTGCCTCTGTTACAATATCTGCCACAGGGCGATACCGGTCATCAAGATTAGATATTCCTATACCCTTGATTAATAACTCATCTACGGCTAGATATTGGTTGGACTCTAAAAGCGCATTGAATACATTATATGAGGGAAGCTCCACTAAAGCTGATAAGGGTTTAAAAGAAGTTTGTATGGATGCATCCAGTTGTAGAAACCAGTTGCCATATAACATCACTGGGAATCTCAAATCAGAGAGGACTGCTGAAAATCAGCCTGATCTGCTTGATGCATCTAATGTTTTGTTCACTGAAACCTGTGGAAGTGGGTTCATTGACAGTGCAGAGAGTGGTAGAAGCAATTCACAGATGCTTCCTGCCATTGCTGATGGTATTGGAACTGACAATTGGAAGTCTGCAGTTAAGCCAGATGAGAGGACCAAATTCAGTAATGGAAAGATGAAACTGGTGTCAAAAATGGCGCCTCCTCCCACTATGAATTTTTTGAGGTGGTCTTTCAATGATATGCTCCATGCCTGTGCATGGTCTAATAACTTTGAACTGGCTGAGAAGTTGTTCCTGCAGGTACCATTGTAATAAGCACATTTTTCTAAGATCTGTGCATTGTACTTTCCTGATACATACGTGAACCATATTAGAATTCCTCTTGCAGTATGTTGCACTTTTCTTGTCTCTCTTTCTATTTGTTTCTTTTATACTTTTAAGAGTCTTAGATGATCGTTGGTATTTTTTTATTCTTCTGTACTTGTCCAATCTAGCTTTATCTATTTGGTGCTGAAAAGAAGAAACTTCACAAAAATGTTTTCTAGGTTTTCCGAGTCAGATTGTACATCATCTTTAATTTGCATTAAATTTTCCTATCCTGGAGGTTGTAATTGAACTATCAAAATGTTGAAGTTTAATATAATGTTCTTGGGTTATGCAAACATTATCTGTATATAGATAAATGTAATTGAAGAATCATGAGTTCTTCTTAAAAAAAAAAACCATACATCTGACTAGGTTCATCTTTTTTTCCTTCTGCCCAGATGCATAACCTTGGAGTGGAACCATCGCAGCATACCTATGATGGATTTGTTAAAGCTGTTATCAATGGAAAAGGAGTTGCTTATGGCATGAAAGTGGTATTGCTCTTCAAATATGATTGAGAAAGTTTTATATAAGAATAAACATGAGATCATCAAAACAAATTTTGATATTTTGGATTTCACTAGATTATAAGGTAGGATATCTTGTAAAACTGGGAGGGTGGATCTAGGATGGTACCTCAACATTTTGGATGCAACACAAAAATCAAAAATAATCAGCATACTTGTTTAATGATATGTTGTATGTGTTCTCTATATTCATAATATGCAATACATTCATGCTATCTATTCATTAATTTTGCAGATTAAATCAATGGAGAAAAAGAATATTGAGCCTTACAATGATACTCTTGCAGCTCTTTCTGTTGGTTATAGCAAAAACTTGGAACTGGATATGGCTGAGGCTTTGCTGGAAAAAATTTCTGGAAATCTACCAAAGTATATACGTCCTTTTAATGCCCTGTTAGCTGCCTGTGATGTCATGGTAACTCATATTCTCCCTACAAAGGACTCCATGAATTGGTTTCATCAACTTTTCTACCTTTGCTTGTTAAGTTTCTTCTTCTTTCTTCTGTCAGCTAATTGGTCATTGCAAGATTCCTGGTACTGGTACTGGGAGCTATACCGATGGCCGGCTGGTACCGGTATGGTACGGTACCGTGCCGATACATGGTACGGCGTGGTGTACCGGTTCAAACCGGTACGTCCAATTTGTTTTTGATTTTTTTGATGATTTTTGTGATTTTAAGGTTTTTATTTTATTTTTTAAGGGTTTAGGGTTTCAGGTTTAGGATTTAGAATTTAGTGTTTGAGAGTCCTAAACGCTTGAAATTTAAAATTTAAGATATATTCGATTTCAAGATTTAGGACTAAATACTAAGATTTAGGACTACTTTCAATTGAAATAAGATATAAAATGATAATTAAACTAAGATTATCAGTAATTAATGAAAGTGAAATGTAGCATAAACATATAATTACATACCAATGTCTAAAATCGGGTAGAGTGATGATGTCCATAAATATAGGGATCATTTATGTACTCTGTAGGAAGATCGTTATATCCTTCTAAGGTCATCCTAGGAGGTATGCGTGATGGATCATAACTCATCGCAGATCCCTCTCTGATGTCCCGTTCCTGAGAGCTATCCATAGACTGATGATATGGCAGTGCAGGGGTCCATCCAAATATACAAGTAGCAAAATCAGATTCATAAGATGCTCTGGACTGCATAGAATAATAACCACTGGAAGATGACATCTCAGATGCACCATATGAATCATATGGACCAGAAGCTGCCGGTAGCTGTGGATAAGAGAATTCTGAATATGAGGATGACCCAGATACATCCATGGATTCTACGTGTGCAAGAGCTGCAGCTGCATTGTGTCCCGAACGATCTCGCGGAGCCCGTCGTCTATATGGAATCGTATCATCACGGAGTCTATCAGATGGTAATCCATGATCTGTATCCTGCGTAGCATGGCTATACTGCGACTCTCCAGTGAATCGAATATGAATAGGTGGCTGCGACTCCTGTCCTTCGACCCCTCCCTGATCACTAGATCCTCCACCATCTAAAGCACTATCATCACTCTCTCTGGTATCTGAATCTGAATGGACTGGGTGCTCAGATGGAGGTGCAACTGCCTTTCTTTTTCTTCTGTCTCTGGGTCTACTAAATGGTGGGGAGGGACGATGTGCTGTATCTGCTGGAGCCCTGTGAGGAATATGACTTGTTGTCCATTGTCCAGCATCCATCCGAGCCTCACTAGCTACAAAATTGGCTGGTCGAGGAGGCGATCCTGGCTCATCAAGCTCTGGCTGCTGCTGCTGACTCATGACCCACCCAATCATTGGATCTTCATTCTCATCAACATATGAACTTGCAGTAGGATCGGGATATTTCAATTCTACTTCTTCTTGAATACATTTTAGTCTCAACCTTAAATTATAGTATACATACACAAGATCGTTGAGACGTTTCTGTTTCAGACGGTTCCTCTGCTTAGAGTGGATAAGGCCAAATGTAGACCAGTTGCGCTCACATCCACTGAATGACACTGTCTGTGAGAGGATCTTAACAGCAAGAACCTTCAGATTTTTAGCAGATCCATCAAAATGCACTCATCATTCAGCTGCAAAAGATATTACATCATTTAGAATTTTAGATTTTGCAAAATAGAAAATTTAATCCTGATATAATATTACACTACTCCTTGGTAGTACCTACCAGGATTCATATTTGATTTACTTCTGATTGCTACAGTCGATCTAAATGAATCTGTGCCCTCTCTAAAAACTTTCGTCTGCCAGAAAAAAAATTTGTTAGCATGTGCTACTTGTTGAAATTAATGCTCTTAAAAATTATTCAATAATTTTAACATGACTTCTTTAAGGCACATAGCAGCGATATTTAGATCGGGCTCCATCTTATATATAACATTATGTAGGGCAGATATAAGATCTTCATCTATGGCAATGCCCGGTATGGAGTACTAAAATCTCGGATTTAGATAGTAAGCTGCACATATATTTTAAGAATTAGTCAAGCATACTTGTACAAATCTAATTGAATTTTAATTTTTAGGGACTTCATAAATTACTACATACCTGCAAGATACAAATCCAAACTCATTTGATAACTCCATCGTCCATCAATGATCCGGATATACTCAGATGCATGTGATGGATCTGTCTCCTAGATCTTTTTCTGTCATTTGCATCATAAAATATAAGAAGCCCATCTGAGCATACCTCTCGGAGTCCATGGCGCAAAGTACCTTATATAGAGCTTGATAGCCTCCACTATCCTCTCAACTCGCTGCTAGAATGTTTGTCTCGTCACTAAATTTTTTACATTGCTTCCCTCAGTATTTGCCCTAGCATATCTGCTCTGCTGCCACTCCTGACTAACAAATATCTGACACAGCTCTGCTTTCTTGCCAAGAAGACTATCAAGTATAATGTAATTAGTAGCAAATCGTGTGATCCCCGGTCTTAATATTTTTCTCCTTATAAAGCTCCTTATCAATGATAAGACTCATGTATGGTTATATATAAATCTGGTGATAGACTGTGCTAGCTCAACAATCTTCTGCACCCTGCGGGTTTTTCCAATATCCATCAACATGAGGTCTATACAATGTGCAGCACAATGGGTCCATAAAATATGCAGTCATCGCTCCATCAAGATCTGCCCTGTGGCCCTGTACTGTGGTCCATTATCAGTGATGACCTGTATGACATTATGCTCTCCCACCTGATCAATCATCTCCTCCATAAATCTGAGGATATAACTGGCATCATGTACCTGATCTGAAGCATCAATAGACTTGAAAAAAGTCTTTCCATCACAATAAGTCAAGAAACCGATGATGCTCCATCTAGTAGAACCAGTCCAACCATCACGCATCGCCGTCAATCCATACACGGGCCACTTGCTCTGATATGAGGATATCCATCATTCTAGTCCTTATTGTTGTCCAGAAGCTGACCATAGATATCCCTCGATGCTGGAAAATCTACACCTGCACCAGCAGCATGTATAGATGAAATAGCAGAGCGATAATATGGATTGTCTGCTGCATGGGTTGGGATATAATTGAAATGAAATCAGGAGGAGATGGTCCGCCACATATCTTTCTTATCCTTTTTCAGCACTGTGTCAATTTTCTGTTGCTTGGAATCTCTACTGGAAAAGGCACGTGGATCGACATCATGGATAGTGGCTCCATCTGGAATGTTCCTGGAAGACTTCCTTCTACTGCCAAATGCTTCTAACATGGATGCAATACGGCTGGCGCCTCTCCTGACGGGCTCTCTGACTGAGGAGGTCCTCTTAAACTGTTTCAGACTCTCCTGCAGCACTAGCAGAAGCGGATCCCGATCCTGACTTAAAAGTTGATGGCCCAAATCGCTATCTATGCCTCGCTGTCTCTTTCTGTTGCCTCTGCTCATACAAGCTCGTCTGAATAGTAGCCTCCATTTGTGCCTCATCATCAGAAGGAATAGATGCTCCCTTTGACTCCCTGAAGTAATAAGAAGGTGGTTCTGTGGCTCTGCGGTCCATCTCTACCTTCTTCTTTTCTGCTCTTTCCTTCACAGCTTTAAAATCAGTAAAGTATTTCTTCATCAACTGACGGACCTTCTGTGGACACTGTCGGCATGCATATACATCAGAATAGCTGCCAGCCAATTGCTGCTTCAACCTTATTACCCTCCCACCTTTGAATTCAGTATTGCACCATTTACACCTCCAGTGATACCGACCCGAGAGCATCTCTTCATGTAACCGGCCAATATCCCGCTCCGGATCCTTCTTCCTCGATGGATTCATACCTGAATATTTAAATTACATATAAGGTCAATAATAATGTTTATTAATTAACACTTTATTAATCTAATTTTTAAAATTTATTTTAATTTTTTATTTTTTTTATTTAAAAAATTCAAAAAATAAAGAAAAATAAAAAAAATTAAATTTTAGATTTATGTAAGATTCTATCATATACATGCTACGTATATTTTTTTAAGATTCTAGAAATGCATTAAAAGTTAATTTTTCTTTAATTTAAGACTTACGGCATTGTTCATGAGACGCATCAAAACTTGAATAAATCGATATGTAATTTATAGTGAGAGTGGCTTACGAGCTCTAGATTAATAATTTATAATTACAGTTTTTTTTCTAATTATTTTTTTAAAAATTAATTTATTAATCCGACATTAATCTTTAATTTAAAAAATTATATACTTAACAAAAAGTCAAGATTTTAGTATCATTGTGTAGATCTATCCTACATTTATCACATACTTTAAAATCATAGCCAACAAATAAATTTTGACAGCATTTCTTCTTAATTTTCTATTTTTCACGGATTTTAATAAAAAAACGAGATGAAAGAGGGAAATACGGAAAAAGAAAGGTATACGTACCTTGATTTTACCTTTCTCTTCGACTTTTACAAGTTTGATTAGGTTGAAATGGATTAATTTTTTTTTTAAGCGATTATCGTTAAAACAACAACCGCAGCAGAGAGCTAAGAGCTCTCTGCTATTATAACTTAAAAGATTAAAGCAGCCCCCCCCCAAGCAACATGTCACATGGCTACAGTAGCTATGTGACAAAAAAAAAAAAAAAGTCTCACCCACTGAACCTACCCGAACCGGGCTCGAACTGACCAAACCGACTGGTTCGGCCTCGTTTCGACCGGTTCAGCACCGGTTTGGCCCGGTTCGGTTCGGTATAAGAATTTTTTTTTTTAAAATTTTTTTGGGGGGCCGTATCGTTTTCTCTGGCCGAACCGTGTCGGCCGGCCACTTGTCCGGTTCGGTACGCCCCGAACTGGCCGGTTCGGCACGGTTCAGAGAACCCTGGGTCATTGTATTTCCTTCTTCTTAAAATAGCCTAGGTCTAGCTTTGCATCCTCAATTTTTGGGCTTTGATTTTGATATACTCTCTAACTTTATAAAAATAAAAACAAATATTTTGCTACTTATATGCACAGCTGCTATTATGGTGGCAAGTGACACTTGTTAGCAGAACTGAAAGTCATCGAGAAATTCTCAATTCATTTACTTTCATAAATTATCACATGGTGCATCAGTCAGCTTTAGATCTGTGCCTTGAAAATGGGCACACTGCAGTTTTCTTCCCTCATGTGGATTGGTGCATCTTATGTTTCAAATTATCTAATTCTTGCCAACTTCTGATTCATTACCGTCAAATGTAGCTATAGACTGAATAAGTATTCTAAACATCGATCATGTGGTTTATCCTTAGAGATATTATATGAGAATGATTAATATCACAACCGTGAATTCTTGCACATCCTGGTCCATGTCTTGTTATTCACATGCATAGGATGCATGAGAAGATCAACAAATTCACTTCTAGATACATAAGCAATGTAACCAAGCTTTGGATCACTCTGAAATGATAATATATATTACTTTTTGGTAAACCATGATTGTTAGACTAAGCAAGAGTAAATACATCCAATAGAGACTGTCCCAATGAGATCTCGAGATTTCAAAGGAAGGTTAGAGGATTAGAAAGGGAAAACTCCATGATCTGCAGCATGGTTGGCAATTCCACTTATGTGGACTATTTCCCTTGTGATTGGGAGGTGAGGCTTGGAATCTTGATAATTAATTAATTATATATATATATATATATATATTTATTTATTTATTATGACAGGCACAAAAAAGATGTACCTAGGATTATGTTTATGTATCCTTCACAAATAGTTAATGTATCCAAGGAAAATT
Source organism: Areca catechu (assembly GCA_021397845.1). Classification (NCBI taxonomy): domain Eukaryota; kingdom Viridiplantae; phylum Streptophyta; class Magnoliopsida; order Arecales; family Arecaceae; genus Areca; species Areca catechu. Next base: position 68,609,967 of record CM038045.1, read on the forward strand.
TTGTGGAATGGGATTGTCTTGGTTTTTTCCTATGATGCTATGTTCAGGGTGCTAGGACAATGACAGGGCTATCCCATCCCGACCCTTGGGATGGTACCCTATTCTAGCATCCTTGAGGATGTCTCAATGAGATTTGGTAACCATGCTTGCACCATCAAATCTTTTAGTATCTCTTGATTTTCTATTAGATAATTATGTCTCTGCAAGTTTTCTCCAACTTTTGCCAAATTATATTATCCTTGCTCGGATTTTGTAAGTATGGAAGATGGTTAATATATTGTTGGAAATCATTTTGAATTTTCATGCAGGATGAACCTGAACGAGCTGTTCGAGTTTTGGCTAAAATGAAGCGTCTAAATGTAAATTCAAATATCCGGACCTATGAGCTTATGTTTTCCTTGTTTGGCACCATCAATGTTCCTTATGAAAAGGGAAATATGCTTTCACATGCTGATGTTGTCAAAAGGATAAAGACAATAGAGATGGATATGATGATGAATGGAATACAACACAGCTACCAATCTATGCAGAATGTGGTAATTCTTGCATTTTCTTCTTTTGGCAATTTTTTTCTTGTTTTATTATAAATCTAAGCGAAACACGAAGATGGTAAGACCTGTTATAAGGACATTTATCTTCATATAATTGCCTTTGTGAAGTTTCCATTTTTCAGAGAAGTCCGGCATTGGGCAATTTTTGTGGATCTTGCCACTTATCATGCATGTAATGCTGAGAGATAACTTTAGTGGTGTCAGTTTATCACCATATTGGTGCTTTCTTTTGTTCCTGTTTTTTTGTCTTGATTTCATCGGATGTAGACAATTTAATATATGCCATCTAATACCTTCCATGAAAGAGGAAGCGGACTTTTTTAAAATAATACTCATTTCCTCCCCTTTTTTGTTATCTATTCCTCTCAAATGTTTTTTGTTTGCTAATCTCAACTTGCTTTGCTTCTCACCTTTCATCTTATTGGGGTAGACATCCAACGCACATGCAACTTTCTAATAGTAACCAAAATGGGTTTGTGACTGACCTAACATGAAGCACGTATTGTATGTGTCCTTGTGTAGTCTTTGTGGATATTGTCCATTCATAAGCAAACACACCCGTCTTGGAATTCTATCCTTGATAGAGATAAAAACACAAGAAACTTATTAAACATATACAGGAGTTTTTCGTAACAAATTTATCTCTGAAGAATATGATGTTACACTGCCTATTTATGGGGCTGTCATCAGTTGATGTTACCACAGCCATCCACCAATTACTAGCCTTCTTTTTTTGGTTACATGCATGACACATGCCATAAAATAATAATGATTTGACTGGTCTTTGGAAGTGGCTGGCAGGGCTGGAAACTATTTGTGGTAATTACATGCACTAAAGTTGAATGTATTTTATGATTTTATCCACGTTATAAGGTCTTGTACAGAGCACACTAGTTCTTAGCCTACCAAAATAGTATGTATTCCACCAACAAACATGCACAAGAGAATCCTCTAGAGATGATTTAAATTAATGCAAATTGCATGATGGGCCATGTAAATCGAGGATCCACATCATTGATCATGATTACTAAATTTAAATGCCTATATACAAAAACTCTAATGTTTAGAGGCTTTTCATAGATGGATATAATGTCAGGAGATTAATGGTACTGTTTGAGTGAGATGGTAATGGTTTATGTTGGTCCGGTTGGGTCTAGGATGGTCAAAAAACCCATAAGTCTTGTTTGACCCATCAATAATCGGGTGAGTAAATCCTTGCCAAATATATTTATTTTATATGAACACATCCAACCCGCCAACCTGGCTGAAGCTTCACTTGTCATTTGTATACTCTAAAAAACAAAAAGGAAATAGGAGTAAGAAGAGGTGATACAGGGTTGGGCATTAGAATTTAATGATCTAGGAGAAGAAACTATAGTGGATGAGAAGAAGTGATGAATTCTAAGCATAATATTTTGATTATATTTTTCTTCTTTTGAACAATTAGTTGCACTACAGTCCTTGTTACTCAAGTCAAAGAGTAAATAGGCCATGGCCTAATATGGTATTACCACTATCTTAGGGGCCTGGGCCTACTTTGAAAGGTTTTTTGAATCAATGGTGACATGTTGGTCTCTGGAGGATAGATACAAGCTCGATAGGAGTGGCAATTTATTTCATCCCATCAGGTACTTGACCTAACCTAACCCTAATGGGATGAGCTTTATCTAACCTGCAATGGATCTAGGGCGAATGTAGGTAATGGTAAAATGCAAGGAAAGTACTACCAAAACTGGCATCCATGCTGATTGGTTAGTGAGACGGTATAGTACACCTCCATGTTGGGCTGTCTTGGCATGAACCGTTAGACAGAATTTGGAGGGGGAGAGGAGAGAGGAAAAGAGAGTGATAGAGGGGGAAAGAGAGGGTGGTGGTTGACAAGGGGTGAGGGGGGGGGGGGGGAGAGGGCTTCGAAATAGGGGCAAGAGAGGGCTTTTCTCATCCATGCATCAGCATAAGGGCGGAGTGTCTATTTCAAAATGAAACAAGGGCTTCCACTCCTTATATATATATTTTAATTTTTTAAGTGAAGTTGGTAGTGGTTATCAACTTCACTTAAAAACTTTAAAAAAAAGTGTGGAAGCCCCTATTTAGTTTTGAAATAGGGGCTCCACCCCTATTTCGACACATGTTGGAGAAAGGGCTTCGAAAACCCTCTTCCACCTCCCTCATCCCTTTTTTGGTTACCTGTCGGCTATTCTGTCTCTTCCCTCTCTCTCTTCCTTCCTCTTCTTTATCACTGGTTTTGTGATTTGAAGGGCGAGACCATTCTGATCTGCTGTTAATATGGTTCAATACATCTCGAACTACTCAATTTGGGATTGTTCCATTGGTGTTGGTAAAATGAGCATTGAACCCGACCCGGGAGTATATAATTCTTCACAAATCCCCTCACTGAAGCAAAAAATTGATTTATATGAAAAAAAAAGGGATTTTTGTAGCTTTACTCAACTAATCCGTCTAAACTATCCCATCTTACTTTACCTCCCTTGCCTCACCCTATGACTCCATTCGTTGGCATGTTCCCATGCAAGTTACTAGGCGGGCACTGATAATGGCCTACCTGACCCACCCAATATGTTGCCATCCTTAAAGCTTAACCCATTTATAATATGGTTTGTTTGGAACAAAGTTCATCAAGTTGGTATTGGAAGTCCTAGTCAACAATCAGTTCAATACAATAATGATATGTATTTACCGACCCAAGGCATATCAAAACCAAAGGGGGAGGGAGGGATAGGCATATCTTAGACGTTGGCTATCATCATTTGTGATTATTGTGTTCATCATCATCATCATCGCGAATATCATCACCGTGGTTTGTGGTACTCATCATCATTGTCATTGGAGGCGAGAGCTCCGACTACAATGATGGAACCATAACCCTAGTGAGAAAAATCACGAGAAAAGAGGATCGTAGGATACAACTAGGATTAGGAGAGGGGAGAGGAGTGTTATAAAGGCTTGAACTTGGTCTGATTTCGAAATAACTTGGAATTGCTTGAAATTGAGAGGAATAGATGGTTTAGCTTGATTCATGCTGGTATTGACATGGGATCTAATTGTTGACCGAACAGCCCCTATTCATGGTTAGTTCGGTTTGGCATGCCTCAAACTACTTGGTTTCGGATGGTTTTTGGTAGATCCTAGTCTTGAGTAACCCAAAGCTTATATGATCAGGGTTTTTCAAATCATCCCGAACCATTCGGTTTGGAGCATACCGCATCATATCAGCCAAGAACCAATACGATTTGGTCATAAAAAATGGTCTAGAATTCCGGACTATCCAAAAACCTAAACCGGAGCGATACGGTATGGTATGGTACCGTACTGATGAGTTTCGCCTGGTTCAGTCCGGTTCGAGCCCAGTTTTGGTCGGACGATATAGCCATGGAGGGAGATTTTTTTTTAGTTTCTTCGGATCTGGTACATATCCCGGTATGGTATGGTACGGTACCATATCATACCATACTGGTTGTTGACCGATATGGGTCCCAGTACCGGTTCAGTGATCCTTGGATATAATTATAAGAATCCTTCCCCAAACCTATTTATTTTGGATAGGTTGGCGAGCTGGGTCAGAAAATTGCTACCCCAATAATTGATTAGGTTTATAAATAAATGATTGGCAATAAAAATTGAGAATTGACAAAATGGACAATATCCACTTATCTTGACATATAATAGTCAAATATTGAGTGGATTTCTCTATCTCAACCATGTTTCAGTTCAAACAATTGTATCATCTATGGACAACATCCACCCATCTTGACATATAATAGTCTAGTCCAATATTGAGTGGATTTCTCTATCTCAATCATGTTTCCGTTCAAACAATTGTATCATCTTGTTAGAACCGTCCACATAGCAACCACTTAATACATAAATAAGTGATATCAGAAAACTCTGATGGACAAACATGCCACCTAATGATTCATAATGAAGCTCTAAAAGGAAGAGGATTTAAATTATTTATCAAATGCAGCCAACTTCCAAAAATCAGCACACAAATTATGGAGTATATCATGCTTTTGGGAATGATCAAATAATTTCTCCTGGTTCTACTCTCCGGTGGTTATCTGCAAAGTATGCTTTGATCATTCAATGGAGATGTAGCAAATATTAATCTTTGTATTATGTTCTTATGTTACAGTTAAGTGTGAATTTCATGTTATCCTCAGTTATTCTATAAATAAAGATAGACATGGCTTGCTTCTCATGTTTGTATAGTTGATTTCATTAAGTGCATGCAATTTCATTTAGGGTTCCATTAAACCCTTATCAAAGCAACAAATGAACTGGTTATTGTTGTTACTTGCAACTTAATAAACAATTTTTGTGATGTAGCATCAACTGCATCTATTTAACCCACAGAGATAAACATCATTAAGGTTTGGTTATTTCACTATCGAGATTTTTCCTTTTTTTTTTTCTTTTTTTGAATCATTATGTGCATTTCCAAAACGTATATAGGGGTTTGATGTAATTCTTAGTGCGTGATGTCTTGAAGTAAATTAAAACTGATTGAAGTTCTCTAGAGTTGCCCAGGACTTGGTAGAACTAAGAATCATGACTAATGCAACTTGACTTAGCAATTTTAAACATCAACATGGCTATGTATTTTCCATACTTATTTTCCTTGCCTTTTTACTCCATACTCTAGATGATTCCCACCTTTGGGGATCTCTGATTTTAGCATAAGCTCAATTTCTGTAGTTAAGTTTTTTTTTTTTTTTTTTAGTAGATTTTTTTTTAAAAAATGCTTAGCACAATCCATCTTTGTCTCCCTCTCTTTCAGATAACAGCTCTTGGAGCCGAGGGCATGATACAAGAGATGTTCAGTTACTTAAATGTGGCTGAAAACATGTTTTGGTACACAGATTCTTATCAGAAATCTGATATGTACAATTCTGTGCTTCACGCACTTGTTAAGGCCAAGGAAGTATGTGGTGTTTATTTGTATTTTTCTCTTTTTTTTCCCCCTGTTTTTGGGTCTGTTGTTGGGCAGGGAGGTGAGCTGTGTTGGGGTGGAGATCAGCATGGTGCTGATTTAATATGATATATTTAGAAATTTCCTTGCCCTTTTTTATATAGTGCATATTGGATCACATGCTGAACCTGATGAAATGCTTTTCAATGGAATGCAGAGTCACAAGGCAATTGAAGTCTTTAAAAACATGAGATCATGTGGTCTACCAGCCAATGTTGCTACATACAATATTATGATAGAATGTTGCAGCATTCTGACATGTTTCAAGTCTGCATGTGCATTGGTATCCTTGATGTTGCGTGATGGTTTCTGTCCACAGTTATTGACATACACCGCTCTCATAAAGGTATTATGTTATAGTTCTTTTTTTTAACACTCCCAAAATTAGTGCATTAATGATAACTAGAATGTATTAGAAGTTGCTTTTTTTTATTGATCAAATGAAAACATTATGCTGAATTGTGGTAGTAACTTATGTATATATCTTATTCTTATTAACCAAGTGTACGGACCTAACTTTTGATTTGTAAAACGAGGAGGAAATGGTGGTCTAGTTGTGGAACTCTGAGGTAAAATGACATGGTTGTGCTTATTAGATGGCCAGATGTCCTATGAAGCATAACCATCATCAGTGATTGGGTTTTTTTAACAAAAAGTCCGCATGATATAGGGTTTATAAACTGAAGCAAGTACAGAACGGTGGCTGCATTGCTGAATTTGGACCGTGTAACAATGCACATGCTACAATCTAGTACACATAAGGCTTATAGTCTTATATCAGCCTTTGTATTACTTAATAACAGAGGTTAGACTTTCAGCTTAATTAAAATAATATAACTCTGGTATCTGTACAAATATATCTGGCCTTCACCCTGATAACTATAAGCCATCAAAATATGATTTCATGTTTACTCTTCTTCATCTTGATGATGGTTGCTTAATCTTGAAGACTGTTCTTAAAACCATAACAAAGTTTCATTGCACTTTAATATTTAAAAGTGATCTCACATTGAACCAAAGCCTAAACCTAATCAACAGTTTGTTGGGTGTCTGAGTCTGGATTTCATGTGTTTTCTTGGGTTGTATTTTTTTTCTTTTGTCAAGTTTGGAATTGGATTTTTCATTGATCTGATTCAATTTCTCATGTTTATTCGTCTAAGTACATCGATCAATACTAGTTTATAGATTTGGTGCGTAAAGATGGCAAATATTAACATACTTTGGGTCATATTAGTTATGCTGTCAAATTTTGGCTGCTTAAGAGGGTTCTGCTTCTTTTTTAAATTTAAAAATTTTGAATTTCCAATCCATCATTTTTGGTCGATGCTCTGCTTCAAAGAAAAGGGCATCAAATGAGCTTGTAAGTAAAGAAAGATGACAAAATTTGTGTACTTTCTACTCCATGTTGTAAGTGTGTTTTTTTAGGAATTCCATATCCCAATTAATTATTTAAGTTATATATATATATTATTTTCTGGAGTCCAGTATGGTTTCTGATTTTTCATGGAACTTCAGTACTTCCATAAGCATCTTGATCATTTTTTAAGAGATCAGAAAACTGTTTTCCAAGAAATTAGCTTGAAACTTTGACTTTAAAACTTGACCAAAAAAGTTGTTCATGGTGTTACACATAAGTTGATCCAGAATAATGTTACCATCCATTGCAAATCTAGTTGAATCAACTCCATTTGTTTGCATCTACGTTGCAAAAAAAAAGATCTAGGACAAGAGGAGAGTAGCTCATGCAACTATGGTCCATGGAGGAACAAAGTAGTCTTCTTATTGAGTTGTTTTGCATCAGTGCTAACATTCTTATGTGCAGGATGACATCTCACGGCTGTGGAGATGCATTGCAAGTTACAACATAAACTGATACTGAAACATATAACTTTTAAATTTTTCAGAATTTTTGTTGGCAAAGGGCAGATAATGTCCAAAGCCCATTATGTTTGTATGGCTGGATGAACAACTTTGTTAGAAACAGATATCAATTTGACAGATAATGTCTTCATTTGAATATATAGCTTTATTAATTTTATCCTTAATGCATATTCTAACAAGATTCTCTTTGTGCTCAAGTATTCTTCTTCAAATCATTAACATTTTCCTCTCTTTTTTTGGCCTTTAACTTTGTTGTTTGTCTTCTAGGCTTTGCATTAATTACCAAGATGGTTTTCAACATATTGGATCTCCATCTTGGTGTCTAGGATATGACTTCATGGTCTGAAGTTTTCTTGCTAAATAGGTCTTTCTGGTCAAGCGTAGTATGTTTTTTCTTCCCTTTTCCTCAAACATGCTTATGTGACTACTTGAGGAGCAACCCAGCTAGCCGTTATAGATGACCAATGATTGCTGATATGGCTACACTAGTTTTTAGAAGCACGGAGCACTACATCTTTTTTAAAGTTTCTTTCCCTCCAACTCTCAGGTACTTCTAGCAAATGAAAATTTTGAGGGTGCACTACATCTTTTGGATCAAGCTCGCTCCGAAGGAATTCATCCAGACATCCAACTATTCAATACAATTCTTCGAGAAGCATCTTTAAAGGTAGAAGGCTCACCTGTTGCAAGGAATATTCAATGTTAATGATTCTTGAGAATTAACTGATTAATTTATTTATTGCGTGATTCTGTCAGGGTTGGATTGACATAATTGAGCCAGTAATTGAGGGTATACTTAGAGAGAAAATCCAGCCTGATCCTTCAACCCTTTGGTATACATTCTCTGCATATGTAGAGTGTGGATTTCATAACACTGCAATGGAGGCATTGCAGGTTCTGAGCATGCGAATGATCTCAGAAGAAAGCATTCTTCATGAAAGAGGATTTTCTATGAAGATCTTGTCCACGGTGAAGACCCAGATGTTGAGTTAGAGATTATTGAGATTTTCAGAGAATCTCAGGAGTTTATTGCAACAGCTTTATTAAACTTGAGATGGTGTGCAATCACTGGCTCCTCGATATCATGGTCTGCTGAGGAAAGCCTGTGGGCCAGAAGGCTTTCTTCTTCTTATGGTGCCAGTAAAGGGTCTGCTTGAATCTTTAGAGATTGCAATAGTAAGTCTTTCACATGGATTGGCTCTCAAACTTGTCTAGAGATTGCAATAGTAGTTTTTTCAAATGGATTGGCCTTTATTCTTCAATCAAAGATGGCAGTTTAATAAGCCTGAGAAAATATCAAGCCCTCCAACTTTAGTGTCATTCATGGATGTCTTCTCTTGAGCAGATTGCTGCGGTGGTTTCTATCCTCCATATAACTAAACTGGCAACACTAGCTTTTGATCATTCAGGTGGCCGTTGCTGATTGTTCTGACATGGAAGTGATGTGATATTTCCTCAGCGGATCAATTGATTTTGGTCTGTTTTATAACATGATGGTTGATGAGATCGGGGCAGCCATGAAGATGGAAGCATATTTCTACAAGGAATTTTGATGACGCGGCTTGACAAGCACCCTCGCTTATGAGGACTCATTTGCCATGATAGAGCTAAACCATCTTTAACCTACACATGCTCAGCTACACCGGGGTTACTATTTAGATGTGCATTGACACAAGAATATTAAGGCAGCTAACAATTTGTTAGGTATCAGGTTTCCAGCCTCTCATGAATCATAAGTTGGAACAGTGAACAAGCGAGTTTGTGCGTTCTTGATGTAACTTAGTTTGCTCCATTGAGCAAGCCATATTCCATTAATATGCTATTTATGGTTCCAATCTGGAAAAGAAATTTTGTGAGGCGTGGATGTTTATGGTTCTGGTCCCCTTGTCAATAAAATTTTTATATACTATTCCTTTTTACTTTTTCCTGATTTCGATATTTTTATTTCCTTCCGCTATAACAGTTCTGCTTTTACTTGAATTGTCAATTTTAACAGTACCTCAACTATTATTCGCTTGAAATAGGTATTTGCTTTTTGTTTTTGGATGCTTGAAAAGATAAATGAAATAGGAACAAGAAAGCGAGGATTGACGACACAGTTGTGTAGTGATATGGTAATATCGCTGACGTGGGACGTGTGTCAGATCTAGCTGGTCGTCAGGAAGCACCACGCGGCATTATCTCCAGATTCTCTTGCCAGGTGGCTTGCATCGCGGTCAAGTTGACCTTGAGGTCGAGTTCGGCACCTCTGCCATTCCACTAGGTATCGATCCAGGTGGGATCCACCTTGGCTGGACTAGTCCCTGTCTCTGCTCCTTCGTCAGGTGGCACCCCCAGATGGGATCACCTCGCCGAAGTTGAGCGAGGCTCTTCCTGCTCATTCGCCAAGTGGCGCTCCCAGATAGGACCACCTCGTCGAAGTCAAGCCAGGCTCTTCCTGCTCCCTCGCCAGGTGGCGCCCCCAGATGGATCCACCTCGGTCGAAGTCGAGCTCGTTTCTGTCACTCCGCCAGGTGTTGATCTAGGCGGGATTCACCTCGACCGGACTGGCCCCCTGCCTCTACTCCTTCGCCAGGTGGCACCCCTAGATGGGATCACTTTGCCGAAGTCGAGCCAGGCTCTTCCTGCTCCCTCGTCAAGTGGCGCCCCCATATGGGTCCACCTCGACCGAGGTCGAGCTGGCCTTTGCCACTCTGCCAGGTGTCGATCCAGGCGGGATTCACCTCGGCTGGATTGGCCTCCCTGCCTCTGCTCATTCGCCAGGTGGCGCCCCCCAGATGGGACCACCTCGCCGAAGTCGAGTTAGGCTCTTCCTGCTCCCTCGCCAGGTGGCGCCCTTAGATGGGTCCACCTCGGTCGAGGTTGAGCTGGCCTCTGCCACTCCACCAGGTGTCTATCCAAGCGGGATCTACCTCGGTCGGACTGGCCCCCTGCCTCTGCTTCTTCGCTAGGTGGCGCCCCCAGATGGGACCACCTCGTCGAAGTCGAGCCAGGCTCTCCCTGCTCCCTCGCTAGGTGGCGCCCCCAGATGGGCCCACCTCGGCCGATGTCGAGTTGGTCTCTGCCACTCCGCTAGGTGTCGATCCAGGCAGGATCCACCTCGGCTGGACTGGCCCCCCTACCTTTGCTCCTTCGCCAAGTGGCGCCCCTAGATGGGACCACCTCGTCGAAGTCGAGCCAGGCTCTCCCTGCTCCCTCGCCAGGTGGCGCCCCCAGATGGATCCACCTCGACCGTGGTCGAGCTGGCCTTTGCCAATCTGCCAAATGTCGATCCAGGTGGGATCCACCTCAGCTGGACTGGTCCCCTGCCTCTGGTCCTTCGCCAGGTGGCGCCCCCAGATGGGACCACCTCGCCGAAGTTGAGCCAGGCTCTCTCTGCTCCCTCGCCAGGTGGAGCCCCCAGATGGGTCCACCTCGACCGAGGTCGAGCTGGCCTTTGCCACTCCGCCAAGTGTCGATCCAGGCGGGATTCACCTCGGCCGGATTGGCCTCCCTGCCTCTGCTCCTTCGCTAGGTGGCGCCCCCCAGATGGGACCACCTCGCCGAAGTCGAGCTAGGCTCTTCCTGCTCCCTCGCCAGGCGGTGCCCCCAAATGGATCCACCTTGGCCGAGGTCGAGCTGGCCTCTGCCACTCCGTCAGGTGTCGAGCTAGGCGGGATCCACCTCGGCCGGACTGGCCCCTTGCCTCTACTCCTTCGCCAGGTGGCGTCCTTAGACGGGACCACCTCGCCGAAGTCGAGCCAGGCTCTTCCTGCTCCCTCGCCAGGTGGCGCCCCCAGATGGTTCCACCTCGGCCGAGGTCGAGCTGGCCTCTGCCACTCCGCTGGATATCGATTCAGGCGGGATCCACCTCGGCCAGACTGGCCCCCTGCCTCTGCTCCTTCGCTTGGTGGCACTCCTAGATGGGACCACCTCGCCGAAGTCGAGCCAGGCTCTCCCTGCTCACTCGCCAGGTGGCGCCCCCAAATGGGTCCACCTCGATCGAGGTCGAGCTGGCCTCTGCCACTCTGCCAGGTGTCGATCCAGGCGAGATCCATCTCTGTCGAACTGGCCCCCTGCCTCTGCTCCTTCGCCAGGTGGCGCCCCTAGATGGGACCACCTTGTCGAAGTCGAGCCAGGCTCTCCCTGCTCCCTCACCAGGTGGCGCCCCCAGATGGGTCCACCTCGACCGAGGTCGAGCTGGCCTCTGCCACTTCGCCAGGTGTCGATCCAGGCGGGATCCACCTCGGTCGGACTGGTCCCCTGCCTCTGCTCCTTCGCCAGGTGGCGCCCCTAGATGGGACCACCTCGCCGAAGTCGAGCCAGGCTCTCCCTGCTCCCTCGCCAGGTGGGGCCCCCAGATGGGCCCACCTCGGCCGAGGTCGAGCTGGTGTCTGCCACTCCGCCAGGTGTCGATCCAGGCGGGATCCACCTCGGTTGGACTGGCCCCCCTGCCTCTGCTCCTTCACCAGGTGGCACCCCAGATGGGACCATCTCGTTGAAGTCGAGCCAGGCTCTTCCTGCTCCCTCGCTAGGTGGCGCCCCCAAATGGGTCCACCTCGGTCGAGATCGAGCTGGCCTCTGCCACTCTGCCAGGTGTCGATCCAGGCGGGATCCACCTCGGCCGGACTGGCCCCTGCCTCTGCTCCTTCGCCAGGTCTGAAAGAAGAAGCGAGATCGCTGTAACCGCCAGCGAGGTGTGAGAAAGCCAAAAGACCTAGTTTCCGGAAAGTCTTCTCTCTTTTCAAACATATCAACAGCGACCGTACAGCTCGATTTTTGCCAAACCTTTGGATGGGCGCCACGTGTGGAAGCGCCTGGCGACGATGCTTCAGTTCGATGGAAACCTCCTCGAGTCTGGCGCAGCACAATTATGACCTATTGGACACGCTGACATGGCGCCTGCTTATTGGACCATGGGCATGAAGAACGGATCGGCAGCGATCCTGGCATTTACTGCGCAGGATTTTTATCCTCCCACGTCATCTCCGAATTAACTCCCCACATCCCTACGGTGTCGCCCCGATGGAACTTGGGAGTGGGGGGCAACTGATATGGTAACATCGCTGACGTGGGGCGTGTGTTAGATCAAGTTGGCCGCCAGGAAGCACCACGCGGCATCATCTCCAGATTCTCTTGCCAGGTGGCTTGCACCGCAGTAAAGTTGACCACGAGGTCGAGCTCGACACCTCTACCACTCCGCCAGGTGTCGATCCAAGCGGGATCCACCTCGGTTGGATTGGCCCATGTCTCAGCTCCTTCGCCAGGTGGTGCCCCTAAATGGGACCACCTTACCAAAGTTGAGCTAGGCTCTTCCTGCTCATTCGCCAGGTGGCACCCCCAGATGGGACCACCTCGTCGAAGTCGAGCCAGGCTCTTCCTGCTCCCTCGCCAGGTGGCGCCCCCAGATGGGTCCACCTCGGTCGAGGTCGAGCTGACCTCTGCCACTCCGCCAGGTGTCGATCCAGGCGGAATCCACCTCGGCCGGACTGGCCCCCTGCCTCTGCTCCTTCGCCAGGTGGCACCCCCAGATGGGACCACCTCGTCGAAGTCGAGCCAGGGTCTTCCTGCTCCCTCACCAGGTGGCGCCCCCAGATGGGTCCACCTAGATCGAGGTTGAGCTGGCCTCTGCCACTCCGCCAGGTGTCGATCCAGGCGGGATCCACCTCGGCCGGACTGGCCCCCTGTCTCTTCTCCTTCTCCAGGTGGCGCCCCCCAGATGGGACCACCTCGCCGAAGTCGAGCCAGGCTCTTCCTGCTCCCTCGACAGGTGGCGCTCCCAGATGGTTCCACCTCGGTCGAGGTCGAGCTGGCCTCTGCCACTCCGCCGGGTGTCGATCTGGGCGAGATCCACCTTGATCGGACTGGCCCCCTGCCTCTGCTCCTTCTCCTGGTGGCGCCCCTAGATGGGACCACTTAGTCGAAGTCGAGCCAGGCTCTCCCTGCTCCCTCACCAGGTGGCGGCCCTAGATGGGTCCTCCTCGGTCGAGGTCGAGCTGGCCTCTGCCACTCCACCAAGTGTCGATCCAGGCGGGATCCACCTTGGCCGAGGTCGAGCTGGCCTCTGCCACTCTGTCAGGTGTCGAACTAGGCGGGATCCACCTCGGTCGGACTGGCCCCTTGCCTCTACTCCTTCGCCAGGTGGCGTCCTCAGACGGGACCACCTCGCCGAAGTCGAGCCAGGCTCTTCCTGCTCCCTCTCCAGGTGGCGCCCCCAGATGGTTTCACCTCGGCCGAGGTCGAGCTAGCCTCTGCCACTCCGTCGGGTATCGATTCAGGCGGGATCCACCTCGGCCGGACTGGCCCCCTGCCTCTGCTCCTTCACTAGGTGGCGCCTCCAAATGGGACCACCTCGTCGAAGTCGAGCCAGGCTCTCCCTGCTCCCTCGCCAAGTGGCCCCCCAGATGGGTACACCTCGACCGAGGTCGTGCTGGTCTCTGCCACTCCGCTAGGTGTTGATCTAGGCGGGATCCACCTCGGCTGGACTGGCCCCTGCCTCTGCTCCTTCGCCAGGTGGCGCCCCCAGATGGGACCACCTCGCCGAAGTCGAGCCAGGCTCTCCTAGCTCCCTCGTTGGGTGGCGCCTCTAGATGGGCCCACCTCGATCGAGGTCGAGCTGGTCTCTGCCACTCTGCCAGGTGTCGATCCAGGCGGGATCATCTCGGCCGGACTGGCCCCCTACCTCAGCTCTTTCGCCAGGTGGCGCCCCCAGATGGGACCACCTCGTCGAAGCTCGAGGAGGCTACTGAAGATGGCGGGCGCAGGCGGCGCACCCGTTATGGTGCCCCTAGGCCTGTAACGGCGTGCGGAACCTCGTTGGCACAAGTTTGGAAGGGGAACCCTGCCCGAGGCACCGAACCCAGCATCCGGTTGCCTGGTATTCCAAAGTGGGAGGGCGATGGTCAACGCCTCAGACCCGAGGGCGCCTTCACAAGGACCGAGATCCTGCCAAGTTCCCCCTCTCGCGATGGCATGACCGACAAGACCAGCTCACCACTTAACTTCCGACCGTAAAGGGGACGGAGGAGGGAACGGTCGCGGGGCTCCCAGACCCCGAGGGGGGATCGAGGCGCAGTGGGGGCCAAGGATCGGTGGCCTAATAAGGAAGATCAAGGGGAAGAAGGAAGGTAAGCGATCAAGAGGGCAATCAATCCAAAGAGTAGAAGAGGCGATCCCAAGCCAGGGGCTCAGGGGGAACTCACAGGACTGAGTCCAGCGAGCTCGGTGGCAGGAACCAAAATGCCGATCCCTCTCATTCTCATTCTACTTCTCATCTAAATCCTCTAAGGACGGAAACCCAGCATGTTTCCACCTTAGCGGATCTGTTCCATTTTACCGCTCTCTAACTTGACCGTCGAAGCGCCCCCGCCGGGATCCCGGCCGGGTCTTTAATCTCTTTTTACAGGTCCGGGAGTATCGGAATTCTGCCAGCGTAAGGGTCCCCAGCCTGGCGTCAATTCCAAGCTGCAGGCCATGCGGTACGGTCGGCAACATGTAGGATCATGAATAGTTAGCCCGAATTTAAAATCTTTTGCTTTCCTAGCATATATACGAACACAATCTTGAGAGACCTGGGAAACTGAGCAGCTGGCTAATCTATAATTATTATGCCCAAGTGTGTGACAATCAGCATGTTGTGGTTGAAAACATGGCTGGATCCTAAATAGAAAGATTCGACAGCATGGCTGCCACCAAGGTGGATGCGTTTCTTTGTTCCTAGTTTGGTACTGTTAAATTTCCAAATCTGTTCTTAATTTGCTAATCTAGCATGGAACCAGCTAGGTCCACGTTTCAGGAGTTGCTGCATTTGAGCCATCTTAAGCCTTTGTTGCAGGAGTTTTATTTTTTGTTATTTTTTTATAAGAATTAGGAAGGCACGAAAGCTGGGTAAGAGTTGGGACAGTTGGCACCTTCCAGTGCGCTATATCTTTTGGATGAATCTATCTTTGAAGGAATTTAACTGGACATTCAACTATTCAATTCAATGCATAGTTGAGCTTATAATTGAACATGTACATAGATCAAATCCAGCCTGATTGATCGACCGTGGTACCCACTCGGTTCATATGTAGAGTGTAGATTTCACAACGCTGCAATGGAAGCATTGCAGGTTTTGAGCATGCGAGTGATCTCTGAAGAAAGAATTCTTATGTGCCAAAAAAAGAAAAAAAAAAAAAGAGAGGAAGAAGATAGATTTCTCGAAGTCTCTAAATATTGCAGTCTTAGTTCTTTCAAATGGAATGACCCTATACTTCAACATAGTGGAAATTTGATGAGCCTGTGGAAATATAAAGGCCTCCAACTTTACCATGCTTCATGATGGCTGCAAATGAGACTACAGATCTAGTGGATCGATCCTCCATATAATCAAATCGACAAAAGCTCACCTTTGACCATTCAGGTGGCAATTGCCGATTGTTCTGGCTTGGAAATCTGGTTTTTTACTCTGGCACGACAGTTTCTTATTGTCTGTTCTGCTTGATAGCTTCGGTTGCTGTGTGATCCTGGTGGCTTTGAAGATGAAAGCATGTTTCTACATTGAACTGGGTAGTAGTTTGGCGAGCACCTTCCCTGTTCAGGGCTAGTTTTTCATAATTCAGAAAAATCACAGTATAAAATTCTCGAGCTACAAGAAGTTACCAGGAGCCAGAAGCAGCTGGCAACTTTGTTTGCTAGAGGAGTAGACATTATTCAGTTAATATGCTATTTGGAACAGTCTGAAAAATGAAATTTTGTTATTTATGGATGCATATGGGTGTGAGATCCCCTTGTTATGCAATGATGTTTCTCTACCATAATTCGCTCGATTGATTTAGATATCGGGATGCTTAAAACGTAGATAAAATGAAAATTAGACATGGTGGACTAATTGCACCAACATTTAGGTATTTGCATGGATTAATGCTATTCCATTTTCCCAGTATTCCAGTGCAACCTTTCTCGAGAAGACCAGAGAAACCAAGTGGCTCGGTCATCAATTTTAGCTGAAGCTGGGACCTATCAGCATGTCATGGTTGGATACCGGTCAGGCTGTTTGCATATAGCTGCTGTATAAATACCTAGGCGTCAGTTTTGAATACAGCCACAAAAAACGTTCATAAATTCAGCATAGCACCACCGAACCCTAGTTCAGAAAGTAAAGTGGTAGACGTTGAATACCAAAAGGCGTCTTCGTTTTGATCTACCATACATAACCCCCCCCCCCCCCCCCCCATCCAAAAAAAAAAATGCCAAACTTTTTGGAAGTTTTTCTTTTTGATTTTTTTTTGGCGAACTTGTTACGCTAGCAGGGGACTCGATGAAATCTGATTGTTCCTAAAGCAACGCACAAATTTCCCATGGAAAAACAGCCGATCGAAATCGAACCGCAGAACCCCAAGTGCATCATTCTTCATCCGGCTGAAAATTGGCCGTGGCATCGCCAATTTCAATCTTGTAATGTTTCCCCATACCCAAGTGAGTCATCAGAAAGCAGGCGAAGGTGAGGAGTTCTCCTCCTTCCCTGAGCTGCTCGGCATGGTAATAACCCCCACAATGAATTCCCGCATAGCAGAGCATCTCGACCCACACCTCGCACATGATCTCCCATCTCTTCTCCGGCGGATCCACAAGCTTCAACTGTTTTGCAAGAATGCAACCATCCCATAGAACCGACTTGCTCTTGTCTCCTTTAACTATGATGGGGCGAAGAGGCGTTTCCACCCCCAGCAGCATTGCATGAGCTGTCCGTTCATCTGGTACGGATGCGTACCTCTCGAAGTATTTTTTCACCTCGGCGCATGTGTCTCTGAACCTCTTCGTTCCCATGATCGTGGAGGAAGACAGCATGAGAGGGCGCACCACCAGTAGATACAGCATATAGTCTGATAGCCTTCTGGCCATTTCGGAATACATGGCAACTTCTTCGGAATGCCTGTTAAGGTCTTTTTCGGATTGGTAACGCAAGTTTGTTGCTATATGCCATATAAGAAGGCTCTCGTCAAAATCTGCTTCTTGGACACACCAACGAAGTTCGTTGAGTCGATTCTCTTTGAGTGCCCAATCCCCTCTGCAGGTGATATATGGCTTGTAGTCCTTCGTTGTCTTGGCCTCGTTTGCTTTGAGCCATAACTCGGTGAAGAGAAATTTCTTGAGTTGGTCATCAACAGGGACAAATCCAGTGTATCTGTAGCGATCCCAGGATTCTTTCAAGCCAAATATGCCGAGGATTTTGTTGAACGCTGAAGGAATTAGATATTTGCGGCGATTGGACGTTGGCATAACAAAAAAATCGAGCCATCGGGCGTTGCTAACTAATTTCAGTTCTTTGAGGCAGAAATTGATGAGATTGTACTGCGACATTAAATTGGACCACCGGCGATTGCTAACGAATTTCTTTTTATTGTGCCAACAACCGTCGACGAAGGACCAATCTGACCAAATAAACTGAAGCAGCGTCGTGATGTCTACGAACACAGCTCCGGCGAGCAGTACATATGTAACGCATCTGTGCCGGGGTAGAAACTCATCTATCGTGACGGCGTGGAAGGCAAACAGGAGGACTGTGGATACCGTCAATACCAAGCTCAGGACTCGGATAATGGCGGCTCCAACTCTCGTTCGAGATATGGAGGCCTTGGTGTAGAGCACGTCGTACGCGAAGCTTAGCTCCGTCTCTATCACATCGAACGCCTGGTAGCATGAAAGAGCGAGGAATAAAGCTCGGCTCTCTTCCCTCTCCTTGAAGCTAAATATGCCGTCCACCAACACGCCCTTGAACGTCAAGAACAATTCGTAGGCTTTCGGGATTACATCGAACGTGTCCTTGGACTTCTTGGCTGTCGTGTCCTCAGTCGTCTCGGTCTCCATTGCGGTCGAGGGTGGCGCTTGGGAAGAATTTTGAGGGGAGTCCGGACGCTGTGGTTCCTCCTCGATAATTTGAATCGCCGTGCTGGAAGGATCGGTAGAAGAAGAAGATGGCAAGGAAGGTTCGGGAGTAGAGTGGTGGTGCTGCGTTACCCCATCGCCCTTGACCTCCGTTGCTAATGACGGGTGATGGATGGAGCCGTGGGGCTTTGAACTGCTGGCAATCATGGTCTCCGTGTTGCTGGAAGAGTTCACACCGGAGGATGATAGGAAGTTGGAGGACCGCAGCTGGCTAGCCAATTCAGTTGGTTCCCTATATTTCGATCTCATGAAGAACTCGTAAGCAGCGGGGACACTGTCCGAGATGTATATGGAGGAGGAAGATGATGGTCGCATGAACTGTGAGGACGTGGTGGAGGACTGCAGGGAGGAATTAGGGGTAGAGCTATCATCAACGGTGACCGCCGTTGGTACCGGTACATAGGGATTAGCATCCACCACCATGGATGTAGCAGGGAGCCGAAATTCCTCATTGATATTGAGTAGTGGTGGTACGCCACATCGCAACTTGCCTACGTACCGGTCCATGACGTCGGCGTAGTCCGGGCCAGGTTCTGGCTTGCCGAGCATCGACTCCCTGAGCCCCTCCATGCTTCCTTTTCTGAGAGCCCAAGCTCGCTCGAAGCACTTGGTGGAAGCGGCAAGGAAGATGAAGATGAAGGGAAAGAGGAGGCCTCGGTATCCTCCCACGGGGAGGTATCGGAAGAAGATGTAGACGGTGGTAGCGGCCTGGAGGAACAACCCGGCAGCATGACGGAGCCAGAGCTGATTGTCCTCTAAGGTCAAAGCCGTGAAATCGTCCAGGCCACCCAGGTGAAATAGGAGGATCGGAGCCCAAAATGCCTTCAGCCGCGTGCTAGGATCGGTCGCCTTGTCCTTGCAGCTTGCATCTTGGGAGATGATTCCAAGGCAGTACGTTGCCACATAACTGCCGCCGAGATAGAAGAGCCAGTAGAAAATCGTGCGCTCTTTGTAAGGTTTTGTCTTCCTCGACTGGGCAGTGAGGATGAGAACGAGCTGCAGAAACAGGCTCCAAAGGACTAGCCCGCTTAGCTGCCAGTCGTTCCATAGCCTTTTCACGGTCTCGGAATATCCCGTCATTTCTGTTTCCGTTTGCGAGTAATCAAGCAGTTTAAAGTTTCAATCTCCTAATGGTATGTGCCGCCGCAGAATTGATGGGAGAAAAGGAAGCGGTTGGTTCGGCCTGCTTCTTTCTGACAGTGGCCAATGTTAGAAGGGCAGCGGCCGAGCACCGGGGATTTATTCAGTAATTCAGGTTATTTTTTAATTTAATTAAAAAAAATATTTTTTTTAAAAAAAAAAATTAAAAAAATTATTAAGTACGATCAAGTTATTATTGAAGTTCTAATTTTTTCTATTAGAATCTTCTAATTTTTGTTGGCCTATCGTGACAGAGTTATTGCATGATATCCTTGTGACACACTTAGATAGCCTCCCGTTATTGTTATGGAATTTTTTTTTTTTAGAGTTTATTTTTTCTTATCTTTCAACTAGAATTTCCATATCAGTTTTATTCTTCCTTCCTATGGCGATTGGATACTAGCCACGGCTACAAGGTGGTAAGCAAAAGTGACAGAGAGAGGAGGGTTTGAAAAGATGACAAGTAGTAGAGTTGGCATGTCTTCAAATGAGTCCCTACTCTTTAACATGGAGTTGATTGAATACTATGATGGTGGAGAGCAGTGCAACCGTAGTCTAAAATGTAAATTTCATGAACTGATGACAATCCCAAAAGAAATTTTAGAGTTCATATCTAAACTATTTGATGAGTGTTGCCATCTGGATCGTCGTGGCATGCAGCTCTTGCATGGCACCGGACGTCATCCTCCTCGTCTAGAATCTTGCGTGCATACCCGGTGCTGCAAAAGAAAGGAGACCCGGACCGGAGATCCCGGCGGGGGCACTCCGACGATCAAGTCAATGGACGATCTAGGAGAACAGATCCTCCTCGGCGGATCCCTGTATGGTCTCCACACTCAGAGATGTTTTAAGGAAAGAATGAAGTGGGAGTTGTACCGGAGAAGGAAAGCTCGAGCGGTGGTGGCTGTGTCCATTGGGACTCTTCCGATGAGTTCTCCGGTAGCCTCAGAGTGCTCTCTCTTGCTTGCTCCTCCTCTACTTACTTTTGCCTACCTCGTTCGAAGGCTCCCGTAATGTCTTTTGTAGACTATTGGTACTATCCGTTACCAACTTTGGGTTCTCCCCCTTCTGGGGGTGCTCGAAGGTCAACGACCGGCAATGCATGGGGATCGCGCCCCGGCGCCCTCTCCCTTCATGGTAGGGAGCTATGTTGCAGACTTTAACATCCTGGCAGGACGCCATGCTTGGAGAAACTTGGTAGAGCCTTATCCAGGGATAGCCACTCTTGGGTTTGAATCCCCTGGCATAACCTTCTCCTTCCAGATGGTGTGAACGGTCGGTGGAGGAGTGCAGTGCCTCGGGTGGAGCACTCTTTCCTGACTGGTGCAAACTATGGTAGAAGAGATCCTGGTGCTTTGGCGAGATGCTTCTCTGTAGGTCAGCGTGCTCTCTCTTCGTAGGCCTCGGGCGGCATGCCACCGTCTGCTGGGTGTACCAACCTCACCACGAGCAGTAGTGGATGTAGTGGCATTTTCTTCTTTCTGCCCTGGGGCTCCTGAGATGCGGTTGACCTTGACCAGAGGGATAGCCTCGAGCCGGTAGACCTTTCCACAGAAGGGCACTCGGCTTGAGGGGAATGAGCTTAACTTCGACCGGGGGCTCGACCTCGAGGGAGCCACCCCAGCAGAAGGGCTCGAGGAAAGGGAGCTCGCCTTCGACCGGGTGCTTGACCTCGGAGGAGCCACCCCAGTAGAAGGGCTCGAAGAAAGGGAGCTCGACTTCAGCCGGGGGCTCGACTTCGGGGGAGCCACCTCGGTAGAAGGGCTCGAAGAAAGGGAGCTCGACTTCGGCCTGGGGCTCGACCTCAGGAAATCCATCTCGGCAGAAGGGCTCGAAGAAAGGGAGCTCGACTTCGACCCGGGGCTTAATCTCAGGGGAGCCACCCCGGTAGAAGGGCTCGAAAAAAGGGAGCTTGACTTCGACCGGGAGCTCGACCTTGGGGGAGCCACCCGGTAGAAGGGCTCAAGAAGAGGAGCTGACGCAGCAATATCCACCAGCGCAGCCACCAGTTGGATTCGAGGGGGACTCCATGTCAGTGATCTCACCACATCATTTGCCCCCCCACTTCCAAGTCCCGACGAAACGTTGCGCTCGGGATGAAGGGAGTAATTGCGGAGCTGACATGAAAAGATAAAAACTTGGTACCATTAAATACCACGATCACTGTCACTTCACGAATCACATCTTGAGGCCAATGCGGGGATGCCACATTAGCGAGTTCGAGGAAGCATTATGACTAATGTAGGACCCGAGATGATTTCCAGTGTACCGAGATGCCATCCTTGACTGACTCTACTGACTCTGACACGTGGTGCCCATCCGATGGCAGAAGTATCGAAAGGATGTATGGTCACTGTCTGCCATTTTGAAAAAAGACAATTTTTCTCAAATCATCTCTTTCGAATTCTTTGCGCTCGTCGATGGACCAGAGTCTCTTCCTTCCTCTGGCTATCCTTTACCTTCAAGGCAACCAGGTTAGTCCTCCTCCTGAGTCTTCTCCTTCTTCTTCGGCTAGGTCGAGTCCTCCCTTAGAGCCCCTAGGCCTTCAACTTATCTGTTTCTTCCCTCCTTGTCTGTCTTAGATGGCTTCGTCAGGTCGGAACCATCATCCTTCTAGCAACCCCAATGAGGCAGGGCCCTCTTGGCCAAGGACTCCATCCTCCGATGAGGAGGAAGAGGTTCCTCTCTACATCCATAGGGGTCTTCGTCCGACCGGAATAGTCATAGGAGAACCTAGGGCACCCCCTCCTATCCCTTCTGCTCATGTGGTTGCTTCCAGACCTTCCCATTTGACCAGCCCCATCGACGTCGCCTTGACGGTGACCAAGGAGGACCTTTCCTTGATCCAGGATATTTACAGGATCCCAAACTCCATCCAGCTCTCGGTTTCGAGACCTAGGGAACGGGTCACCTCCAGTAGCCCGGGTCGAATCACCCTCTATGAGGAATTCCTTGCTAAGGGTCTTTATTTATCCTTTCACCCTTTCTTTCTTTCATTCCTTAGTAACTATCATCTTGTTCCTGCTCAGTTAGCCTAGAATGCAGTTAGGGCTATCAGTTGCTTCATAGTTTTCTGTCACTTCCACGGGATTGTTGCCCGTTTCTCTCTGTTCAAGGCTTTTTTCATCCTAAAATGCCACCCGACCGAGAATTGGTGGTGGTTTGTTTCTCCTCGCCCGAAGGGCATAAAACTCAAACTTCCCTCTTCCATCAAAGGATGGAAGAGTAGATATTTCTTCACCTCTTTCGAAGGAGTGGATTGGGTTTGGAGCCATCTGGACCGAACCCCAAACCGAGACTCCTAAGTGGAGGCTGCTGATCGGGAGGTGTACAACCAGCTCGTCTCTGACCAGATCCCTTCCCTCAAGGTCTGTTGTTGGAGCAGAACCTGTTTGATACTGGGGTCAGCCTGATTTGGAAGTTAGGTGAGCCTCAGAATTACACTTCTTCTCCCGTGAGTCCTTCTAGGTTCGAGGCTGATCCTTGTTCTCTTATTTCTGCAGGTATGAAGTTCTCCATAGATCAACTCCTGGAGTCCACCCAGAAGAGGAGCGCATCATCTGGGCCCAAGCAGAGGCCAGTCAGGGGCCTGGGTCTATTGTGTCTTTCGGCCTGGAGGGAAGAGCGGCTGAATCGGCCTCTGAGCCCCTATGACAACAAGTCCAGCCCCTGGCCCGGGAACTTGGCACAAGCGTTCGGACCCGGTCTACTGCCGCCGCCACATCTCGCACCCCGGAAGTCATCGAGGTGGGTGTAGAAAGAAAAGGGGTGGGGGGCCACCACCGGTGGCACCGTTGACTATAGTGGTGAGTTCTCCTCGAATAATCGAGATGCCCCCGGCAGCCCTCCTATCGGACATAGCGACAGCTCGGGCACCGTCGAACTTCGAGGCCCGACAAGTGTCGATCGCGGTGGCACCCAACTCAACGATCACCCAGGACTGCACATTGGCCGAGCGGATGATGGAGTTCTTCGTTCAGTTGCACTACCATCGTGAGAGGGGAGGCAAGTAGCTGCTTGAGGCCATCCTCGGCATCCTTCCCCATCTCTTCATGGTAAGTCTTTCTTTTCTTCATTGTCTCAGCCGGATTGCCATAGCTGACATCTTTATTGGTGCAGGTCGAGACCGATGTTGTTGACCTCATAAGTGGTTTTGATGATAACCAAACATTGAAGCACGTATATTTATTTCTGACAACTCTTCAAGTATTTGACAAGTTTTTGTTGGATGGATTAAATGTTCAAACTTCAACTCCTACACTTTTATTTTCTTGTTTGAGTTGTGTTATAATGTATCTTTGTAAAGAAGAACCCAATAAAAAAGCTAAGAAAAAATCATGTTAAAAGGGTTACTTCTATGTGTGTGTGCCATGAAATTTATTTTGAGTTGGTTTGTTTGAAAATATAAAGAGTTGGTAAGAGTTTTTCTTTAAGTTCAAATGTAAAAATCCTAAAGAAGACACTCGAGCCGACCCCATATGATGAAGAGCCAACTTTGCTTACTGGCACGCAGCAAGGATTCTGGAATGCAGCAATCCAAGCTGACTCGATGGAAAGCGACCCGACTCTAGTGAATCCAAGTCGACTGGAATCAGTCCGAGCCGACTCCTCTAGAGTCCAACTTCTGAAGATTTCTGAGAATAGCCAGGCGAGCCAACCCGAACAAGAAAGAGCCGACTTTGCCAGACCTAATGTTGAAAGCCTAAGAAAGCGAGCCAACCCGAACTGCACCGAGCTGACTCTTTCAGAGTGAGGTTTTGCGAACCTGAGAAGAAGAGCCGACCCAAGCTGAAAAGAGCCGACTCCTCGAGTTCAAGTTTTTCAAAGAAAGAAGTTCGAGCCGACCCGAGCTATCAAATAGCCGACTCGTCCAGAGTGATGTTTTGCGCCTTGAGACAAAGAGTCGACTGCATTAAAGATTTGGTGACTCAATTCATCGACTTGAAGGATTCGAACCGACTCGAAGTAATCCGAGCCAACTCAAACATCGTTTCCAAGTATCTAATGGCTAGTTCCAGAAATTATTTTTGAATGCTAAAAGGTGCTCAAACGGTCACAAATCATTTTCCAACGGTCTACAATGGCTATAACTATCTTGGGATGATAGAAGACTTTAAATTTGAAGAATTTGAACTTCCTTGAAGCAATGAATTAGAGAGTTCTTCAAAGAAAATAGAGCTTCATTGAATATCCTACCAACCAACAGCAAAAGAACACAAGAGCATTCAAGTCAAGCTTTCAAGTCTTCACTAATTCTAATCTGAAGTTTGAAGCAACTTTGGGAAGAAGCCACTGAAGTAATTAAAGACTATTCAAGTGCACTCAAGTGGACTTCCAACAAGCTACACCGGTAACTATCCGACAAATTAAGTTTGTCATTATTGTTGCATTTCTTTCAATTCAATTTTTTGAATTATTGGATTATTGGTGAGCCCGGTTGAAAAATCAAATAGGTTCTTGGTGAGCATTGATAAAAACCAAGTGTTGGGTTCTTGGTGATCCTGGTAAAACCAAGTTAGATTTCTTTGGTGAGCCTGTTAAAACCAAAGGGTGTTGGATTTTCTTTGGTGATCCCATAAAATCAAAGTATAGAGGTTTTGGATTGTGATCCTGTAAAACAATCCTACTGTATTCAGGTGTGAATATAGTGAAAATCTCAAGTGGTATCTTGGATAGTGGACGTAGAAGCTGGGTTGCTCCGAACCACTATAAATTTGGTGTGTTTATGTTGTGCTTCTTTACTTCTTTTTAGCTTTTGCAATTTATAACTCTGTCACAGCACCTAACACCTTCTAAGGGATTTTAATTGCACATTACTTGCTTTAATTTTTTAAAATCCCAATTCACCCCCCTCTTGGGTAGCCACCTGGGCAACAACTGGTATCATAGCAGTGTCTCTGATTATCTTAGAGTAAAGATTGATGGCTTATCCAATGAGTACGTCATTGGCAGAAGGCCAATCAACTAATAGATCTTCACTCTTCACAGGTACAAATTACTCTTATTAGAAAGCACGAATGAAAATCTATATTCAAGATGTTGATTTTCAACTATGGAAGGTCATTCTCAAAGGGCCACATGTTTCCATGACTAAAATTGATGGCGTAGATGTCCTTAAGCCTGAAGAGGATTGGGACGAACATGACATGAAGATGGGGGAATTGAATGCCAAAGCAATGAACTTGATTTACTGTGCTTTGGATTCAAACGAGTTTAATCGAGTTTCCATCTGCTCTTCAGCGAAGGAAATTTGGCATAAACTTGAGGTGACCAATGAAGGAACTTCACAAGTGAAAACTTCAAAGATAAATCTTTTAGTGCATAATTATGAATTATTTTAAGATGGAGCCTAATGAAAGTATTTCTGCAATGTATACTAGATTTACAAATATTATTAACGGTTTGAAAAGTCTTGGCAGGGTACACTCAAATGCTAATTTAGTATAGAAGATTTTGAGATCACTTCCTGATAAATGGGATCCTAAAGTCACTGCCATCTAGGAAGCTAAAGATTTGAATGTTCTATCAATGGATGAATTAATGGGATATCTCATTACAGACGAACTAGCAATGCAACATAGAATAGATGATGATCATAAAAAGAAAAAAACAATCGCATTCAATGCTGCATTGAAATCAAAAGATGATGAAGAGATGGAAGATGACTCCACCTCCTCCGAAGATGATCTCGAAGATGAAGACATTGCAATGGTCATGAGGAGATTCAGAAAGTTTATGAGAAAGAAGAAAGGAAGATATAACAGAAAATTCCATAAACGAGGAGAACACTCAAAAGAAAAGGGCAAAGACAAAGATAAAGATAAGGAACAAGTCCCCACTTGCTATGAATGTAAGAAACCAGGGCACATTCGTCCAGACTGTCCTCAATTAAAGAAATTCTTCAAAAAGAAAAAAAAAATGATGGTTGCCACGTGGAGCGATAGTGAAGACTCCTCTTCAACTGAAGAAGAAGAGACCATGAAAACAACAAATTTATGTCTAATGGGTCTTGAGGATGAGATAAATTCCCACGTATTCAAGTTGAATTTGCTTTTGAGGAATTGAATTCTGCATTCCATGATCTATTATATGAATTTAAAAAGGCAGGAGTAAAAATTAGATCATTAAAACATATCAATGATTCTTTACTCAAAGGAAAAGATGAGATTTCATAAAAGAACAATTTATTGCAAAAAGAACTTCATACCTTTTCTGAAAAATGTAATGCTTTAAAAACTGAGAATAGTGAATTTCATGACAAAAACAATGCTTTGTTGAAAGAAAATAATAAACTGAAAAAGGAGGTTGAAAAACTCAAGCCACTTGTTAAAAATTAACTTTATCTTCTAACA
Source organism: Areca catechu (assembly GCA_021397845.1). Taxonomy (NCBI): domain Eukaryota; kingdom Viridiplantae; phylum Streptophyta; class Magnoliopsida; order Arecales; family Arecaceae; genus Areca; species Areca catechu. The sequence continues at coordinate 68,636,786 of CM038045.1, forward strand.
AGCTTGAGTTAATTCTTAAAGATCAAAGAATTTCTAGTAACAAAGCTGGAATAGGTTTTATTGCTTCAAATTTAAATTACATTTCAGCTACTACATTTGTAAAACAAAAGAATTTTATTTCCAAGTTTACTTCTCATAAAACTTTTGTCACAAAAGGTTCTACTTCCATTTCAAAACCTGCTATTTCTGCACTTCATGCATCTAGAATTTCAAAGTATAAATCATTTCAAAATTCTAGAATCAGATGTTTTGTTTGTAAAGAATTAGGACATAAAGCTTTCAATTGCAAAATTACTAGAAATGTCCATATTACATCAAGAAAGATTTGGGTTCCCAAAGGAACCACCTCAGCTAACCTGAAAGGATCCAAATTAGCTTGGGTACCTAAAAGTACTCATTGATTTTCTTGCAGGAATGTCTTGCAGCCTAGAAATTAAAGAAAAGATGGTATCTCGACAGTGGCTATTCAAGGCATATGATGGGTGACAATGATTAATTTATCATCCTGAAAATGAAAGGAGGTATGGTTACTTTTGGAGACAATGGCAAGGGAAAAATAGTCAAAATTGGTAAGATCAAAATAACCTCCTATACTTTGATTGAAAATGTATTGCTAGTAGATAAGTTGAAGCATAATTTATTAAGCATTAGTTAATTATGTGATAAGGGCTTCAAAGTTATCTTCGAATCATCTATGTGTACAGTAACAAACTCTCTTGACTCTAGCAACAAATTTGTTGGACACATACTAAGAAATATTTATGTGATAGATCTAAATGATCTTGCCATGTTAAGTAGCTCCAGTCCAGTAGCAATGAATTCTAAGATCAAGGAGTCTTGCTTACTATGGCATAGATGATTGGGCTATGCTAGCATACATACTATTATCAAGTTGATTTCCAAAAATCTTGTTAGAGGCATGCCTAAGTTTAAAGTTGATTTTAATCATGTGTGTGATACATGCCAAATGGGTAAACAAACTAGGGGGAGATTTAAATCCAAAAATTTGATTTCAATTTCTAGACCTTTAGAACTACTTCACATGGACTTATTTGGATCAACTAGGACTACAAGCCTAGGAGGTATGAAATATACCCTTGTGATTATAGATTATTTTTTCAGATTTACATGGATTTTGTTTATTGCACACAAAGATGAAACTTTCAAAATGTTTAGAAAACTTCACAAGAAAGTTTCAAATCAGAAAAATCTTTCAATAATTTCAAACCCCCTATGAGCTTTGGAATGAAAAGAAACCCAATATAAATTATTTTCATGTATTTGGTTGCAAATGCTTTGTGCTTAATAATGGTAAGGATAATTTAGGAAAATTCGATGCTAAATCTGATGAAGCTATTTTCCTTGGTTATTCATTACATAGCAAAGCATATAGGGTTTTTAATAAGAGGACTCTTACGGTAGAAGAGTCAATGCATATTATGTTTAATAAAACTAACTCTTCACAATCGAGAAAAGATGAGAGTATTGACAATGATGTAGGTACTATCCAAAAAGAGATGAAAAATATGAATATTCAAGAAAGATCAATTGAAGAAGGAGAAGAAATGATAAGTAAGGATCATGCTGATATTCCAACTGAATGGAGGTATGCTACTTCCCATCCCAGAGAATTAATTATTGGTGATCCTTCTCAAGGTATAATGACTAGGTCTGCACATAGGACTACATATGATTATCTAGCCTTTGTATCTCAAATAGAACCTCACACTTTAAAAGAAGCAGAAAATGACCCAAACTGGATGTTAGCCATGCATGAAGAACTGAACCAGTTTGAAAGAAATAAGGCTTGGATACTAGTTGATAGACCTAAAGACTACCCAATTATAGGAACCAAATGGGTCTATAGGAATAAACTAGATTAACAGGAAAAAGTCATTTGAAATAAAGCTAGATTAGTAGCTAAAGGATATAGTCAAGAAGAAGGTATTGATTTTGATTAAATCTATGCATCTGTAGCAAGACTAGAAACTATTAGATTACTTCTTGCATTTGCTTACTACATGAATTTTAAATTTTTTCAAATGGATGTGAAAAGTGCATTTTTAAATGGTTTTATCGCCAAACAAGTTTTTGTAGAATAACCACCGGATTTTGAAAATCATGCTTTTTCAAACCATGTGTTTAACTCAATAAAGCTTTATATGGTTTGAAACAAGCTCCTAGAGCCTGGTATGATAGACTTAATACCTTCTTAATTAAAAATAATTTTTCAAAAGAAAATATTGATAAAACTCTTTTCATTAAAAAGAAAGATAATGATATATTAGCTGTATAAATTTATGTTGATAATATTATTTTTGGTACAACTAATGAAAGTTTTTGTGAAGAATTTGCTAAGCTAATGCAGGGAGAATTTGAAATGAGCCTAATGGGTGAACTAAATTACTTCCTCGGACTTCAAGTAAAACAGTCAAAGGAAGGGATCTTCATCAACCAATCCAAATACATCAAAGAAATCATCAAGAAGTTTGGTATGGGACGAGCAAACAAATGAACACACCCATGAGCCCGACCTGCAAATTGGACAAAGATGAAAGTGGATCCAATGTTGACCAAAAACTATATTGAGGTATGATCGGATCCTTATTATATTTAACTGCAAGTAGACCAGACATCTTGTATAGTGTATGTGTATGTGCTAGATTTCAATATAATCCCAAAGAAACACATATGCTTGCTGTTAAAAGAATATTAAGATACTTGAAAGGTACAAGTAATCTGGGTCTTTGGTTTTCAAAAGAATCATCTTTAAATTTAATCAGATTTTCTGATGCTGATTATGTCGGTTGTAAAGTAGATAGAAAAAGACTAGTGGTACTTGTCAATTTCTAGGGTTGAATTTAATCTCATGGCACTACAAGAAACAAAACTCGGTAGCACTTTCTACTGCTGAGTCAGAGTACGTTGCTGTATGAAGTTGTTGTGCGCAAGTGTTATGGATTAAACAATAACTAGAAGATTTTGGTGTTTCACAATACAAAATTCCTATCAAGTATGATAACACAAGTACTATAAATTTAACCAAAAATCCTATTCAGTATTCTAGGACTAAGCACATAGAGATTAGACACCATTTCATTAGAGACCATGTTTTGAATGGTGACATAAAATTATAATTTATCCCAACAGAAAAACAACTAGCTGACATCTTTACCAAGCCACTAAATCAAGATAGATTTGAATTGCTTAGAGAAGAATTAGGATTGTGTAACCCTTCCTAGATCCAGTAAACCTAATTTCCTTCAAGAACTAAGGAAAAGTTATCTAGAAAACCTCTTATAGTTATTCATGATTTTTTTAAACAACTTTCCTCAAATTTTCAGTATATTGAATTCAATTTCCAAATCATTTGATTTCATTTGGAAAGTTTCTGTTTGAGTCGACTTGAGCAATTTTGCTCCGGTCGAGCCGGCTTGAATATCTGAGTTTTAAACTCTTGCTCTGGTCGAGCTGACTAAGTCTTTGCTTAGCCAACTCGATGTTCTGATTGCTCTGAGTTCGCTCTGGTCGAGCCGACTCGGATGTTTTTAGGGCTGTAAAAGTCGACTCGAAAGTCAGGAAATCGCTATTTAGGAAGTTTTGAACTGTCTTTTCCTATGCTTCACTTCTTTTGCTTTACTCCAAAAATACTCCACTTCCCTCGGAAGCTTTACCATTATTCCAAAAAATCTCTCCTAAGAGCCTAAAACTCCTAAATCCCATTGCAATGGCATCTCGAAGATTTGCAAGGATGGTTCTTCAGATTGGGGAATCAAGTGCTCGCAGTACAGATGCAAAGGAAATAGGTGAAAAGAGAAAAAGATCTGCTCCAGTCCAGCAAGAAGAAGATACTCCTCCTCCTGGACAGATTGTCTTAATGGCCAACCGGCTTGTCACATGCGGAAGAAGGATAGACTTTGCATTTCTAGAAGAGATGGAAATGAGGATCGAAAAATGGATAGAAAGCCAAGGTTGGAAACACTTCTGCTCCTTGGACATCTTGACCTACCCTTCACTGGTACAAAGTGTTTATGAAAATATTGTGATTAAGGAATTTCACTTGGAATCTATTGTCAAGGGAAAACAATTAATGGTGGATGAAGAGAAACTAGGCTATCTGTTGCAAATGCTGATGAACGGTGCCACTGAGCTCCTTCTACTGGATAAGGAAAGTTTTCTAAAGCTAATTTTGGAAAAAGAAGATGTGAGCACGGTTCAACTGTACAAGCCAACCTACTGTCGAAGGAAATGAGGCTATTGCATAGCATGATCAGCAGGATATTTCTACCCAGAGCTGGCTGCTTTGATTGGGTCAGTGAGAAAGATATGGTATTTATGGGATACTTGATTGAAGAAAGGCCTCTCAACCTTCCCTATATAATGATGATTCAGATGACTGAGGCAGCAAGAAAAGTCAAAGCCTGTCTACCCTACGGTATGGTTTTCACTCTATTATTTGAAGAAGCAGGGGTTGACTTAACAAATGAAACAGGCAAGCCATTACATCATTTTGATATCTATTCCTTCAATTCATTGAAAAGAATGGGTTACACACAACAAGAAGGAAAATGGATAAAGAAGATGCCTAGTCAAGTTACTGCTACTTTTTCTAAAGAAAATGAAGCTGCTGATGAAGAAAGGACTGAAGGAACAATGGCTACTCAATCTGACCTCAAGAAGCTGATATATCAGAAGATGGAAGCAATTTCAAGTTCTTTAACAGATCACATGAATTCTGTAATTGATGAGATAAGAAACACAGTCAAAGCAAGCTTGCAGGAAATGAGATATGAACAAAAGCTTCACCAAGAAAAAACTGAAAAAGAAATGAAGGATTTCAAGAAAGAGTTAAGAAGCATCCTACTGCAATCACAGAAGGAAACCATTCTAGTTCCTACTCCTTCATCTGATCCGCCCAAACCTGTTGAAACCAAGAAGAAACCCAAAACCAAGAAGACTAAGATTATTAGAGCCCCTGTTAGGACTAGGTTCAGGGATTTAAGGTTTAAACCCTTGAAAACTAAGACCTCTGATAGAGTTATAGAGGTAGGATCCTCTTCTTCTAGTGAAGAAGAAGAAGAATAGATCTTTTGATTAGTCTTTTGGTTGTATATTTGAACTCATTAGATCTTTTAAATGCTGCAATATGAATGTACTTTTCTTTTTTTAACTTGTATGCAAATCTTGTCAATGAGATGAAAGATCTTTTGATTTTCTTTGTTGTCAACTATAATGATTAATCTGTGATGTGCAACTATGATGATTTTTTAATTAGAATTTCCAATTTAAGAATGTGAAATTATCTCAAACAAATATTAAGAATATTCTCAATCTATTTTTGAATCTGAACTTTATTTGAAACCACCTTTTTGATTGTTTGACAAAAAGGGGGAGAAAGTAATATGGGCTAACATGAAAAATGGGAGAGAGATTAAGCTGATAGCAAAATTAGTATTAATGCTTAAGTATTAATGCTTGATCTATATTGAAAATTTTGATAAAGCCTCCTACTAATTATTCTTAAAGGGCATAAAAAGAATGAAAAAGGGGGAGCACAAAAATGATAATATTCAAAAGGACCTATTGCTTAAATTGTATTTAAAATCTAAGAGAAAGGGGGAGATTCTCTTGAAACGACTTTGCTCTAATTATGATCAATCTTAATGCTCTGATTGCTATTGCATGCTCTGATTGCTATTGCTCTACAAATTGATCTTAATTCTATAATTTTTTGAAACTCTGATACTTCATGTTTTGTGCTAATTATAATATCATGAAGCATGAAAAGTTCAATACTTTGATGATATACAATGATATCATCTCCTGAGCTCTGGTACTTAGTTACTAATTCAATTAGCTCTGATACATGTGTATATTTAATTCTCAAATACTGTTATACATGTAAAGTGTAAAGAATTTTTCATGCCCAATGTTTTGTCATCATTAAAAAGGGGGAGATTGTTGACCCCATAAGTGATTTTGATGATAACCAAACATTGGAGCATGTATATTTATTTCTGACAACTCTTCAAGTATTTGATAAGTTTTTGTAGGATGGATTAAATGTTCAAACTTCAACTCCTACACTTCTGTTTTCTTGTTTGAGTTGTGTTATAATGTATTTTTGTAAAGAAGAACCAAATGAAAAAGCTAAGAAAAAATCATGTTAAAAAGGTTACTTCTATGTGTGTGTGTGCCATGAAATTTATTTTAAGTTGGTTTGTTTGAAAATATAAAGAGTTGGTAAGAGTTTTTCTTTAAGTTCAAATGTAAAAATCCTGAAGAAGACACTCGAGCCGACCCCACATGATGAGGAGCCGACTTTGTTTATTGGCACGTAGCAAGGATTTTGGAACGCAGCAATTTGAGCCAACTCGATGGAAAGCGAGCCGACTCCAGTGAATCCGAGTCGATTGGAATCAGTCCGAGCCGACTCCTCTAGAGTCCAATTTCTAAAGATTTTTAAGAACAGCCAGGCGAGCCGACCCGAACAAGAAAGAGTCGACTCTGCCAGACCTAATGTTGAAAGCCTAAGAAAGCGAGCCGACCTGAATTGCACCAAGCCGACTCTTCTAGAGTGAGGTTTTCTAAACCTAAGAAGAAGAGCTGATCCAAGCTGAAAAGAGCCGACTCCTTGAGTTCAAGTTTTTCAAAGAAAGAAGTTCGAGCCGACTCGAGCTATCAAAGAGCCGACTCGTCTAGAGTGATGTTTTGTGCTCTAAGACAAAGAGCCGACTGCATTGAAGATTTGGCAACTCGACCCATTGACTTGAAGGATTCGAGCCGACTCGAAGGAATCCGAGCTGACTCGAATGTCGTTTCCAGGTATCTAACGGCTAGTTTCAGAAATTGTTTTTGAATGCTAAAAGGTGCTCCAACGGTCACAAATCATTCCCCAATAGTCTACAATGGCTAGAACTACCTTGGGATGATAGAAGACTTTAAATTTGAAGGATTTGAACTTCCTTGAAACAATGAATTAGAGAGTTCTTCAAAGAAAATAGAGCTTCATTGAATATCCTACCAACCAACAGCAAAAGAGCACAAGAGCATTTAAGTCAAGCTTTCAAGTCTTCACCAATTTCAATCTGAAGCTTGAAGCAACTTTGGGAAAAAGCCACTAAAGTAATTAAAGACTATTCAAGTGCACTCAAGTGGACTTCCAACAAGCTACACCAACAACTATCCGACAAATTGAGTTTGTCATTATTGTTGCATTTCTTTCAATTCAATTTTTTGAATTGTTGGGTTATTGGTGAGCCCGGTTGAAAAACCAAATAGGTTCTTGGTGAGCCTTGATATAAACCAAGTGTTGGGTTCTTGGTGATCCTGGTAAAACCAAGTTAGGTTTCTTTGGTGAGCCTGTTAAAACCAAAGGGTGTTGGATTTTCTTTGGTGATCCCGTAAAATCAAAGTATAGAGGTTTTGGATTGTGATCCTGTAAAACAATCCTACTGTATTCGGGTATGAATATAGTAAAAATTTCAAGTGGTATCTTGGGTAGTGGATGTAGGAGCTGGGTTGCTCCAAACCATTATAAATTTGGTGTGTTTGTGTTGTGCTTCTTTACTTCTTTTTAGCTTCTGCAATTTATAACTCTGTTACAGCACCTAACACCTTCTAAGGCATTTTAATTACACATTACTTGCTTTAATTTTTTAAATTCCCAATTCACCTCCCCTTTTGGGTAGCCACTTGGGCAACAGATGTTCTCCTTATCCGTGACTACAGCACTTAGTGGGTGAAGAGAAAGGCCTAGAAAAAGCAGGAGCTTGCATCGCTGGAGACCGAGGCCAGGGAGCATACCGAGAGGGCCCAGGCCATGGAAGAGAGGAATAGGGCCCTCCAAGTTGAGGTGGCCGAAGCCGAAAAGTGGGTCAAGGACCTTGAGGTGTCCCTGGCCCGAGAGAAATATTGGGCTATCCACCGGGCGGAGGAGTCCAAAGTTGAGGTGGCCTGAGAGGAGGAGCGGTCTCGGACCCTCTGAACTCAATTGGAGGCGGCGCAGGCTCGGGCATCGATAGTAGAAGAGATGGTAGCCGGGGCAGTGGCATTGATGGAAGTTGCCAAAAAGGAAGCTGCTGAGGTAGTGCCAAAACTCAGGGCCTTGGTAGAGTTCATTAATGAAGTCCGAGAAGCGACCGTGGACTCCTTCATCAAGGGGTTCAGGTTTGCAAGTCCCGGGTGGCGCAGGTCTTCTTGGAGTTGAAGCTGGAAGAGATCTGCCTCCCTGGAGCTCCAGGTGGAAGTTCAGAGGAGGTGACAGCTCCTGTTGAGGCAGCTAAGGCGGAGCCTGGTACGGACACCAAAGGCACCATAATAAGGCAGAGGCTACTCAACCCTCTGTGGATCACTTAAATGATATTCTAGTCCATTGTAATAAAGCTTAGTTCAGCTATATTCTCTTTATTTGAGTCATGTATTAGTCAGCTCATGTTGAGCTAGTCCAGTCCAGTGTTAGTCAGCTCATGTCGAGCTAATTTTATTTTTTTGAGTCCTGTTCAACCATATTGAAGACTCAAGACCACATCATACAAGTGAAGACCAAGTCCAACCAAAGTGAAGACATGGAAGTATAGCCCAAGTCCAACCCAGCTTGAGGATTTGAAGAACCCAGGAGGAAAATTCAGAAATCCTGAAGCCCGGGACCAGCCGGAAGCAAACTGGGCCAGCCCAGGCCCAGGAGGGAGCTAGGGCACCTTGGCCTTATGGTGACCACCTCTTGGTAGGCCACTTAGGGTCACCCCCTTGGTCGACCAAGACATGGAGTATGGGAGAATTATTAGGGATTTTTCTACCTAGGTTTTCTTACTTTCCTAGCTAGAGTTTGAGAGGAAAAAAGATTCTTATGTAATGTCAATTGTACCCTTACTTGAGGCCCAAGACTAAGGGTCTATTTAAAGGACCCTAGTCTCTTGTATGAGGATTGATTTTGATATATGAATTAAACTTGAGTTCTCTTCAATTGCTGTGTGTTGCCTTGCTGTGTGCATAAAGGGGTTTTTGAGAGTTTCTTCTTCCCGGTGTTGCAACATCTTCCAGCCGCCAACCATCCTTCTAGAGCCCTGGCTGCCCTCCTCCAAAACTTTCTTTCCCTTGCTATTTTTTATTGTTTCCTTGTTTGCTTATGAGTTTTCTAACCCCTGACAGGTCATTTGCAGGTTCCCGAGTTCCTAAGAATCCAACGACTCCAGCCAAGCCTTAATCGGACCATCGAGCAGAAAGCCGGGTATCCGCGAGTCTTTGGCTTGATTTTTCAGGGCGCATCTATCAAGGAATGAGAGATCCCTTCACTACGATCTTCATCGGGTGCATCAGGTGTTGCCAGGTACACCCCCTCTGCCGTCAGTAATTTTATTGTGGGAGAACTTGCCCTAACCGAGGCTTCTCAGCCCCGGCGATTCATCTTTACTGCTTTCTTAGGTCCTAATCTGCATGCTTAGCTTCTAAATTTCATACAAAACTCTCTACAACTTATTTTAATCCAATTCTTAGGATTTAATTATTTAACTCTATATATAAAACATACAAAAATAATTGCATGCATATTAGTCCCGCATCATCTGGTATCAGAGCTTAGATTAGGGCTTGTTTTCTGCATCTTTTATAGTTTGTATATGCTCTATTATTTTAGTTATTTCTCCCTGTTCAAAATACCAAAAATTCTAAAATTTATTTTTCTGGATTCATCATAATTCAAAGTATTTTACAAAATTTCTTTAGATTTTATTTCGGTATGTGCAGTTTCTGCAAGCCAAAATATAGCCTGTAAATTTTTGGCTCTATTTTTTCAGCAAGACAAGTTTGGAAGTTTTAGGATTTTGTTTAGCATCTCTTTGCATATCTTTTAATTTTAATATATTTCCTGCATATTAGGCCATAATTTGCAAGTTTCCTTCTGTTTAAAAAAATATCAAAATATATAAAAAAAATTACATATTCTCCAAAAATACACAAAAATAATTGCATGCGTATTAGTCCCGCATCAGAGCCTGCCACGATCGTGGAGACAATCCCATCGGTGGAGGTCCAGAAGGATACCGGCGTGCCCCCCCATCATCTCGGGAAGGAGCTGGCAAAATAATAGCCCCCCCGATTTAAGGACTTTACTTTAGTTTATTTTGCTTGCCACTCATACTTAGGAATTTACTCTTCTTTTTTGTTTTGGGACCGCCCGGCCTGTCGGGGGTCCTTTAATGATGTAACTGCTTTATCTAGCTTCAATGGAGTTCCATTTCTTTTCATTGAACTCTTGCACTACTAGTTGTCTTAGCTCTCTTCAGCAATTACTTATGTATCTCTACTATGACCACTCATTCTGAGGTATCTTCACCATGCTGGGACCCTTGTCAAAGGTATCTAGGCACTTGCCCAGGGCTGGTCATTTGTCTCAGGGACTTCCTGGCTAAGTCAAGAGCTGGCGGATGGCTTGAGAGGGCCTGAGTAGGCCTAAAAGGCTATCTTCGCCTGCTTAGGATACCATCTAGTTGGGGGATTTGACTTGAATTCTGGCTTTGTCATCATTGATCCGGGGTCCGGCCAGTGGAGTGCAGGGCTTCCGTAAAGCCCTATCTTGTTGTCGCCAAATTGGGAGTCTGGTCGATAGAGCACGGAGCTTCTGGAGTCTCTAGGTTTGCCGTCGCTAAACTGGGAGTCCGATGGAAAGAGCGCGAGACTTCTGGAGTCTCTCGACTTCGAGGTGCGGGGCTTCTGGAGTTTCCTAGCTTTGAGGTGCGGGGCTTCTAGATTTTCCCGGCTTCGAGGTGCAGGATTTCTAGAGTTTTCTGGCTTTGAAATGCAGGGCTTCTGGAGTTTCCCAGCTTCGAATGCTAGACCTAGGGTCGGGCAGTAGTATTCCTGCAAGGCAAAGATGATGTTGCACCAAGAGAAATTTTTTATTAATGGGAGAAAGCCTTACATCATTGATAGTACATCCTTAAATTGTTGGCATTTCAAGTTTGTGGGAATCGAGCGCCATCAAGTTCGGCGAGGTAGTAGACTCCACGAGGAAGGGCCTAGACTACCTTGTAAGGGCCTTCCCAGTTTGGGGAAAGCTTACCGCATTCCCAAGGCTGGGAGGCTTCGGCCCGCTGCAATACCAGATCGCCCGGGGATAAGTTCTTCGACTTCACTCGAGAGTTATAGTACCGGGCCACCCGCTGCTGGTAAGCTACCATCCGGAGTCAAGCCTTGTCCCTTATTTCTTTAAGGAGATCCAAATTGAGTAGAAGGTGGGCTGGGTTCTCAGCCTCATCGTATTGCTCTATCTACAATGTGGGTAGACCCAGCTCCATCGGGATCATGGCTTTGGTGTCGAAGATAAGGTTGAAACACATCTTATCTGTGGCTGTTCGGGGTATGGTGTGGTAGGCCTAAAGAATACCGGGAAGTTCTTCGGCCCACCTGCCTTTGGCTTGATCTAGCATGGCTCGAAGTCCTTGGAGGATGGTCCGGTTGGTCACCTCAGCTTCCCTATAGGTTTGGGGATGAGCCACCGAGGTGAAGCGTTGATAAATATTGAGGCCTGTGTAGAACTCTTCAAATTCCTGATTGTCGAACTGCTATCCGTTGTTAGTTATGATGGTATGAGGGAGCCCAAAATGGTAGATGATTGACTTTCAGAAGAATGAACTGACCTTGGCCTCGGTGATCCGTGCTAGTGGTTCAGCCTCGACCCATTTGGTGAAGTAGTCGATGGCTACTATCAGGAACCTATGTAGGCCGGACATGGGGGAAAAGGGATCTAGGATGTCCATTCCTCATCGAGCAAACGACCAGGGGACGAAGAGTTGGGAAAGCGGTGCGGCCGGCTGACATTGTATGCAGGCATGTTGCTGGCAACGATCACACTTCTTTACAAAATTGGCTGCATCCTCCCTCATAGTCTTCCAGTAATTTCCTTGGTAGAGGGCTTTGTATGCTAGCATCCTGCCCCCTACATGGTTCTCACAAAGGCCTTCATGTATCTCTTGGAGTACAAAGGCTGCCTTTGAGTGGTCTCAGACACTTTAGAAGTGGATAGGAATAGGATCTACGATAGAGTTGCCTATCCATCAGCACAAAGCGCGTAGCCTTCCTCTTGATGAGGTCGGCCTCTATGCGATCTTTGAGCAGAGTATTGTCGATGATATATCTGATATACCGGTCCATCTAGCTGGATTTCGGGGTGACGTGCTGGACCTCCATGGGATCCTCGTAACTTGGAGCCTGGAGGGGGGCCTGGAGATACTCGACATAGGCGCAACCCATCGATGAGTCCAGGAAAGTCAAGAGTCTAGAGAGGGCATTGGCATGAGCATTCTCTCCATGAGGAATGTGGGAGATGCTGAAGTGCTGGAAGCCTGCTACTTTCGAGTGCACCTGCTCCAAATATTTTGATATTTGAGGGTCTCGGGCCTCGAATTCTCCTGAGACCTATCCAGCCACTAGTTGAGAGTCGGTGAAGACCTTCAGGTTGGGTACACCCAGCTTGCGGGAGACTCTTAGTCCTGTGAGGAGTGCCTCGTACTCCACCTAGTTATTGGTGGTTACGAACTGGAAATGGAGTGTGCACTCGGCTACAACCCCATCACCATTAGCGAGGATGAGGCCTGCTCCACTTCCTCCTGCGTTGGATGCATCGTCTACATGAAGGATCTAAACCTCATCCTCGGCCAAGGGCTTTGCCTGATGCTCCTGGGGGTTTCCTTCGGTTCTTCACCCATGCCAGTGCACTCGACCAAGAAATCAACCAACACCTATGCCTTCTGTGATGGTCTCGATCGGTAGGTGATGTCAAACTCACTAAGCCTCGGCACCCACTTGGCCAGGCATCTGGACATGTCCGGGCGATTGAGCATAGCTCTCAGCGATTGATCCGTCAAGACCATGATCGAGTGAGCTTGGAAATATGTCTTGAGGCATTGAGTACACATGATGAGTACGAAAATTTATTTTTCAGAGCTGGAATACCTGACATCGGCATCTTGGAGGAGCTTGCTAGCATAGTATACTGGTCTCTGAACTTTGTCTCCATCTATGTGGATGAGGACTGAGCTGACAGCCCCTAGGATAACCGCTAGTTATAGGAGGAGTTCTTCCCCGTCCTTTAGCCTGGAGAGTAGCGACGATGATGCCAGGAACTTCTTCAACTCCTCAAAGGCTTCCTGGCTTTCTTTATTTAGGCAAAGTCATGCACCTTACATAGAGCCTTGAAGTAGGGCAGGTAGCGATCAATAGATCATGAGATGAACCAACTTATGGCTGCAATCCAGCTTGTGAGGCGCTGGACTTGCTTCTTCGAGGTGGGATGCTCCATGTTGATGATTGCTTGGACCTTTTTGGGGTTGGCTTCGATCCCCCTTTGAGTGACCATAAAACCTAGAAACTTCCTGGCTGCCATGACAAAGGTATACTTAGCTGGGTTTAACTTCATCTGATACAGGCAGAGGTTATAGAAGGCCTCCGCCAGGTCCATAACGTGGTCTAACTTTGGTTTACTCATGATGAGCATGTCATCCACGTAAACTTGCATGTTGCGGCTGATCTGATCTTTGAAGACTTTGTTGACCAGCAGTTGGTAAGTGGCCTCGGCATTTTTCTGACCAAATGGTGTAGCAATACATCCTGTGGTCCGTGATGAAGGTAGTGTGCTCCTCATCCTCTAGATGTATCTAGATCTGATTATACCCAGAGAATGCATCCATGAAGAAGAGTAAGTGGTGCCTTGAGGTGGCATCCACTAGTTGGTCAATCTTTGGAAAAGGAAAGCAGTCCTTTGGGCAAGCTCGGTTGAGGTCGATGTAGTCTACATAGATCCTTCACTTCCTATTGCTTTTCTTGACCATGACCACGTTCGCTAGCCAGCTAGGATATTGCACTTCATGAATGAATCTGGCCGCGAGGAGCTTCTCCACCTCCTCGTTGACTGCCCTCTACCTCTCCGAGGCAAAGCTCCTCTTCTTTTGCTGGACTAGGCGGCACTTCGAGTCGATGTTCAATCTGTGAGTAATGATGTCAGGGGGAATCCGTGGCATATCTACCGTAGTCCAGGCAAACACATCCGCATTCACCCAGAGGAAACTTAACAGGTGGGCCCGCTCTTCTTCTTGCAGCTGGGCCCCAATCTGTACCATCTTCGATGGGTCCGCGTCAAGGGGATATGTCAACAAATGCTCGACTGGGCTGCCCCTGGGGTCCTGTGCCCTTTGGTCGAGGTCATTAATGCTAGGGTCCTCCTCGGCTCTCCTGGCCCCTGGGATGGCTTGCAAACAATGTTGAATTGGTTGAGGTTCCCCCCTCATCTTTACTACGCCATAAGGGATAAAAAACTATACCAACACCTGCTTTGTAGATATGACCGCATTGAGGAAATTGAGCCCAGGGCAGCCAAGAATCATGTTGTAGGTCGAAGGGAGCCTAACAACCATGAAAGTCATCATGACTATGCTCTGCCAAGGTGGTGATCTGGTAGTAACGGGGAGAGTGATCTTTGTTGCCTAAAAATGGAGCCCAAGAGGGGGGGTGAATTGGATCTTTTAAAAATTTAAGACAATAATATGAGGGATTAGTGGTGCTTGTGAACAATGATAAATTTAATGCAAGATGTTAGCAAAAATTAAAGAGCAAGAGAGGAAAAGAGTAATCACACACAAACACAAGGTTTATAGTGGTTCGGTGCAAACCTAGCACCTACATCCACTCTCCAAGCCATCCTTGGGAATTTCACTATAATCCAAACTAGATTACAGTCGACTTGTTTTTCACAAGGCTCACAAGTCAAAACCTAAGTTGGTTTTGTCACTTAGGTTTACCAACAAACCTTAACACTTGTTTTGTCTTCGGGCTCACAAGTTAACCCTAGTTGGTTTTATCCCTTTGGCTCACCAACAAACCACAATAACATTCTTTCAAGACACCCTTGAAAGAAAGGTCAAATCACAAGAAAAACAGATATATAATTTAAAACTACAACAAACTCTCTTCAAGAGTAGATTGGAATCTTTGAAGCTCAAGTGGATGCTTTGTCTTCACTCTTCCTTGGAATCTCCTTCAAGGTGCCTCTTATTGGAATGAAGTAAGGATGAGCTTGTAGGCTTTTCAATGGAATCAAGCTAGAAGAGGCTTTTGATGTGAAGTATGGAGAGAATATTGGCTTTTTGGCTTTTGAGTAGACTTGAATGCACTTCAATACACTTTTTTTCACTTTTCTTACTTTAAAATGAGGTTGGTGGAGCTTAAATACACCAAGAACCTTTCAAAAAATGGTTTGTGACCGTTGGTACCTCGGAAATAGCCGTTTGGAGCTTGAAAAGCAAGTTCTGCAAGCCAGAAAAATAGATCCGTTAGAGCTGTCAGGCTGCAAGTGTCGACACTTGGCTGTCAGGTGTCGACACTTGATCTCTGGGTGTCAACACTTGAACATTCAAGTGTCGACACCCACTTGATGCACAGGTGTCGACACTTGACACAAAAATCCTCAAGATTACAAAGTTCTGTATTTTCAAAATTCTCAGGTCTTGAGTCGACACTTGAAACCTAAGTGTCGACACTTGGATATAGGTGTTGACACTTGGCGTGCCAAGGATTTTTATCTGTGCCAAATGCTGAAGTGTCGACACTTGACTTCCCAAGTGTCGACACTTGAAACTAAAAACTTTCAGATTCAAGTGTAAATGCCTCGAAAACATAAATAAAATTCTTGAATACATAAATACATAATATTTAAACATTTAGATGCCCTTTTTCAATGAAGAGGATGCCCGGATTTATGAGAATTGCTCCGTGCCATTACTTGCCATACACCATAAGTTTTTGAGATTTTGAGGTGCTTTCTTCCTGAAAACTCACAACTTGAAATCCTCATTGGAATACAATATGCACTCAATGTTTTGTTGTTCATCAAAATCACTGGGTGGAGCCAACAATCTCCCCATTTTTGATGATGACAAAACCTTGAGTAAAAAGGCAATATATTTCAAACTTTAACCATTTAATTTTTGAATATGAAATTAAGTCCATTAGAGAGGCAAAACTTCATGGTTAGGAAGAATCAATCTCCCCCTTAATTAGATACTTCTTATTAAGGTAAACTTCAAAGATTCTTACAAGGTAAAAAATCAACACAATCAATACAATTTCTCAACAAATATTATGAATTAACACCTTTTTCTTTAGCAAGTTTATACATCAATAAAATCAATACACTTTCTCCCCCTTTTTGTCAATCATCAGAAAGGAGAATTTTTCCTCCCCCTCACAATGAGGATGGAGACAAAAAGATAATAGAGAATCAAATAACATAGATATCAGAGCCAAAATTATGCTAATATCAAAGAGTATCAGAGCTAAAATATACCAAGATAAAAAAGTATCAGAGCCAAACAATAGTAAATTGATTCATAGAAGCACAAATAAAGAGTACTGAACTGAAGTATATATAATAGAGAAGTTATCAGTACAAAATTTGCTGAGTCATCAGCAAGAGCTAAAACATACAGAAATCATATAAGTCATATAAGCATCAAACATACAACATAAGATCTATAACAGACATCTGTGAGGCTAATCCTCATCAGATGGAACATCAAGACTGCATGAGCACTGATCTTAGATCTAGTGGCTAATGCCCTAGGAGGTGCTAAAGCTCTACGACTCCTAGTGCGGCCGGAAGGACCAAAGGCGGGTACAATCCTAGATGATATAGTGGAAGGTGGTGAAAGATGATCAGCTGGCGTAACAAGGTCCGGTGTGGAATCAACCAAGGCAGTAGTAGGAGCTGGTGTAGTAGGAGGATCTCGACTGACCATCTCATAAGCATCGGCACCTCCAACACTGTCACTGTCACTGCCCACAACCTCTGTAGCTCGGTCTCCATCCTGATCACCATCCTCAACAGAATCAGCATGGTCACTCTGGTGATCGCCACCATCATCATCATCGTCATCATCATCATCATCATCTGATCGTGCAACTGTAGGGGCTGCCGGAGGTATAAGGGATCTCAACAGTCCCTCAATGCGAGAGAATCCCTCCTTCATAGATCTGCGAATCTCAGTATACTCCAAGGTAGTATGTGCTCATAGAAGCTCGACCTCGCTACGTAGCTGAGTCATCTCACCTCTGATCTCTGTAAATTGTGCTCTGGCATGCTCCTCAAAAGATAGTCCTGTAGATGGTGGTGGAGGAGCTGAAGTGTCAGGAGACAAGTGCTCTGTCTGTGTCAATGGGATATGGACTGGAGGAAAAATTGCTGGCTCAGATGGTCCAGCCTCAGCCTCTCGAATCTCGTCCTCCTCATCTGGCTCCTGGCCAGACTCTCTACGAACCCATCGACCTCCAACTAACCTGTATCCCATGCGGTGCAATGACCTCTTGTCGTACACATCGGTGTGTAGTATCTCCTTGGGGATCTCCCCCTCCAATGATACTCCACACGCTCTGAAAAGTCTGGTCAGTGCCATGCCGTATGGTAGACTGTGTCGGTGCTGTGTCGCAGCGTCATGCATCTGAGTGAGCATCAGGGATGGTAGATCAATCTGCCTCCTCTCAATCAGGCTCGTCATCACCATCAACTCCCTCTCGGTGATGAAATCAAATCTCCCAGTCTTCGGTAGCAGAATCCGTGCAGTGATGTGGTGCAGCAGGCGCATCTCCAATGATAACTGGTTCACGGTAACTACGGATATACCGCGAACGTCCTCTCTCTCAAGTATGCACCTGAATGCAGCCTCTCTATCATCTACTGATAAGACTCAGACTCCCCTCCAGGGGATCTCCCAAACTCTGCTCAGCAGCTCATCTGTCAATGAAATCTGAATACCCCTGACTGAGGTAGTCCACAATAGACGTCGACAGTCCAGTGCACCATAAAACTCTCTCACTAGGTGAGGATAGTACCTCTCCTGCATGGTACAGAATGGTACTAATCCAGCATCAGTGAGTATCTATCTAATACCAAAATGGTGCCTGTCGAAGCACTGCAAGTCGACTCTCCTCCCTAAGGCTACTAACTTCCCTGCCATCCTCTCTACAGGGGGGGAGCTCTGTGTGGCTGTACTGCTCGGCTGTGCTGTATCAAATCTGGCCTTCGACCTCCTCTCAACACCACGACTGGGCCTCTCCCTAACTGCAAGTCTCTTCCTAGGACCCATTGTAGCCAACTGACCAGGAAAAAAGGAAGAAATGTTTAGAACTAAGGGACTGGCTACAGGTTGAGATAATGAGAGTTTCATTTCTTGAAAAATGTTCAGATAGGTTTTGAAAACCATAGATTAAACCAACAACGTTTGAAAAAATTGTAAATCAGTTTAAAGTGGAATTTTTACAATTTATACTTTGTTTAAATGACAAAATTTTGAACAATATTTATAGAAAATATTTTTGTTTGTTAGAACATATTTGAATCTTTGGAAGAAATAATTTTTGTAAGATCTAAAAATCAAAAACCATGGGATTTGGGTCTAAACACTTAGGGTTTTAGCCAATAGGCGAAAATGTCACAAATAAATCACGAGAAACCTTTCTAAATTAACAATAAATGGATTCAGCATACTTAATTGAGTTGAAAACCCAAATTATTTCAGTCAAAAATCAATAGAACAATGTTTTTGCGAAAAATAGATGAAAAGGGCGTGAAAACGACCAAAAGACGAGGGAAATCCGAGAAAAATATGTTTAAATCACTATTCCCTCAAATAGAGTTTTAGAAATCCACTAAAACACACAAAAATCTGGTTAGATTTATGAAAAATATTCGAAAAACCCCAAACATGGTTATTTGGTTCGAAAATGACAAAACCAAAAACGAGGAAAAAAAGAAATAAAGTTGGAAGGGGGAAATACATGATTTGTGATGGATTAAAGAGTAAAAGGTTGGATTTGGACAAAGGGGACCACTGTTGCAAGAATTCGACGGGGGAAAGAAAATTACAAAACTCTTGTTCGGCCTTTTTAAAAATAGCTTCGGTTTCGCAAGTGTCAACACTTCGAATGTGTCAAGTCTCGACACTTGGTCAGGTGTCGACATTTGACAATTCCCAAGTGTCGACACTTGGCCAAAAATTCAAGAAAATCTGGAAAAAATAGGAAATATTTTGATAAAATTTTGGGGCTTTAAATAATAGGTTTTGAGCTCTAGGATTTAGGTATAACTAAGAGAGTTCTAGGAAAATGGATCAATGACACCTAACTCTCTTCTAATCAGACATAACCTATCCTCACTCAAAGGCTTGGTAAACACATCTGCTAACTGATCATCAGTACAAACAAAATCAAGAATAACATTAGAGTTTTGTACATGATCTCTTATGAGATGATGTCTTATTTCAATGTGTTTACTTCTTGAATGTTGTACAGGATTTTTAGATAGGTTGATTGCACTAGTATTGTCACATCTTATGGGTGTCTTAGTTAGTTTAATGCCAAAATCTTCGAGTTGTTGTTTGATCCAGAGGATTTGAGCACAACAGCTTCCAGCTGCTATATATTCGGCTTCCGTCATAGATAGAGTAACTGAGTTCTATTTCTTGCTACTCCAAGAGATCAAATTTACTCCAAGAAACTGACAGGTTCCACTAGTACTTTTATGATCAAGTTTACACTCAGCAAAGTCAGCATCAGAATAAGCAATTAATTCAAATAAAGAATCTCTAGAGTACTATAAACCAATTTCAATTGAGCCAGATAGATATCTAAGTATGCATTTAACAGCCAAAAGATGAGACTCTTTAGGATTAGACTGATATCTAGCACACATACAGACACTAAACATGATATCTGGCCTACTGGCAGTGAGATATAACAATGAACCAATCATGCCATGATATAATTTTTGGTCTATAGACTTACTTGATTCATCCTTGTCAAGTCTACATGTAGAGCTCATAGGGGTACCTAAAGGCTTAGTGTTCTCCATCCCAAACTTCTTGAGTATTTCTTTTGTGTACTTTGTTTGGTTGATGAAGATCCCCTCTTTGGTTTGCCTTATTTGGAGTTCGAGGAAGAAATTCAGTTCTCCCATCATGCTCATCTCGAACTCACCCTGCATTAATCTTGCAAAATCTTGACAAAGAGATTCATTAGTAGCACCAAATATTATATCATCTACATAGATTTGTACTACTAAGAGATCATCATTCTTTTTCTTTAAAAACAAAGTTTTATCTACATTACCTCTAGTAAAATCATTTTTCAGCAAAAAAGAGCTTAAACAATCATACCAAACTCTTGGAGCTTGTTTCAATCCATATAAAGTTTTATGAAGTTTATAAACATGATTTGGAAATTTAGAATTTTCAAAACCAGGGGGTTGCTCAACATAAACTTCTTCTTCAATTAATCCATTTAAAAAGGTACTTTTAACATCCATTTGATATGGTTTAAAATTCATGAAGCAAGCAAAAGCCAACAATAGCCTAATTGCCTCAAGTCTAGCTACAGGAGCAAAGGTTTCATCAAAATCTATCCCTTCCTCTTGATTGTATCATTTGGCAACTAGTCTAGCTTTATTTCTAGTTACTATTTCATTTTCATCAAGTTTATTTCGAAAAACCCATTTTGTACCAATAATTGATGTGTTTGAAGGCCTATCTACTAAAGTCCAAACATTGTTCCTTTTAAATTGATTAAGTTCATCTTGCATAGCATTTATCCAATTACTATCACATTCAGCTTCCTCAATAGTTTTAGGTTCAATTTGAGATGCAAAAGCTAAGTAATCACAAATATTTCTAAGGGATGATCGAGTACTTACACCTTTAGATGGATCACCTATAATTAGTTCTTTTGGGTGTCCATGAGCATACCTCCATTCTTTTGGTAATGGATCAATAGTTGATATATTTTCATCACCTTGTGCTTGATCTCCTTCAGTGTTTTGATCATCATTCTGTTCCTTGGTAAGCCCTTCATTATTGTTTATTTCTTTAATTTTCTTGCTACCTGTTTCATCAGAAAGTACATCTTCTTTTCTTGAGGATTTTTGGTTAGTTTCATCAAATACCACATGTATGGATTCTTCAACAATAAGTGTTCTTCTGTTAAAGACCCTGTATGCCTTACTAGATGTGGAGTAGCCTAGAAAGACTCCCTCATCTGATTTGGCATCAAATTTACTTAAATTATCTTTACCATTGTTTAAGATGAAACAACGGCATCCAAAAATATGAAAATAACGAATTGAGGGTTTTCTACCCTTCCAAAACTCATAAGGTGTTTTCTTTAAAATCGGTCGAATTAAAACTCGATTTAAAATATAGCATGCAGTATTTATGGCTTCCGCCCAAAAATATCTAGGTAAATCATTTTCACAAAGCATGGTGCGTGCCATTTCTTCAAGAGTTATATTTTTTCTTTCTACTACCCTATTTTGTTGAGGTGTCCTAGGTGCAGAAAAATTATGATGAATTCCATTTTCAATACAAAATTTATCAAAATCAGCATTTTTAAATTTGGTTCCATGATCACTTCTCAAAGATACTACTGAAACACCTTTTTCATTCAAAACTCTTTTATGAAATCTAATAAATTCAGAAAAAGTTTCATCTTTATGCGCTAAAAACATGACCCATGTAAATCGTGAGAAATCATCTACAATGACTAGACCATACTTTTTACCTCCCAAACTAGATGTTCTAGTTGGCCCAAAGAGGTCCATGTGAAGCAATTTCAAAGGTCTAGATGTAGAGATTACTCCTTTTGGTTTGAAAGAGGATTTTGTTTGTTTTCCAAGTTAACATGCACTACAAATTTTATCTTTTTCAAAATTGAGTTTAGGCAAATCCTTTACCAAATTCTTTTTGCTAAGTTTTGAAATTAAATGCATGCTTGCATGTCCTAGTCTACGATGCCAAAGCCAACTAGTTTCATCGATCTTGGCTTCCATTGCCACTAGACATTGACCTTTCTGAATAGGGAGATCATCAAGATCAACCATATAAATATTGCCATGCCTATGACCAATAAACTTAATGCCATTGTCATCCAGACTAGAAACAATGCACAAAGAAGATTCAAAAACAACTTTAAAATTTTTGTCACAAAATTGACTAATGCTAAGTAAGTTATGTTTTAAACCATCAACATATAAAACATTATCAATATAAGAGGTAGGGGTGATATGGATTTTACCAATACCGATAATTTTGCCCTTTCCATTATCACTAAAAGTTACATTGCCACCATTTTGATATGTGAGTGATGAGAATTGCTCCACATCTCCTGTCATATGCCTTGAGCAACCGCTATCAAGATACCACATCCTTTTCTTATTGGTTTCAAGGCATACCTGCAATAAATATCAAGTGGAGACTTTAGGTATCCAAGCCATCTTGGATCCTTTTTGGTTAATGGCATTGGTTCCTTTTGGAACCCAAACTTTCTTAGTGTTATTTAATTTTTTTTTGTTGCACATATAAGATTTATGTCCTTTGATACCACAAGTATAGCAAGTAATGGATGAAATGCAGGCACAAAGAAATTTTTAAAGAGTTTTTGTTTCTTATGAGTTCTGAATCCTAAGCCTGCTTTGTCAAATACTGCTCTTTGGTTATTTAAGAGTAAACTTAATTTTTCAGAATTGTAAGTAAATTTTTCTACAAAAGATTTTAGTTTTTTAATTTCTTCTTTATATCTTTTATTTTCATTTAAAATTTCTTTGCTTTGTTTTGACAAATCTTTATTTGAAAGCAAGTCACTTTTCTCTTTAATGATATCCTTTTCTTTTTCAAGTGCCATAATCTTATCATTTAATTTTTTATTTTGTATAAGGAGGCATTCATTTTCATTTGAAAGGTTGTTATTTGTTTTGGCTAGATCTAAATTTTGTTTCTTTAAATCTTTATGTTTTGATTTTAACTTTTGAAATTCTATGACTAGTTCTTCAAAAACTTCATGAAGCTCATCAAAAGTAAATTCATTTTCGGTTTCGGAACATACCTCATCATGGTCGGCCATCAGACAAAAGTTTGCTACCTCCTGCTGTTCTTTCTCAGAGCTGGAGTTTTCACTTTCACTCCAGGTTGCCATCATGGCTTTCTTTCTTAGCTTTCTTCTGCTTTTCTTTAACAAGGGGCAGTCTACTTTGAAATGCCCGGGTTTTTTACACTCAAAACACGTAGGCTGCTCCTTCTTCTTTTCTTTGTCCTTTTCCTTACTCAGCTCACCTTTCAGAGGTTTCTTTTTGTAGTTGAACTTTTTCTTCCTCATGAACCTTCTGAATTTTCTTGCTAACAGAGCCGTCTCATCTTCTTCATCATCTTCTTCAGAGTCTTCGCTTGAGTCCTCTCTAGTAGTAGATTTGAACGCGATCGCCTTCTTCTTTTTGTCCACCTCTCCATTCTTTTGTTTGAGGGAGAGCTCATAAGTCATTAAAGAGCCCAGCAGTTGTTCTAGCGGGAGAGTGTTGACATCCTTAGCTTCTTCAATAGCAGTGACCTTTGCATCCCATGAAGCTGGTAGAGACCTGAGAAGTTTATTTACAAGTTCACCATTAGAAATTATTTTTTCTAGGCTTCTCATGCCATTCATAATGTTTGTGAACCTAGTATACATCTCACTGATAGATTCAGTAGGTTCTATTTTAAACATTTCATATGTGTGAATAAGCATGTTGACCTTGGTGGTTTTCACTTGGTGTGTACCCTCATGGGTAACCTCAAGTGTATCCCAAATCTCCTTGATAGAGAGATAATTTGATATTCTATTAAATTCACTTGGATCAAGAGAACAAAATAAAAGGTTCATTGCCTTAGCATTAAGCTCGATTTGCTTAATGTCATTCTCATCCCAATCATCTTCCATTTTTGGAGTGAGATTGCCATTAATCATCATAGTAGGCAGATGAGGACCTTTTACAATTGTTCTCTACAAAATATAATCAAGAGCTTGAATAAATATGCGCATGCGTGTCTTCCAGTATGTGTAATTTGTGCCATTAAAAAGTGGGGGTCGATTTGAAGCTTAACCTTCAACAATACCCATTCCTATTGGGGCTGCCATGATCTTTTACTCAAGATCCTTGGACCTACAAGAGAGTACCGGTGCTCTGATACCACTTGTTGCCCAGAAATGGAGCCCAAGAGGGGGGGTGAATTGGGTCTTTTAAAAATTTAAGACAATAATATGAGGGATTAGTGGTGCTTGTGAATAATGATAAATTTAATGCAAGATGTTATCAAAAATTAAAGAGCAAGAGAGGAAAAGAGTAATCACACACAAACACAATGTTTATAGTGGTTCGGTGCAAACCTAGCACCTACATCCACTCCCCAAGCCACCCTTGGGAATTTCACTATAATCCAAACTAGATTACAGTCGACTTGTTTTTCACAAGGCTCACAAGTCAAAACCTAAGTTAGTTTTGTCACTTAGGCTTACCAACAAATCTTAACACTTGTTTTGTCTTCAGGCTCACAAGTTAACCCTAGTTGGTTTTATCCCTTTGGCTCACTAACAAACCACAATAACCTTCTTTCAAGACACCCTTGAAAGAAAGGTCAAATCACAATAAAAATAGATATATAATTTAAAACTACAACAAACTCTCTTCAAGAGTAGATTGGAATCTTTGAAGCTCAAGTGGATGCTTTGTCTTCACTCTTCCTTGGAATCTCCTTCAAGGTACGTCTTTTTGGAATGAAGTAAGGATGAGCTTGTAGGCTTTTCAAGGGAATCAAGTTAGAAGAGGCTTTTGATGTGAAGTATGGAGAGAATATTGGCTTTTTAGCTTTTGAGTAGACTTGAATGCACTTCAATACACTTTTCTTCACTTTTCTTACTTTAAAATGAGGTTGGTGGAGCTTAAATACACCAAGAACCTTCTAAAAAATGGTTTGTGACCGTTGGTACCTCGGAAATAGCCGTTTGGAGCTTGAAAAGCAAGTTCTGCAAGCCAGAAAAATAGATCTGTTAGAGCTGTCAGGCTGCAAGTGTCGACACTTGGCTGTCAGGTGTCGACACTTGGCTGTCAGGTGTCGACACTTGATCTCTGAGTGTCGACACTTGAACATTCAAGTGTCGACACTTGATGCACAGGTGTCGATACTTGACACAAAAATCCTCAAGGTTACAAAGTTCTGTATTTTCAAAATTCTCAGGCCTTGAGTCGACACTTAGAATCTAAGTGTCGACACTTGGTGTTGACACTTGGATATAGGTGTCGACACTTGGCATGCCAAGAATTTTTGTTTGTGCCAAATGCTGAAGTATCGACACTTGACTTCCCAGGTATCGACACTTGAGACTGAAAACTTTCAGATTCAAGTGTAAATGCCTCGAAAACATAAATAAAATTCTTGAATACATAAATACATAATATTTAAACATTTAGATGCTCTTTTTCAATGAAGAGGATGCCCGGATTTATGAGAATTGCTCCGTGCCATTACGTGCCATACACCATAAGTTTTTGAGATCTTGAGGTACTTTCTTCCTGAAAACTCATAACTTAAAATCCTCATTAGAATACAATATGCACTCAATGTTTTGTTGTTCATCAAAATCACTGGGTGGAGCCAATAATCTCTCCTTCAACCCCCACCGAGTCTCCAGTAAAATCGATAAGGGGTGTGTGCACTGGCTTCAGTTGGACGGAAGACAAATTCATCCTAGAGAAGGCATCGTAAAAAAAGACATCAGTCAAACTTTCACTATCGACCATGATTCGTTTTACAGTATACCTTGTAATTGTCATCTCGACAACAACGGCATCATTGTTTATATTTTCATCCCCTGTTCCCTTCCCCCTCATAAAGGAGAGTACATTTTCTGACCTCTCTCCCTCCCGAGCTCTCTTGGAAGCGCGCTCTATTCCCCAAGATATCATACTCACAAGCTTCTCGGTGGGTTGATTTGTAAGGATTTTCGTGACCAGGGTGGAAGCGTGGATTTCAAAAATTTATAATGAAACCACTACCAAACCCTTAACCTAAGACCTCCTTACTAGGAATTAAAACATACAAACATGCATATATAATATAAACTAGAGTTTAGGCACCAACCTGAACCGCTAGTATCCAATCCGATGAAGAAAACCCTGATTCAGCCTTCTTCTCCACCAAGCGCCCAAATGTTCGCCCTCCAACGGTGATCTACATGAAACTCGGACCAAGGAAGAACTCCTTCAATTTGCTTGGATAAGTGGAACTCTTTCGGTAGCCTTTGGTCTATTGACCACTGTAGGACACCCTGTCCTACTGTAGGGCACTAAAGATACTCTCCTAAACCACTCTTGGTTTTAGGACAACCCTCCTCTAGGATCCCTTAGGCTTATATCGTAAAACAAAGCCTTGTCCTATTAGAAAAGACCTTGTCTTATTAGAAAAGACCTTGTCTTAACAAGATAAGTCTTGTCTTAAAGAAGGAGGGAGAGAGAGACACTCAGAATAATACTTCGGTGGAATTCTTAATTATCAGACTCATTTCACCGCTCCCTATTTATAGATACAAGAGGGGCGTGTGATATGTCCTCCCATCAACTTATCAGATATGATTTTTCAAGATCGAAGAGAAGTTATCTGGCTTGAAAAATCATATCTAATAAGCCCATTCATGCACCGAAGGCCTTATTCACATCCCTTCTTTTATCTGGATGAATTCTCACTTGCTACATGTCAATTACTGGTCCATAAGAAGCCAAGAGGTGCCTCTTCAATCTCCAAACATCAAAGATTATGAAGAGTCCTGATAGCAGAAGGACTCTCCATCAGAACCGCATGCCACATGAAGAGTTGCGACTCTTCATGCATCGCACGCGCCATCCTTCTTCCATGCAAATCTCAAAGAATGTTGACCAGTCAAAATATAGGCAATATGGGTGTCATTGGAAAGAGCATAAAATCTTCTTTCTGACCATATAAATTATATTCAAATCAGAGATCTATAGCTCATTCTGTGCCCTTTCGAAGTTAAGGTATCATTTAGGTACCAAGAGTCCCATGCCATTGGGACTCTTCATGTATGGTGCCTAAAATGCCCTTAAATCCAAATTAAAATCAGATTTAGCTCTGATTAGGCTAGCTCCACTTAGGACTCAACCTAATTTAGGTTTTCCATAATTAGGTTAGCCAAATTAGCAAGCAACCGAACCCAATCCAATTGGGTTAGGAATTTGGTTAGCCTATATATGTTAGTATGTAATCCGGCTAACCAATTAGGATCCTATGGCCCTAATTAAATCATGAATGACTTCCTTGGCCAAGTCTCTATTGTGTGTGACCCATTGGATTCCACATCTAGCCAGTAATAGATTTAGGTTTGAGCCGATTCGATCCGATCAAATCCGATTGACCTAATTAGGTCAAATTGGCTCACCTAATTGTCCAATTCGAATCACACATCGAATTGACTCATGAAACGAAATCGATTAGTTCATGAAGACCTACAAGACAAGATTGACATCTAGCAACGTGTCATGCCTACCCGGAAGATGAGAAGTTTTGGTGGATTTATCAAAATATCCTTCAGTGGTGAGTTACCGGGCAATTCAGTCCTTCGATCTACTTGCACCCTGAATATGACTATGGATATGGATACTTATCAAATCCAATTTCATATTCATTCCTTGCTCAATCTGATAATGATGATTCATTAATGAACCATTAGAAACTATTTCTAATGTTCATACTTTGATCAAAGATTTCCCGAATCTTCATTTGATTGAAATCATCTGGATGCGCTTCCCTCTTACTAGGGTGATCGATTCCTTTTTGACTTACTCACAACCTCCATATGCAATCCACCATACCTAGTATCACCCCATGCATGACTCAGTGTCATGATTGAGTGTGAACCAAAGTATGGATTCATGCATACAAGATACCATGGCAGTCTCAGGTCAAAGGACCACATGCACTACTCCCACTATGAGAACTATCTATTGACAAACAGATAAGGTTCCATTAGATGTTCTCAAGCTGGATCCATTCAGTGAACTCATTCTCTAATGAGCACCCACATCCTAGTATTAGTGTCAAATACAAGTGACTGTGAGATCAGTCACCCTCTTCACCAAGCATACATAGGATGTGCTGGTCTTACCGGAAACATTGATCCCCTACTCAATATCTTATCTACCAGGAATATTTTAGATTAGGATTTTAAGGCTTTAGGTCTCACTGGTATGATCTCATCATAACCTTAGAACCATAGCCCTAATCTATGGGATTCTTCATATCTTAATAAAATTAATAAGACACAGCGTATGATGAAAATAAAATACCTTTATTAATTGATAATGTCAATACACTGGTTTGGGATACAAAAGAAAATTTTATCGAAATACAATATTTCGATTGGCCTTTAGGGCATAATCTTTTCACGATTATCAACTAGAGGGACAGGAGGAAGAGCTGTAAGCACCTGAGGCTCCGCCGGGACCTTGCCCCCCATGAACTTCTCGAGATAGCCCCTTCTTATCAGGTCTTCAATTTCTCTTTTGAGATGGCAATATTTCTCGATATCGTGATTGTGGTCATAGTGGAACTGACAGTACTTTGTCTTGTCATGATCGCTGGATAGCCTCAGCGGGGGAGGGCAGCATGGGTAGCACTTGCCCTCAATCTTCATGAGAATCTTTGATCTCGGGGCCAAGAGAGGAGTATACTTTCCCCTGGGATAGGGTCGCTCTTCGGCTTCAGTCCTGCTCGGAGGTTGGAGGTCGGCCCAGGCCTCCGTACCTCGAAGGCCTCTCTCAGAGGCTACTTCTTCAGTGGCTTTCAATCCAACTCTCTTTTGTTGCTGTCCGCCTCCTCGGCATGGACGTACTTATGGACTCAGAGGAGGAGATCAGAGTATGTCTTCGATGGCTTCTTATCTAAGGATTAGATCATGCAGCAGGTTCTGAGCCCCCTCTTTAGTTCCAGCATGGCAACGGGCTTATCTAGATTATAGATTTCTAGAGTGGTAACCTTAAATAGGGTCACATAGTCCTTTAAGGACTCATGGTCTTGTTGCATGATAGAGAAGAGGCTATCAACCTCTCGTGGCACCTTCCGACAGGCATCGAAATGGGCCACGAACCTCCTCTCTAGCTATGCAAAAGAGATAATGCTTTTGGACTCGAGGCAGGTAAATCAGACTCGAGTAGCCTTCCGAAGAGTGGCTGGGAAGAAAATGCAAAGGAGGGCATCTATCACCTCCTGGACTCTCATGAGGGCCTTGTAGCTCTTTAGGTGGTCCAGGAAATTAGTGGTCCTATCGTAGGGATCCACTTGAGGCATACAGAACTAATTCAGCATTGACTCCTCTTGGATCTCTTGGGAGAAGGGAGACGGGCGTCATGGCCCGATGGCTCACGGGGGGAGCCCTGCATGTTGGTAAACTGGCAGGATAGCTTCACCAGCTTATGCTCTTGTTCCTCCAGGCACTTTTTAGCCATGCTCCTAATGGCCTCGTCGGTGGAACCTTTCACCGAGGCCATCGGAGGAGATGAAGATGATAGTTGAGGAGGATCACGACGGGGAGCCTTGCCTTGGTGGTGTCTGCGATGCCTAACAATGGCACTGTCGATAATTGAAGACCGGCTCTCTCGATCAACCGACCTAGTCCACTGTCTCTTTGCCGGGGTCTGGTGGCTTCCCTGGGGATCAGTCATGGCTCGTGGTTGCGATGGCCTTCCTTGGAAGGAGTGAAATCTACCACGGGGTACGACAGCTTGGGGCATAAGGATCCTTGGCTGCTGTTGGGTGGCCAGGGACCGGTGTTGATGTTGTAACTGTCACACTGCCAAAATCAGAACCTGCATCTACTGGGTAAGCACGGTGAGCAGGACATCCACCAGGGACGGTTGTGGTGGAGCGGGATGCTCCCTCTCTGGGCTATGTGGGCCTTCGTGAGTAAGGTCTCTCACACGACTTGTGGAGGCTTCCCGCATGCATGTTACCACCATGCCTCGGGCAGAGCTATTTGTAAGTTGGGGGACTCGTTTGACTAGGAACGTGTCCTGCCCCCCTTCTTGGTGTGCCAATTTGTTGCCACCTGGACCGTCGTGGCCTGCAGCTCTCACGTGGTGCCGGTCGTCATCCTCCTCGCCTAGAATCTTGCATGCC
Source organism: Areca catechu (assembly GCA_021397845.1). NCBI lineage: Eukaryota > Viridiplantae > Streptophyta > Magnoliopsida > Arecales > Arecaceae > Areca > Areca catechu. The sequence continues at coordinate 68,666,809 of CM038045.1, forward strand.
AGGGATCCTGGTGGGGGAACTTCGATGATCAAGTCAATGGACGATCTAGGAGAATATATCCTTCTCAGTGGATCCCTGTAAGGTCTCCATGCTCAGAGGTGTTTTAAGGAAAGAATGAAGTGGGAGTTGTAACGGAGAAGGAGAGCTCGAGCGATGGTGGCTTTGTTCGTTGAGACTCTTCCGATGAATTCTCTGGTAGCCTCAGAGTGCTCTCTCTTGCTTGCTCCTTTACTTACTTTTGCTTACCTTGTTTGAAGGCCCCTGTAGTGTCTTTTGTAGACCATTGGTACTATATGTTACCAACCTTGGGTTCTCCCCCTTCTGGGGGTGCTCGAAGGTCAACGATTGGTAGTGTATGGGGATCGTGCCCCGGTGCCCTCTCCCTTCATGGTAGGGAGCTATGTCGTGGACTCTGACATCCTGGAAGGATGCCATGCTTAGAAAAACTTGGCAGAGCCTCGATCCGGGGATAGCCACTCTAGGATTTGAATCCCTTGGCATGACCTTCTCTTTCCAGATGGTGTGAACGATCAGTGGAGTGCAGTGCCTCAGGAGGAGCACTCTTTCCTGACCAGTGCAAACTATGGTAGAAGAGATCCTGGTGCTCTTGTGAGACACTCCTCTGTAGGTCGGCGTGCTCTCCCTTCATAGGTCTTGAGCAGCGTGCCACCGCCTGCTGGGTGTACCAACCTTGCCACGAGCCATAGTGGATGTAGTAGCATTTCCTTCTTTTCGCCCTGGGGGCTCCTGAGATGCGGTTGACCTTGACCAGAGGGATAGCCTCGAGCTGGTAGACCTTTCCATCGAAGGGCACTCGGCTCGAGGGGAATGAGCTCAACTTCGATCAGGGGCTCGACCTCGGGGGAGCCATCCAGGTAGAAGGGCCGAGGAAAGGGAGCTCAGCTTCGACCGAGGGCTCGACCTCGGGGGAGCTATTCGGTAGAAGGGCTCGAGAAAAGGGAGCTCGACTTGCCTGGGGCTCGACCTCGGGGGAGCCACCATGGTAGAAGGGCTTGAAGAAAGGGAGCTCGACTTCGACTGGTGGCTCGACCTTGGGGGAGCCACCCTGGCAAAAGGACTCAAAGAAAGGGAGCTCGACTTCGATCGGGGGCTCGATCTCGGGGGAGCCACCCTGTTAGAAGGGCTCAAGAAGAGGAGCTGACATGGCAATATCCATCAGCGCAGCTGCCAGTTGGATCCGAGGGGGACTCCACGTCAGCGATCTCATCGCATCAATGAGTATGATTGATTTCTTTGGTAGATGTTTCTACTTATCCAATTATTCGATAGTGATGTTATAGATTTAATAAAGGATCACCTAAAATATTAAGTTGCTCGGCTCATGCATTTTATTGGATATAATTTGGTTAGGGATCTTATTAATTCATCTTTATGATCATTTTTGTTCTCATCTTTGGATGTACATATTTATCTTTATATGTCAATGTATATCTTTGTTTGACTATGTTGTTTGTTTATTAAGTTGCTATAATAGCATCTAAGCTACTATAGCCTTTTATAATTATAGTAGAATATGTAATAAATGTAAGGTAGCTACACTTTCGGCCTTGTTTTGTACATCAAAAAATAATTGTGATAATATTTATGCATAAAACATTGGTTGTAGAATGATTTGAATTGTAGCTATTTCATATAGATTGACCTTGAAATTAGGGATCGAGCAAAAGCATACTCGCTTAAAAAAATAGATGAAACCGGAGACTTAAAATTAGAAATGAGAAGATTATGTACAATGATTGGAAGATATGGAGGAGAAAGTTTATGTTTGAAAGAATATATGGCCGAACTAATAGGAGAGATAATTAAATTATTAGAAAATGTAAGAATTTTAAAAGGAGAGGCAATAGACATCAAAGAGGAGGCATTAAGATCGAAGGTTGAATGAGTAGTGTCGCAAAGAGAGCTTGCATAGTATGCTAGAAGGGAGAAGTTTTATGTTATTGAAATCATGCTTTCATGGATTACTACAAGAAAATAAAATATTAGTGATGGCTAATTACCATCACTAAAGACTAATTTGTCATCACTAATAGTATTAGCAATACTAAGCCATCGCAATAGTATTAGCGATGCCATCTGAATAAACATTATGCTAAAAGTGACTATTAGTGACAACACAAAAAGTCATTACTAATAATAGTTATTAGCCAAGATTATCAACGATGACAAATATCATTGCTAATAGTTTTTCAGTTTTTTTAAATAAATAAATAAATAAATAAATAAATAAATAAATAAATAAATAAATAAATAAATAAATAAATAAATAATAGAGATGGCGCTCTCCCTCGCTAATAATCTAAGCTATCCATAAAAATACTTTAGCGACGGTAATAGCCATTGCTAATAATTTTTTATTTTTTAAAAATAATAATTATTTATTAAAAATCTATTTTAATTATAATAAAATAGTAATTATATTTTTTAAATCATGTTATAAGTAAATTGATAATTAAATGCCATAATTATAAATAAAAATTAATTATATTATATTAATATTATAAATTACATAATTTTATAAATTATCGTTGCTTTACAAGCAAAAAAATTAAATACATAATTTTTAAAAAAAATCAAATGAGATCCTCCTTGTCGTCGTCCTTCTCTTGCTACTCTTATACATCCTCTCTAGTAGCTGGTAGATGAGAGCCAGATATCCCAGTATCCTATAACAAAGAAAAATAAAATATCATCAATAAGTTTCGATATATAAGCATATATGTCGATATGGAAGTCTATCTTTCGATATACTCATTCAATTCTTGAACATATTATTTCTATATATTTCATTTGATAACAGAAAGCTACAGAGACTCTCGGCCCATCAATTAGATGGTTGGATTAAATTTTTATCCTTTATATCCCCTTTTTCAACTCAAGCCTAAATATATGAAGCTTCTAATATAAAAATTTAAAATAAGTAGAAATTTATGAATAGACTTATCAATTGTGATGGCTATGACAACGAGGCTAATTGATCATAAAGATGCAGGTCCCGAAGACCTTCAATGAGCATATCGTAGATGACATGCTGAAAGATCTTAGATCATTGGATAAGAAGTCACTACATAGTGTCCTGGATATGTGCATCACCCCATGTCTAGATCATCGAGACTTGAAAGGAGGATGCCGAAAAAAGGTGAGCTATTAAAGGGTCGAAGCTATGCCCGAATTCTATGACCCGGCTCCTACTCACCCCTCAGATGGCCTGACCATCTCTTGATATCAAGAAGGGGCTGAGAGGATGGGTTCTCACCATGCTGTGATATGATGTATTTTATATAATTTGCCTATATAGTTTACAAATTAATTAGCCTAATTTTACATATCAGTATATATAAAAATTAATACTTAATGTTTTATGTTGTTATTGCTATACATTGAGATCTCAAATCTAAGTAACACCAGTCCTCCTGGACTGGTATGTGGCTTCCCATAACTACAGTTACCTCGATGCATAACCCAACTACCATATCTATAATAAATAAATAATAAAAATAAATAAATAAATAAATAAATATATATTATCAATTTAACATGAAATTAATATAGGAGTAGAATTCTTATCAATTTATATGCTAGTACATGTATGCCAATGGAGCCGCCAGTGTGCTTGATCAGATCCTATTGGATCGTATGCTTCTATCATACCTTTTATTGCCTACCGGAGTACTCCTCATTACTCTGCTAGTTATAAAGGGCATCTCATACATCTACCTGCATCCAGTGATCTCTAAAAGACTTCTATGGTGGCCTGTTTGAGACTATATAGCCCTTCCTAAAGTCTACATGTCACCACCTCCTTGAAGATTGGCTGGCTAGCCTCCTCATCCCAAGAAGTTTTGAATCGGTAATACTCCTACAAGTAAAAGCAAGCTTATATTAAATAAATAAAATATAAATATTTAATAAATTTAAAGATTAAATATATTTGACTTATAAGGAACATCTCTTAGGCTGCATTACATGCCTTCAATGGTGGTGGGGACACCGGAGGCACCAGAATAAGATAGAGGCTTTTCAATCCTCTGTGAATTGATCAATAATTTATGAGTCCATCTGTAATAAGGGCTTAGCTCATCTGAGTCTATTTTAGTTATTATTTTAGTATTTTGAGTTGTTATTTCAGTTCTGTACTTGTCAGCTCATGTTGAGCTAGTTCAGTCCAATGCTAGTCAGCTCATGTTGAGCTAATTTTATTTTTTGAGTCCTGTCCAAGCATACTGAAGACTCAAGACTATATCATACAAGTGAAGACCAAGTCCAACTAGATTGAAGACATGGAAGTATAGCCCAAGTCCAACCTAGCTTGAAGATTTGAAGACCCCAGGAGGAAAATTCAGAAAACCCCGATTTCTTGCAGATGCCCTCCAGATGCCCAGTTCCCTTCCAGATGCCAAAGTATATTCATAGATAAGGGCATCCATGATTCCAAAGGTCCATCTGCATCCTATCCCAAAGAAATCAAGCCCAGGTGCCAAGCCCAAGCCCCTAAGAAGCAAGATACCAGGGAATATTCCTGCTACCTGGCTACCAGGCCACCCCAGCTTCCAGAGGCCCAAACCCATGCACCCGAGCCCCTTTGGACCGGCCTTTTGCTGCTCCTAGAAGCCCAACACACCTCCCTAGGTGTCCTTGGAGTCTTGACCAAGTCAAAATAATTTTTAGGATTTTTCTACCTAATATTTCCTTATTTTCTAGCTAGGGTTTGAGAGGGAAAATGATTCTTATGTAAAGACTTATGTACCCTTACTTGGAGCCCAAGGTTAAGGATCTATTTAAGGGACCCTAGCCTCTTGTATGAGGAGAACTTTTGATGAATGAAAACCTTGAGTTCTTCTATTGAGTGGTGTGATACCCTGCTGTGTGCATAAAGGGGTTTGTGAGAGTTCTTCTTCCCGGTGTTTGCAATCATCTTCCTGCTGCCAACAAACCCTCCAGATCCCTGGATGCCCACTCTAAAAGAAGCCTTCCCTTGCTGTTTTTACTTTTTTTTCTTGTTCCTTTGTGAGCTTTCTAACCCCTGACAGGTCGTTTGCAGGTCCCTGAGTTCCTACGAATCCAACGACTCCAGCCAAGCCTCAATCGGATCACCGAGCAGAAAGTCGGGTATCCGCGGGTCTTTGGCTCGGTTTTCCAGGCCGCATCCATTGAGGAACGAGAGACCCCTTCGCTGTGATCTTCACAGACGTTGTCAGGTACACCCCTCTACCTCCAGTAGTTTTATTGTAGGAGAACTTGCCCTAACCGAGGCTTCTCAGCCCCGGCGGTCCTTCTTTGCTACTTTTCTAGGTCCTAATCTGCATGCTGATCTTCAAAAACTCATACAAAATTCCCTACAAATAATTTTGATCTGAAATTTGGGAATTAATCACCTAACTCAACATGTAAAACATACAAAAAAAATTGCATGCATATTAGTTCCCCATCAAATGGCTATCGGAGAACTTGTTCACCAATTCTGGCATTAATCAATGAATGATCCTAGTAACCACCCGAAAAACTCTAGACTCTCCGAATGTACTATAAAATTAAAATTTAGTAATAAACATTAACTCTAAAATAATTACATTTTAAACATATTAAAATAAAAATATAGTATTTATAAGTGGCTTGAATGTAGATGAGCTCTCTATTCTCTGATTGAATCGGATGTGCTATGAGCCAGGCGGGTCCTTGATTATCATGTTGAGTCTAAGAGCCAGTCACTACTGCATATGATTGTGGGATCACTAGTGACACTACATCCTCTAATCCTGATCGCAAAATATCTAATATAAAGAATGTTATAATAGATAATAAAGTATAAAATAATATAAATTTTTTTTAAAGTTTTAGAATTTATCATGTGGTATAAAAGGCACAAAATCATGCAAGCTAGCAGCATGATTGCTTTCTCCTTAAGAAATCTATCCTCTAAAGCTCTCTCTTGGCTGGTATAGCTTCAATCTTTAGAAGATATAATGTATAATCTCTAAATATAAAAATACATAGATTAATTGAATTAATTATGGATGGAATTGCAAGATTTAAAATGATGTAATACAAGTATTTAAATTAATTCAACATGTTGGTGGGAAAAATGCTTGGGTCAAGAACAAGAGGCTTAAGTTAGCAAACATGGCCCATTGGCCCAACTACATAATATGATTGACTCATAATTTGAAGCCTAGAAGTGAGTTGGCCAAGCTAGATGACTCAATGATATGCGTTGTCCAATCACTCATCAGATGGATGAGGACAATGCTAACCAAGTAAGCTAGCTATGCATTCGCTGGCCATGCATTAGATGAGGTCCTTAAGTGAAGGCAAGGCTCCAATGCTATCAGGTAGTTCTGGGGCCAGTACATTGATCACTTGTTGGTAGGGTTCTTGATTAGAGAAAGTCACCAACTCTAATACTATCAAGCAAGGCAACGTCTCAGGCACCTGATTAGCCTCACCTTTCGACTAACCCTTCATCGAGGGAGATGATGCCTCTCCCACCTGATTAGATAAGTACCAGGCCTTCAAGTAACCCCATATGAGTAAGGCTTGGTCACATACTTGCTATGCACCTCGGTCGCTTTGTCCATCCCATCATTCCCTGGGAGTCAGACATCTCTTCCATTCGGTCATACCTAACTAAGCTCCGAATCTCTAAACACTTTCATCTGAGCAAGCCTTGGTAGCAACTAATAGTGAATGCCTACCGACCACTCTTTGGGCTTATCCACGCACTAGAATTGTGGTAGTCCCTCCACCCGTTCATGAAGAATACCCTAATTGGCTAAACCATGTCAGATGCCATCCACCATCTCCGTCCGAGCAAGCTTCGATAATAGTTAATGCATGTGTTCGGGGATCCAACAAATACTCATGACCACTCAACAGATTTAACCACACACTTGGCATGTAGTATTCCCCTAGCCCATCCATCCATCTACTAGGAGGAATGTCCTACTCAATCAATTTGGCCACCTGTTGACTACCTTCATCAATTTGGCCTCAATAGCAGTCTATCTAGCACGGTCCAATGGCCCCAAAGTTATCGGATGCTCTACCTTTAGCCAAAGTTGCTTAGAACATTCCCTCGGCTGACCAGGCTTAAGATACTAGAAAAGCACTTAGGCTGACAGACACTTAGGCGATGCATCCAATTGATTTCCCCAAGGATCAATGCTCCAATGTTCACTACTACGGCCTCCACCATGTGGCTAGGCTTCCCGTCATGCCTTAAGTTCCCTAATGATTGCTATATCTCCACCATTAAGGGAGGCTTGCTTAAGTTTACAGGTAGTCCATATCACCATTAAAGAGGCATGGCAAATCATATGCAAACAACAAGGTTTGCAACAAGCTCTGGCAACACGTGAAAAGTTCTGTCACTTTTCACTAGATCCATCAAGATCCATGTCATTTTGAAAATATCCCTATCCTTCACCTATAAAAAGAGTCTCTATGCAAGCTCTCAAGGTATGCAGAAATTCCCCCACTCCTCATACTATTGGCCTGAGAGTTGATTTGAGCATCGGAGGGCATGCATTAGAGCCACTTCTAGCTAGGACTTTTTTTATATACTTTTAGCTTTTTGGAGAGCTACTTGTGCCACTGACTCTAGCACCTCCATCATCTCTATTGTTTGACGATTTTCAGTACCAATAAAAGAGAAGGGTTGATATATAATTATGGGGAGTGTAACCTAAAATTGGGTTAGCAATGCCATCCAAGAGAGCTATGTCTCGCTGCACCAAGACTGCCACCTCTTGGCTAGTGAAAAGGTCTGTAGAAAGCCAAGCAAATGACCAACCTCAACCTGCACCTGCAGGAGTTTCTTCATCCTAACAAATGGTAATGGTTAGTATAGAGCAGTTTAACTTGCTCTTCACATAGGTTCAAAACTTAGTGACAACTGTCTAGACTATACAAGCCACCCCTATGCCACTTCTATAACTCAACCTCCACTAATGATGCCACCTATAGCTTCTCAGCCTATTATGTAGCTGATGCTTGCATTGCCTCCTACAACACTCCATGCTCGCCTAATAGTTGAAGTGGCACCTCCACCACTAGAGTAGTGCAGGTTCCTCCTAAGGACCCCAAAAAAATTGCTCATCATTATCATCACCCTATGAGCCTATGATCGAAGAGACAATGATCTCGGATCCCCAGATTGGAGCATGACTTTATCCTGGGTCACCGATCCTCTCAGTGATTGGAGACCCTAGATGTTTGAGATCCCAGGGTCGAGCAAAAGCTTAAGGAGTTAGATTGATGGATTAGGATGATTCCTAACCTCTCCTTGATGCCAAATGATAGGTTTAAAAATGACCCACCTTTTGATGCCAAAATAATGCAAGTGCCATTTCCCCTACACTTCAAGATATCACAGCTTGAAAGTCATGGAAGGCAAAGCAAAAAGCAATGTAATGGTATATGGAGATTGAGATAAGTTTTATGATTTATTATCCAATGGTTATATAGTGTAGAGAAATTTAATCTCGGATGTTGAATGAAATTCATAGGTACATCTATCGATCTCCTAGCATGTGCTTCATTTGGTCATATTTTTTAGACCTTTGCACCATCAATCGAAGAATTTAAATATTGTCAACCTATAATTAGCATCAATGCTACTTTCTTATATGGCAAGTAATAGGAGTAGATGATGATTGCAACCGTTATAGATGGAACAATCAAATATTTTCATTTGCATTTACTATAGTGGATAAAGAGTTAGCTAATACATTGAGTTGGTTTTTAGCTTATCTAAGATGTCATGTTATATCACATCAGAATATCTATTTAATTTCATATCGGCATCCATATATACTATCCATCATGAAAAATGAATATCTTAGTTAGTAGCCACCAAATGCATATCAGGTATATTGTTTGTATCATGTAGCAAGCAATCTTAACACAAGGTTCCAGGATACAAAACTAAGAGATTTGGTTAAAAAATTGAAATGCAAATACAAGTCAAAAAGTTTACTAAGTATATAAGTAAGATTGAAAACATGAACTCCAAAGCCATTCAATAGTTAAATATTTTTTTTTGAAAAGATGGATACTTGCACATGATAGTGGTCAAAGATTTAAAACTTTACCTACTAATTTATTAGAATATTTCAATGGAGTCCTAAAAAATGCTCACTTCCTACCTGTAACTTCACTGGTATAACTGACATTCTTTTATCTTGTATCATATTTTGATGGCTGATGTGCACAGGCAGAGGATGCATTATTTAGATATGAAAGATTTACTTATTTTATCATTACTTATGTGAGTGCCAACCAATCAAAAGCTACGTCCCATAACGTGACAAGATTTGATAGGACAAGTGGAGTGTTTCAAGTACAAATGGCATTGCATGATCCCTATATAAACAAAGATAATAATATTCAGGTAAAATTATGGACAACTCTTTCTTTTATCTATCTTTTTATTATATGCAATTTATCATTAAATTAATTATTTATAAAAAGTTTTGGAGTGTAGACAGTTTAGTTATCAGACATACATGTATGTGCCAAAAGTTGCAATACTATCACTTGCCTTGTTCGCATATGCTAGCTGCTTGTGCTCACATAATAATTGATTTCTAGTGCTATGTTTGTAGGATCGATGCCTGGTGTGGACACCAGAAGTAGAAAGAAACTTCACTCCAACAAGTCCTGTAATTACTTCTAAATTTCATTGATCAAAAGTGTTTTAGTCCTGTAATTACTTCTAAATTTCATTTACTGTAAGTCTATTTCAGGTTTTAAAGTCTAGGTCAGTCAAGTCAGTTCAGTTGAGTTAAGTCATGAAAGCCAACAACAAGACTCAAATTTTGGATCCCAGAATTTGACTACATGAGGAAGAGAAGACACACCAACCAAGCAAGAGAGAAGGACCATCAACTAGGCCCCACTTATGGCACCATATCAACAAAGATGCCATATAAGCAAGATTTAATCAAGTGACCCCACTTGGCGCCACATGTCATCCTGAAATTCATATCCAAGTAGAAGGCCACTTCAACATGCCACATCATCAGCCAAGGATGCCATCTCACCAGCCACCTCATCACCTTTGGGCACCAACAAAGGAAATTCAAAAGAATCCAAAGGTGGCCGACCAAAGAAAAACTCAAATTCAAGGAGGTCGGCCACATCCCTCCCAAATCCTTTGTAACCAAACCCTCCACCAAATCCTCCAACCCCCCTTGTAATCCTCCTTAATCTATGGGTTTCAAATTTCAAATAAGTTGTAAGGCTTTTTTTTAAGCCCTGGGATGTCCCATTGAAAAGCTATTGATGGAGATGAATGAAAAATGAAGTTGAAGTTGTAGTCTTATGTTATTTCTTTGAGTGATTGTTCCTAAGCCCCCCCCCCCCACTCGAATCTACTTTCTTCTCCAAGCCATCCAACGCCAAGTTCAAGAAGGAGACATTAGAGCCGGCCAAACCATCTCAGACTTCCTTCCTTGCTCATAAATTATTCCATCCCTTCCATATTCTTGCTTTCTTCTTCCTTAACTTTTGATCTTCATTGCAGGGTCCTTCGAAGTCTTTGAGTTGTGAACAGGGTTCCCCTTGACAATGAACCAACAAGCTGAAGTCCAAGCCATGCGTTCTGATCTCTATTATCCAAGTTCTCCAGTCCAGAGCATCGGTAGTTTCAAGGCTTGAAATCATTAGAAGGTTGGAAAGCTCAACAAGGTAAGTCCTCAATCATTAGCCCCTATTGTCTAGATCTTCTTTCTTCTTAGTTTTAGGATTGTGTCTAATCATGTAATAGTCCCTTTTCATGTAATCCTTAAGACTTATTATGATGAGTACAATGCTAGTGTAATTAGGTTTCATTGCTCTACATACACTAATCAAATCATTAATCATATGCTTGCTGCATCAACGCCCCAACCAACTATCCAAAAGGAACGTTCCTATTTAAAGTGGTGGTTTATCTCTCTTAAAGCAGGCAGCACAGCAACTTCGAGGTGCACAAGTCGACTCCCCCATCGAGCACCGCAGCATCAACCCAGTGTACTATCACCGAGCCGGCTCCCGCTTAGGGATAAGCACCGCAGCACCGCCTAAGGGATGTTAACGTGGCACTAGTCTCACCTTAACAGTGGCACCCACACTCCGTGGGCCTAGACCCCCTCCAATCGCCTAGATGAGGATGTGAGCTTGGTGCGGGCACTAGACTCAGAAGAAGACTTCAGGGCTCCATCTGGATCTCTGATTGACATTGCCCGAAGAATTAGGGTTTTCTGGTTTTGTAATAATGGTTGACTTGGTCAACTCAATTTTAGTTTGAGTCTGTATTTCCCTGTAATTTAAATTTTGTTGAGTCATGTTGACTCAATACAAGTCCTAGTAGTGGTCTAGGTCTTCTCCAAGGTGCCACATTTTCTCCCAGGACCAAGCAAGTGGGCGCCACACTCCCAGCCACACGCCAGAGTCCAGGAGGTGCCACATCTCCATCCAGTGTGCCTTGGTCCACACACCACAAGAAAGCAGGTCCCTTCTTTCATGCGCCACTTGGGGGAGAAATCCATCAAGATACCTCAATCCAAGGAGGAGCCAACTTCTTTCCAGATAAACCCAAGCCAGGATGGCAAGAATTTTTCTTGAAGAGAGGATCAAGGAGGTGCCCCACAATGTTCCATAAAAACCCAAGTTATAAAAGGGAAGAGAGCATGTCTTGGGGAGAAAATCAAGGAGGCACCCAAAAGTTTCCTAAAGTGCCAAAGTCATGAAAGGAAGAAGCCTAAACTTGTGGAGCAAGACTAGGAGGTGTCCAAAAGAGCCAAACCATGAAGGGAAAATCCTTGATTCATGGAGAGATACTAGGAGACACCCCCATAACCTGCCATTTGGAGCTGATTTTCAAGTTTTCTTGGAGTTTTTGGGCTGCCCACTCATGGAAGGAGTCTTGGGAAGAGAATTTGATGCCTAAAGTGTGGGTTAGTCCTATTAGTCCCACATGGGAAGTGTATGAAATTTTATTTCTTTGTTATGTCTATATATTCAACTCTATGTAACTCTTGAAAAAATGATGATGAATGAAATCAATTTCTGTGTGAGCAACTTTGTGTTTCTCTCTTCCGCACTTGTATTCAGGTGTTGAGCTCCGTGAGAGAGTAAATCCGGGTTCCCTAGGAACCTTGAGGAGGTGTGAGATCTCCAACCCCAAAACCCTAGCTTAGTCCACCCATCTCTACTCCACCACCACCAAACCCTAATTTTCCATCTTCATCCCATGGCCCCTCTCTTCCACATCGAAGCCGGTCACCAGCATCCAGGTTCAGATCAACTATTTCAACTACAGAGCCAGTTCAAAGAAGAGTCAGATCAGTATCAAGATCTCCAGAACTTCTACATCCAACAATCTTCATTAAGTACTCAGGTCAGTGTCTTTCTTTGAGTTTCTGGTTCTTTTTTTTTTGTTCTTCTTCCAGATCCCGAGTTCGAGAAGAAGGCCAACCTTGCCATAGGACTACAATCCGAGGATCCATTGCGAAGATACCCCGTCTCCAAGGATCCTACAATCTACTCGACAGTGTCCTTCAATTGAAGCAATGAGAGACATCACAGTCAGGTATAAAACCTTCTCTTCTCTCTTCGTCTGTTTCTTGAAAGAGGAGTAAACCCTAGGTCTGGGGGTTTCTCAATCCCCAGCGATCCTACTTCTGAGTTACTCTGATAATCCACTCCTTTTAATTGTGCTTTCTGTCATTTCCTAGTTTCTATCAACTTAGTTTAACTTTACTTTGAGTCAAAGCCAATTTCTGAAATATATATATATAAAAAAAAGAATTAATCTAATTTTACTTCCGCATACGCTTCTTTATTCTTTGTTCTGCATCAGGCTGATCTTGACATCAAAGAAATTCTACTTAGATAGGAGGTCCCGCTTGTAGGGAATCCTCGATGTGATAAGCTGGTCATACACCTCTCAGTCGGTAGGCTCCACGTTGGTATCCTAGTTTGGAGAGCTATCAGGATCGCTCCAAACCCATTTGACCCTCTCGATGGAAGTGAAGAAGTAACAATTCTTCCTCCCTTTGATGGAAATTGGGTAGTCGAAATGTAGGGTCCCCTACCGGGGGGCCATAAACCACTACCCCCTTTTCGAGGGATGGCACTTCAGGGTGAAAAGGGCCATAAAGAGAGAAAATCGGATGACTATGCCATGATAGTGGCATAGGATGATAAAGGAACAGACGACTCTAAAAAAGTTTGGGATGAGTTTGACGGGGACTAGCCTGTAATTATCTAAGAAGGATAGGTTGAAGGGATGAAAAGGATAATGGAAGCCTGCGATGAAGAAGTCCTTGTATAGAGCAATCTTGTGGGGCTCACCTGAGGTAACCCTATCATCGGGACCAAGGGTTGAGATCCAAATAGTCTCCAGAATCCCGTACACCCCTCACAGGCAAAGGGAATCCGCCCTGGTCATCATCGAGATAGAACTCGACGAACATGCCAGGTCCAGATTCTGGGCCACCGGAGGGGGAGGAAGAGCTAGGATGCTATGATTACCCACACAATGAGGCCCCGGGCGACCCTAAACGGAACGTCCTTCTTCTCACTATATGAAGGAGGAGACCTAACTAGAGGCGATCTCTCAACATCCGGGAGACTCAAGATGCACTCCAAGAGATGATGCTCACTCTCAAAGGAACTCATGGGTACCTAAGAGAGAGAAAGAAGGAGGATGGGCCAAGATTGAAGAGAGGAGAACTGAGGCTGCGAAGAAGAATGCCCTCTTGGGATGACCCAAAGGGAACAGGAAGGACAAGGAGGAACGACTGACCTGAAGCTAGTAAGGGTTCAAGGCATCAAAGTGGGTCAAAAGCTTCTCTCTTTTCTCTTCTCTTCCCCTTCCCTGTGACTCCCTGAAGATCGATAAAGTGAAAAGCCTTCTTGGAGAAGATGGGAAGCCCTTGTTTAAACCCCCTAACGGTTGGATGTGGTGATTCCACTATATCCTCCACAGGCACGTGGTGGTTCCTCGTAGGTGGATGTCCCGTCCCCTCGATCACTCCCCTGGACCATAGGTGACACATTGGGAGGTGCGAGAGCATCATTTCGAACCACCATCACTTTGCACGTGGCAGCCATCAGATGCCTGGCAATGGATACGTAGATCGTCAAAGGTCATGCCAATTAAATGCGACCCCATAGGTCGCTCCACATTAGTGACTTCGAACAACTCCCTTCACCTTGAGCCTAGAAGATCGTGGCATGCTCGGGACTCAGGAGTGGAAGGAATCTGATGTGGCATTCGATGTGGCAGCATGATGCCAACTTGGCTTCGAGCTAGGTGGAGCCCTGGGCCGAGTAGAGCTCTAGGCTGAGTTGAGTCCCGGGCCGAGTAGAGCTCTAGGTCGGGTAGAGCTCTGGGCCAAGCTGAGCCCTAGGCCAAGTAGAGCTCCGGACTAGGTAGAGCTCCAGGCTAGGTAAAGTGCCGGGTGAGTTGGGCTCTAGGCCGGGTAGAATCCTGGGGTCGAGCTAGCCTCTGCACAGGTTGTGGCAGGCAACGATCCGACAAAAGCTACAACCTCCCAACAGAAAATATCATGACGAGAGAATTCTGACAACGCCACTTCGAGAGCAGGCTACCGTAATTATGCCTAGCAGAAAAGCATACCTCATGGGGGAGTGCTTCGCCAGGCTTTCAAACTTTGCCTCGTAGCATCCATCTTCTATATAGGTGAGAGGGACACCCGGCCAAGGTAAGCAAGCTATCCCCCGCTCACTCATAGAGAGATACATACCCTTCTCTCCATGGTGGCCCAGGCCATCGTGTCATAGGTTTTGTCCTCGATCGTCATACTAACTTGAGCATCTGAATGTCCCCACCAGTATCCCCAGCCTAGGTTCTTTTTGCAGGGCTGATCACCTGGGTTCAATGTAAGAGAGACATGGGAGGTGACCTTCTTCAAAGCATTGGACGTGACCTTGAACCCATCAGAGCTACAGGTGAAGGCGACCCAGGCTACAACAATGACCATTTATGATCATTGTGAATATGATCATTTATGATTGTTGCAAAATTTTTAAATTTGGGTTCAACCTATAACTTGTAAATGACTGTTGGCTGGTCCATCCAAATTAGGTTAACCCATAATTTGTAAATAACTGTTAGCTGGTCTAATCCAAACTTAAAAACCATAATTTAACTGATAAATGAAATTGTAGGTTCAAAATTAAGCTATTAAAAATTGAAACTATGGGTTGAACCCACAATTTAACTGGAAACTGAAACTGTGGGCTAAACCCTCGATTGCAAAATATAGCTATTTTTTAGACCGTTTCTTATTGTTTTAATTTTTTTCTATTTTGAGCATTCATTTTTAATGGAGATGGGAAAACGGGTAGCAATGTCACCGGTAGAAGATAGGATGCATGCTGCCATGATGTACGGGGGCTATGGGAGGAGGGGGCAGTGGGGTGCGGGGAGAGGGGATAGGTCGATGAAGGATGGTTCTGTTGGGGGGGGGGGGGGGGCCGCGGCGGAATGCTTGCCGGGTGAGGGGGAAGGACGAAGAACGACAGGGGAGGGCCGAGGGAGGAGGCTGGGGGAGGAAACCGTTACAGGGGGAAGAGCACTGCTGATTTAGATTCCGCCTGAGGGGAGGGGGAGAACGCTACTATGAGGGAAGGCCAGGGCTTGATCTATTTTTAGAAGACATAGTGAAAAAAAAATATTTTTTTATTGGGATCACGAAATTATGGGTTCATCCCATATTTTGAAGTGATTATACTAGCATGAGCTGGCCATCTGAAATTATGGATTGAATCCATAATTTTAAACATGATTTTTTTCATAATAAAATAAATATAAATTTATAAATATTTTTAAAATAATTTTAATTTTTAAATTAATTTTTTAATATTATTTTGAAAAAATTATTATATTTTATAGTGTCCGTCTCAAATGATTTTTGTTCGGTCAAGCACATAAGATTTGTCCAATGGCTCATACTCTTTTTTTTTTGGTGTTGCCTCGATAACTTGCTATCAAGTTGCCTCAAAACATAACTAGCTAGTGCTAACTCGCTGGCTGAGATAGAAGAATAATCTTTTGCTTCTTTTATACTCTTCTCAAGGTCGATAGCAAGGATTTTTTTAAAAATAATATAAAAAAATAATTATGAAAATAGGTTTTTAAACTATATTTATCAAAAATAGATAATACGTGGCAGGTTTTGGGATGCGTGGCATATTACGGAACACGTGGTGTTGCCGTTAAGACCGTCGTAGCCCGTAGCTGCTGCCGGCACCGGAGTGCGTTCCTTTCGCTGCCTGCCGGTCCTCTGCTCCTGAACCTGCGAAACAGGGGTTAGTGACCCGGGCCGGGGTTTCCGGCGGGGGCACTCCGACGATCAAGTCAGTGACGATCCAGGAGAACATATCCTCCTGGTCGGGCCCCTCTTGATAGACTCCGCACTAGGAGGAGTGGAAGACGTGTTAGTGAAGGAGAAACATAGCAGGGAAAGAGTGATAGCGAGGACAGAGGGGTTCCCTGTTCCTCCACTTCTCCTTGTTTCCCGGTGGTTTTTCCTCAACTGTGGTGTTGGTGGTGGCGCTTTGCTCTCTCTGTCGAGCTTGCACTTGTGTTGGTGGTGGATTGTTGTTTGTTACTACTGGTGTGTTTTTTCTGTTGTTACCTCCCCCTCTTTGGGGGTGCCGATCGTTCTTTGTAGTTGGAACTTGGCCATTTGGAGCCTGCCTCGGGATCCTCGCTGGGTTGGCAGGCGCGTGCGGCAGGGTTCTGTGCCGTGGACAGGATGCCTTTCCTAACAGGTGATAGGGGAAGCTTCCATTCCTTTTGACATCCTCTCCGGTCGCTCCATTCCGGGAAGCCTGGCAGAGTCTCTATCCGGGGGCCGTCGTCCAAGGGGTGCGTGCTCTCTGGTTGGCCCATCCCCTGGAAGTACGGCAGGACAGGTAGTTATGGCGGCATGGGGGGCGCCGTTCTGTGGTCCTCGGGTGGCTCGTCGGCATCCTGGGATGGCAGGGTCTGCTCCGGTCTGGGTGCTCCGAGCTCATGCGATCACCTTGGTAGAGAAGGGAAGAGTGCGGGCTCGGTCCAGAGGGTGTGCGCTCTGAGAGGCTCCACATCAGCGGGTGAGCTCTTGGCTTGACCTCGACCGCATGGCACTAACCTTCGAGGGTCTCGCTCTAGAGGGCGAAAGACGGACCCGGTCCAGAGGGTGCGCGCTCGGAGATGAGATCTTGGCTCGACCTCGACCGCAAGGCACTAGCCTTTGTGGGTCTCGCTATGGAGGGCGAAGGACTGACCCGGTCCAGAGGGCGCGTGCTCGGAGAGGCTCCATATTGGCGAGCGAGTGCTGAGCTCGACCTCGACCGCAGGGCACTAGCCTCCGAGGGTCTCGCTCTGGAGTGTGGAGGACGGACCCGGTCCAGAGGGCACGTGCTCAGAGAGGCTCCACATCGGTGGGTGAGCACTGAGCTCGACCTCGATCGCAGGGCACTAGCCTCCGAGGGTCTCGCTCTGGAGGGCGGAGGACGGACCCAGTCCAGAGGGCACGCGCTCCGAGAGGCTCCATATCGGTGGGTGAGCACTTAGCTCGACCTCGATCGCATGGCACTAGCCTCCGAGGGTCTCGCTCTGGAGGGCGGAGGACAGACCTGGTCCAGAGGGTGCACGCTCGGAGAGGCTCCACATTGGCGGGTGAGCGCTGAGCTCGACCTCGACTGCAGGGCACTATCCTTTGAGGGTCTCGCTTTGGAGGGCGGAGGACGGACCCGGTCCAGAGGGCGCGCACTCGGAGAGGCTCCACATCGGTAGGTGAGCTCTTGGCTCGACCTCGATCGCAGGGCACTAACCTCCAAGGGTCTCGCTTTGGAGGGTAGAGGATGGACCCGGTTCAGAAGGCGCGTGCTCGAAGAGGCTCCGCATCAGGTGAGCTCTTGGCTCGACCTCGACTGCAGGGCACTAACCTCCGAGGGTCTCGCTCTGGAGGGTGGAGGACGGCTCCGGCCTAGGTGCCCCGAGCTCGCGGGCACGACCTGGCGGAGGACGGAGCTCGGCTTGTGGCCTAGTAGGAGCTCAGCTCAGCTCGGCAAAGCAATCTGGGCTAGGGCATCACCTTGGCGTCCGCCGTGGTGGCCTCCTCAATGTGGCGCCCGTCAGCTACCCACGTTAGCAGTCTTGCCACATCATTTACCCTCCAATCCCGAGGCTCGTTAGTGCACGGCGCTCGGGGCGAAGGGAGTAGCTGTAGTGCTGACGTGGAGAGGCAAAAATCTGGTGCAATGATGGCCACGGTCGCTGGCGTTTCGAGGGATGGCCTTGCCGGCCAGTGTGGGGGTGCCGTGTGGCCACGTCCGAGGGGCAGTTAATGTTGGCACAAAATTCTGAGCGATTAGGACTCCTTTTTCGTCGAGGGGCAGCACGTGGCGTAGATCCGTTGGCGAGGGGGTCATAACAGCGCAGATTTGAATGGGCCCTTTCGAAGTGAAAAGAAAAAATTTCTCACCCAGAATTCCCTTTCTTTCAAATCCTTCGTGCTCGTTGCAGTGTCCAGACCTTTATTCCTCCATGACCTGCATCCATTCTTCTCTCTTCTAGGGGTAGGCTTCTTCCTTCTCATTTTAGCATGTCTCGTCCAGAGTCTTTCTCCCGGAGGGTGGTGCTCTCCTCCTCCGACAAGGAGTCGGAGGGGGAGCAGTTTAGGATTAGCATGAGACCGGCCCTTCCTGCCCTCCCTGTGTCCATCAGGGAGCTAGAAGTCGTTCCTTTCCTTCCTACTGATCCTCCTCTTTTGCTTGAACCAGCCCTTGAGTCGGTCCGGTCAACAGGTCCGGGCAGGGTCGCTTCGACGATTTTCGTCGCGGAGCTGGAGGGCATCCGGGATGCCTATGGGATCCCATCTTCCGTTCAACTCATGGTCCCCCGACCCGGGGAGTGGGTCACTTCTAGTGGCCTGGGGCGTCTCGTCTTTTATGAGGGGACCTTCTCCGGGGGTCACCGATTTCCCTTCCATCCTTTCTTCTTATCCGTCCTGACCAATTATCGTCTGGTCCTCACCTAGTTGGTGCCGAACGCCATCATGGTGATCTTCTCTTTTATCATACTCTATCATGTCCACGGGTTCGTTGCCCGGTTCTCCCTGTTCAGGGCATTCTTCACCCTAAAATGCCACCCAACCGAGGATGGGTGGTGGTCCTTATTTTCTCGCCCGAAGGGCATCAAGTTCGAGCTCCCCTTTTCCATCAAGGGATGGAAGAGCAAGTTCTTCTTTGCAGACATCGAGGGGGTCGACCGGGTCTGGAGAGTGCCGGACCGATCCCTAAACTGGATATCTACGGTCAAAGCAGTCGATCAGGATGATTACGATCATCTTCGCACTGCTCAGATCACCTCTTTGGAGGTCCTACTATTGGAGCAAAACCTTCTTAACGCTAAGGTCGACTCATCGGCGGGGCCAGGTAAGTTCAACTCCTTCTTTCGTATGCATTTTCTCTTTTCTCCATCCTGGGCTGACTTTCCAAGCTCCTGTGTGCAGGGTTGATCCTTCCAGAGGACGAGCCATTACTGGTCTCCAAGAAGAGGCTGTCCACCGGGGTGGCTACCGAGCCTCCCTCGAGGCGGGCCCGAGTTGAGGAGACGCCGACGTTTGCTCTCGTCGTGCCGATCGCCTCGAAAGAAAAAGAGGTTGTGGGAGCTCTTGCACGACGGGCAGAGCCACAAGCGGAACTTCCTATCTTGGAGCTTGCGACGGCCGTCCGGGCCGATGCCGAACTCCCTGCCCTGGAGCCGGCGGTGGCTGTCCAGGTCAATGCTATTGCTGCTGCTGCTCCGCTCTGCCCTCCGAGTTTGGAGATGGCCGAAGTAGAGGGAGGAGAGGTTCGCCCTAGAGATCCTCTAGCGTTGGAGGTTCCGGCCACGACGATGTCGGATCCCCGGCCAGTTCTTGGGGGTCCTACCACTGGAGGGGCGGGCACATCTGCCCCTCGGGAGAGCAGGAGAGATGAGGCGAGGCGCCACCTCCCGTTCAAGCTGGGGCCGGAGAGCTCCTTGGCTGACAACTGTGCCCTTGCCTACCGCATGATGGACTTTTCTATCCAGCCATGCGACTGGGAGGAGAAGGATGGCTACCGATTGGAGCCATGATCGACAACATTTTTCCCCATCTCTACATAGTAAGCAGCCTCATCTTCTCTTTCTCTCTTCTCTTTTCTTTCTTCTTTTTTTTTTTGACTTCCCATGTAACGTAGATGGGTGTCGAGGCCTTCTTTATCAGGAGCTGCTACCGAAACTGGGAGCAGGCGGTGCAGCAGCAGGCGACCGAGATCAAGTCACTGAAGACCGACTTGGAGAGGAGGGCTGACTCCGAAGGAGCCCTTGGCCAGCGGGTCAAGGACCTCGAGAAGCAGCTCGTCAACTCTGAGGGGTGAGTGAAGGAGCTCCAAGAGGATCTCGACCATGAGCAGGAGGAGTCGAGGAAGAGGACTGGGGAGCTAGCCGACTCCGAGCAGAGGTTGGGCGTGGTCATCGCCAAGGCGGCTCGACAGAAGAGGACTGCCTAGTCCCTCCAAGCTCGATTGATGGCAGAGGAGGAGAAGTCCATCGTGGCTCAGGGGGCAACAGATGAGGTAGCCAAGTCGGTCGCGGATGCCAGGCACGAGGTGGCCGCAGCAAGGAAGGAAACTGGGGAGGTGGTGGAAAGGTACAAGGCCTCGGAGGAGTTCCTCACTGAGATCCAGCAGAAGGCGTCGGACTCCTTCTTCAAAGGCTTCATGTACCTGCACCGCCTAGTCGAGGAGTTTATCTCGACCGAAGGCCGCAGCTACCTTGACTATCCCGGTACTTTAGACCAAGAGACCGGCATTGAGGGGGCCGTGCCAACTGAGCCTGAAACCACGCGGCCAGAAGCCCCTGCTGTTGGAGACTCCCGGCCTAGCGACTCGGCTAGCAGATAGTCTCTTTTGCTTCTTCTTCTGTATTTAGCAGGGCCACTCGGCATGTCGGGGGCCCACAGGATACTTGTAATTGACACCCAATTAATGAAATGCAAACTTTCTTGCAATTGTTTTTCTTGTCTGGCTCCTCCTCTCCTTCACTCCCATTCTTCTTTTGTCTTTCTTTTTAATGTATGGGGAGATCAGAGAGGGTACTTGAGAGCTGCTGAGCTCGACGGTCTCTAGGTCGGAGGTCTGAGCTCCAGTCTTGAGTTGGTGTCCTGGAGCTGGGCTTAGGGACGTGGATGGTTGAGAGCTGCGTGGCTCGAGGGTCTCTTAGCCGGAGGTCTGAGCTCTGGTCTTGAGCTAGCATCCTGGAGCTGAGCTCGAGGACATGGATGGTTGAGAGCTGCGTGGCTCGAGGGTCTCTTAGCCAGAGGTCTGAGCTCCGGTCTTGAGCTGGCATCCTGGAGCTGAGCTCGGGGACGTGGATGGTTGAGAGCTGCGTGGCTCGAGGATCTCTTGGCTGGAGGTCTGAGCTCCGGTCTTGAGCTGGCATCCTGGAGCTGGGCTCGGGGACGTGGATGGTTGAGAGCTGCGTGGCTCAAGGATCTCTTGGCCGGAGGTCTGAGCTCCAATCTTGAGCTGGCATCCTGGAGCTGGGCTTGGGGACGTGGATGGTTGAGAGCTGCGTGGCTCGAGGATCTCTTGGCCAGAGGTCTGAGCTCCGGTCTTGAGCTAGCGTCCTGGAGCTGAGCTTGGGGACGTGGATGGTTGAGAGCTGTGTGGCTCGAGGATCTCTTGGCCAGAGGTCTGAGCTCCATTCTTGAGCTAGCATCCTGGAGCTGAGCTTGGGGACGTGGATGGTTGAGAGCAGCAAGGCTCGAGGATCTCTTGGCCGAAGGTCTGAGCTCCGGTCTTGAGCTGGCATCCTGGAGCTGGGCTCGGGGACTTAGATGGTTGAGAGCTGCGTGGCTCGAGGATCTCTTGGCCGGAGGTCTGAGCTCCGGTCTTGAGCTGGCATCCTGGAGCTGGGCTCGAGGACGTGGATGGTTGTAACTTCGATGATGTTGTATTTTCCTCTCGTTCTCTCATTCTTTCCTTCCCCACTCTTCTCTCATTCATTTTTCATTCATCTTTTCATCATTCATTCATCATTTTCACTTTTCATTTTTTTTTTTTTGGAGTGGGGAGATTAGAGGAGAGGATGCTGGCTGTACCCCCAGTTTGTTCTCTTTCTTTCCTTTTCCTCTCGTCTTCTTTTTGAGTGGGGAGATCAGAGAAGGGGGCTGCCGGGCTTCCCCCTTTGTTCTCTTTCTTTCCTTCCCTTCTCATCTCTTTTTTCGAGTAGGGAGATCAGAGAAGGGGGGTTACCGGTCTTGATTGCCTTGGAGCTAGGCTCAAGGCCTTCCTGGACATGGAGCTAGGCTCGGGTCCAGGGATTGTCTGAGATCTGGGCTCAGGTCTTTGGCGCCTTGGAGCTAGGCTCGAGGCATTGAT
This sequence comes from Areca catechu, assembly GCA_021397845.1. NCBI lineage: Eukaryota > Viridiplantae > Streptophyta > Magnoliopsida > Arecales > Arecaceae > Areca > Areca catechu. The sequence continues at coordinate 68,689,240 of CM038045.1, forward strand.
GGGAGCTACGTGGCCCCATGATCTCTTGGCATCCCGGAGCTGGGCTCGGAGATGTTTGAGATGGAGAGCTGCTTGGCTCGGTGATTCCTTGACCGGAGATCTGAGCTCCGGTCTTGGGTTGGCATCCTGGAGCTGGGCTCGGGGACACTTGGAATTGGAGAGCTACGTGGCACGAAGGTCCTTCTACGTCCTGGAGCTGGTCTAGGGGATGCTTGGAGTTGGAGAGCTACATTGCTCGAATATCCTTCTACGTCCTGGAGCTGGGCTCGGGGATGCTTGGAGTTGGAGAGCTACATGGCTCGAATATCCTTCTATGTCCTTGAGCTGGGTCGGGGATGCTTGGAGTTGGAGAGCTACATGGCTCGAATATCCCTCTACGTCCTGGAGCTAGGCTCGGGGATGCTTGGAGTTGGAGAGCTACATGGCTCGAATATCCTTCTACGTCCTGGAGTTGGGCTTGGGGATGCTTGGAGTTGGAGAGCTACGTGGCTCGATGATTCTTCGACATCCTGGAGCTGGGCTCGAGGGGGTCATTGGTATTCTCCTACAAGATAGATAGACACTTGCGCAAGGAAAAACCATTGTTATTATCATTGTTGGGAACCTTACATTATTGATAATATTTTCGCAAGTTGCAGGCGTTCCATGTCTTAGGAAACCTGACGCCATCGAGATCTTCGAGGTAATAGGCCCCTTGTGAGAGGGCTTCGGCTACTTTGTAGGGGCCTTCCCAGTTCGGGGAGAGCTTGCCGCACTCCGTAGGCTGGGATGCCTCCGCCCGCCGCAGCACCCGGTCTCCGGGCTTGAAAGCTTTTGTCCGGATGCGGGTGTTGTAGTACCGGGCCACTCTTTGTCGGTAGCCCACCATCCGTAGGCAGGCTTTGTCCCTTGCTTCTTCAAGAAGGTCCAGGTTGAGCAGGAGGTGCACCGAGTTCTGTGCTTTATCATACTGCTGCACCCGTAATGTAGGCATGCCGAGCTTGATGGGGATAACTGCTTCAGCACCGAAGACGAGGCTGAAGGGCATTTCATTGGTCGCCGTCCTGGGCGTTGTGGTAGGCCCACAGGACGCTCGGGAGCTCTTCCGTCCACATGCCCTTAGCTTGGTCCAGTTTGGTCCGGAGCCCTTAGAGGATGGTCCGGTTGGTCACCTCAGCTTCCCCGTTTATTTGGGGGTGAGCTACCGAGGTGAACCGATGTTGGATGCCGTGGGCTGCACAGAATCCTTCGAACTCGCGGTTGTCAAATTGTTGCCCGTTGTCGGTGATGATGCAATGGGGGAGCCCAAAGTGGCAGATGATTGACTTCCAAAAGAACTGGCGGACATTGGCGTCCGTGATCCGAGCTAGCGGCTCTGCCTCGACCTACTTGGTGAAGTAGTCGATCGCCACTAGCAGGAATTTTCACTGCTCGGATGCTGGCTGTACCCCCAGTTTGTTCTCTTTCTTTCCTTCCCCTCTCGTCTTCTTTTCGAGTGGGGAGATCAGAGAAGGGGCTGCCGGGCTTCCCCCTTTGTTCTCTTTCTTTCCTTCCCTTCTCATCTTTTTTTTCGAGTAGGGAGATCAGAGAAGGGGGGTTACCGGTCTTGATTGCCTTGGAGCTAGGCTCAAGGCCTTCCTGGACATGGAGCTAGGCTTGGGTCCAGGGATTGCCTGAGATCTGGGCTCAGGTCTTTGGCGCCTTGGAGCTAGGCTCGAGGCGTTGATGTGAGCTACGTGGCCCCATGATCTCTTGGCATCCCGGAGCTGGGCTCGGAGATGTTTGAGATGGAGAGCTACTTGGCTCGGTGATTCCTTGACCAGAGATCTGAGCTCCGGTCTTGGGTTGGCATCCTGGAGCTGGGCTCGGGGACACTTGGAATTGGAGAGCTACGTGGCTCGAAGGTCCTTCTACGTCCTGGAGCTGGTCTAGGGGATGCTTGGAGTTGGAGAGCTACATTGCTCGAATATCCTTCTACGTCCTGGAGCTGGGCTCGGGGATGCTTGGAGTTGGAGAGCTACATGGCTCGAATATCCTTCTATGTCCTTGAGCTGGGTCGGGGATGCTTGGAGTTGGAGAGCTACGTGGCTCGAATATCCCTCTACGTCCTGGAGCTGGGCTCGGGGATGCTTGGAGTTGGAGAGCTACATGGCTCGAATATCCTTCTATGTCCTGGAGTTGGGCTTGGGGATGCTTGGAGTTGGAGAGCTACTTGGCTCGATGATTCTTCGACATCCTGGAGCTAGGCTCGAGGGCGTCGTTGGTATTCTCCTGCAAGATAGATAGACACTTGCGCAAGGAAAAACCATTGTTATTATCATTATTGGGAACCTTACATTATTGATAATATTTTCGCAAGTTGCAGGCATTCCATGTCTTGGGAAACTTGACGTCATCGAGATCTTCAAGGTAATAGGCCCCTTGTGAGAGGGCTTCGGCTACTTTGTAGGGGCCTTCCCAGTTCGGGGAGAGCTTGCCGCATTCCGTAGGCTGGGACGCCTCCGCCCGCCGCAGCACCCGGTCTCCGGGCTTGAAAGCTTTTGTTCGGATGCGGGTGTTGTAGTATCGGGCCACTCTTTGTCGGTAGGCCACCATCCGTAGGCAGGCTTTGTCCCTTGCTTCTTCAAGAAGGTCTAGGTTGAGCAGGAGGTGCACCGAGTTCTGTGCTTTATCATACTGCTGCACCCGTAATGTAGGCATGCCGAGCTTGATGGGGATAACTGCTTCGGCGCTGAAGACGAGGCTGAAGGGCGTTTCATTGGTCACCATCATGGGCATTGTGGTAGGCCCACAAGATGCTCAGGAGCTCTTCCGTCCACATGCCCTTAGCTTGGTCCAGTCTGGTCCGGAGCCCTTGGAGGATGGTCCGGTTAGTCACCTCAGCTTCCCCGTTTGTTTGGGGGTGAGCTACCGAGGTGAACCGATGTTGGATGCCGTGGGCTGCGCAGAATCCTTCGAACTCGTGGTTGTCGAATTGTTGCCCGTTGTCAGTGATGATGCAACGGGGGAGCCCGAAGTGGCAGATGATTGACTTCCAAAAGAACTGGCGGACATTGGCTTCCGTGATCCGAGCTAGCGGCTCTGCCTCGACCTACTTGGTGAAGTAGTCGATCGCCACTAGTAGAAACTTTCGCTGCTCGGATGATGGGGAGAATGGTCCCAAGATGTCCATCCCTCACTGGGCAAAGGGCCAAGGGGCTAAGAGCTGGGAGATCGGCACCGCCAGCTGACACTGTATGTTGGCGTGGCGCTGACATTTGTCGCATCTCTTGATGAAGTCGGCTGCGTCCTTCCTCATGGTCTCCCAAAAGTACCCCTGGCAGAGAGCTTTGTAAGCTAGTGTCCTCCCTCCCACGTGATTCCCGTAAAGGCCTTCATGTATCTCTTGGAGCACAAAGGTCTCCTCGGCGGGCCTGAGGCATCTCAAGAGTGGGTAGGAGTAAGATCGGCTGTAGAGTTGGCCCTCCATCAGGACGAACGAGAGGCTTTCTTCCTGATGAGGGCGGCTTCTATGCGGTCCTCCGGCAGGGTGTCGTCAGTGATGTACCGGATCTACTTGTCCATCCAGCTCGGCTCGGGGGTGACTTTATGTACCTCCATCGGGTTCTCGTAGCTGGAACTTTCAAGGTGCTCAATGTAGGCACGTCCCAGTGATGAGTCCAGCATGGTCGCGAGTCTAGACAACGTATCTGCACGTGCATTCTCTCCTCGAGGGATGTGGAAAATGCTGAAGCACCGGAGGCCTGCCGTGCTCGCACGGACGTGCTCCAGATACTTCATCATCTGAGCATCCCTTGCTTCATACTCCCCGGATACTTGTCCGGTGACCAATTGGGAGTCGGTGAAGACTTTCAAGTCCTGCACACCCAGCTCGCGGGAGACTCTTAGGCCAGTGAGGAGTGCTTGTACTACGCCTGGTTATTGGTTGCGGCGAACTTGAAGCGGAGGGCGCATTCCGGCACAACCCCATCACAATTGGTCAGGATGAGGCCTGCTCTGCTCCCGCCGAAATTGGATGCTCCGTCTATGTGGGGATCCAGGGCTCTTCTCCTGGCCCGGGCTCTGTTGCTGTCTGCTCTGGCTCCTCGATGAACCCGGTGCACTCGACCACGAAGTCGGCCAGGACTTGGGCCTTTTGTGACGACCTCGGTCGGTACGCTATGTCGAATTCGTTGAGCAGCAGGGACTACTTAGCCAACCTCCCGGATGTCTCGAGTCAGGTGAGGATAGTCCTTAGCGACTGGTCCGTCACCACCACTATTGGGTGAGCTTGAAAATAGGGCCTGAGATGCTTAGCAGACATTATTAGTGCAAAATTGAATTTTTCGGAGCGAGTATACCTGATCTCCGTGTCATGGAGGATTTTGCTGATGTAGTACACCAGCTTCTGAGATTTGTCCTCGTCTATACGGATGAGGACTGAGCTGACCGCTCCCGGTGTCACCGCCAGGTACAGCAAGAGCTCCTCTCCCTCCTCCAGCCTGGAGAGCAGCGGAGGGGAGGCGAGGAAGTTCTTCAGCTCCTCGAAGGCTGTCCTGCACTCCTCGGTCCAGGTGAAGTCGTGCATCTTGCACAGCGCCTTGAAAAATGGCAGGCAACGGTTGATCGACCTCGAGATGAATCTACTGAGGGCGGCGACGCATCCCGTTAAGCATTGGACCTGCTTCTTGGAGGTTTGGTGTTCCATGTCGATGATGGCCTGCACCTTCTCTGGGTTCGCTTCGATGCCCCTTTGGGTGACCATGAAGTCCAAAAATTTTCCTACTACCACCCCGAAGGTGCACTTCGCCAGGTTCAGCTTCATCTGATGCTACCGCAGGTTGTGGAAGGACTCGGCGAGGTCAGCTACGTGGCTCGAGCCTGGCCTGCTCATGACGAGCATGTCATCCACATACACCTGCATGTTGTGGCCAATTTGGTCCTTGAAGACCTTGCTGACCAGGCATTGATAGGTGGTCCCCGCATTCTTTAGACCAAAGGGCATCATCCTATAGCAGTATGTCCCCTGGTCGGTGACGAAGGCAGTGTGCTCCTCGTCCTCTGTATGCATGCGGATTTGATTGTACCCGGAGAATGCATCCATGAAGGAGAGCAGCCGGTGGCCCGAGGTGGCATCCACCATCTAGTCAATCTTTGGGAGAGGAAAGCTATCCTTTGGGCAAGCTTTATTGAGGTTGGTGTAGTCCACACAGATCCTTCATTTGCCATTATTCTTCTTGACCATCACCACATTCGCTAGCCAGCTCGAATACTGGACCTCTCGAACGAAACCGACAGCTAGGAGTTTATCTACCTCTTCCTTGATGGCTGCCTGTCTCTCCGGAGCAAAACTCCTTTTCTTCTGCCGAACTGGCTTGTGCCTTGGGTCAATACTCAATTTATGAGTAATGATGTCAGGAGAAATACCTGGCATATCTACCGCCGTCCATGCGAACACATCCACGTTCGCCCACAGGAACCCCTGCAATTGGGCCCTCTCCTCCTTGGGTAACTGGGCTCCGATCTGCACCATCTTTGCAGGATCATCTCCAAGTGGATAGGAAAGTAGATGCTCAACTGGGCCTCCTCTGGGGTCTTGGGCCTTTTGGTCAAGGTTGTTCGCGTTGGGGTCGTCCTGAGGGACCTTGGCCCCAGGGAGAGTTTGGAAACAATGCTGCACTGGCTGAGGTGCCCCTCTCATCTCCTCGATACCATAGGGAGTTGAGAATTGTACAAGTAGCCTTTTGGTGGAGACAACGGCATCAAGCAAGTTGAGCCTGAGTCGACCCAATATTATGTTGTAGGCAGAAGAGAGACTTACAACCGTGAAAGTCATCATGACGGTGCTCTACCGAGGTAGGGTTCCGGCAATGACCGGGAGAGTGATTTCTCCTTCTACTCTCATAAAATCTCCCGTGAAACCGACAAGGGGTGTGTACACAGGCCTAAGCCGATCGGGGGAAAGTTTTATTCTGGAGAAGGCATCATAAAAAAGTACGTCTGTGGAGCTTCCACTATCAACCATGATGCGCTTTACAGGGTGCTTTGCCATCATCATTTCGATGACCATGGCATCATTATTTACATTTTTCTTCCCTTTTTTCCCTTCCCTCATAAAGGGGAGTACATTCTCAGAGTTCCCTGCCCCCAGGGCCTTCTTGGACGCGCGTGCTGCTCCCCAGGAAATCATGCCCACCGGCTTCTCGGTGGGGCGGTTGTCGATGGCTGGAGCTAGCGGGAGAGCGATGAGCACCTGGGACTCCGCTTGAGGTCTGTCCCCCATGAACCTCTTGAGGTAGCCTCTCTTGATGAGTTTCTCAATCTCCCACTTGAGGTTGCGGCATTCCTCAGTGTTGTGGCCGTGGTCACGGTGGAAGCGGTAGTACTTCATCTTGTCACGACCAGTGAAAGGCTTCAGTGGAGGTGGGCACCTTAGATAATCCTCGCCCTCGATCTCCATAAGGATTTTCGTCCTCAGGGTGAGAAGAGGGGTGTAGCTTTCCTCGGGGGCAGGTGTCCCTCTCGGCCTTGGCCGGTCCCTCCGGGAGCTCTGAGCCTAGGGTGCTGGCTTCCGGGTCCCGGACATTTCAGCCGGGGCTGACTTTTTCAGGGGTCCTCCATCGAGCTCCTGCCTCGTACGGTCCATCTCCTCGGCGCGGATGTACTTTTGGGCCCGGAGAAGGAGCTCGGAGTAGATCTTGGGGGGCTTCTTATCCAGCGAGTAGGTCAGGTGGGAGGTCCTAAGCCCTCGCTGATGCAGAACAAATAAAGGGATGCGATGCGGAAGTAAATTAAGATTAACTAATTTTTTTGTTGTTTTTATATGTTTGTAGAAGTTGGCTTCAAATCAAAGAAAAGTTAACCTAACATTGAAAGATACTAATATGATAATTGAAAGCACAATTTTAAGGAAACTAAATTATCAGAGTAGTTCAGAAGCAATGGATCGCTGGGGGTTGAGAAACTCCCAGACCTAGGGTTTCGCTCCGAACTTTCAACAGAACAGAAATAAAGAGAAGAGATGGTTTATCTAACCAGACAATGATCTTCACAGATTTTGGTGGAGGAACTCTCCCGAGCAGATTGTTGGATCCCAGATTCAGATATCTTCGTAATGGATCCTCCAATACTGGTCCTTTGGCCAGTTGGCTTCTCCTGAACTCAAGATCTGGAAGAGAAGAAAAATAATTGATGGAATCAGAGAGTCAAGGGAAAGATTTACCAGGTTGATGAACTTGAAGATTGAAATTGCTGAAACTGGATTCTCCTGGATGTTGATGTGATTTTCCTTGGAACTTGCTCTGGATCTGAAGTAGCCGGACTGGATCTGGATGAAGGTGGATGGCCTGGACTTGTAGAGAGAGAGAGGCCGTGGGAGATGGATGGGTCTAGGGTTTGATGGATTGAAAATAATGAAGGGTGGCTAGGGTTTTGGAATTTCAAGTGGCTAACCTAGGGTTTTGGATAAAGATGGAGATCTCTCACCTCCTCAAGGCTCCAATGGAACCCGGATTACCCCCTCACGGAGCTCAACACTTAGAATAGTGCGGAAGAAGAGAAACCTAGGTCACTCAACACAAGAGAATAGCAAAAAAAATAATTTTCTTCATTTATTTTTCAAAGTTACAAAGAGAGGTCTATTATATAGACCTAAAATTTTCTCCAAGCTTGTACAAATTCCCATGTGGGACTAAACTCCTCCAACCCCTAGATTAGGTAGAAAATCTTCTCTCTTGGCCGACCAAGAGTTCAAAAAAAATTGGGACGGCCATAAAGGAATTTTTTTGGAATTTTTATGGCGCCTCCTTTGGAGTTTGATTTGGATTTGGAGTCCTCTTCTTCTTATGGCATTTCTTCTTTTCTTCCACTCCAAGTTAAGCTCTTTGATTTTGATTTGAACTTCAATTAGGAGTAGGTTGGATGTCCTTTGATTTCTTCTCCAAGAGAAGTCTTCTTCCTTCTTTGCTTAGGTAAAATAGGCAGGTATGGGCGCCTCCTTTAAAGTAGCCTCCAATTTGATTTTTTCTTCTTTGGATGTGGGGACCATGACACTGGGATGCCTCTGTGGCGCCTCCTGGACTCTGGCGTATGCTCGGAGTGTGGCTGGGCGTGTGGCTTGGAGTGTGGCCTCCACTTGCTTGAACCTTGATTTGATTGGAAGACAAATGTGGCACCATTTTGGACCAAATTGAAACCACATTGGGACTTGCACTGAGTCAACATGACTCAACAAAATTTAAATGGTGACTCAAGAAATAAATAAAATAAATAAACTGGTTGACCAGGTCAACCTTTATTACAAACCCTAATTTCTCGGGCAATGTCAATCAGAGATCCAAATGGAGCTCTGAAGTCTTCTTCTGAGTCTGGTGCCCGCACCAATTCTCCCAGGGTGGGAGGAACTCGACCCTGTCGAGTAAGGCTCAAGTTGGCTCTGGTATCTCTCCAAGAGGTCTGGGTCCAATTCTTGTAATTCTTCTCGGGAGATCCAAGAGTCATCAGAATCTGGCCTTCCTTGCCAGCGGACCAGGTACCTTTGGTATCCTCGATTACGAGTAGAGATAACCTGATCATCCAGGATCTTTTCAATCTGCTCTTTTCTCACAGGCCAGTTTGTTGGTGGACACACAGGGTCGGGATCACTCTCAATGATAGGGTTAGGCTCAAAAGGCTCACTAGGAATCACAGCTGGCTCCCTGTACTCTACTAAGTCTGTAATGTTGAAAGTAGAGCTAATGCCTAGTTCTGGAGGCAACTCGAGCACATAGGCATTGGATCCTACTCTCTTTACCACTCTAAATGGTCCAGCTCCCCTAGCATGTAACTTTCTAACGGTTCCTGGAGGAAACCGTTCAGGCCTTAACCTAATCATCACATAGTCTCCCTCAACAAAAGATTTGACTCGCCTTTGAGTATCAGCCAACTTCTTATAAGTTTCATTACTTAAATTTATTTTGGCATGAATTTCTTTATGCAAGTCTTTTACATGCTGTGCAAAATTCTCAGCAGATTCGGAGACTCGAGTGTGGACAGGTAAAGGGACTAGGTCAAGAGGTGTGTGAGGTTTGTACCCATGTACAATTTCAAATGGACTCTTACCCGTAGACCTATTGACCGAGTCATTGTACGCAAATTCTGCCCTTGGTAGGTATAAATCCCAATTTCTGGTGTTTTTACCAATAAGACATCTCAGCAGATTTCCTAGGCTACGGTTCACTACTTCAGTTTGGCCATCAGTTTGGGGATGATAGGCAGTTGAAAACTTAAGTTTTGTCCCTAACTTATGCCAAAGGGTCTTCCAAAAGTAACTGGTGAACCGGACATCCCTATCTGAAACGATTGTCTTAGGTAGGCCATGGAGTCTAACTATCTCATTGAAGAAAAGTGTGGCTACCTTAGACGCATCAAAGGTTTGGGAACAAGGCAAGAAGTGGGCCATTTTAGAGAATCGGTCGACTACGACACAGATAGAATCATGTCTCCTCTGGGTCTTAGGAAAACCTAACACAAAATCCATACTCACATCTTGCCAAGGACGATCTGGGACAGGGAGTGGGGTATAAAGGCCAGTGTTTTGTTTTCGCTGTTTGGCAACAGCGCAGGTTCGACATCTAGCTACAATATTAGCTACATCCCTTTTCAAGCTAGGCTAGAAAAAGTGGTCTTCAATAGCTAGAATGGTCTTGTCTTTTCCAAAATGGCCGGCTAAACCTCCAGCATGGATTTTCCAAATCAAAAATTCCCTAAGAGAAGTTCTAGGGATGCAAAGCCTATTTTTGAAGAACAAAAAACCATCTACAAGGGTATAATCCTGGTGATTACTAGATGGTCCTTGAACTAGATCCTGATACACAGTTATGAAATCCGGACAAGACTCATATTCCTCTTTGATTTGCTCAAACCCTATGACCTCAGTTCTAACAGAAGTTAATAACAGAGATCGGCGACTAAGGGCATCAGCTACCTTATTCTCAACTCCAGCCTTATGTTTCAGGACAAAAGTATAGGACTGGATATATTCTACCCACTTAGCATGCCTAGGGTTAAGCTTCTTTTGAGAGTTCAGAAATCTAAGAGCCTCATGGTCCGAAAATAGTACAAATTCCTGCGGTAGCAAATAATGTCTCCAGTAACGCAAAGCTTGCACCACCGCATAAAATTCCTTATCATAGGTAGAATACCTAAGCTTAGCATCATTAAGTTTTTCACTAAAGAATGCTATGGGATGATTCTCTTGGCTTAGGACTCCACCTATTCCTACACCTGAAGCATCACAGGCAACCTCAAATACTTTAGAAAAATCGGGTAATCTCAGAATGGGTGCCTGGGTCATTTTATCCTTAAGATCTAGGAAGGCTTTATGGGTTGACTTAGTCCAATGAAATTCTCCCTTCCTAATACAATCAGTGATAGGAGCAGCTAAAGTACTAAACCCCTTGATGAATCGCCTATAGAAGGTAGCCAAGCCATGGAAACTTCTAACTTCATGCACATTGGTTGGCTCTGGCCAGTCTACTATGGACCTAATTTTCTCAGGATCGGCCGCCACGCCGTCAGGGGTTACTACAAAACCAAGAAAGATAACTCTACTAGTCATGAATTCACACTTCTTAAGATTACCGTAGAGTCTCTCATTCCTCAAAACTTGGCAGACTGCTCTAAGGTGGCCTAGGTGATCTGCTGGGGTCTTACTATAGATCAGGATGTCATCAAAATAGACCACCACAAATTTTCCTATGAACGCTCTAAGTACCTGGGTCATAATTCTCATGAAGGTACTAGGGGCATTGGACAACCCAAAAGGCATAACAACCCATTCATAAAGACCATCCTTAGTTTTGAAAGCAGTTTTCCATTCATCCCCGGGTCTAATCCTAACCTGATGATAGCCGCTTTTGAGGTCAATCTTAGAAAAAACCATTGCACCAGCCATCATATCAAGCATGTCATCTAGTCTAGGGATGGGAAACCTATATTTGATTGTAATTTTATTGATGGCACGACTGTCAACACACATCCTCCACGTGCCATCTTTCTTTGGGGTCAGTAAGGCTGGGACTGCACAAGGGCTAAGACTTTCTCTAATAAACCCCTTCCTCAATAATTCTCCAACCTGCTTTTGCAGTTCTTCATGCTCAGATGGATTCATCCTGTAATGGGGCAAGTTGGGCAAAGTCGCTCCTGGGATTAGATCTATGGCATGCTGGATATCCCTAAGAGGTGGAAGGTGGTCTGGCAAATCCTCGGGAAAGACATCCTCAAATTCTTTTAACACAGGTTTAACTTCTTGAGGAGGCTCTGAGGGTTCCGAAGTTCTAAGTTCCTTAGCAGTCAACATCCAGATGGGTGAACCACTATGAATTTCTTGTTCTAGATCCTTAGCACTGATTAGGTTCACTCCAGTTTTCATCTCCTTAACCTTACCGGCTCCTTTAGTTACCTTGTCCTTAGGGGGAACGGAATGGATCGTAATCTTCTTCCCATTGAAACTAAAGACACAGGTATTGGATTTTCCTAAGAGGGTGGCATCATGATCATACAACCAAGGTCTTCCGAGAATTATACTGCTCACCCCCATGGGTAAAACATCGCACCAAATCTTTTCGTGATAAGATTGCATTTGGATTTGGACTTGACATCTAGACTGGATGGGTATGGAGGTAGAATCTACCCAAGAAACCTTATAGGGGTTGGGATGGGGAACTGGGATTAAGCCTAACATCTTGACAGTGCTAGTAGAGATGGCATTTACACAGCTCTCACTATCTATGATGATCTTACATACCTTATCCCCTAATTTAAGAAAAGTCTGTAGGATGTTAGTCCTACGCCAGTCCTCTTGAACTAGATTCTGGGATAGGATGCATCTTACAACTCCTAATTGGTCAGATTCATTGGGTTCCTCCTCTCCTTCATACTCCTCGACCAAATTCATTCCGGCCTCATAAACTTCTTCTTCAAATTCCTCACTGGGCTCGGAATTATCATTCTCTCCCTCTTCTATGTAAAGGGATCTCCGTGGGCACTGGCTAGCAACATGACCTACCTTATGACACTTGAAATAGGCTATGGCAGTACACTGACTAGAAATGTGACCTGGTTTCTGACACTTAAAACAGGTGATATTTGAACTAGGGGTTCTCTGGGTGTCAGGTGCCTTACCTTTGTCCATGGGCCTAGGGGTAGAAGTACCCTGAAAAGGTTTACTAGGGATAACTTGGCTAGGTCCATTCCTTGGGATTGGGGCACTAACCCTAGAAGGTATAGGTCCTCTCTGAAATTTTTTAGTGTTCAGTGCAATCTGGTAGGCTTGGTCTAGATCCGTGACCTCTCTCAGAAATAGTTCTCTCTTGATATCTTCCCTCAGTCCAGCCCTAAATCTAGACAAAGTGACTTCGTGGGCTTCACTCACATCACATCTCATTAGGTATTCATCAAAAGTAGCTATGTAGTCTGAGACAGATCGGTTTCCTTGTTTCAGGTTTTGCCATTGGTCTAACAGGTTTTGCTGGTATGAAATGGGTAGGTATTTATCTCTCAGTTTTTCTTTCATACCCTGCCAAGTGGTTATGGGCTCAATATTCCGTCTCCTAGTGGTTAGCTCAATGTTCCCCCAGTATAACCTAGCTTGATGCACTAATTTCATCTTGGCAAACTTGTATTTCCTCTCCTCAGACATAGCATACCACTCAAAGTATTGATCCATCTCACCCTCCCAATCAGAATACACCTTAGGGTTCAGACTACCATCAAAAGTGGGTGCATCTAATTTGATGTTCCTGATGAACCTATCATCTCTATCTTCAGGCTCTGGGTCAGGCCTCCTATGATTAGGTTCAGGATCTCTATATAAAGGCCTTCTAGGCTCCTGATGTGGGTGAGGTTGAGGCACATTAAAATCGGGGTCAGGAGTCCAATTTCGATGTCTAGGTTCTTCAAGTACTTGGACTCGGTCCCTAAGTTGGGTAAGATCCTCATGAATTTGTGCGCTAAACTGGGCCATAGTGTTTGTCATATCCTGATTCATTTTAGCCATACTTTCAGTAAGAGTTCTGATCATGGCCTCTAAATCAGGTTGGGTTTGACCAGGTTGATATGGCACTCCATTTCTGGTAGACATGATGATTCAAGCAAGCACACAAAATGAGACTAGACTAAATCGACTACTGGATCACTAGACCTAGAGTCCAAACTAGATGCCCAATCAGAGTGGCAAGCTAGCTGTAGTAACTCAGGACTCAACCAGGCAGGTGTAAGGGGAGTGTTAGGTCCCTGATTGCCAATCCTAGACACCAATCAGTGATTGGCCAGGTAGGCGGACCAGCACACAAGCCCTTCGGGAATGGATCCCTGAACCACCGTTCTAGACACTGAGTGCTAAGCACACACAGAATAACTCGGCAAACTGACTCAACACTAGCCTAGACCCGACCAATTGGTGTCCCTAGCCCACTAGGCAAATTAGGTCTAACTGATTTTAAATTAGGTCTAGGTTCGAATGATTGGATGGTGGTTTTGGGCTAAGGAGAGGTAATCAACTCCTCCCCTTATCTTAGATGCTCAATTGCCCTTAAGTAAATTATGAGATGATCACTCCAAAAAGAATTGAATTGCAGAACACAAAAAACAGAGTTTCTGTATTTTAATGCTCAGAATCTTTACCGAAACCAATAAATCACAGAAAAATTATGGAAAATAGGTCCAATTATACTGGTTTCAACGAAGCAAAAATCATGCAATTCGGAGTTTTATGCAGGGAGAAATAATTCAGACAACAGGGTAATTACGGGCTGCAACTAGATTGTCTTCCCCGTTTATAATCCCTGCTACGAAGTTATAATCCAATGGATCCCCTACACGCCCTAGGAACACCCCGTGGAATGGGAGGAGGAGGCTTGCGCCTCGCTTAGTTCCTAGGACCGGACGTCCTGGGGAGTCTACTTCGAGCAGACAAAATAAAAAGAGAACAATCAAAGCAAGCAAGCAAATCAGAAATCCTAGACTGGGCTCTGATACCAAAAATGATGCAGAACAAATAAAGGGACGCGATGCGGAAGTAAATTAAGATTAACTAATTTTTTTATTGTTTTTATATGTTTGTAGAAGTTGGCTTCAAATCAAAGAAAAGTTAACCTAACATTGAAAGATACTAATATGATAATTGAAAGCACAATTTTAAGGAAACTAAATTATCAGAGTAGTTCAGAAGCAACGGATCGCTGGGGGTTGAGAAACTCCTAGACCTAGGGTTTCGCTCCGAACTTTCAACAGAACAGAAATAAAGAGAAGAGATGGTTTATCTAACCAGACAATGATCTTCACAGATTTTGGTGGAGGAACTCTCCCGAGCAGATTGTTGGATCCCGGATTCAGATATCTTCGTAATGGATCCTCCAATACTGGTCCTTTGGCCGGTTGGCTTCTCCTGAACTCAAGATCTGGAAGAGAAGAAAAACAATTGATGGAATCAGAGAGTCAAGGGAAAGATTTACCAGGTTGATGAACTTGAAGATTGAAATTACTGAAACTGGATTCTCCTGGATGTTGATGTGATTTTCCTTGGAACTTGCTCTGGATCTGAAGTAGCCGGACTGGATCTGGATGAAGGTGGACGGCCTGGACTTGTAGAGAGAGAGAGGCCGTGGGAGATGGATGGATCTAGGGTTTGATGGATTGAAAATAATGAAGGGTGGCTAGGGTTTTGGAATTTCAAGTGGCTAACTTAGGGTTTTGGATAAAGATGGAGATCTCTCACCTCCTCAAGGCTCCAATGGAACCCGGATTACCCCCTCACGGAGCTCAACACTTAGAATAGTGTGGAAGAAGAGAAACCTAGGTCACTCAACACAAGAGAATAGCAAAAAAAATAATTTTCTTCATTGATTTTTCAAAGTTACAAAGAGAGGTCTATTATATAGACCTAAAATTTTCTCCAAGCTTGTACAAATTCTCATGTGGGACTAAACTCCTCCAACCCCTAGATTAGGTAGAAAATCTTCTCTCTTGGCCGACCAAGAGTTCAAAAAAAATTGGGATGGCCATAAAGGAATTTTTTTAGAATTTTTATGGCGCCTCCTTTGGAGTTTGATTTGGATTTGGAGTCCTCTTCTTCTTATGGCATTTCTTCTTTTCTTCCACTCCAAGTTAAGCTCTTTGATTTTGATTTGAACTTTAATTAGGAGTAGGTTGGATGTCCTTCTTTGATTTCTTCTCCAAGAGAAGTCTTCTTCCTTCTTTGCTTAGGTAAAATAGGCAGGTATGGGCGCCTCCTTTAAAGTAGCCTCCAATTTGATTTTTTCTTCTTTGGATGTGGGGACCATGACACTGGGATGCCTCTGTGGCGCCTCCTGGACTCTGGCATGTGCTCGAAGTGTGGCTGGGCATGTGGCTTGGAGTGTGGCCTCACTTGCTTGAACCTTGATTTGATTGGAAGACAAATGTGGCACCATTTTGGACCAAATTGAAACCACATTGGGACTTGCACTGAGTCAACATGACTCAACAAAATTTAAATGGTGACTCAAGAAATAAATAAAATAAATAAACTGGTTGACCAGGTCAACCTTTATTACAAACCCTAATTTCTCGGGCAATGTCAATCAGAGATCCAAATGGAGCTCTGAAGTCTTCTTCTGAGTCTGGTGCCCGCACCACTCGCTTCAGTGCCAGCATGGAGATTGGCTCTTCAAGGTTGTAGATCTCCAACGCGGCGACCTTGAAACAGGCCACGTAGTCCCACAGGGGCTCGCGGTCCTGCTGCCAGATGGAGAAGAGGCTGTCTACCTCCCGTGGCAACTTCCTGCAAGCATCGAAGTGAGCCACGAACTTCTACCCTAGCTGGGCAAAGGAAGTGATGCTCTCCGGCTCCAGACGGGTGAACCACACCCGGGCTGCCTTCCGGAGAGTAGCAGGAAAAGTGATACAGAGGAGAGCATCGGGGGATGGGCGTCATAGCCCGGTGGCTCGCTAGTGAAGCCCGACATGTTGGCAAACCGGTGGGCAAACTTTGCCAGTTTGCATTCATGTTCCTCCAGGCGCCTTTCCGCCGGGTGCTGGACGGCTTCATCAGTAGACCCCTCCGCCAAAGGAGATGGAGAAGGTGACATGGGTGCATGGCACCCGTGGTGGGGGGTCTTGCTTTTCTTGCCTCAGTGGGGTCTGGGCACCTCCCACCCGAGGTTTGGCGAGTGGCTCTCTCTATCAGCAGAGCCAGCTTGTTATCTTTTCGTCGGAGCTTGGTGGCTGCCCCGGTTGTTAGTGATGGCCCGTGACTGCGACGGCCTTCCTTGGAAGGAATGCAGGCTATCGCAGGGAGCTGCAACATGGGCCACCGGGGTCCTTGGCTGTTGGTGGGTAGCCACGGATCGATGCTGGTGTTGAAGCTGGCGCACCGCCGTGGCAAGAACCTGCATCTGCTAGGCAAGTGTAGCCAGCTGAGCTTCTGGTGGAGGTGGCTGGACTGGAATGGGTGGCTCCACTTCTTGGCGGTGTTGGTTTCCCCAAGAGGGGGAGTTCCCGGCATGGCTGGTGGAAGCCTCCCTTGCCCTTGTCGTCACCATCCTCCCGCCTGGCTTGTTTGTGAAAAGATGGAGGGTTTGTCCCCTCTTCCTGGCATGCCAATCTATTCCCGCCAAGACCGTCGTGGCCCGTAGCTGCTGTCGGCGCCGAAGTGTGTTCTTTTCTCTGCCTGCTGGTCCTCTGCTCCTGGACCTGCGAAATAGACGTTAGTGATCCGGGTCGGGATTTCCGGCGGGGGCACTCCGACGATCAAGTCAGTAACGATCCAGGGGAACAGATCCTCCTGGCTCTTGATGGACTCCGCACTAGGAGGAGTGGAAGATGTGTTAGTGAAGGAGAAACGCAGCAGGGAGAGAGTGATAGCAGGGATAGAGGGGTTCCCTGTTCCTCCGCTTCTCCTTGTTTCCCGGTGGTTTTCCCTCAATTGTGGTGTTGGTGGTGGCGCTTTGCTCTCTCTGTCGAGCTTGCGCTTGTGTTGGTGGTGGATTGTTGTTTGTTGCTACTTGTGTATTTTTTCTATTGTTACCTCCCCCTCTTTGGGGGTGCCGATCGTTCTTTGTAGTTGGAACTTGGCCATTTGGAGCCTGCCTCGGGATCCTTGCCGGGTTGGCAGGCACGTGCGGCAAGGTTCCGTGCTGTGGATGGGATGCCTTTACTAACAGGTGGTAGGGGAAGCTTCCATTCCTTTTGATATCCTCTCCGGTCACTCCATTCCGGGAAGCCTGGCAGAGCCTCAATCCGGGGGCCGCCGTCCTAGGGGTGCGTGCTCTCTGACTGGCCCATCTCTTGGAAGTACGGCCGGACAGGTAGTTATGGCAGCATGGGGGGTGACGTTCCGTGGTCCTCGGGCGGCTCGCCGGCATCCTGGGATGGCAGGGTCTGCTCCGATCTGGGTGCTCCGAGCTCGTGCAGTCACCTTGGTGGAGAAGGGAAGAGTGCAGGCCTGGTCCAGAGGGCGCGCGCTCGGAGAGGCTCCACATCGATGGGTGAGCTCTTGGCTTGACCTCGACCGTAGGGCACTAACCTCCGAGGGTCTCGCTCTGGAGGGTGCAAGACAGACTCGGTCCAGAGGGCGCGCGCTCAGAGAGGCTTCACATCAACGGGTGAGCTCTTGGCTGGATCTCGACCGCAGGGCACTAGCCTCCGAGGGTCTCGCTCTGGAGGGCGGAGGACGGACCTAGTCCAGAGGACGCACGCTCGGAGAGGCTCCACATCGGCGAATGAGCGCTGAGCTCGACCTCGACCGCAAAGCACTAGCCTCCGAGTGTCTCGCTCTGGAGGGTAGAGGACGGACTTGGTCCAGAGGGCGCGCGCTCGGAGAGGCTCCATATCGGTGGGTGAGCACTGAGCTCGACCTCGACCGTAGGGCACTAGCCTCCGAGGGTCTCGCTCTGGAGGGTGGTGGACGGACCGGGTTCAGAGGGCGCGCGCTCAGAGAGGCTCCACATCGGCGGGTGAGCGCTGAGCTCGACCTCGACCGCAGGGCTCTAGCCTCTGAGGGTCTGGATGGCGGAGGACGGAGCCGGTCCAAAGGGTGCGTGCTCGGAGAGGCTCCACATCGGCGGGTGAGCTCTTGGTTCGATCTCGACCGCAGGGCACTAACCTTCGAGGGTCTTGCTCTGAAGGGCGGAGGATGGACCCGGTCCAGAGGGCGCGCACTCGGAGAGGCTCCATATCGGTGGGTTAATTCTTGGCTCCACCTCGACCGCAGGGCACTAACCTCTGAGGGTCTCGCTCTGGAGGGCGGAGGATGGCTCCGACCTAGGCACCCCGAGCTCGCGGGCATGACCTGGTGGAGGACGGAGCTCGGCTTGTGGCCTGGTAGGAGCTCGGCTCAACTCGACAAAGTGATCCGGGCTGGGACGTCGCCTTGGCATCCGCCGTGGCGGCCTCCTTAGTGGCACTCATTAGCTACCCATGTCAGCGGTCTCGCCACATCACGTGGCATCTGGTGCGTGGACATGGTGAAGAGAAATCATCTTTTGGAACACAAATTCGAGTTTGTCGTTCCAAAAAATGATTTCTAGATGATACGTGGTGGGTTTTGGGATGCGTGGCATATTACGGAACACGAGACATCTGGCGCATCGATGTGGTGAAGAGAAATCATCTTTTGGAAAAATGAATTTGAGTTCGTCGTTCCAAAAAATGATTTCTCCGAGAAAATGTATTTTGAAAAGACGATTTCAGGCCGACAACATAAAGCCCTGGTCCCCTATTTTTTTTTCATTTGTTCTTCGGTGTTTGTCTTTGTTGTTGTCCTCGATCCCGTGGTCCCCATCTTCGTTCTCCTTTTCAATCCAGTTTGGCATTTCAATCTCACGCATGCGGCCACGTCTTCGTTGTTCCCAGTCCAAATTAGCCCCTTTTTTTTATTGTTTAAACTTTGGTTTCTTCTTCTTGGCCCCTCTTCCCTGGTTCTACGGTGTCGCTGTCCCACCGTGGTCTATTTCATCATGGTATTATTCCCTGTATCCCACTCTAGCAAATATTTTTTAAATATTTATTTTTTTAATTAGTGGTTATGTTTCCTTGTCCAGATCCGGCTTCCGATTTGTGTGCGATCTAGCTTGATCCAGTTTTATTCTTATAAAAAATATTTAATCATCCCATCCAGTTAGTGAAGGTAATTTTTTTTATTAATTTATAGTTGATTGAATGTTTAAATTTAATTTTGTATATCTTAATTTAATTTTAAAAATTTAATATTCAGGTGTACCAGTCTTTTAAATCTTCTGTGATAAATTTATTTTGCATTTATTATTTGATAATTTACATTATTACTGCTTATATTATGAATTAATCTTTAAAAATTGATTTTATGTATAGTTAAATTAATACCTTAATTATAAGAATTGATAAAATAGTATTAGATTTTAAGGGATGATTAGAATAATTAATTTATGTAGTAAAAAAAATTAAAAAAGATAGGATATATAATTTATGTAGAATATGAAATTATTATAATTAATGAATATACATGGAAGTTTTAAGATATTTAAAACTCAATAAGTTATTTTGTGAATGTAAATAATTATTAAAATTATTTTGTTATGAGTTAATAGTTAAATTGATTTTTGTATTTTAGCATGAAATTAATTAAATATTTAATTATAAATGATTATTTAATGAAATGAAAGTAATATAGTACTATAGTAATAAGTAGTTAATTATAATTTATAATTATTTGATATGTTTAATATAAATTAAATAATGATGTTAATAATAAACTTTTAAAAATAATAATTTTTATAGCATGTAAATAATAAAATAATGAAAAATAAGTTTGTTATGCTCTATAAATAAATTAATAATTTATCATACAAGTTTTTAACATATATAATGTATTAAATATATCATTTTTGTAAAATTGAAATGATATTTAATTATGAATATATAAATATATAAGAATAATATATTAATATATTAATAGTTAAATAATATATAAATAAACTATCGTAACTTTTCTAATTTTTTAAAATGTATGTATATTTATAGGTTATAAATAATTATGTAATTAAATATGAATACATGGTGGTATAAATTTAATATATTAAATTATAAATGAAGTTAATAATTATCTATAGTTTATAAATATTTAGAGCATATAAATAATTTATTAATAAAAATTAGAGAGTTACAGTATACAAATAAATTATTAAGTTATGAAGGATGTTGTTAATTTATATACTATATTATTTATATTATCAAATTATTCATTAAAAATGTATTCATAGTATAGAAAAAATTTGTTTAAATGGAAATATTGGAAATATGTAGTCTGCATGTTTGTGGTTTTATTTTTTTTTATTTCAAGATGTGCAGCAAGAATATTTATAGCACATAATATGTAGAAATTGGTATCATTGATGTAATTATGTTTAGAAAAAAAAATTTAACTTAATCATTTGATTTTCTGTATATATTTTTATAAAATTTATACTGCATTGAACCATAGACCCGTCAATTACTTAATATGCATATTCTGTAGTATCCATATATTTTTATAAATTTGTACGGATCTAAGAATTATGCACATTAATAAATCGATTGTCCAATTGGACAGTTTGAAAATTACAAATAATTTTGCAGGTCAGCTTACAGTAATCAAACATTGTGTAAAGAAAATCAAATGAAATTTTGAGCATCATTTTTCTTTTGTTCTTCGCATACATAAATATTTGTATGCGGAGAACAAAGAAAAAATGCTGTTGAAGTTTTGTTCGGTCTTCTTTGCACACCGTTTGATTACTGTAAGTTGACCCATAAAATTAATACAATTCCTGAATGGGATAGGACCTACGACCTAGTAGTTGGTGATAGGATGTATGCATCTATCTTTTAAGTCATAATAATCTCGGTACATTGATAGTAAATTAAAAATATATTATAATTTATATATTTGTGTTTAATAAAATAAATATTTATTTAATTTTATTGTCATTTAATTTATTTAATTTAATTAGTTTTTTAATGACGTCGATATAAATTTTGGGAAGGTTATCTCTAAATTATTTTATTAATTAAACATGTAGGGTATAATGGGAGAAATAATTATAGCATTATGTTACATTAATGGTTCTATGATTAATGGTTCAAATGGGATTGAGTATAACTCGTGTCCGAAAAAGACAACTAGAATTAATTCTGGTATGACATTTTAAGAGTTGGAGAATAAAATATGTAGAGTTCTCCATATTAACAGAACTGGAAAAAAATATTGATTATCTATAGATATCCACAAGTTGTCCAACCGATATTTGTAAAGTATGAACATGTTCCACTAACTGATGATGAAGACAGGGAGATAATATTTTCAACTATCAGTTTACATCCATGTATATCGGGTGCAGAGTTATACATAGATATCAAAATCATTGAAGCTCCTAAACCTGACTATGAATAGGATGATTATGAAGAAGTTGTTCAAAATATAGCAACGACTCGTGTAACTGAACAGGTTATTTCGTACAGTATTCTGAATATCGTAGACAATGATGTGAAAAATATTGGTACGATTTTTATTGTAGATTTGTTACATGCGATGGACAGTACTATACTAGAAAGTAATATTAGAGAAGCATCATTATATACAACTGCTGATGATATGGTGCATGTCGATAATCAACTTTTTAATGATAATGATGATGAAACTAAACATGATTTGGCTGATGAAGGTAACAAAGCCGGTACTTCACACCTAGTATAAAGTCTAGAGGATACCACTGTTCCAAACTATTCTTTATTTGAAGCTCCATCTAGAACATTCACTTAGGTTGAGTGGAATGCTGTAAATATATCAATGTATTCTTCATTGCAAGAATAACATGTTATATGGCAAAGGGATGAGGAACTACATAAAGGACTCTTCTTTTTAGATAAGGCAGAATTACAGACTGCAGTAAAGCAGTATTTTGTTGAAAGACATAATGAATTCAAGGTTATTGAGTCAAATCTAAATCTATGGCATGTGAAATGTAAGAGCAGAGATTCTGGCTGTCAGTGGATGGTGATAGCTATAAAATGTCATGGTTTTTTAGAGATATCATGATATACCGATCCTCATACATGCTTATCTGCAATGATGTCTCAGGATCATTATGGTCTGGACTCCATATTAATTACTAATGAAATTCGGGACCTGGTTAAGGAAATTCCTACCATTGCTGTTGCTAGACTTGGTGCAGTCATAAAGAACAAATACAACTATACACCAAGTTATAGAAAATTATGGGATGCCAAACAGAACACGATAGCGATGCTGTTTGGAGATTGGGATATGTCATATCAATTACTTCCAAAATGGTTGCATGATGTACAAGCATTTAATCCGGATTCCTGAGTGAAATTTATCAGCACTCCAACTGGTATACAAAATTGTACCCAGTTTGATCATGTATTCTGAGCCTTTGCACCCTCAATTGTAAGGTTTAAGCACTGTCGTTTGGTCATAAGTGTCGATGCTACTTTTTTGTATCGAAAGTATAAGGAGAAGTTGTTGATTGCAACTGCTGTAGGTGGAAATAATCAAATCTTTCCACTTGCATTTGGTATTGTCGATGAAGAGTCAGCAGACACCTATAGTTGGTTCTTAGCTTGTATCAGAAGTTTTATTATATCACGTTAGAAAATTTGTCTAATTTTTGATTGACATGCTGGTATACTTGCTACAATGCAGAATGAGTATCAGGGTTGGTAGCTACCGAATGCTTATCATATATATTACCTACGTCATGTGGCAAGTAACTTCAACTCAAGATTTTGTGATCCCAAACTAAGAGATGTGGTGAAAAGAGTTGGAATGTAAACGCAGCCTAGAAAATTCCAAAAATATATAAGAAACATTGAGAAATTTAACCTTGAAGCCATTCAGTGGTTGAATAAAATTCCTTTAGCAAAATGGATGCGTTCACATGACGACGGACGACGATATGGGATGATGACAACTAATATATCCGAGTGTTTCAATGGAGTTTTGAAAAATGCTCGATTTCTTTCCATAACAACATTAGTACAGTTGACTTTCTTTCGGCTTATGTCATACTTTGAAGGTCGATGTGTCCAAGCAACAGAGGCAATGGATAGAAATGAAAGGTTAGCTCCTTTTATCATGGGACATGTCATCTCCAAGCAAGCCAAAGCGACATCGCATACCATTACAAGGTTTGATAAAGCAAGTGGCTTGTTCCAAGTCCAAACTGCTAGACATGGACCGAACATAAATAGGGGTAACAATACACAGGTACCTACTATCTTTATGTATCATTGAAAATATATTATTATGTTGTGTATATGCCGAATTATGATTTTTGATATTGTAGGTTGTTCATCTTTCCCAGCAAACATGTACGTGTCAGAAATGGCAGTATTTTTATTTACCTTATAGAATGTTATAGCTGCTTGTGCACATATTGCCATTGATATTTATAGATACATTGATCGATGCTATTCATTACAGATTATCATCAAACTTATGCACCATAATTTCAACCAATTCTTCATGAAGAATATTGGCCCCAGCAAAGTGAACATGGTATCATTATACCTTATAGAAATAGGCAGCGACAGAAAGGTAGGCCACGATCCACGAGGATTAGAAATGATATGAATATCAGAGAACCTGGCAATAGATGCAAGTGTATAATCTATAAAGAAGAAGGGCATGATAGACGGTCATGTCCAAGACTTCTACAAGCAGATTAGTTAAATTGTATCAGTTATATTTTACAGATGTTTTAAGGTATATCAGTTATTTCTATTATTTATGCGATGTTTATTTATTGATTATTATCAAACTTATACCCATATTGTTCCCAGTGTTTAAATTTTATTAATGTTTCATTACAGGAATTGCTTGTTGCTCCTGGAGTCCTAGACCATGTTCATAGTTTATGTCGTTGCTTTGTATTTTATCTGATGGATTGTAATATATGGATATGGTTTGTGATGTTTTATTGTTTGATGTCTATACCTTATATATGGATTGATGTCATTACTATTTACATATAATTTTGTATTAAATGGTCTTTGTTATTGCTAATTTCATTTTGTTTGAGTTATTGAATGTCATAGTTATGGATTCCGGTCCTTTAGATAGTAGTGTACTACATGACCAGCTTTCACATAGATCATCTTTAGTATGGGAGGGATAGGATACTATTTTGCACTATCGATGTCGAGAGATGATTATGTGCAGATCGATACCGCTCGATCATCGTATTATGCCTTTGTTGATGCAGTCTGAATTTTATGGTCTAGCATATGTCAGATTTATTAGATTAGACTGGCATTGATCACTACTCTCGTCAAGTGGTGGTGCCCAGAGATGCATACTTTTCATTTTCCTCATGGAGAGGTCACCATCACCCTATAAGATGTTGCCATTTAGCTAGGTTTGCCAGTCGATGGTCTACCGATGATGGGTACTACATGGATAGACTGGGGATAGCTTTGTTGTGAATTATTAGGGATTGTCCCACCATACATAGACTGCATGGATCATGATTGAGTCTGGTCTGGCTTATCGAGCATTTCTAGGATTTAGCATTCGATGCCGACGAGATAGCCATACAGCGCTATTCTCGAGCATATATTTTACAGTTGATGGGTGGGTGCCTTTTTATGGATAAATTTGAAAATATGATGCATCTCTTGTTTCTACCCCTACTAGTGGATTTCGAGATGGCTGGATAGTATAGTTAGGGTAGCGCTGGACTTGTATGGTTGTATAGAGAGATGTGTAGGGCAAGCCATAGAGATGCTAATAATATTGCTGGTCCTCTGTTGCTACTACAGCTATGGGCATGGGATAGAGTTCCGCTTCTTGCACCCCATAGATTACTTCGACAGGCTCCAGATCCGATGATCAATTTTGATGATGGTGGAGCCAATTTACCACAAGGACCATTAAGGATGAGATGAGTTTAGAATTTACATAATATTTAATACGGTGTATGATATATACTATTTTATTTAATAAATTTAATTAATTTATTTTGTAGATGGAGAGATCTTTTTTTTCTATGACACAGGTACCTACACACGTGGTCTCTTCGTATCGTTATTTACTTGATCGCCTGCGATCCGACGAGATAATGAATATTGATTTTTTTTGTAATGATTGACTAGCTTTATATATTCTTGTTTAACAAATTATGCTTTAAATTATTTATAAACAGGGATATGGCAACCATATACTGCTACTATACTTGCAGAGTTACTAGATTACTATCTATAGGGTAGGAGATCTGGTGTACCCGAGTGCCACTAGTTTGTTTTTATATAGTAGAGTGACATTTACCTGATAGAGTGATACGCCAGTTCAGGATGCAACAGGTCATGCTAGATCGGTTTGATACGATGTCCGCACTACATCATATTGATCTGAGGGGACGATTCGATTAGGATTGGTCCACCACTCATCAGGAGTACATTTAGTTACGAATGAGTCGACATGATTATATTATACATGGTGATCCATTCGATGGTACCATGGATTACCATGATCCTTATATGCAGTGGTACCGTAGGATCACTCGTCGATTCATCAGTCGCAATGGTGCGGTGTATGATTACATGGTAAGTAATTTAATTTTTATTATTTCATAAAATCTAAGTTTAAATTTCATTAAACTATTTTTTTTTACTTACAGGGCACTAGCATCGCGATGATACTTTAGCTTGCCCAGCCAGGTTCCATTGTGATGTCCTCCCAGACTATACAAGACGTATGTTATTTCGCCCTCCATACTATCAGCGAGCATGCACGGGTTCCACTATGTGAGTTTTATCAGGAGGTCGACAGGGAGGACGAGACTCCTTCACCTTATCTGTATGCATCTTCATCGGGAGCACCTCCGCCAGCTCAATATAGACAAGGTACCTGATGACGTAGTACCTTTCCACATCCGATGCTCGAGTTTGCATCTATTGAGGAGTGGCAGCACAGTTGGATTATACTACTACACCGGATTCCATGGATTGGCAGCATGATTATTCCTGACTTGGAGGACACTTCTTTGGCAAAGGATCGTCATATCATGTATCTGCATAGCAGGAATCACATGACATAGAGCATGAGATGGAGCAGCAAGAGCCATCTCTGATTTCTCATCGTACATAGCCTGCACATAGGAGGAAATGGCCATTATTGCCGCCAAGATCGTCGTGGCTCGTAGCTGTTGTCGGCGTTGGAGATGCGCTCTCCCTACCGCCCGGCCATCCTCGGCTCCCGGACCCCCATGCTGGATGCGGTCACCTTGCCACCCAGCGGTCCTTTACTCCTGAACCTGCGAGACAGGGGTTAGAGGCCCAGGCCGGGGTTTCTGGCAAGGGCACTCCGATGATCAAGTCAACGATGATCCAGGGGAACAAATCCTCCTGGTCGGGCCCCTCTTGATGGACTCCACTCTAGGAGGAGTGGAAAATGTATGTGAAGGTGAAAACGTTGTAAGGGGAGAGTGATAGCGGGGACAGAGGGGTGCCCTATTCCTTCGCCTCTCCTTGTATCCCTCGTTTTCCTTCAACTGTGGTGGTAGTGGCACTTTGCCCTCTTGGTCGGGCTTGCGCTTGTGCTCGTAGTGGTGGTGGTGGCATGCCCCCCTTTTTTCTCTTGGGGTGCCATTCTCTTTTCTTTTTTTTTTTCTTTTCTTCGGGTTCGTCCCTTGCCCCTCTCGCTCGGTGTTGTTGTGTTACCTTTGAGTTTGTTACAAACTAGGTTACCGTTGGGCGCTTGTCTCGGGATCCCCGCCGGGCTGTCAGGTGCATGCAACGGTATGCCGAGGAGTCTTTCCCGATTCACGATAAGGAGAGTTGTCAGGCGCTCGGACAATCCTCTTGGTCATCTCATTCTGGAAAACTTGGTAGTGCCTCGAACGGTGAGCCGCCGCCCACAAGATTTGAATCTCTCGGTTGGCTTCCTCTCTTGGGCGATCTGAGTGGTTGGTAAAGAGTGTGTATCTCGATCAACGTGCTTCTTTCCTTTCTAGCATAACTGGCAGTTGCAGGTGGTCAGTACGGCCTGGAAGGTGCTTCAGTGCAGTCCTCGGGTGGCTCGCTGATGTTTTGGACTGGTGAGGATCTCGTCTGGGCTGGGACCGAGCTGGGATGGCAGGACTCACTTCGACCTAGATGCTCCGAGCTTGCGGGGTGCCTTGGCGGAGGAGGGTAGAGTGTGGGCCCGGTCCAGAGGGCGCACGCTCGGAGAGGCTCCACATTGGTGGGTGAGCACTGAGCTCAACCTCAACCACAAGGCACTAACCTCCGAGGGTCTCACTCCGAAGGGTAGAAGGCGGACCCGGTCCAGAGGGCGCGCTCTCGGAGAGGCTCTACATCGGTGGGTGAGCGTTGAGCTCGACCTCGACCGCAGGGCACTAACCTCCGAGGGTCTCGCTCTGGAGGGTGGAAGGTGGACTCGGTCTAGAGGGCGCGCGCTCGGAGAGGCTCCACATCGACGGGTGAGTGCTGAGCTTGACCTCGACCGCAGGGCACTAGCCTCCGAGGGTCTCGCTCTGGAGGGTGGAAGGCGGACCCGGTTTAGAGGGCGCACGCTTGGAGAGGCTCCACATCGACGGGTGAGCGTTGAGCTTGACCTCGACCATAGGGCACTAGCCTCCGAGGGTCTCGCTCTGGAGGGCGGAAGGGGGCTCCGACCTAGGCATCCCGAGCTCGCGGGCATGACCTGGCGGAGGACTGAGCTCGGCTTGTTGTCCTGAGGAGGCTCAGCTCAGCTCGGTAGTGGGGTTCGAGCTGGAGAATTGATGTGGTTCCTTTTCTTGATGTGGTGCCTGCCGGTTCCTCCTCGTCAGCGATCTCACCACGTCATTTGCCCCCCACTCCCGAGGCCCGTTAGTGCACGGCGTTCGGGTCGAAGGGAGTAATTGCACCGCTGACGTGGAAAGGTGAAAATTTGGCATGATGATGGCCATGATTGCTGGCGCTTCAGGGACCGACCCTACGGACCAATGCGGGGATGCTATGTGGCCATGTTTGAGGAGCAGTTAATGTTGGCACAGAATGCAGAGCGGCCGGGATGCCATTCTCACCAATGGGTAGCACGTGGCATGGATCCGTTGACAAAGGGGTTGAATCCATACGGATCCTTTGGGTCATTTCGAAATGAAAGGAGGGCCTTACCCAAACCATCTATTCTTTTTGAATTCTCCGTGCCTGCTGCTACTGTGCCCAAGCTTCTTCCCCCTTCCAGTTGCCCAGAGTTTTCTAAGGCACTAGGTCAGTTTCTTCTTCCTCCCCCGCTAGGATAGGGTTTTTCCTTCTGGTCTGGGGTCCTTTTTAGGTTGAGTTTCCTCTTCGATCCTTTACTTTGAGTCCTTCCTTTCCTTTGTCCTTGAGGATGTCCCGTTTTGGTCCGGGCTTCCGCCCCTCCACTGATCAGGGTAAAGCTGATCCTTCCGAGTGGAGGCCGGCGTCTTCCTCTTTTTCCTCCGGCGGGGAGGAAGATGCAACTCGCTTTGAGCTCAGTAGGAGGCGTCCTCCCGTTCCGGTTCTCATCAGGAAACCGGGATCTGGTCCCTCTCTTCCTCCTCCTTCTGCTCCTATTTTTGAGTCTATCTAGCCTGCAGGTCCTGGTGGGGTCGCCTCGACGATCACCGCCGAGGAACTCAGGACTGTCCGGGATGTCTATGGCATCCCACCTTCTATCCGGCTTATGATCCCTCGTCCGGGGGAACGGGTCACTTTGAGTGGCCCGGGCCGTCTTGCCTTCTATGAGGGGACCTTCTTTGGGGGTCTCCGATTTTCTTTCCATCCTTTCTTCCTGTCCGTCTTGGACAATTATCGTCTGGTCCCCGCACAGCTAGTGCCAAATGCTATTAGGATCATTTTTTCCTTCATTGTGCTTTGTCACCTCCACGGGTTCGTTGCCCAATTTTCCTTGTTCAGGGCTTTCTTCGCCCTGAAGCGCCACCCAACCGAGGATGGGTGGTGGTCTTTGTCCTCCCGCCCGAAGGGCATCAAGTTTGAGCTTCCCTCTTCCATCAGGGGATGGAAGAGCAAGTTTTTCTTTATTGAGGTCGAGGGGGTCGACTGGGTCTGGAGTGATCCGGACAAGTCCCCCAACCGAAACTTTGTGGTCGATGCGACTGACCAGGATGATTACGAGCAGTTCCGCACCGCCTAGATTCCTCCTCTCGAGGTCCTGTTGTCTGAGCAGAACCTCACGGACTCCGGGGTCGACCCAACGAATGGGTTGGGTGAGTTCGACCTGAACTTTTCTTTTCCTTTACTCTTGTACTCCTTGCATTGTTTCCCACAGGCTCTAACTGTTGTGTAATTTGCATGCAGGGATGATCTTCTCCGAGAATGACCTTCTGGCCATCACCAAGAAGAGGCCGCCGACCGGGCTAGCCGGGAAGCCTGTACTGAGGCAGGCCCGGAGTGAGAGTGCTTATGTGGCCGCCCCCACAGTAGTGATTGGTCTGAGCTCGACTGCTCCAGCTGGTTCGAGTTTGGAGGTGGCTCGGGTGGCTCTTGCACCGGGGGAGAGAGCGACTTCTGTGGCCCTGAAGCCGGTCCAGCATGTCCTTGTGGCAGAGTTTGAAGTGGTGGTTCGGGCGAGGGCTGCTACTGCTGCTGCTGCGCCCTGCCCTCCTCCAAGTCTGCCCATCATCTGTGTTGGGGATGAGGAGGTCCGGACCACGACCAGGGCTGTGACAGAGGTGCCGCCTGCACCGGCACCAGCTTCTCAGCCTGCCCCCCAGTGTCCTTCAGCCAGCGGGATGGGGCCGCCCACTCCCAGAGAGGGCAGGAGGGAGGAGGCACGCCGCCGCCTCTCCTTCAGGATGGGGCCGGAGAGCTCCTTCCTCCGGAGCCCCGAGCTGGCTGAGCGTATGATGGATTTCTCAATCCAGCTATGCAACTGGTAGGAGATGGCCGGGATGCAGCTGGGTAATGTCATCAGCACCATCTTCCCCCAGTTGTACTCGAAGAGCTATCCCCTTCCTTCTCTCTCTTTTTTTTTTTAGGCTGACCTTGTTTCATGGTGCAGATTGGTGCCGAGGCCCTCTTCATCAAGGGCCGCTACCAGAGCTGGGAACGTCTCGAGCGGCCGCTGAGATCGAGTCTTTGAAGGTCGACCTGAAGGAAAAGGTCGGAGCAAATGGGGTCCTTGAATTGAGGGTCAAGAACCTTGAGAAACAGCTCGCTGACTCTGAGGTGCAAGTGAAAAAGCTTCTGGAGGCCCACGACATGGAGCGGAGCCGTTCAAAGAAGGCCATTGAAGATCTCTCCTCCGTGGAGAAAAAGCTGAACTGGTACAGTGCCAAAGCAGATCGGCACAAGGAGGCCGCCAGGGCTACCCAGGTAGAGCTGGCAGCAGGGAGAGATCTATTGGCCGCAGCTGAGAAGACGGCGGAGGTGGCAGCCAACTCGACGGAGGTAGCCAGGCTGGAGGTTGTCGAGTCGAAGAGGGTGGTGGCTGATGGGGATCCAGGGCAGGTCCGAGAATTTTTCTATTTTTTCTTATTTTTTCAAATTTTTTTATTTTTCCTATCCCGCTATTCCATCTATCCTCGCTATTCTGGTTTTGTTCTCGGTTTATCCCCGAGTTATCCCAGCTTTATTCTACCTCCTGCAACCTTTCTCCCATGAATTTTTAAAAGTTCCGAACCCTAGCCCCACCGCCCCTCCGGCCCCAGATCCGGGCCGCCCGCCCTCCAGCCGCCCCCGTCGGAACGCCGCCGAAGCTCGCCGGCCCCCGCCCTCGCCGGAGAAGCCGCCGCCATTATCGTCGCCGCCCACGCCCGTGGGAAGACGAACGGACACAGAGGCATCTGGTCGCCACGGCCCACGGCCGCCACTGCCACCGTCGGCTCGCTGCCCACCGCCGTTCCTGCCGCCTGCCGGCCCTCGCCTGGCCGCCGGTGGGGTCCGCCGCCGTCAACGCCCGTGGGAAGACGAACAGACGCGGGAGGTGTCCGTCCGCCCACGTGTGCCGCTGCGCCGCCGCCGTCTTTGCCGCCACCGCACGCATGTCCACCGGCCACCATCCCGCTCGCCCCGGCCATCCCCGTCGTCCACCGGCCATGCCGGTGCCCTGAGGTCTCCCACGGCCGTGGGAGACTAAACGGCACACCCTGGGGCGTGTCATGCCATTCTTGCACCGCCTCGCCCGCAGCCCGTCGCCAGCCGTCTGCCAGCCCGTCCGCCACTCGCTGGTGTTCCGCCGAAGACCGTTCTTCCCTTCCACGATCGTGAGTTTGTGTTTGCATGGATTTTAAAGCATTCCATATTTCAGAGCAGCATGCTTTCTGGAGCAGATTATCAAGCCAACATGCTCTTCAGAGCATATCAGCACTATTTTTGATGCAACACGAATTTTGATGTAATTTATTTTCCTTTTTTTAGTTTTTTTAGAGGCTAAGAAACTGAGGGTTTTGGTTTTTCTATATAAAGGCCCCCTCTCCTCCTGTAATAATCAGAGAGAGTTGATATAGATTTTTGGGTTGGTTTCGGTTCTGGTTCTGGGCTAAGGCCCATTTTTCTTCGTTCCCTGCTGTGTGCATTATGGATTCGATGAGGGGTGTGAGGCGTTCCCTGCTGTGTGCATTATGGGTTCGATGAGCACCCTAGTTATCCTCTATCTCGTCTTCTTTATCTCCTCGTGTCCTTCGAGAGTCATCCTAGCACATCTATGTGAGAGCCCTGCTGTGTGCATTATGGGTTCGATGAGAGCTCAGGGTAGCTGGTGCTGTGACCCCTTCGAGAGGGTAGCTTTATGCTCAGGGTAGCTGGTGCTGTGATCCCTCGGGAGGGTAGCTTTAGGCTTTGACCCCTGACTTTCTGTGTGCGTTCCCTGCTAGAGTGAGTCTCAGGGCCATGAGTTCCACTTCCCGGTTCCCCATCTTCATCCTTCCTTCGCCACATCCACCCAGAAAATTGAAAACAAAAGAGATCAACTATCTTAGGATTTTAGTGTCAGTATGCCCTAGTCCCGGGAGGCTTCTTAGCCCTCCCACGGTCCTAGTTTATTTAGTTGTTTCCCTGTTTTCCAAATAACCATGTTACATCGATTTATTTCATCCCACATCAGCGGCTGAGGCCACGAGGGGTGCTGAGGATGCCGCCGCTAGATTCAAGGCTTCGAAGGAGTTCATCGCTGAAATCCAGCAGATGGCGTTGGACTCCTTCTATAAGGATTTCATGTACCTGCATGGTCGAGTCGAGGGGCTTATTCCTGACAAGAATCGTAGCTACCTCAGATATCCTTCGACCTCGGAGGCAAAGGCTGACGAGGAGGTCGTTGCAGGAGTCGCGGGCTCAAAGCCTTCAATGCCAGCCAAGGGTGATCCTTCAGAGGTTAGGGCAGCTCAGCCGGAGACTTCTGAGGGCGGGAGCTCTCGGCCTCAGGATCCAGCAGAGAAGCCGGCCAGTGTAGAGTGACCCTTTTCTTCCTTGCTTTGTTTTGTACTTTTGTTTCTTGTACTTTGTCAGGGTCACCCGGCATGTCGGGGGCCCAGAAAACACTTGTAAACTGTGTTTAATCAATGAAGCTTGAGCTTCTTTGTCATCTGTTCTCTTTGTCTGGTTCTTCCCTTCTTCTTTTCTCCTTTTTTTTTATATGGGGAGATCAGAGAGAAGGGCTGCACCTTACTTGGGGTTAAGTTATGACACTTGAGAGCTACTGAGCTCGAAGATGTTGTTGACTGAGAGCCATGTGGCTCGGATACCCCTTGGCCGGAGATCTGAGCTCCGGTCTTGGGTTGGCATCCTGGAGCTGGGCTCGGGGACGTTGATGACTGATAGCTGCATGGCTCAAAGTTCTCTTGGCCGGAGATCTGAGCTCCGGTCTTGAGTGTGCGTCCTGGAGCTGGGCTCGGGGATGTTGATGACTGAGAGCTGCGTGGCTCAAAGTTCTCTTGGCCAGAGATCCGAGCTCCGATCTTGAGTGGGCATCATGGAGTTGGACTCGGGGATGTCAATGTCTGAGAGCTGTGTGGCTCGAAGTTCTCTTGGCCAGAGATCTGAGCTCCGATCTTGAGTGGGCATCTTGGAGCTGGGCTCGGGACATCAATGTCTGAGAGCTGCGTGGCTCGAAGTTCTCTTGGCCAGAGATCTGAGCTCCGATCTTGAGTGGGCATCCTGGAGCTGGGCTCGGGGACGTCAATGTCTGAGAGCTGCATGGCTCGAAGTTCTCTTGGCCAGAGATCTGAGCTCCAGTCTTGAGTGGGCATCCTAGAGCTAGGCTCGGGGATGTCAATGTCTAAGAGCTCCGTGGCTTGAAGTTCTCTTGGCCGGAGATCTGAGCTCTGGTCTTGAGTGTGAAAGGTGGTAGCTTCAATGCTATGTTTCCTTCTCATTCTCTTTCTTTCCTTCCCCTCTCACCTTTT
Source organism: Areca catechu (assembly GCA_021397845.1). Taxonomy (NCBI): domain Eukaryota; kingdom Viridiplantae; phylum Streptophyta; class Magnoliopsida; order Arecales; family Arecaceae; genus Areca; species Areca catechu. The sequence continues at coordinate 68,722,560 of CM038045.1, forward strand.
TGATGAGGGGGGAGATCAGAGATGAGGGTGCTTGCCGTGTTCCTCCCTTGTTCTCTTTCTTTCCTTCCCCTCTCTTTTTTCCTCTTCTTTTTCTTTTCTCTTTTCTTCTTCTCTCCTTTTTTTTTTCTCTCTTTTTTTTTTTTTTTTAGAGTGGGGAGATCAGAGAAGGGGATGCTTGCCGTGCTCCCCCCTTGTTCTCTTTATTTCCTTCCCCTCTCGTCTTCTTTTCGAGTGGGGAGATCAGAGAAGGGGATGCTTGCCGTGCTCCCCCCTTGTTCTCTTTCTTTCCTTCCCCTCTCGTCTTCTTTTCGAGTGGGGAGATCAGAGAAGGGGGTTGGGCTCCCCCCTTTGTTCTCTTTCTTTCCTTCTTCCCTCGTCTTCTTTTTGAGTGGGGAGATCAGAGAAGGGGGTTACCGAGCTTGATTGCCTTGGAGCTAGGCTCGAGGCCTTCCTGGACGTGGAGCTAGGCTCGGGCCCAGGGGTTACCTGAGGTCTTGGCTCAGGTCTTTGGTGCCTTGGAGCTAGGCTCGAGACGTTGATGGGAGCTACGTGGCCTCATGATCTCTTGGCATCTCGGAGCTGGGCTCGGAGACGTTTGAGATAGAGAGCAGCTTGGCTCAAGGTTCTCTTGGCCGAAGATCTGAGCTTCGGTCTCGATTTGATATCCTGGAGCTGGGCTCGGGGATGTTGTTGACTGGGAGCTACGTGGCTCAAAGATCCTTCGACGTCCTGGAGCTAGGCTCGGGGATGCTTGGAATTGGGAGCTACGTGGCTCGAAGATCCTTCGACATCCTGGAGCTGGGCTCGGGGATGCTTGGAATTGGGAGCTACGTGGCTCGAAGATCCTTCGACGTCCTGGAGTTGGGCTCGGGGATGCTTGGAATTGGGAGCTACATGGCTCGAAGATCCTTCGATGTCCTGGAGCTGGGCTCGGGGATGCTTGGAATTGGGAGCTACATGGCTCGAAGATCCTTCGATGTCCTGGAGCTGGGCTCGGGGACGCTGTCGATTCTTTCCTGCAAGACATGCGGATACCTGTGCAAGGGAGAAACCGTTATCATAATTGTTGGTAAGGGAACTTACCTTGTTGGGGGCGTCCTCGTAAGCTATAGGCTCTCCTTCTTCGGGGAGCCTGATGCCGTCGAGATCTTCGAGGCAACGGATCCCTCGCGATGGAACTTCGACCTCCTCGTGGGGGCCTTCCCATAGTGGTTCGCGATCGTCGCCCCGATGACCGTGGCATCTTTATTTACCTTCTTCCTTCGCTTTCTCTTTCTCGCATGGTGGGGAGATTACTCTTGGGGCCCCCTGCCCCTCGAGTCTCCTTAGACGCATGCATGATTCTCTAGGTGATCACACCCACCAGTTTCGTGATGGGGTAGCTGTCGATAATTGGAATTGACAGGAGAGTAGCGAGTGCTTGGGGCCCCGCTTGAGGTCTATCCCCGCAAACCTTTGGAGGTAGGCCTCCTTGATGAGCCTCTCGATCTCCCGCTTATGGTTGCAACATCTTTCGATGTCATGGCTGTGACCGCGGTGGGGGTGATGATGCTCCACCTCGCCACGACCGGTGAAGGGCTTCATCGATAGCGGGTGTTGTAGTCCTGTGGCTCACCAGCTGAGCCTCGCATGCTGATGAACCGGCGGGAGAACCCCACTAGTTTGTGCTCATGCTTCTCCAGGCACGCTTTCGCTGTGCGCCTGATGGATTCGTCAGCGGATCCCCCTGCCGAAGGGGACGGTGAAGGTGACGTCCTGGAGAAGACTGGAGATCGCCAATATGTTGACCTTTCTAGCTTGTGTCGTCATCATTCTTCCACGGTATGTTGACCTGTGAAGAGGTGGAGGACTTATTCATGCCCGTCCTGCACCCCCTACCTGGTGCGCCAATCTGTTGCCGCCAAGATCGTCGTGGCTCGTAGATACTGTCAGCACCGTAGATGCGCTCTCCCTGCCGCCCGGTCATCCTCGGCTCCCGGACCCCCGTGCTGGATGCGGTCGCCTTGCCGCCCGGCGGTCCTCCGCTCCTGAACCTGCGAGACTGGGGTTAGAGACTTGGGCCGGGGTTTCTGGTGGGGCACTCCGACGATCAAGTCAGTGATGATCCAGGGGAACAAATCCTCCTGATCAGGCCCCTCTTGATGGACTCCGCTCTAGGAGGAGTGAAAAATGTGTGTGAAGGTGAAAACATTGCAGGGGAAGAGTGATAGCGGGGATAGAGGGGTGCTCTGTTCCTCCGCCTCTTCTTGTATCCCTCGTTTTCCTTCAACTGTGGTGGTAGTGGTGCTTTGCCCTCTTGGTCGGGCTTGCGCTTGTGCTCGTAGTGGTGGTGGTGGTGGCATGCCCCCCTTTTTTCTCTGGGTGTGCCATTCTCTTTTCTTTTTTTTTTGTTCTTTTCGTCGGGCTCGTCCCTTGCCCCTCTCCCTCAGTGTTGTTATGTGATGCAGCACGAAAGCTCTGATACCAAAAATGATGCAGAACAAAGAACAAAGAAGCGTATGCGGAAGTAAATTTAAGATTAATTCTTTTTTTTTTATATTTTAGAAATTGGCTTCGACTCAAAGTAAAGTTAAACTAAGTTGAAGGAAACTAGGTAAGGATTGAAAGCACAGTTTAGAAGAAACTAAATTATCAGAGTAGTTCAGAAGTAACGGATCACTGGGGGTTGAGAAACTTCCAGACCTAGGGTTTCGCTCTGAACTTTCAACAGAACACAAATAGAGAGGAGAGATGGTTTACTAACCAGACAGTGACCTTCTCAGGATTTTGGTGGAAGAACTCTCTCGAGCAGATTGTGGGATCCTCGGAGTCGGCTATCTTCGTAATGGATCCTCTAATACTGGTCTCGTGGTTTGGTCGGCTGCTTCTGGACTCAAGATCTGGGAAAGAAGAGGAACAAGTGAAGGAATTCAGAAACTCAAGAAAAGATTTTACCAGGTTGAAGAACTTGAAAGCCGAAGTTGCTGAAATTGAATTCTCCTGGAGGCCGATCTGACTTCCTCTTAGAATTGTTGTAGATCTGCAGTATCTAGACTGGAGCTGGATGCTGGTGGCCGGCCTAGGGTTTGGGTTTTGGAGATCTCACACCTCCTCAAGGTTCCTGGGGAACCCGGATTTACTCCCTCACGGAGCTCAACACCTGGATGCAAGTGCGGAAGAGAGAAAACACAAAGTTTTGCTCACAAAAAAATTTGGTTTCATTCATCTGTTTTTTTTCAAACTTACATGGGGTTTAATTTATAGGCCATTACAAGAGAGTAGGGTTTTACATCTTCCCATGTGGGACTAAAGGAGGGGATCTTCAAATTAGGATATCAATCCCTACTCATATGGCCGGCCAATTAATTCCAAAGTTAATTGAAGCTTCAAAAAGGAAAGTGGGTGGCACCTCCTTGTCTTGACCTCCAAGAAAATATTTTTTTTCCTTCTATGCTTGGCCTTATCTGGAAGTGTTTAGGTGCCTCTTAACCTTGCCCTCCAAGAGAAAGTTTGTTGCCTTTTATATCTGGCTTTAGTTGGAATGATTAGGGCGCCTCCTAACCTTGCTTTTCAAGAAAAATCTCCTTCCTTCCATGGCTCAACCCTTTTTGGATACCTCATTTTCTTTCTCCCCAAGTTATGGCTCCTTCTAACTTTGTTTTGAGTATTTCTGGCAGGTAATGGGCGCCTCCTTGAATTCCTCTCCAAGAGAATTTCTTCCCTTTTATAGTTTGGTTCTTTTGGAAAGTCTTGGGCCGCCCCCTTGATTTGTGGACCCCTGGTGGATTTCTCCTCAATTGGCGCATGAAAGAGGGGAGCTGCTATCTGTGGTGTGGGGACCAAAGCCTGCTGGATGGAGATGTGGCGCCCCCTGGACTCAGGCGTATGGCTAGGAGTGTGGCTGGGAGTGTGGCGCCCACTTGCTTGGCCTTGGGAGAAAATGTAACACCCCAGGTTGAAACCCTAGTCCACTACTGAGTCAACATGACTCAATAAAATAAAAAAATGCAGGTAATACAGACTCAAACTAAAATTGAGTTGATCAAGTCAACCCTTATTACAAGCCAAAAACCCTAATTCTTCGGGCAAGGTTAATCAGAGATCCAGATGGAGCTCTGAAGTCTTCTTCTGAGTCTGGTGCCCGCACCAATTCTCCCAGGGTGGGAGGAACTCGACCCTGTCGAGTAAGGATCAAGTTGGCTCTAGTATCTCTCCAAGAGGTCTGGGTCCAGCTCTTGTAACTCTTCTCGGGAGATCCAAGAGTCATCAGAATCTGGCCTTCCTAGCCAACGGATCATGTATCTTTGGTATCCTCGATTACGAGTAGAGATAACCTGATCATCCAGGATCTTTTCAATCTGCTCTTTCCTCACAGGCCAATTTGTTGGTGGACACACAGGGTCAGGTTCACTCTCAAGAGCAGGATTAGGTTCAAAAGCCTCACTGGGAATCACAGCTGGCTCCCTATACTCTACTAGGTCTGTAATGTTGAAAGTGGAGCTAATGCCTAGTTCTGGAGGCAACTCGAGCACATAGGCATTGGATCCTACTCTCTTTACCACTCTAAATGGTCCAGCTCCCCTAGCATGTAACTTTCTAACGGTTCCAGGAGGAAACCGTTCAGGCCTTAACCTAATCATTACATAGTCTCCTTCGTTAAAAGTTTTGGCTCGCCTTTGAGAATCAGCCAATTTCTTATAAGTTTCATTACTTAAATTTATTTTGGCTTGAATTTCTTTATGCAAGTCTTTTATATGCTGTGCAAAAACTTCGGCAGACTCGGAGACCCGTGTGTGGACTGGTAAAGGAGCTAGGTCAAGAGGTGTGTGGGGGTTTGTAACCATGCACAATTTCAAATGGACTCTTACCCGTAGACCTATTGACCGAGTCATTATATGCAAATTTAGCCCTGGGTAAATACAAACCCCAATTCCTGGTAGTCTCACTCAATCAAAATCTGAGACAATGTCCTAAACTCGACTGACGATGCATTCCTAAAGAATGGACTTTATTCAAAGGAACCCTAGGTCTAAACCTAACAAACTACGGCTCTCTAGGTTTGACCTTGGGTCGGAGGATGGCATGCAGAGCATGAAAACTTATCATGGGTGCCTAGTAGGTGCCATAAGGTCTTCCAGAAGTAGGTGGCAAACCTAATAGGTTCTAAGGAGTCTTGCAACCTAGAGATCTCAGTAAAGTGTAATCCCATAGCTCTAGAAACATGAGAAGATTCAGGGAAGGGTAGGAAATAAGAATCAGAGTTTTGAGGTGGCTTATCAGAAACAAGAAACAAACCTTGGTTATTCAGGATGACCTTAAAATGAGGACATTGTTCTATAGGTGCACTCATCCAAACCTCATGATTTGCTCTAGGAGGGTCTACAAGTGCAAGTTCTAGGGTAGGCTGGGTGCTCCTAGAAGGTGGAAGGTTATCAGGAAGGTCTTTGGAATGTTTATCTAAAAAGTCCTCTAAGCTACTGTCTTTTTCTTGTTCTTGGACCTTCTCAATGGGCAATTCTTGTGAACCCCTTCCTTCTTCACACTTCTCTACCAGATTTGACTCAGGGGTGTCTTCTTTGGATTCCTCAATGAGTTCAGAGGTATTCTCACTTAAACTCTTATTGGGTGCAATTTCCTCTTCCTGAACTTCCTCAAAAGGGTCTTCTCTTAGGGTTAGCTCCTGAATTTCTTGAGTGGCAGGGGTCCCCTCAATAACCCCATCAAGTAGGAGTTGGTTAATTGAATTATCGGGAGAGATATCCTCAAATTCTTCTTCTTCATATTGATCTATCAAACTTATGTCAGGCTCATATATTTCTTCCTCAATCTCACTGAAAGTTTCTAATCTATTCTCCTTTGATTCCTCTTTAAGTACGACTCTGGTCAGGTCAACTAATTTTGGGATGGCCATGCCCAACTCCGTCTTAGTGTTATCCTTCTGGTCAAGAGGTGACACAAGTGGGAATTGACAAACAAAAGTCTGGTTCACTACGGGTGTCGGATCAATCGGAACTTGACTCAAGTTGGTAGAGGTTGGCTTTAAGTCCAAAGTACTTGATTGGTTATATCTTAAAGACCACTCATAGTCTTGGGCTTCTTGGTAGGCTCGGTCTAACTTATTGGTCTTTTCAAGGCATAGCTTCCTATAAATGTCTGGGTGTAACCCAACCCTAAACCTCGATGTGATCTGAGCTTCGGTCTCAATGGTATTGCATTTCATGTCATACCACTGGAAGTCCTCGATATATTTAGACACAGGCCTATTATCTTGTTGCAATTGGTACCATTGGTCTAAAAGTCTTTTCTCATAGGATCTATCTAGGTACCTATCTCTCAACTTACTTCTCATATCTCTCCAAGTATATATTTCCTCTTTTCTTTGATAACACTTACGCTCAATAGCATACCAATGCGACCTAGCATGTTTGGTGAACTTGGTTTTGACCAACCTAACTTGTCCTAATTTCGATATGTTAGTGCACTCAAAATACCGATCCATTTGTTCTTCCCACTTAATATATGTCTCTTGTCTTCCATCAAAAGTGGGTGCATAAGGTTCGGTGTTCCTAACAGGTCCCTTTTCTGAGTCAACCAAGTATGGATATAGGCTCCTAGGGTTATGCTCGGGATCACAGTATAAGGTCCTCCTAGGCTCCTGGCATGGGTGAGGTTGGGGCCTATTAAATTTTGGATCAGGGGTCCAATTTTGATGTCTACGTTTCTCAAGTCCTTGGGCTCGGTCTCTAAAATGGGCAAAACCCTCATTCATATCCTGACTCAATTTGGTCATACTTTCGGTAAGAGTTCTAATCATGGCCTCTAAATCAGGTTGGGTTTGACCAGGTTGGTAGGGTACTTCGTTCCGGGTGGACATGATGATGCAAGCAAGCACACCAAATGAGACTCGACTGAAACGACTACGGGCTAACTAGACCTAGAGCCCAAACTAGATGCCTAATCAGAGTGGCAAGCTAGCCTGTAGTAACTCGGGACTCAGCCAGGCAGGTGTAAGGGGAGTGTTAGGTCCCTAATTGCCAATCCTAGACACCAATCAGAGATTGGCTAGGTAGGCGGACCAGCACACAAGCCCTTCGGGATAGAATCCCTGAACCACCATTCTAGACACTGAGTACAAAGCACACACAGAGTAACTAGACAAACTGACTCAACATTAGCCTAGACCCGACTTGTTGGTGTCCCTAGCCCACTAGGGCAAATTAAGTCTAATAAATTTTAAAATTAGGCTTAGGATCGAATGAATGGGTGGTGGTTTTGAGCTAAGGAGAGGTTATCAACTCCTCCCCTTATCTTAGATGCTCAATTGCCCTTAAGATGAATTAGGAGATGATCACTCAAAAAAAAAAAAAATTGAAATACAGAAACACAGAAACAGAGTTGTGTAATTTAACTCTTAGAAATTTCACGGAAACCAATAAATCACAGTAAAATTACGTAAAATATTTTCAATTATATTGGTTCCAGCAAAATAAAAATCATATAATTTGGAGTTACCTACAATGAGAAAAAATTCTTACAACAGGGAAGTTACAGACTGAAAATAGAATGCTTCCCCCGTTTACAATTCCTGCTACGAAGTTGTAACCCAGCGGATCCCCTACACGCCCTAGGAACACCCCGTGGAATGGGAAGAGGAGGCTTGCACCTCACTTAGTTCCTAGGACCGGACGTCCTGGGGAGTCTACTTCGAGCAGACAAAGTAAAAAAGAGAGACACTCAAAACATGCAAGCAAGTCAGAAACCCTAGACAGGGCTCTGATACCAAAATTGATGCAGCACGAAAGCTCTGATACCAAAAATGATGCAGAACAAAGAACAAAGAAGCGTATGCGGAAGTAAATTTAAGATTAATTCTTTTTTTTTTTTTAATTTTAGAAATTGGCTTCGACTCAAAGTAAAGTTAAACTAAGTTGAAGGAAACTAGGTAAGGATTGAAAGCACAGTTTAGAAGAAACTAAATTATCAGAGTAGTTCAGAAGTAACGGATCGCTGGGGGTTGAGAAACTCCCAGACCTAGGGTTTCGCTCTGAACTTTCAACAGAACAGAAATAGAGAGGAGAGATGGTTTACTAACCAGACAGTGACCTTCTCAGGATTTTGGTGGAAGAACTCTCTCGAGCAGATTGTGGGATCCTCGGAGTCGGCTATCTTCGTAATGGATCCTCTAATACTGGTCTCGTGGTTTAGTCGGCTGCTTCTGGACTCAAGATCTGGGAAAGAAGAGGAACAAGTGAAGGAATTCAGAAACTCAAGAAAAGATTTTACCAGGTTGAAGAACTTGAAAGCCGAAGTTGCTGAAATTGAATTCTCCTGGAGGCCGATCTGACTTCCTCTTAGAATTGTTGTAGATCTGCAGTATCTGGACTGGAGCTGGATGCTGGTGGCCGACCTAGGGTTTGGATTTTAGAGATCTCACACCTCCTCAAGGTTCCTGGGGAACCCGGATTTACTCCCTCATGGAGCTCAACACCTGGATGCAAGTGCGGAAGAGAGAAAACACAAAGTTTTGCTCACAAAAAAATTTGGTTTCATTCATCTGTTTTTTTTCAAACTTACATGGGGTTTAATTTATAGGCCATTACAAGAGAGTAGGGTTTTACATCTTCCCATGTGGGACTAAAGGAGGGGATCTTCAAATTAGGATATCAATCCCTACTCATATGGCCGGCCAATTAATTCCAAAGTTGATTGAAGCTTCAAAAAGGAAAGTGGGTGGCGCCTCCTTGTCTTGACCTCCAAGAAAATATTTTTTTTCCTTCTATGCTTGGCCTTATCTGGAAGTGTTTGGGTGCCTCTTAACCTTGCCCTCCAAGAGAAAATTTTTTGCCTTTTATATCTGGCTTTAGTTGGAATGATTAGGGCGCCTCCTAACCTTGCTTTTCAAGAAAAATCTCCTTCCTTCCATGGCTCAACCCTTTTTGGATACCTCCTTTTCTTTTTCCCCAAGTTATGGCTCCTTCTAACTTTATTTTGAGTATTTCTGGCAGGTAATGGGCGCCTCCTTGAATTCCTCTCCAAGAGAATTTCTTCCCTTTTATAGTTTGGTTCTTTTGGGAAGTCTTGGGCCGCCCCCTTGATTTGTGGACCCCTGGTGGATTTCTCCTCAATTGGCGCATGAAAGAGGGGAGCTGCTATCTGTGGTGTGGGGACCAAAGCCTGCTGGATGGAGATGTGGCGCCCCCTGGACTCAGGCGTATGGCTAGGAGTGTGGCTGGGAGTGTGGCGCCCACTTGCTTGGCCTTGGGAGAAAATGTAACACCCCAGGTTGAAACCCTAGTCCACTACTGAGTCAACATGACTCAATAAAATAAAAAAATGCAGGTAATACAGACTCAAACTAAAATTGAGTTGATCAAGTCAACCCTTATTACAAGCCAAAAACCCTAATTCTTCGGGCAAGGTTAATCAGAGATCCAGATGGAGCTCTGAAGTCTTCTTCTGAGTCTGGTGCCCGCACCAATTCTCCCAGGGTGGGAGGAACTCGACCCTGTCGAGTAAGGATCAAGTTGGCTCTAGTATCTCTCCAAGAGGTCTGGGTCCAGCTCTTGTAACTCTTCTCGGGAGATCCAAGAGTCATCAGAATCTGGCCTTCCTAGCCAACGGACCATGTATCTTTGGTATCCTCGATTACGAGTAGAGATAACCTGATCATCCAGGATCTTTTCAATCTGCTCTTTCCTCACAGGCCAATTTGTTGGTGGACACACAGGGTCAGGTTCACTCTCAAGAGCAGGATTAGGTTCAAAAGCCTCACTGGGAATCACAGCTGGCTCCCTATACTCTACTAGGTCTGTAATGTTGAAAGTGGAGCTAATGCCTAGTTCTGGAGGCAACTCGAGCACATAGGCATTGGATCCTACTCTCTTTACCACTCTAAATGGTCCAGCTCCCCTAGCATGTAACTTTCTAACGGTTCCAGGAGGAAACCGTTCAGGCCTTAACCTAATCATTACATAGTCTCCTTCGTTAAAAGTTTTGGCTCGCCTTTGAGAATCAGCCAATTTCTTATAAGTTTCATTACTTATAAGAGTGGTTGGTGAAGAGTGTGGCATCTCGATCAACATGCTTCTTCCCTTTCTAGCATAACTGGCAGTTGCAGGTGGTTAGTACGGCCTGAAAGGTGCTTCAGTGCAGTCCTCGGGCGGCTCGCCGGTGTTCTGGGCTGGTAAGGACCTCGTCCGGGCTGGGGCTGAGCTGGGATGATAGGACTCGCTCCGACCTAGATGCTCCGAGCTTGCGGGGGTGCCTTGACGGAGACGGGCAGAGTGTGGGCCCGGTTCGGAGGGAGCACGCTCGGAGAGGCTCCATATTGGCGGGTGAGCACTGAGCTCGACCTCGACCACAGGGCACTAACCTCCAAGGGTCTCGCTCCGGAGGGCAGAAGGCAGACCCGGTCCAGAGGGCGAACGCTCGGAGAGGCTCTACATCGACGGGTGAGCGCTAAGCTCGACCTCGACCGTAGGGCACTAATCTCCGAGGGTCTCGCTCTAGAGGGCGGAAGGTAGATTCGGTCCAGAGGGACGCACTCGGAGAGGCTCCACATCGGTGGGTGAGCGCTGAGCTCGACCTCGATCGCATGGCACTAGCCTCCAAGGGTCTCGCTCTAGAGGGCGGAAGGCGGACCCAGTCCAGAGGGTGCGCGCTCAGAGAGGCTCCACATCGATAGGTGAGCGCTGAGCTCGACCTCGACCGCAGGGCACTAGCCTTCGAGGGTCTCGCTCTGGAGGGCAGAAAGCGACTCCGACCTAGGCATCCCGAGCTCGGGCTGAGCTCGGCTTGCTGTCCTGAGGAGGCTTAGCTCAGCTCGGTAGTGGGGTTCGAGCTGGAGAATTGATGTGGCACCTTTTCTTGATGTGGCACCTGCCGGTTCCTCCACGACAGCAATCCCACCACATCAGCCACCATGTGGGACATAGTATATTTTTTTATATTTATGATTTGTATGTAATAAAACCATATTCTGAATTTTTATTTATATGTGTTTATGAAAGGTAATAAAATGTTCTGGTCCTATTAGTGCTTTAGAGAATCATTTATTTACTCTATAAATTTAAAAAAATATAAATAATAAAATAAAAATTATGAAAAATAATAAACATAGTTATATTTTAGAAAGAGACAAAAAATGATAATACAGATATTTAAAAAAATATTTATAAAAATATAATTCATTAAATATATAATTTTTAAATAATTTATATTATTAATATAAATTCCTTTAATATTTTTATATTAAAATTAAAAAATTAAATACTATTTCTTATATTAAATAAATATAAAAAATTATATATAATTTTTTAAATATACTAAGTAATATATTACTGATATGGCTACTACGCTGACGTGGCGCACGTGTCAGATCCAGCAGAACATGGTCAGTACCACGTATTTTTTTAAAAAAAGGTCCCCCGTTTGGGAAGAAGTACTCTTTCTCCTTCGCCAGGTGGTGCCCGGAGATGGATCCACCTCGATCGAAGTCGAGCACCTCTTTGCCACTCCACCAGGTGTCCACCCAGGAGGGGTCCACCTCGGTTGAAGCTGGCGGCCCCTCGCTCCCTCGCTAGGTGGCACCCAGAGACGGGTCCACCTTCGTCGAGGTCGAGCCGTGCCCTCCTACTCCTTTGCCAGGTGGCACCCGGAGATCGGTCCACCTCGATCGAAATCGAGCACCTCTCTGCCGCTCTGCCAAGTGTCCACCCAGGAGGGGTCCACCTCAGCCGAAGCTGGCGGCCCCTGGCTCCCTCGCCAGGTGACGCCCGGAGACGAGTTCACCTCTGCCGAGGTCGAGCCAGGCCCTCCTGCTCCTTCGCCAGGTGGCACCTGGAGACGGGTCCACCTTGATTGAAGTCGAGCCTTTCTCCGCTCCTTCGCCAGGTGGCACCCCCTGACGGGTCCACCTCGGCCGAGGTTAGCCTTGCTCAGCGAAGCCTCCGGGAAGTGGGGGCGCGGGTTTCAAGATCGCCACTCGGGTAGCGCGCGCCATGCCCCGTAAGGGGTGCCAGTACGGTCTACAGTGATACATGAAGTCTCGTTTACACCAGTCGGATGGACCCCGCAACCGAGAAGTGGAATCCTTGCAAGCAGGAGCCCAAAATGGATGGGCACTCATCGTCAACTCCTTAGAAGGAGAGCACTCGCACTCGGCCCAAAGCCTCGCCAGTATCCTCCCCCCCCTTTTCCTCGTTATGCACGATGAGCGAGGCGCTTCGGCCACTGGGTTCCCAGGCCCGAAGAGGAAAGGAAGCGAGGGAGAAAGGTGAGAAGTGGGAGGGAGTCCCCTAAGGGGATGGGAGGGGCTGGAGGCAACGTGATGATATAAAAGGGATGGTAAAAACGGGCAGTGAGGTAAGTGAAAAAGAGGGAAACACACTGAGAGAATGATCCTGGGGGTCCTCAAGGAGTCCATAGGCATGAGCTCGGTGAACTCAGCGTCTTAAGAGTCCTGGGGGTCCTTCGGGAACCCGTCTTAGGAGATCTGTTCCATCTCGCCGCTCTTTAACTTGATCGTCGGAGCACCATCGCTGGAACCCCCGGCCAGGGTCTCTGACTCTGTTTTGCAGGATCGAAAGCTTGGAGATCTCGAGATGAGATAGTCCGAGACCGGTGCCAGCTCAAGAGCTACAGGCCACCGCGGTGAGATCGGCAACAGATTGGCACGCTAGGTAGGGGGGTAGGACAGTAACCCCAGTGCGAGCAAGCTCTCCGCGAGCAAAAGCGCGCTCCGACCATGGTGATGACGCGTGGACACGAAGCATCCTCCAGCCGAGTGGGGGAAGTTCCCTCCCACCAAGGGCCACATAGCTCGGAGAGGGAACTTCCTGGTCCTCCTCCTCCTCAACCATCCCCGGTGGATGGACCTTTCGCGGCTGTCATCTAGCAGCTGCAAACCCTGACCGCTGTTGTGCGGCAACTGCAGCACCAGCAGTGGTCCCTTGCCACTCGCCCTAGCCAGGGACCCCCGCGGCTCAGGCCACGGGGCCCCGCGGAAGCCTGCGCTCCATCCAAGGCAGGCCCTCTCATCCGTGGATAGTCTCCAACCCCCACGGGAGCCACCAGACTCCCGCGAAGAGAAACTGTTCCTGTTCGGTGGATCACGAGAGTCGATCCTCGACCAACGATGCCGAGACGGCGCGGTGCAGCAGGCGGCATCGGGGCAAGGCCCCCTGCCGGGACCGATCGGCACCCCCTTCTCCAGCAGCCTCGGTGGAAGATTCCACCGATGAGGCCATCAGGTGCCACGCTGAGAGGCGCCTGGAAGAGCACGAGCGCAAGTTGGCAGAATTTGCCCGCCACTTTGCAGACATGCAGAACTCCCCAACAGGTCTAGCAGGCTATGATGCCTGACCACCCTTCTCTCAAGAAATCCAAGAGGAACCGATTTCAGGTCGGTTCCGCATGCCTCAGGTGGATCCCTACGATGGGACCACCGACCCCTTGGACCATTTAGAGAGCTACAAGGCTCTCATGAGGGTCCAGGGAGCCACGGACGCTCTCTTATGCATTGCCTTCCCTGCCACCCTCCGGAAGGCCGCTCGAGTTTGGTTCACTCGCCTCGAGTCCGAAACTATTAGCTCCTTCCATCAACTAGAAGGAAAGTTTGTGGCACACTTCGACGCTTGCCGGAAGGTGCCAAGAGAGGTGGATAGCCTCTTCTTTATCTACCAGCAGGACCAGGAGCTGCTGCGAGACTACATTACCCACTTCAAGATCGCTGTCCTGGAAATCTATAGCCTGGACGAGCCTGTCACCATGCTGGCATTGAAGCGCGGGCTCAAGACCTCCCGCCTGACCTATTCCCTGGATAAGAAGCCCCCCAGGATGTACTCCGAAGTCCTCCTCTGTGTCCACAAGTACATCCGAGTGGAGGAGGCCGATCGCACTAGGCGAGAGCTGGACGGCAGGCCCTCAAAGAAGCTTGCCCCGAGGGATGCCCCCGGGACCCGGAGGACTGGACCACCTGCAGACCTTCGTCCAGGCCTGAAGCCGAAGAGCGGTGCTGCCCCGAAAAGAGCGTTCACCCCCCTCCTCGCTCCCAAGATGAAGATCCTCATGGAGATTGAGGGTGAGCACTACCTTCGCCGACCTCCTCCTCAAAACCCAAGGAGCATTCATGATAAGACAAAATACTGTTAATTTCACCGCGAGCATGGCCACGACACGGAGGAGTGTTGCAATCTGAAGCGGGAGATTGAGGATCCGATCAAGAGGGGCTACCTCAGGAAGTTTGTGAGGAACGAAGCCCCAATAGAGGGACAGCCGCTCGCAGCCCTTCCTCCGGTCCCTTTCATTGATAACCGTCCAACAGAGAAGCCGGTGGGCATGATCTCCTGGGGGATCGGGCGTGCGACGAAAAGAACCCGGGAGATGGGAGACCCGGAGAATGTACTCCCCTTTGAAAAGTGGAATGAAAACAAAAATGTAAATAATGATGCAGTGGTGGTCGAGATGACCATCGCAAAGCATCCTGTACATCGCATTATGGTGGATAGTGGGAGCTCTACTGACGTGCTTTTTTATGATGCTTTCTCCCAAATGAACCTGTCTCATGATTAATTAAAGCCGGTGCACACCCCTCTTATGGGCTTCACCGGAGACTCGATGGGGGTCGAAGGGGAGATCACTCTCCCTGTCACTACCGGATCCCCACCTCGACAGACTACAGTCATGATGACGTTTATTGTTGTCAAGCTCCCATCACCTTATAATACCATTCTCGATCGTCTAGGGCTCAACCAGCTGGACGCTGTTATTTCCACCAAGAGGTTGCTGGTGCAGTTCCCTACTGTCTATGGGACGGGGGTGATGAGGGGGATGGCCTAGCCCATCCAGCATTGCATGTAGACGGTCCCGGGTGCTCGGGGTGCTGAGCTCGGCCCCGACGTCAACGACCTCGACCTAAGGGAGAAGGACCCCAGGGGAGGACCTGTGGAACACCTGTTGACATATCGTCTCGGTTCAGACCCTCAGAAGACTGTGCATGTCGGAGCCTAGCTCTCGGAAGAAGAATGGATCCGTTTGCTGGACTTCCTCCGTGCGAACGCTGATGTGTTCGCCTGGTCCGCCGCTGACATGCTGGGTATCCCCTCGGAAGTCATCACTAACAGGTTGAATGTTGATCCAAGGTGTCACCCTGTCCGCCAGAAGAAGAGGAGTTTCGCTGCAAAGAGGTAGAAGGCCATCAAAGAAGAAGTGGAGAAGCTCCTCGCCGTCGGCTTTGTGCGGGAGTACAGTATCCCAGTTGGTTGGCGAACGTGGTTATGGTGAAGAAGAGCAGTGGCAAGTGGAGGATCTGCATGGACTACACCGACCTCAACCGAGCTTGCCCGAAGGGCAGTTTTTCTCTTTCAAAGATTGATCAGTTGGTGGACACCACTTTGGGGCATCGCCTCCTCTCCTTCATGGATGCCTTCTCCGGGTACAACCAGATTCGAATGCACCCGGAGGACGAGGAGCACACTACTTTTATCACCGACCGTGGAACTTACTATTATAAGATGATGCCATTTGGCCTCAAGAATACTGGGGCCACGTACCAGTGACTGGTTAACAAAGTCTTCAAAGACCATATTGGCCATAACATGCAGGTGTACATGGACGATATGCTGGTAATGAGCAAGCCCCTTTCGAACCACGTCGGTGACCTGGCAGAGACCTTTGGCAACCTCTGGCTTCACCAGATGAAGTTGAACCCGGCGAAGTGCACCTTCGACGTGTCCGTCGGGAAGTTTTTGGGGTTCATGGTAACCCAAAGAGGGATAGAAGCCAACCCGGAGAAGGTCAAGGCTATTTTGGACATGGAGCAACCAACCTCTAAGAAGCAAGTGCAGTGACTCACCGGCCGGATAGCCGCCCTGAGTCGATTTATCTCGAGGTCTGCTGACCACTGCCGGCCCTTTTTTAAGGTGCTGAGAAAGATGAACGACTTCACCTGGATTGAGGAGTGCCAGGAGGTGTTTGATGAGCTGAAGAGGACACTGGAATCCCCGCCACTGCTCTCTAGGCCCGAAAGAGGAGAGGAGCTCCTCCTATACCTGGCGGTCATGCCGGAGGCCGTCAGTTCGGTCCTGGTTCGGACTAACAACCAGGGAGTGCAAAGGCCAGTGTATTACACAAGAAAACTCCTCCACGATGCAGAGCTCAGGTATTCCTGGTCTGAGAAACTTATTTTTGTGCTAATCGTGTCCGCTCAGTGTCTCAAACCTTATTTCCAAGCACACCCCATTGCTGTCCTGACGGATCAGATGCTGAAAGCGATACTCAGTCGACCTGACACATCTGGGTGCCTGGCGAAATGGGCACTCAAGCTCAGTGAGTTTGACATCACATATAGGCCAAGGTCGGCCATGAAGTCACAGGTACTCGCTGACTTCTTGGTCGAGTGTGCAGGCCTGGACAAGGGGGCGAATGAGAGCCCTCAAGATCGGCAGCCGGAGCCAGGACCCGAGGAGGATGTTTGGATCCTTCATGTAGACGGGGCCTCGAACTCCAGCGGGAGCGGAGCTGGTCTCATCCTTGCCAATGGCAAAGGGGTCATCGCCGAATGTGCACTCCGGTTCCAGTTTACCGCAACTAATATTCAGGAAGAGTATGAAGCACTCCTTGCGGGGCTGAGAGTATCCCGCGAGTTGGGCGTGGCCAACCTCAAGGCCTTCACTGACTCACAACTAGTGGCCGGGCAGATCTCGGGGGAGTACGATGCACGGGACCCCTAAATGGCAAAATACCTGGAGCTCGTGAGAACGAGCATGGCAGGATTTCGGCGTTTCAGCATCTCCCATATACCTCACGGGGAAAATGCTCACTCGGATGCGCTCTCCCGCTTGGCAACCCTGCCGGACTCATTGTTGGGCCGCACCTATGTCGAGCACCTCAAGGCCCCGAGCTACGAGATGCCTGTGGAAGTCTAGCAGGTCAACCAAGAGCCCAGCTGGATGGACAAGTACGTTGAGTACATTACCAGGGGCACCTTGCTGGAGGACTGCATAGCGACTGGCCTCATTAAGAGAAAGGCCACGCGGTTCATCTTAATGGATGGACTACTGTTTGGAGGTCCTATTCCTACCCCCTCCTCAAGTGTCTGAGACCCGCGGAGGCCGCACTCGTGCTCCAAGAGATCCACGAGGGCATTTGTGGGAATCATGTGGGGGGCAGAATACTGGCATACAAGGCCCTTCATCAAGGTTACTCTGGGAGATGATGAAGGAAGACGCAGCTGACTTTGTGAAGAGGTGTGATCGATGTCAGCGGCATGCTGTGGTGCAATGTCAGCCCTCCGCTCCACTCTCCCAGCTCTCCGCCCCATGGCCGTTCGGTCAAAGGGGCATCGATCTCCTAGGACCTTTTCCCCTGGCATCCAGGCAGCAAAAATTTTTGATCGTGGCCATCGACTATTTCATGAAGTGGGTCGAGGCTGAACCCTTGGCCCGGATCACGGAGGCAAACGTCGCCAAGTTCCTCTGGAAGTCAATTATCTACCGCTTTGGCCTACCGCATACCATTATCATCGACAACGGATGTCAATTCGATTGTCCGGAGTTCGAAGAGTTCTGCAGTGACCTCGGCATCCACCATCGCTTCACTTCAGTGGCACATTCACAGACAAACGGAGAAGCCGAGGTAACGAATAGGACCATCTTGCAGGGCCTTTGGACATGACTGGACCAAGCCAAGGGCAGGTGGGTGGAAGAGCTCCCAAGCATCCTTTGGGCATACCACACCACCCCGAGAATGGCCATCGATGAGACCCCGTTCAACCTTGTCTTCAGGGCCGAAGCGGTTATCCCGATTGAACTCAGCCTACCGACCCTGCGCGTGGAACAATACGACGAAGTGAAGAATCCAGCCAGGATGCTGCTAAACCTGGACCTCCTTGAAGAGACAAGGAATAAGGCTCGAGTCCGAATGGTAGCTTACAGGCAGCGAGTGGCCAGATACTACAACTCCAGAGTACGACCGAAGTCCTTCCACCCAGGAGATCTGGTGCTCCGCTGTGCTGAAGCTTCCCAGCCACGGGAGTGCGGGAAGCTCTCCTCGAACTGGGAAGGCCCTTATAGGGTGGCGGAGGTACTCCCTCACGGGGCATACTACCTGGAGGAGCTTGGAGGATCCCGGTTCCCTCGGACCTGGAACATCTCAAACTTGAGGATGTATTACCAATAGTGTAAGGCTCTTTGAACTTCAGTAATGAAATCCTTTTTTTTCATCAAATGCTTCTTCTCGTCTCGTAGGGAAAGAACCACCTAGCTCTAAGTTTAGCGAACACGGGCGTGGTGGAAGACCCGCGAAGGTGCTAGTTTCCGGACTTCAGTCTTGAAGGTGGGGCAGAATCAAATTCGCCCACGCAATCCTAGAGAACAGCTCGGCAAGCCGTGCAGGGCTCAGATACAGCCTGTGGCCCCGGGGTTCAGTCCGGAGGTCCCAGACTTCGATCTGGAAGGTGGGGTGGATTCAAATTCGCCCACATAATCTTGGAGAACAGCTCGGCAAGCCGCGTAGGGCTCAGATACAGCCTGCGGCCCCGAGGTTCAGCCCGGAGGCCCCGGTCTTCGGTCTGGAAGGTAGGGCAGAATCAAATTTGCCCGCACAATCCTGGAGAATAGCTTGGCAAGCCGCGTAGGGCTCAGATACAGCCTGCGACCCCGAGGTTCAGTCCGGAGGCCCCAGACTTTGGTCTGGAAGGCGGGGCAGAATCAAATTCGCCCGTGCAATCCTGGAGAATTGCTCGGCAGGCCGCGCAAGGCTCAGATACAGCCTACGGCCCCGGGGTTCAATCCGAAAATCCTGGACTTTGATCTGGAGGGTGGGGTAGAACTTAGTTCGCCCACAAGCTCGGCTCGGAATGCACTACGGGACTTAGTTCCAGTTCCTGGCACCAAAGTTCAGTCTGGAAGATACAAAAAAAAAAGAGAGAGAAGGAAAGAAAGAGAAGAGAGTGAAGCAACAATTTAGTGAAAAGAAGGCTTCGTTGCATCTGGAATGTCGGTACATAGGAGGAGTCTCGACAGGCCGAGAGTCCTCAAAGAATGAAAATACAAGAAAAAAGAAAGGAGATAATGGTGCCGGAGAAGCTATTTCGGCGTAGCAGTGTCCTCCTCGGGCTGGGGCGCACTTTCTCCGCCTGCGCCACCGATGGGAGGCTGCTCAGGAAGCTGCTCGGGAGTCGTCGCCTCGTCACCAGCAACTGCCGGATCTCCTTCGCTGGGCTCCTGCCTCCTGCCATCGAGGACTACCTCGCTGAGATCAAGCTCGGGATAGAAGGAACATACCTTCTCCCGGCAGACCTGGAACCCCTTCAAGAAGGAGTCCATGGCAGCCTCCCACACCTCGGCGATGTACTTCTCGGAGGCCCAGAACCTCGGAACGGCCTCTTGCGCCTTACGCTTGGATGCCTCTAGCAGCCCGTTGATGTAGGAGCTCTTCTCCTTGGCTGCACCCAGTTCCTTCAAGACTTCATCCACCCGGCGCTCCAGCGCCCGGGACTGAGCCCTGAGACGGGTCTTCTCTGCCATGTCCTTCTCGTTGCAGCGCTGGTTCGAGATCCTCTCCTCCAACAGAGAGGTCTCGAGCTCCTTGATGCGCCCCTCGGCACGGGCCAGGTCACCTTGGAGGGCTTGGTTATTTCCTCACAGCTCGACCCCTTTCTCCATGAGGTCTTTGACGTCAGCTGCGAGCTTGTCGAGCTTTTCCTCCTCAGTGTCCTTCTTGGCGTAGCCGGTGAGGAAGTTCCTCAGCAGCAGCACGTTCGTACCGATCTGCATCAAAAGAAGGAGGAATCAACACAATCCAACTAGAACTTTAAAAAGAGAGAAGAAGATTCGGAGCTCAGGGCTTACCGTGAAGAGCTGCGGGAGGATCCCGAGCAGAGCCTTGTTGTAGTCCCGGCCACCCCTTAGTCGGCTATCCCGGGAGGTGCTGGCAAACTCCATGACTTTCTCCGTGAGGCCCTGGTTGCGGATCACGGAGCATCGGTTGGTGAGGCTTGGCGGTGGAGCGGGTGCGTCAGTAGCAGTAGAGGCAGCTGTCCCCTCACCAAGTGGCGCGGCCATCGATGGAGCTGTCGCCACCCTGGTGACCGCCGTGGTTGCGGCCGGTGCAGCGGCTGAAGCCGGTGCTGCCCGAGGAGGTTCTGGCCCCCTCTCCCCCGACCCTGTCGAGGTCGACGAGAGGGACATTGGGCGCCCGGGCCCGAGGTGGCCTGGGGACGGGATCCACCACGACAGGTCCGGCGATGCAGGTCAACGCGGGCGCCCGGCTCGCCTCAGTACGAGCCCTCTTTACCGGAGGTTCAGTCCCCTCGGTGGCATCCCTCTGCGCAGCGCCCTTCATCAGATTCTCCAAAGAGAACTTCATACCTGAAAGGAAGCAGAGGTCAGATGAGCTAGTAAAAAAAAAAAAAGAGAGAAGAGAAAGAGGAAGAGGGAGATGCGAAGCGGAAAAGAGATCCAAGCCTCACCCAGCTCCTGGATGGGACTGATCCCCGTCGCGAATAAGTTTTGCTCCGAGAGCAGAACATCGAGGGTCGGGACCGTGTCGCTCAGCAGCTGTGTAAAGACCTCTTGGTCCGCTGGCTCGACCTGAGAATTCCGGTTCGGAGATCGGTCCGGCTCGCTCCAGGCCCAGTCAACATCGTCAACTGAGGCAAAAAAGAATCGGCTTTTCCAGCCCTTAATGGATGAAGGGAGGTCGAACCTAAGGCACCTAGGCCGAGGTGAAGTGTACCACCAGCCATCATCGGTGGAATAACGCTTCAGGATGAAGAGAGCCCTGAAGAGGGAGAAACAAGCAACGATCCTGTAGAAGTGACAGAAAATAGTGAAGGCGAAGATGACCCGGATGGCGTTAGGAGCCAACTGGGCCGGGACCAAATGGTAGTGGCCGAGAAAAGAAAGGAAAAAGGGGTGAAGGGGAAATCGAAGACCCCCGAGGAGGAAGTCCTCGTAGAAGGCTACTCGCTCGGGGCTGCTCGAGGTCACTCGATCTCCAGGCCGCAGGAGGGAAAGACGAGTCAAACCCGGGATTCCATAGACATCCCAGAGTAGAGAAAGGTCGTCCTTGGTCATCGTGGAAACATGACCGGAGGGGCCAGTGGGAGAAGTGGCCGGAGGGGGAAGGGATGAAAGCGGACGGGCAGAGACTATGGGAGGAGACCTAGGACCCCTAGGGATGCCTATGGTCACGGCCCCGGGCTGGAGCTGCCTACGGATCTCGTCCGGAATCACTTCCCCTTCCGAGGAAGAAGGCGATGGAGTCCTCGGCCGGGAAGGATCGACCTCGTCTGGGTTAGAAGAGACATGATGGCGACGTGCCATGGAAGAAGAAGAAGTGCAGAAGGGTTGATATGGCCGAGAGATGGAAGGGGGAGGAAGACACGGGCACTCACCAAGATACTCTGTGTAAAAGAGATGGCAATCCCAGAAGGTGAAGGAAAACCCTACAACCACCGGCGGAGTGCGAGAAAGTGGAGAGACTTCGTTTCCGAAAAGTCCCCCTCCTTTTCAAACTCAATCGATAGCGGCCGTACCCCTCTTTCCGTTCCGGACCACCAGATGGCTGCCGTGTGGATGCATGCCCGACATCGACGCTTCGGTTCGATGGAACCTGCCTCTTTTTCGAAATGGCACATTAATGGTCGTCGGGAGTGCGACGCGTGGCAGCTTCTCATAGGACCTCGGGCATAATAGAAGCGACGACAGAGATCATGGCAATTATGGCGCGAGATTTTCGCCTTCCCCATGTCATCTCCGCATTAAATCCTCACGTCCCGAGCCACGACACCCCGGCGAAACATGGGGATGGGGGGCAACTGATATGGCTACTATGCTGACGTGGCGCACATGTCAGATCCAGCCGGACATGGTCAGTACCACATGTTTTTTTTTAAAAAAGGTCTCCCGTTCGGGGAGAAGTACTCCTGCTCCTTCGCTAGGTGGTACCCGGAGACGAGTCCACCTCGACCGAAGTCGAGCACCTCTTTGCCGCTCCGCAGGGTGTCCATCCAGGAGGGGTCCACCTCGACCGAAGCTGGCGGCCCCTCGCTCCCTCGCCAGGTGGCACCCGGAGATGGGTCCACCTCTGCCGAGGTCGAGTTGTGCCCTCCTGCTCCTTCGCCAGGTGGCGCCCGGAGATTGGTCCACCTTGGCCGAAATCGAGCACCTCTCTGGTGCTCTACTAGGTGTCCACCCAGGAGGGATCCACCTCGACCGAAGCTGGCGGCCCCTCGCTCCCTCTCCAAGTGGCGCTCGGAGACGGTGGTAGGGAATGCAAAGTGAAGATGAAACTATGCAACTCTAAAGGAGATTAGCGAAGATTAATTGGCAAGTTTTATCGACATATGAAGAGTTCAGCATAATTGATCAAAGATAAGTTAATGAAGCAAACTTGAATGATCATGCATAACCCTAATTACCGAGACTTCGAAATAATAAAGAAATATGACAGAATTAAAACCACCAATCATGCTAGTCAGATTAATGTCTCAGACCTAATTGATACTGACTTACCTGGCATTGATTTTCCAATAAGAATATGATCACTCTTGAGGGGATCTTCCAGATGACCAGGCCATGCTACAGGTTGGAGACTCTTCTTGCTTTCTGGATTGGTGGCAAGAGATCCTTCCTCTTAAAGTTGGAATCCCAGAGAACCCTGCAACAAAGAAATCCCTAAGATGAAAGAACTTAACAAAACATGAAATGGAGAAAGGAAAGAGAGGTGGATGAAGCATTGATGGGGATCCTTCTTGGCGCCATGGTGGAGTGCTTGAAATGGAACAGGTTGGTCTCACTTGAGATTAGAGAGGAAGAAAGGAGTCTTTGGGCGTTGGAGATGGAAGAAGGGAGGAACTAGAGTGGGCGTGGAAGAGGAGAAAGACTAAACCACATAGACATAAAGACAATCACATAGAAAGAATAATCCAAACCAAAAATTTTATTCATCCATTTTTTTTACAATGGGGCATCCCAAAGCCTTTAATAGGATCCTTACAAATCTTTAAAATTTGAAAATCCCTAAAATGTGGAGGATTACAAGGAGAGTTAGAGGATTTGTAGGCCTTGATGCTTGATTTGTGGAAGAGGGTGGCCAACCAACATTTTGAATTCAAACTTCTTCTTGGGCGCCCTCTTGGAGTTCCTTCAACCCATGACAAGTGGCGCCACAGTGGGGACCACTTGATGAGGTGGCTTCTAGCTAAGATGGTGCTGAGGTGGCAAGTGGTAGCTGATGTGGCGCTGAGGTGGCAAATGGCATGTGGCACCACTTGGCTTTGGACTTGTCTTGATGCTTCAAAATCTGACTTTCAACTGGACTAAGGCTTCAAATTGGACCCGACCCTGCATGGACTCGAAATTAATTAGACTAAGACTTTGATTTCAACTGGACCAAACCCAATATGGACTCGAAATTAGTTACAAGATTATTTAGACTCAAAATTGAAAGAGAAATTACAGGACTAATCCAACCATAAGGACTCAGACTTGAATTGAATAGGTTGGAGTCTTTTCCTGATTTTGGTTCCCACACCAATTCTCCCGGGGTGGGAGGAACTCGACCCTATCGAGTGAGGGTTGGCTTGATAAGCTTCTAATGCATCTGGGTCGATTTGTTGTAGGTCCTCTCGGGAAATCCAGGAGTCTTCAGATTCAGGACATCCTTGCCATCTAACCAGATAACGTTGGTAGCCTTTATTTCTAGTAGTAATGATCTGGTCATCCAAGATCCTTTCAATTCTCTCCTTTCTCTCAGGAACACTTGGTGGTGGACACTCATTTGGTGTTTCACTCTCAAAAGAAACATTAGGACCAAAAAGCTCACTAGGTATCAATGCAGGTTCTTTGTATTCTTTTAAGTCTGAAACGTTAAATGTTGAACTAATGCCATAACTTGGTGGTAATTCTAATACATAAACATTTGGTCCAATTTTCTTTATTATTTTGAAAGGTCCGGCTCCCCGGGCATGGAGTTTCTTCATAGTTCCCGGCGGAAACCTTTCAGGTTTAAGTTTGATCATGACGGAGTCCCCTTCATTAAATTCTTTCAACCGTTTATGTGAATTAGTCATATGCTGATAGAGTTCATTGCTCGTTTGAATCTTTTGGCTAATCTCCTTATGCAATTCCCTAATATGCTGTGCATATGACTCGGTAGACTCGGACACCCGTGCATGTGTGGGTAAAGGAGCTAGGTCTAAAGGCTTCCTAGGTCTGTATCCATGGACCACTTCGAACGGACTTTTCCCAATAGACCTATTAACTGAGCTGTTATAGGCAAATTCAGCACGAGGAAGTAATAGGTCCCAGTTTCCTAGGTTGTCACCAACTAAACATCTCAACAGATTTCCTAAGCTTCGGTTTACTACCTCAGTCTGGCCATTGGTTTGAGGATGATAGGCAGTAGAGAATTTCATCTTGGTACCGAGCATGTGCCAAAGGGTTTTCCAAAAATAGCTAGTAAATTTGACATCTCTATCGGACACAATGGTTTTGGGTAAACCATGAAGCCTAACGACCTGATCGAGAAAAAGCTTGGCCACCTTCGAAGCATCTAAAGTTTGAGAACAAGGAATGAAGTGAGCCATCTTGGAGAAATGATCGACAACCACAAAGACAGAATCATGCTTCCTAGACATCTTAGGGAGGCCTACTACAAAATCCATGTTGATATCCTGCCATGGACAATCAGGGACAGGTAATGGTGTGTACAGACCGGTGTTCTGTCTTTGCTGTTTCGCAATAGCACAGGTACGACACTGAGCTACAAACTGAGCCACATTTCTTTTGAGACCAGGCCAAAAGAATTGGTCTTCTATTGCTAAGATGGTCTTATTCCTACCAAAATGTCCTTCTAAGCCCCCAGCATGAACTTCCTAGATCAGAAATTCCCTAACAGAGGTCTTGGGAATACACAACTGATTTTCTTTGAAAAGGTATCTATCTAAAAGGGTATAATCACTATGCTTACTAGATGGTCCTTGTTGAAGAGATCGATAGATGTCACCAAAATCAGGGCATGTAGGATACTCCTCTTTCAATCTATCAAACCCTACTACCTCAGTGCTCACAGAAATCAATAACATGGAACGACGACTCAACGCATCAGCAACCCTATTTTTAGTACCGGCACAATGTTTCAGTACGAACGTATAAGCTTGTATGAACTCTACCCATTTTCTGTGCCTAGGGTTCAATTTCTTCTGAGAACTAAGGAACCTAAGAGCTTCGTGGTCAGAAAATAGGACAAACTATTGTGGTAGAAGATAATGCCTCCAATAATGTAATTCCTGAACTACCGCATACAACTCCTTATCATAGGTGGAATACCTTAGTCTCGCTTCATTTAACTTCTCATTGAAATATGCTACTGGGTGATTCTCTTGACTCAAGACACTTCCAATTCCTATCCCAGAAGCATCACAAGTAACCTCGAACACTTTGGTAAAATCGGGTAACCTCAAGACGGGTGCGTGTGTCATTTTTTCCTTAATTGTTAGGAAGGCTTTGTCTGCTGCTTTAGTCCACTCAAAAGTTCCCTTCCTAATACAATCAGTGATTGGAGCCACTATCGTATTGAACCCTCTAATGAATCTCCTATAGAAAAGGTGGCTAAACCGTGGAAACTACGGATATCATGGATGCTTTTGGGTACATGCCACTCTATTATGGACTTAATTTTCGCAGGGTCAGTGGACACTCCTTCAGATGTGACTACAAATCCTAGAAAGATAACTCTATATGTCAAGAAATCACACTTCTTGATATTGGCATAGAGGCTATCCTTTCTAAGGACTTGGCAAACTTGCCTTAGGTGGGTTAAATGGTTTGCCTTAGTCTTGCTATAGATAAGAATGTCATCAAAGTAGACCACCACAAATTTCCTGATGAAAGTTTTCAACACCTGATTCATAATTCTCATAAAGGTGCTGGGTGCATTGGACAGACCGAACGACATGGCTAACCACTCATATAATCCATCTTTAGTCTTAAAAGCGGTCTTCCATTCATCTCCAGGCCTAACCCTAACCTGGTGATAGCCACTCTTTAAGTCTATCTTGGAGAAAATCATTGATCCGGCTATCATGTCTAACATATCGTCCAGTCTTGGGATTGGAAACCTATATTTGACAGTAATCTTGTTGATGGCACGGCTGTCTACACACATCCTCCAGGTGCCATCCTTCTTAGGGGTTAACAAGGCAGGGACTGCACATGGGCTTAAACTTTCTCTAACAAACCCCTTTCTAAGAAGTTCACTAACTTGCCTTTGTAATTCCTGATGTTCAGTTGGGTTCATCCTATAGTGAGGCTAATTAGGCAAAGTCATCCTAGGGACTAAATCTATGGCATGCTGTATGTCCCGTAAAGGTGGAAGATTATCGGGAAGATCCTCGGGAAACACGTCTTCAAATTCTTTCAATAATTGGACCACCTCTTGAGGGTGTTCTACAGGGGTGTAGTCCTTAGTTTCCTTAGCAGCTACCATCTAAATAGGTGCTCCCTCATTAATGTCTTTTTCTAATTCTCTTGCACCTATCAAATTTAATCCAGTCCTTTTTTCTTTTAGGCTGCTAGCTTCTCTTTTAGTGTTGTCCTTAGGCTGGGTTGGATGAATGATAATTTTCTTGCCATTGAAATTGAAAGCACAGGAGTTTGTTCGACCAAAAATTGTCACATCATGGTCAAACAGCCATGGCCTACCTAGGATGATGCTACTTACTCCCATAGGGAGCACATCACACCAGATTCGTTCCTGATAGGACTGAAGTTGGATTCGGACCTGACATCTCTGCTTGATTGGGATAGAAGTGGAATCGATCTGGGATACCTTATATGGATTGGGATGTGGTTCAGTGGGTAATCCTAGACTCTTGGCTGCACTAGTGAAAATGGCATTGACACAGCTTCCACTATCGATCACGATCTTACAGACCTTTTCTCCTATTTTGACAAATGTGTGTAGGATGCTAGTCCTACGCCAGTCTTCCTGCTCCTTGGTCTGTGTCATGATACATCTCACAACTCCTAACACATTTGATGAGTCTACATTTTCTTCATCTCCTTTATACTCATCAGCTAAGCAATCCCCTACTTCATAAACCTCCTCTTTATCATTCTCCAGGGGTTCTAATTCTCCTTCTTCCGCCTCCCCTATATGTAAAGCTCTAGAGGGACATTGGCTCACGAAATGACCTGGTTTACGACACTTATAGCAGACTCACTCCCTCTCACCTCGAACTTTAGGGCTCTTTCCTTTGTCTTCTCTAGGAATTGGGGGAATGACAGGGTTGGGTCTAGGGGTTGGATTCGAGCTGGATCTTGGTCTATTGGTTGTACCAGGGACTGAACTAGGTCGACTAACAGGAGGATTATACCTAATGGGCTCAGGTCGCCTAAATGTAGCTCTCCTTTGAAACCTCTCATAGTCTATGGCAACTTGGTATGCTTGATCTAAATCATGGACTTCTCTCAAAAATAGTTCCCTTTTATATCTTCATTCAATCCTGATCTAAACCTCGATAATGTGGCTGACTCAGACTCAACTACGTTGCATCGCATCACAAACTCATCAAATTTAGCAACATATTCCGAAACGGTCTTATTACCCTGTGTCAACCGTTGCCACTGATCTAATAACCTTTGCTGGTAAGACAAAGGCAGATATTTCTCTCTAAGTTTTCTCTTCATGTCTCTCCAGGTCGCTATAGGTAAGTCTCCCCTCTGCCAGCTATGCGTTCGATGTTTCCCCAATACAACCTAGCCTGACGGACTAGTCTGATTTTGGCCAATTTGAATCTTCTCTCTTCAGACATATCATACCAGTCAAAATACTGGTCCATGTCAGCCTCCCAGTCTATGTACACCTTAGGATCTAAGCTGCCTTCGAAGGTTGGTGCATCTAAATGGATATTCCTTAGGGCTCGATCATCCTGATCAAAAGTATCATGGTGAGGTCTTCTAGGATATGGTTCTGGAGTGTGATCAACATAGCCCTGATGTGGCCTTCGATGAATTGGATTAGGTGTATGTTCCTGTTGCTGGGCTCTAAGACGAACTGAAGGTAATCTGGGTGAAGATGGTTCAGTTGGAGTCAACCTAGATTCCTCTAGGTTTCCTATCCTTTCCTCGAATTGATCAAACCTAGAATCCAAACATTCAAGTCGCTCAATCATAGATCTCATAAGGGTTTCCATACTAGTGTCCATGGATGAACTTGGTTGGTCTTGTGAAGGGTGGTAAGGAGTTCCTGATCTAGTTGTCATGCAAACAATTAGACTCAAACTCGGGCTAAGGATTTCTGGACCTAGAGTACAAATTAGAGATTTAATTAAAAGGACCAACTAGCTAGTAGTAACTTACGTGACTTAGCCAGGTAGGTAGGAAGGGGAGTGGAGGTCCCTGTTCTGCCAACCTTAGACACCAATCTGTGATTGGCCAGGTAGGCAGACCAACCCACAAGCCCTAATACACCAATCCTAGACACCAAGCCCGTAAGCACACACCAATTAGTGGACACAATCAACTTGACCCTAATCCGAACCCGACTTGTTGGTGTCCCTAACCCACTAGGATGATTAGGTCTAATTGGTTTTAATTAAGGATTGGGATCGAGATGATGGGTTGTGGTTTTGGGCTAAGGACAAGTGATGAACTCTTGCCCCCATGTCGTATTGATGCCCTTAAGATGTTTTCAAATGAATGCAATTTTTTTTTTTTTTTGTGTTTTATGAGCTGACTTAATTATTTGACTTGATTAGTTTTCAAACAATTTCAAATTCAAACTTAAATTTTAAAATTTAAATTTCAAACTCCAAGTTTTAGATTCTATAATGTTAGAATTCAAAATTTTAAAATTTAAAATTTGAACTTCAAATTCAAAAATTTTCTGAGATTGGTTCTTGCTGGAATTTCAGTTCAAATTGAATCTCAGAGAGTATTTCGAATGCTAGAAATTCTAACAATCGAAATAAAATCTGAAAAATTTTTGAGAAATAATATGAATTATGAGGATCCCAGAAAAATAGAAATCAAAAAATTTGGATCTGTCTATATAGAGAAACAATAAAA
This sequence comes from Areca catechu, assembly GCA_021397845.1. Lineage (NCBI taxonomy): Eukaryota > Viridiplantae > Streptophyta > Magnoliopsida > Arecales > Arecaceae > Areca > Areca catechu. Next base: position 68,751,614 of record CM038045.1, read on the forward strand.
ATAACAGACCATGTACTGCAGACTATTTCAACTGGATAGAAGATTGAAGTAGGAATTTTAGTATTTTTCGTGAATTTCTTCTGATGCTAAAACTTTGTGTGATTATAACTAACCTTATATGGAATCAAAAAAAAATTATGGCAATGAAGGATGTACTATTTTTTTCTTTTGAAATTTTTTTTTGATCACAGCCAGCAGATTCAGATTCACAGAAAAAGAAATTAAAGGAATTGCGATGCTTTACCAAACTCTAATATAAAACTTCATGTCCGACCCGGAGGCTCATTACTCCCATGGGTCGTGACAGTGTACTGGAGTACACCCGCTCAGGAGGCGTGAGTTTTTGATCTAGTTTGGATTTAAGAGAAAACTATTCTACCCTAATGCAACCATGCTCTGATACCAAGATTGGTACGGAATGCCAAGTGAAGATGAAACTATGCAACTCTAAAGGAGATTAGCGAAGATTAATTGGCAAGTTTTATCGACATATGAAGAGTTCAGCATAATTGATCAAAGATAAGTTAATGAAGCAAACTTGAATGATCATGCATAACCCTAATTACCGAGACTTCGAAATAATAAAGAAATAGGACAGAATTAAAACCACCAATCATGCTAGTCAGATTAATGTCTCAGACCTAATTGATACTGACTTACTTGGCATTGATTTTCCAATAAGAATAAGATCACTCTTGAGGGGATCTTCCAGATGACCAGGCCATGCTACAGGTTGGAGACTCTTCTTGCTTTCTGGATTGGTGGCAAGAGATCCTTCCTCTTAAAGTCAGAATCCCAGAGAACCCTGCAACAAAGAAATCCCTAAGATGAAAGAACTTAACAAAACATGAAATGGAGAAAGGAAAGAGAGGTGGATGAAGCATTGATGGGGATCCTTCTTGGCACCATGGTGGAGTGGTTGAAATGGAACAGGTTGGTCTCACTTGAGATTGGAGAGCAAAGGAGTCTTTGGGCATTGGAGATGGAAGAAGGGAGGAACTAGAGTGGGCGTGGAAGAAGAGAAAGACTAAACCACATAGACACAAAGACAATCACATAGAAAGAATAATCCAAATCAAAAATTTTATTCATCCATTTTTTTTACAATGGGGCATCCCAAAGCCTTTAATAGGATCCTTACAAATCTTTAAAATTTGAAAATCCCTAAAATGTGGAGGATTACAAGGAGAGTTAGAGGATTTGTAGGCCTTGATGCTTGATTTGTGGAAGTGGGTGGCCAACCAACATTTTGAATTCAAGCTTCTTCTTGGGCGCCCTCTTGGAGTTCCTTCAACCCATGACAAGTGGCGCCAAAGTGGGGACCACATGCGAAACCTCGTTTACACCAGTCGGATGGGCCCAGCAACCGATAAGCGGAATCCTTGTAGGCAGGAGCCCAAAATGGCTGGACGCTCATCATCAACACCTCGAAGGGAGAGTGATGGGGGACATGTATCGAATGATGCATTTGAAGAATTAGATGGACTAAATGAAAATGAAATAGATAAACATGAAGCTATTCTATGTAAAAGAAATAGAATTATATGAAAGGAACATAAGGAAAAGAACTAGATTAGAAAAGAATCTCTCAAAGTAATTAAGAAGGGATCTTCGTGGTTAGGAAACCACACAGGTTAGGGCTAGCCTACTTTCCTATTTCAGATATGAAAGAATATTATAAAGATGACTATCCGGCTATTAATAATCTGAAATTCAGAAAAGGGACACTCAAGATGAAGTACTAAGAATAGCAAGGAGTTACTATAGATCTAAAGGCACCTTGTTTATGATTCCTTGGCACAGTAGACCTTCACCTTGAAAACTGGAGACCCGGGGATCTTTAAGTAGATCTCCTTTGGCGTCCTTTGCGTGAATCATCTTCAATTGTTGGCATGGAGAACTCCATTATAGATGACCTCTTTTGGAAGATGGGAAGGTTGAAATTGGAGAGGCTTGAAGAGGATTCTTCAAGGGTGGCCGAATGGGATTGGAAAAGGGACTAGTAGCTTGTTTGGTTAGGTATCCTAGGTCTCACACCTACCTTCTCTCAAGGGTCTTTGGCTAGCAAAGGAAGAAAGCTTTCTTAGAAAAAAATTTCATTTCATTCATCATTTTCATTACAAGAGAATTCTAGGAGCTTTTATAAACCTTAAGCTCCTTTTCAAATTCAAAATGCAACACTTTTCATGGAGAAAATCAAGGGGTGTCCCAGGAAGATAGGAGTGGCCCATTCAAATTTAAATCTCCTAATTACAAGGTGGGCACCCATAAAGAGTGGAGCTTCATTCAAATTTGAAAATTCATAGTTGATGTGTCTTGGTGATGTGGCATGATTTATCCTCCAAGTTGGCATGACTTGTCTTCCAAGATGGCATGGTGCTTTGATGATGTGGTGCTCCAAGTAGTTGGTGAAGTTGGTTGCACTCATTCTTGCTTAATTGATGCCCAATGCAAGTAGATCTTGAACCCGACTCAATACAAAACTAATTTAACTCTAATTGGACCCAAATTAAAATAAAACAGGACTCAATTATTCAAATAAAATAAATACATGACTCATAGACTTATTACAGGACTTAAATTTCTAGTCTTCTATCCATAAAGAACTTGGCATTAGCTGAAGCCTCTTCCTGAGCCTGGTGCCCGCACCAATTCTCCCGGGTGGGAGGAACTCGACCCTGTCGAGTAAGGATCGGTTTGACTGTGGTATTTTTCTAATATATCTGGGTCAATTTGTTGCAGATCCTCTCGGGTAATCCAGGAGTCTTCAGATTCCGGTCGACCGTGCCAACGAACTAGATAACGCTGATAACCCTTATTTCTAGTAGTAATCACTTGGTCATCTAAGATACATTCAATCTTGTCTCTCCGGTCTAGTGAAATTGCTGGTGGACACTCAGGTAGGGTTTCACTCTCAAAGGCAGGGTGAAGTTCAAAAGGCTCTCTTGGAATTAATGCCGGTTCTTTAAATTCTTTCAGATCAGAAACATTAAAAGTGGAGCTAATGCCATAATCAGGTGGTAACTCTAATACATATGCATTAGATCCTATTTTCTTAATTATTTTGAAAGGTCCAGCTCCCCGGGCATGCAATTTTTTCATAGTTCCCGGTGAAAACCTTTCAGGTCTAAGTTTTATCATGACAGAGTCCCCTTCATTAAATTCCTTTATCCGTTTATGTGAATCAGCCACATGCTTATAAACTTCATTACTCATTTGAATTTTCTTACTAATTTCCTTATGTAATTCTTTAAGATGCTGTGCATATGACTCGGCAGACTCAGATACACGTGCGTGTGTGGGTAATGGGATAAGGTCGATAGGTCTCCTAGGTCTGTAACCATGGACAATCTCAAAGGGACTTCTACCAGTAGACCTATTGACCGAGCTGTTGTATGCGAACTCAGCACGAGGTAAAAGTAAATCCCAATTTTCTAGATTCTCTCCAACAAGGCACCTTAATAAGTTCCCTAGACTTCTATTTACAACTTCAGTTTGTCCATCAGTCTGAGGGTGGTAAGCAGTTGAGAATTTTAGTTTTGTTCCTAGTAGGTGCCAAAGAGTTTTCCAAAAATAGCTTGTGAAACGGACATCCCTATCTGAAACAATGGTTTTAGGTAACCCATGTAACTTGACTACTTGATCGAGAAAAAGCTTGGCTACCCTGGAGGCATCAAAAGTTTGGGAACATGGTATAAAATGGGCCATTTTCGAAAATTTGTCGACCACTACAAAGATTGAATCGTGTTTTCTAAGGGTCTTGGGCAGTCCTAAAACGAAGTCCATGCTAAGATCCTACCATGGACAATCCGGCACAGGTAAAGGAGTATATAACCCGGTGTTTTGTCTCTGATGTTTGGCAACCGCACATGTCCTACATCGGGCAACAATATTGGCTACTTGTCTCTTAAGGCCTGGCCAGTAAAATTTCTCCTCAATTATCAATATGGTCTTGTTTCTTCCAAAATGGCCAGCCAAACCTCCAGCATGGGTTTCCCAAATTAGAAAATCTCTCAAAGAAGTCTTCGGAACACAAAGCTTGTTTTCCTTAAATAGATAATCATCTAAAATGGTGTACTCACTGTGGTCACTAGATGGTCCTAATTTCAGAGCTTGGTAAACTTCACTAAAGTCTGGACAATTATCATACTCATCCGTAAGTCTTTCAAATCCAACGACTTCAGTGCTAATCGAGTTCAGAAGCAGGGCTCTACGACTTAATGCATCGGCCACCTTATTCTCAGTTCCAGCACGATGTCTTAGGACAAACGTGTAGGCCTGGATGTATTCGACCCACTTGGCATGCCTAGGATTCAGCTTTTTCTGGGAACTAAGGAATCTAAGGGCCTCGTGATCAGAAAACAGGACAAATTCATGCAGTAGTAGATAGTGCCTCCAATACCTTAAAGCTTGCACTACCGCATAGAGCTCTTTATCATAGGTGGAATACTTAAACTTGGCTTCATTTAATTTTTCACTAAAGAAAGCTATGGGATGGCTCTCTTGGCTTAAAACTCCACCTATTCCAATTCCAGATGCATCACAAGCAACCTCAAAAACCTTGGAAAAATCAGGCAATCTTAAGATAGGTGCTTGTGCCATTTTCTTCTTAACATCTAGGAAGGCCCTATCAGTAGCTTTTGTCCATTCAAATTGGCCTTTCCTAATGCAATCTGTGATTGGCGCAACTATGGTACTAAACCCTCGAATGAATCTTCTATAAAAAGTAGCTAGGCCATGAAAACTTCGTACTTCATGAATACTTTTTGGCACTGGCCACTCAACAATTGATTTGATCTTTTCAGGGTTAGCAGAAACTCCGTCAGGTGTGACAACGAAACCTAGAAAAATGACTCTATGGGTAAAAAAGTCACATTTCTTAAGGTTTGCAAAGAGATTATTTTCCCTGAGAGCTAAACAGACTTGATTCAAGTGGTCCAAATGGTCCTTCTGGGTCCTGCTATATATAAGAATGTCGTCGAAGTAAACTACGACAAACTTTCCTATAAATAATCGTAGGACTTGGTTCATAATCCGCATAAAGGTACTAGGAGCATTGGACAGTCCGAAAGGCATTACTACCCACTCAAAAAGACCCTCCTTGGTCTTGAATGCAGTCTTCCACTCATCCCCTGGTCTAATCCTAACCTGATGATAGCCACTCTTAAGGTCAATATTTGAAAATATTGTTGCTCCGGCCATCATATCTAACATGTCATCCAAACGGGGTATGGGAAACCTATATTTCATTGTGATCTTATTAATGGCACGACTATCAACGCACATCCTCCAAGTGCCATCTTTCTTAGGGGTCAGTAATGCTGGTACTGCACAGGGACTCAAACTCTCTCTAATAAATCCTTTCCTAAGGAGATCCCCTACTTGTCTTTGTTACTCTAAATGTTCGGTAGGGTTCATCCTATAGTGTGGAAGGTTGGGTAGGGTGGCTCCTGGGACCAAGTCAATGGCGTGCTGGATGTCCCTAAGTGGTGGAAGCTGGTCAGGTAGGTCATCTCGAAATACATCCTTAAAGTCTTCTAACACTTTAGCCACTTCCTGAGGGCGTTCTTTTTGGGAAGGCTCCTGAATTTCCTTAGTGGTTAAAATCCAAACATGTGTACCCTCAGTGAGTTCTTTCTCAATTTCCTTTTCAGTGATCAAATTGACTCCCGTTTTCTTTTCCTTTAGGTGGCTTGATCCTCTCTTAACAGTGTCCTTAGGTGGTGTTGGGTTAATCACAAACTTCTTTCCTAGGTGCATGAATGAGCAAGAATTTGATCGGCCGTATAGGGTCGCATCATGGTCAAATAACCAGGGTCGACCTAGGATGATACTGCTCACTCCCATTGGTAAGACATCACACCATACTTTCTCCTGATAGGACTGTAACTGGATTTGGACTAGGCACCTATGTTTGATAGGAATCGAAGTGGAGTCTATCCAAGAAACCTTATATGGAGTCGGATGGGAAACTGTGGACAAGCCTAAAGTTTTGACAGCACTAGTGGATATGGCATTTACACAACTCCCACTATCTATGATTATTTTACATACCTTATCCCCTAACTTGATGAATGTTTGTAGGATGTTAGTCCTACGCCAATCTTCCTGTGTCGCGTTTTGGGTAAGGATGCATCTAACTACTCCCAACATATCAGGCTCTATTTGTTCCTCGTCTCCTTCATACTCTTCAGCCAAATTGTCCTCAGCCTGATATACTTCCTCGACATTATCACCTAGGGGTTCTTTGGGTTCAGACTCACTTTCTTCTAATTCTCCTATGTGTAAGGCCCTAGTTGGACAATTGCTAGCGTAATGGCCTAACTTATGACATCTATAGCAAGCCACATTAGAATTTGGAGTCCTCTGAACTTCTGGTGCTTTACCCCTATCATCTCTACGGGTCAAAGGGGTGCTAGGGTTGGGTCGACTGGGTCGCATCTGATTTGTTCCTGGCTGCTGACTAGGTGCATTAGTTCTAGGGGGTTCGGGTTTGCGATAAAATGGTCCCCTATGAAATCTCTCGGCATCTCGTGCTACCCGGTAAGCTAGCTCTAAGTCATGGACTTCTCTCAGAAATAACTCTTTCTGGATCTCTTCTCTCAATCCTGCCCTAAATCTTGACAAAGTAACTGACTCAGACTCATCTACATTGCATCTCATTACAAATTCATCAAATTTGGCAATGTATTCGGCTACACTCTTGGTTCCCTGGGTCAATCTCTGCCACTGGTCTAGAAGTCTCTGGTGGTAGGACATAGGAAGGTACTTCTCTCTAAGCCTAAGTTTCATTGCCCTCCAGGTTACTATGGGAACATCACCTCTTTGCCTAATGAACCTCTCGACATTTCCCCAGTACAGCCTAGCCTGACGAATTAACCTAAGCTTTGCGAACTTGCATTTTCTCTCCTCTGTCATGTCATACCAATCAAAGTACTGATCCATCTCTCCCTCCCAATCTATGTAAACCTTAGGATCCAGATTTCCATCGAATGTTGGTGCTTCCAATCTAATACTCCTAAGGGCTCGCTCATCACGGTCTGTCTGTTCCTGATTGTGTCTGCTAGGGTTTGGCTCATAGACTGGATCATGGTGTGCTATCCTAGGATTTGGGTCATGGACTCGATCAGGATTGGGCCTCCTAGGATTTGGCTCAAAGAAATGGTCTTGATGAAGAGTTCTTCTAGGGTTGATGGGTGTCTCAAACTCGAATTCAGGCTCTAACTCATTTTGGACTTCATGATTTCCTCCAGGGGTATGAGCTTCTAATCGATCAAGTCTAGCAGTGATGTGGGTTATCTGATCAGTCAAGTTTTGATTGGTCTGGGCTAATTGATCAGTTAAGTTTTGGTTCAGCCTGGTCATTTGGTCATTCAACGATTTCATTAGACTCTCAAAGTTTTGTTCCATGGTTACACTAGATTGGGCTTGGGTTTGCTGATAAGGTGCTCCTGATCTAGTTGCCATGCACACGGACTCAACTCGGACTAGGGGTTTTGCTAGACCTAGAGTACAAATCAAATATAAGGTCAAATTGACAATCCGGGTTGTAGTAACTTGGCACCTGGCCAGGTAAGTGTAAGGTTAGTGGAGGTTCCTCTTTGCTTGCCTTAGACACCAATTTGAAATTGGCTAGGTAAGCGAACCAACCCATTTTCCTTCGGGCTCTAGTCCCTGAACCACTTGCCTAGACACCAGATACAAGCACACACAAACAGGGTGTCAAAGTTGGCTTGACACTTGACTCGACCCGACCTTGTGGGTGTCCCTAGCTCGCTAGAGAAATTAAATGTCTAATCCATTTTAATTAGGGTTGGGCTCGTTATGCAAGTTGATGATTTTTGGGCTAGGGACAGGTAATGAAATCCTGACCCTATGTCAATTTGATGCCCTTAATTTTGTTTACCATGAAATGAATGCAACAAACATATGGATCCAAATTTCAGGTGCAGAATTAGTGTGTTGCAGTTCTCAAGTGATGGAAAAGTGCAATGTAACAGATTCAAAAAAATTTAAAAAACTCACAGAAGATTGCTAACTTCTAGATGATATGCCATACGAAAGGAAATTTAAAAATAAATTTTATACTATGCTGAGCAGATACTGAAAACTAGATAAAAAAAACAGGACTGAACATAAAGGAATTTCAGTGATAGTGATGGGATGCGAGAATTTTTATTTTTTTTGTAATTTTTTTCTGAAGGTGAAATTTTACGTGATGATAACTGACTTAATATGGAGTAGAAAAAAAATTATTTCAATAAAAAATTAACTACTTTCATTTAGACTTTTATGCAAATCTCAGTCAGCTCATTCAGAAATATAGCAAGCAGAATTTAAACAAACAAAGGCATTTACATACCAAACTTCAACCTAAAAATTCACGTCCGGTCGGGGCTCATTATTCCCATGGGTCGTGATAGTGTACTGGTGTACACCCGCTCAGGAGGCATGAATTTTAGATCTAGATTAGATTTTAAAAATAATAACTAAGTAGCATGTATGAATGCTATGCATGCAGAAAATTTCAGCAACCTACCTAAATGCACAAATTCAAAAGTAACCCTAACCTACCATGCTCTGATACCAAAAATGATGGGGGACATGTATCGAATGATGCATTTGAAGAATTAGATGGACTAAATGAAAATGAAATAGATAAACATGTAGCTATTCTATGTAAAAGAAATAGAATTATATGAAAGGAACATAAGGAAAAGAACTAGACTAGAAAAGAATCTCTCAAAGTAATTAAGAAGGGATCTTCGTGGTTAGGAAACCACACAGGTTAGGGCTAGCCTACTTTCCTATTTCAGATCTGAAAGAATATTATAAAGATGGCTATCCGGCTATTAATAATCTGAAATTCAGAAAAGGGACACTCAAGATGAAGTACTAAGAATAGCAAGGAGTTACTATAGATCTAAAGGCACCTTGTTTATGATTCCTTGGCACAGTAGACCTTCACCTTGAAAACTGGAGACCCGGGGATCTTTAAGTAGATCTCCTTTGGCGTCCTTTGCGTGATTTATCTTCAATTGTTGGCGTGGAGAACTCCATTATAGATGACCTCTTTTGGAAGATGGGAAGGTTGAAATTGGAAAGGCTTGAAGAGGATTCTTCAAGGGTGGTCGAATGGGATTGGAAAAGGGACTAGTAGCTTGTTTGGTTAGGTATCCTAGGTCTCACACCTACCTTCTCTCAAGGGTCTTTGGCTAGCAAAGGAAGAAAGCTTTCTTAGAAAAAAATTTCATTTCATTCATCATTTTCATTACAAGAGAATTCTAGGAGCTTTTATAAACCTTAAGCTCCTTTTCAAATTCAAAATGCAACACTTTTCATGGAGAAAATCAAGGGGTGTCCCATGAAGATAGGAGTGGCCCATTCAAATTTAAATCTCCTAATTACAAGGTGGGCACCCATAAAGAGTGGAGCTTCATTCAAATTTGAAAATTCATGGTTGATGTGTCTTGGTGATGTGGCATGATTTATCCTCCAAGTTGGCATGACTTGTCTTCCAAGGTGGCATGGTGCTTTGATGATGTGGTGCTCCAAGTAGTTGGTGAAGTTGGTTGCACTCATTCTTGCTTAATTGATGCCGAATGCAAGTAGATCTTGAACCCGACTCAATACAAAGCTAATTTAACTCTAATTGGACCCAAATTAAAATAAAACAGGACTTAATTATTCAAATAAAATAAATACATGACTCATAGACTTATTACAGGACTTAAATTTCTAGTCTTCTATCCATAAAGAACTTGGCATTAGCTGAAGCCTCTTCCTGAGCCTGGTGCCCGCACCAGAGAGCACCCGCACTCGGCCCAAAGCCTCGCCAGTATCCTCCCCCCCCCTTTCCTCGTTATGCACGATGAGCGAGGCACTTCGGCCACTGGGTTCCCGGGCCCGAAGAGGAACGGAAGGGGGGGAGAAAGGCGAGAAGTGGGAGGGAGCCCCCCAAGTGGAGGAGAGGGGCTGGAGGCAACGTGATGATATAAAAGGGATGGTAAAAACGGGCAGCGAGGTAAGTGAAAAAGAGGGAAACACACCGAGAGAACGATCCTGGGGGTCCTCAAGGAGTCCACAGGCTTGAGCTCGGTGAACTCGGTGCAGGGAGCTGAGCATCAACTCCACTCTTCCCCACACTTCTTTTATTAACATCTCCTCTAAGCATGGGAGTCCTTCGGGAACCCGCCTTAAGGGATCTGTTCCATCTCTCCGCTCTCTAGCTTGACCGTCGTAGCGCCCCCACCGGAATCCCCGGTCAGGATCTTTGACTCTATTTTGCAGGACCGGAAGCTTGGAGATCTCGAGGTGAGACGGTCCGAGACCGGTGCCAGCTCAAGAGCTACAGGCCACCGCGATGAGATCGGCAACAATTACATTTATATATATTATATTATTAAATTTAAAATAATATATTTATATTCTATATAAATACTTAACTTAAATATATTTTATATTATATGTAAATATATAAAATATTTCAAATAAATATACTATGTTACATAAATATATTATATTATTTTAAATATGATATAATCTAAATATTTTTTATAATAAAATATAAAATATAAAATATAATATGTTATATTATATTAATATTGTAATATTATATAATATATCATATAACATTATATTTTGTAGTGTAATATAATATAATAATTAATGTTTTATATTATGTTACTACTTTTAATATAATATATTGATATTATATATAAATATATAATGTTAAAATATATTATATTAAATATAATTTAATATAATATATTTTGTATTATAAAATATAAAACAAAATGTAGTATTATATTATAGTATATATAATGATATTATTCTAAATTACATTAATATATTTTATTTTATTTTATTTATAATATTAGAAAATAGAATATTTTATAATATATATTATATAACAATAAAGTGTAATATTAAATAATATAATATTATATTATATTAAAAATATCAAATAATATATTATATTAATGCAATATTATATTATATTATTAAATTATATTATAATATATTTATAATAAATTGGATATAGGAATATTTTAAAAATTTGAGCTTAGATTACTGGTAATCTATTTGTCATATCAAATACAGTAATCAATCTTACTGATAGATTACCTGTGTATACCAAACACAGTAATCAGCATTACTGGCATTGGTTTGGGGTTTACGACACCGGTCGCACGTTGGCGGGGGATGATCGGTAGTTGAGATGCAGGACGAGCCCAAACTTGGAAGAATTATTATTACATTAAATTATTTTCATTTAATGAATTAATTATTTAATAATGTAAACCCTAATTTCAAATATCTTTAAAATTTATCCTATATTGAAATCGTCTTTTAGATAGATGTTCACCTGAAAAGAAAGGTCAAAAGGAATTTACCAGACTAGCGAGTAGACTACCCTCCTCGCGAGGCTCGGCCATAGCTCGACTGAGGGTTTAAGTATTATATAGGGGTTTACAGTTTTGGGTATAAGAAGTTTTTAGGGTTTATAGGATTTTTAGGGTTTACGGCACCGGTCGTACGTTGGCAAGGGACGACTGGTAGAAAACCCTAAGTTCCTCCTGCATTGAAAGAATTATTATAACAGTAAATTATTTTCATTTAATATATTAATCATTTAATAATAAAATCCTAAGTTCCTCCTGCACTGAAACCATCTTTGGGAAAGACAGTTTCAATGGAATTAGAAATTATTTTTCGAAAGATGAATTCAATGAAATTAGAAATTGTCTTTTGAAAAGATGTTTTCAGCTTAATTTGAACTTGTCCATTCAAAAGATGAATTCAATTGAACTCATTTTTTCGAAAGATGTTTTCTACTTAATTTGAATTCGTCCATTCAAAAGACGAATTCAATTGAACTCATCTTTTCGAAAGATGTTTCACCTTAATTTGAATTCATCTATTGGAAAGACAATTTCAAGCTCCACACTGGCCACCATGTATGTCCGAAATACCTACTTCGATAAATATTTAACCTAACACCTATTTTCATAATTTATTTTTTAAAAGACATTATTTTTAAAAAAAATCCCTTATAGCAACGCATTTTGTTGGAGGACCCAGAAGACTATACTAAAAAATGATGACTATTGTCAGAAGACTAGCAGCTAGGTACTAGGAATTTGTCCAGTAACTTGGATTCTTTTATGTCCCGTCTGATCAACCAATCAGCCATCGTTTAGTGGTAATACATTAGAAATTTATCTAGCACTCTTTGTTCGAACAAGATTCATATGAGACAGATATTATAAATATTAATAAATAATTTTTATATTTTTTTAAAAAAAATATTAAAAATAATATATTTTTAATAAATATTTATGGAATTAATGTAATTCGAAATACATTTACAAAATTAACATTATTTTGCTTGCATTGCGACCATATCAGAAATCGCAAGTTCAACCATTGACTTCATTTTAGTCAAATCACATATAAAACTTATAATTTCAAATTTTAAAATAAAAAATAAAAATATTTTAAATAATATAATAAAATTAAAAAAAATAAAGAAAAGTCATAGGTATAACTTGCGACTTTATCTTAAGTGAAGTTATAGATCATACATGTGATTTTATCTTATTCTTGCATCTCCATTTTTAAAATAAAAAATTTTAAAAGATTAAAAAAATTTAAAAATATATAAATAAAATCATAAGTTGTTATCTTAATAATATTATAAAAGATTAATATTATAAAATAAAATTAATTATAATGTATAATAAATATAATAAATGTATTATAATATATTTATTATAATATATTTATTATAATATATAATTTTTTTAAAAAAAACCAGTGCTAGGTCAGCGATATTGGTGCTAGCTCGGTGATGTCAATGCGACCTAGGGCACGACGGGCACCCAACTGCCCGTGCCCTCTAAGACCCAATCATGGTGACTGGACTAGCACCGGCCTGGTAACTGGAAAGGTGGCTAGACTGGCATCTACTTGGTGATCGGGCCAGTGGCTATACTAGCAATTGGACCGGTGGCCAAACTTGTACCAACCTGGTGACCAGACTGGCGATCGAACTGAAGGCCAGACTGGTGACTAGACAGGCTATCAGATCAATTAGCAGACTAGCGACCGGACTAGCATCGTGTTGCCAAGAAATGTAGACCAAGAGGGGGTGTGAATTGGGTCTTTTAAAAATTTGAAGCAATAATGTGAGGATCCAGTGGTGTTTGTGAGTAATATATTCAATGTACTAGATTAAATGCAGTAGAAAGCAATAAATGGATTGCAATAAACTAAGAGCAAGAAAGAGAGAAGGCAATCACACACAAATACAAAGTTTATAGTGGTTCGGTGCAAACCTAGCACCTACATCCACTTCCCAAGCCACTCTTGGGAATTCCACTATAATCCAACCAAGATTACAGTTGACTTATTTTTCAAAAGGCTCACAAGTCAAAACCTATGTTGGTTTTATCACCTAGGTTCACCAACAAACCTTTACACTTGTTTTGTCTTCGGGCTCACAAGTTAACCCTAGTTAGTTTTATCTCTTTGGCTTACCAACAAATCACAACAACCTTCTTTCAAGATACCCTTGAAAGCAAGGTCAAATCATATGATAAAATCAGATATACAATTTCAAAAATAAGACAAACTCTCTTCAAGAGTAGAATAGAAGCTTTGAAGCTCAAGTTGATACTTTGTCTTGTCTCCTCCTTGGAATATACTTCAAACTCCTCTTTTGGAATGATGTAAGGATGGACTTGTAAGCTTTTTCAGGGAATCAAACTTTAAAAGGCTCTTGAAGTGAAGTTCTTGAGAGAATCTTGGCTTTTTGGCTTTCAATGGACTTCAATACACTTCAATGCCTTTAGAATGAAGTTGGTGAAGCTTAAACACAGATAAAAACTTCCAAAAAATGGTTTGTGATCGTTTGAGCATCGAATCTAGCTGTTGGGATCTTGAAAAGATGTTTCTGCAAGTCAAAAAAATAGATCCGTTAGGGCTATCAGGTGTCGACACTTGACTTTCAAGTATCGACACTTGGCTGTCAAGTGTCGACACTTAAACTTTCAAGTGTCGACACTTGATTCATAGATGTCGACACTTGATACAAAAACACTCCAATGACCATGTTCTGGATTTTCAAAAAGTCTCAGGCCTTGAATCGACACTTGGAAACTTAAGTGTCGATACTTGAGTTTCAGGTGTCGACACTTGAGTCCTGGGTGTCGATACTTGGCATGCCAAGGAGTTTTTCTACATGCCAAATGCTGAAGTGTCGACACTTGACTTCCCAGGTGTCGACACTTGGTTCTGAAAAATTCATAATCAAGTACAAATAAAGCCCAAAACACAAGCATCAATTTTGAAACTTAAATGGAACATAAATAACCAATAATTGAACATATAAAAGCCCTTTTTGCATGAAGAATATGTCTTGAATTACGAAAAATGCTTCATGCCACGATACTTAAATTTTCGAGAATTTGAGGTGCTTGCTTCCTGAAAACTCATAACTGAAAGTAAACATTAGTATACAATATGTACTCAAGGTTTTGGTATTTATCAAAATCACTAGGAGAGCAAATACATCGACTTGGTGATCGAACTAGCTGTCAGACCGATGGCCAGACTAGTGGCCAGATCGGTAGTCGAACTGGCACCAACTTGGCAGTTAGACTGGCTATCAGACCAGGGACTGGAATGGTGGTAGGACCAAGGACCGGACTAGCTATCGGATCGGTGGCCAGACTGAAAATAGGACCAGTGATCAGATTGGCACCAACCTGGTAATCGAACTGGCAGTCGGACCTATAGCCAAACTGATGACCAAACTGGTGGTCAGATTATCATCAATTTGATGGTTGTACTGACTATTGGATCGATGGCTAGACTGGTGACTGGATCAATTATCGAATAGGCACTGACTTGGTGCCAGACTGGTTGTCGAACTAGTGGCCGAACTAGCGAACGGACTGGGGGTTGGACTGGTGACCATACTAGCTATCAGATTGGTGGGCAAACTGGTAACTGGACTGGTGATTGGATTGGCACTGACCTGACAACCAGACTAGTTATTGGACCATGGCTAGACTGGTGACCATACTGGTAATTAGACTGGCGACCGGACTATCATCGACTTGGCGACTGGACTGGCACTAACCTGGAAGTTCGATTGGTAACCTGGACATGACGGGTGAGCATGGCAATGTTGGTACCAATCCAACCTCTAGGTCGGTGCCAGTCTGGTAACCAGGTCGATGCTAGTCTGGTCGTCAATCCGACTTCCAATCTGGTCTCTAGTCTAGCCACCGATATGATAGCGAGTCTAGCTACCAGGTCGGTGCCAGTCCGACACCAATCTGGTCACCAATTTAGCCACCGATCGCATCGCCATCCTTAACTATTAAATCTCTCACTCCTCTTAGCATTGCCTGTTGTTCTTTAAGTTACTATGCAAGATGCATGACTTTACCTGGACAAAGGAATGCAAGAAGCCTTCAAAAAGTTGAAGAACTTTTTAGCTTCACCCTTACTCTCCAGGCCATAAGTGGGAGAAGGCTTCTCCTGTACTTAAACATATCCCCGAAGGCAATCAGCTCGGTGCTCATCTGCACTGACAAGGATAGCACCTAGAAGCTTATTTATTATGTTAGCAAGGTGCTGCATGACGTGGAAACCAGGTACACCTAATTTGAGAAAATTATTTTCGTGCTTACTATCTCTGCCCAATGCCTTAGGCCATACTTTCAAGCCCACCCGATCGTGGTCCTCATCAACCAACCTTTGAGAGCCATGCTAAGCCGACCAGACACTTCGAGATGCTTAGCAAAATGGATAATAAAGCTTAACGAGTTTGACATCTTGTATCGCTCGAGGTCATCTCAGAAGGCCCAAGTCCTAGCTGACTTTCTAGTAGAATACACATGGGCGGATGGCAACCTAGAGGAGGTTTGAACTAAGCCAGCACAACCACCACCCCATAAGGAGGCCACTTGGGTCCTCTATGTAGGTGGTGCATCCAACTCAATGGGGAGTGGAGCCGAACTCATCCTCAATAACTCGGATGAAATTGTCACTGAGTATGCATTGCATTTCCTTTTTGAAGTGACAAACAACCAATCTGAGTACAAGGCACTCAAAGCAGGGCTGAGATTATCCCATAAGCTATGGAATAGAGAGCCTGAGGGTTTTCACTGACTCGCAACTCATGGTGGGCAATCACTGGTGAGTTCGAAGCCTGAGATCCCATGATGGCAAAATATCTAGACAAGGTGAACACCTACATAGCGGGTTTTTGACATTTCGACATCTCCAACATCTCTTTGGAAGTGTTGACATCCTTTCTAGGCTCGTAACCTTGGCTGACTCTTCATTGGGATGGGCATTCATCAAGTACTTGGAGGCCCCTAGCATCGTGGCAATTGATGAGGTCTAGCAAGTCACCCACGAGCCAAGCTGGATGGACCCCTATATCAAATACATAGTCGTGGGGACCTTGTCCAATAATCGCTTAAAGGCTGGCCTCCTGAAGCAAAAAGCTGCCTGATTCGTGCTCATGGATAGACAACTCTATAGGAGGTCCTACTCCAATCTCCTTTAAAACGTCTTGAGACCTTTGGAGGCTATCGACATTCTCCAGGAGATCCACGAAGGTATCTGCAGAAATTATATGGGGGGTAGGATCCTGGCCTATAAAGCCCTCAGTAGGAATATTATTGGAACACCATGCGAGAAGATATGGCCGAGTTCGTGCAAAAGTGCGACCACTGCCAATGGCACACCCATATCCAGCGATAGCTGACCATCCTGCTTCCCAACTCTCTTCCCCCTGGTTGTTCACCTAGTGGGGAATGGACATACTGAGTTCATTTCCACTGGTACCTGCTAGCAAAGATACTTGCTCGTCTCCATCGACTACTTCACCAAGTAGATGGAGGCAGAGCCCCTAGCATAGATAACCAAAAACAAAGTAAAATTCTTTTTCTAATTATCTATCATCTACCATTTCAGGCTCCCTCTTACCATCATCATTGATAATGGACAATAGTTTGACAACTAGGCATTCAAAGAGTTTTATGCCGACCTGCACATCTGTCATCGATTAACGTCGATAGGTCATTTCCAGACTAATGGAGAAGCCGAGATGACAAATCAAACAATCCTCCAAGTCCTCCATACTAGGCTTGATGAAGCCAAAGGTAGGTGGTGGAGGAGCTTCCTAGCATGCTATGGGCATACCACACTTCTCCTCAGGATTCGATAGACAAAATGCCCTTCAACATAATCTTTGGCACTAAGGCGGTGATAACCGTGGAGGTTGGCCTTCCGATGTTGCGGGTGGAGCGGTTCAATGAATCAAGTAACTTGATGCACCTGCTTCTCAATCTCAACCTATTAGACGAGACTAGAGACAAAGCCCACCTTCGCATGGTTGTGTATCAACAATGAGTGGCTCGATATTATAACTTGCATGTGAAACCCAAATCCTTCAACCTAGGGTATCTCATCTTATGAAGGGCAAAGGTTTCTTGGACAGCTGAATGGGGCAAGCTATTCCTGAATTGGGAAGGCCCTTATCAGGTAGTCAAAGCACTGCATTGAGGAGCATATTGAATAGTTGAACTCAACGGAACTCAAATCTCGCAGGCATGGAATGTTGAGTAACTGAGAATGTATTGGTGGTGTGTATCCCCTATCCAGAAATGAAATAGAGTTACTTTTTGTCCGAGCTTCTTGATCTCTTTCGTTGAAGAGTGCTTATCAATCTGACCTAAAGTCAGATGAAGCCCAATGGGATGCTCCACAACCCGCCTCTTTGGATGGCCTACTCTATAGCACCCATGCCAATTCGTTTGACCTGAAGTTAGATGAAGCCTGATGGGATGCTCCATAGCACCACCTCTCTAGATGGCCTGCTCTACAGCACCTGTGCCAATCTGTCTGACCCGAAGTCAGATGAAGTCTGATGGGATGCTCCACAGCACCATCTCTCCAGATGGCCAGATCTATAGCACCCATGCCAATCTGTCTAACCCGAAGTTAAACGAAACCTGATGTGATGCTCCATAGCACCGACTCTTGGAATGGCCTACTCTACAGCACCCATGCTAATCCATCGAACCCGAAGTCAGATGAAGCCCGACGGGATGCCCCACAGCATCATATCTTCGAAATGGTTTGCTCTATAGAACCCATGTCAATCTGTCTAATCCAAAGTTAGAAGAAGCCTGACGGATGCCCCACAGCACTGTACCTTCAGAATAGTCTACTCTACAGCACCCTTGCCTGACTATCTAGCCGGTAGCTAGACGAAGTTCTTTGAACCACCTCATGATGTCATCCCCCTGGGTGGTTTGTCCTATAGCGCTATCCTCCACCTATCTTGTCAGGAACCGGGCGAAGTTCAGTGAGCCGGCCATGAGGGTTCGAAGAAGGAAAGAAAGGGAAATAGTAAGAAGAAGAAAAAGGATGATTCCATTATCAAAGTTAAGAAATTTTATTTTTGATAGAAGAATATTACAAGAGACAGAGTCCCTCGACATGCCATGGGGCCTTGCAAAATTTCCTAAAGCAAAAACTATGTACAAGGTAGGCTTTTATTTATCGGAGTTCGGAGTAGGGACCTCACTAGACCTAAGGGTCTCTACAACGATGTCGATCATTGCCCCTGTCTCAACCATCACTCACATAATGGTATCTCTCATCGAACTTGGCTGGCCTGATGTTCCAGTGGCTTTGGCATTCTGAGGACCCTTAGGAGGGTCTAGGTCGGCCTCAGGCTTGGTGACCCCACCAGCTCCGATGGGCTCATCTTGGGTGACAGCATCCACTCCCCCCTCTATCTCTTTGGGCTTGTCGATGATGATGTCTTTCAAGTTAGGGAGATGGAAGGCCTGCGCAACCTTCTTTTTTCATTTGGTGAAGCCCTTGTAGAAGGCATCGTAGACCGTCTCATTCACCTTGTCTTTGAACTCTGTGAGGCCTTGTATCGCATGATCAACTGGGATGCCTCTTCCTTGGCCACCATAACGACCACTTCGATTGCCGTCACCTTCTCCTCGACCCCTATAGCCCTACCTTCGGTAGATTCGAGCCGCACTTGAAGGGTGCAGATAAAGTTAAGCAGTACAAGCAAACAAAAAAAAATATTTTAAAATTATTTTAAAATAAATAATAATGGAAGACTTAGTAGATCAATCAAGTCGATCTACCAATCTGCTTGCAATAGGATCCAACATAATAAAAGTGCATACAAAAGATACCATAAGCAAAAAAAAAAGGCAAAAGCATGAATCATTTTCATGCCTTTGAACTGATCACATTAGATCAATGGAAAGGTACATTACCTTTAAACTGTTGGATGGAGGTGATGAAGAGCTGCCGAGCCATACAAGTGTCTGGCCTCTATGGGTAGTTTACACCAAGGCTCGATCCCGATCAACTCCCTTGGAGTGCTAGCTCCTCAAGATCTTGGAAGCCAATCTTCTCCTTCCTTGGACCTGCAAGACCTTCTTGAAGCCACCAGGAAGAACTTTTTGGAAGAGAATGAGGCGAAGTGGAAGTGGAACCCTTCCCAACCAACTCTCTCTTTCCAAATCCTAGCTTGATTACTAGGTAGGCTCACACCCAAAATCCTAATCCTCTCAAACCCCACTCTAAGAAATCCATTTCTTTCTCTCTTAGAAAAGCCCAGCTTATCATCCTCTTGCTAGCCTACAATAACACTCATTTATAGTGCCAACAAAGAGGGAGAGAAATATGGAAGGTGGAGTGATTGGGGAAGAGAGTTAAGGGTTAAACCAAATTAGCTCTAGGTTTAAATAGAAAAAAATCTACATTCCCAAATAATGCATTCCATAAAAACCTTGGAGCCAATTTCAGCCAAGATTTGAAATTAGAATTCAAAATTCAAATTTAAATCTTTTTAAAGGAAAGAGAGCATGAAAAATCAAATCCAATTTGATCATGAGCCAAATCATATTTGGCTTGACCCATCAGGTTGCAATCATATTATAAATAAGTCCTCTAAAATTTACTAATCGAATTAGTAAAAAAATTCTCGTCATAACTAAGTATCGATCATGGAAGTATCAACACTTCAAAGTATAGTATCGATACATAGAAGTATCAACACTTCAAAGTGTTGACACTCTAAAGTGTTGAAACTTGGATCATGGTCAATCATATTGACCCCTAGTGATGCCAAACGATTCTCAACCGTCGATCAGCCTTTAGATCAGGTAAAAACCCCTATGGTGTGTAACCCTATAGGTTCGAACACTAAGCCGGTAGTATTGGAACACTTTCAGTACCAGTCAAAGTCATCATCTAGTAATGATACCCGATGTCCGGATAGGTCAAAGATTACAGAGCAACTCTCTAGAACCCCTGGCATATGGTTACCATATAATTCATCCCTTTGACCTCATAATGCTCAGGATGACCTAGGATTTGATTGCCAACCCTAATTTAGTACATCCAGATCGTGTCTTAACCTTACAAGTTCTATGACTCCTCACAAGAACTATCTTGGCCAAGGTTTTGCTAAATTGAGACATAGTGAGTCATTCACTCCAAACCATTTGGAGGGATCAATCCCATCTTGATCCACCATTGCTCCACAAGTACTTGACTATATCCAGAAACCTTCCATCATTGGATTAGAAATCAAGGTAGTTGGCATCAAAGTACAGTGAGTTGCTTACAAGCTACTATGGTGACCTCAGGTCTCAGGGATATATATACCCATATCCCTTCACGAGCAACCCTTTGGTAGAAGGGAGCTTTGCAGTTGGTCACGTTTAGTGAGATATCATACATTTGATCAGTATGTCACATCAGTATCTCCACACTTCTTAGTTAAGAGGATAACCAACCAATGTGACATAGAACGACCTTCACTTGATACATCATCATCCTATAACAATATATCCTTTGGTTGTGAACCAGTTTAAGAACTACTCGATATCTCCTCTCTATATCAAATATAATATAGTTCTAAGGACTCCATCATACAAGAGTTCTTTTCAGAAAAATGTATATATGATGAACAGCCAAAAAAATAACTTTTATTCATTCACATACAATTACAAAATAGTAGAACTATCTACAGCCTAGACGATTAGCTTTGGGACACTATTCTCAACAGCAGATCTGCCCCTCTTAGTGGTGGCCTCAACGAAGTGATCATCTTGGAGGGCAATGTATTCCTCCTTCTTGGTAATTTTTGCTTCACGATCATTTACTCATCTCGAGCTTGATGATCAAGTGTCGCGTATCCAGGAGCTCGACTTCCAGCTCCTTTGTTCACACCTCGTGGCATAGTATTTGGTCGCCTAGGGCCTTAGCTCTCATCGATGCAATGTTGGCCCACTTCGGGACTCCTCCAGTTCGACCAGCTGTTGGCATACCTCTTTGACAAGGAAGGCATCTTGGATGACCTGAAATCAGAAATCAAGTTAAGGTAGTCACTAACCTCCCTATTCCTCAAGTCCTGAGCTTGATAAAAGCACGAAAGACTTACTGCAAGGAGCTGGGAGAAGATTCTGGTGATGGTTTTGCTCACAATACACCTGCTCCTCTCATCCGGTCATGGTTTGGTAGGATGAAGTCCAGTAGCCTCTTAGCTAGCCTAGCATCTCAGATGACCATCACGTCAGGTGGCACGACCGTTGAAACTTCTACCATCTCGGGCGGCGGGATAGTTGCCTTAGAAGGGCCAGCCAACGTCGAGCTCAGGGATGCACTTCCATCATGGCAGGGTATGGCAGCAAGGTCGAGACCCTTTCTGGCTTTACCAGATTACTAGCTTCGATGGACAGCAACATCAACGAGATCTCAAGGAGGATCGGGTGGGATTTCGGGGTCCTTTCCCTTAACTTCATGGCTTGGTCGGCTTGCAATACAGCAACCTCAACCTCCTCTGCTATTGGAGCTAGAGTTTTCTTTAACTCCCCTCCATGAGTTCTCTTCATCGGTTCCTCACGAGGCTTCCCCATCGATGTCCACTTCCAAATCATCTGCTTGATCTTGTCTATGAAGAATTTCATGTATGCACTGTTGCCCAGCAAAGCAATCCAAGTGGGGAGATAAATTGGATTTTTAAAAAACTTGTTGCAAGTAATATGCCAATTCAAAAATAATGAAGGTGCTAGTGATTAAGTGTATGTATGCTTGATGATAAAATATAGCAGAATTAAAGTAAAGCAAGAAGAAAAGAGATAGTCACAAATACATAAAAATTTATAATGGTTCGGTGTATACCAAAGTACCTACATTCTTTTCCTAAGGTTCACTTGAGAATTTTACTATAATCCCACTTGATTATAGCTGATTAGTTTTTCAGATTCACTAATCACAATCCCTTAGTTTTCACAAGGCTAACCAAAAATTTAGTTGGTTTTACAAGGCTCACCAACAACCCGATCACTAGTTTCAATCCACTTGAAACTAGGAACAACAACAAATTTGAGTTTAAAGTTAGAATACAACAAGCTTTCAAAAATAAAAAAAATATCTCTTTGAAGCTCTTTGATTGCTGTCGAGAAAGCTTTTCTTCAGATTGTTGAAGCCTTAATGAGTGCTTGAGATTGGACTTGAATACTCTTAAATGCTTGAAGGCTCAATCTCACTCAAAAGTAATGAACTCTTAATAAATTCTCCTTAGTTGCTCATTAGTCTCTTTTCTCTTGAGTTTGGTCCACTTTAAATACTTTTTCAAGCCTTAAATGACCATTTTTGATCATTGACGAGGTGAAAATAGCTGTTAGAGATAAAAAGGACCATTTCTGTGCTTCAAAAAACTAGTCGTTACTGTTCATTCAGACTTACAGGTATCGAAACTTCAGATCATAAGTCAACACATGAGTCGACACTGGGTCAAAAATATCTTCTAAAGCTCTCTAGAATGCACTGGTGCATCGACATTTCTTCTGGTGAGTCGACACTTGAGTCGATACTTCATCTTCATGAGTCGATACATGAGGAAAGACTTGAATTCAGCAAGTTCTATCTTTATTTTTGTCTCAGGCCTTGAGTCAACACTTGAGTCGACCATAATTTGATACTTGAATTTCATGAGTCGATACTTCATGCATGCCAGCTAAAACTTCTTCTGCGTATCAGCTCAAGCTTCTGTGAGTCGATACTTTCAGTCGATACTTCACTTCCATGAGTCGACACTTGGCTGAAACTTTTCTGAACTCTGTTAAAACTTCTTTAACTTTAAAATTTGAGTTCTTCAAGGTTATTCATATGTATCAAGGTCCATTTAACTTAAAATCCCATCAATGAGAATGACTTCTTCAACAAGATGATAAGCTTTGAACTTTTAACACAAAACAGCTTTGATGAGTATCCTGTTATGATAAATATACTTTTAACACACGTTAGTACTCGAATATACTTAAATATTTTGTAATTCATCAAAATCAAAATAGAAGTCAACAATCTCTCCCTTTTTGATGGTGATAAAATCTTTATGAATATACACATAGTGAGCTTAAAAAATTTTCAATAAGTATAAAGCAATTCACTAAAATTATCAGAGTTATTGATAATAAGTATTAGAGTCTGAGTTATAATGTTTATCAAGAACAAATACTCATCTACAATATATCAAGGCTAAATGTATATATAAGGAAAGAATTCAATTTATAAAGTATCAAAGTATCATAACTGTAGCTATACTGTATCGGAGCTATGATTATAATGTATCAGAGCTTATAATTGAAATATATCAGAGTTGTATACTTATATTAGATATTCACAATGTGTATCAGAGTTTAAAATTGGTTTGAAAGATAAGCATTAGAACAAAATAGGTTGAATTATGAAGAGTATCAAAGAAAAAGCTTTAAGAGCATGAAAAATATTAGAACATATCAAAGCAAATAATATGCCAAAAAGATAGATAGTATCAGAGCAAAATTAATAGAGCATGAAGAGTATTAAAGTATGAAAACAAAGAGTATCAAAGCATATTAAAAATAAGAATAAGGAGTATCAGAGCATAAAAAATAGAGCAAATAAGAATAATAAGTATCAGAGCATAGAATTGAAGGGTATAGATCAAGAGTAATAGAGCATAAAACAAAAACTCCCCCTCAAAATATGATCTGAAAACTAGTTTTTAAAAAGAGATTTTTGAAAAATTTTTAAAATTTACTACTTTAGTACTTTTCTTTCTCTCTTCCCCTTACTCATTGCTTCCTTCTTTTCTTCATTTCTCTTTTTAGTTTTTTGCCATTACTCTCCCCCTTTTTGCCAATTCATTAATTCTTTATTACTCCCATTTCTAATTCTCATTAATTCTTTTCCATTTTGTCATCATTAAAAAGGTAAGAAAAAGAACAATATAGATAAAGAACATTGCAGAAGCAAAAGTGTACACAGGCAAAATCTTTAAAAGTCAATATATATATAATTTCAAGGATTTGATACATTAGATTCAGAATTTGATACGCATAACAGAGAAGTAGTATAGACACGGATACATAAAAACACTAAAATATGAAAAGACTGAAATACAGATGTACTGACATACAGACCAACCCTAAGAGGTACTTTTCTCATCAGAGGAAGACCCAATCTCAAGAATAATCGGTCCGGTGATCCTAAAAGGTCGGGGTCACAGCCACATCGACCGGAGATCTGAAAGTCTAGTCCAGACAAGTCTGGGTGCATCGCCATGCCCTCTGCATCTACTTCTAGTACATGCTCTTCTTCTGGCTAGTGCTGAAGAGGAGGAAGCGATGTCAATAGCAGGAACATAAAGTGTGATGGGATCAGCCACTGTATCAATGATCAATGGTGTGATATTAAAAGTGGGTCCTGAAGAAAGAATATGAAAACCAGGTGTATAAAACCCTAGTTCCCGGATCAAAGAGGATGTGGAAGGAACTATCGGAGTCCTAATGGGGATACTAAAAGTAGGAGTCGGTAAATCAATTGAAGTATCAAGTGGGTCAGAGTGAAGAATAGTTGTGGAAACAAATGTGTCAGATGGGTCAGGAATGGTGGGTGTGCTGGGTAGGATTGGAGTCTGGATAGATGAACTAGTAGGATCAGGAACAGGAGTCCTCGACATGTCTACAGCAACATCCAGCTCGGGCTCCGCCATATAATCTGCAATGTCAAAATCCCTGAAAGAATCACCATGGCCATCTCCTGTGCCTAGTGCTGGAGCTGGAGGTGTTGGTGGAGCAGGCGGGGAATCTGACGATGAAGGTGAGGGTGCTATGGTAGAAGATAATATCTTAGGTATGGCCAGAATAGCTGAGAATCCCTCTCTCATCTCCTGATGTCCTACTCTCATCTCCAAGTGAATGTGATCAACTCGTTGTCTGATAGTCATAACCTCGATCTCCAAGCGAGTGATCCTCTCATCCATACTATCTCCAGGAGCTGGCACCATAGAATGTGCCAGAACTGATGGCTCAGAGTGAGTATCAGGAATGTCCCTCTGTGGCTCAAATAGCCTGGCCTCATCAGTATAGATCCGCTCCTCCTTAGCAGTATCCTCATCATCTGTATCAGTGGCTTGTCCAAAGATCCTGCATCTCCACTATCCTCTATGCAAATGATATCCCATCCTACGTATTGATTTCTCATCATAGATGTTTGTGTGAAGTAACTGCCTGAAGGGCTCTCCATCTATGATAACTCCATAAGCTCCGAAGAGGATGGTCAGACCCATGCCGTATGCTAAATATAGCCTCCTGCTAGTAGCAGCCTCAGTCATCTGATGTACCATAAGAACTGGGAGCAGACAAGAGTCCATCGGATCAGAGATACCATGACAAGCAACTCTCTCACGTGATAAAATTGAAGCATCCTGTCTTCGATAGAAGTATCCGGGTGACGATGTGATGCAATAATCTCATCTCCAGAGAAAGTTAGGATGCTACAATCGTGGCTCCCTCTCTGAGATCATCCATCTAAAAAATACAGCGAAATTCGCTTATCCTATCTACCAAGGAGTCTGCTATGGTACCTCTCATAGGGATCTCCTAAGCTCTGCTCAAAACCTCTATAGTGAGTGGTATGGTTGTCCCTCGGATCTTAGAAATCCATCTATCTGCTCCTCTGGCCAATGTACCGTAGAACTCTCATATCAGGCCAGGATAGAACCTCTTTATCAGTGAGCAGAAGTGGGCCAGCCCGGCATCTCTCAACCAATCTCCTATACGGAAGTGGTGCTGATCCATAAAATCGAAGTCTACCCTTCGTCCTCCAACAACGGCTTTAGAGGCCATCCGATCTGCTCCATGGATGGGTGGTTTGACGGGAATGTCTTACTGAAATGGTGTCTCCTCTTCCTAATCCTCGTGCCTTGCCTTTGTGCACCACTCCGTATCTTGTGTAGATGAACGAGGTCTCCTGATGACCTGTTTCTTGGGACCCATCTTCTAGGAAAATAGGGAAAGAAGCAATGTAGGATAAAATGGACAAAGATTTCACGATAAAACCATGGGAAATCAGAGAAGAATTGTGAAAAATATAGAGAAAACAGGCTCAAACAAGGAATCGGATGGTTGGAACAATGATTGGAGTTAAACGGAGGTTGGGATACTTTTAGGGATGAGTTGGCTCAAAGATTTTAGAAGAAAAATGAGAGAAAATGATCGATTTTCCCTAATTATTCTCGGATTCTCATCGTTCAGGTGTCGACTCATGACTTCAATCCAAGTGTCGACACTTGGAGGTGTCAACACTTCAAAGTGTCGACTCTTCGACAAAAATTCAAAAAAAATGAGAAAAATCATAGAAAATTACATAAACTAATTTCAATGGTCTTTGAATGATTAATCATGATTTTCAAAGATATTTGATCAAGAAATTTTCAAGAAAAATTTGAAAGGTCATGAAGAGACTGAAATTCAATCAAAAGGATTAATGATCCATAATTCTCTTCTAATCATACTGAATTGATCTTCATTAAGTGGCTTGGTTAGTATATCAGCCAATTGCATGTCAGTGTAAATAAATTCAAGCATAACATCATTATTTTGAAAATGATCCCTAATAAAATAATATCTAATTTTAATATGCTTACTTCTAGAGTGTAGAACAGGATTTTTAATTAAGTTTATAGCACTAGTATTGTCACATCTTATTAGTGTCTTAGTTAATTTAATGCCAAAATCCTCAAGTTATTATTTAATGCACAAGATTTGGGCACAACAACTTCCAGCCATAATATATTCAGCTTTAGCTATACATAATGCAACTGAATTTTGTTTCTTGCTAAACCATGAGATTAAAATAACTCCAAGAAATTGATAGGTTCTAGAAGTACTTTTTTTATCTAACTTACAACTAGCAAAATTAGCATCAAAATATATAATTAAATCAATAGCTGAATTCTTAGAGTATCACAGACCAATATCAATAGTGCTAGATAAATATCTAAGTATGCGCTTAACAACCAATAAATGTGATTCCTTAGGCTCAAACTGATATCTAGCACACATGCATACACTAAACATAATATCTGATCTAGTAGCAGTTAAGTACAGTAATGACCCAATGATGCCTCTATAAGATTTTTGATTAACTTTCTTACCAAATTCATCCTTGTCAAGCTTACATGAAGGGCTCATAGGTGTACGGATAGATTTAGTCTTCTCCATCCCAAACTTTTTTAAGATTTTTTTTGTGTATTTAGCTTGGTTGATAAAGATCCCTTTACTTGTTTGTTTAATTTGGAGTCAAAGGAAGTAGCTCAATTCTCCTATCATGCTCATCTCAAATTCTCCTTACATTAGCTTTACAAATTCTTGACAAAGAGATTCATTAGTGAAACCAAACATAATATCATCAACATAGATTTGTACTACTAAAAGATCATCAGCCTTTTTCTTTAAAAATAGAATAGTATCAACATGACCTCTAGTAAAACCATTTTCAATCAAAAATTTACTAAGTCTCTTATACCATGCATGGAGAACCATAAAGTACTTTGTGTAGTTTGAAAACATGATCAGGATATGCATGATTTTCAAAATCAGGTGGTTGTTCAATAAAAACTTTTTCAACTATATAACTATTTAAAAATATACTTTTAACATTCATTTGAAAGAATTTGAAATCCATAAAACATGCAAATACTAAAAGTAACCTAATAGCTTTAAGTCTAGATACTAGAGCAAAGGTTTCATCAAAATCAATTCCTTCTGTTTGATTATAACCCTTAGCTATCAGTTTAGCCTTGTTTCTGGTTATTATTTCATTTTCATCAAATTTATTTCTATATATCCATTTTGTACAAATTATGAAAGTATTAGATGGTCTTTCTATTAGTATCCAAACATTATTTCTTTCAAATCGATTTAGTTCCTCTTGCATAGCAATCATCCAGTTAAGGATTTTTTCAACTTCTTCAATACATTTTGGTTTAATTTATGAAATAAAAGAAATATAATCACATTCATTTTTAATAGAGAATCTAGTTCTTACCCCTCTCGATGGATCACCTAAGATTAATTTATTAGGATGTCCATGAGCATACCTCCATTCTTTGGATAGATCTTTTGGTGAAGATCTTGTGGCTTCTTCTTCATCCTTCTTGTTTAAATCTTCTTCACTTTCTTTAGAAGGGGGATCATCCAAAGTCAGCTTCTTATGTCCTTCAATACATGCACATTCATCAGAAATATCATCTTTTCTAAAAAATTTGTTAGTAGACTCTTCAAATACTACATGCATAGACTCTTCAACTACAAGTATTCTTTTGTTAAAAACTCTGAATGCCTTGCTAGATGTAGAGTATCCTAAGAAGATACCTTCATCTGACTTGGCATCAAATTTATCTAAATTATCTTTTCCATTATTCACAATAAAACATCGGCAACCAAAAACCCAAAAATACTTTAAAGTAGGTTTTCCTTCTTTCCAAAGCTCAGATGGAGTTTTCTTTAAAATTGGCCAAATTGAAATATGGTTTAAAATATAACAAGCAGTATTAACAGCTTCTATCCAAAAATATCTAAGAAGATCATTTTTACAAAGCATTGTGCATGCCATTTCTTCTAAAGTTCTATTTTTTCTTTCTACTACCTTATTTTGCTAAGGTGTCCTAGGTGTAGAAAAGTTATGTTCAATTTCTTTTTCATTACAAAAATTTTTAAATTCTTGATTTTCAAATTCAATTTCATGGTCATTTTGAATACAAATGATATAAGTACCTTTTTTATTTTAAACCTTTCGATAAAACTTCATGAAAGCCGAAAAGGATTCATCTTTATATGCTAAAAATAAAGTCTAAGTAAATTTAGAGAAATCATCCACTATGACTAGTCCATATCTTTTGCCTCCTAGGCTTGTGGTCCTAGTTCATCCAAAGAGATCCATATGGAGTAGTTCTAGTGCCCTAGAAGTTGAAACCATTCCTTTAGTTTTAAAAGATGTCCTTGATTGTTTTCTAAATTAACAAGCTTCATAAATTTTATTTTTTCAAATCTAAGTTTTGATAAATCTTTTACTAAATCTTTTTTGCATAATTTATAAAGTAAATACATGCTTGCATGACTTAATCTATGATACCAAAGCCAACTAGTCTCGTTAATTATGGCATTCATTGCAATCAGGCATTCACCATCTTGTAAAGGTAAATTATTAAGATCAACAATGTAGATGTTGCCATTCTTATTTTCAATGAATTTCGCTCCATTATCATCAAGATTATATACCATGCAAAGAGATGATTCAAAAATTACTTTAAAACCTTTATCTCACAAAATTGACTAACACTAAGCAAATACTGATATGGACTTTACCAATAGCGATGATTTTGCCTTTACCATTATCACCAAATATCACATTTCCTCCATTCAGAGCCTCAAGATATATGAATTGCTTTACATCTGTGGTCATGTGTCTTAAGCAACCATTGTCAAGATACCATAACTTTCTCTTTTCTTTGGTTGCAAGACATACCTGCAAAATAGTTCAAGTTTTCATTTTACGTACCCAAGCCATCTTTGGTACTTTAGGGCTAATACTAATGGTGGTTCCTTTTGGAACCCAAATCTTTCTAGAATTATTGAACTTTCTTAAGTCACACTGATATGCTTTATGTCCAAATTTCTTACAACTAAAACACGTAACATTAGATGATGCAGGAACAAAGAAACTCTTGAAAAATTTTGGTTTCTTTTACTGCTTGTAACCAAGTCCTGCTTTATCAAATACAACTCTTTGATTATTCAATAGTAAATTTAACTTTTCAGAACTAAATATAAATTTTATAACAAAAGGTTTAACTTTGTCAAGCTCATCTTTGAATTTCTTATTTTCTACCTTAAGATCTTTGTTTTTCTTTAAGAGTTCATTATTTATAACAATAATCTTGGATCTTTTCAAAACTTCTATTTCCATGGATAAAGCATTATTTTTATTTTTCTAATACATCAATCTTAATTTTTAAAACATTATTCTCATTTACAAGATTGATATTTTCATAAGGAAATGAATCAACATGCTTTTTCAACTTTTTTTTAAAATTTTTAGTAATTTATATTCATGTATCAGATCATCAAAAGCATCTCTAAGTTCTTCAAATATAAATTCAAAATCAAGTTCAAATTGTACCTCATCTTCTTGAGCCATGAGGCAAAGATTAACTACTTCTGGTTGTTCTTCCTCTGAACTAGAGTCTTTAATATCACTCCATGTTGCCATCATTACCTTCTTTTTGAACTTCTTCTTGAATTTCTTAAGGAGAGGATAATCAACCTTGAAGTGTCCAGGCTTTTTGCACTCGAAGCAAATTGGTTGATCATTCTCCTTCTCTTTTTCTTTTTCTTTTCCTTTTTCCTTGCTAGGCTGAGGCTTCTTTTGATAAGGAAATTTATTTTTTCTCATGAATCTTCTAAATTTTCTTGCAATAAGTGCCTCTTCATCCTCATTTTGTCCTTCTTCAAATTCTTCACTTGAAGATTCATCTGGTGTAGTGGATTTGAAGGCAATGGTCTTCTTCTTCCTATCTACATCTACTGCCTTTTGCTTCAAGTTCAACTCATAAGTCATGAGTGAACCGACAAATTGCTCCAACGAAAGTGTCTCAACATCTTTAGCTTCTTGAATTGTTATGACTTTCGGATTCCAAGATGTTGGCAATGACAAAAGTTTATTTACAAGGTCAGCACTAGACATAATCTTTCCAAGACTTCTCATACCATTTATAATATTAGTAAATATAGTATATATATTGGTAATAGATTCATTAGGCTCCATTCTAAATATCTCATATGTATGTACAAGCATATTTACTTTAGTTTTTTTCACCTGATGGATATTCTCATGAGTAACCTCAAGTGTATCCTAGATTTCCTTCACAGATGTACATGTGGAAATCCTATTAAATTCACTAGGATCCAATACACAATAAAGCAAATTCATATCTTTAGCATTAAGCTTCGATTGTTTAATATCATTTTTATCCCAATCCTCTTCTAGTTTTGGAATGGAAACGCCATTAACAATCGTTGAAGGAATATGAGGATCTTTAACAACTACTTTCCATAAATTATAATCAATAAAATGCATATAAATTTGCATGTGAGTTTTTCAATACGTGTAATTTATGCCATTAAAATAATATTGTCTATTTGATGCTTATCCCTCAATAATACTATAACCTAAAGAGGCTGCCATAGATCTTTAACTCAAGATGGTTAGACCTATAAGCTGAGTACGTGGCTCTGATACCACTTGTTGCCCAGTGAAGCAATACAAGAGGGGGGGTGAAAAAAACTTGTTCCAAGTAAAGTGCCAATTCAAAAATAATAAAGGTGCTAGTGATTCAAGTGTATGTGTGCTTGATGATAAAATACAGTGAAATTAAAGTAAAGTAAAAAGAAAAGAGACAGTCACAAACATACAAAGATTTATAGTGGTTCAGTGCGCACCAAAATACCTACATCCATTCCTCAAGGTCCACTTGGAAATTTCACTATAATCCTACTTGATTATAGCTAATTAGTTTTTCGAGCTCACTAATCACAATCCCTTGATTTTTACAAGGCTAACCAAAAACCTAGTTGATTTTCACAAGGCTCACAAACAACCTCTCGATTTTCACAAGGCTAACAAAAAATCTCTTGGTTTTAAAAGACTTACTAACAATCCAAGTTGATTTTACAAGGCTCACCAACAATCCAATCACTAGTTTCAATCCACTTGAAACTAGGAACAACAACAAATTTGAGTTTAAAGTAAGAATACAACAAGCTTTCAAAAATAAAGCAAATATCTCTTTGAAGCTCTTTGATTGCTGTTGAGAAAGCTTGTCTTTAAGTTGTTGGAGACTTAATGGTGCGAATACCAGGGCCAGAAAGAAATAACAGGTCAATTCCACATCCTAGTGGATCACCTGTGATTAAGCCCTAAACCCTAGTTTCAATCGAGTCTTGTATATATATAAACCCTACTTAAACCCTTTTTATCAAGTTAGTCAATATTTAATTTTTGCTTTGTGAAATTATGCCTTTTGATCAATTTGATCAAGTTGGATTTAGAGTTAGCCCATTTAATTATTTAGTTGATTGAGTCATGTAATTAGTTATTTTAATTGAGTCCTATAATACAAGAGGGGACCCAAATCAAGACACCATGTGCCAAATCAAGACATCATGTGCCAACCCAAGACACCATGTACCAACCAATTCTTGGCACCACATGCTAACTAATTCTTGGCACCACATGACAAGTCATCAAGGCACCACCTCATCACATGTCACATCATCTTGGATACCAAGCCATGTCATCATGCCATGTCATCATGCCACGTCATCACCTTGCACCACATCACCTTGGTTGGCCAATTCTATGTCAAAGAAGGTTGTCTTTTATTTTCATCAAGATATCAAGACATCAAGATATCAAGACATCGAGACATCGGGACATCGGGATATCAGGACATTTAGACATCATTTAAAATTCAAGTTTATCCAAAAGAGGGCGCCCATAAATTTTCTTCTCCATGATGCCCACATCCAAGTTGTCGCCAATTTTAAGAAGAGTAAAAAAGAAAGACTCTACATTTCTCATCTCATGTGTCGCTCATTTAAATTCCATCCAAGATGTCGCTGATTTTTAAGAGAAGTAAGAAGGAAGGGCACCTCATTTTATCCTTTCTTTGTTACCCAAATTGGAGAGGTTTGAGTCCAAGGGAGCGCCATCAACTTTCAAATTTCAAGGAGTTTATCCCATGGAGATCATTTAAATTCAAAGAAGTCCATTCAAATCCAAAACAAGGAGTCCCATTCCGAGACAATATAGAGGTTATCTTGAGATGAAATTGAAGTCAAAGAAGATTGATGCCAAGATGGAGGAAGATTGGATGCCTCTTCTCATGAATTGTCGCCCACTCCCATTTGAATTTAAGAGGACCAAAATCAAGAAAAGGAGGGTGCCATCTCATTTTTTTGTCGCCCAATATTTGTTGTAGCACCTCTTCTTTTCTTATCCCATTTCTTGTCGCCCAAATGGATAAAGCTCCTCACTTGTTGTCGCCCAACATGGAAGAAGCTCAAGAACAACTCAAATTCAAGAGTCCAAGATTCCAAGTGAAGTTCAAGAGGTCATTGATGCTCAAGGGAAGCCAGTTCATGGAGTTTC
Source organism: Areca catechu (assembly GCA_021397845.1). NCBI lineage: Eukaryota > Viridiplantae > Streptophyta > Magnoliopsida > Arecales > Arecaceae > Areca > Areca catechu. The sequence continues at coordinate 68,785,223 of CM038045.1, forward strand.
TTGCCCTTACTCAACTTGTATATAGTCTATAAATACCACCATTAAACCCCTTATATTCATTAAGTTCTTAGGAAATAAAGTGAGAGCTTTCTCTTAATTTCCTTTGCTATGATAGCATCGAGGGGTGTGATGCCATAGTTTTCTTTTGTTCTTCGGAGCATCGAGGGATGTGAGGCCCTAGTTATCCATCCATCAAAAACCCTAGCCGCCACTTCAAGCTTTCTTCTCTTCCTCCTTTTTCAATCTTTTTCCTTCCATGCCCTCTAACTTGAATTTTTTGTGAGTGTTTTCAAGTGATCAAGATCTGAAGTAAAGGTTGTCCTTGCTTTGGAACCAACTTCGTTGCAAATCAGAGCTTGAAGAATGAGAGTCTTGAAGTCCTGCCGCAAAATCCTAGAGTGCTGAACCAGATCCACTTTAAGAGCACTGCAAATCATCGTTGGTAATTCTAAAACTCTTCCTTTCTCTTTAGTTCTGATTCGTTGAAAGTAGGAACCCTAGTTTACGGTGATTTCTCATTCACTAAATCCTGAATCTTAATTAGTTTTGCTTGATTTACATTACGGGTAGCATAACTAGTTGACTAGTTTAATTACATCAATTACTTTGAGTCTATCTTTTCTGATAATTATAAAAATTAATCTTTGTTAATCTCAGATAATTAATCTTAGAATCATAAGGTTTAAGTTTGCATCTTCTGTCCCATATCAATTTGGTATCAGAGCAGGTTAAATTAGGGTTTAATAACTAGTTGATGAATTTCTGCATACCTAATTCTAGGCTAAAATTAAATTATATAAAACTATCATTAAAAATTATAAAAAAATTATAAATTAATTTTTTATTAATCTTCTGCTAATCTACCATATGATCACAGAAAAGAAAATTTTATTTTCTATTAATTTTTGTTTTAGTTTCATCGTGCATATTAGGGTTTCATCTTATGTGCATGCATTGTTAACTTAATCTTAAGGGCACTATTACTATCTCAAATAAGGAAGGGATTTCATCAACCTTCCTTGGCCCATAACAATCACCTTTGCATCGAACTTAAGCTTAATTAAAATTAATTAAAAACCTAAAGCAGCTTAGAGACACCAACAAGGTCGGGTTCCAAGTATTGTGTGAAAGCTAGTGCACCCAATCCTTTGATTATCACTTAAATATGGTGTCTAAGGCTAGAGGTCCAAAGGCAAATGCCCTAAGCAGACTCGTGGTATTTAATCAGGACCCTGTGAAAGCAGGGAAAGCCTCCCATGACCCCACCTCTTACCTGACCAGTGAACAGGGTAATCGCTGAATTGGTTGTAAATTGAGCTGACCCATTCTACTTGAGCTATAGGTCTAGGAAACTCTAGTTCGATTTTGTGTGATTGCATTACATGACTACTAGATCAGGAACTCCATATCAGCCCAAACCCAACCTAGCCTAACCATGGAGTCTAACCTTGAAACCTTTCTGAGGATCATGACTGAACAATGTGCCTAAATGAACAACAGGTTTGACCGACTAGATGAACGATTAGGAACCCTAGAGAGAACCCTTGTGACCCGTACTAAGCCTAAACTTGAGACCCCATGTCCTACACCTTCCAATCCTAGGAGAGCCCTATACCCTGACCCATTCCTGGAACCCCACCTTAGGATAGCCCCTCGACATGACCCAATCTGGGATCTTAGTGCAAAGAGACCCAATTATGATTTCATAGACCAGGATGAGAGAGCCACTAAGAACTTTAGGATAGAAGCACCTATATTTGGTGGTGATCTTGATCTTGAGGATTATATTGATTGGGAAGAAGGTATGGATCTATATTTTGAGAGGGAACTAGTATCTGATGAAAGAAAGTTTAAGTTTTCTAAGCTTAAGTTAGTTCACCAAGCTAAAATCTATTGGGATAAGGTATAAAGAATGACTAGACAAAGATGAGAAATCTCCATAGCTACTTGGAGAGCCATGAAAAGCAAGCTTAGGAAAAAGTACATCCCCGCACCATACCATCAGAGCCCCCTAGAACAATGGCCAAGCCAAGGATCCAAGCTATATCTGAGTACCTACCCAGGTCCTATGAGCCCAAAAGATCCATAACCTATAGATCTGAGCCCATGTCCTATGAGCTCAAGGAACCCATAACCCCTAGGTATCAGCCTAGTGCTAGTCAGGTTTCCCTTAGTTGGCCTGAACCCCATAGAATTAGTAGCCCTAGATATGAGGCCAGTATTAGCCCACTGTCCCTTAGTCGACCCACTCCTACTATCCCATTGGTTCATAAGGATAACATTGAAGAAGAAGTGTATGAAGTTGATGTGAGCTTAGTAGATAAATATGAAGATGAGGAGATACAGGAGGTAGACTTAGAGTTAGTTGATCCTGATCATATCCAAACTAAAGCCAGCCCAGAATTATTTGACCCTGACCGTGCCCTGACTAAAGCTGTACTGGAAGGACAAGTAGAAAAAGAGAACCATGAGGAGTCTAACCCTACTACTAAGACCTTACATGAGGAAATACTAGAAGAGAGTCAAGCCCTAAAGCCTAGTCCTGAAATTCAAGAACCTGAAGTAATCAGTGAGGACTTGATTTTTCTAATCCAGCACCCTCCGGAAGAATTCACTCCATTAGTCCTCATTGAAGATCTTTTTCCTGAAATTCTTGACTCATCCTTCCATCAGGCTAACCTTGTATTACCTATTGACGTAACTCAATGTCCAAACTTTAAGGTCATCCTCATTGATCCAAACCATCCCAGGAACCCACTTCATACTTCCTATCCTATCATCAGGTTCCCAATACCTCTAGAGCCACTCGATTACATTCCATTGAGGTTATCAGGTTGCATTAATTCTCTGAGCCAGTTAGATTTGCCACCTACTCTAGGAAGACCCTTTGGCACTTGCTAGGAACCAAGTAGAAATCTTCTGCATCCTAACATCCCCAAGCCGATGGCCAGCCTATTATAGCAAACCAAAGTCCTGAAAACTTGTTAGGATGTCTGGTAGTCAAAATCATTGGAAGTTGGGACCTCCTAATACTTAGAGTTGAGTTCGCCTATGATAGATCCATAAGCAAAAGTCCGTTCGAGATTGTCCATGGGCATAAGCCTACCTGATCTCCTTATCCACACATGCACGAGTCTTTGAATCTACAGAGTCATATGCACAACATATTAGAGAATTATATAAGAAAATAAATAAAAAGATCCATCAAAGCAATGAATCATATAAACATATGGCTAACTCAAGAAAAAGACTCAAAGAATTTGATGAAGGAGACTATATAATGATCAGGCTTCGACCTGAATGGTTTTCTATTGCCCAGAAATGGAGCCCAAGAGGGCGGCTAAATTGGGTCTTTTTGAAAATTTAAAATAATAATGTGAGGGACTAGTGGTGCTTGTGAACAATGATGAATGCAATGCAAGATATTTAAAGCGGTAGCAATAATTAAAGAGCAAGAGAGGAAGAGAGCAATCACACACAAACACAAGGTTTATAGTAGTTCGGTGCAAACCTAGCACCTACATCCACTCCCCAAGCCACCCTTGGAAATTTTACTATAAACCAAACTAGATTATAGTTGACTTATTTTTTACAAGGCTCACAAGTCAAAACCTAAGTTGGTTTTATCACTTAGGCTTACCAACAAACCTTAACACTTGTTTTGTCTTCGGGCTCACAAGTCAATCCTAGTTGGTTTTATCCCTTTGGCTCACCAACAAACCACAATAATCTTCTTTCAAGACACCCTTGAAAGCAAGGTCAAATCACAATAAAAAATAGATATACAATTTAAAACTAAAACAAACTCTCTTCAAGAGTGGATTGGAATCTTTGAAGCTCAAGTAGATGCTTTGTCTTCACTCTTCCTTGGAATTTCCTTCAAAGTGCCTCTTTTGGAATGAAGTAAGAATGAGCTTGTAGGCTTTTCAAGGAATCAAACTATAAGAGGCTTTTAATGTGAAGTATTTGAGAGAATATTGGCTTTTTGGCTTTTGAGTAGACTTGAATGCACTTCAATATACTTTGTTGTCTTTAAAATGAGGTTGGTGGAGGTTAAATACACCAAGAACCTTCCAAAAAATGGTTTGTGATCGTTGGTACCTCGGAAATAGCCATTTGAAGCTTGAAAAGCAAGTTCTGCAAGCCAGAAAAATAGATCCGTTAGAGCTGTCAGGCTGCAAGTGTCGACACTTGGCTGTCAGGTGTTGACACTTGGCTGTCAAGTATCGACACTTGATCTCTAGGTGTCGACACTTGAACTTTCAAATGTCAACACTTGATGCACAGGTGTCGACACTTGACACAAAAATCCTTAGATAACAAAGTTCTATAATATCAAAATTCTCAGGCCTTGAGTCAACACTTGGAACCTAAGTGTCGACACTTGGTGTCGACACTTGGTTGTAGGTGTCGACACTTGGTGTGCCAAGGATTTTTGTCTGTGCCAAATGCTGAAGTGTCGACACTTGACTGTCCAGGTGTCGACACTTGAGACTGAAAAATCTCAGATTCAAGTGTAAATGCCTCGAAAACATAAATATAATTCTTGAAAATATAAACATATAATATTTAAATATTTTTATGCCCTTTTTCAATGAAGATGATGTCTCGATTTGTGAGAATTGCTCCGTGCCATTACGTGCCATAAACCATAAGTTTTTAAGATTTTGAGGTGCTTTCTTCCTGAAAACTCACAACTTGAAATCCTCATTAGTATATAATATGCACTCAATGTTTTGTTATTCATCAAAATCACTGGGTGGAGCCAACAATCTCCTCCTTTTTGATGATGACAAAACCTTGAGTAAAATGGCAATACATTTCAGACTTTAACTATTAAAATTTATGAATATGAATTTAAGTCCATAAGAGAGGCAAAAAACTTTATAGTTAGGAAGAATCAATCTCTCCTTTAATTAGATACTTCTTATTAAGGTAAACTTCAAAGATTCTTACAAGGTGAAAACACAATCAATACAATTTCTCAACAAATTTATGAATTAACACTTTTTCTCCCCCTTTTTGTCAATCATTAGAAAGGGGAATAACCTCCCCCTCACAATGAGCATGGAGACAAAAAGATGGTAGAGAATCAAATAAGATAGAAGTTAGAGCCAAAATTATACCAATATAAAAGAGTATCAGAGCTAAAAAATATACCAAGATAAAAGAGTATCAGAGCCAAAAAAAAAAAAATAGTAAATTGAACAAGTCAAACACAAATAATGAGCTCTGAACTGAAATATATATAATAGATAAGTTTTCAGTATAAAATTTGTTGAGCCATCAGCAAGAGCTGAAACATACAGATATCATCAGAGTCATATAAATATCAGACATACAACATGTGAGCTATAACAGATATCTGTGAGGGTAATCCTCATCAGATGGAACCTCAAGACTGAATGGAGCACAGATCCTAGATCTAGTGGCTAATGCCCTATGAGGTTCTAAAGCTCGACGACTCCTAGTGCGGCCAGAAGGACCAAAGGAGGGTACAATCCTAGATGATCTAGTGGAAGGGGGTGAAAGAAGATCAGCTGGTGTAACAAGGTCCGGTGCGGAATCAACCAAGGTAGTAGTAGGAGCTGGTGTAGTGGGAGGATCGCGACTGACCACCTCATAATCATCAGCACTGTCATCATTGTCACTGTCACGGCCCACAACCTCTGTAGCTTTGTCATCATCCTGATCACCACCCTCAACAGAATCAGCATGGTCACTCTGGTGATCGCCGCCATCATCATCATCATCATCATCATCATCATCATCATCATCATCCTCATCATCTGATGGTACAACTGCAGGGGCTGCAGGAGGTAAAAGGGATCTCAACAGATCCTCAATGCGAGAGAATCCCTCCTCCATAGATCTGCGAATCTCAGCATACTCCGAGGTAGTATGTGCTCGTAGAAGCTCAACCTCGCTACGTAGCTGAGTCATCTCACCCATGATCTCTGTGAACTGCTCTCTGGCATGCTCCTCAAAAGATAGTCCAGTAGAAGGTGGCGGAGGAGCTGAAGTGTCAGGAGACAAATGCTCTGCCTGTGTCGATGGGATATCAACTGGAGGAAAAACTGCTGGCTCAGATGGTCTAGCCTCTGCCTCTCGAATCTCATCCTCCTCATCTGGCTCCTGGCTAGACTCTCTTTGAACCCATCGACCTCCAACTAATCTGTATCCCATGCGATGCAAAGACCTCTTGTCGTACACATCTGTGTATAGTATCTCCTTGGGGATCTCCCCCTCCAGTGATACTTCACACGCTCTGAATAGTCTGGTCAGTACCATGCCGTACGGTAAACAGTGTCAGTACTGTGTCGCAGCATCATGCATCTAAGTGAGCATCAGGGATGGAAGATCAATCTGTCTCCTCTCAATCAGGCTCGTCATCACCATCAACTCCCTCTCAGTGATGAAGTCAAATCTCTCAATCTTCGGTAGAAGTATGCATGCTGTGATGTGGTGCAATAGGCGCATCTCCAATGACAACTGGTTCGCGATAACTACGGATATACCGTGAACGTCCTCTCTCTCAAGAATGCACCTAAACGCAGCCTCTCTGTCATCTACCGAAAAGACACAGACTTCCCTACGAGGGATCTCCCATACTCTGCCCAGAAGCTCATCTATCAATGAAATCTGAATACCCCTGACTGAAGTAGTCCACAGAAGTCGTCGACAATCTAATGCACCATAAAACTCTCTCACTAGGTGAGGATACTCCTTCTCCTGTATAGTACAGAATGGTACTAACCCTGCATCAGTGAGTACCTGTTGAATACTGAAGTGGTGCTTGTCGAAACACTCCAAGTCGACTCTCCTCCCTGAGGCTACTAACTTTCCTGCCATCCTCTCTACAGGGGGGGAGCTCGGTGTGGCTGAACTGCTAGTCTATGTTGTGTCAAATCTGGCCTTCGACCTCCTCTCAACACCACGACCGGGCCTCTCCCTAACTGCAAGTCTCTTCCTGGGACCCATTACAACAAGCTGACCAGGGAAGAAGAAAGATAGGTTTAGAGCTAAGGGACTGGCTACAGGCTGAGATAATGAGAGTTTCATTTCTTAGATAGGTTTTGAAAACCAGTATTAAACCAATTTTGGGTTGTAAAATACCTTAAACAACGTTTGAAAAACTATCAATCAATTTAAGGTGGGATTTTTACAACTTATACTTTGATTAAATGACAATATTCCGAATATATATTTATAGAAAATATTTTTGTTCGTTAAAACAGATTTGAATCTTTGGAAAATATTTTTTTGTAAGGCCTAAAAAATCAGAACCCATGGAATTTGGGTCTAAACACTTAGGGTTTTAGCAAATAGGTGAAAATGTCGCAAAAATATCATGAAAAACCTTTCTAAATCAACAATAAATAGATTTAGCATACTTAATTGAGATGAAAACCCAAATTATTTTGGCCAAAAATCAATAGAACAGTATTTTTGCGAAAAGTGGATGAAAAAGGTATGAAAATGACCAAAAGACGAGGGAAATCCGAGAAAAATACGTTTAAATCACTATTCCCTCAAATGGAGTTTTAGAAATCCACTAAAACACGTAGAAATCCGGTTAGATTCATGAAAAACACTCGAAAAACCCCATTCATAGTTGTTTGGTTCGAAAACATCAAAAATAAAATCAAAAATGAGGAAAAATAAAATAAAAATAGAAGGGGGAAATACCTGATTTGTGATGGATTAAAGGGTAAAAGGATGGATTTGGACAGAGGGGACCACTGTTGCAAGAAATCAGCGGAGGAAAGAAAAATACAAAACCCTCGGTCGGCTTTTTTAAAAATAGTTTCTATTTCGCAAGTGTCGACACTTAGAATGTGTCAAGTGTCGACACTTGGTCAAGTGTCGACACTTGACAATTTTCAAGTATCGACACTTGGCCAAAAAATTTGATAAAATTCGAAAAGATTTTAGAAAAAATAGGAAAAAATTTAATCAGATTTTTGGGACTTTTAGGAAGTGGTTTGAGCTCTAGGATTTAGGTATAATTAAAACTAAGAGAGTTCTAGGAGAATGGATCAATGACACCTAATTCCCTTCTAATCAGACAGAACCTATCCTCACTCAAAGGCTTGGTAAACACATCTGCCAACTGATCATCAGTACATACAAAATCAAGAATAACATTAAAGTTTTGTACATGATCTCTTATGAAATGATATCTTATTTCAATGTGTTTACTTCTTGAATGTTGCACAGGATTTTTAGATAGATTGATTGCACTAGTATTGTCACATCTTATGGGTGTCTTAGTTAATTTAATGCCAAAATCTTCGAGTTGTTGTTTGATCCAGAGGATTTGAGCACAACAGCTTCCAGCTGCTATATATTCGGCTTCCGCCGTAGATAAAGCAACTGAGTTCTGTTTCTTGCTACTCCAAGAGATCAAATTTATTCCAAGAAATTGACAGGTTCTACTAGTACTTTTACGATCAAGTTTACACCCAGCAAAGTCAGCATCAGAATAAGCAATCAATTCAAATGAAGAATCTCTAGAGTACCATAAACCAATTTCAATTGAACCAGATAGATATCAAAGTATGCATTTAACAGCCAAAAGATGAGACTCTTTAGGATTAGATTGATATCTAGCACACATACAGACGCTAAACATGATATCTGGCCTACTGGTAGTAAGATATAACAATGAACCGATCATGCCACGATATAATTTTTGGTCTATAGACTTACCTGATTCATCCTTGTCAAGTCTACAAGTAGAGCTCATAGGAGTATCTAAGGGCTTAGTTCTCTCCATCCCAAACTTCGTGAGTATTTCTTTTGTGTATTTCATTTGGTTGATGAAGATCCCCTCTTTGGTTTGCTTTATTTGGAGTCCGAGGAAAAAATTCAGTTCTCCCATCATGCTCATCTCGAACTCACCTTGCATTAACTTTGCAAAATCTTGACAAAGAAATTCATTAGTAGCACCAAATATTATATCATCTACATAGATTTGTACTACTAAGAGATCATCATTCTTTTTCTTTAAAAACAAAGTTTTATCTACATTACCTTTAGTAAAATTATTTTTGAGTAAAAAGGAGCTTAAACGATCATACCAAGCTCTTGGAGCTTGTTTCAATCCATATAATGCTTTATGAAGTTTATAAACATGATTTGGAAATTCAGAATTTTCAAAACCGGGAGGTTGCTCAACGTAAACTTCTTCTTCAATTAAACCATTTAAAAAGGCACTTTTAACATCTATTTGATATAGTTTAAAATTCATGAAGCAAGCAAAAGCCAACAATAGCCTAATTGCCTCAAGTCTAGCCACAGGAGCAAAGGTTTCATCAAAATCTATTCCTTCCTCCTGATTGTATCCTTTGGCAACTAGTCTAGCCTTATTTCTAGTTACTACTCCATTTTCATCAAGTTTATTTTGAAAAACCCATTTTGTACCAATAATTGAAGTGTTTGAAGGCCTATCTACTAATGTCCAAACATTGTTTCTTTTAAATTGATTAAGTTCATCTTGCATAGCATTTATCCAATTACTATCACTTTCAGCTTCCTCAATAGTTTTAGGTTCAATTTGAGACACAAAAGCTAAGTAATCACAGATATTTCTAAGGGATGATCGAGTACTTACACCTTTAGATGGATCACCGATAATTAGTTCTTTTGGGTGTCCATGAGCATACCTCCATTCTTTTGATAATGGATCAATAGTTGATGTATTTTCATCACCTTGTGCTTGATCTCCTTCAGTGTTTTGATCATCGTTCTGTTCCTTGGTAAGCCCTTCATTGTTGTTTATTTCTTCAGTTTTCTTGCTACCTGTTTCATCAGAAAGTATATCTTTTTTTCTTAAAGATTTTTGGTTAGTTTCATCAAATACCACATGTATGGATTCTTCAACAACAAGTGTTCTTCTGTTGAAGACCCTGTATGCCTTACTAGATGTGGAGTAGCCTAGAAAGACTCCCTCATCTGACTTGGCATCAAATTTACTTAAATTATCTTTACCATTGTTTAAGATGAAACAACGGCATCTAAAAATATGAAAATAACGAATTGAGGGTTTTCTACCCTTCCAAAGCTCATAAGGTTTTTTCTTTAAAATCGGTCGAATTAAAACTCGATTTAAAATATAGCATGCAATATTTATGGCTTCCGCCCAAAAATATCTAGATAAATCATTTTCACAAAGCATAGTGCGTGCCATTTCTTCAAGAGTTCTATTTTTTCTTTCTACTACCCCATTTTATTGAGGTGTCCTAGGTGCAGAAAAATTGTGATGAATTCCATTTTCAATACAAAATTTATCAAAATCAGTATTTTCAAATTTGGTTCCATGATCACTTCTCAAAGATATTACTGAAACACCTTTTTCATTCAAAACTCTTTTATAAAATCTAATGAATTCAGAAAAAGTTTCATCTTTATGTGCTAAAAACATGACCCATGTAAATCGTGAGAAATCATCTACAATGACTAGACCATACTTCTTACCTCCCAAACTAGATGTTCTAGTTGGCCCAAAGAGGTCCATGTGAAGCAATTCTAAAGGTCTAGATGTAGAGATTACTCCTTTTGGTTTGAAAGAAGATTTTATTTGTTTTCCAAGTTGACATGCACTGCAAATCTTATCTTTTTCAAAATTGAGTTTAGGCAAATCCTTTATCAAGTTCTTTTTACTAAGTTTTGAAATTAAATGCATGCTTGCATGTCCTAGTCTACGATGCCAAAGCCAGCTAGTTTCATCGATCTTGGCTTCCATTGCCACTAGGCATTGACCTTTTTGAATAGGGAGATCATCAAGATCAACCATATAAATATTTCCATGCCTATGACCAATGAACTTAATGCCATTATCATCTAGACTAGAAACAATGCACAAAGAAGATTCAAAAATAACTTTAAAATTTTTGTCACAAAATTGACTAATGCTAAGCAAGTTATGTTTTAAACCATCAATATATAATACATTATCAATATAAGAGGTAAGGGTGATATGGACTTTACCAATACCGATAATTTTGCCCTTTCCATTATCACCAAAAGTTACATTGCCACCATTTTGATATATGAGTGATGAGAACTGCTCCACATCTCCTGTCATATACCTTGAGCAACCGCTATCAAGGTACCACATCCTTTTCTTATTGGTTGCAAAGCATACCTGCAATAAAGATCAAGTGGAGACTTTAGGTACCCAAGCCATCTTGGGTCCTTTTTGGTTAGTGGCATTGGTTCCTTTCGGAATCCAAATTTTTTTAGTATTATTTAACTTTCTTTTGTTGCACATATAAGATTTGTGTCCTTTGATACCACAAGTATAGTAAGTAATGGATGAATATGCAGGCACAAAGAAATTTTTAAAAAGTTTTTATTTCTTATGAGTTCTGAATCCTAAACCTGCTTTGTCAAATACTGCTCTTTGGTTATTTAAGAGTAAATTCAATTTTTCAGAACTGTAAGTAAATTTATCTACAAAAGGCTTTAGTTTTGTAATTTCTTTTTTATATCTTTTGTTTTCATTTAAAATTTCTTTGATTTGTTTTGGCAAATTTTCATTTGAAAGTAAGTCACTTTTCTTTTTAAAGACATCCTTTTCTTTTTCAAGTGCCATAATCTTATCATTTAATTTTTTATTTTGAATAAGAAGGCATTCATTTTCATTTGAAAGCTTGTTATTTGTTTTGGCTAGATCCAAATTTTGCTTCTTTAAATCTTTATGTTTTGATTTTAACTTTTGAAGTTCTATGACTAATTCGTCAAAAACTTCATGAAGCTCATCAAAAGTAAATTCATTTTCGGTTTCGGAACATACCTCATCATGATCGGCTATCAGACAAAAGTTTGCTACCTCCTGTTATTCTTCCTCAGAACTGGAGTCTTCACTTTCACTCCAGGTTGCCATCATGGCTTTCTTTCTTAGCATTCTTCTGCTTTTCTTTAACAAGGGACAGTCTACCTTAAAATGCTCGGGTTTTTTGCACTCAAAACACGTAGGCTGCTCCTTCTTCTTTTCTTTGTCCTTCTCTTTACTCGGCTCACTTTTCAGAGGTTTCTTTTTGTAGTTAAACTTTTTCTTTCTCATGAACATTCTGAATTTTCTTGCTAACAGAGCTGTCTCATCTTCTTCATTATCTTCTTCGGAGTCTTCGCTTGAGTCCTCTCTAGCAGTAGATTTGAACGCGATCGCCTTCTTCTTTTTGTCGACCTCTCCATTCTTTTGTTTGAGGGAGAGCTCATAGGTCATTAAAGAACCCAACAGTTGTTCCAGCGGGAGAGTGTTGACATCCTTAGTTTCTTCAATCGCTGTTACTTTTGCATCCCACGAAGCTGGTAGAGACCTGAGAAGTTTGTTCACAAGTTCACCATTAAAAATAATTTTTTCTAGGCTTCTCATGCCATTCATAATATTTGTGAACCTAGTGTACATCTCACTAATAGACTCAGTAGGTTCCATTTTAAACATTTCATATGTGTGAATAAGCATGTTGACCTTGGTGGTTTTCACTTGGTGTGTACCCTCATGGGTAACCTCAAGTGTATCCCAAATCTCCTTAGCGGAGAGATAATTAGATATTCTATTAAATTCACTTAGATCAAGAGAACAAAATAAAAGGTTCAAAGCCTTAGCATTAAGCTCGATTTGCTTAATGTCATTCTCATCCCAATCATCTTCCATCTTTAGAGTGAGAATGCCATTAATCAACATTGTAGGCTGATGAGGACCTTTTACAATTGTCCTCCATAAATTATAATCAAGAGCTTGAATAAATATACGCATGCGTGTCTTCCAGTATGTGGAATTTGTGCCATTAAAAAGTGGGGGATAATTTGAAGCTTGACCTTCAACAATACGCATTCCTATTGGGGCTGCCATGATCTTTTACTCAAGATCCTTGGACCTACAAGAGAGTACCGGTGCTTTGATACCACTTGTTGCCCAGAAATGGAGCCCAAGAGGGGGGGTGAATTGGATCTTTTTGAAAATTTAAAACAATAATATGAGGGACTAGTGGTGCTTGTGAACAATGATGAATTCAATGCAAGATATTTAAAGCAGTAGCAATAATTAAAGAGCAAGAGAGGAAGAGAGAAATCATACACAAACACAAGGTTTATAGTGGTTCGGTGCAAACCTAGCACCTACATCCACTCCCCAAGCCACCCTTGGGAATTTCACTATAATCCAAACTAGATTACAGTTGACTTATTTTTCACAAGGCTCACAAGTCAAAACCTAAGTTGGTTTTATCACTTAGGCTTACCAACAAACCTTAACACTTGTTTTGTCTACGGGCTCACAAGTTAACCCTAGTTGGTTTTATCCCTTTGGCTCACCAACAAACCACAATAACCTTCTTTCAAGACACCTTTGAAAGCAAGGTCAAATCACAATAAAAAATAGATATACAATTTAAAACTAAAACAAACTCTCTTCAAGAGTAGATTGGAATCTTTGAAGCTCAAGTAGATGCTTTGTCTTCACTCTTTCTTGGATTCTCCTTCAAAGTGCCTCTTTTGGAATGAAGTAAGGATGAGCTTGTAGGTTTTTCGAGGAATCAAACTATAAGAGGCTTTTGATGTGAAGTATTTGAGAGAATATTGGCTTTTTGGCTTTTGAGTAGACTTGAATGCACTTCAATACACTTCCTTGTCTTTAAAATGAGGTTGGTGGAGGTTAAATACACCAAGAACCATCCAAAAAATGGTTTGTGACCGTTGGTATCTCGGAAATAGCCGTTTGGAGCTTGAAAAGCAAGTTCTGCAAGCCAGAAAAATAGATTCGTTAGAGCTGTCAAGCTGCAAGTGTCGATACTTGGTTGTCAAGTGTTGACACTTGGCTGTCAAGTGTCGACACTTGATCTCTAGGTGTCGATACTTGAACTTTCAAGTGTCGACACTTGATGCATAGGTGTCGACACTTGACACAAAAATCCTTAGATAACAAAGTTTTGTATTTTTAAAATTCTCAGGCCTTGAGTCGACACTTGGAACCTAAGTGTCGACACTTGGTGTCAACACTTGGTTGTAGGTGTCGACACTTGGCATGCCAAGGATTTTTATTTGTGCCAAATGCTGAAGTGTCGACACTTGACTGTCCAGGTGTCGACACTTGAGACTGAAAAATCTCAGATTCAAGTGTAAATACCTCGAAAACATAAATATAATTCTTGAAAACATAAATACATAATATTTAAACATTTTTATGCCCTTTTTCAATGAAGAGGATGTCCGGATTTGTGAGAATTGTTCCATGCCATTACGTGCCATAAACTATAAGTTTTTGAGATTTTGAGGTGCTTTCTTCCTGAAAACTCACAACTTGAAATCCTCATTATTATACAATATACATTCAATGTTTTGTTATTCATCAAAATCACTGGGTGGAGCCAACATTTTCACCTAGAACCATGAAGAAGTTACACTCCTGTAGTGCTGAACCATACAAAATAATTAAGAAAATTGGATCTAATGCCTATGTGCTTGAGTTACCACCTGAACTAGGTATTAGTTCAACTTTCAACATTTCAGACCTTGTAGTATATAAGGAGCCAACGATGATACCTAGTGAGCCTTTTGGGCCTGATTCCATCCTTAAGAGTAAACCAATCCATGAGTGTCCATCAGCCAAAAATACCAGAACGGAGAGACAAGATTGAGCGGATCTTGGATGACAAGATTATCGCTACTTGGTGTAAAGATTATCAATAATATCTGGTTTGTTGGCAAGGACGACCCGAGACTGAAGATTCTTGGATCACTAGAGAGGATTTGCAAAGGATTAATCCCGACTTGCTAGAACACTATCAAAGTAGAGTTGACCCATACTCGATAAGGTCGAGTTTCTTCCACCCGGGAAGAATTGGTACGGATACCAGGGCCAGAAAGAAATGACAGGTCAATCCCACATCCCTGTGGATCACTTGTGACTAAGCCCAATTTCAATCGAGTCTTGTATATATATAAACCATACCTAAACCCTTTTTACCAAGTTAGTCAATATTTAATTTTTGCTTTATGAAATTATGCCTTTTGATCAATTTGATCAAGTTGGGTTTAGAATTAGCCCCTTTAATTATTTAGTTGATTGAGTCATGTAATTAGTTATTTTAATTGAGTCCTGTAACATAAGAGGGGACCCAAATCAAGATGCCATGTACCAAATCAAGATACCATGTGCCAATCCAAGACACCATGTGCTAACCCAATTTAAGACATGTGCCAACCAATTATTGGTGCCACATGCTAACTAATTCTTGGCACCACATGATAAGTCATCAAGGTGCCACCTCATCACATGTCACATCATCTTGGACACCAAGCCATGTCATCATGCTATGTCATCATGCCATGTCATCACGTTGCACCACATCACCTTGGTTGGCCAATTCTATGTCAAAAAATGTTGTCTTTTATTTTCATCAAGACATCAAGACATCGGGATATCAGGACATCAGGATATTTAGACATCATTTGAAATTCAAGTTTATCCAAAAGAGGGTGCCCACAAATTTTCTTCTCCATGACGCCCACATCCAAGTTGTCAGCAATTTTAAGAGTAAAAAAGGACTCTACATTTCTCATCTCATGTGTCACCCATTTAAATTCCATCCAAGATGTCGCTGATTGTTAAGAGGAGTAAGAAGGAAGGGCACCTCATTTTATCCTTTCTTGGTCATCCAAATTGGAGAGGTTTGAGTCCAAGGGAGCACCATCAACTTTCAAATTTCAAGGAGTTTATCCCATGGAGATCATTTTGATATGGCTACTACGCTGACGTGGCGCGCGTGTCAGGTCCCGCCAGACGTGGTCAGTACCACGTGGTTTCTTTTAAAAAAAAAGAGAGAAGGGGGGGTCCCCCGTTCGGGGAAAAGTACTCCTGCTCCTTCGCCAGATGGCGCCCAGAGATGGGTCCACCTCGGTCGAAGTCGAGCACCTCTCTTCCGCTCCTCCAGGTGTCCACCCAGGAGGGGTCCACCTCGGTCGAAGCTGGCGGCCCCGTGCTCCCTTGCCAGGTGGCACCCGGAGATGAGTCCACCTCCATCGAGGTCGAGCCGGGCCCTCCTGGTCCTTCACCAGGTGGCGCCCTGATACGGGTCCACCTCGGCCAAAGTCGAGCACCTCTCTGCCTTTCCGCCAGGTATCCACCCAGGAGGGGTCCACCTCGGCTGAAGCTGGCGGCCCCGTGCTCCCTCACCAGGTGGCACCCGGAGACGGGTCCGCCTCCATCGAGGTCGAGCCAGGCTCTCCTGCTCCTTCGCCAAGTGGTGCCCAGAGACGGGTCTACCTCGGTCGAAGTCGAGCATCTCTCTGCCACTCCGCCAGGTGTCCACCCAGGAGGGGTCCACCTCGGCCGAAGCTGGCGGCCCCTTGCTCCATCGCCAGGTGGCACCCGGAAATGGGTCCACCTCTGCTGAGGTCGAGCCGGACCCTCTTGCTCCTTCGCCATGTGGTGCCCGGAGACGAGTCCACCTTGATCGAAGTCGAGCACCTCTCTGCCACTCCGCCAAGTGTCCACCCAGGAGGGATCCACCTCGGTCGAAGCTAGCGGCCCCTCGCTCCATCGCCAGGTGGCACCCAGGGATGGGTCCACCTCCACCGAGGTCGAGCCGGGCCCTCCTGCTCCTCCGCCAGGTGGCACCCAGAGACGGGTCCACCTCGGTCGAAGTCGAGCACCTCTCTGACGCTCTGCCAATTATTCTCCCAGGAGGGGACCACCTCGGCCGAAGCTAGCGGCCCCTTGCCCCCTGCCAGGTGGCACCCGGAGAGGGGTCCACCTTTGCCAAGGTCGAACCAGGCCTTCCTGCTCCTTCGCCAAGTGGCATCCGGAGACGGGACCACCGCGGTCGAAGTCAAGCCTTTCCCCGCTCCTCCGCCAGGTGGCGCCCCCTGACGGGTCCACCTCGGTCGAGGCCAGCCCTGCTCAGTAAGGCCTCCGGGAAGAGGGGGTGCGAGTTTCAAGATCGCCACTTGGGTAGCGCACGTCGTGCCTCGTAAGGGGTGCCAGTACGATCTACAGTGATGCACGAAATCCCATTTACATCGACCGGATGGGCCCCACAATCGAGGAGCGGAATCCTTGCGGGCAGGGGCCCGAAATGGCTAGGCACTCATCGTCAACGCCTTGGAAGGAGAGCACCGGCACTCGGCCCGAAGCCTCGCCAGTATCCTTCCCCCCCCCCCTTTTTCTCGTTAGGCATGACAAGCAAGGCGATGGGGCCACAGGGTTCCCAGGCCCAAAGAGGAAAGGAAGGGAGGGGGAGAAAGGCGAGAAGCAGGAGGGAGCCCCCCGAGGGGAGGGGGGGCCTGGAGGCAACATGATGATATAAAAGGGATGGTGAAAGCGGGCAGCGAGGTAAGTGAAAAAAGGGAGAAAAAAGGCACCGATAGAAGGATCCGGGGAGTCCTTGAGGAGTCCTCGGGCGCAAGCACGGTGAATTCAGCACAAGGAGCTGAGCTTTAGCTCCACTCTTTCCCACACTTGTTTTGTTAACATCTCCTCTAAGCACGGGAGTCCTTCAGGAACCCGTCTTAGGGGATCTGTTCCATCTTGCCGCTCTCTAACTTGCCCATTGGAGCGCCCTCACCGGAACCCCCGGCCAGGGTCTCTGATCTTGTTTTGCAGGATCGGAAGCTTGGAGATCTCGAGATGAGACGGTCCGAGACCAGTGCCAGCTCTGAAGCTACAGGCCACCATGGTGAGATCGGCAACGGATTGGCTTGCCAGGTAGGAGGGCAGGAGAGTAACCCCAGTGCGAGCAAGCTCTCCATGGGCAAAAGTGCGCTCCGACCATGGTGATGACACGTGGATGCGAAGCATCCACCAGCCGAGTAGGGGAAGTTCCTTCCCCTCAAGGGTCGCGTAGCCCAGAGAGGGAGCTTCTTGGTCCACCTCCTCTTCCTCCTAAGCCGTCCCTGGTGGACGGGCCTTTTGCAGCTATCATCCAGCAACTGCAAACCCTGACCATAGCAGTGCGACAACTATAGCACCAGCAATGCTCCCTAGCCACTCAGCCCCAGCCAGGGACCCTCGCGGCTCGGGTCGCGGGGCCCCACGAAAGCCTGTGCTCCATCCAGGGCAAACCCTCTCATTCGCAGGTAGTTTCCAACCCCCGTGGGAGCCATCAAACTCCCGCAAAGAGGAACTACTCCGGTTCAGCGGATCACGAGAGTCGATCCTCGGCCAACGATGCCGAGATGGCACGGCACAGCAGGAGACATCGGGGAAAGGCCCCCCGCTGAGATCGATCGGCAGCCCATTCGCCAACGGCCTCGGTGGAAGATTCCATCGACAAGGCCATCATGCACCAGGCTGAGAGGCACCTGGAAGAGCATGAGCGCAAGCTGGCGGAGTTCACCCGCCGCTTTGCCGACATGCAGAACTCCCTAGCAGACCCAGCGGGTTACGATGCCCAACCACCCTTCTCCCGAGAAATCCAAGAGGAACCGATTCTGAGTCGGTTTCGCATGCCATAGGTGGATCCCTACGATGGGACCACCGACCCCTTGGATCATTTAGAGAGCTACAAGGCTCTCATGAGGGTCCAGGGAGCAACGGACGCTCTCTTATGCATTGCCTTCCCTGCCACCCTCCGGAAGGTCGCTCGAGTCTGGTTCACCTGCCTCAAGCCCGAATCTATTTGCTCCTTCCATCAACTGGAAGGAAAATTCGTGGCACACTTTGATGCTTGCCGGAAGGTGCCAAGAGAGGTGGACAGCCTCTTCTCTATCCACCAGCAGGACCAGGAGCTGCTGCGGCACTACGTTTCCCGCTTCAAGATCGCTGCCCTAGAAATCTACAGTCTGGACGAGCCCGTCGCCATGCTGGCATTGAAGCGCGATCTTAAGACCTCCCGCCTGACCTATTCCCTGGATAAGAAGCCCCCAGGATGTACTCCAAACTCCTCCATGTCCACAAGTACATCCGAGCAGAGGAAGCCGATCATACCAGGCGAGAGCTGGACGGGAAGCCCTCGAAGAAGCCTGCCCCGAAGGATGCCCCCGGGACCCGGAGGCCTGGACCACCTGTTAATCTTCATCCAGGCCCGAAGCCGAAGAACGGTGCTGTCACGGAAAGAAATTTCACCCCTCTCCTTGCTCCCAGGATGAAGATCCTCATGGAGATTGAGGGTGAACACTACCTTCACCGACCTCCTCCTCAGAACCCAAGGAGCATTCATGACAAGACAAAATACTGCCAATTTTATTGCGAGCACGGCCACGACACAGAGGAGTGCCGCAATCTGAAGCGGGAGATTGAGGAGCTAATCAAGAGGGGCTACCTTAGGAAGTTCATGAGGAATGAAGCCCCGGCGGAGGGACAGCCGCTCGCAGCCCTTCCCCCGGTTCTTGCCATTGATAACCGCCCAACGGAGAAGCCGGTGGGCATGATCTCTTGGGGGATCGGGCGTGCGATGAAAAGAACCCGGGAGGCGAGAGACCCGGAGGATGTACTCTCCTTTGAAAAGGGGAATGAAAATAAAAATATAAATAATGATGCAATGGTGGTCGAGATGACCATTGCGAAGCATCCTGTACATCGCATTATGGTAGATAGTGGGAGCTCTACTGACGTGCTTTTTTATGATGCTTTCTCCCGAATGAACCTGTCTCATGATCAATTAAGGTCGGTGCACACCCCTCTTATGGGCTTCACCAAGGATTCGGTGGGGGTCGAAGGGGAGATCACTCTCCCTGTCACTATCGGATCCCCACCTCGGTAGACTACAGTCATGATGACGTTTACTGTTATCAAGCTCCCCTCACCTTATAATGCCATCCTTGGCCGTCCGGGGCTCAACCAGCTGGACGCTGTTATTTTCACCAAGAGGTTGCTGGTGCAGTTCCCTACCGCCTCTGGGACGGGGGTGATGAGGGGGATGGCCCAGCCCGTCCAGCATTGCCTGTAGACGGTCCCGGGTGCCCGGGGTGCTGAGCTCGGCCCCGACGTCAACGACGTCGACCTAAGGGAGAAGGATCCCAGGGGAGGACCCGTGGAACACCTGTTGACATATCCTCTCGGTTCGGGCCCTCAGAAGACTATTTACGTAGGAGCCCAGCTCCCGAAAGAAGAACGGATCCATCTGCTGGACTTCCTCCGTGCAAATGCTGATGTGTTCGCCTGGTCCGCAGCCGACATGCCGGGTATCCCCTCGGAAGTCATCACCCACAGGTTGAATGTTGACCCAAGGTGTCGCCCTGTCCACCAGAAAAAGAGGAGTTTCGCTGCAGAAAGGCAAAAGGCCATCAATGAAGAAGTGGAGAAGCTCCTCGCTGCCGGCTTTGTGCGGGAAGTACAATATCCTAGTTGGCTGGCGAACGTGGTCATGATGAAGAAGAGTAGTGGCAAGTGGAGGATCTGCATGGACTACACCGACCTCAATTGAGCTTGCCCGAAGGATAGTTTCCCTCTTCCAAAGATTGACCAATTGGTGGACACCACTTCGGGATATCGCCTCCTCTCCTTCATGGATGCCTTCTTCGGGTACAACCATATTCGAATGCACCCAGAGGATGAGGAGCACACTGCTTTCATCACCGACCGTGGAACTTACTGTTACAAGATGATGCCATTCGGTCTCAAGAATGCCGGGGCCACGTACCAGCGGCTGGTTAACAAAGTTTTCAAAGACCAAATCGACCGCAACATGCAGGTGTATATGGATGATATGCTGGTAATGAGCAAGCCCCTTTCGGACCATGTCGGTGACCTGGCGGAGACCTTCGGCAACCTCCAGCTTTACCAGATGAAGTTGAACCCGGCGAAGTGCGCCTTCAGCATGTCCGCCGGGAAGTTCTTGGGGTTCATGGTGACCCAAAGAGGGATAGAAGCCAACCCGGAGAAGGTCCAAGCTATTTTGGACATGGAGCAACCTACCTCCAAGAAACAAGTGCAGCGACTCACCGGTCGGATAGCCGCCCTGAGTCAATTTATCTCGAGGTCTGCCGATTGCTGCCGACCCTTCTTTAAAGTGCTGAGGAAGATGAATGACTTCACCTGGACATAAGAGTGCCAGGAGATGTTTGACGAGCTGAAGAGGACACTTGCATCCCCGCCACTGCTCTCTAGGCCCGAAGGAGGAGGGAGCTCCTCCTGTACCTGGCGATCACCTCGGAGGCCATCAGTTCGATCCTGGTTCGGACTGACAACCAGGGAATGCAGAGATCGGTGTATTACACAAGCAAACTCCTCAATGATGCGAAGCTCAGGTATTCCCGGTCTGAGAAACTCATTTTTGTGCTAATTATGTCCGCAAAGCATCTCAGGCCTTATTTCCAAGCGCACCCCATTACTGTCTTCACGGATCAACCACTGAAAGCGATACTCAGCTGACCTGACACATCCGGGCGATTGGCGAAGTGGGCACTCAAGCTTAGCGAGTTTGACATCACTTATAGGCCAAGGTCAGCCATGAAGGCACAAGTACTCGCTGACTTCTTGGTCGATTATGCAGGCATGGCCAAGGGGACAGAGGAGAGCCCTCAGGACCAGTAGCTGGAACCAGGAACCGAGGAGGACATTTTGATCCTTCATGTAGACGGGGCCTCGAACTCCAGCAGGAGCGGAGCTGGTCTCATCCTCGCCAACGGCGAGGGGGTCATCGCCGAATTTGCACTCCGGTTCCAGTTCGGCGCAACTAATAATCAGGCGGAGTATGAAGCGCTCCTCGTGGGGCTGAGAGTGTCCCGCGAGTTGGGCGTGGCCAACCTCAAGGCCTTCACTGATTCACAGCTGGTGGCCGGGCAGATCTCTAGGGAGTACGGCACGCGGGACCCCTAAATGGTGAAATACCTGGAGCTCGTGAGAACGAGCGCGGTAGGATTTCGGCCCTTCAGCATCTCCCATATATCCTGCGGGGAAAATGCTCGCGCAGACGCACTCTCTCGCCTGGCGACCTTGCCGGACTCGTTGTTGAGCCACACCTATGTCAATCATCTCAAGGCCCCGAGCTACGAGACACCCGTGGAAGTCCAGCAGGTCAACCAAGAGCCCAGCTGGATGGACAAGTATGTCGAGTACATTACCAGCGGCACCTTGCCGGAGGACCGCGTAGCGGCTCGCCTCATCAAGAGGAAGGTCGTGCAGTTTGTCTTAATGGATGGACTACTGTATCGAAGGTCCTATTCCTACCTGCTCCTCAAGTGTCTGAGACCTGTGGAGGCCGCACTTGTGCTCCAAGAGATCCACGAGGGCATCTGTGGGAATCACGTGGGGGGCAGAACACTGGCGTACAAGGCCCTCCATCAAAGTTACTTCTGGAAGACGATGAAGGAAGATGCAGCTGACTTTGTGAAGAGGTGTGACAGATGTCAGCGGCATGCCATGGTGCAGCGTTAGCCCTCCGCTCCACTCTCCCAGCTCTCCGCTCCATGGCCGTTCGCTCAATGGGGCATGGATCTCTTAGGACCTTTCCCCCGGCATCCGGACAGTGGAAATTTCTGATCGTGGCCATCGACTACTTCACGAAGTGGGTCGAGGCCGAACCCCTGGCCCGGATCACGGAAGCAAACGTCGCCAAGTTCCTTTGGAAGTCAATTATCTGCCACTTTGGCCTACCGCACACCATCATCATCGACAACGGACATCAGTTCAACTGTTGAGAGTTTGAGGAGTTCTGCAGCAACCTCGGTATCCACCATCGCTTTACTTCGATGGTGCATCCACAGACAAACGGAGAAACCGAGGTAACGAATAGGACCATCTTGCAGGGCCTTCGGACAAGACTGGACCAAGCCAAGGGCAGGTGGGCGGAAGAGCTCCCGAGCATCCTGTGGGTGTACCACACCACCCCGAGGATGGCCACCAATGAGACCCCGTTCAACCTTGTCTTCGGGGTCGAAGCGGTTATCCCGATTGAACTCAGCCTACCCACCCTGCGCATGGAACAATATGATGAAGTGGAGAATCCCACTAGGATGCTGCTAAACCTGGACCTCCTTGAAGAGACAAGGGACAAGGCTCGAGTTCGAATGGCGGCCTACAGGCAGCGAGTGGCCAGGTACTACAACTCCAGAGTGTGACCGAAGTCCTTCCGCCCGGGAGATCTGGTGCTCCACCGTGCTGAAGCTTCCCAGCCATGGGAGTGCAGGAAGCTCTCCCCAAACTGGGAAGGCTCTTATAGAGTGGCGGAGGTACTCCCTCACGGGGCATACTACCTGGAGGAACTAGGAGGATCCCGGTTCCCTCGGACCTGGAACGTCTCAAACTTAAGGATGCATTACCAATAGTGTAAGGCTTCTTGAACTTCAGCAATGAAATCCTCTTTCTTCACCAAATGCTTCTTCTCGCCTCATAGGGAGAGAACCACCTAGCTTTGAGTTCAGTGAACACGGGCATGGCAGAAGACCCGTGAAGGTGCTAGGTCTCGAACTTCGGTCTGGAAGGCGGGGCAGAATCAAATTCGCCCACGCAATCCCGGAGAACAACCCGGCAAGCCGCGCAGGGCTCAGATAAAGCCTGCGGCCCTGGGTTCAGTCCGAAGATTCTGGACTTCAGTCTAGAAGGCAAGGCAGAATCAAATTCGCCCATGCAATCCCAGAGAACAGCCCGGCAAGCCGCGTAGGGCTCAGATAAAGCCTGCGGTCTCGGGGTTTAGTCCAGAGATCTCGGACTTCGGTCTGGAAGGCGGGGCAGAATCAAGTTTGCCCACGTAATCCCGGAGAATAGCCCGACAAGCCGTGCAGGGCTCAGATAAAGCCTTTGGCCCCAGGGTTCAGTTCGGAGGTCCTGGACTTCGGTCTGGAAGGTGGGGCAGAATCAAATTCGCCCACGCAATCCCAGAGAATGGCTCGGCAAGCTGTGCGAGGCTCAGGTACAGCCCACGGCCCTGAGGTTCAGTTTGGAAGTCCCGAACTTCGGTCTGGAGGGTGGGGCAGAACTCAGTTCGCCCACGAGCTCAGCTCGGAATGCACTACGGGACTTAGTCCCAGTGCCTGGCACCAGAGTTCAGTCCGGAAGGTACAAAAAAAAAGAAAAGGAAAGAAAGAGAAGAGAGTGAAGCAACAATCTAGTGAAAAGGAGGCTTCATTGCATTCGAAATGTCGGTACACAAGAGGAGTCCTGACAGGCTGGGAGTCCTCAAAGAAAGAAAATACAAGGAAAAAGAAAAAAGACAATGGTGCCGGGGAGGCTATTTCGACATGGCTACGTCCTCCTCGAGCTGGGGCGCACTTTCTCCACCAACGCCGTCGACGGGTGACTGCTCGGGAGGCTACTCCGGAGTCACCGCCTCATCACCAGCTGCTACCAGAGCTCCTCCACTGGGCTTCTACCTTCTACCACCGAGGAGTACCCCGTTGAGATAGAGCTCGGGATAGAAGGAGCTTACCTTCTCCCGGCATACCTGGAACCCCTTCAAGAAGGAGTCCACGGTAGCCTCTCGAACCTTAGCGACATACTCCTCTGAGGCCCGGAACCTCGGGATGGCCTCCTGCACCTCCCGCTTCGATGCCTCTAGCAGCTCGTTGACATAGGAGCTCTTCTCCTTGGCTACATTCAGCTCCTTCAGAACCTCCTCCACCCGGTGCTCCAGCAACCGGGATGGAGTCCTGAGGCAGGTTTTCTCTGTCGCATCCACCTCGGTGCGGCGCTGGTTCGAGATCCTCTCCTCTGACTGAGAGGTCTCGAGCTCCTTGATGCACCCCTCGGTGCGGGCCAGGTCACCTCGGAGGACCTGGTTATTTCCTCGCAGCTCGACCCCTTTTTCCATGAGATCTTTGACGTCGGCTGCAAGCTTGCCAAGCTTCTCCTCCTTCTCGGCATCCTTCTTGGCGTAGCCGATAAGGAAGTTCCTCAGTAGCAGCACGTCCATCCCGATCTACATCAAAAGAGGAAGGGGTCGGCATAATCCAACTGGAATTTTAAAAGGAAAGAAGAAAACTCGAAGCTCGAGACTTACCGTGAAGAGCTGCGGCAGGATCCCGAGCAACGCGTCACTGTAGTCCCGGCCACCCCTTAGACGGCGGTCCCGGGAGGTGCAGGCGAACTCCATGACTTTCTCCGCGAGGCCCTGGTCATGGATCACGGAGCAACGGCTGGTAAGGCTCGGCGGCGGAGCAGGCGCGTCAGCAACAGAAGATGCGGCCGTCCCCTCGCTGAGTAAAGCTACTGTCGGTGGAGCCATCGCCGTCTTGGTGATCGCCGTGGATGCGGTCGGCGTGGCAGCTGAAGCAGGTGCTGCCCGAGGGGGGACCAGCCCCCCCTCTTCCACAACCCTGTTGAGGTCAACGACAGGGACATTGGGCGCCCGGGCCCGAGGTGGCTTGGGTACGGGAGCTGCCGCCACAGGTCTGGTGGTGGAGGTCGGCACGGCCTCCCGGCTCGCCTCGATACGAG